>CM053026.1:294942077-296393327 GCA_028564925.1 Lithobates sylvaticus
TAAGAGCCCGTTTATAATTCCTCTAATAATAAATATAAATTAAATGTATATCCTTTGCTAAAAAAAACAACACTTGCCTCATTATGCGAGGACCACTACTTCCAACAAGCGTTAGTTATCACCTGCCCTCGAAAACCTTCTCTGATCATTGCATCTGTTCCATTGCCACATAACTGTTATTAACAGGATGCCATTATTGTGAAAATTACTTTGGCTGGCAGCCTGACCGTTGCTGCTGGCTAGACAGACTCAAAATAATCATCACTGAGCTACTTTGCATGGCATAACAATTTGCATGTATGGTACTTTGTGATATGATGACATGGCACTGCATCTTTCCCATAACAGTCTTATAGCACTATTTCAACACAGCATTGAAGTGTTGAAACTCTCTCCATTTCCATTTTATGGCTGTCTGCCTGTGGTCTTTCCTGCTATACCTCTGCAGTTATCATGTATCTTGTATTTCCTAAACATTATATGTTTATCTGTGTCATTGACACATAGATATGTGGCAGCAAATCAAGTTACTCATATGTAGGCTTTAGATATTGGAGTTATTTTTGAAAAGTAAAGTACAGGACAATAGAACTCTTGCCCTTTTAAATCTGTCAAGTTTTAGTATCATGAACAGCAGGGAACAATGGACAGCTTTTGGGGATATGGAGGGGTTCTGAAGAGGAGGAACCTACAGAAGAAATGTGGATATCCAGGGCAGAGAATAAGCATGTTTCTAGTAGGGTTGTCCCGATACCGATACTAGTATTGGTATCGGGACCGATACCGAACATTTGCGCGAGTACTTGTACTCGCACAAATGCTCCTGATGCCTTAGCCGATACCTGGGATGGGAGAGACAGGAAGTCAGTGGGTGGAGTCAGCGGGCGGAGCGGAGAGCAGATCGGAGAGTGAGTCCTCCGAGTCCTCAAGCAGGTAGTGCAGAGTGCAGGGCACAGCTGCATCATCCATCGGGATCAGCGACCGGAGCCGTCACATTTGGTAATGGAAGTGACGCTCTGTGTTGCCGTTACACCGTCAGTGCTTGAAAATCCTGACGCCCATCTTGGTACACCCTGCACTCGGCCACAGTATGCCAGCAGCAGACATCTTGTTACACCCAGCCCATATAGTTCGGGTTGTGTGTAACAAGATGTCCGCTGCTGCTTTATTGAGGCCGAGTGAAAGGTGTACCAAGATGGGCGTCGCAGAGGCAGCATAGAAAAATAAATCCTCTCGTGCCCAAAAGTGCCAGCCATGAATTAGTGCTCATCAGTGACATCTGTTAGTGCCATCCATCAGTGCCCATCCAGCCAGTGCCAGCCATCAGTGTGTGCCACCTATCAGTGCGTGATCTAAAAAAAATAAAAATCTAGGCTATGAAGTCAATGGGATTTAGCTGACTTGTGTTAGGCCCCTTTCACACCGGGGCGTTTTTCATGCGGTACAGCGCTAAAAATAGCGCCTGTTCACCGCATGAAAAAATCCGGCCCCTTTAACTCCAGTGTGAAAGCCGGCGGGCTTTCACACTGGAGCGGTGCGCTAGCAGGATGACAAAAAAAGTCCTGCTAGCAGCATCTTTGGAGCGGTATAGGAGTGGTGTGTTCACCGCTCCTATACCGCTCCTTCCCATTGATTAGAATGGGACACCGCGGTGAAACCGCGGCAATACCGCCGCAAAGCGCCGCTACGGCGGCGCTCTGCGGGGGGTCTTTAACCCTTTTTCGGCCACTCGCGGGGGGTAAAACCGCACCGCGAGCGGCCGAAAACCGCGGTTAAAACGACGGTAAAGCAGTGCTAAATATAGCGCTGCTTTACCGTCACCGCGGCTCCCCGCCCCAGTGTGAAAGGGGCCTTAGAGGTGTTCCAACCGCAAGAAAAATATGTGTAGACTCGAGCCCTTAGGCTGACCAGATAAATGACAGCAACTTTCTTTCCCTGGATATAAAAAATTCATTTGTTTTAGTAGGTACTTCAACATTTTTTGCTCCATTGGTAGAAATAGAAAGCAGCCATTCAGAATTCATAAAAATAGTGATGTTCATGAGACCCAGAGAGAGATTTGCTAAGACTGGAGGATGCAAAAACTGGTGCAGCTCTGCATAGAAACCAATTATCCTCCAGGTTTTTTTGTTTTGTCAAAACTTAAATAAACAAGCTAAAGTTAGAAGCTTATTGGCTACCATGCACAGCTGCACCAGATTCTGCACTCCAGTTTCAGAGCCCGTTCACATAGGGGTGACTTGTCAGGCGACTTAGCCACCTGACAAGTCGCGCTCCGTTCTGTACAATGGAACCGTTCTAATAGGAGCGACTCAAGTCGCTCCGACTTAGAAAAAGGTTCTTGTACTATTATGGGGGCTACTTGCAGCGACTTGCATTGACTTCTATATAGAAGTCTTTTTGCAAGTCGCAGCTGAAGTCGTGTGCAGGTCGCCTCACAGAGTCGGCCTGCAAGTCGTGTCGCCCCTGTGTGAACCGGCACTCAGCAAATCAACCCCTAAATGTTCATACTCATAATGTTCATAGCATGTGAGGTGAAACTGAATATAAAAAAGCTGTGGGGACACTTTTTATGTTGTTCATTTTATCATCATGAAAATAAAGATGTAAGATTTCCTAAATAGTTGTGTGTCAGTTAATAAAATGATTCACTTCACTTATCCTTCAAGTAAAAACCACTAGATGGCTCCACAAGCTGTAGCATAAAACTTGCTAAAACGTATTGATTTTCAGAGAAACAAAAGAAACCACGTCTCATGTTTATTTTATTAATCGAAAAGGAAGCAGAAATCTACATAAATGGACCCTTCTATGTATTGACAATTGTGACTTGAGAAATACAGTGAATCAGATACTAACTACGCACAAACTGAGCTATGCATGGTGCTATGCAAAGTGATACAGAGCCTAATGTCCCATACACACGCTCGGATATTCCGATGGAAAAAGTCAGATCAGATTATGTTGTCGGAAAATCTGATCGTGTGTGGGCTCTAGTGGGCTTTTTCCATCTGAATTTCCATTGGAAAAAATTTGAGAGCCTGATCTAAAATTTTCTGTCAACAAAATCCGATTGGACTTTTTACGATTGTGTGTAGAGAATTTCCCGTGCCACGCATGCTCAGAAGAAATTTGTAGACAAAAGCTATTGGCCTCTACATAGTCCCGTTGTACGCTTTGTACGTCACCTCGTTTGGAACAATCAGATTTTCCGACAACTTTGTCCGACCATGTGTGTGCAACACAAGTTTTGGACAAAATCTGTCTGAAAAAATCTGACGGATTTTGTGGTCGGAATGTCCGACCGTGTGTACGGGGCATTAGTTGTTTCCTAAGTTTACTGAACAATGCAGTCCTTAGATTCTTCTCTGATAATAAAACAAACCAAATTGTTTTATAATACTCAGGTCACAAAATTGCATAGAGTCCGTTATGATAAAATCAACGTCAAAGTAAATTCACCAAATTGTGAGGTGCCTACTTGAGGAGCACTAGAAATGGAGCCAAGGAAGTAGTAATAAAATAACACTTTATGAGATAAAATAACAACGTATGAGATAATCAAGCTATAAAAAGTCATAAAATAATGGTTACACAAGTAAGCGATATTTATGTTTGTCAAGTGAAAACTGTTATGCCCTGTACACACGGTCGAAAATTCAGACGAAAAAGGTCCGATCGGATTATGTTGTCAGAAAATCCGATCGTGTGTGGGCTCTATCGGACTTTTTCCGTCAAAAATTCTGACGGAAAAAATTTGAGAGCAGGATCTAAAATTTTCCAACCAAAAAATTCGATCAGACTTTTTCCGATCGTTTGTAGAGAATTCTGACGGACAAAGTGCCACGCATGCTCAGATCAAATTACGAGACCAAAGCTATTGGCTACTAGCCTCTACGTAGTTCCGTCGTACCCAACTAACGTCACCACGTTCCAAACGATCGGATTTTCTGACAACTTTGTCCGACCGTGTGTATGCAACACCCGTTTCGGACAAAATCCGTCGGAAAAAATCTGACAGCTTTTGTGGTCGGAATGTCCAAGCGTGTGTACAAGGCATTAGCCTAAAATTTTTTAACAAATAAAATAAGAGTTAATATAACTATTCCATTTTAGTGAACTGACCCCCTTTGACTTCATGAAATGCTCTATGGTTCTGGTTCTTGGATAGCAACTCCTGTTTGGAGGCTAGATATGATGTGCACATGCAACATTATTTCTGCTAAGCCAAGAGCAAAGCAAAGGAAAGCTACAAATATTGCAGCAGTGAGAGGCCTAGCAGTCCAAGACAGAATGCTATTACTGCACAGGGTCCAAGATGACACAAGAGTGGGGACTGAAATTAACAGGCCAGTTACATATAGATATGATAATATCTACAAACCATAAGGTTGTTTAGTTTGGTAAAGATAAGTACAAAGTTACCTACACAGCAATCTTTATTATTGTACACAATTATTTCCAGTGTTCTGAGCTCCGAAAACAAGGACACCTTTTATGACAAAATACTGTAGATTGGCAAGGAAGGAACACCCTACCACACACCAAGTTGTATAGATCATAAATCTGATCAAAAATGTAAACATAAAGATGACCAGATAAATGAACTTTAACTTTTTTCCACCACTTCTTTTCTTTTATACAAGTGTTTGAAAATAACACATGCAATAATGTAGAGGTACTTGGAAAGTTTAGTGGACTTTTGATGGTTAAAGAATACACATATTTCCACAGATATACCGTATATAGTAGCTCGAAATAGGGACAGTTGAGGAGAAAAGAGGGACAAAGGCATTTGGTTCTAAAAGAACATCAAGGGAGCTATGCAAAATGCCTAAAGCCCTAAGGCCTCACGCAGCCCATTCACCCTGTTTGTGGCCCACAAGCTATTAGGCACCATTTAAGCAGTGGGGTACTGGCCACTAGAATGGTTTCCATTGATCTCCATGGTGTTTTAGCATCTGGCACTGAAAAAAAGATTTATTGTGATGCAGAATTAGCACTGCACACAGTACAAGTAAAGTACCAGACTGGGGAGAGAAAGCAACATATTCAGGTGAATAATCACCAATGTGCAGTGGGCACGAGGTTAACTTTCAATACCATGAACACCAATGCAGGGAGAGAGGTGGAGGGGGGGGGGGGTTAGCTTTCACTGCAATGACCAACAACTTTCATTGCTATTAATCACCAATGTAGAGGGTTTGGGGGAGATTACATTTCACTGCCACTGACTACCAATGCAGGGGGGTGGATGGATTCAATTTCACTGCCAGTGACCGCCAATTTGGCATGGGGGGGGGGGGGTTATATTACTGTTATTGTGGCCACTGACATTGATGTTGGGAGTCATTATTGCACTCACTGACACCAATGTTGGGGGCTATAATTACACTCACTGACACCAATTTTGAGGCTTATTATTGCACTCACTGGCACCATTTTTTGGGGTTATTCTTGCGTCCACAGACACCAGTGTTGGGGGTTATTTTTGCTTCCACTGACACCAATGTTGGGGGTCATTTGGGGTTTTGGGGGTTATTATTGTGTCCACTGACATCAATATTAGGGGTTATTATTGCATCCACTAACATCAGTGCTGGGATAATTATTGCATCCACTGACATCAATGTTGGGCGTTATTAGTGTGTCCCCTGACACCAATGTTGTGCGTTATTATTACATTCACTGACACCAATGTTGTGCGTTATTATTACATTCACTGACACCAATGTTGGGGTTATTACTGCATTCACTGACATCAATGTTGGGGATTATTATTGCACTCACTAACATTAGTTCTGGGTGTTATTATTGTGTCCACTGACATTAATGTTGGGGGTTATTATTGTGTCCACTGCAATCAGTGTTGGAGGTTATTATGATGGGGATTATTATTACATCCACTGACACCAATGTTGGGTTTTTTTTTGCACCTATTGACATCTATGAGTGGGGTTCTTATTGCATCCATTGATACTAATGCTTGGGATTATTATTGCACTCACTGGCACCAATGCTCATGGAGGATCCTGGGAGCGTTGCAGTCCGAGGGAGGGAGTATGACCACACGAGAGCGAGGAAAGTAGTTGACAGTATTCCCCACTTACAAGATCTCCTCATCAGTTCAGAGGCAGATGTGGAAACAGTTTTATCAGATGGAGAGTGGAAACATCTATAGAAGGTATCCAACAACTTTCCTCTGAACCATAACAATTCCATTCATTCAAATGATGGAACCTCTCTATGAACTTCTTGGAATCCAAGATTTGTCTAACTACTGTTAGCAGAAAAAGATAATGGAAGAACCTGTTGATGAGAGGTCTCAGAAGGGAGACGTGGAATGAGTAATCTTCACATGAGTAGTCAGGTGGAGTTGGGGGTAACTATATTATTTTGACAGATGATTGAGAAAGGGTCAATGAACTGAGGGGTAAACTTCATTGAGGGTACTCAAAGGCGAAAATGTCTGGTAGAAAGCCAGACCTTATGAATTTAAAAATGCCTTGTGAGCTACCAAAGATAATCTTATTATTTGTGCAGCGATTTCAGCTGCTGGCACCGATGGCACTCCCATATATTTGTGCTTAGTAATAATTAAATCAAATAGGTGCCGCACTATACACTGTTAACCAATATTTCTAATGCCCCATACACACGGTCGGAAAATTCCGACCACAAAATCCGTCAGATTTTTTCCGACGGATTTTGTCCGACACTGGTGTTGCATACACACGGTCGGACAAAGTTGTCGGAGAATCCGATCATTCTGAACGTGGTGACGTTCGTTGCGTACGACGGAACTACGTAGAGGCTAGTAGCCAATAGCTTTGGTCTTGTAATTTGATCTGAGCATGCGTGGCACTTTGTCCGTCGGAATTCGCTACACACGATCGGAAAAAGTCCGATCGGACTTTGTTGTCGGAAAATTTGAGAGCAGGATCTCAAATTTTTTCCGACGGAAATTCAGACGGAAAAAGTCCGATGGCGCCCACACACGGTTGGATTTTCCGACAACATGGTCCGATAGGACATTTTCCGTCGGAAATTCCGACCGTGTGTACGGGGCATTACTGTGCAATAAATTATATATCAATACAAAATATATAATAAAAACAATAATAAATAAGGTGAATAGTGCATGCTTAATAATAAAGTGCTGATGTGCTTGTAGTATGAAACAATTATGTTTAATCATTCAGGTGTATAAAGCATCTTATATAATTCATCAATAAAAGTCCTTTCAAAATTTGCAATATTATCAGATTCTTGTGATGGTGCTCCAAACTTTCCAATAACACAGCAAACTTGTGCTCCCCCCCCCCCGGTGTGAATCTGCTCACCTCAGGGCGTGTGACCGCACAATTAAGTTTGGTCTAATCATGCAGTTGAACCACCCCTGGGCTCTATATTACTGGACTCTGTGGGATCCTGACCTGTTCAATGACGTAATCCTCCGTACATATATAATAGATAAGGCTAGATGGTGTTTTATCGTTTAAAACAATTTTTATTAAAAATATTCTCCCAGGGTACTCACACTCACTTGTAGCACACCACTCTATAACCAGCAGAGCAAAATCAATGAGATTGTGTGTCTGTATACTCCTCTGCAGCTACTCGGGTTTTCGTTGGAGCTGCTTCCTACACTATCCTGTCCCCTCACCAATGTGTGTCGACACAGGGAATGACGTGTTTTCCTCAGGGGAATTGTGATTGGGTGGTTAGTGTGAGTGTATTAAATAGTATATTGATGGCCATTTCCTTGTAGCCCAGACCGGTGCCATTTTATGATAGGCCAATGAACTGAGGGGTAAACTTCCTCAAGGGTACTCAAAGGCGAATGTGTCTGGTACAAAGCCAGACCTTGTCACCAGACAGGAGTTTGGGTCCCAAACAGCAATGGTGATCCACAGCTCTTTTGTACCTCAAAGCAGCCAGACGTAGATTTTTGGAAACCTCTGCCCAGAGAGTTAAACTACTTTTTAGTTTCAGCTGCAGCTTGAGGAGGTACAGGACTGGGAAATGGTATAGAAGGATGTCTGCCGAAGACTGTGAGAAAAAGACATTTCCTGGTACTGGCATTGGTGTGGTTTTTTAGGGCGAACTTTGCCAGGGTAAGAAATCAACTCAGTCAACCTGGTGTGAGGAGATGAAAGCACTGAGGTATCCATTGTACTGCAGATGGAAGGGAAATTAAAAGTCCAACGTGATTCCAAAGAACTGGGCAACAGCTCTCCAAAATGGTGTTGTAAATTGCACTCCTCTGTCGAAGACAATGTGAGATGACATTCCATGGAGGCAGAAGAAGACTTCCCGATGAACACTGGGGACAGGGCGAGGAACAGAAGGCAGTCCAGGGACGGGAGTTAGATGACACCTTTTGGAAAATGAGTACACTACTACCCAGATAATGGTGAAACCAGCAGAGGAAAGGAGATCAATGATAAAATACATGGAAATACAGCATTATAATACATCTAAAATAGGTAGAGTAAGGAGTAATCCAAAGCAGAGGACTTGGATAGCACATACACAGCACATGCTTGAACATAATGTAGCACCAGCTTACTATTGCCTCTGTAATATGTGCAGATTATTGCTCTATGAAACATTGCATTGCATTTTCTGGCTAAACTGATACCTCACAGAGACAGAGGAGAGACTCTATTGGATACAGCTGCAGGACTGATGGCGCATTTGTTACTGCTGTAGCTAAGAAGGAAGCACACCCCTAACAGAAAAGGCAGGGAAGGACATGATTGGATAGCAGCCCAGGAGAGCTGTGATTGGAGAGCTTGGTGAGGAGACACCAGGAGGAGGACAAACAGAGGGGAGAGAGGAAGATACAGGAAGAGAGACACAGACTGGCATTGTGGCAGCCAGAAAGGGGAATGTGACACATGTGCTTGTCTCCTGTGCATTGCTCAAACCTGTGATTCTGTCTGTGACTCTCCTAAAGAGAGGAGCAGATTGAGAGGGGAGTTTGCAGTGGGTTATTCTGCCTTTTTTGCCTGATTTCCGAAGATGTGCTAACAGTGCAGTGACATCTAGAGACAAACTTCTGTACTGCAGCAATCCATTATCATACTGTTTAGAGTATTCTATGACCTGTGTTGCTCCCATCGCCATCCAGTCGGCTGAGACAGTGATCAATCTACGAAATGCTGGAAGGAAGATGTATCAAGTAAATCTAATGGTGCGAGATCTTCTGCCACCCTTGTGTGAGTGGATCTTGCTTAATCCTGCTAGGTCTTATTTACCACTAATGCAGCTCTATCTGAAGGTGGATCACCACATCTGTTAATCTTTGTTACCCTGTGACACTTTGCAAAGATACCCCTTTCCATTCTGTGGATTACAAGTATTGCTTCACAAAAGGCTGAGTACTCAAACACAGGATTTAACGGGCCCCAACGCTGGCAGACTCTCTGTGTGTGTGAATAGAATTCCCACTGGCCGGTGGTTAACTAGAACCTACAAGACCTAGATAGGCTCTTATAGTCAGTAATATCACTTTTGGGTAATTGTTGAACATTATTTTTGTATTGTGCAACTAACAGTATTCGTTCGCCACTTGCTCAGTGCATTCCACGCAAGGCCTCTCACTGGAGGTTAAAGTGAACGAACACCAATCCAGCTTTCATTTTCTGAGTGGTCATTGCATTTAATATTGGTACCCTGTTAATCAGTTTATTTCTTTCCAGGACTTATTGATAGTTCTAATAAAGCCCAGCTAAAAGTTTAAACGGCGTTTTGGTGTTACTTGGATCCAGGTGAGGGTGAGTCATCACTGGGGTGGGACAGAAGACCCGTATAAGACCCGTATATTACAGCGGCCCTTGTGGGGGTAGCGCTATAATAATCTTTGATATCGTTACAAAGAGATGACCGCCAGGAATAGCATTGAAGCAAATCATAAATACATTGTACACCAGGATGTCTGACAAGTTTAAAATCGAGTATCCCTATGAGAAGTTTAGGGTGCCATGATTGTGTAGTGGTGACTTTGGATTTGACATCTTCAAAGGCCCTGGACAAAGCATCTACATGTGTAGAAGCCTGTCAGGGGTTTGATCACTGAGCTGATTGCAGATTTCTATCTGGAATATTTCTATGACCTGTATATATAATGAAGCAATGTGGGGAGCCCTCAAACAGATCTTGCAGGGCAAATTTAATTGCCAGAAACTCTCAGTCCACGATGGTGTAGTTTCTCTCAGCATCCAAAAAATTACAGTGTCAGGACTTGTCTCTAAGGGTCTGAAATACAACAGCTTGTACCCCAATGGACAAAGCATCCACTTCCACAGAAAAAGGTGATATCTGTACATTGTATAATGGAGGCAGAGTGAAAAGCAGTCTTCAGTCTGTTAAAGGCATCAATAGCTTGGAGTATTCAGACTTTTGCATTAGTGCTATTTTGGGGAAAGAAGTAATAGATGCCACCAAGGTAGAATAATCATGAGTAAACTGGCAATTATAATTGGTAAACCCCAAAAAGCATTGTGTCACCTTTAGTGAAGAAGGCTGGGGCTAGTTGGATAGAGACCATAGTTTGGATGAATCCATGAGAACCTTGTTTTATGACAACAAGTGTGTTTTGCCGAAGTCTCTGTAAAACTGTTTTCACATGAAGATGAAAGGTGCAAAGGTCTGTGGAGAAGACACAAATGTTATCTATATACAGTGGTGTGAAAAAGTGTTTGCCCCCTTCCTCATTTCCTGTTCCTTTGCATGTTTGTCACACGTAAGTGTTTCGGAACATCAAACCAATTTAAACAATAGTCAAGGACAACACAAGTAAACACAAAATGCAATTTGTAAATGAAGGTGTTTATTATTAAAGGTGAAAAAAAATCCAAACCATCATGGCCCTGTGTGAAAAAGTGATTGCCCCCCTTGTTAAAACATACTATAACTGTGGTTGTCCACACCTGAGTTCAATTTCTCTAGCCACACCCAGGCCTGATTATTGCCACACCTGTTCACAATCAAGGCATCACTTAAATAGGAGCTGCTTGACACAGTAAGGTCCACCAGAAGATCCTTAAAAGCTACACATCATGCCGAGACCCAAAGAAATTCAGGAACAATTGAGAAAGAAAGTAATTGAGATCTATCAGTCTGGAAAGGGTTATAAAGCCGTTTCCAAAGCTTTGGGAATCCAGCGAACCACAGTGAGAGCCATTATCCACAAATGGCGAAGACATGGAACAGTGGTGAACCTTCCCAGGAGTGGCCGGCCGCCCAAAATTACCCCAAGAGCGCAGCGACGACTCATCCAAGAGGTCACAAAAGACCCCACAACAACGTCCAAGGAACTGCAGGCCTCACTTGCCTCAGTTAAGGTCAGCGTTCATGCCTCCACCATCAGGAAAAGACTGGGCAAAAATGGCCTGCATGGCAGAGTTCCAAGGAGAAAACCACTGCTGAGCAAAAAGAACATCAAAGCTCGTCTCAATTTCTCCACAACACATCTTGATGATCCCCAAGACTTTTGGGACAACATTCTGTGGACCGATGAGACAAAAGTGGAACTCTTTGGAAGGTGTGTGTCCAAGTATATCTGGCGTAGAAGGAACACTGCATTTCAGAAAAAGAACATTATACCAACAGTAAAATATGGTGGTGGTAGTGTGATGGTCTGGGGCTGTTTTGCTGCTTCAGGACCTGGAAGACTTGCCGTGATAAAAGGAACTATGAATTCTGCTGTCTACCAAGAGATCCTGAAGGAGAATGTCCGACCATCTGTTCGTGTACTCAAGCTGAAACGAACTTGGGTTCTGCAGGAGGACAATGATCCTAAACACACCAGCAAGTCCACCACCGAATGGCTGAAGAAAAACGAAAATGAAGACTTTGGAGTGGCCTAGCCAAAGTCCTGACCTGAATCCTATTGAGATGTTGTGGTATGACCTTAAAAAGGCCGTTCATGCTCGAAACCCTCTAATGTAACTGAATTAGGACAATTCTGCAAAGATGAGTGGGCCAAAATTCCTCCAGGACGCTGTAAAAGCCTCATTGCACGTTATCGCAAACGCTTGGTTGCAGTTGTTGCTGCTAAGGGTGGCCCAACCAGTTATTAGGTTTAGGGGGCAATCACTTTTTCACACAGGGCCATGATGGTTTGGATTTTTTTTCACCTTTAATAATAAACACCTTCATTTACAAATTGCATTTTGTGTTTACTTGTGTTGTCCTTGACTATTGTTTAAATTGGTTTGATGTTCCGAAACACTTAAGTGTGACAAACATGCAAAGGAACAGGAAATGAGGAAGGGGGAAAACACTTTTTCACACCACTGTATACAATAACACAAATAGACAAGAGGTCACAGAAGACTTTGTTGATTACATTTTGGAATACTTTCGGGGTGTTGCATAACCTAAATCACATCATGTCATTTATATTCATTATCAAGTTATTTGTTATGCCTGTCCCAGGAGTTGAAGGCCGTCTTCCACTCATCCCCCTTGTGAATCCTAATTAGAATATATGCCCCTCTGAAAAAAAAAATTGGGCACCCCAGAGTCTGTTGAATCATTTTGAAATAAGAGGAAGAGGATATTTATTTTTGACTGTGATGGTTTTAAGTCCTCTGTAATCAAAGGCCAAAGGGATCCATCCTTGTTTTCTATACAGAAAACATCTCCAAAAGATTGGTATTGTGGTGGGAGCATTGGAATGGATGATAGCACTGGACAGTATGATGTAGAAAGGTGACAGGACCTTGAGCAAACAGGTACTGTGACATTGTCTTCCCCAGGAAGAAATATGTCCAGAGTTCCAGCCCAGATGAGTTTTTTTCTCTTAAAATAACATGCATGTTATATTTACCCGCTCTGTTGCAGTGGAATTGCACAGAGCAGCCCAGATCCTCCTCTTCTCGGGTCCCCCTTCGGCTCTTCTGGCCCCTCCCTCCTGTCGAGTTCCCCCACAGCAAGTAGCTTGCTATGTGGGCACTCGAGGTGAGTCACAGCTCTCTGTGTCCATTCAGACACAGAGCCCCGTTTCTGTCCTGCCCCCTCTTTCTTTTGATTGGCTAACTGACTTTGATTGAAAGCAGCGGGAGCCAATGGTGCCCCTGCTGTGTCTCAGCCAATCAGGAGGAGAGTCTTGGATGGACGAGGGAATCAATTATGGACATCGCTGGAGGAAGATTGGGCTCAGGTAAGTACTAGGGGATGCTGGAAGGGGGCTTCTGCACACAGAAATTTTTTTTTATCTTAATGCATTGAATGCATTAAGATAAAAAAAAAACTTCTGACTTTTTAACCCCTTTAAGGAAATTAGTAGATTTAGGACATTCATAGTAAGAGGTATAAAAATGCAGAATAGACTACTTCAGGAACTTAAAATAGCCTGCTCAGTAAATTTTTTTGCAGAGACTATAACAGGCTATTAACACTTAACACATAAGTTATTACACAAAAGCTTGTTGTCCAAGGAATATGTGATTGCCTTAGCGGATCAGGAAGGAACATTTGTTCTCTTTTGGAGCAAATTGGATCATGCTTTGTAGTGTTTTTTCCTTCCTTGTGATCCATTGGGGGTATAGGGTCCTGTATTATGAGGTTTTAAGTGTATTTATTTATTGATTTTTTTCTATTTTATTTATCTTGACGGACTTGTGTCTTGTTTCATATATACACCTAATTTCAATTGAGAAAGATCGGTGAAAACTATTTTACTATTTGAAAGAATATAAATATAAGATAAGTTACATATTATAACAAATAAAAGTGATACCAAGAGAAAATGCTGTGAAAGCGTCAGATAATTGGCTTGATGAAATTAAACATCATTGGCGATGAATGGCTGTATTTCTGTTACAGGCATTCAGCAAACCTCCGCCTTTTTACTCATTAATTATGCTTTACTGATGAAGGAAAAAAAGGCCTTTCAGTATGTATTGTAAAAGTATCACATTTATTATTTTACTAAATGTCTGTCAGGAGGAAATTAAACAATACATCCATCTGTATAGGAAGAGATAATGAGCACAACATGTTACAAGAATATACGACTACCCACATTCATGAATATGTTGGAACAAGCAGTGTTCATATATCAAAACAACAAAACAAAACCCCTGTGAAATGCCAAGAAAACATTTTAGAGGGTGGTGTGTAATATCAATTCTTGGTGCTCTATATATAGCAGTTAGTGTTTTTGTTTTCAAACATCTATTTGGTCACAATCGTAAAGTCTACAGTATAGAGTCCAATGGGATTAAAAATACATCATACTTAGATGTTGCTTTATTGATAAACACATTTAAATTTTTTGTAAGTGGCATAATAACTATTTAATTATGTTGTACATTTTTTGTCGAGTTGTGCTGTTATTATTATTATAACTGTAGATTTTATTGAGCTCTACAGGTTTCTTATAGGTCATCGATAGTGGATGTGGGCTAGATAGGTAGCTTTAGTCACTGGCCATTTGGCCTTAAAAGACTTCATTGAATTTGGATTGGATTGAAGACCTCAAGTTTCAGCTGATTTTTTACGGTATAAATCCGGTCTGAAAGTCATGCTTCTATGAATTTTCCTGACATCCATGAAGTTTAAGGAGAATCTTTCACCGAGCAAATACAAACCAATATAAGCTACACACTGGAATGCAATTCTGCTATAAAACTTTATTTGGCCCATACTCCATCTAAGCTCCGCCCTCTTAGATGGATGGATGAAGCAGTCAGTGTTTATAGGGAAATCCCTCCCGCGGAGCTATTGTGCTCTCCTGGCGGGGGGGCTGGAGAGCACAGTGATTACTGCTAGCAGTTATACCTGCTGGCAACAATCACATCCTAAAAATCTGACATGCTGGTTGTAGCCAAGTCAATCAATAGATTGACTTGGCTACAATCAGCCTTCCCATACATGGTTCCAATCTTGGCCAGTCCCTGCTGAACCGGCTGAGATTTGAACCGTTTATGGCCAATTTAAGCCTACGCCTGCAACAAGGTTGACACTGTATATGAGATACCATGAGTTGAACATTACAACATACTTTGTCTCTGTTGAAATCTGCCATCTTTTGACTCCTGGGTTACATTACTAGTTCTGGGACAGTAATGTCACTTGTACCATCAGTAAAACTCTATAGGTTCAGCTTCGCTGCACTAGGACTCATATGCAACTTCCATTTCAAGCTTCTCACACTAGTATTATTTCCATAACAGATCTCTTTAACCATTATGTGACATCATTTTATACATTTATATATGACACTAATTAAAAGCATATTATTGTTGGTAAGTAAAGTTTTTTTTTAACCAAGATATATAAAACGTTTTTTATAGCCACTTGATTTCGAAATTAATGTTTACAGGTCACAGGATGGTAACCAAAGACCTTCTTCAGCAGAAACCAAAAGGAAAAATAATCAGTGGCAGAATGGCAAAGCATCAGGTCTGGGTAGGGCTATATACATGCTTTTCTAACTATATGTAAACTCAAATACATTGTTTTGTCGTGTTGTTAGCAGTATAACAGTAAACCTGGGCATACCAATGACTGGATAACCACAGCCACCTATATAAAAAACTTAGGGCACTGAGATGTTTATGCAGTCTGAGTTTAGTAAGTGGTAAAAAAATTTATTTACTTTAATGTAGTCTAATTTCATAAGTCAGTGCAAAGAGTAATGATGATGTGTAAAGTGCTAAACTATCAGTTTACAGTTTACTGCAGCCATGTTAGCAGAAGGTGATTTCTGATGTGGGTCTCTGCATATAACAATATAATATATATATTTTTTTTTTTTTTACCACTGCTCTTTCCTTTACTGAAGAAGCCAAATAGTCTCCTATGAAAAATTGAACATACTGAAGGAACATAAATCCCTGCACTGTCACTGTCTCTGGTGCTATTTGTCTAAAATGTCAACCACTCATACATGCACTACTTGCAGAGATACATGCATAATGTTTTCTGCCTAGCCTGGTTGCTTTTTTAGGGTATCATTTCTTTTTATACAATGGAAGTCATGTATCTTTTAGACTATGGGATGTCCAGCAAGATGACAGCACACGTTGAAAGAAAAAATGCTACCTCTCTTACCAAGGCTGATGAGTACAAGAGTGTTGCTGCTGCTTATATGAAGACAGTTAATGCATGTAAGTAGTTTGCTTATTTAGATTTGCCAATGAATTTCAAAAGCTGGATTAAAATTTTAAACTCTCACAGAACTTCCGTGGTAAAAGTACTTTAATGCCGCGTACACACGGTCGGAATTCTCATCGGAAAAAGCTCTGATGGTTTTCCCTTCGGAATTCTGACGGAATTTCGCTCAAACTGTCTTGCCTACACACGGTCACACCAAATTCCGACGGTCAATAACACCACGCCTTAAAAAACGTTCGACTGCACTATAAAAGGGAACTTTAATGCTTCTGAGCATGCGTCAAATTGTTTCCGAGCATGCGTCGGAATTTTGCGTGTCGGAATTGCATACACACGATCGGAAAATCCGATAGAAAGGTTTTCCGTCGGAAAAATTAAGAACAGGTTCTCAATCCAAAGTCCGTCGGAAATTCCGACAGAAAAAGACCGATGGGCATACACACGGTCGGAAAATCCGATGAAAAGCTCCCATCGGACTGTTTCCATCGGAAATTCCGATCGCGTGTACGCGGCATTAGGGAAAATTCTGATAATATAACTGCATGCAACATGGCCTTATTCAGAAAAGAGATCATTTTCATTCAAGTCCAATTAGAATTTACTTTTCTAAGGTCAGATCATTAGAAGATAATTGGGTGCTGTGGGTTGCTGCATTTTTTGAATTTTGCTGATTTAGGCCTAAAGAATACATTTTTACATCTAAAAGAAGTTAACCGACCCCTATATAAATAATACACATAAAGCCTAATTTGCCAAATGCAGGCTTGTTTTAAAGAAACTAATTAAATTAAATTAAATTAATATAAATACCAGAGTTTATGTGATGTTTAATTTATATCACTATTTTACATTCCCCCTATTAAAAGCTCCTTTCAATAGCAATGGAAGAGTTGGGAATGTTAGCTTTTGCAGCAATGCCAGTAAATGTACACATGGAAGAGGAAACACTATTACGGTATTTGTTGTTACGGTTCTGCTCTCTACTCATCTCCGCTGTGTCAAAGCAAGGTTGGAAACTTGTTTCAGTTTTGGCTCTTTGCAAGACTGTAAAGTTGCGCTGAGCTGTACAATTCTTGTACAGATACAGTGAAGATGTAGTCAAACAATAAATGTCAAAGATCGAAAAAAATATTAAAGGCCTGTGTATACAGGCTTTCTCTCAGAACTGTTTTTCTCTCCATACAGGTCCTGGTAGTGCTTGAAAGTAGCCTGGTACAACTTTAAAAGCAAGTCAAATGCAGGCCTGCAGGAAGTCAACTGCAGGTCAAGCGAACCTGTCAATTAATTGTAAATGATCTTAAAAGTATCCCAAACTGTTGTCAAACACAAGCTGAATATATCTGAAAGCATGCTGCATTTACCCACCAACACATGCTCTTAAAGGATAAGTTCACCCCCCACCCCCTAAATTCCAGCTCCCCTATGTACCAATATAGCATTAATGTACTTTTTTTGGAAAAATATCAAAGCTTTCCATTAAATCTACAGACACTTCACTTGTCCTCGTCAATGTTTCCAAACGTATACATTAGTTTTGCCTTAATTCCTGGTAAGACTATAGGTCATGACACAGGAAGGAGTTGACCAGCTGACCTCATTAGCACACACCCTGCATCATCCACCCTCCTACCTACCCACACATTTCCAGCTGCATGTTTTTTAAATGAAAGATAATCAATCAGTGATCACCCTTCTTACTAAATACACAATATACAAATCAGTCTATGGGCATCTTTATACAAGTACATAGGATGGAGTGGACAGAAACACTCAGCTGTCAAACACCGTTTGACACATCTCTGCATAGCGGGAACTCATATTTTTTTCTTTTTTTTTAGCGAGGGGGGGGGGGGGGGTGTTTTGGAGCATTTTCACACATCACGCATAGGGCACCTAAATGGGCTGCCCTACACGCAACAATTGCCCCAAAGAAGCTTCAGGACTTCTTTATAGAGCGTAGCTTGGTGCATTTTTAAATGTGATTAATGGTGCAGCGCATTTCTGAAATGCAAGAAATGCACAGATGTGAATGGAGCCTCATTGTTCTTGTGACAACGCACCAATTGCACTTTTAGGCCCCATTCACATCTCGCATAGTGGGAGTGCACATTTTGTGGCTTGTATTTGCTTTGACACACATAGGGCAGCCTGTTCATTTCAATTGGCTGCACAACATGTAGCTCATGGGACATTTTGGCTTTTTGTGGGTTGCATGTTTTTTACTGTGCATTTTGCAGCATTTGCCACTCGTTTTTTTCACATGGCAAAATGTGTGTTTGCTTCTGTGTTTGGTGTGCCGTTAGCAATTAATGGCACTGAAAGCGCAACTAGTAATTTTAGGTGTATAAAGATGGCCATACACTATACAATCTGATTGTACAAACATCCATTAGGACAGTGAAGTAAGTGCAATCACCGATTGATTGCATTTCATTTAAAAATGTGCAGCTGGAAATGGGTGGGTAGGTAGGAGGGTGAATGATGCAGGGTGTGTGCTAATGAGGTCAGCTGGTCAACTCCTTCATGTGTCATGACCTAAAGCCTGATCAGGAAGTAAGGAAAAACGAATGGATATGTTTGGAAACATTGATGAGGACAAGTGAAGTAAGTGTCTGTAGATTTAATGGAAAGCTTTGATATTTTTTCCAAAAAAGTACAATAATGCTATATCGGTACATAGGGGATCTGGAATTTAGAAAAAAAAAGGTGAACTTATCCTTTAAAGTGGCATGTAATACAAAAAAGCTCAAAGGTAGTTCTCACCACATACGTTTTCATTGTCCTATTGAAGATGCCATCCAATGCGAGGCATCTGGTTCATAAGGTGAAATGCAGCCAACTATTTCTATGATGGTTCTGTATATGTTCACTAGGGGGTCTTATTTTATTTAATTCTTCTCTGTGATTAAAGTAGAGTAAAAGCTTATGGCCACTGTTAGAAATGGTCAAGTTAAACAGAGATTGGGAACTGTAGTGGTCAGTACTTTAATAAAACTACATTATATACTGACATGCCCTTACCATGTGTCTGTTTCCTTCTGTTTTCAGGGGTGGTTACTGAGCATCTTTGTAAAGACAATTCGGATGGTTCTTCCTGCAGGCTTCAATGGGTAAATAAACCACAAAAATGCACAACACACAGTACAGAATACCCCTCCAAAAAATATCATGGGATTGTTGATTGCATTGGTGGGTTTTAGAGACCCCCCTATTTCAGACACCTGCTGAAAGAAGGATAGCAGATATCGAGAAATTGATAGAAACAAGAAGCTGAAGTCAAAGATTTGCCAAGCAAGACAGGACCTGGAATGGAAGTTAAAGATCAAAACAGACAACAACTAGATAGAAGAAGAAATGTAATATTTTACCAGCAGTCATATGTGTATTCTAATTATAGGTAGGGCCAGGGGTGACCATTATTTTGGACAATCCTACATGGAGCAGGTTCAGATAAGTAACACGTGTCTAGATATATTGTACAATCAAGAGCAGAGAGTTAAAAAACCAACACCACATAAAATACGATCGGACACTGGAATACACTTGGGCTGGAAGCCAAGAAAAAAAAATATATAAAATATATAAATAAATATATATAAAAGGTGCGAAAAAAGGGGTGTGCAAAAATGCTAAAGTATAATGAATAGTGATAAAACTAGTAGTAAAGTCTCTCTGTTCAAGATAAACAGTGATGAAGCAAATGGGTGGAGATTTCTCTATCCAGACACGGACGTGGGTACAATCTGATATTGCAGTAGTACTGTGCACACAGGAATGTGTGAATGTGATCCCAGGAAACTATAGACACTTGATAAGGTACTTCTTACCAGAAGGGATGGACACACATACCATACGACAGTGGGTCAGATACGCTTGTGTTTTTCTCCTGTTGGATAAGGGAAGGCAATTCCGGATCCTAAGGGCACACCGTGTAGACGTAGACACGCAGCCTTGGGGTATCACCAGACCGTCCAGGAGTAGACACACGGTAGGTCATCCAGAGGTTGGCACATGGTGTAAAATGTATCTCCAGCTTGTCCGGGATCACAAATGGTGGGATATAGTGTAAAAAACATGAAAAAAGTGCTCCATATAGTGCAGATCAACCAATAACGTTTTATTGGAATACAATCTCTCAATAAAGGAGTAAAGGCAACAGTCCAACAAAGGATATGTAGGCATAAAAACAGTAAAGGGCAATGTAAAAGTCTCAAATAAGTAAGCCCTACGCGTTTCGACGCTAGTGGTCATCAACAGGGGACCAGGAGTGGGAGACGCAAGGGAGGCCTCTCCCTGCAATCTCGGGCTCGCACCACCAGGTACGTGACAGTAGCAGACAGCCATGTTTGAGCCCGAGCAGGGAGCCCCCACCATGGAGGGGCTATGCCAACACCTGGCAGGTCTGACCGAAGCGGTGAAGAACCTCCAGCAGGGTTATACCCGGCTGGAGGAACGGGTACTGGCCCTGTCTGGTCCATCCAGTACCCAAGGAACTCCTCACCCAGCAATACCCCCAACGGGGCCTGCACCTACCCAGACTATAGTGATGCTACCACCTGAGCCCAAGGTACCTACTCCAGAGAAATTTACGGGTGCCCGTGGTAGCTTCAGAACTTTCCGTAACTCCTGTGAACTCCATTTTGCCCTGCAACCTAGGACCTTCTCTTTAGAGACCACCAAGGTGGGTTTTTGTGGTAGCCCTACTGACTGGGGATCCCCAAATCTGGGCCCACCGTCTCGTGGAACAAAAGGATGCAGCATTGACCAGTCTCTCCACCTTTTTTGATGCCATGGCGCAGCTTTATGAGGACCCCCAACTCTCAACCACTGCGGAGGCCGCCTTACGTTCTCTCCAACAGGGTCGAAGACCAGCAGAGGACTATGTGGCTGAGTTCAGGCGTTGGGGTGCCGACACCGACTGGAACGATGCTGCCCTCCGTCATCAATTCCGCATGGGCCTCTCAGACGCACTCAAAGACGAGCTCGCCAGAGTGGGGGTACCCCAGACCCTGAATTCCCTCATAGACCTAAGCATCCAAATTGACCGGCGCCTACGGGAGCGTAGGGCCGAACGAACCTTGGGGTCCCCAAGACCTACCTGGATGCTCCCCAGGGGTCCTAGTCACTTCCGCACTGCTCCCCCCGTTAAACCTACTCATGCCTCTTCAGCATCCGAACCCAT
The DNA here is from genome assembly GCA_028564925.1 of Lithobates sylvaticus. NCBI lineage: Eukaryota > Metazoa > Chordata > Amphibia > Anura > Ranidae > Lithobates > Lithobates sylvaticus. The sequence goes on from CM053026.1 coordinate 294,963,394, forward strand.
GCAACTTGGACTCCTGCGGCCTTCTCTCACCCCAGCAGAACGTCAGAGACGCCGCAGCAACAATCTGTGCCTGTATTGTGGAGAGCCTGGTCATTATGTTCGGAATTGCCCGGCTAAACTCCGTAAGTTCCCCACTATTCTCTCCAGTTATGTGGATCCTGTGACCGGGGTTTCATCTCATCTTGCCCTTTCTGTTTCCTTCCAGTTCTCAGGAAGGACCCTACAAACCACAGCTATCATTGACTCTGGTGCCTGCAGTTGCTTTATGGACTCTGCTTTTGCTGCCCGGCATCGAATTCCTCTCCGTCTGAGAAAACAAGGCCTGTCTGTCCACCTGGCGGATGGGTCCACCATCAAATCTGGCCCAGTGACTCAGGAGACTGCCCCATTGCACACAGTAATCTCAGAGTCACATCAAGAACTGTTATGTTTGGACATAATTTCTTCTCCCTTGTTTCCAGTCATTCTAGGGATCCCCTGGCTGCAAGCACACAACCCGGTCATCAACAGGTCCACAGGAGAGGTGGCCTTTTCTTCTCCCTACTGCCAAAGGTCCTGCGGCTCCTTGGCCCCCGCAGGACCCTCTGCTCTGCTCTGCCTCGAAAACGAGGCAGGTCTACGTCAGTCCATCCCTGAAGTCTACCATGCATACCTGGATGTGTTTAGTAAACAAAGGGCAGATGTGCTGCCACCACATAGGCCCTATGACTGTCCCATTGAACTCCTTCCCGGGGCCAAGATTCCCTTCGGTAGGGTTTTTCCCGTTAACAGAGGTGGAGCAGGGAAAATTAAAGGACTATATGATGATAACCTGAAAAAAGGGTTTATCCGCCCATCTACGTCTCCTGCAGGTGCTGGAATATTTTTTGTAGAAAAGAAGGACCATTCTCTCAGACCCTGTGTGGACTACCGTGCCCTAAACGAGGTCACAGTCAAAAAATCGCTACCCGCTTCCCCTGGTACCTGAACTGTTTCAGAGGCTTGGCACGGCCTCCATCTTTTCTAAACTGGACCTCAGAGGGGCATACAATTTGATACGTATAAAGGATGGGGACGAATGGAAGACGGCATTTCGGTCTCGATTTGGGCACTTCGAGTACCTGGTGATGCCGTTTGGACTCTGTAACGCCCCCGCTACCTTCCAGGCCTTTATAAATGATGTACTTCGGGACTTCCTTGATGTTTTTGCTGTTGTTTATCTTGATGACATACTAATTTTCTCTTCCTCCCTAGAGCTGCATCGTGGACATGTTAAAAGTGTGTTGGGTCGTCTCCGGCAACATGGCCTCTATGCCAAGGCAGAAAAATGTCTCTTTGAGGTAGAAAGCATACCCTTCCTAGGTTTGATCATCTCCAGTAGAGGCATCCGGATGGACCCCCAGAAAATCTCAGCCATCCTGGACTGGCCAGTTCCCGCAGATAAAAAGGGGATCCAGCGATTCATTGGCTTTGCCAATTTTATCGCAAATTCATCAAGGGATTCTCGGCCATAGTGGCACCCATTACTCAACTCACCAAACAAGGTACCCGTTTTCATTGGTCCCCTGAGGCCCAAGGGGCCTTCGAGGCCCTCAAGGGGCTCTTTACCTCAGCCCCTATCCTGAAGCATCCAGATCCTTCTCTGCCCTTTGTCCTCGAAGTGGATGCCTCAGAGATAGCTGTAGGGGCCATCCTGTCCCAGAGACAGGGCATCAAAGCCCTGCTACACCCCGTGGCATTCTTCCCACTGAACCTGCTTGCCAAGCCGTTGTCCAGTTCCTGTCAGCTACTGATACTTAGCTCAGACCGTACACCAGGTTTGGCTGTGAGCCTGCTTCCCAGTGATCCTGCCAGATCTGCTATCCGGTTTGGCTGATGGGAGTGCAGTTACTAAATAGTCATAGGCAATGAGGTTTCTAAATAGTCTTGGGCAATGAGGGGACAATCCACAGGTGAAGAGAAAATGCAGGTGACACTATGTATAAGTACCAAGCTAATAGGAAAGATTAGAGAGAAATGGAGATTGATAGAGCATTATGCAAGTAAAAAATATGCACAGAAATGGTCAAGCCACAGGATGAAATCAGACCTCATAAGGCTGGATTTGTGACTTTATTGCATGTTTGTTTGAAATGATATTAGTTATATATTGTCACAAAGTGTTGGGTGGTCGGCGGCGCGGCACTACCACCCCGGGCGCCCGGCGGTCCGGAACTTACTCGATCTAGGTGGCAGGCTGTGGTGTCCAGCATGGTCCACCCACCGTACGTGCAGGGGGGGGGGGCAGCAGCTCCGGTGTCTGCTTCTCCAGCAGCTTCCTCTGCTATGTGTCTCCTCTCTCTTCCACCTAATTGCTAGACATCAAATAGGATCGCCTGATGCTTTGGTTAATCGGGATACATTGATTGGCGGGAGGAACTTTTGTGTGAAAATACACAACTGGGTGGGCTCAGAGCGCAGTGCTCTGCGCCCGAGCCCGCCCTTTTTTGAAGCCTATTAGAGCCTCTTGCTCTAATTACGTGCTTCAAAAAACACCCCCCCCATTGGAATCCATAGTCCGGCGCCCTGATATGTAGCTCAGGGGGCCGAAAGCATGGGTGGGGGGGGCGCCCATTCGCCTTCTGCGGACGGGCCGCCACTGTCTGAGCTGCTTTATGCCTAGCTGTTTACATTTTTTACAAAGCAAAGTAAATATTCAGTTAAAACGTATGCCTGGCCAATAACTTTTTTTAGTTCTGCATAGAGTAGAGGATTGGAACCTCTGTCTGGTTTATATTGCTTTTCAGGGCTCTGCCTTACTTCTGTCTTGCTGCTGACAATGGTTTTACCAAATAGGGAGTGAAGGAAAATCTAGAACAAGGACTAGGACAGCTATAAAAATCTGACATGGTTCTAGCCTTCCCCTGCTCGCCTAAAAAAAAGCATTTTGAATTCTGTCTTTGTTGTTGTTAGGGAGTTCCCTTGAAAATCATCAGTGGTTATAACTCAGGCCCATGCATCAACAGAAAACAAGTTTTGACTGGACATACACCTTAATTATAAACAGTCCAACTGGTGTCCTTAGGCTTTCTTTGGACTTAAAGTGGTTGTAAACTCCTACATATACCCCAAGTGACTAGCTCACTCAGGTGAAACACAGAGATAACGCAAACCCTCCTACATAATTTGTTTATGTTTATCTGCAGTTTTTTCTTCTCTACATTCATTTAAAGTCCAGAATTGAAAAAGCTTGCCTGAGCTGTCAGAAAAAAAGTGGATGGAGAGTTGAACGCTCAGTAAGGAAAGGTCTGAGAGCTGATTGGAGAGAAGTGACACACACACCCTTCACACAGGAACAGAGCTTAGGCTGTCAATCACAGGCTGTGTGCCAGAGCTCCCTCACCTTGTTTCTATGATGTCAAGAAAACTTGTCAGAACTGATTCATGCAGATAGAGGAACAAAGCAGTGGAGAGAAATTACACTTAGTGCTCTGGTCTGAGACAAGTACACACAATAGAGGGATATGCTACTAGATTTACAACCGTTTTAAAGTAGAATTATGGGGTTTGTAAGAAGAACAAACATACATACTCTCCTCAATGCTGCAACATCCATGTAACACTGCAGCTGTCCCATGCCAGTGTCCTGTTGAAAAATGTCCCCCATCGGATAGTGTCCACCCTGTACTGCACAGGCGCAGCGCTTGCACAGTACGGAGGACAAAGGAGACGCCGAAAGTCTCCGAACACCAACAGCTGATCATGAGCTCTACTCGGCGCCTGCGCACTTAATAATACATTCTGTCGAGATGCCCCAAGCTCTTTCGGTACTGGGAAGGGGTGATAGAAGTATTGAAGGGAATATTTAAAAAGGAACTGGAAATCGAAGTTAAATTCTGTATTCTGGGGTATAGGCAGAAGCAGGGAGAAATGAAGAGTATAACTGTGGCAATATTAAGGGGCATATACCAAGCCAGGAAGATGATAATGATGAGATGGCAATCAAAGGTACCACCCACGGTGAAAAATTGGATAGATACAGTAAATGAAACGAATTTGATAGGATGTGGAGTCCTTGGATAGAGGGAATACGCTTGATATAGACAAAGTGAGAGGAGAATAGAGTGGGGGTGGGGGGGGGAGGGGAAATAGGGGGAGGTAGCGAAATATAGCAGAGATAGGGGGGGGGGCTTGATTTAGGATTTTCTATCTAAGAAGTGTCGCTTTAATGACCGGCTCTCTCCTTTTTAATACAGGGTGTATAGATAGTGCTTTGTTAAGGTGTATGTGCTAGTATATAAAAAGCCCTGTAATAATAACATGTACGTAAATAAGACATTTTTATTCTGCTTATTATTGAAATGGAATGTAAACATTGTTTATCGATGGAAAAATAAATAAAGATTATAATATAAAAAAAATAATACATTCTGTCGCACGCTCCCGATGCTCGTACAACTCTGTAAAGGGCAGTGTGCCTACACAATGGGCAGAGGCGGTGATAAGGACGGGTAGTTCATCTTAACCCCTTCACGCAAAGATACGCCCATTTGAGAAATCTACCCCCACAAGCATCGGGAGCGTGCGGGAGCATGTGACAGAATGTACTGTGTAGAGCTGATAAACAGTGCGCAGTACAGGGTGGACACTATCCGGTGGGGGAACCTTTCTCGTCAGAACACCGACTCTTAGAGAGCTACTCATAGAGGAAAACCCTGACTATCCATCACTGCCCCCTGATCTGCTCCTCCAAAATGGGGGGGGGGGGGTGGTGCAGCTGGCTCTCAGCCACATGCTAAAAAGCAGAGCTAGCTGCCAATCAGGCAGACAGGTGTATCTCAATACTATTGTCAGGATCCTTCTCGAAGATGGCACAGCTCTAGCCTGTTAGCTGACAACGGGCGATAGCCTACTATCACCTGACCCTGGGTCACAGGAGTAGGCGAAAAGGAGGAGGAAATGTACTTCTTTGACCCATAGAGAAGTATAGCCAAAAAATGGTTTGGCCAAAAGTCTCTTTTAATATTTAGCACATATTCCTTGCCTTACATGTACCCTGGAAGCTTAAGCCTGCCATACATGGATCGGAATTCAGCCGGATAAGCAGGGACTGTCCAAATTTCAATCCATGTATGGGCACAGTATTGTTGTGCAGAAGTTGAATTTTCTCCACCCAACAAGTGCTGCAGGCTTTAGCCAGCACCACAGCAGAGAGAATTCCCTCATCCACCTCAAACGTGTGGAGGGGGGAATCTGGTAAGTTTTTCTAATTTAAGTCCTTGCTTGAACCAAAATTAAAATAGACTCATGTATGTGCTGCCTTAGTTATGATGCTGTTTTTGACCATTATTTTCACTGTGATTGTAACATAAATACAACCTTCATTATATAACATCTTGTATAACTCTTTTAATAATAGACTGAATGCAAAATATGCCTAAATTATATTTATTTCTGGTGCAGGCTCCAGATGGAGACCATGACTCCATGTGGCTATGTCTACCAGATGAACTGTGGATTAACATCTTTGCTAATTTGTTGCATAAAGACCTGGCTAACGTTGCTCAAGTATGCAGAAGGTTCAGATACATTGCAAATGATGATAGCTTATGTAAGTACCCCTTTGGTATATTTTTCTTATAAGGGCACTGCAAATCCACAGTCTTTATCATAACTGACTGAAAAGCAAGGTGTACTTCTTGTAAAAACAAGAATATTGGGTTCATCCCTTGATGTGACTGTCTTTTCAGTTAGGTATTCCTCTTTAAAATCTATTACATTTTAATCCTCTTCATCTTCCTTAATCTTCCTCTTTGTTATGCTAATATATATATATATATTACACACATATATATATATATATATATATATATATATATATATATATATATATATATGCACTGTATATACTAGAACATGCTCTGTAGGAGGAAAGGGAGAGTGATGGTAAAATTGGATAATGTCTAGGCACACACTTTGAGGATATGCCTCATAAGTTATTTTTCAAACAAGGCTAAAGGTGTGCCTAATAAAATGCCTCTCCTAAGTGGCTGAAGGTAAAGGGTGGGAATACACAAGGAAGAACATTTGTAGAACTGCAGCAGGAACCAAATCTTGTATGAACCCTTTAGGGCAAACTGGCAGAAGTTTTAGAATTTGCTTAGCAAAAGGATTTGCGTGATCTAGGTTACGTGTCAAATTAAAGGAGAAGTGCAGGACTGTAAAAAAAACATACATACTCACCTACCTGATGCAGCATCAGTCCGATGCCGCAAACTGACACCCATTGCCTCTAAGCCCGAGAACTGAGCGACAATGTGACCACTGAGTTCAATTATCGGGTCCGCTCTGAGCAGAAAGTATTGACTCAATCACTGCTCTCTGGTCTGCCCCTAAGGAGCTTACTGGAGCACTGGGCTGTAGAGGGGTAGCAGGAACGGCTGGCTCAGGCTTTCAGCGGCAAACTGAGAGGCTGAGTCAGCATCTGGTCAGGAATCTGAGTGGATCTAGACATTATTGTCAAGATCCTCTCAGCGATTGGAGCAGGTCTGTGACGTCAACCAAACAAGCTTTGGCCATATTTCTTTGGTTACTGCAACGTTTGCAAGCATGCAGGCATTTTATAGCAGAATAGAAATACACAACCTTATTACCTGCCTGTTACCCAACTTTTAAAGACTGTACACTGAGCTGTACATACAGATTTGTGTGGCATCTGCTGGGTGCTGGGATCAATTAAAGCAGAACTATGCTCACCTCAGTTCCAGCAATGCTGCATCCTTGAGCTCCCCACCGGCCGCTGACATCTTCTAGCGGCCGGCTTCTGGGCACCTCTTTTGGCTGGGCTGCTATGACATCAAAAAATTAAAAAAATGCAGCACTACAAAGTGCATAGGAACCCTGAATAGGTATCCAGAAGTGAGTGCTCAATACAAAATATTAATTGGTGAAATAAATGACTGAACATTTTATACATACACTGAAAATGCTACGTGCATATATATATATATATATATATATATATATATATATATATATATATATATATATATATATATATGTATATATGGAAAAATAATCCTGTGAAGAAACACAAAATCATACAACATTATGGACGCACATGAAAAGTCCAAACATAAAAGGTATATGGAATGGTTTGCACATCCAACCTACTGTGGAGAAAGATAACCAAAATAACCATTCATGAGTCCCTGAAATAGTTCAATGTAACATGTTCAATCCCATAGATGTAATCACAGGGAGTTGGAAATCCTAAAATGCAATATTGGAGCCGGAATGTACAGGGAATTATTTATACACAGCACCCGGGGATGTGCATCTTACCCAAAATCGTGGACGCACACGCCAGCGGCGGTGGGTCAAACAGGCAGAAACGATCCTCACGGGCATACACTCCAGCTGGAACTCCTGAAGAAGGATTGGTGTATGTCTACACTTGCATCCAAAGGGCATGCCCCAGTTGAAGTACACTCATATGAAACATGTCGGGTACATAGCCTGCTTGGCTCTATAGACTTATTATCGATTTTGTGATCACTTTTTGTACACATCTGGTGCAATATTTGTACGATTTATTTTTTATTTTTATTTAAATACATTTTTAAACCTGGGATTCGTCTGCACTATGTGGAGGCCTTATTTTCTTTTCCTATGATCCATGCTGCTCTTTGGAGATAAAGAGAACCACCTTACCAGGAACCTCATGATCACGGCCCAACTCAATGTCATCGCTGGCCCGTTGGATGCAAGTGTAGACGTACACCAATCGTTCTACAGGAGTTCCAGCTGGAGTGTGTGGGGCCGTGAGGATCGTTTCTGCCTGTTTGACCCACTGCCGCTGGCGTGTGCGTCCACGATTTGGGGTAAGAGTATTCCCCCCCCCCCTCCCTGGTGTTGGATGCACATCCCCGGATGCTGTGTATAAATAATTCCCTGCACATTCCGGCTCCAATAATGCATTTTAGGATTTCCAACGCCTTGTGATTACATCTATGGGATTGAACGTGTTACATTGAACTATTTCAGGGACTCATGAATGGTTACTTTGGTTATCTTGCTCCACAGTAGGTTGGATGTGCAAACCATTCCATATACCTTTTATGTTTGGACTTTTCATGTGCGTCCATAATATTGTATGATTTGTGTTTCTTCACAGGATTATTTTTCCATATATATATATATATATATATATATATATATATATACACTTATGGACGTAGCATTTTCAGTGTGCACATTGGTATAAAATGTTCAGTCATTTATTTCACCAATTAATATTTTATATTGAGCACTCACTTCTGGATACCTATTCAGGGTTCCTATGCACTCTGTAGCACTGCATTTTTTTCTATTTTTTACTTTTTATACAATTAGTCTTATTGTTGATACTAGCAGCTTTTCTAGATTTAAGTAGCGCAACTTTATTTCCACTTTTTTATTTGCTATGACATCACTCCCGCGCATACACGGGAGTGCAGTCAGATTGGGCATTGCCAAGTATTTGCAGTTAGCTGTGTGCGCACAGCTAACTGTACAGGGGCAGACAAGCAGGTGGGTCATTTTAATGCAGAAGAGACAAAGCATTTCCTGCCGCCAAAAATCCTGCCTGTTCACCAATTTTGATTTTGTACATAAAGTTCCACTTCAACTTCCGTGCGCATGGGTGGGAGTTATGTCATCCCCGGCTGTTCAATCAAAATGGCCAAAGATGCCGAACCCAGAAGAAGACAGACAAAGATGTCAGCATCAGTGAGGGAGCTTGTGGATGTCCCACCAATAGAGAGGTGAAACCGTGAGAACGGAAATAAAGCTTCACTCATTTGTAGAAGGAATTTGTTTCCATCTTCTGTAATTCTGTTATGATTGTAAACAGCTTGATAACCTGTTGACTTCACATTTCAAATGAATTATTTTGTTAACATTCATATGAATAGTAAACAGCAATTCTGATTGATTAATAATGATGATGGCAAATATTTGATGAATACGTTTGTTTCTTTCTATTCTTGTTTGATTGGAGAAAAAGTACACAACTACACGAGCAGCTGCCTTATTCCCATAAGTTATTTTTGTAGCTATATTTAGTTATTTGTTATCTAACAAATTGATTAAAATTAGCATAAGTCAACAGTAAGCTTAAAACAAATTAAGAGAGAGCAGGTCGAAAACAAAGAATGCATGAAGTCATCAGGTCATATAAAAATAATCAAATAGTTTAAAAAAAAAAACACTTGGGAAGTCATGCTAGCATATCCAAAATGAAAAATAGACAATTATCAATAGTGATCTTCTGTAATACGTAGCCTATTGTGCTATGCTTATAGGTAAAACAATGCTGGACTGATTTGTTCCATTATAAAAGTAGGAATAAATACAAAGAAGACTATTTGCCTGCTATTGTACTTTTATTTAGTCTTTCTTTCGAAGGTGAGAACACCAGATTCTGGGAATTTATTTTTTAAATACAACTAGTGTAAGTACCGTAACTGAATTTGATTTAATTTTAGCATTTAAAAGTACTTTATCCAGCAGTACAACTTATACTGGGAGAGCAAGGGGCATCACTAGAAGTCAATACTATATATACTTCTGCTGACAAGAGAAGAGAGATAACTCATGTCTGCCCACTCACAGGCTGAGGGCAAGGAGGTGACCAGGTTCTAGTGTATTACTGCAGAAGAAAAAAAGTAAGGTCACCAACCTGTCTACTAGGGCTGTGTAAATCTCAGTACTCGACAGGCAGTAATATAAATCATTTGGCAAGTAGAACAGCTATCATATAACAATTTAGGCTTATATGTATTTAGGCTTTTGATTGGGGTTCAACTTTAAAGAGTCAGTTCAGGCAAGTGTGATAGCAGATGCCCTATTTTGGGCACCGGTCTTCTGACCATAGTGCCTGGATCTGTTGTTGTTCACCTTAGGTTCTCACTTCTTCTGCATCCTCCATAGCAGGAATAAAAAATTCAACAGAGAGCCGGAAACTCTCTTGTAATGACAATAGCCAGTGTGCAGATCTAGGTAGAGAAAATTGAGTACCTCCCCGTGATACTTTTTTTATTTGCACTAACATACAATTTTTCAGGACAAGCTTTCGGGGTATGTCCCCTTCTTAAAGGTCCAATCAGTATTGATTCACAACAGTTTTAGCAGAATCAATGTATATGGCAATGGTAATAAAGCTAGCAGCAGAGTTAGTGAGATAAGACAGAGGGATAGCTATAGAAGGGGAAGGGGGGGGGGGGGGCAAGTGGATGACAGTCACAATTTTTATCATTAATCAACACTTTTCATCCATATATCAAACTAAAAATGGGTTATTTGAACACACATGTCAACTTCCTAGACACCACAGTATACATCAGGGATGACAAGCTTCAAACTTCGATATACAGAAAACTGACTGACTGACTGATGCAGCTATCTCCATAGTTCAAGTTTTCACCCCCAACACACTAAACCTGTCATCATACACAGCCAGGCCATCAGATACCACCGACTATGTTCAGACCAAGAAGACAGAGATAAACATCTCAGAACACTGGCAGACTCCTTCCATAAGAAAGGTTACAAAGAAAAAAACACCAACAACAGCATAAGCACAGCCTTGAAATCCCAAAGAGAAAATCTCCTCCAATACACAGAGAAAAAAACAAATAACTGAGTACCTCTAGTCACCACATACAACCCAGCAATAGAAGGGATCAAAAAGATAATCAAAGATTTACAACCCATTATAACAGAGGATGAAACTCTAAAAAGGAATATTCCAACAACCCCAAATATTGGCTTTCAGAAAATCACCCAACCTCAGACATAAACTAATCAGCAGGAAACTTCACTATGATTTTGAAGTAAAAAAGAATGGAAGCAAAAACTGCAATAAAAAACGCTGCAAACTGTGACACCAGATCAATCTATCAAAAAGTGTCACACACACAAATGGAACCTTTAATATCATGGGATCATACAACTGTACCTCCAGTAATGTGGTGTACCTCATCCAATGCAAAAGGTGTAACAAAGGATCTTATGTTGGTGAAACATGACAGATGCGAGGATGAATTTGCACAGACACACCATCAAGGAACAAGAAGACAGTTTCTGCACACCTGTGGGACATCACTTCTCACAACTGGACCAAACTATAGAAGACCTCAATATTTTATTTCTTAAAAGGGAATTTCAGAACTATCCAGGAAAGGAAAACGTTTGAACTAAGAATGATACTTATTTTTGACACAAAAAATAACGGCCTAAATTTAGATATTGGTTTCCTTACCCATTATACAGTTTTACGACCCCCCTCTGTGACTGTCAACCCCCGCCCCCCAGTCTATAGCTATCCCTCTGTCTTATCTAACTAACTCTGCTGCTAGCTTTATTACCATTGCCATATACATTGATTTGTATGTTTTTTTCTTCTTTTTTATTTCCCTCGGAGATTGTGTTTTTTTTTTGTTTTTGTTTTTTTGTTTTAACATTTTAACATTCTGATAAAACTGTTGTGAATCAGTACTGATTGGACCTTGAAGAAGGGGACATACCCCGAACGCTTGTCCTGAAAAAATGTATGTTAGTGCAAATAAAAAAAGTATCACGGGCAGGACTCAATTTTCTCTGTCACAATTGCACTAATACGGCTACAATCACCTCAAGTATGACAGATTTCGGTAGAAAAGAAGATTACCTGCTATTTAACATCTGAGAAAGGAGGTCTAGCTCTTCAGCAACAGGAACCAAGTTTTGGGTGTAATGATAATGTAGCACTGACCCTCGAAGGAGCTGCTGGTTTTGTTTGGGCTTACCGTTACCTCACCTGCTTGATCTCCGTCTTAGGGGTCCCGTTGGAAAGTGGCCCAAAGAATGTTAAATCCGGCACTTAGTCCTTTTTTGCATATTTATTTGAAATAAAGACAAAGTCTTTCAATAAAGGGTCAGAGGGTTAAGGGTGAGTTCAGGCACTTGGTAATTGCGGGGTAGAGGTATTAGAAGAATCCAGAGGACAAACAGCTCCACAAACTGGATCCAGCAACCCCCGGATAGGTCCTTCTCACTTGGCCTAGCAGCCGGTGGGGTGCTCGACAAAGTCTCTGCCACAGACAGTTGATTAAATTTAAGCATTACTGAGAGAACCTGAGAAATTCAAAGAACTGCCATACAGTACCAGTCTCTTTCAGCCGACCCGGCGATACTGTATGGGTGTTGATCCGGGTTGCGTCCTCTAACTGAGTCTCCAGGATTCTCCAGAGATACCAGCCTTATGCTCGGTCTTCCCTTGGAAAAGTCCTCCCCTGGATCCTCCAGTTTCTGGACCTCTCTCCGCAGGCGAGACAGCACCAGACCATCCCTGGATCAGTAGGCCCCAAGACTTTTCCGGGCCTACCCTCTCAGTTGCATAGCCTCGGGCCAGCCGGCCCCGAGACACAGGATACATAGGCTGCGTACCCCAGGCCAGGAGGGCCATGAGGTCAGGGCAGCGGACCCCAAGAACAGCTAGGTAAGAACCCAAAAAGCAAGCCCCCTAAAATGGCGTCGGTACCTTAAATACCATCTCCCAGAATGCACAGCAGGAAGAATACTCCCACTGGGCTAATTCCAAGCAATAGGTGGCATTCAATACATCCAGCTGAACTGCGTTTCTACACTTACCGGCGGTGACAGCGACACCTACGGTCGAGGAGAAACCAGTGCAACCCAGCTAAACTGGTACAGAAACCAGAACTTTTAGAATAATTAGCCTGAAGCCCAACTGCGGCTTCAGACAACTTAAATTTGAAAAACAATAGCGTCTGCTCATTAGGAGCCGGCGCTACAATAATGTTTGTGTTGACAGACATAAATGAATACATTATAATTGTGACCATTCAAACCTATAACAATATGTAAGGAAGGCTGTCATAGCCAATCACTCTAGACAAGTTAAAACAAAAGCCTTTCTCACCTGGGATGCTATGGAAACCTGGGGTTCCTCCATAGGTTGCTATTGATTTCTTGAGACAAGAGTAGTGGCAGATTGATCTCCTGCCTACATTGATATACACAAATGTATGGGGTCATACACCCAGGATAAATGTTTATTTCTACACTAACCATCAATGTAAGTGATCATTACTACACTGACCACTAATGCAAGACATCACTTTTACACTGACCACCAATGTAAGTGGTCACTACTACACTGACCACCAAAGCAAAAGTTCACTTCTACATTGACCACCAATGTAAAGTTTACTTCTACACATATTTGTGCACATATTTAACCACCTGCTGTCTGCGCTATAGCTGAATGACGGCTACAGCGTGGCTGGCCAGTTCTGGGTGGGCGTAATATGACCGCAGAGGCGTGAGGGCAGTGCGCTCTGTGATTGCTGTGTCCTTAGGACACAGCTGATCACAGATCAGGGTAAATGGACAATCACAGAGGCCTTTTACCACTCTGACAGCGTGAGGAGAGGAGCGCCAATAACCAGTTTGTGTGAAAGGGACATCTACACTGATATTCAGGGTGCTGATTATCAGTGTCCTGATTATCAGTGCAGTGCCAACAGTGCCCACCAGTGCAGCCAAACAGTGCCCACCAGTCAGTGCTGCCAATCAGTGCTAATCATTGCTGCCAATCAGTGCTTATTAGTGCCTCCTCATCAGTATTACCTATCAGTGCCGCCTACCAGTGCCATCAGTGCCAACTATCAGTACCCAGTGCCGCCTATAAGTGCAGCCTATCAGTGCCCTTTAGTGCCACCTATTAGTGCCCATCAGTGTCACCTATCAGTGCAGCCTTATAAATGCCTCCTCATCAGTACCTCCTCATCAGTTCTCACTGGTGCCGTCGCATCAGTGCCCATCAGTGCAGCCTGTCCGTGCCCATCAGTGCTGCCTTATCAGTGCCTATCAGTGCAGCCTATCAGTGCCCATCAGTGCAGCCTCATCAGCACCCATCAGTGAAGGAGAAAAATTACCTGTTGTTTGCAAAATTTTATAACAAACTATGACAAACATAGCAAAAATTCAAAAACCCAGTCATGATTAAAAATACCACCAAAAGAAAGCTCTATTTGTGTAAAAACAATAATAAAATGTTCATATGGGTACAGTGTTGCATGACCACGCACTTGCCATTCAAAGTGTGACAGCGCTAAATGCTGAAAAGTGGCCTGGGCAGGAAGGGGATAAAAGTGCCCAGTAGGCAAGTAGTTAAAAGAAATGTTCCCCTAACATCTTGAGGCGGTGTCCCTGTACCTATATGGCAAAACCTCCTGTTCAGAGCACTTATGGAGCTTCAGAACATTATTTACATTGAATTATTACATTGAATCTTATGATGTGGGCATGACCCCAGGTGGAGTTCATCCTCAACGTAATCGAAGGTACTGAGCATATGGTATGTTACGATAGCATACCATATATATGCACAGTACCTGCATTTACCCAGAAACTGTACATCAGATCAGGAATTCAAGATTCAGGCCAACTTTTTATGTGAACACCTATGTAGCACAGGGCTACATATACACCAATTTTTTTAAAAAGGTTGAGAAAGGCTGCTGTATCCAGTTGAGAAATCCAAGGCTTATCTCAATTGATCATTAATAAATGCTTCTGTAATAATGGTTTCTAACTGTAGTGCCCAGTTGTCATTTGTCTTTGTACAGAATGGGTTCTGCCCTGCAACCTTGCTTACAAATGACCCTTATTTCAAATGAATGCGTTTGTTTCATGCAGCTGGTATGTCTGTATGATACAGTATATAATCAGACGTAAACCGAGTTCATGTAAAACGTTCTGGCTTGGGGCACAGGGACACTGGCTGGTTGTACTATTAGATGTTGCCTGGGTACTGCGTCATTTATCTTGTAAATTCCAATACAAATATAACACCTTGGACAAACATGCAGTGCGCAGTACTTCACAGTATCAAAGCACAACGTCACAGTCGCTGTTCATCTGTTTTCTGGACAAAATGTTTATTTTGTGTAGAAGTCTGAGTGCTGCAATTGGCGCTGCTTGTACAGGATAACTGAAGGTGGATAAGATCTCGATGTTTATCCAGGTTGCATAGTGACTGAGCCAGTAGCAAACAAGAAATATTTCCCTGGTGATTGAATGGCAAACAAAAGAACAACTGTATTATAGTACAGATAGTATGTCATTAGTCTGCAGTGCTGACATGTGTCATATACACATTCATATAGAAATTCCTTTAGAAGGCAGATTTAAACTAAAGCAAATAGAACATACAAAATTAGTCCAAATCAACATTTACACTATCAAGCAGAAAAATTGCTTAAAGGGCAACTCCATTTTCATGGGAAAAAAAATAAAATAGCAAATAAAGAAAAAATAATATAACGTATACAATTGCGACTTAAGTCATATTGTAATTGAATGTTTTTAAAAATTACCTTTCCTTTTCAATCTGTAATTTTCTGTAAAATGCAATGCAGTGTGGATACATGGAGCTGTTCTGTACATAGAATGTGTACAGACCACTCCCCAGAATCATAATTTCCTGCTTGTGTGATTGGCTCACAGATTTTCCCAAAAGTCTGCACTAAGATACAAGTCATTTTTGTGGCATCCCCTACAACCAAAATTTCATTTTTGGCGAGATACTCCCAATAAGAACACGTCTAAAGGGATGCAGGCCCAGCAGCTTTCCTCATTCGAGCTCTGCAGCTGCACAGCTGATGGATAATTATGAAACCACTCCCATTAGACTCACCTTTTCACATGGACACAGACAAACACACAGGGATTTCAAACAAAAGGTAGGAATCTGCAAGTTTGTTAAAACCCTTGCAATGTACATAGATAACCAAGAGGGGAATGTTTTTTTTTTCGTCAACAAAAATAGAGTTACTCTTTAACATGAGACAAATCCCGCAAAATAACTTGAAAAACTTGTAAACAAAATAACAAAAATAAATTATATTGTAGATTACCAGTCCTTGGATGTAGTGGCTGTATCCATTTTCTTTTTTCAGGCAGTTTTCCTTTAATTTTCACTTTGTGATCCTGCCAGTAATACACTACCCTAGGGTGGCAATGCTCACTCTCTGTACTGTATCTATGGGGGAGCAACGTTGTCAGCCTAGACTGCTCCCCTGATATGGACTACAAATACCTCCTCCTCTCCTTATAATGCTTACATAGTGAGGCAGGGTTTTATAGTCCACAGAAGATAGCAAGTGAAAGCTGATTAGATATAATTCAAATCATTAGGTATCAGTCCAGTCCACAGGAAGTTACAAGGACACTGGATAACATACTGTATTTGATGCGGTGCTCTTTTATGAAATACTTTTGACTAACATTTTTCTTCTTCTGATTTAGGGAAGGTGATTAAGATTACAAACTGCCATTCCCTCAGTGACAACTGTCTAGTGTCTATAGGACTTCATCACCCTGAAACGTTGTCTTTATATCGCTGCCATGATGAGAGCCAAAACATAACAGAAGAAGGCCTTGGGAAACTTTTCCAGCATTGCAAGACTTCTCTTATGGTAAAACCCCTGTGCAAATATTCTAGGTCACTAAGCACATATTTTATTTATTTCACCATGTTTTTAATACTTGGTCACTAAATATGTTTTAGCATAAGATCATAAAAAAATTTGCATTGCAGTTTAAAGTATTTAATGGTTACATATAAGTCAGACTAAGCAAATTGCGGCCCCAGGGCAAAATCTAGACATTTGGCTGTCCCTATCTGGCCCTTAAATCCTCCACTGTCAGTATTCCTTTCTTAACCTGTCAGCTTCTTCACTAAGGACGCTGACAGGCTCAGAGAGGCATGCTGACAGATATCTGTGTGGAAAGCTGCCAGAGCTGGAAGGAGAGAGCCTGAAAAGCTGATCGGTACAGCGGGTAGCCGATGGGAGAGTGTTGCCAAGGAAATAGCCCGCCACGCTCCCTCCGCTCTTCTACCTGGCCAAGTTCTTCCTTTGATAGCGCCTGCACGCTGCAAGCCCCAAGAGCCTTGCACCTGCTCTTCACTCCAGGTTGGGATCTGCAGAAATCCCTGCTTTACCGAGCTCAGGCTCCCTCCTTCCAGTCACAGTGCTTTTCAGAGGGCGTTTGACAGGCAGTGAGATGTTATATTGTGTCTTCACCACCTGATTTAACCCTATATTGCCGAACTTCCACGCTGCAATGCTGTGCATTGCACGCAGTTGAAGCACAGCCTTATTGAACTCAATGGCTGAGTTTGACAAGCAATGCTGCTTGAGTTTATTGAGTTAATTAAACAGATGAGGCAAAATGATTCACAGTATACAGGTTTTTTTATGCCTTCCTTAGAGGCAAGAAGGATTTCTAGAACTTTGTAGAATTCCTTTATAGTGAATATACCACAAATTGTGGAAACCATCTGGCCCTGGCATTTTATTAAACACAAAGGAGAAGACAGCAGCATTTCCTCAATTGTAATGGGGGCCTCCAATAATAATACCTGTTACGAGGATAGGTTAGGCATATCAGTTTAAGTCAGATAATGATCTAACTCAATAGTGGTAGTGTGCTTTCAACATACAGTATATCTGTATAAAAATCAACAAATGTAAACACAATCTCTTTAGTATGTTCAACAATCTTTTCATTTTAATCTATGAATCAAGGGATATTACAAGGAACATAATCCATCTGGAATAGCTAAACCAATTATTTTCTATCAGTGATTCCAGGTACATTACAAATTAAATAATTCTTAAAATCATAAAGTTGGCAACAGGTTAGGAAGTTTACTATGTGGTTCATCACACCCCAGGAACACCCACGGGGGTTTCGTTGGAAGGACCCCTTATGTGCTTTTTAAATCTATAATATGATCATCCCTGACAGCCATTTGTGCAGGTGTTGTTTATAACCCTACCTTTTCAGGTTTAGCTCCCTTCAGTTTCTACCATCCTTCTAATTTCTTCTAATCACTGAAATGTTTACCCTGTGGGCGGATCATGACTATCTTGTTGCGAGATTGGTTGATCAACCAGCTGGTCTCCCTTTTGGATGCAGTTGTCTATTCAATCTTCTCTTTAGGGATCTTTTTTTCCCTGGGGTTTGTCCCAGTAATTTTTTTTCAGGTTGACCGAATTGTAATGTTGGTCTAGTTTTCTTCCTGTTAGAATAGTGTGATTTTCCATCTCTTTTCTGGTAGATAGCTGTCAGTTTCCACTAAGCGGTAATTCTCTGTCTGGAGAACAAGGATGACCTTCCCCTTAGTTGTGGCATTTCCCCTGTTTTTGTATTGCCTTTTCTTCATCTAGCCTTGATTCAGATGTTGATTCTTTCAGATACTCTGTTATGGGAGGTTCCTTCATCAATTGGATCTCCTGTGTATTGCTTGCTCACAAAATTGGGGCATGATGAGTAGAGTTGGGGTTATATGGCTATATTGTTTTGCCAGTGTTCCAACTTCCCACAGGCGGCAGTATATACGAACTGTTTCAGAATTCCTAAATTCCTGTGTTCCTCAATAGACTTTAAGAAAATGATTTTAAGTTAAGTGAAAAAATCTTGGGAAACAGAAAAAGTAGTATTATGTTAGTAGATATGGGTGCATTTTTATCAATAAAGAAGAAATATTGAAAAATTGAACAAAATTGCTTTTCTGTACAGTCTAACCATCATTTATGCAACATAGTGGAAAAAAAAAAAACTATAGAGCCATGACCAGCATAAGAACATTTAAATATTTGCATATACAATGCAAGCAATAAATAAGCTTTAAAAGTGGCCTTCCCTGACATCTGTATCGACAGTCATTGTGGAGTAATTCATCCTCAAATTTACAGCAACAACAATTTCACTTTCACTCAGTAGATGATTTAGCTCTCACTCAGTAGATGATTTAGCTCTTACTCCCAGCAGT
Source organism: Lithobates sylvaticus (assembly GCA_028564925.1). Taxonomy (NCBI): domain Eukaryota; kingdom Metazoa; phylum Chordata; class Amphibia; order Anura; family Ranidae; genus Lithobates; species Lithobates sylvaticus. The sequence continues at coordinate 294,982,241 of CM053026.1, forward strand.
AAGTTGACAGCTTCCCAGTCTTGCGGAATGGGAGCTGGGGAGTTTTGAGTCTGAATTGCTCCACACTACCAGCAGCAGCAAGGACATGCTTACTGCTTATTAAATCAGAGTTTATTTGAACTATTTTCCCCTTTTACTGTTACACAATGGTGCACACAAAAAAAAGATCTATTTGCATATATTGGTAATATAACATTAAGATAAGATAAAACAAAATCACTAGCAGCAGGATCGATTAAGAGACTGCCTGTCTGTCCCTTTGGAATCGATCGCTTTGTAGGCAGATGCAGCGAGATGTTGCTCCCAATCTTGATGGCTAGTGCTGGGAACAACGTCCCGCTGCCTCAGATACAGAGAGAGCGATTCGATAGGGACAAAATGAATATGACATCTGTCTGTAGGTTTATTACAGAGCATTTTGACATTTCCTTACATTTAATAGGTCACTATACAGTAAGCTCTATTTTGCTATGCTTCTTAGTTTAAATTAGGCTGAATTATAAAATAAAGCATTGTTTCCCTCGCCTTTTCTCAAATACTGCTTGTTACTATTTTTTTACACACTTTTTTGTATTAAACAGGCATTGTGGAGTAATTTATACTCAAAGTTTACACCAATAGTTAAAAAATAATTGTGTAGATCTTTCCAAATGTTTCCAATGAATACAGTTGTGAGCCTGTCTGGTGGCTTGGATAAAATGTTTTAGAAACCCTGAATAAAAATTTGTATTGTTCCCACATACGTGTCTTAAAAATCCACAACGTCTTGTACGTGTTTTATTAAAGTCTGAAGTGTGCAAATGAATAATGCACCTGTTCCTTCCAAGCCCTAAAGGGTTTTGGCACAGCCCGCTGTTTCCATTTACTGTTTTGGCTGCGCAGTTAGGAGGTTAGATGCAGGACAGACGTCACTAGTGTGCAGAACTGGACTAGGACTGTTAGGGAATATCTGAGGCACAGTGCAGTTGTGGCCATACCCATATCTATTGAAGTCTGAAGAGCTTTCACGTGTTTGTTTACAAAAGAAAACCACATCCTGGAACCATACCTGGCAGGCAAGTGTGTGAGATTATGTAGCTGGTACTGAGAAATGGAGGACGTCACTGTTCCCTTAGATGAAATGCAAGAGATTTATTTCACATACCAGTTTACTGAGTGATTGTCATTTGGTAACTGGGAGTTTCTTTGTCCTGGAATGCATCCTCTCATGAAAATATACTTTCAGTTAAGTTACAAAATAAAATACTACTTACTCTGCACATCTTTAACAACAAATTGATAAGGCAATGAAATGCCTAAAGTGGAACTCAAACCAAATTTTTTTTTTTAGTTTTGGATAGAGTGGCAAAACCTGTCAGTTTTTTATTGGTAAAGCTAAACAAGTTGTCTATTATACCACTATTTGTACACATATGATATCACAACTTGTTATAAAAAAAGTATAAACTTTACAAAGTCAAATACAGTGGGGAAAATAATTATTTGATTCCCTGCAGATTTTGTAAGTTTTCCCACTTACAAATAAATGAAAAGTCTATAATTTTTATCATAGGTTTTATTTTAAATGATAGAGACAAAATATCAACCAAAAATCCAGAAAAAAACACATGATACAAATATTATAAATTAGAGTTGCAGTTTAGTGAGTAAAATAAGTATTTGATCCTCTACCGACCAACAAATATTTTGGCTCCCCCAGACTGGCTACAGTATGTGTTAATGTAGTACACAGATTAGTCCTGTCAATTTAAGAAGGTGCTCCTAACGACAACTCGTTATGTGTATAAAAGACACCTGTTCACAGAATCTCTTTCTTGCATTCAAACCTCACGATCATGAGCAAGACCAAAAAGCTGTCAAAGGACATCAGGGACAAGATTGTACACCTGCTCAAGGCTGGAACTGGCTACAAGACCATCAGCAAGAAGCTTGGTGAGAAGGAGACAACTGTTGGAGCGATTTTACGCAAATGGAAGAAATACAAAAATAACCATCAAGCGCCCTCAGTCTGGAGCTCCATGCAAGATTTTGCCACACGGGGTAAGGATGATCATGAGAAAAGTGAGGGATCAGTCCAGAACTACACAGGAGAAACTTGTGAATGATCTCAAGGCAGTTGGGGCCACAGTCGCCAAACAAATCATTGTTAACACAATACGCCTCCATGGATTGAAATCCTGCAGCGCCTGCAAGGTGCCTCTCCTCAAGAAGGCACAGGTCCGTCTGAAGTTTGCCAATGAACATCTAAATGATTCAGAGAATGATTGGGAGAAAGTTTTCTGGTCAGATGAGACCAAAATTGAGCTCTTTGGCATTAACTAGACTCGCTGTGTTTGGAGGAAGTAAAATGCTGACTATGACACTAAGAACACCATCCCTACAGTCAAGCACAGAGGCGGAAACATTTTGCTTTGGGACTGTTTCTCTGGCCGACTTTGCTGCATTGGAGGGCCAATGGACAGTGCCATGTATTGTAAAATATTGGATGAGGACCATCTTCCCTCAGCCAGAACACTAAAAAAATTGGTCATGGATGGGTCTTCCAGCATGACAATGACCCAAAACATACCGCCAAGGCAAAAAAAGAGTAGCTCAAGAAGAAGCACATTAATGTATGGCCTAGCCAGTCTCCAGACCTTAATCCTATAGAAAATGTATGTAGGGAGCTGAAACTTTGAGTTGCCAAGCAACAGCCAATAAACCTTAAGGATTTAGAGTAGATCTGTAAAGAAGAATGGATCTTCTCCTCCTGAGAAACCTGGTAACCAACTACAAGAAACGTTTTACCTCTGTGCTTGCCAACAAGGGTTTCTCCAAGTACTAAGTCATGTTTTGCTTGTGGATCAAATACTTAAATTTACTCACTGAACTACAAAATCAATTTACAACATTTGTATCATGATTTTTTTTCTGGATTTTTGGTTTATATTCTGTCTCTATCATTTAATCACTTGCTTATTGAGCACCTAAACCTCCCTCCTGCCCAGACCAATTTCAGCTTTTAGCGCTGTCACTCTTTGAATGAAAATTGCACGGTCATAAAACACTGTACCCAAATTACATTTTTATAATTTTTTCCCACAAATAGGCACTGATTCGTGCCACTGGCAGGCGGTACTGGTGGGCACATATGAGGCGGCTTCGCCTCTTCCTCTTAGAGACCGATGTCCCTTCAACAGAAGCCGGTGATTGGCTTTTTTTTTCTCACGCTGTCAGCATGAGAAGAAAACAAAAACGAGTACCGATCTTCTGTTTACATCATGTGATCATGTGATCATTGGCTGACAGCTGATCACATGGTAAGGGGCCGGGATTGACCCTTTACTCCGATTTTCAGGGGGGCATGGCAAGCGTGCAAAGGGGAGGACGTCTATTGATGGCCTCCTGGCAAAGCAGATCCATGCTGTAGCTGTCATTAGGCTATAGCGTGGACCTGAAGGGGTTAAAATACACCTATAGTAAAAATTATAGACCCTTTATTTTTTTGTAAGTGGGCAAACTTACAAAATCTGCAGGGGATCAAATAATTATTTTCCCCACTGTATATGCTTAACCGCTTCCCGACCGCCTCATGTAGATATACGTCTACAGAATGGCACGGGCAGGCAAAAGCACGTACCTGTACGTCCCCTTTAAATTGCCTGCCCGTGGGTCGCGCGCTCGCGACCCGGTCGGGAGCTCCGTGACCATGGCCGCGGGACCAGCGGACCCGATCGCCGCTGGTGTCCCGCAATCGGGTCACAGAGCTGAAGAACGGGGAGAGGTATGTGTAAACTAACCTCTCCCCGCGCTTCCTACTCTGCCTGTCATTGATCGGCTGTTCATCGTCATCGGGAAAGCCGTTCAGTGACGTCAGATGTACAGCCACGCCCCCTACTGTAAAAAAAAACACAACACGTCACACTAACTCCTCCCCGCCCCCTAGTGGTTAACTCCTTCACTGCTACTGTCATTTACACCGGAATCAGTGCATTTAAATAGCATTGATTTCTGTATAAATGACAATGGTCCCAAAAATGTGTCAAAAATGTCCGATGTGTCCGCCATAATGTCGCAGTCACAATAAATATCACTGATCGCCGCCATTACTAGTAAAAAATAAAATATTAATAAAAATGCTATAAAACTATCCCCTATTTTGTAAACGCTATAACTTTTGCGCAAACCAATCAATAATCGCTAATTGCAATTTTTTTTACCAAAAATATGTAGAAGAATACGTATCGGCCTAAACTGAGGAAAAAAAAGTTGTTTTATATATTTTTTGGGGATAGTTATTATAGCAAAAAGCAAAAAATATTGCATGGTTTTCAAAATTGTCGCTCTATTTTTGTTTATAGCGCAAAAAATAAAAACTGCAGGGGCGATCAAATACCACCAAAAGAAAGCTCTATTTGTGGGAAAAAAAGGACGCCAATTTTGTTTGGGAGCCACGTCGCACGACCGCGCAATTGTCAGTTAAAGCGACGCAGTGCCGAATCGCAAAAAGGGGCCTGGTCCTTTGGCTGCCAATTGGTCCGGGCTGAAGTGGTTAATATAGACACAAAAACTGAGTATCCACACATCCCTAACCCTATGTAATCACTCCACACCACTAAATGGAAGAAAGCTTTAAAATAGGAAAACTAACATCTAAGCACTGTTAAGTTTCATGCACAAAGGTGCATTTGCCCCTGCAGCATAAAGACGCTGTGTATTTTTGGTGTCTCGGATGTCTTGGAGCTGGGTAGAGCTGCCCATAAACTCGAATGGGTTTAAGGCCCCTATACACAGCTATGCGTAAAGCAGCACATGAGCACAAATGTAATGGCCGGAATGCAGGTACTGTGCAGGGGGAAAAAAAAAAGACCCCCCTGAGAAAGGAAGTCACGGGTGGATCAAGCTGCTGATCAAGGGAACTTTATTATTGCACAATTAATGAAAACAATAATACAAAAACTAGGTACCCACCACCAACACCTAGACTAATATTAAAATAAGACAACATTGTCTATATCAAAGCAGCTGCGTCATGTATACATCAGGCACACACACCCCATATACACCCAAGTGAATAGGCGGTTATATAGACACATAAGTCCTGGTGACTAGCACCATCACTAAAGGTGCATATCCCATCACTATTAGCCATCAAGCCCCCAGCTTGGGGATAAGGGGGTCATTTATTGGGAATTCACACACTTGAAAAATAGACCCTATAAAGAGCGCTGCCACTGGGTTAACATAGTTGACTCTTATTCCACTGGTGATAAACACTGTATAGAGGGTGGCATATAGCCACAAGTAGTCAATAATTCGTTCAGGTTTTCAGCTTCAGGCAAAGCCATATAAGCAAGGGTAACCCAGTGTAAAGTTTATTTAACTAGGATAGTGGGTAAAGCTCCTCTGCAGGTCGGGACAGAAGTATTGTGCAATGATATAGACAATCACAGGACCACGGGTCCGCTCACCCAACCGTTGTAGACAAGAGTCTCTAATAGCTGGCAGGTGTCCCAGGGATCTCCATAGGATGCTGTCTATAAGGGGATCCTACACTGCACAGATCCTGTAATGCAGGGTGCTTGATTGCCACAAGGAAGTCCAGGGAGTTCCACAGGGTACTTCTGCTGATACCGCTGTAGCATTGTGAAGCCGTCTAGGCACGCCATCCTGATATCTCAGCTCCCACTATCCTCATAGTGTATAGTGCGCTTGCGCTGACGTGACGAGGTGCGTCATCTGTGACGTGTGTGTGCCTGATGTATACGTGACGCAGCTGCTTTTATATAGACAATGTTGTCTTATTTTAATATTAGTCTAGGTGTTGGTGGTGGGTACCTAGTTTTTGTATTCTTGTTTTCATTAATTGTGCAATAATAAAGTTCCCTTGATAAGCAGCTTGGTCCGCCCGGGACTTCCTTTCTCAGGGGGGTCTTCTTTTTCCCCCTGCTCTACATTTATGCACATGCGCTACTTTACTCATATAGCAGCGAATAGCTGTGTAAAACCATTTTCATCAGCATCTTTATGCTGCACAGGCAAATGCACCCATGTGCATGAAGCCTTAAAGCGTTTGTTACCCCACCACTTCTTATTCCTGATCTGTGCCTGCTGTACCAAGTACATGTAGGAAAAAGCATCCTGTTTTGTATTGCTTTCTTTGCATGAAATCACTGGTGTTCCTGCCAGTACCTATGCTTTTCTATTAAAAACTGACCATACTAAGCAGGAAATCACAGTGTGGTCAGTTCTCTAGCTATGCTGGGAACTTTGTGTACTCTCCTCCAATGATCATACTTTTCCTGACATGCCCCCACTGCACAGCCATTCACTGGGAAGCTCAGTGTGCTGCTTCTTCTCTTTCCCCAGCTCTTATGCAGCTGAGAACAGAGGGTATGTGATCACTTATAAAAATGGAAAAGAGGTATTTATAATGTTTTTTTTTTATATATCTATACAAAAATGTTTTGCCTTTCATTTCTATTTTAAACTGAATAGGGTTGTTTTACAAGGTGAAACAATCACTTTAACCCCTTCCTGCCTACCATGGTGTCCCTTTTAATAGTTCGGAACACCCGGAGGGGCAGGAAGGATTGGTGATCATGTGACCGCTTTCACAAGTGGTCATATGATCAGAAGACGGTCCTGCCAGCTACTGATCTGTAGCCTGGAATGAAAGCAGTCTGCCACAACTCGGTCTTTGTGCTGGGAGCGATCAGTGATTGCACTCTCAGCATGTAAACAACAGCCACCCAGCGACACATATGTATATTAAAACCCACCCTTTTACCACTGCGCATACATATTAAGCAGCGTAAAGTGGTTAAACTGCAACTTATTACATTTTTGTTTTGGGGTTTAGATTTGCTTTAATATCATATTTACCAAATGTTAGTTCTTTTGATTCTACAAAATGCTGGTTTTCCTTTTCAGAAATGTCATACATGTGCTTCATATTACTGTAATTCTTATCTGTACAGGAACTGAATATAACAAATTGCAGTGGTTTGAGATTTGAAGGAGACGCGGTTTTATCCCATGCCAGTGCTTCTTGTAACCAACTGACATCAGTAGACATAAGCTGGACAGGGGCCACCGATAAAGGCATCGTTGCTCTTGTAGAAGGATGTGCTCGGTAAATATTGTATATGGTATTTAACAGTTCAGTTACTTATTTCTGGAGACAATCTAGAACAGTGATGGCGAACCTTGGCAGCACAGATGTTTTGGAACTACATTTTCCATGATGCTCAACTACACTGCATGAGCATCATGAGAAATGTAATTCCAAAGCATCTGGGGTGCCAAGGTTTGCCATCACTGCTATAGAATGCCATAACAAAAACTGATTTGTATTTAATTCTTAAGCTCACATTAGCCATCCAGTTCACTTGTTTTTGGGTGTACGTGTGCTATTTTCCAATGTATTCCTTGCACTTGAGACTGCTAATGCACATGTGCACTATGACACTGATCGCACTTGTTCATAAACACAATCCCTGCCAATGCAAATGTATGTTGGCGCATCAACCCAACTCAGCCATATGGCTTTACATAGTTTATAAAATACACATTTGCATTATGTTTCATACTTTGGTTTGCCATCCTGGTATTGACAATGATCCATTTTTGAATTGCATTTGGTGTATCATTTTGGTTGTCTGGCTTGTCACTCCACATTTAGATCTAATAATCCTGTGCATAAAGTGAATCTTACCATTTTTAAACATTTAAAATGAAAAGTCCTGCCTAAGGTAGGTACCAATAAATGTCTACTATTACCTTTTTTAGACAGGAAAGCTTTTTTTGTGTGACCATATGCTTTAACTTTGACTATTGCTAAGGGCTTGACTTTCTTGGCTTTGGGTCGAAGCCCCGCCAACTTGCCATTCCCATCCAATGATCATGCCTCAAAGACTAGTAAATGCACTCTCATAGGATGAGGAATAGTGGGTGAGTGAGGTTTAGCCCTTTAGTCAGAGTACTCAACCCCTAAGACCCATTCACATATTCACGTTTTAGCATGCACATCAGAACACGCTAGTAAAATAGCTCAGGTCTGCTTGTTTTACCTATATTCGTGGGTTTTGAGGCCCATAGAAATGTGCAAGCCGCGCTTCAACGGGCTTTACAAAATGCACTAAAAACAGCATGAAAAACGGAGATGCAAAGGTGTGAACCTAGGCTTAGTCACAAAGATAAACCAGTAGTGCCAAAACAGCAACTATTCTTAATGACGGCAATGAGTATCAAGGAATAAGAATCCATAGAACACACACAGGTACACTTCAGGAATAAAGTTTGCTAAAATTCGTGCAGTATTTTTAATAACCTGAAGTATAATTGCATTTTCTCCAAAAAATGGAGTTTCACTTTGATAGTCATCAGTATTTACCCTTTAAAAGAGAACTTTAAAAAAGACCCAATTGTTCAGTAATAAATGCCCAATATGACCAGATTCTGTCCGCTCTTTGCATTTGAAGCCATCTTCTGCAATTACAAATCAGCAAAATTAACAAATATTAAATAATGGCTTATAAAGTTGTCAGACAGGCCGGCCTGTCTGTCTAACATCACAGTAGACTTGAAATGGCATGCATGTTACACATTTGAAAATATTTAAACTACCTTACTAACGTCTTTTTTGTCAAAGTGTACAGATTACATTTCAGTGCATGTAGTATAGGATGTCATAAGATTCTAATGAAACAATGGGGAAAATAACAGGCAGGAAGTAAACTGAGAATTCTGATCTGGACAGCTGGGAGAAGGTAACCATGTAACAAGGTGATAGAATAATTGGTCATTCTTTGGACATAGGCTGATGCATAAGCGCGGCAGGAAAAATCTTCAAGATGCCAGTTTTGTTGTGCATATTTCTCACTGGTTTCTATTGGCAACACCTCCACTTTTTCTTTGCAGCACTTATTATGACTTAGCTTAGCTATGTAATGATCCTTCACATATGTTTTCTAGTTAAACATTGCATTCATCTTTACACAGAAAAGATTTTTATTTTAGTTGGGCAAAATATTGTATATTACAAATAATGAAAAAGGCACAATTCACATGTTATAAACAAATATGCACAAAATTTTATTTTTTCTCTGTAGATTGAAAAATCTTTCGATGAATGGCTGCAAAATTACAGATCATGCCATCACTGCCCTTTTGAAAAAGCATAGTAAAAGGTATAAAATGCATAAACTCTATCTGGATATATCACATTAAATATACAGTAGTTGATTTTCTAAAAGCAAAATAGACTTTCCAAGGTAAGTTACACTTTGCAAGGGAAATTTTGCTCAGAGCCTCCTACCACCTTCTCTATTCATAGTAAACACCACTCAGAGTTTTCCCTTCTTCCCTGTTCTTTACATTTTAGTCACAGAACATTTAGAAACTATGCTGATAGAAAAATAATCAATTCAAATAATTAAGATATGAATAATACGCTAAGACTGCATTGGGTTGTAACTTCATTCAGACCTTTTTGTTCACAAACTGTACATCATCCATCTTCATCTCCATTGTAAAAGAATTAAAAAAATTGAGGGAACTAAGTAATTTGAAAGTTACTATTTAACAAATCAAAGGTTTCATGCCTTTCCAGCAGCCACAAAACAAATTCACACTAATGCCGTGTACACACGGTCGAATTTTCCCGCAGAAAAAGTCAGACAGAATCATTTCATCGGATATTTCGATCGTGTGTGGGCTTCAGCGAACTTTTTTTTTCGAAAATTCTGACGGACCTAGAAATAGAACATGTTTTAAATCTTTCCGACTGAATCAATTTCTATTGGGAAAACTGTTTGTCTGTATGCTGTTCCGACGGACCAAAAAACGTTGCAAGGGCAGCTATTGGCTAATGGCTATTGAACTTCCTTTTTCTAGTCCTGTCGTACGTGTTTTACATCACCGCGTTCTAAACAATCGGACTTTGGTGTGATCGTGTGTAGGCATGTCCGTTTCAGCAGAACTGAGAGTTTATTCTGACGGAAGAAAACGTTGTGTGTTCGCAGCATAAGGGTTCATACACACGGGTATTTACCATGCCTAGCGTAAATTCATGGTGCTTTGCCAGGCCCGGGGAGTCGCACATGAAAAAAACATTTATGGGTAAACGCTGATGCAAAGAAGCATTGGCATCTACAAGAGTATGAGGGTGTAGAGCCATTCACTTCTATGGAAGGCTGTACATGGCCCATGTGGTTTCCTGGGAAAAGCCAGGAAATTGAAACTCCCTGTATACAAGAAGTTTCCAGCTGCCTTTTTCTAATATAGACCTGAAAGTGATTAGTAAAAGGGCAAAATACAACTTTTCTTAACACTGACATATATATGATTTGGTTGTCCACTTATGATTGATGCACCTGTGGTGTGTGCATAAGCTTCAGGAATTCAGGCCCATGGAGTAAATCCCATCAAAAGATGTCTTGTATATGAAGTATAGTTCTGCAAATGTATGTGTTACATAGTCTAAAAAAAATGCATTATGCCTGTAAAAAAATGTTTAACAAAAGGATCTTTTTGTACTGGTATTATAAGCAAGGCACCGAGTTACAAAACTGACATTTTCTAAACATTTAATTCTACTGTTAGGAAATTAAATATATTATCCCAGTATTATGGTACCACTCGCTCTGGCAGTATCTGCCTGTGTTGGATTCATTTTTGTTTCATTTACATTCAAATGGCATATATACAAATATTTTTTGACATTTCGTAAATTCTCATGTGTGTACATAAAAATCTGTATTACATAACTGATATTTTCCTGCCAACTTTACTTCTAAAGGCAGGTTTAAACACTGACTGTTGTGTTGTATGGATGTTTGCTAGAATGATTCGGTTGACCTTGTCCTCTGAAGAATTCAGTATATTGATGAATTTATATGCTTTCCCATTTCTGATTGAAAACACTTGAATCAGTCCTAATTCCTTTTCGAGGAAATTGTGATTCATTGCTCTGGACTCACTTATGTGTTTCTTCCATGCCGCATGTTCTACAAGCACAAAGTCTGTAATATATTGTAAAAATATATGCATTACAGCTCAACTCAAAATAATGTACTGCTGTTGGCCCTTTATTTTTTTAATAATTTTTTTCTTTTTTTTGAAAAAGGGAGATTTCAGTTTTCTTTTTTCTTAAATACAGAGTAACAGACAGACCAATGCACAAAAGATAATCCTGTACGTTATATGAACAAAGGATTTAGTTGTGTACAGAGAATATAAAAGCAACAACAAAACAAAAAAATAATCAGGAGGATAAAAAAAAAATCAGTCCTACTAAAAACAGTCCTGATCATGGTAATGATCTTGGTACAAGTGTATTTCTATCACTACAAAAGGCATGTTGTTGCTGGACCATGAAGGTTATGGAGTTAAAACACATATAGCATACATAGGATAATAATTGTCCCACCACATCATTTCTAATTGGAAAGAGGAGAGACGTGTATGAAAAAAAAAAAAACACCACTAAAAGGGACCACTAAGAAACACCACTGAGAGTGTAGGTAGGTGGAGCCAAAGATGCATGTTCAGCCATAGGTCTCATATAAAACTCATCAGGGCATCCACAATATTGGCATATTAATTTTTCTCTATCCATCTAGGAGTTGAAAGTGTTTTTTTAACAAACAGGAAGAAGGTTGGGTGAATGGGGAGGTCTACTTTTGTAGAATCAATTTTTAGGCCACAAAGAGTAATCCGGTGATAAGGTAGTTATACAATTCATGAACTAGGCACTCAGTTTTAAAATAAATTGCAACTTATAATGTTCCTTTAATTTTTCATTTGTGGAGGGAGCAGGGTTTAATCACCCAATGCATAATTAAAGTTCAACTCCAGGCAGATATAAAAGGCATAAATTAATCATCAAATTTATTTTTTGTGTAAGCACCTGAATCTGACATGGTGTCAATCACTTGCAATTCTCTGTATAACGAAGCTCAGATTGAGAGAGGGAGAAAAAAGTGCTCTTGTGCTAATACAGAACATGCTGATAGGAGGAGAGAGCAGAATGAAAGAGAAATTAGGTCATCAGTCTGCTATTTCTGCTTTCACTCTCCAGCCGCAGGCTAAGGAATGGGCAAGGCCTTCAACAGAGACAAGTCAGGTCTTCTGTCCTAAGGGACAGGGCTGTATGTTTGATAGAAATCGAATGGGCTGTACACACGATAGGATTTTCCGACAACAAATGTTGGATGTGAAAGTCCAACCTTGTGTATGCTCCATAGAACATTTGTTGTCGGAATTTCTGCCAACAAATGTTTGAGAGCAGGTTCTCAAATTTTCCGACAAGACTTTTTGTTAGAAATTCCTAACCTGTGTACACAATTCCGACGCACAAAAGTCCACGCATGCTCGGAATCAAACAGAAGAGCCACTCTGGCTATTGAACTTAATTTTTCTCGGCTCGTCGTACGTCATCGTGTTCTTGACGTTCGGAATTTCCAACAACATTTGTGTGACCGTGTGTATGCAAGACAAGTTTGAGCCAACATCCTTCGGAAAAAAATCCATGGTTTTGTTGTCGGAAAATCCTATCATGTGTACATAGCATAAGAACTGGATGGACAGAAACACAAATTTTTTGCTAGGTAAAACTGGTTCTATAGAGATATTTAATTTATGTAATTAGTTATTTGTATTTTTTCTGTGTGACATCTACAGTAAGATCTGTTTAATTCCAGGTCCTGTTATGTCAACCCCTGCTTAGATGTAAGCTAAGTTTTTGGGTGCCTGTGAGACAATGAATTCTGTATTGTGTATCATTGTAAATTATTTCTGGTAGAACTTTTTTTCTACTCACTCCACATGAATATGTTGAGAATTTGGAGGCTTTAGTTCACTTAATCATTTCAATTTGCCAGATTCTTATATGGCATTAGTATTATTAATAATATTATTGTGTATTTTTGTTTTAAATGCATTTAAATTGTAGGACAATAATAACTCCAAAATTGTCATACTTGACATGTTGACATTTGATTCACAAATATGTTGAAATTAAATATATATATATATATATATATATATATCATATACATCATATCACATTTTTAAATATTGACAAGTAGAAAAAAGGAATGTTTGCGCTTTTCTGGATTTTTTAAGATGTATTTTGTGCTAATGAATGTTTTTTTCAGTCTTGTCAAAGTAGAAGTATTTGGCTGCCATGCCCTCACCGCTAAGAGTTTGATTTCCATAACTACTGAATGTTCCCACCTGGAAAATTTAAATATTGGCAGAATACCGAAAGTCAATGATGTCTGTCTAACAAAAATAGCATCCAACCTGCACAAGATCAACACGCTAAATTTGACAGGCCTTAATGTGGTAAGTTTTAATTTGTTAGCAATATGCACAAAAATGCTACACATTTATTTACTTGTGCAAAAAAAGTTCAAATGTAAGCACCTGAATCATTAGAATTAAAAGTATTACTGAAGGCAAAACTTTTTAATTTTGGATAGAGTGGAGGATTAGAACACCCGTTAGGTTTTTATTACTGCCTGTGCCCCTGTTTGGTAGATTCCCACTCTCTATTTGTCCTGTTTACCATTATTAGCAAGAGTGAAAGTGAAAGAAATCTGAAACTGTAATGTTAATATCACAGAATGTACCCTTGTGGCTAACAGAAGCCAGTGTTAGAAATAGACTTGAAAAACTTAACATAAATAAATCACCAGGATTGGATGGTTTACACCTGAGAATCCTTAAGGAACCCAGTCAGGTGATAGCTAGACCGTTGTTTCTTATTTTTATGGACATTTTACTGAATGTAATGGTACCAGCTGATTGGAGAAAAGCCAATGTGCTAACAATTTAAAAAAGGGCCCGAGATATATCCTTGGAAATTACAAGCCAGTCAGTCTAACATCAATAGTTTGTAAACTATTGGAGGGGATGATAAGGGACTATATCCAAGAATTTGCTGATGAAAACAGTATCATTAGTTGTAATCAGCATGGATTCATGAAGGGTTGTACTTGACAGACCAATCTGCTAACATTCTATGAGGAAGCGAGCTGCCATCTAGATAAAGGTAGGCCTGTGGATGTGGTGTATCTGAATTTTGCATTTGATACAGTCCCCCATAAATGTTTACTTTACAAACTGAGGTCTGTAGGCATGGACCATAGGGTATGTACCTGGATAGAAAACTGGTTACAGGATTGTGTCCAAAGGGTGGTGATAAATAACGTGTACTCAGAATGGTCTGATGTGGTAAGTGGGGTCCCCCAAGAAAATGTCCTGGGACCAATTCTGTTTAATTTATTCATAAATGATATAGAAGATGGGATAAATAGCTCAATCTCAGTGTTTACTGATGACACAAAGCTAAGCAGGGCAATGACTTCACAACAAGATGTGGAAACCTTACAAGAAGGCCTAAATAATTTAATGGGTTGGGCAACTACATGGAAAATTAGGTCTAATGTTGAAAAATGTAAAGTAATGCATTTGGGTGCTAAAAATACGAAGGCAAGTTACTCGATAGGGGGAGAATCACTGGGGGAATCCAGGATAAAAAAGGACCTGGGGGTCCTAGTAGATGATAGGCTCAGCAATTCAATGCAGTGCTAAGCTGCTGCAAGCAAAGCCTACAGAATATTAGCACGTATTAAAAAGGGGATAAAATTATAATTCTGCAATTCTACAAGACTCAGGTTCGGCCACATCTTGAGTATGCCATCCAGTTCTGGGAACCAGTCCTCAAGAAGGATGTGCTGGAACTGGAGAGAGTCTGAGAAGGGCAATAAAACTAATAAGGGTCTGGAGGACTTCAGCTATGATACAACAAGCATTAAACCTATTCTCTTTGGAGAGGAGACAGTTGAGAAGGGATATGATAGTGATATACAAATACCTCCCTGGTGACCCTAGCATAGGGAAAAAACTTCAGTGGGAGGGAGTTTAACACGGCCATTCTTTGAAACTGGAAGAGAAGTGGTTTAACCTTAAACTGTGAAGAGGGTGCTTTACTGTCAGAGCGGTAAGGATGTGGAATTCTTTTCCACAAGCGGTGGTATCAACGGCGAGTGCCAATAGTTAAAAGAAACACCTTAACAATCGCAACATACAGGGATATGGGAATTGCTATTGACATAAACTCACACACACACACCACAGGTTGAACTGGATGTACTAGTGTTTTTATTCAACATTACAAACTATGTAACACATTTTGGGTTGTCACTAGTACATATAGAGGGGAAACCTTCCAATGGAGACACTAGTTCTGGAGATCCTGGTGGATTTCTCCCACTTCCTATTTTGGCTATGGGACAAGAAATGAAGGCAAATCTCCCCAATAGGACACAGATGGCAAAAAAAAAAAAAAGAGAGAGGTTATAACCCCCCCCTTACTCCCCTCTCTCACTCTATTCAAAATAATAAAAAAAAGGTTTTAACTTTAGCTGTACTTTAATATGAGGCAGGATGAGTTAAATAAACGTATTTACATTGGCAATCCCACTGGCTGCAGTCATTGTGTAGGCTCATTTAGTATTCAGATTCACTTAACAAAGTACTTTGCAATGAATTCTACCACGTCTTGCTCACCTACTTGTGCAAGCCATGTTCTGTCTTCCTAACTACTTAATTACTAGGGGATTTATACCCTTTATTGACCAAAACTATTTTCACTTTTCAGCTATGTACCTTTGGATTTGACAGTAAGGCTGCATTTACACCTGAGGCTGCATTCACACCTCAGCGTTTCGTTTTCAGGCAGAAAGTCACGCGTTTCACGGCGATTTTGCCATGATTTTTACCGCGTTTTTGCACAGGTCAAAGGGTCACCAATGTAAAAAGCAGAAAAACGCCTGTAATCTGCCCAAAAAGAAGCTCATGTACTTTTTTGAGCTTCAGGCGTTTTGCTTTAGGTGACAAAACGCTCAGATGTGAACAGGTGCCATTGAAATTAATGGGATTTTGTTGTTTGTTGAGCGTTTTTTTTCTGGCGTTTTACAAGCTGAAAAAGCTCATGTGTGAATGCAGCCTCACCCTGTCCTTTAATACTTATGATCCTTAGTGCTACATGTATTATTATTATACAAGATTTAAAAAAGGAACCAACAGTTTGCGTATACATTTTTTAAGTTTTTTGAAAAATAAGGGTTCTTCCCAGAGTCTGATTGTCTTCTATGTATTAACAGGGAAACATTTTGACCAACAATGCCTAGTTGAGGTAGAGAATATGAATAGTTACATTTCTCTTTGTGTGGTTTAGAGTGAAGCAGAGCAGTGGGTAGCAGTTGCAAATACAGTAATGGCATAGGAATTTGGTCAAAAAATTTTTGCCTTGTGTATGGGACTGTCATGCCTTGAAAAAAGTCAGCTTCTAGAAGGAGTTTATCCCTGTTGACGATTGGCTTTAGATTTACACTTCAAGCTCAGCTTCCCTGTCTATGGTAAAAATAATGGTTGTATGCTCTGTCTCAAGTGTTTGTAAGCAATCTCCACCCATTCCTATATGTGTGAAGGCTTATTGTGTGAACTTTGACAGTTTTGGAGACTTATTTAAGTAGGTGTGTGCAGGTGGAGAGAAGTAGATATAATACACTGCTTAAATTAGAAATACATTTATTTTCTAAATTATGCAAAATAGCATGCTCTACATTTTAATTGTATTTGACTAGAATAGAATAAATCTATAATAAGCGCTGAAACTAGCCCATAGCTATAATTGAATACATTACCTTATATATTTTGTATATTATCAATGAATTTCTTTTGTGTATTGCAGGTAAGAGATCGCGCTGTTCATTATATTGTGAAACAATGCCCAAAGCTAGAGAATATTACTCTCAGTTCATGTTCTCAAGTAACAGACATAAGTCTAGTGGAAATTAGCACATATCTAAGAACAATAACGTAAGTACAAAATGTATTCAAAATTCATTAATTTATTCAAAATTCATTTAAATTTCAATAACTTAAGTACAACTATACTTTTCTGTGAAGCTTACACCTATAAATTTACCATTAAAGTGTAATGTATTTTGTTTTTCTTCAGCCATTCGGTGGTGGACTTGCTGGTGTGTTTAGGATCATTGTCCTGCTGCAGAACCCAAGTTCGTTTCAGCTTGAGTACACGAACAGATGGTCGGACATTCTCCTTCAGGATCTCTTGGTAGACAGCAGAATTCATAGTTCCTTTTAGACTTCCAGGTCCTGAAGCAGCAAAACAGCCCCAGACCATCACACTACCACCACCATATTTTACTGTTGGTATAATGTTCTTTTTCTGAAATGCAGTGTTCCTTCTACGCCAGATATACTTGGACACACACCTTCCAAAGAGTTCCACTTTTGTCTCATCGGTCCACAGAATGTTGTCCCAAAAGTCTTGGGGATCATCAAGATGTGTTGTGGAGAAATTGAGACGAGCTTTGATGTTCTTTTTGCTCAGCAGTGGTTTTCTCCTTGGAACTCTGCCATGCAGGCCATTTTTGCCCAGTCTTTTCCTGATGGTGGAGGCATGAACGCTGACCTTAACTGAGGCAAGTGAGGCCTGCAGTTCCTTGGACGTTGTTGTGGGGTCTTTTGTGACCTCTTGGATGAGTCGTCGCTGCGCTCTTGGGGTAATTTTGGGCAGCCGGCCACTCCTGGGAAGGTTCACCACTGTTCCATGTCTTTGCCATTTGTGGATAATGGCTCTCACTGTGGTTCGCTGGATTCCCAAAGCTTTGGAAATGGCTTTATAACCCTTTCCAGACTGATAGATCTCAATTACTTTCTTTCTCAATTGTTCCTGAATTTCTTTGGGTCTCGGCATGATGTGTAGCTTTTAAGGATCTTCTGGTGGACCTTACTGTGTCAAGCAGCTCCTATTTAAGTGATGCCTTGATTGTGAACAGGTGTGGCAATAATCAGGCCTGGGTGTGGCTAGAGAAATTGAACTCAGGTGTGGACAACCACAGTTATAGTATGTTTTAACAAGGGGGGGGGGCAAACACTTTTTCACACCACTGTACATACCTTCTTTGAAGCCGATCCGGTCCAGTCTCCAGCGGCGGAAGCTCTGCAGAGGACACAGCTGACAATGGCTGTGAAATGAATGGGAAGTGACGTCACCCATTGAGTTACTATGGGGCTTCTGTTGTAACCTGTGTCATCTACACCCGCCTTCACAGCGAAGCCGCAGCTGACAGCTCAGTGTGGGATCGGGTCGGAACGGCTTCAAAGAAGGTATGTATAGTGATCTCTTCATAACAGGGCTAGATAGGTTAGTGTTAGATCATGGGTGTCTATAGATGCAGGGATTTTAGTGTTAGGGTGCACTTCTACTTTAAAAAAAATAATTTTTTTTTTTTTTTTTATTTTAAATTGTTAACAAAAAAAAAAAAAT
Source organism: Lithobates sylvaticus (assembly GCA_028564925.1). Classification (NCBI taxonomy): domain Eukaryota; kingdom Metazoa; phylum Chordata; class Amphibia; order Anura; family Ranidae; genus Lithobates; species Lithobates sylvaticus. The sequence continues at coordinate 295,000,590 of CM053026.1, forward strand.
TATTGTCTGTCCAAATTACCACTCCTTGATGTACATATAGCTCTCCCTGTATGAAGTGAAATGATAATGGTGTATGGTCAGGATTTTATATCTTAAAAAGTCTACACATTGATACACTGATGATTTATATAATGATAAATAGTTAGTTTGAAATGTATATTTTGCAAATTAACAATTATTGCTTGTGCATCCTAAGGCAGGCCATAGACGATGTGATTTCCTTTCCTGTAATCACGGGTTGCAGGAATAAAATCCCTTGATTCCCCCATCAACACAGTCAGTATTAATGGGGGAATCCCTCCTACGGAGCTATTGTGTTCTCCCGGTGCGGAGGTGCGGGGAGCCATCCCTGCCAGGAGAACACAGTGATTATTGCTAGCGGCTATAGCTACTGGCAATAACCGCATGTAAAAATCCAACATGCTGGTTGTACCCAAGTTGATCGATGGAGCCACTTGTGTACAATCAGCCTGCCCATAGAGGGCTCGAATCTCAGCCATTCCCCGCTGAACCGCCAGAGAGTCAAACCATCTATGGCCAGCTTAACACTGTGTTTCCAGAACAAGCTAAGCTTTTGAATTAGAAAGCCCAGCACTGCATTTATGCTTTGTAGCAGACTGGTAAACCACTTAATATGATGTAACTGTTCTTGCTATTAGAGGAAGAAGGTGTGCTGCACAGGGCATGCCAAAACCATCTCTATCTGTGAAAATCTTAATCTTATCTCTTGTATATACAATAGTGTGTTGTCTAATTTGTTCGGTCATTAAAGAAAATCAGTCCAAAATTAGAAGACTTATGTTACATCAGTTGGTCTGTTGCTTTGGACTGGAAATTGCTCAGATTGTCATAACTCCTTTAAAAATACTTAAAACAGCACTGGTTATGTCCTGTTTCAGTTAAATAAGGAGTTGCCTGTCGGGGGAGCTTGTCATTTATCCTGCATCTGTTTCTAGTTTAATTTAACATCATTTAACATTAAGAAAATGAATGTTCACTTTGGAAAGTTAATGTTCACTGAGCTTATTAGATAAGATCTAGCTATGCTCACTTTAATCATCCAATGTAGTTGCTGGTAAAAATCATGTTTTTCCAATTTCCTTTGCATATTTGATTGGGTATTAAAGGGAACACAGGTTCATCTTATTTACTAAACATACACTTTTCAAACTGAACACTCACTTTGCTGAGTGAATAGCCTCTACTGCCTTAGTAAATCAATCCCAATGTAAAAAATGTAATTTTCCTTTTAATGTTATTATCAATACAAAAGAGAAGCTGCCAGTATAGTACCACACCCTAAAGCATCCAAAAAGCAGACTTTACTGGTTCCAGGGAAACTACAACAGGTAAAATGACAAACGCTTTATTAAATGATAAAAATCACAAAATAAAAATACATGATAATTGTTTACAAATAAATGTAAGTTACAAGATGGATATTTAACATGTATTTTCTTAGAGAGGTCACTCCCTCATGAACATGTAAAAAAGTCCTGAGGAAGCACCCATGTGAAACACGTCAACCTAGACTGCTCTGTTATGTGTTAAATTATTCACATTACATACTGTTATCATGAGACATGTGATGTCATTTATTTGTTATTTTTATCTTGTTATTTTTTCATTTATTAAAGCCTTTGTCATTTTACCTGTTGTAGTTTCCCTGGCAAGGACGTGCAGTCAGGGGAGGCAGAGCCTCACCTGCCATGAACAAAAAAACAAAAAAACAAACAAAAGAAAAACAATTGACTTTGAGGGTCGTAGCTGGGCTAAATGGACAGCTTGGAGTCTAAAATACCATTGGCCCAAGCTCTCCAATAAAAATGCTGCAGCGGAGGCACGCCTCTCACTGCAGTGTCATAGAAGGGGGAATTTGTCTAAAAGACAAATGCTCCCTTCCAGCCCAGCCCTCTTAACTACAAGGAAAAAACATGGGTTTATGGGTATAAGATTTACTCACAATCCCATGTTTTTCTCACACAATTAAGATGGAGAATGAGAATCTGCTGCTGCTGAAAAGGTACAAGCTAAATCATCTATTATTATTTATCTTCTTCTGTGAAATTACTGGTTTGAAGTTATAACTAAGTAATTTGTCCATTAGGCCACCTGCTTGAGTACAGTTTTTGAAAATATAGTAAATAGCCTTAAAAACAATATATAATAATTGTTTGTATATTACTTACTTATGGTAACTAACCCCTTGTCACCCAGACCAATTCTGACACTTCTCTCCTACATGTAAAAAATCATAATTTTTTTGCTAGAAAAGTACTCAGAACCCCCAAACATTATATATATATATATATATATATATATATATATATATATATATATATTGTTTTAGCAGACACATTAGGGAATAAAATGGTGGTCATTGCAGCTTTTTATGTTACACAGTATTTGTGCATACATTTTTCAAACGCATTTTTTTTTGGAAGTTTCATGAATAAAAAAAGTAAAACACTAAATTTAGCTTGATTTATGAAATATGATGTTACGCCGAGTAAATAGATACCCTACATGTCATGCTTTAAAATTGCGCACACTTGTGGAATGGCTCAACATTTTTACAGGTTACATGTTTAGAGTTACAGAGGAGGTCTAGTGCTAGAATTATTGCTCTCGCTCTAACATTCCCGATGTAACCTGTGTGTATCTGGCTCTGATACTAGCCAGTGCCTCACCCCATGTCCCTGTTCCCTGGTACCAGTAAAGTCAGATTTTTTCCTCTCCTCTTCTATGTAGTTATTATCAATACATATTTTGGATATAGCAATATCTGATTTATAAAGGTAAAATGTACCTTTGTTATTACTGCTAGATTAAATTTGGAGAAACTAATAGATGCCATACTGCTGTGTGATGTTATTAAAATAAAATTGTGTCTAAGCTCCTGCATACAGCAGAAATATTTTGATGTTGATTTCCATATAAACAATTACATTGTGCAGTGTTCAATCTGCCCCCAGGTATCTTGACGTAAGTGGATGTAAAAAGATATCAGATATAGGAATTCAAGCACTAGCAAGAAGCTGTCAACAGATTCGATATCTGGATCTTAGTTCAACAGGAACAGGAAAAAGGGGGTACGTTTATAAATCTTTTTTTTTTTATATAAATATGGGCAGAATCAGTTTTTACCCTAACTTTATCACATGGGTATTAAGAAACACCTGCCACTGAGTTTAATCCATTCATGGTCAGGTGAGACTATTGCACATCCACAACCTTTCCTAGGAGAGTTAAAGGGGCTGTAAAGGTAAATGCTTTTTCACCTTAATGCATTCTATTGCATTAAGGTGAAAAAACATCTGACAATGCCGCCCCAGCCCCCCGTTTTACTTACCTGACCCCTCGAAAGTCCCGTGCTCGCTCCCGACGTCCTCTTCGCCGCTCACCCTGGCCGTTGATTGGCTAGGGTGGATGGATTGAAAGCAGTGCAGCCATTGGCTCGCGCTGCTGTCAATCACATGCAATGACGTGGTGCGCCGCAGGGCAGGCCGAGTGATACAGTGAGCGGCTATGGCCGCCAGCTGTATCACTGGGGCACGCCCGCAAGCACTCCTCACCATGCGAGGGAGCTCGCATGAAGTTGTGGAGTCCTTGCGGGAGTGAGCCGAGACAGCTGCCGAGGGACCCCAGAAGACCAGGTTCGGGGCCACTCGCAAAACGAGCTGCACAGTGGAGGTAAGTATAGCATGTTTGTTATTTAAAAAATAAGTCACCTTTAGTGACCCTTTAAAGTAGAACTATAGGCTCAGAACAAAAAACTATGCAGCAGCGCCAGACAATACTTATTAAAGTTTGTGCTTGAGCTTGTTTGTGCCCCTGTAAGGGAGATTCACCCTCTCTTTGTCCTGTTTACCATTATCATAAAAAGTTAAAGTAAAAGAAAACCCCAAATTTTGGGCTGATATCAGAATAGTAAAGCCCCTATCAGACGGGGTGGACTCCATCAAGCGGATACGCCTGCTCAGTGGGCAATCTCTCCGCTGATCCCCACTGAGCAGGCGGATGACAGGTCCGTGTCAGCTTGGCTATGCAGAGCGGACACTTATACAGCATGCTGTTCTCTTTGGGGCCTGTCCGTCTCCATCTGACTGTCATCCGATCCAATCCGCCAGGCGGGGGAGAACGGATCTGTCAGACTGATCAGACTGCCAGTGGGTGTCAGTGGGTTCGCCTGAAAAACTGACAGTGGGACCAGATCGGTCTGTCAGTGTGAAAGGGGCCTAATGGAGAGGAAATAAAATATGTAATCTAAAAAAGTTTGCCTTTAGCTACAATTTATTTATGTTTTTTTAATTTTACATTTAATTGTAAAATAAATAAAAAAAAAAAAACATCAGGATTTGATGCTGATGAGCCATACCACCTATGTGCACAAGGCCTTACTACAGCTGCAAGAATGCAGGAACAGGTGCACCAACCCAGACACACAAGCTTTCCGTCCATGTCTGTGCCCCCGTCCCTGCATACCAGTCAAATTCGACTGAGCGGGTGATTCCATACAGCCAATGCTTATCCGTTCGCTGTAAAACTAGCATGCTACACAGGGCTGAGCATCCATGTGACTGAGCCATAATGCCACCTACACACGACCGGACTTTCCGTCAGAATAAACTCTGACAGTCTTCCCGACGGAGCTCCCGACCAAACGGACTTGCCCACACACGATCACACCAAAGTCTGTTCGTTTCGAACGCGATGATGTGCAAAGGGACTAGAAAAGGAAGTTTAGTAGCCAATAGCTGCCCTTGCATCGTATTTGGTCCGTCAGACCAGCATACAGACGAATGGTTTTGCCGATTCCGTCGGAAAGACTTTAAGCATGTTCTATTTCTAGGTCCGTCTGAATTTTTGAAGAAAAAAAGTCAGATGAAGCCCACACATGATCGAAATATGCGACAAATTTATTCTGTGTGACCTTTTCTGCCGGAAAGCATGGTCGTGTGTACGCGGCATTAGTGTTACTAATCTGAAGCAAATTCAACTCAGGTCTCTTGACCTTCCTGACAGAACTGTGCTGTGTTGCATTGCTGTGTAAATCTCTGAATAGGATGGACAGAAATACAAATGCTTTGGAAGTTAAAACCACTCTCATCTATGTATTTTGCCTTTGTATTTATTCCAAGTCATTAAAATAATCGAAAGCGTCCACGTGATATTATGAATAAAACTCATGGATGAACTCCCACCATGGTCTGATAACCACTTCTGATGATATATTGCTTGTGTTTGTTTTCATTTGACAGCAAAAACTTTAGTTAGTATCTAATTAGTGAGAAGGGCTGACTGCTACTGAGAAGGCTGTGGGTCATAGGATCCCATGATAATAGCATGCAGCCAGGTTTAATGAGGGCCCTTACTATTCATCATTTATTCAATAATGGCCCACTAATTAAAATACGGAAATACGAACAAAAATCCTAAGAGCTTTTCAAAACATTTTCAATCCCCATTCCTAGGGTAGCATACATTAAGATTCTGTGTTTTGAAAGAATGGCTGCTATGGTAACAAGTGCCGTTTGATTTTCCTTTTTTAATGTATAATACAAAATACCCAGAGAGCCTTTTGCTGGCTAACAGTGGTGCATGCTGGAGAATCTTGTATTTTGTATTGGCAGCCAAGTGACCTACTCTTTCCTTGCTGGCTAAAAACTGATTGAGCAGGTTGCCATCTCTTTTTGCGGTGTTTGGTACACACATCTGAAATTACATAGGACCACCTTGGAGTTGTGTGACATCCACATATATTTGCAAATTTATGTAACTGTGACCTCCATTGCAATAGTAAATTATATTTAATCAGATCTCTGTTGACTAGAAGGGCTTTTAGTGCTATATATTTTTTAGTCTCCCCACTTTTTGAGATGGGAATGAGGGACACCTATTAGCAAAAGTATGTAGGCATAGGACACACCCGCTGCCACGCCCCCTTAAAGGAGAATTATACAAAAAAAAATATTAGTTAAACCCAATTAAAATTAAGGCTTTTCGACGCAAAGGGGTCCAAACACCCAGTGTACATGTAGCCTAACACATTACTGTGTATAATGAAAGTTTGTAGACTGCCCCCTTGACTGCCAAGGCAATCCAGCTGGGTTCTCATGGTTGCTGCCCCTGCATAGTTTATACTTTGTACTTAGGCCTTATCTAAATGTAATCCAAATAATGATTTTTAATGGTATTCATTTTTCCATGGGGGCAAAGCATTAATCAGGAAAAAGTCTTCAAGGTGTACAGTACATTAAAATTAATATATTTAAGCGATTATATTTTCATATTTATACTGCATCTGTGCTATTTATGTGAAGTCTAAATGCACTGTTAACTGATTATTATTCTCTCTTGCAGGGTATGTTTGCTAGCCAGCTATTGCAATAATTCACTGGAGTGCTTGAAGCTCAGCTTCTGCAAGGAAGTTACATCTGATGCTATTGAAAAACTTAGCAAAAACTGCAAAAGGTATGGAAGCTAAATAGCATGTAACTGATGTTTTGGAAAATTAGCGTGCTTATGTCATTGTGGATGTACACATGTATCCTATGTATGGTTGCCACCTCATCCCTTTAAATTCAAACACATATGAATTACACAGGTTGTGTGGCTGATTTAATGTAGATGTAGCAGTAATGACTACAAATATAAAGCACTTTTTTAACATTTCGAGGTATTGCCTGTCCCTCTACTGCTCAATATATCCAGTGACATTATACTCTAAAATGCCTGGTATTGTAAGTGGATTTATTGAAGGCGGAGGGCTAAACTGATGGGGGATATGTATTGGAGGAAAGCTATACTATACTGGTGGGTGGGGAGGCTGTACTGGTTGAGGAGAGAGATGTGTCCTGAGGGGAGCTGTATTGGGGATCTGTACTGGGGTGAGATGTATTGGTTGAGGAAAGAGATTTGTCTTGAGGGGAGCTGTATGGGGGGGGGGTAGTACTGGGGGAGCTGTACTGGTTGAGGAAAGAGATCTGTCCTGAATGGAACTGTATTGGGGGGATCTTTACCGGTTAAGGAGAGAGATCTGTCCTGAGGTTAGCTGTATTATGGGGGGGGGGGGGGGGGTTTGTACTGGGGGAGCTGTACTGGTTAAGGAGATAGATCTGTCCTGGGTGGAACTGTATTGGGGAGCTGTACTTGTTGAGGTGAGAGATATGTCCTGAGGGGAGCTGTATTGGGAAGGGGTGTCTGTACTGGGGGAGTTGTACTGGTTTAGGAGATAGAACTCTCTTGGGTGGAACTGTATTGGGGGATCTGTACTGGGGGGAGCTGTACTAATTGAGGAGAGAGATCTGTCCTGGGTGGAACTGTATTGGGGGAGCTGTATTGGGGCAGCCGTACTGGTTGAGGTGAGAGATATGTCCTAAGGGGAGCTGTATTAGGGGAGGGGGATCTGTACTAGTTAAGGAGAGAGATCTGCCCTGTGGGGAGCTGTACTGGTTGATGAGAGAGATCTGTTCTGAGTGGAACTATATTAGGAGGGGGAGCTGTACTGGCTGTGGAGAGAGTTCTGTTCTGAGAGGAGCTGTTTTGGGGAGATCTGTACTGGGGGGAGCTGTACTGGTTGAGGTGAGAGATCTGTCCTGAGTGGAACTTTATTGGGATGGATCTGTACTGGGGGGGGGAACTGTGCTGGTTGAGCAGAGATATCTGTCCTGAGAGGAGCTGTACTGGGGGAGCTGTACTGGTTGGGAAGAGAGATTTGTCCTGGGGAGCTGTATTGGGATGGGGATCTGTACTGGGGGGAGCTGTACTGGTTTAGGTGAGAGATCTGTCCTGAGTGGAACTATATTGGGGGGGGGGGGTCTGTAATGGGGGGAACTGTACTGGTTGAGGAGAGAGATCTGTCCTGAGAGGAGCTGTACTGGTTGAGGAAAGAGATCTGCATTAGAGGGGAACTGTACTAGGGGAGCTGTACTGGTGGGGAGAGAGATTTGTTCTAGGGGAGCTGTATTGGGATGGGGGATCTGTATTGGGGAGCTGTACTGATTTAGGATATAGATCTGTCTTGGGTGGAACTGTATTAAAGAGGAGCTGTACTGGGAGGAGTTGTCCTGGTTGAGGTAAGAGATATGTTTTAAGGGGAGCTGTATTGGGGAGGGGGGATCCGTACTGGGGGAGCTGTACTAGTTGAGGAGAGAGATCTGTCCTGGGTGGGACTGTATTGGGGAGCTGTATTGGGGGAAGCCGTACTGGTTGAGGTGAGAAATATGTCCTGAGGGGAGCTGTACTAGTTGGGGAAAGATATCTTTCCTGGGTGAAACTATATTAGGAGGGGGAGCTGTACTGGGGAGAGCTGTACTGGTTAATGAGAAAGAGAAGTCCTGAGGGGAACTGTATTGGGGGGGGGTGTAATCTGTACTGTGGAAGCTGTACTGGTGAGGAAAGGGTTCTGCTCTGAGAGGAGCTGTTTTGGGGAGATCTGTACTGAGGGAGCTGTACTGGTCGAGGTGAGAGATCTGCCCTGAGTGGAACTAAATTGAGGGGACGAATCTGTACGGGGGGAGCTGTACTGGTTGAGGAGAGAGATCTGTCCTAAAGAGGAGCTGTACTGGTTTGGGATAGGTCTGTCCTGAGTGGAACTATATTGGGGGGGATATGTACGGGGGGGACTGTACTGGTTGAGGAGAGAGATCTGTCCTAAAGGGGAGCTGTATTGGGATAGGGATCTGTACTGGGGGGAGCTGTACTGGTTTAGGTGAGAGATCTGTCCTGAGTGGAACTATATTGGGGGGGATATGTACTGGGGGGGGAATTGTACTGGTTGAGGAGATAGATCTGTCCTAACGGGGAGCTGTACTGGTTGGGGAGAGGGATTTGTCCTGGGGTGAGCTGTATTGGGATGGGAATCTGTACTGGGGGGGAGCTGTACTGATTGAGTTGAGAGATCTGTCCTGGGGGAGCTGTATTGGGATGGGGATCTGTACTGGGGGAGCTGTACTGGTTGGGGAGAGGGATTTGTCCTGGGGAGCTGTATTGGGATCTATACTGGGGGAGCTGTACTGGTTGAGGTGAGAGATCTTTCCTGAGTGTTTAGGAGGGATCTGTACTGGGGGGGAACTGTACTGGTTGAGGAGAGAGATCTGTCCTGAGAGGAGCTATACTGAGGGAGCCGTACTGGTTGAGGAGAGAGATCTGTCCTGGAGAAGCTGTATTGGGAAGGGGATCTGTACTGGGTGGGGGCTGTAATGGTTAGGGGAGAGATCTGTCCTAAGGGGAACTGTATTGGGGTGGAATCTGTACTTGAGGAGACGGTACTAAATATTTTCCTCCAGGTGCCCGAGGCTGAATCCCCCTTCCCTCCCAGGAAGAAGAATGGCCCTGAAAAGTGTTCACCCTGCCTAATTATCTTATGATGTCAGTCTACCTTTAACATGGAGCGTGATGGCCCATGGTACTTTAATAGAGTTTGTTGTGAGCTCCAATTGTTAATAGTTCCGTTAGGAGAATTTTTCAGTTCCATATAGTAGTGTTTTTCTCTCTACATTGTTGCAAATAAATTGACATGCACATTAAATAATACATAATGTGCACTGTTTTTCAGGTTGAAGATACTCCATCTCTATGGCTGTCGCATATCTCCCGATTTTGAACATATTAAACAGTTCAGTAAATCCTTTCAGATTTTTCATGATCTTTCTATAGCAACTGCAAAAATTTCTGGAGAATGAAGATCTATCTACAGCATGTGTTTTACTGTTTGTATTAGGACTCATTCCCACTTTTGTGTCTTCTAAAAATGTGTATTGCATCTGATACGCATGTGTTTTGTATGCTGTATCGACTGTATAAATGTATTCTTCTGAGCTGTTTGGGTTACCCGAAAAAATGCTGCCAAAATTGGAAAGTGGAAATTTGTATTTGTTATACTGTATCTTTAGTATTTATTTTTCTCTTAATAAAATTATTTTTGACAAGCATAATAAAATGAATGTATTTTAATTATTTGTTTCCCACAATATAGGGCTCATTTACACAGGACAAGAGCATCTAGTGCCCAGGGCAAAGAGGCCAAACAGTGCCCCTCTCTCCCCAAAATGTATGAGCATTATGGGTCTGCAAAAAAAACTCCATCGCCTCCCAAAAAAATAGAGCACTAATCTGAAACGGTTACCCCCATGCATAAATTCTCTTTGCAAGACAAAATTCTCTCCAAACAAAAATTCCCCCTCCTCCAGTAGCCCTACTAGCTTGTAGGTAGGAACTCTTAATGCAGTGTCCCCCACTTTACATGATACCACAGCGCCCAGGGCAGCCGCCCTTGCTGCCCACCCCTTGTCCCGGCTCTGCTTGGTAGACCCATAGAAAGTCAACAGCATTACACCAAAATGCATACAACATGCATTTTGATTCGTTGGCAACAGGTATTAATAAGCCTCAGACAATAGCTGTTAACCCTAACTGCTTCAAATGTTTAATCCAAAAAAGCACTGACAACATGTGCCCCTGTTTAATACTCCAAAAAACGCATTTCTCTATACACATACATAGACCATCTAAATGAGTCCTAAAGTCTTTTAGAAATCACTTTGACTAGAATGGGATCAGTACAAAGAGAAGACAGAAAGAATTTTATAGTTTATAGACAACCTAATATATATATATATATATATATATATATATATATACACACACACACATACACACACACACACACACAGTATCTCACAAAAGTGAGTACACCCCTTTAGATTTTTGTAAATATTTAATATATCTTTTCATGTGACAACACTGGGGAAATTACACTTTGCTACAATGTAAAGTAGTGAGTGTACAGCTTGTATAACAGTGTACATTTGCTGTCCCCTCAAAATAACTCTGAGCTCCTGAGCTGCAGCACGTTGGCCAAGACCATACAGCAGTTTAACAGGACAGGTTCCACTCAGAACAGGCCTTGTCATGGTAGACCAAAGAAGATGAGTGCATGTGCTCAGCGTCATATACAGAGGTTGTCTTTGGGAAATAGACATGTGAGTGCTGCCAGCATTATTGCAGAGGTTGAAGGGGTGGGGGGTCAGCCTGTCAGTGCTCAGACTATGCGCCGCACACTGTATCAAATTGGTCTGCATGGCTATTGTCCCAAAAGGAAGCCTCTTCTAAAGATGATGCACAAGAAAGCCTGCAAACAATTTGCTGAAGACAAGGAGACTAAGGACATGATTCCAGTAATCCATGTCCTGTGGTCTGATGAGACCAAGATAAACTTATTTGTTTCAGATGGTGTCAAGTGTGTGTGGCGGCAACCAGGTAAAGTACAAAGACAAGTGTGTCTTGCTTACAGTCAAGCATGGTGGTGGGAGTGTCATGGTCTGGGGCTGCATGAGTGCTGCCGGCACTGGGGAGCTACCGTTCATTGAGGGAACCATAAATGCCAACATGTACTGTGACATAATGAAGCAGAGCATGATCCCCTCCCTTCAGAGACTGGGCCGCAGGACAGTATTCCAACATGATAAAGACCCCAAACACACCTCCAAGATGGCCACTGCCTTGCTAAAGAAGCTGAGGGTAAAGGTGGTGGACTGGCCAAGCATGTCTCCAGATCTAAAACCTATTGAGCATCTGTGGGGCATCCTCAAAGGGAAGGTGGAGGAGTGCAAAGTCTCTAACATCCACCAGCTCCGTGATGTCGTCATGGAGGAGTGGAAGAGGACTCCAGGGGCAACCTGTGAAGCTCTGGTGAACTCCATGCCCAAGACGCTTAAGGCAGTGCTGGAAAATAATGGTGGCCCCACAAAATGCTGATGCCTTCACTGGAACTTCCCTTCACTGGAACTAAGGGACCAAGCCCAACCCCTGAGAAACAACCCCACACCATGACCCCCCCCCCCCCCCCCTCTACCAAATGATTTGGACCAGTGCACAAAACAAGGTCCATAAAGACATGGATGAGTGAGCTTTGGGTGGAGGAACTTGACAGGCCTGCACAGAGTGCTGACCTCAACACGATAGAATAGCTTTGGGAGGAATTAGAGTGCAGACTGCAAGCCAGGCTTTCTCGTCCACATCAGTGCCTGACCTCAGAAATGCGTTTCTGGAAGAATGGTCAAACATTCCCATAGACACGCTTCTAAACCTTGTGAACAACCTTCCCAGAAGCGTTGAAGCTATTATAGCTGCAAAGGGTGGGCCAACTCAATATTGAACTTTACGGACTAAGACTGGGATGCCATTAAAGTTTATGTGCGTGTAAAGGCAGGCATCCCAATACTTTTGACAATGTAGTATATATATATATATATATACACACATATATATATATATATATATATATATATATATATTTTTTTTTTTTTTAATGGGACAATTACTATTTTCAAAGATGTGAGGCCAGCCATACGTTGACAGATAACCTGATTACTAATCCTGTTGTACTTTAGCCTGACAGATGTGTATTTTGGCACTTGTGCAGTAAAGGATGCTCCCCTGGTAAAAGGGCAATGATCCTTAATCATTTGTATACATTTTTAAACATTCTGGGAAATCTCTGCAGGTGATATCAAAATACAATCACGTATTGTGGTTGTGGCATTGATGAGTGAGCCTTAGGAAGGCTGTGTCACACTTGGGAATGGTAAAATCCTGCTGTTCTTCAAATAGGGATAGTTAAATGGTGCATATACAGCAGGGCTCAAAATTTCAAGTCCTGAGCTACTAGCCAGGCTTTAAAAGTTACTCGCCACCAATTGCCCCACACAACCCCTACCCTGCCCAATATTATTATTATTATTCTGCCGCAAAACACGCTCTCATAAATTCTCTCATGAAATTACACTGTTAAATGTTTTGTGCAGAATTAAGTTACAAAAATAATTATTAACGACAACTTTAACAATATTAACATAAAGCATCAGACTCCAAAGTTCCCCTTTACATCACAGTCCACAAAGTTGTCCCTTACATCCAAGTCTGCAATATTCCCCCTAACATTATGGTCTACAGCGTTTCCCTTTACGTCAGAGCTCCCCCTTATGCCCTAATCCTTTTCAGTCCTTGTGTGTGGGTAGATGTGCCAACTGACTCTGCCATGGACACACCTACCCAGCACCGGAGGGGCAGGGGGCTGTCCAGAGTGGGACTGAAGATCCACTTTAATGGAGATTGTAGTGTAGGGGAGAGGAGAGTGTACAATCTGATTGTACAGTGTATGGAAATCTTACAGGAGAGTGTATAATCTAATTGTACAGTGTAGGCCATCTTACAGGAGATTGTACAACCTGATTGGACAGCGTACGGCCATCTGCAATCAGATTGGACAGTGTACGGCCATCTGCAATCAGCTTGGACAGCGTACCGCCATTTGCTCTCTCTCCTCCTGTCAGCATGCCACCTGGTATTGTTCTTCTGATGTGGAACTGCAAGTCCCAGCACTCTACATGCAGGTAGGGGGTAGAAGCACAGCTCCTGCAGACACTTTGATTGGACATTATTGGTGAACTACAAATTCCCAGTATGCCTTGGCACTGCTCTGCACGCAGGGCCCTCTGGAACTTGTAGTCCTCCCTCACATCAGCCAGTCTTACCCTCTGGTGGGGATGACAGGTGTATCACCTCTGTCCAGTCTCTGCTCCCAGCCTCCGCTGTACTCTGCCTCCTCTGAGCACACTGTCCAGGGCCCTAAGGTGGCAGCAGGCGCTCATGTGAAACCTCTGTACCTTGGCCCCTGTGTTCCCGGGCCGGCTGCCCCTGCTGTAGCCTGTAGTTCATAACAGACACCGCTGGTGTGACATCACCAGCCATACACCCAGCTGCCCACCCCCTGTCTGAGCTGGGCTGGCCTCGGAACTGCCCCTGCAGGAGATATTTTTTCACAGGCAACAGCCGTCTGTAACAGACATTTGGCAACCTTGTTCCACGCTCGCCCTCAACTTATTTCCACTCGCCAAATGCGAGCAGGCAAGTGGAAATTTTGAGGTCTGATATACAGCATCCTGAAATGCTTTACAAGTTCACTGATTCTTATGAGATTCTTGTTTTATGCAGCAGAGTAACTGACTGAGATTTTAGAATCAGGCCTGGGTTAGTGATTTGCGCTTTTAGGATCATAGTTAACAGATTAGATAAAAATTACTAGAAACTTGCCAGAGCTTTAAACACACACATCTTCCACCAGGACAGCCATCAGAAATGTTGGCGCTTCTCACACAGCGTCCCACTAAATCTTCCCACTGGCTGTCCCACTGAATCCGCCCACTGGACATACCACCGAGTCCTTCAGTGCATACACTTTTATTTTAACACTCTTACAACTTAATATATGAAAATGAAAAGTGTACTCCATCATCCTCATCCCTCTCCAGAATCATCCTCACCCCCCTCCAGAATCATCCTCATCCCCCTCCAGAATCATCCTCATCCCCCTCCAGAATCATCCTCATCCCTCTCCATAATGTAACTCAGACATTCTCATCCCTCTCCAGAATCATCCTCATCCCCCTCCAGAACCATCCTCATCCCCGTACAGAACCACCCTCATCCCTCTCCATAATGTAACTCAATCATTCTCATCCTACTGACTTTAAGTTATGTCCCTTGTTCTGATCCTTCAGTTTTTTATTATTTTGGCTGCACTTAGGCTTTAACCACTCCTGGACTGCCCGCAGGACATTTACTATGAGCGTGCGGTGTTAGCAGGCTGGATCATGTACATGCATATGATTCAGCTTGTTCTGGGTTAGAAGCGCTTTGTCTGCTGGATCACAATTACCGGTAACCAGGTACCAGGCATCATGTGATAACTATGATTGGTCATAACAATCACATGATACCAATTTAAACAAACTGTCATTAATGGATTTCCATTCATGAATAGCTTGCTTACAGTTGTGATCTGCAATTGGCCCACTGCAATCACATGGTATCCGGCTACCTGTACAATGTGATTAGTAGCCAATCACAGATCACAACCATAAGCAAGCTGTTCATGAATGTAACCCATTCATGACAGCTAAAACTACTAATTCTAAGGTGATCATCACTGTATAAGCAATAACAGTAAAAAAAAAAAAAAATCCAGATCAACCCCGCGGTAGTAAAATGTCACTATGGTGACACTGAACTACTCTGTGAAATTGGGGAACAATTGCTCCCTAACTGTGCATATAAATTGTGAATATTTAAAATCAGCTGCCGTTCAAAAAGTTGTGAAAACCAGAAATGTGAAAGTGTATGTGGTGAACGGTGCTAATACTTTGGTAATTGACTAATCATAAAGTGCAAACAGTACAAATAAATAAAATAAAACTAAAGAACCACCAGATACACTCCAATGGAACATACACAACATCAATCAAAAATTGTGCATATCTTAGTGATCAAACATATCATCAACTGTGCAAAATAAGTAAATTAAAATGAATAAAATAAAATAGAATAAAGTCCGGAATGGTCAAAAACATAACAAATTGCTTGAGTCCAAAAAAACACAGAAGGTCATCCAATGTGTTCAATTTTAAAGGTGACTTTTCCAATGCTTGAGTGACTAGAGAAATCCTCCACCAACACCGAGCAAACATATCCAGGTTAGACATAGGATAAAGTACAATCTCCCATGGTGAAGTATATTAATAAAAATGGCGCTAAAACGCCAACCGGCATGATAACAAAGTTAAAAGACGTATCACGTTTGACCACACCCTACGCTTTTCGTCAGAGCGTCTGATGTTTTTAGGGGTCACATTACCAGATACATCACCTCCATGTTTATATACAGCCGCCCATTATAAGATATCCAATCCAATGCAATCCTTCCTAATTTTCCATTGGAGTGTATCCGGTGGTTCTTTCGTTTTATTTTATTCATTTGTACTGTTTGCACTTTATAATTAGTCAATTACCAGAGTATTAGTGTGGTTCACCACATACACTTTCACAGAACTACTCTGATAACAGGATGTACAACAAAAAAGGAAAAAAAAAAAATATATATATTTTTTTTTACATACTGTCACCAGTCAGTATCCCTGATCACCTCCACACCTGTCATATGAATGAATGAATGACTTGTATAGCGCTACCTATGCGAACTGAATCGCCTCAGGGCGCTTTTACCACTGGTGTCCATCTGTGGTATAGTGCGGTCCTTGCCCTGTGGGGTCCTGACACGCTTACAAACACATACAACATACACATACTTGGCCAATTTTTATTATTGACAGGATCTAATTAACCTACCAGCATGTCTTTGGAGTGTGGGAGGAAACCGGAGTACCCGGAGGAAACCCACGCAGGCACAGGGAGAACATGCAAACTCCAGGCAGATGGTGTCGTGGTCGGGATTTGAACCAGCGACCCTATTAGTGCTAGGTGAAAGTGCTAACCACTACACCACTGTGCTGCCCTTATGATAATGCTGTACTGCACTGGTGACAGTATGTAAAACAAAAATATTGTGGAATAAAAAAAATTGTATTTAATTTCTTAATTTTCCAAAAAATTGTGACAAAAATTACAACTTCAAAAAACTCGCCATGTCTCTTACTAAATAAATACATTGGACTGTCTACTTTCCAAAAAGGGGTAATTTCGGGGGTATTTGTACTGTTCTGGCATTTTAAGGGTCTGAAGAAATGAGATAGGTCATGAGTAATATACAGTTATTGGGATTTTTCTTTTTGTTTTACCAAAGACATGTAGCAAAATTAATTTTAGCCTAAATCTTTGAAGAAATTTGATTTTATTGGATATGTTGGATGTTTTATAACAGAAAGTAGAAAATATTGTTTTTTTTTTTCAAATATTTTCAGTCTTTTTTCATTTATATAATACAAACTAAAAAACCCAGTGGTGATCAAATAGCACCAAAAGAAAGCTCTATTTGTGTGAAAAAAAAATATTTAAATGTCATTTTGGTACAGTGTTGCATGACCGTGCAATTGCCAGTTAAAGTAGCGCAGTGCTGAATAGCAAAAAATGGCCTGGTCATGAAGGGGGTAAAACTTTCCAGAGCTCAAGTAGTTAAAGCATATTTGTGGATAAATGGACTGTGGCATATGTGTGCTATGTATAGGAGAAATAGAGGAATCAACAATGCATTTTTAAGGCCCCCTTGGGGGGGGGGGGGGGTAGAAAAATGATCACCCCTGGGTGTCAGATATCCCAGGTATTCCACAGCTTATGGAGTGTGTCTAATGCCGCGTACACACGAAGGGACTATCCCGCGGGATTATCCGCTGGACCGAAGTCCAGCGGATAATCCCCTCGTGTGTGGGCGCCGGCGGACTTTTTTTGGCCAAAGTACGGCGGACTAAAGTTTCAGGTTTTGTTCTCAAATTATCCGCTGGACTTGGCAGTCCAGCGGATAATCCGGTCGTGTGTAGTATGGTCCGGCGTACCAAAAAGGACGCATGCTCAGTAGCTATTATGTCACGGACTCGCTCGGTCTGGTAAAACTAGCCTTCGTTTTGAAGCTCGCACAATCGTCACGCTGTTGAAATTTTTTTTTTTTTTTTTCTGACAGCGGGATTTGTATGGTATCGTACTTGAAGAATGATTTTGCCTTGCTGCTTGTATATTCACGCAGAGTACTCCCGAACGTTTTTTCTTCAGCATTCTTTAGTGAAGTTATATATATATATATATATATATATATATATATATATATATATATATATATATATATATATATATATATATATATATATATATATATATATATATATATATATATATATATATATATATAGATATAGATATAGATATAGATATCCAAATCACCAAATGAAAAATATATCTATATTTCTCAATAAGCGCCAAAAAATATATATCGATATCTACATATATATATATATATATATATATAAATATATATAGATATATAGATCTATACGTGTATAAAAATAAAATTATATATATATATATATATATATATATATATCTATATATTATATATGTACATATATCTCTATATAGATATTTTTTATTATTTGTTGGTTATCAAAAGGATTAGTTATTACACATGATACAATTGTGGAGTCAGCAGAGCTTGCCCTTAATTCCGATGTTAAACCTCACCTTTCCAGCGACTGCACTTGCAGTTCCATTGAAGTTGCACTTTACACTTGTATTGTCAAATGAATGTTTAGACATGTACCTGCCTACTCCTAAAGAAACTATGTTTTTGAATAACAAGCACGTATATCATTATTTGATGAAAATTAAATGACCATTTATTCTGGTTAAAACAAACAAGGCAAAACAAAATAGGAAGGCAACACTGGAGCCACTTGTAGATTTTGTCAAGACTTTTTGCCCCAACGGCAGACACCAAGTTTGTGAAGCCAAAAATTAAGCTTGGGCACATTTCATACAATATAGGGAGCACAAGAAGATTGACCAGGAATCAGACAGACCAGGAACAGCAGCAGATGACATCTATGTCCCCAAGCTGTGGCACTACAACAGCCTGTGTCTTCTGTGAGACCAGACTGAAGCCAGGCAATCACTTCCGACTCTTCGCACCACGCTTCCCTGCACTCTTCCCTGCAGTCTTCCCTGCACGCTTCCTTGGAGGCTGACTTGTGGTAGGAGGAGGAGTAGGAGGAGGAGGAGGAGGAGGAGGAGGAGGAGAAGGAAGACGAGGAGGAGGAGGAGGAGAAGTTGGTGTCGGGCCTTCATGGGTCAGGCGGGTGGATTCTCGTAATTCACCCCTCAAACCCCCCCTAATTGCCTCAGAAATTAGGCCCTCACACAGGTGCCGTTGGCCCCTCTCCATTTCCAGCAACCTGCTGGACACGTAGCTGGCATAGCCCTCTTCTGGAAGGGGGGTTTGTCGAGAATCGCACTCGCCTTCCGAATCAGTTCCAGTGATTCCTCCTCCACAATGGTCATCCTCCTGGGCCTTCTTGGGGGTAAGGGCAGGGGTCGAGGTAGACTTCTTAATTGGGTCTGGCTGTCACTCTGGCTCGTGCTGGGCCCAGCCACCTCCTGGCTCTCGCTGGGCATGTCCTCCTCCTCCTCCATACCACTTGTCCCGGCATCATCCTGGGTCAGCTCATCCTGTGTGCAAATAAAAACAAAAATCAAACACCTGTTTTGTGGTTTCTGGCCTACTCAATCATCCAATTGTAAACTTAGGAACGAGCATCTAAATTTTCCAAAAGATCCAAAAGGCTATCATTTGGACCCCTGCATTTTCCAAGCAGATCACCAATGTTGTCTAACGCTTTTTTTGCCACTACTGGATGTATGTATACACTATATATGTATCGATATGTTGCACCAACACTTTTTAGAAGTGTGCATAATTTTTGTCAGTTTTTTTCACAATTCTGAGTTCAGGGTGTTAATTGTTTCACATTTTAACGTTGACAGCATTAATATTCACACAATCACAATTTAGGCTACTAAATATATACCTGGCTCCAGCTGGGCGCATCAGCCTGCTCCAAGGTGGAGGGGTCTTCTCCTTCCGTGGAAGCCTCAGCTGGGGTGGAGGGAAGAGTGGAGGGAAGAGTGGAGGGAAGGGTGGAGGGAAGAGTCGACAGTGATTCCCTGGGTTCCATCTGGTCACCTATAAAAGTCAGTTGGTTGTAGTACCACAGCTTGGGTACATAAACATTCTCTGCTGCTGCTCCTGATCTGACTGATTCCTCAATCTTCTTGCGCTCCCGCTTGTACATGTGCCTTAAACTTGCAATTCTGGCTTCCACAAACTTGGTGTTTGCGTTGGGGACTTTAGTCTTCACAAAAGCCACAAGTGGCCCCAGTGTTGCCTTCCGGACATCCCTATTGCCATACAAAGGGTTCTTGAGCTGCCACAGGTTGGTATTTTTTCTGTACAGGGCAATGAATTCGGACATGAACTGCTGGTCCTTGAATGGATTCAACTGGGGTGATGACATGTTTGTTTCTGTTTTGTTAGTAATGGCAATACAAAAGACCAAAAACACAAATGTTACTTAAAACGCACAACCAGTTTTTCTTAACAAACATTACACAACACACCCACACACAGGCAGCAACACATCCACACAGGCAGCAACCCCTACACACAGGCAGCAACCCCTACACACAGGCAGCAACCCCTACACACAGGCAGCAACACATCCACACAGGCAGCAACCCCTACACACAGGCAGCAACCCCTACACACAGGCAGCAACCCCTACACACAGGCAGCAACCCCTACACACAGGCAGCAACACATCCACACAGGCAGCAACCCCTACACACAGGCAGCAACCCCTACACACAGGCAGCAACCCCTACACACAGGCAGCAACACATCCACACAGGCAGCAACCCCTACACACAGGCAGCAACACATCCACACAGGCAGCAACCCCTACACACAGGCAGCAACCCCTACACACAGGCAGCAACCATCCACACAGGCAGCAACCCCTACACACAGGCAGCAACACATCCACACAGGCAGCAACCCCTACACACAGGCAGCAACCCCTACACACAGGCAGCAACCCCTACACACAGGCAGCAACACATCCACACAGGCAGCAACCCCTACACACAGGCAGCAACCCCTACACACAGGCAGCAACCCCTACACACAGGCAGCAACCCCTACACACAGGCAGCAACACATCCACACAGGCAGCAACCCCTACACACAGGCAGCAACCCCTACACACAGGCAGCAACCCCTACACACAGGCAGCAACCCCTACACACAGGCAGCAACACATCCACACAGGCAGCAACCCCTACACACAGGCAGCAACACACACATATCCTTAAAAAATGCTGGCCCAAAACCCAAAAAAAAACACAGTAATGCATCCTAGAAAACACTTACCTTCGTACAGAGCGCTCGCTACTTCCGTTCGGCAACACGTGGGCCCCTCAAACAGCCTTATATACACTGCGCACGCGTCGAAGTCCGCCTGCGTCCTCCGCGTCGCCCGCCCATGACGTTCCTCATGACGAGTATTCCCCGCCCCGCTTCCCCTCGTTGCATTGTTGGTGAATTAATTCATGAATATGGCGGACACATTCTCAGCCAGTAGCGCGGAGGAAAGCCAAGAAGCCAACACATCTGCATCCAGCAGCAGATATAAGGCCACCAATATGGCCTTTGAAGAGATGGTGGAGATGGTGGACATCCTCCAAAGGGAAGATTACGACGGGGAAAATGGCCCGTACCCTCGACCCAACTTGCGCAAGGACAAGATTCTCACTACAATCGTCAGCACCCTGGAGCAGAAATTCGGCGTACGAAGGGGCAAGGATCAACTGCGCAAACGATGGTCCGACATCAAATCCAGGGAGCACGATCAATACAGGAGAATTCGAAAAGCCATCAAAAAAAGTAAGTCAAGCACGTGCGCTACTATGGTTATACTTGATATGTCTAATCTTGCGCAGATGTAATTACCATTCGTCCGTGAAACTTGCGCAGATGTTATTACCATTCGTTCGTGAAACTTGCGCAGATGTAATTACCATTCGTCCGTGAAACTTGCGCAGATGTTATTACCATTCGTACCTGAAACTTGCGCAGATGTAATTACCATTCGTCCGTGAAACTTGCGCAGATGTTATTACCATTCGTTCGTGAAACTTGCGCAGATGTAATTACCATTCGTCCGTGAAACTTGCGCAGATGTTATTACCATTCGTACCTGAAACTTGCGCAGATGTAATTACCATTCGTCCGTGAAACTTGCGCAGATGTTATTACCATTCGTACCTGAAACTTGCGCAGATGTAATTACCATTCGTCCGTGAAACTTGCGCAGATGTTATTACCATTCGTTCGTGAAACTTGCGCAGATGTTATTACCATTCGTACCTGAAACTTGCGCATATTT
The DNA here is from genome assembly GCA_028564925.1 of Lithobates sylvaticus. NCBI lineage: Eukaryota > Metazoa > Chordata > Amphibia > Anura > Ranidae > Lithobates > Lithobates sylvaticus. The sequence continues at coordinate 295,022,375 of CM053026.1, forward strand.
GATGAAAGTTCCGTTTGTCTTCATAACGTTTATTGAGTTTACCTGGCTTTGGGTTGTTGGAGTTGTAAGGTTGTTTATTATTGTCACTATCTATACAATTACTGCTGTAGTAAGGGTTTTAGGGGTAACTTACACAGGGACTCCAGAGGCTGTTTTGGGGGGGGGGGATAAATATGTTAAGCAGGGTCTCATGCTCACAATTCCCAAAAAATGCTCATCATCTCTAAATACTGTAGGTGGTGACTTTTCAAAGAAGTACACTCACCTGTCCCTTGGATGGTGCAGCTACAATCTCTGATCTTGCAATCATGAAATTAATGTTTGCGGCTTCACTTCCCGGGTCACTATTGGGCATGCGCCAGTTGCGCAATGCAATAGGACTGGTCCGCGCGAGCTCGGGGACCCCTGTGTGTCCCAGCAGACAGCACGGTGGGACGGGATGTGGCGTATACTTCTGTGGGAGTCTAGGGCCGGATGTGTGTGCAAATACCTGCCTTACACAGGTATCTGCAACCCATCCCCCCTAAAACGTTCAAAATAAGACACCACAGGGGTGCAGGGATCCAATGAGCGGAAGTTCAAATTTAGGGTTGAAGGGCGCTTTAAGTATTGGAGTTTCATTAGATAGACATTTCAATTCTGTCTTCAAGTAGGATCTTCTAACAAACTGCTAATAATTGGCAAGACTTTTAAACAATGTTTACTAATCCTATTTTGGCACTCAAATATCAGTGTGATTCAAAAGTGTACCTTTTTGTGTTCCATTACCATAGGGGGCAAAAGACTCAGACGTCAGTCCGAACCTACGAGGACCTCCCGGCCTCACCAGACTAATTGGGCAGTTAGCCCAAGCCCACGCGTGGATGTGGCGGAACAGGTCGTTGAAGTCGATCAAATCTGCACCCCACCAAGTGAGTGTCTCAGAACACAGATTGAGCTAATAAATTAAGGTCTGCATGTTTTTGACACTTTTTTTCTTGTGTTTTCTCTACCCAACTTTTAGGTGATGCTGATCTGTTTGTGGAACGACAAGCTGCGGAGCCATTTACCACTGACAGTGCCCACAGGCTTATTGGGCAGATCATGGCCTGGAATCTGCAGCTGGAAAACATGCAGAAGGAGATGGCCACCATGCAGCAGGGAATGAAGGACATGATTGATGTTTTGGGGAGAATCTAAAGACCCCTTTTACATTTCTTAACATCAATCATGTCCTTCATTCCCCTTTTGAAGCGCTGTTTAACTAATTTTAGAGGCCAAATTTTAAATATGCACACGGTATGTCAACATGTGCTATGTGCCATCAGGGGATCTCAATGGACGCATTTTGTGTTTGCAACCCCTAATGCTAGTAGGTGAGAGGGAAGGGGTTTCACACACAAAACACGTCCATTGATTCCCCATGATGGAACATAGCACATGTTGACATTACCCATTTTCCAGTTAAATTAGTGTGCATATTCAAAATTTGGCTTCTTCTGTTCATGGGTTACCTGTTGAACTTTGTAAGTTCTGGACTTTTACATTGTGTAAATAATTTCAAATGCTAAGCCAAAATTTTTTAAAAATTTTAAACATGTTTTTATGTTTGTTTTAAAAAATCAATCCCAAAAAAAAAAAAAAAAAAAAAATATGTTGTGAGAAAAACACCAAAAAAATGTCAAAAAGATAACATAAAAAAAAAAAAAAAAAAATTCATGTTCCAAAAAAAAAAAAAAAAAAAAAAAATACCAAAAATACCAAAACAACCAAAAAAAAAAAAAAATAAAAAAAAAAAAAATAAAAAAAAGTTTTGGATGTGCACTATAATAAAAAAAATAATGTTTGCACAAACTCAAAAATGTGTGGCTTCTTCTTTTTAAATACTACCAGTTTGACAAAAACATGTTGTGGTTCATTGACAAAGGGGCTTATTTACTAAACGCTAAACAAGTTTGCCACTATTAAGATGTGCACTAGGACAACATATAAAACAGGCCAAATTAAAAGCCAAACAATACGAAACGACCAATATTTCAAACATAAATAACTGTATTTATTCATTGTAAATGAAAAAGATGGTTTAAGGGTCTGCTGCCATTTCAATGGCCCCCTACCATTAAAATACTGTAAATAAAGGTCCCGCACTTGCTGGGCTGATTGTGGTGCGGAACCAAGAGGGCGATTATCCAGCCCTGTCATGTTGCCTTCCACTCCGGCCTCAGGGCCAATTGGTAAGGAGTATGTTCCTGAATGTTTCCGTAAATAATTGTGCATGACACAGCATGCAAGAATAATAGTATTGAGTTTGTACTCTGCCAGATGTAGCGATGTAAGGAGCAATCTGAAACGGTTGGCCATAATACCAAAGGCATTTTCCACCACCCTTCTTGCTCTGGCCAACCGATAATTAAAAATCCTCCTCTCAGGGGTGAGGGATCGTTGGGGAAATGGCCTCATCAGATGGTCACCCAGACCGAACGCCTCGTCGGCAATGAAGACGAACGGGAGTCCCTCCACATTATCTTCATCTGGTGGCAGCTCCAGCCCACCAGTTTGGAGACGATGACCGAACTCCGTGTGGTTGAAGACTCCTCCGTCCGACATCCGGCCGTTTTTCCCCACATCCACATACAGAAATTCATAGTGTGCCGACACCACCGCCATCAACACGATACTATGGAACCCCTTATAATTCCAATAGTATGACCCCGAATGGGGTGGGGGCACAATTCGCACGTGTTTGCCGTCAATCGCCCCTCCGCAGTTGGGAAAGTCCCAACGGGCAGCAAACTGGGAAGCCACAGTCTGCCATTCCTGTGGCGTGGAGGGACACTGTGAAGTCAAACAGAAAGATACAATTGAAATTATAAACCAGCCAAAACACCAAACTAAATGTAACAAATTAAAAAACAATTTGGAAGAACATATGTATTTATTTTGTAAATCCTTGAAATAAAGCCAAAAGATTAAGGATAAAAGGGACAAATCTCTGATTGATGACCCCTCTGATGGACCAGAGAAGATAATAATGGGGATGTGGGTGGGGAGTAAATAATGGTAAGGTCACACAATACACATGCAATTAATTAAAGGTGTGTGTGGGGGGGTGGGGATAATTACAAGCTGACTAAAAACACATGATATTAATTATCAGGGGGTGTGTGGGGGGGTGGGGATAATTACAAGCTGACCAAAAACACATGATATTAATTATAAGGGGGTGTGGGGGGGTGGGGATAATTACAAGCTGACCAAAAACACATGATATTAATTATAAGGGGGTGTGGGGGGGGTGGGGATAATTACAAGCTGACCAAAAACACATGATATTAATTATAAGGGGGTGTGGGGGGGGGTGGGGATAATTACAAGCTGACCAAAAACACATGATATTAATTATCAGGGGGTGTGTGGGGGGGTGGGGATAATTACAAGCTGACCAAAAACACATGATATTAATTATAAGGGGGTGTGGGGGGGGGGGGGGATAATTACAAGCTGACCAAAAACACATGATATTAATTATAAGGGGGTGTGGGGGGGGGGGGGATAATTACAAGCTGACCAAAAACACATGATATTAATTATAAGGGGGTGTGGGGGGGGGGTGGGGATAATTACAAGCTGACCAAAAACACATGATATTAATTATCAGGGGGTGTGTGGGGGGGTGGGGATAATTACAAGCTGACCAAAAACACATGCAATCAATTTAAAAATGAGGGTCAAGGGGGGTGAAAGGGGGGGTGAGTAAAGCTGTACAATGGAGCTGGTAATATACATTTTTAACCAAAGAAAGTGACTAGGCTAGGGGTGTTTAGGGGGCCAAGCTTCCATGCTGGGGAGGTTGGTGCAAGCAAATATGCATGTGACCCACTAAATAATACATTCTTAAAACTATTTCGATAAGTCAAACATAAAATACTAGACAAAAAAACAAAATCCAAAAAAAAAAGGAATAGGCGACATTCATAGAATAGTCCTATCATGGTAATTAGCTAATGATGACATTGATGCACTACATTAACAAACATACAAGACATAGGTAATTTTAAAAGAGAAGACTTACCTTAATGTATTCCTCCTGCAGGACGTGGATAATGGCAGAACAGGTCTCTGGAATAATGAGCCCCAGAGCCTGGGGGGAGATGCCTGTCGTGAACTTGAGGTCCTGCAAGCTTCTCCCCGTCGCCAAGTAACGCAACGTGGCGACTAGCCTCTGCTCCGCACTGATGGCTTGCCGCATGCAGGTATTCTGCCTGCTAATATAAGGGGACAGCGAAGCCAACAGACGGTGAAAAATGGGGTCCGTCATCCGGAGATAATTCCTGAAATCATCAGGATTATTCTCACGGATCTCACGGAGCAAAGGCATATGCGAGAATTGGTCACGCTGGCGCAACCAATTCTTGGTCCATGAACTCCTCCTCACCCTGTTCATGGACCGGGCTCGTGCCAAGGTGCTAACCGCAACACCGAGCCCCTGCACAGCACGAACTCGTTCCCGAGTACGTCCACACTCCATGGCTTCAAAACGGTCGGCTGATCAAACAAACAACTTAACAGAACGCACTGAAGAACAGCAAGGCCTATGAAGAACGACCTGAAAAACAGGAACGAGCGGACCAGAACGGCCTGAGAACAGGTAGGAACTGATCCACACGCACTGAAAGCCAGATACAAACCTCACAAGCACAAACTGAACGGCAGAAGCGAACGAATTAAGCAGAAGTCTGAGAAGCGCGAATCGTCTCTAACCAAACGTCAACTAACACGCGATATACACGAGATTAGCTGACGGGGCCCAAAGGGTGTCGTTTGGGATCTCGAGCTTCCTTTTTCTAGTCCCGTCGTACGTGCGTACGTCATCGCGTGAACCGCCGGACTTTTTGCGTGATCGTGTGTGGTCAAGTCCGTTCGCTTTTTAGTCCGGCGTACCTAGCGGGAAAGTCCAGCGGATTGTTCGCTGGACTTAGGTCCGCCGGCAAAAGTCCGTACGTGTGTACGCGGCATTAGTTGTATTTCTGTGAAATCACTGCGTATAGGTTATGAATGATATCTGTGGGTGTGGCTTGGACACCGCAAGTCTTGGTCAATAAAGAAATAGAAGACAGTTAATTTCAGTTTAAAACTATTCCTTGTATGTATTTGCTCTCCTCTGGATAATAAACAAATATGTTCACCTTTAAACTGCTAGATGCCATACACTCCCTCTAATGAACCGGTGAAAGATCTTGACTCCAATACGTACTCCTATGTACAAGGCTACATTCACACCAGCAATTAAGGCCGGTGCAAACTGTAGGGTCAGGAATCTTCTGGGGATGAGAGTGGCTAGGTTCAGCTGCCAGCCTCGTTCACTATAGTGACAAGTCGCAGTCGGCCGCAGTTAGTCGCTGCTCTCCGCACAACCAGCGATTGCCTGCAGTGTCACTGCTCAAAGCACACGAAGTCCTCTAAAACTGAATGGATATTGAAAGTAAACACAGGTTTTCATGGTCAATGTAACAATGACCACGTTAGCAAAAAAGCCCCACTATATTTACTATTCACTATAAGATAAGTGGGAAGTGATGGCTTTGTGTGAGTTTTCACTAAAAGAGGTTGAAACTGAGATTAATGCTGCGTACACACGACCGGACTTTCCAGCAAACTCGTTCCGACGGTCTTCCCGACAGACTTTCGGCAGAGTTCCCACGGACTTTCCGAACGAACGGACTTGGCCATATACTTGACCACGTACTAAGTCCGTTCGAAAGTCAGTTCGTTTTGAACGTGGTGACGTAAAGGGGACAAAAAAAGGAAGTTCAATAGCCAGTAGCCAATAGCTGCCCTTGCGTCGTATTTGGTCGGTCGGACCAGCACACAGACAAACGGTTTTCCCGATTTGAGTCCATCGGAATTGAGTCCGTCCGATAGATTTGAAACATGTTCTATTTCTAGTTCCGCCGGATTGTATTCCTGAAAAACGAACGGATTAGCCCACACACGATCGGATTGTCCGACGGACTAATCCCGTCTGACCTAGTTTTTCCGGAAAGTCTGGTCGTGTGTATGCGGCATGAAGGAAACCTGTACTAAGAAAACATGGAGGCTGCCTTGGACGAGCTCTTCTTTTAAGAATGGTTACTTGACTGTCATAATGATCCAAAACTGAGCCACTGACCCAGAATGCACACTTTATTTTGCCACAACTTGCTGCATGCTTGTTCCTGGCCAGTTATTCAGAAAATGCTATCTATCTATCTATCTATCTATCTATCTATCTATCTATATATATATATATATATATAGATAGATAGATAGATAGATAGATATATACACACAGTATCTCACAAAAGTGAGTACACCCCTCACATTTCTGTAAATATTTTATTATATCTTTTCATGTGACAACACTGAAGAAATGACACTTTGCTACAATGTAAAGTAGTGAGTGTACAGCTTGTATAACAGTGTAAATTTGCTGTCCCCTCAAAATAACTCGCACAGCCATTAATGTCTAAACTGCTGGCAACAAAAGTGAGTACACCCCTAAGTAAAAAATGTCCAAATTGGGCCCAAAGTGTCAATATTTTATGTGGCCACCATTATTTTCCAGCACTGCTTTAACCCTCTTGGGCATGGAGTTCACCAGAGCTTCACAGGTTGCCACTGGAGTCCTCTTCCACTCCTCCATGATGACATCATGGAGCTGGTGGATGTTAGAGAACTTGCGCTCCTCCACCTTCCATTTGAGGATGCCCCACAGATGCTCAATAGGGTTTATATCTGGAGATATGCTTGGCCAGTCCATCATCTATACCCTCAGCTTGTTTAGCAAGGCAGCGGTCGTCTTGGAGGTGTGTTTGGGGTTGTTATCATGTTGGAATATTGCCCTGTGGCCCAGTCTCTGAAGGGAGGGGATCATGCTCTGCTTCAGTATGTCACAGTACATGTTGGCATTCATGGTTCCCTCAATGAACTGTAGCTCCCCAGTGCCGGCAGCACTCATGCAGCCCCAGACCAAGACACTCCCACCACCATGCGTGACTGTAGGCAAGACACACTTGTCTTTGTACTCCTCACCTGCTGGGTACATGTTTTTAAACTTTTTTATCCTTTATTTCACCTGGCGATCCATCCAGTAACCCCCCACCTTTACTAGGCTCAGTCACGGCAGTGTGAACCGATCCTAATGATGTCAGCATTTTGGATGGAGGCGCAATGGAGACACCCTTGGACAGCAGCATTGTCAGTCTGGAGAGAGGGTAGTGTTAGACTAGCACATTTAGATGGACTTGTCTAACAAATTGAAGCTGAACACCAGATAACACTTCATAGCCACATGCACATGATATTTTCTATGACTCCTTTTCTTCTACAGGAGGTTAGCAGCAGAAAAAAGTGGGAAAAAGCTGTGTTTTTGCATCTGTGTTCACGCTTTTGGTGTTAATGCACTCTATTGGCCAGAATGTTAATTTCTTCTGTCCATTAGAATGTATTAACGTGTGAACGCACATTATTGCACCTACCGCTAACCTGTGTTTATGCGCATTTAGGCGATTTTAAGCATTTTTTATGATCATAAGTCCCTCTTCTTAACGTGGCTTTGGTGTTTTTTTTTCTTTCTTTTTTTCTGCCTCTAAACGCCTCTGTCTCTAAACTCCTGTAAACGCCTATAGTGTCCATGGACACATAGGCTAACATGGAGGGGCTTTTAGAGGCAGAGAAATAAAAAGAAGCTCAAACGCCTGCAAAAGCAGTGTTTTTGAGCTCACGAGTGCCTGATAACTATAAGCAGTTACAGCATTTTTTTTAACATAAATAAATACAAGCTGATCATTGTAAGCATCCCTATGAGTGTTAAATGGTTTGTCTCATCCCTCTAATGCCGCGTACACACGAAGGGACAATCCCGCGGGATAATCCCCTCGTGTGTGGGCGCCGGCGGACTTTTTGGCGCCAAAGTCCGGCGGACCAAAGTTTTAAGTTTTGTTTTAAAATTATCCGCTGGACTTGGCAGTCCAGCGGACAATCCCGCCGTTAGTAGGCAAGTCCGCGGGACTTTTGAAAATGAACGGACTTGCCCACACACGGAGCAGTCCGCTCATTTCGAACGTAACTTCAGGTACGTAGCTAGCGTAGGCAGTAAATGCCGCCGCGCTAGCTCCGTCACCTGTCATGGATTTAAAGGGAATCCCCACGCCGAAAAACGGCGTGGGGGTTCCCCCCAAATCCATGTCAGACCCTCATCCGAGCACGCAGCCTGGCAGGCCAGGAAAGGGGTGGGGACGAACGAGCGCCCCCCCCCTGAGCCGTACCAGGCCGCGTGCCCTCAACATGGGGGGTGCCCTGGGGAAAGGGGGGCCGTGCGGCCCCACCACCCCAAGGCACCTTGTCCCCATGTTGATGAGGACAAGGGCCTCTTCCCGACAACCCTGGCCGTTGGTTGTCGGGGTCTGCGGGCGGGGGCTTATCGGAATCTGAGAGACCCCTTTAATAAGGGGCCCCCCACCCTATGTGAATGAGTATGGGGTACGATGTACCCCTACCCATTCACCTAAGGTGTAAAATGTAAAGTAAAAAAAAACACCCACACTTTTGAAAAAATAGTTTATTGCACTGCTCCGGGGGTCTTCTTCCGTCTTGGGGGTCTTCTCGCCGGACTCCCCCGCCATTTACCAAGCTCTTTTACCGAGCGGGGGAAGTCACGGCTACCTTCTTCGTCGTCGTCGCCGTCGTCTGGGGTTCTCGATCCGCCTTCGGGGGTCTTCCGGGGGTCTCTTCTGTTCTTGCGGCGGTCGTCGTCTTCCGCGCCGCCGGCGCCTTGTCCTTCTTCTTGTCCTTCTTGTTCTTGTTCTTCTTCTTCTTCCGATGTTGACCCGACGCTCTCTCTGCCCGGAATGCCTGTGCCGCTCTGCGCTAGGACTTATATAGGGGCATGGGGACAGGGTCACATGTTCATGTCACATGGTGACCCCGCCCCCTTGTGTTGTCACAGTCCCGGAGGATGCTGGGACTGTGACATCGCAAGGGGGCGGGGTCACCATGTGACATGAACATGTGACCCTGTCCCCATGCCCCTATATAAGTCCTAGCGCAGAGCGGCACAGGCATTCCGGGCAGAGAGAGCGTCGGGTCAACATCGGAAGAAGAAGAAGAACAAGAACAAGAAGGACAAGAAGAAGGACAAGGCGCCGGCGGCGCGGAAGACGACGACCGCCGCAAGAACAGAAGAGACCCCCGGAAGACCCCCGAAGGCGGATCGCGAACCCCAGACGACGGCGACGACGACGAAGAAGGTAGCCGGACTTCCCCCGCTCGGTAAAAGAGCTTGGTAAATGGCGGGGGAGTCCGGCGAGAAGACCCCCAAGACGGAAGAAGACCCCCGGAGCAGTGCAATAAACTATTTTTTCAAAAGTGTGGGTGTTTTTTTTTTACTTTACATTTTACACCTTAGGTGAATGGGTAGGGGTACATCGTACCCCATACTCATTCACATAGGGTGGGGGGCCGGTATCTGGGGGGCCCCTTATTAAAGGGGTCTCTCAGATTCCGATAAGCCCCCGCCCGCAGACCCCGACAACCAACGGCCAGGGTTGTCGGGAAGAGGCCCTTGTCCTCATCAACATGGGGACAAGGTGCTTTGGGGTGGGGGGGCCACACGGCCCCCCTTTCCCCAGGGCACCCCCCATGTTGAGGGCACGCGGCCTGGTACGGCTCAGGAGGGGGGGGGGCTCGTTCGTCCCCACCCCTTTCCTGGCCTGCCAGGCTGCGTGCTCGGATGAGGGTCTGACATGGATTTGGGGGGGACCCCCACGCCGTTTTTCGGCGTGGGGATTCCCTTTAAATCCATGACAGGTGACGGAGCTAGCGCGCCGGCATTTACTGCCTACGCTAGCTACGTACCTGAAGTCACGTGCTAAATGAACGGACTGCCGATGAGCGGCAAGTCCGTTCATTTTCAAAAGTCCCGCGGACTTTGGCCGGCGGATTATCCGCCGGAGAAGTCCGTGCGTGTGTGGGCAAGTCCGCACGTGTGTGGGCAAGTCCACACGCTCGGAAAGTCCAGCGGACCCAGCTGGAAAGTCCGGCGGGATTGTCCGCTGGACTAGGTCCGCCGGCAAAAGTCCGCACGTGTGTACGCGGCATAACTGTCACTTTTACTGGACAGCTTGGTCTGTTCAAGGATGTTAAGCCCCGCATCACACCATAACCCACATGAATTGCACACGAACAACACCATTCAGTGTGGTGCCATTTGAGCCCATTATGAATGAGCTAAAAAGGCACCGCATCACACCAAAGAAGTGCATGCACCTTTTTTGGAGCCGCACTGCAACTGGATCACATGGTTGTTTTGTCCCATGTGATCTGATGCAGACAAACCACACTGCGTTTGTGATGCTATTGGGCTGTCGATAACTTTGTTTTGACACCCACAGTGGAAAAAACCCAGAGCGATTGCATTGCGTTGCGTTTCCCGCACCACATACGTCTGAACCTAGGCTAAAAAAAATAACAGACTAGCCATACATTATACAATTTTTTTGTACAATTTTTTTTCAGATTTACCAAAACCATATAATATGAGGTCACACCTAAACACTTTCAGTTGTATCTAATCAGGCAGACCCTTGCACTACATAGTTGAAGGTAAATCTAAAGAAAATTGAACAGGAAGCCTAGGTTCACATTGCAGCGATTTGGCATGCCAAATAGGCGGCAATGGCACTGTCCGAATCGGTGCGGCGCCGCAAATGCCAAAATCCCAAAAGTAGTTTCTGTACTACTTTTGGTGACTTCGGGTTCGATTTCCATAGACATCTGTGCAGCAACCCACACAGATGTCTCTGAAATGGCCCCCGAAGTCGGGACTGACATGCAGGAATGAAACTGTGCGACTTCAGCTGAACTCGCACCATTTAATTCCCGTTGTCAGTTTGAACCTGGGCGAAAATTATATAACATATGGCCAGCTTTATGACTCATTTACTCTTGTGACTGGAGGGTAAGTAAAAGAATACGGTAGCGTTTTTGCCCCCCCCCAACCACTTCCCGTAAGTTGCAAATACAGCTGTACAGGAAGTGCCGCTTCTGCAATGCTTTGAATTATGGCACAAAGGATTCCTAATGTTGTGTTCAATGAGCAGTACCACCTGCTGAATGCGCACCATTAAATTGAATAGCAGTTGCAGTCAGCACAGTGGTGCAGGCTAGTAGGGGGTTAAAACAGGCAGTGAAGAGACGACAAAGTTTTCTCAGCACCTGTCAATTGCCAGAGGCCAATGAAAATTTAAATAAGCTCTTACTGCCCTGATCACCATTTTCACGACTCCTAGACCCTCCGCTTGGAAGGTATGTTCACCCCTGTATTGTTTCTATATATCAAGAATAACATTACATTTGAAAGACACTGCGTTGAGCTGAGTTGGTTATTCATACCTCATAGCCCAGAGGTGCACCATTTGAGTTGGGGCCCCAACGCTCTCTGAATTCTGTACACATTGATTTCGACGATTGTGTTCTCATTTTATGCGGTTTACATGGTGTTTATACTTTTCGCAATCTCTTATGTCAGATACGTATTATCGGTCGTGTTGGGAACTACTCTGTAATAATTATCTTTCTTATTGACACTGCAATGTACAACTGAGATTCTTATTTGGCTTGGTGCCTATAGATATTGCTAGTATTGCTCACTGCAAAAACTAAATAAATAAATAAAGTAAAATGTTTGCTTTTGGGTTTAACCCCTTCCTGCCCGTAGGATGTCATATGACGTCCTGGACTTGAAGTGGAGATATCTGGATGATGCCTGCAGTAAGGATGAGCTCATGCGTGTTCGCAACTAGCACGAGTAGAGCCCATCAGGAAGTCGGCACTGCACATTGCTAATCACAGGCAGTGAGACATTCTTCGATCTCTGCAGCCACGGATTGGGAAAATGTCTCACTGCCTGTGATTAGTGATGTGCAGTGCCGACTTCCTGGCGGGCTCTGCACGTGCTAGTTGCAAACACTCCTGAGCTCATCCTTAGCCTGCAGCTACAGGCACCATCCAGATATCTTTCTTTTCAGCCGCCGATTCCCTACAATGTAAAAGCCATCCTAGCAGTTGATTAGCCACTGGATGACTTTTACAGACAGCGGGAAAGGACATAATCACCCACCACCCATCACCCACCACACACCGGCGCCTCTCCGGGCTCTCCCATGTGATCAAAACGCCTCTCCGGGCTCTCCCATGTGATCAGAATGCCTCTCCGGGCTCTCCCATGTGATCAGAACGCCTCTCTGGGCTCTCCCATGTGATCAGAACGCCTGTCCTGGCTCTCCCATGTGATCAGAACGCCTCTCCAGGCTCTCCCATGTGATCAGAGCGCCACTCCGAGCTCTCCCATGTGATCAGAACGCTTCTCTGAGCTCTCCCATGTGATCAGAACACCTCTCCGGGCTCTACCATGTGATCAGAATGCCTCTACGAGCTCTCCCATGTGATTAGAACACCTCTCCGGGCTCTCCCATGTGATCAGAATGCCTCTACGAGCTCTCCCATGTGATCAGAACACCTCTCCGGGCTGTCCCATGTGATCAGAACGTCTCTCCGGGCTCTCCCATGTGATCAGAACACCTCTCCGGGCTCTCCCATGTGATCAGAACGTCTCTCCGGGCTCTCCCATGTGATCAGAACGTCTCTCTGGGCTCTCCCATATGATCAGAACCTCTCTCCGGGCTCTCCCATGTGATCAGAACACCTCTCCGGGCTCTCCCATGTGATCAGAACACCTCTCCGGACTCTCCCATTTGATCAGAACGCCTCTCCGGGCTCTCCCATGTGATCAGAACACCTCTCCGGGATCTCCCATGTGATCAGAACGTCTCTCTGGTCTCTCCCATATGATCTGAACCTCTCTCTGGGCTCTCCCATGTGATCAGAACGTCTCTCCTGGCTCTCCCATGCGATCTGAGAGACCAGGATCCGATCTGGCGGTGGGTTACCACAGAGCTGCCCATGGACTGGATAGTCCCCAGCCATCTCTATGACGCTGGGAGGCTATAAGCGACTTCAGGCTCTGGCTTTCCTGGACAGCAGAGATTGATGTGTTTTTTTCTTTTTTAATCCCATGCTTTCCAGGGTAGAGGAAATATCTGGGGTCTTATTGACCCCCAGATGTCTCCATAAAGAGGACCTGTTATGCCCTATTTCTATCACAAGGGATGTTTACATTTCTTGTGATAGAAATAAAAGTAATATAGTGATAAAAAAATTAAAAGGACAGTGTAAAAATAAAAAATAAAAATAAAATAAATATTATTATTTTTTTTTTAAGTTAAAGAGGAGCTCCAGGCTCCTGCAGAAAAAAAATAAAAGTCAGCAGCTACAAATACTGTAGCTGCTAACTTTTAATATTAGGACACTTACCTGTCCAGGAATCCAGTGGTGTCTTCACTCGAGCCGATTTTTCAATCGGTTATTGGGTGCTGCCGCCACCATCTCCTCTAAGGGAAACTGGCAGTGAAGCTTTTCAATCGGTTCCCTACTGCACATGTGCAAAGCGTACTGTGCTCTCTAATTGGGCCGGGGGAGGGAGCCCGAACTTACGTCTGAGTTTGCCGTGGCAAACTTAGCTGGAAATGGGAGCAGGTACCTGTCAAAACTGGGTACCCCCCAAAAGGTCCCAAAAGTGGCAGTGGAGGGGGAGGAGGCAGACAAGTGGAGCTTCCCTTTTTGGGTGGAACTCCGCTTGTGGAAGTAAAACGCATAAGTAAGTCATGCCCGCATATGTAAATGGTGTGCGCACCACACATGTGAGGTATCGCCGCGAACGTTAAAACTAGACTTCCTCTGTAACTCTAAACTGGTAACCTGTAAAATATTTTAAAGTGTCGCCTATGGCGATTTTTACGTACCGCAGTTTGGCCCCATTCCACGAGCGTGCGCAATTTTGAAGCGTGACCTGTTAGGTATCTATTTACTCGGCGCAATATCATCCTTTATATTTTACCAAAAAAATGTGTTTGAAAAATCGCTGTGTGGCATAAAAAATTGCAACAACCACTTTTTTATTCTTTAGGGTCTCTACTAAAAAAATATATATAATGTTAAGGATTTCTGAGTAATTTCCTAGCAAAACAATACATATTTTTTACATGTAGGAGAGAAATGTCAGAGTTGGCCTGGGTGGGAACTGGTTAATGCAGCTGTAACAAATTGTCGCACAACTTTTTTTTGGCGCATAAATCATGAAATAGGTGTTCATGTAGAAACCGGTTATTTTTCTCCATTTGCCTATCTTTGTTGAGCCCTATGTGACTCAGAATGTGATGAAGCCACTGGATTAGCAGGACAGAGCCAGACAAGCAGCATTTTCCAGAAAGAGGTAAGTAATGATGGTGTAGAGTGCATAATTCCTTCAGTAGCCTGTTAGTATTGTTTATGACAGGTGAGCTGTGTAGACCCACCCCGTCCACCTTCTCCCTCCTACTAGTGTAGGAGCCAGCACAGTCCGCCCGGCATTGCTGGGGAGAGGGGAGCCCACAATGAGCAGCTCACCTGGTCTCCTTCACACCTGAGCGCTGGGACATGTGAGAAGACCTCCCCAAGGAGGAGAAGACACAACGCAGCCCATGTACGCTCAGCTGCTGGACTGCAGACGAGTTGGCTTTGTGTTAGCTTTGTGTTAGTCGTCTGCAGCTGGCCACGTCTTCAAATCACCGTTCTGTTCCTGGAGCGCACCTGTCTGCTTCTCTTTCTTCTGAGCGATCACTGACCATCCCAGGGTCTACTTGGCACTGGACCTATCCCTTTCAATACTAGAAAAGCTGGACTTGTCTTGTTAGCTCTCGGATGGAAGAAGAGGGAAAGTTGTCCAGGCTCCGCGCCCTCTTCCTCTCCTTTGATGCCAAGCGCTCTGGCCGTCTGGGAAGGGGGGACTTCTCCGACCTGTGTGCGGAGCTGAAGGTGAGCCCCGCGGAGGTGGAGAACATCTTCAGGCGCCTGGACACCGACAGAGACGGAGCTATCACCTTTGAGGATTTTGTCATGGGCTTCAGAGGAGCTAAGGGGCTTCATGTGGATGATGGAAGCCGGGACCCTGCTACTTCTCAAAAGGTTACCCCAACTAGTGCAAGTGAGGAGCACCATGAGGAGGAGAACTTTAGTCCTGCATGGAAGGACTTCCAGCTGCGCCTGGGTGAGGAGTCCAACTACATTCCCAGGTCAGTAACAGCTGTTTTCTCATTGACACTCTCCATAATGGGGCTGGCACAGAATGGCAGGAATAATAGCAGGTTGGGGGTGTAGGAACCCCCCAGGATTACTTCTTTGAGTTTAGGGTTTGTGAATTATGGGCAATGTCAGGATCAGCTGATTCTGTATCGAAAGGATATATATTGGATGCATATGTTTTTTTTTCTATACTCCTTTCTTCTCTAATTCTCCCTTTCCCTCTACAGCAACATTTCTAAACCTTTTTAATATGGAAGAACTTTTTCAATAAGTTTAGGTCTCCAGGAACCTCTGACAATAATTATTATATCTATAGCTCTGGGCACATTATCATGGTGGTTATTGGAAAGAAGGCTCATTACATTGGTGGTCAGTGGGAAGAAGGCTCATTACATTGGTGGTCAGCGGGAAGAAGGCTCATTACATTGGTGGTCAGCGGGAAGAAGGCTCATTACATTGGTGGTCAGCGGGAAGAAGGCTCATTACATTGGTGGTCAGCGGGAAGAAGGCTCATTACATTGGTGGTCAGCGGGAAGAAGGCTCATTACATTGGTGGTCAGCGGGAAGAAGGCTCATTACATTGGTGGTCAGCGGGAAGAAGGCTCATTACATTGGTGGTCAGCGGGAAGAAGGCTCATTACATTGGTGGTCAGCGGGAAGAAGGCTCATTACATTGGTGGTCAGCGGGAAGAAGGCTCATTACATTGGTGGTCAGCGGGAAGAAGGCTCATTACATTGGTGGTCAGCGGGAAGAAGGCTCATTACATTGGTGGTCAGCGGGAAGAAGGCTCATTACATTGGTGGTCAGCGGGAAGAAGGCTCATTACATTGGTGGTCAGCGGGAAGAAGGCTCATTACATTGGTGGTCAGCGGGAAGAAGGCTCATTACATTGGTGGTCAGCGGGAAGAAGGCTCATTACATTGGTGGTCAGTGGGAAGAAGGCTCATTACATTGGCGGTTAGTGAAAAGAATGCACTTTACTTGCTCCTTATTTTGTCTTCAGTGCTCCTTACCTTGGGAGTCACCAGGAAAAATGTTTACCTTGCTGTTCAGTAGGAAGAATTCTCCTAACTTTGTGGTCAGTGGGAAGAACGTTTCTTACTTTGCAGTCAAGGCGAGGAATGCTCCTTACTTGGGTAGCCAGTGGAAAGAATGCTCTTTATTTTGGTGGTCAGTGGGAAGAATGCTTCTTATTTTGGTGGTCAGTGGGAAGAATGCTTCTTACGTTGGTGGCCAGTGGGAAGAATGCTTCTTACGTTGGTGGCCAGTGGGAAGAATGCTTCTTACGTTGGTGGCCAGTGGGAAGAATGCTTCTTACGTTGGTGGCCAGTGGGAAGAATGCTTCTTACGTTGGTGGCCAGTGGGAAGAATGCTTCTTACGTGGGTGGCCAGTGGGAAGAATGCTTCTTACGTTGGTGGCCAGTGGGAAGAATGCTTCTTACGTTGGTGGCCAGTGGGAAGAATGCTTCTTACGTTGGTGGCCAGTGGGAAGAATGCTTCTTACGTGGGTGGCCAGTGGGAAGAATGCTTCTTACGTGGGTGGCCAGTGGGAAGAATGCTTCTTACGTGGGTGGCCAGTGGGAAGAATGCTTCTTACGTGGGTGGCCAGTGGGAAGAATGCTTCTTACGTGGGTGGCCAGTGGGAAGAATGCTTCTTACGTGGGTGGCCAGTGGGAAGAATGCTTCTTACGTGGGTGGCCAGTGGGAAGAATGCTTCTTACGTGGGTGGCCAGTGGGAAGAATGCTTCTTACGTGGGTGGCCAGTGGGAAGAATGCTTCTTACGTGGGTGGCCAGTGGGAAGAATGCTTCTTACGTGGGTGGCCAGTGGGAAGAATGCTTCTTACGTGGGTGGCCAGTGGGAAGAATGCTTCTTACGTGGGTGGCCAGTGGGAAGAATGCTTCTTACGTGGGTGGCCAGTGGGAAGAATGCTTCTTACGTGGGTGGCCAGTGGGAAGAATGCTTCTTACGTGGGTGGCCAGTGGGAAGAATGCTCTTTACTTTGGTGGGACATGAGAAACATGCTCCTTACATTGTCTTCAGTGCACCTTACCTAGGTAGTCAGCAGAAAGAATGTTTACTTTGCTGTTCAGTAGGAAGAATGTTCCTAACTTTGTGGTCGATGGGAAGAGTGCTTCTTACACTATTGGTCAGCAGGAAGCATATTTCTTACTTTATACGCAGTGGGAAAAAATGTGCTCCTTACTTTGGAGGTCAGTGGGATGAATGCCCTCGTTACTTTGGAGGTCAGTGGGATGAATGCCCTCGTTACTTTGGAGGTCAGTGGGATGAATGCCCTCGTTACTTTGGAGGTCAGTGGGATGAATGCCCTCGTTACTTTGGAGGTCAGTGGGATGAATGCCCTCGTTACTTTGGAGGTCAGTGGGATGAATGCCCTCGTTACTTTGGAGGTCAGTGGGATGAATGCCCTCGTTACTTTGGAGGTTAGAAAGCTCATTACTTTGGTGGTCAGTGGCAAAATGCCCTCCTTACCAATATCTAAAGACATCGTTGGTGTCAGTGGTTACTTATCTGGGATGCAGAAAATGCTCATTGCTCAAGGAACTCCTAACAACCTCTGAGGAACCTATTTGAAAAAGACTGCTTTATAGCGATACAAGTGTTAAAAGATGTTTCTTGCCAAAACTTTTTTCTTTTAGTTTTTGAATAGAGTTAAACTTAAAAGCCAGCCGCTGCAGTTGTACTGGGACAGGTTGGCTCTATTACGCAAATCGCCGTCATTGTACGTTGCTTCGTGATCTAGCAGGCGCCTGAGCCATGCATGGATGGATTACATATATTACCAATTTATCCAGGTAATTAAAGCATTACTGAGATATGTAATTAAAGGGGTTGTAAACCCTCAGGGTTTTTCACCTTAATGCATTCTATGCATTTAAGGTGAAAAACCTTTTGTGCTGCAGCACCCCCCCAGGTCCTCCCCTTTTTCTTACCTGAGCCCAATCGTTCCAGCGATGGGGACGAGCACAGCAGCTCTAGCCAGATAAGTCGGATAGATTGATAGCAGCAGGCTCCCGCTGCTGTCAATTAAATCCAGTGACATGGAATGGCGGAGGGGGGGGGGGGGGGTGTTAGAGTCCTTCTGTCTGTGTGAATGAATGCAGCAGCAGGACATCTGGATCGCGCCCCCGCACGATAGCCCCCTGGGAAAGCAGCTTTTCAACTGGGCACTCGAGAATAGGAGGAGCCAGGAGCGCCATGGGGGACCCCAGAAGAGGAGAATCGGGGCCACTCTGTGCAAAACCCTTGCACAGAGAAGGTAAGTATGACATGTCTATTTTTTATTTTTTTTTAAATGAAAGTTTACAATCACTTTAAAGAGGTGTTCCCCTAAAAAAAATAATAAAATAAAAGTCAGCAGCTACAAATACTGCAGCTGCTGACTCTTAATAATCAGACAGTTACCTGTTCCAGGGTCCAGCGATGCGGGGGATCGAAGCTCCGCTCGCTCCCCCCTATCCGCTCGACGGCGCTGGCATTGCAACTGTTTGCCCCCGTGATTGGCCGCACAGTCATCTGGGACCTGTCACGTGTCCCAGATGACTGACAGGAGGGAGGGAGCCCTTTCTGCGCCGAGGGGAAGTGATGTCACCAGCCCAGGGACGAATGAGGCAGACTACGAGGGACCCCCCTTAGCAACAGGCATTTAGAGGTGGGTAAAAAAAAAAAAAATTCCAATTATTTTATTTTTAATTTTTTTTAGGAATTTCAAGCCTTTTTTTTTTTTTTTTTAGGTGGGAAACACCACTTTAAGTTTCTCTCCAGAGGCTTTTATGTGTGCAGTTTCTATGCAGGGGACCAGACACCTGTGTTGTATGTATTGCACCGGTCTCCTCAATGCTGCTGTGTAGTATCTGCATCATCTAGGCCAGGCTTTTTCAACCTTTTAACCCTAGAGTAACCCCAAAAAGAATTTTCACGTTTCAAGAAACCCTTACTAAAACCAATTCATCAGGGGTCAATAGAACAATGCCCCTTATACTGGTGGCCAATAGGAAGAATGTTCCCCTTAAAATAGTGTTCAGAATGCCACCCTTAAAGACAGCTAAAAAAATATTTTGTGTCATGCTGCTGGCTTTGCTAAGTGATACTGAACCTTGAACTCTGTAGGCACCATCAAAAAGGTGGTTCATCAGCCACAGCTCAAGGAACCCCTAACAACATCTGGAGGAACCCCAGGGTTCCACGGAACCCTGCTTGAGAATGGCTGATGTAATCACATCAATATGACTTGAAGTATGGGAGTGATTAATACAATTAGATGTATTTCCTTCCTTTCTCCATACTGGTTGCAAGTTCTACCCACCCAGACCTCTTGTCAATCTCTGGCGCCAGCTGTGTCTGTGCTTTGCCTGGCTATACCTCCTTCAATAATCTGGAATTGGCTTCAAAGACTAAGCACAAAAGTGACCTCACTGGACTTTTGAATGCTATAATATAATTTATGTATTTAATATGTTGGCAATTGGAGTTGAGCTTTAAAGAGGAATTGAACTCTGGAAGCTGAGCTTAAAAAAGGTTGAGGGCAAAGGACATGCCACCATTATTGCACGTAGTCTTCCTTCAGCTGATCCTTCTACCATTACTGACTTACTAGCAGTCAGATGCAGAGGTGCCTTAGATCTCACACTGACTTCAGACAAACATTGTCCGGAGGAATACCAGACAAGGGAAATCCTCTGTCTCGTCTTCTGTCTCTTCATGTAATCTCAGACAGACTTGATTTTGGGATCAGGGCTCTGTGGGGACCAAACCATCACTTCCACTACTCCTTGTTATTCTTTGCGCTGAAGAACGTTCTTAATGACATTGGCTGTATGTTTGGGGTTGTTGTCCTGCTGCAGAAAAAATTTGGGACAAATCGCACGCCTCCCTGGGGCCAAACTTAGAACCAATAGGCTCCATTCACAAAATTAACTTGCATACAATATTTAGATGTCTGGACACATTTTGCCTAAATATTGCATGTGAATGGACACAGGAAGCTGTGGCTCAGCTCGGGTGCCCCCATAGCAAGCTGTTTGTTGTGGGGGCACTCTACATGAGGGAGGGGACAGAAGCACAGAAAAGGGACCCGAGAAGTGGAGGATCTGGGCTGCTCTGTACAAATCCACTGCAACAGAGCAAGTAATTATAACATGTTTGTTATTTTTATAGAAAAAATAATGAGACTTTACAATCGCTTTAAATGCCCTGCAGTTAAGTAGTGGTCCAGGCGTACAGTATATGTGGAATGTGTACTGGTTGTTAAGGAGCGGATGGCCGCCGGGTTGTGGGGAAGAGACCCTTGTCCCCATCAACATGTAAAGTTCCTCTTAAGTTATTATAATTATACAGGCTTGGAGGAGAATGCTTGTATAGCGATAGTAGTTTAAAACCAAACACTGTGTCACGGTTAAGAGGTCACCAGAAGTCTGACAGTTGTTGGCATACCAACTACCATATCAACTGTCTTCCAAACCCTGAGAGTGTATAAGTTTAAATAATGTATACCTGTAATATTTACATTCCTGTTATCTACAGACAGGGTGGATAAAAATCAATGATTTAAAAAATAAAATAAAATAAAAAAATATTTTTTTTTTTTAATTTAAATCAGATTTTTTTTTTTATTTTTGTTAAAATGTATTTTAATAAAATGCTTTTGCAGTAAAAATCTATTAAAAGATGGTTTTCTATTTACGATACATTAGTAATTTAGTTGCGTACGTTTGATTTTCATAATTTTAGAAAAAAGGCGAAATGTAAAAATTACAAATTTGTTATTTATTAACTCCAATACAGGTTAAGCTGTTATATTTAGTAGGAATTTTGTAAAAATTTTTAAATTTTCTGTGTTTTTATCTGCTAATCATGATTTTAGTTGATTTTTGGTAAAAATATTGTTTTGATAAACATTTGCGCCAATATCGTGGGACCTTTTTAGCACCTTCTTTTTATTCTACTGGTCATGTGCTTTCAGAAAATTATATGGTTTGGGGGTCTTTTACAAACGTTGAAAGCTATAAGTAAAAAATAAAGCAAAGGAAAAATTGCAAAAATGGTCTGGCCACCTAAGGGGAAAAATGGAGCACAGGGCCTTGCAGCGAAAGGGTTTAATCGAGTTGATTTAAATCAAACCTTTTTACTAGTGATTTAAATCATGGATTTCAATTGTGATTTAAATCGACTTGATTTTAAATCAAATTCACCCTGTCTACAGTGCTCATTTTTGTTGCCGAGTGAGAGATCTTTATCCTGCATAGTATAGCTTGTTAGTTTGACTTTCAAACCTAGAAGAAATATGAAAAAATAGAGACATTCAGATATGGTGTCAGTGTCGGAGAAAATCAAAATCTGGTTCTTGGCTGAGGGCATCTGAACAGTTCTTACAACATTTTTGTAAACATAGCCGGTAACATTTTGTTGTATTTGAATGCTAATTACTGCTTGCAAACGTTGCTCTGAAATGCCACGTTCTTTACAGCCTAAACAAGATTATTTCACTGTAGCATCAAAGTAATATATTTTAAAATGGACATTATTATTTACAAAGGCGTGACCTTTTGTTTAAAAAAAACACCATGCAGGAATTAAATACCACTGTGTTTCTTTCTTGGGCAGTGGTCAGTAGGTCAAAGAGAGTGGTGAATCTCCCCAGCAGGGATACATACAGCAACAAAAATGTTATCACAGGGCCAAAGTGTTTCAGGGTTCACAGAAAAGCCCCTTCATCAGGGCTCAAATTGTGAAGTACTATATGCTGGACTGATTACTAAATATACGTTTTTAAACAGGCAATAAATGAATAAATGAAGCACAAACTCTAAGTAGCTGGTTCATGTAGCTCAATGATTCATGTTGGGTGTGGCGCTCAAATAACATTTTTACTTAGTT
Source organism: Lithobates sylvaticus (assembly GCA_028564925.1). Classification (NCBI taxonomy): domain Eukaryota; kingdom Metazoa; phylum Chordata; class Amphibia; order Anura; family Ranidae; genus Lithobates; species Lithobates sylvaticus. Next base: position 295,044,467 of record CM053026.1, read on the forward strand.
ACAAACCAATTAAACTGTGAAAATTCTTGACATGGAGAAGACACAAACCCAAAATCCAGATTCCCCATCCAAACATTATTAGAACTCTTACATCAATAGGATAATCCTAGGGTCTCAGTGCTACCCTTTTCATTTCTCCTAGATGCTAACAACTTGACAGAGGGTCTAAAATATCTCCAATTTAAAGTGATTTAGGCATAATCTTTGATGACCAGTGGGGCTTTATCATTCAATCTGTTCCCATAGTTTCTTTGTCTAACACCTAAATCATTATATATCCTGCACAGAGCATACAGGCCTCCACAATGGTTGAGAACATTTGGACACAGAGATTCTCCCTGTGTCTTAGATGTCGTAGCAAGGTTGGTGATGTGCTTCATATGTTATGGAGTTGTCCTACACTATTTCATTACTGGCATGACATAGTTGAATTTATCAATCTAAAACTTTTTTTTTTTTTTTTTTTTTTAATTCTTTATTTTCATTTCACAAGTGTAGATTTACAGTTGCACAACATAAAAGTCATCTTCTTTTTCTATTTAATGTCTTCCCTCTCTAATTCAAATCAAAATACCAACAATAATACATCTTTGTATTCTGTAACGTTTTAAACCTGTACATTTTCCACTTCGTTAGCAGGAAAAAACATGAATTACCCCTTTCTTCTACACCTGTAATTTTATTTTATTAACCCTCCCCCAGTCTTCCCTCCTAGAGGGTCCACTTCCATGGAAGAAGAAGAAAAAAAAAAAACATCTTAAAAATTGATTGGGTGGCCCCTGTCTCTATCATTCGTACCCCCCCTCATTACCTCTTGTATGCTTTCTCACTTACAAGACTATTGGCGGTTTTGTTCCCTATATGTAATATAGGGTATCCATATCTCCTGATATCTATCTTCTTGTTCTCTTAGCTTCATGGTAAGTTTTTCCATTTGTTGGATTTCCGATATTTTTGCTAACCATTGTGCTCTCGTGGGGGAAATAGTGTTTTTCCAAAAGCTCGGTATGCATGCCTTGGCGGTATTCAGAAAATGCCCCACTAGTGAGTTTTTATATTTTCCAATAGATATTGGGGTGTCAGCTAACAAGTACACTGCTGGATTTTCCCCCAGTGATACTTCAGTAATTTCTTCAACTGTTTCCCTGACCATCTTCCAAAATTCTTTAACTCCGGGGGAATTCCCAGAATATGTGTATCATAGTTCCCTCTTCCCTTTGACATCGCCAGCACGTATTTGCTAATTGTGGATATATCCGATTTAAAACTGATGGTGTTCTATACCACCTCGTCAATATTTTGTATCCACCTTCTTGGTATTTAGTTGCCCTTGATGTCTTATGTGTGAGGTTGCAAATCTTAAGTTTCTGTGATTCGGAGAATGTTATCCCCGGGTCTCTTTCCCATGCCTGTAGGAATGTTAACTCTTGTGGAGCCTTCAATTCTACCAATAAGGAGTGCATGACTGACAAAGCATGCTTCACTGGTTCCTCCAAGCACAACTGCTCGAATTTGGATATTGTCCTTACTTCTACTATTTGTGTTTTTTCTTGTTCGGAGAAAGGCCTTGAGCTGTAGTCTCCTAAAAAAAAATTGATTTCCCCTGAAAACTCTAGTTCCACCTCCTCCCCTGTCATCACTCTGTTCTCTCTTGTAAAGTCTCGGAGCCTACTGACACCTCTTCTCCTTAGGTTCCTAAACTCTACATCCACTAGACCTGGCTCAAAACTTGGTGTACCCAAGATTGGGACCATCGAGCTTGGGTACTTTGATACCTCAGTTTTCTTAACCTCCCTGGCGGTATGATTCTGTCCGGAATTTAGTGCTGAAAGCGGTACAATTATTTTGCATGGAAATTTGGCGTTTTTATATTGTAGGCATGCAATTCTTATGAATAACTCACTTAAATCTGTCCGAACCAGAGTCTAGTAGACATCCGGGTATGATAAAGTTTGAAACACAAAATCGTAAATTATAATATAATAAAAATGATTCAATAATGTAATCAAATCAAAAACACTGAAATTTGCTCAGTTGCAGAATAGTCGCTGTCATTAAATTTATTGTTTGATGATAAATTGTGATTCTAATTTTTTTATCCGTGTTTTCTAGCTGGTCTAAAACCACTTTTGACATAAAGGGACACTTTTTGGTTGCTATGGACAATCTCCAGTTTCCAGGCAGAAAAAAATCTTTTTTATATATAAAATGACATGCAGGGCACTGGGCAGACCACTAGGGACAAAGGGGGTGTGTATTTTTTGTATACAGTACTGTAATCTGTAAGATTACAGTACTGTATGTATGTTGTGTTTTTAAACTTTTTTGAATTTGGCGCCGATCTCCGCTCCCGTGCGTCGGAACGTCACAGGGAACGGAGATCAGCGGCACTCGGGCACTGTGTGAATCGAGCGAGCGGACGGCTCGCTCACACAGCGGGGAGAGATCTCAGGATCCAGGGGACAAGGTAAGTAACTTCCCCCTGTATCCTGCAACGCAAGCCCGAGTCTGGCTCGGGGTTACCGCTCCTGGTAGAAGAAACTCAACCCGAGCCAGACTCGGGAACACCGCCAGGGAGGTTAAATATCTTTTTTGTCGCATGGAGAGTCGCCCCTAAAGTGGGGTGTCTCTTCACCTGCTGAGGGATCTCAGTGTCCAAGATCCATGCTATCCCCTTCAAGGGTATACCAGTTATTGCTTGCTCCATGCAAAGCCATGGTTTATCTCTTTTCACTGTGCACCATTCCATTACTCTTGCTAAGTGTACTGCTTCATAGTAGCTCACTGGATCGGGAAATCCCACTCCTCCTCTCTCTTTAGGTTGAACTAGGATATCCCTCCGTATTCTCACTGGTTTCCCTGCCCATATAAAACTTGCAAATCTCGTTCTCAGATCTCTCAAAAACCCTGGTGGGATCATAATTGGTAGTGACTGAATTGGGTATATCAGTCTAGGCATAATGTTCATTTTAATGATGTTAATTCTACCAAACCATGTAAATATTAACTTGTCCCACCGCTGTAAATCTGATTTTATTTGTCGTATTAGGGGTAAAAAGTTCAGTTTGAACACACTCTCTAATTTCTTTGTTATTTTAGTCCCCAGATAACTTAGGTGCGCAGTTAATTGTTTTTGTAGGGCGTCATTTACTTCTTCTCCCATTGCTTCAGATTTGCCATAGTTTATCTTGAAGTTAGAAACCTCCCCATATTTACGTATCTCCATTAATAATGAAGGGAGCAACGTAATTGGGGAGGTGACAAAAAATAGCAGATCGTCCGCCGCAAATTTGTGCTCTTCTTCTTGAGTTGGTATGCCTCTTATATCTGAGTTGGCTCGTATGGTTCTAGGAAGGGTTCCAATGTCAAAATAAATATGATAGGCGAGAGTGGACATCCCTGTCTTGTTCCGTTATATATAGGAAAGGGTTCCGATATTATGTCGTTTATTTTAACCCTCGCTCTTGGGCTGGAGTACAAACTTTTTTAATCCAGTTCAACATCCCGTTACCCAGGCCTATATATTGCAACGTCACTTCCAGAAATGTCCAGTCCACTCTATCAAATGCTTTTTCTGCGTCTGCAGAAATCAGTACCATGGGTCTCTTATGACATTGCGCCGAGTATATTGCACTCAGAACTCTTTGTGTGTTTTCTCTGCCTTCCCTTTCCAGGGTGAACCCCCACTTGATCTGGGTGTATTATACCTGGGATATATGACATTAATCTGGTTGCCAGTATTTTCGTTAGGATCTTTAGGTCCACGTTTAATAGAGAAATTGGACGATAGCTAGCACATTGTGCTGGGCCTTTCCCTTCTTTTGGGATTACTGTAATGTGAGCCATTAATGTCTCTACTGGCATCCTTGCCCCTTCCCTAACTGAGTTAAATGCAGCAACAAATTACGGTGCTAATTTTTCTGCATATGTCTTATAATAGAGCAGTGTATACCCGTCAGGTCCTGGTGCTTTACCTATATTCAGTGATTTAAGGGCTTCTGTGAATTCTTGTATTGTAATTGGCCCATCTATCTCATCTGCTCCCCCTTCTACTATCTTAGGCATCCCTGCTGCTTTTATGTACTCCTCTGCTACTTCCCCTTTTTTTTTTGTTAATCTTTCTTCCGGTACACTACTCTCAATTTGATATAGGTTACAATAAAAATCTCTAAATTCTTTCGCCATTGCTTGTGAGGAGTTAACCAATACATCCCCCGCTGTTTTTATACACTCAATATGATTCCGTGCTTTTGTCTCTCTGAGCGCGGTTGCCAGCATCCTGCTTGGTTTGTTTCCATATTCATAAAATACTCGCCTACCGCGTGCCAATTTTGCTTTTACTTTTATCCATTAACAGCAAATTTAGCTCATCACGGAGACGTGTCAGTTTCTCTTCCGTTTGCGTTGCTAAAGTTTTTTTATGGACTTTTTCAAGCGTGCGTATTTCTTCTAGCAGGAGGTCCAGCTTGGCACCCAGAGAGCGTTTTCTATGTGCCCCTAGTGACATTAAAACACCTCTGAAGCATTTATGTGCTTCCCAAATACATAAGGGTGTCAGTTCTTCTGATTTATTATCTTGGAAGTATAGTTCTATCTCCCGCACAATTTTTTTCTCATATGTTGATTCCTTTAATAGTGTTTCATTGATCTTCCAGTGCCATTCCCGTGTCACTTTCTCTCCCCATTATTTTAAGCAATGAGTTGGTGCATGATCTGATAGTGTAAAAGAACCTATTGAGGTGTCCAGTACACTCGAGAGGGCATTCTGAGATATAAAAACATAATCAATTCTGGTATATGTCTTATGTCTTGTTGAAAAGAATGTATAATCCCTCTCGTGCGTATTCCGAATTCTCCAACTGTCCACTAATTGTAAATCTTGTAACATCCTTTTTGCTTTTCAAAGTTTTATGTAAGATATGTGTGAGGTTCCCTTTGAGGCATCTAACATGGGCTCTAATGTCATATTTAAGTCTCCTCCCATCATCAGGACTCCTTCTTTATTTTGATATACTAAATTTAGATATTTCTCCAAGGCTCCTATTTGATCCACATTCGGTAAGTATATACTCACTAAGGTTAACTTTTGTTCCCCTATTTCTCCTTTCACAATAAGGAGACGCCCATCATCGTCTGTAATTATTTTTATCGCTTTCCATGGTATCTGTTTCGCTAAGATGATAGATACCCCACTTGCTTTTGAGGTCCGAGAGGCACTATGATACACTGTGGTTGCCCATCTTTGGAATTTTATCTTTTTTAAAATGTGTCTCCTGTAGGAAAGTGATCTGTGATTTAAATCTCCCTAATTCCGCCAATAGTCTCATACGTTTTTCTGGACTGTTTAATCCTTTTACCTTATAAGAAGTCAAAGTTATTTTAGTCATAATTTGGTCCGGGGAGGGGAGGAGGAGGGAGACAGTGGCGTCACTAGGGTTGGTGTCACCTGGTGCGGTAAAATATGGTGTCACCCCCCCCCCCCCACCCCGTCACTGAGCAATCCGGGGCACTGAGCAGGCTAGCGCATCAGCACAGCTCTCCCCCCGAGCCTGCCATAGTGCTCTGTCCTGCCACTGCGGAGTGACAGCAGGAGTAGGACAGAGCAGTAGACACTGAGCAGGCTAGTGCATCAGGCTCTCTTCTGCCTAGCCTGCCACGGTGCTCTGCAGGGTGCTGGGTAGGCTAGTTTTGGGACGGCAGCATCATGGTGCGCACGCCAAACCAGCCCCTGTAAATGTTGTGGTTTATGCCAGTGCACCAATCCATGCACTGTCACGGATGGGGGTGACATCATCACAGTCGGATATCACTTCCTTCTTAATGGTGTCACCCAGGCCTGGACTGGGACAAAAAATAGACTCAAGCATATTAGACTGAGCCCCAAGTCTAAATACCCCCCAATGTAACAGTGTAATCCCCTTCCAGTTTAATCCCCCTGATGTAACCCCCCCCTGTGTAGTACCCCCCTGTAATCCCCCTAAGGTACCCCCGTGTAATCCCCCTTAAGGTAACTACCCCGTGTAATCCCCCTTAAGGTAACCACCCCCGTGTAATCCCCCTAATGTAACCACCCGTGTAATCCCCCTAATGTAACCACCCCGTGTAATCCCCCTAATGTACCCCCTGTGTAATCCCCCTAATGTACCACCTGTGTAATCTCAATACCCCCCTAATGTACCCCATGTGTAATCCCCCTAATGTACCCCCTGTGTAATCCCCCTAATGTACCCCCTGTGTAATCTCAATACCCCCCTAATGTACCCCCTGTGTAATCCCCCCATAATGTAGCCCCTGTGTAATCTCCATAATGTACCCCCTGTGCAATCTCCATAATGTACCCCCTGTGTAATCCCCCATAATGTACCCCCTGTGTAATCCCCCATAATGTACCCCCTGTGTAATCCCCCATAATGTACCCACTGTGTAATCCCCCATAATGTGCCCCCTGTGTAATCCCCCATAATGTGCCCCCTGTGTAATCTCCATAGTGTACCCCCCTAATGTACCCCCTGTGTAATCTCCATAATGTACACCCCCCCCCCCCTGTGTATATCTGCCCATAGTGACATTGCATACATCTCTCCCCCCTACATTCACAGACCTCAGATCAGCGTGGCTCTGTCCACATGGATGTCCATTGTCCCTCCTCCTAGGCTCTTCCTCCTGTTGTGTCCCGTCAGTGTGGAGGAGGAGCCTTGGCTCCGAGGAGTGTAAATGTGATAGGCAGCCGGCATCTCTGCCTGCCTGTCACAATAATAGGGGATTGGAGTGCCGCTTCCCTGAGGACATGCGGGCGCCGTGCACTGGGCTATAGGAACCCGAGCTGCCCGTCTGCCTCACAATTATTTCTCCTCCTCACCGAACATCGCTGAGCAGAGATAGTGCTCAGTGGACGGAGGAGGAGGAGAGAGCCGCGGTGCATCTCTCAATCCCGTGCCGTGCCGGGTGTCACCCCTCTGTCGGGTGACACCCGGGTGCGGCCCGCACCCCCCGCACCCCCCTTGCAACGCCGCTGGAGGGAGACAGTCGCCCCCAATCCAAAAAAAAAAAAGAACTTTCAAAACCCGAAGTCCCCCCCCCCCCCCCCCCCCCCCAAAAAAAAAAGAAAAAAACTTTCAAAAACCGAAGTCCCAAAAAAAATAAAAAATAAATAAAACTTTCAAAAACCGAAGTCCCAAAAAAAAAAAGAGTGAAACACCTCTAATTTACCTCCACTTGGAGGAGAGGTGTTTCAAGTGGGAAAAGTGATTAATCAGGGTCGGGGGACAGAGTCCCTGCGCCTCTTCACATGCACCCTGTCGACTGACTTTTAGGTCTACCTATTTTTATTTATTTCGGTCTGGTTTTACATATTCCATCGACCCTACCATTGCTGAGTCTTTACCAAGTCCATACATACCCATATCCCTATGTACCCATCCTTCTATATTTGGAATCTGTATTAATTTCATACAGTGTCCTTTTTACATAAACTCAACCAATATTATTCTCGGAGATCCTTTCTGGGTCTCCCCCATTCCATCAGTAACCCATAAAAATAACAGTATATTATGTTATTAACACATACTCCTAGACATAATAAGAGTTTTCTCATTTCCTCTATTCTCCTCCATATCCCTGTCTGAAGGGGTCTATGCTATCCTAGTTCTCTATATGGGTGGGGGAGAAAAAAAAAGAAGAAGAAAAAAAAAAAGATTTGAGTTTTTCGCAGGAAAATCGCATGGTTGGGAGGACTGGACTGGGGACTATTTAATGCCATATCTTCTAACAATCCCTTCTTCTCCCCTATCCTTAATATGTTACTCTCTATATAATCCCCCCCATCCCTATATTCATCCAGTGCAAACGACTTCATCATTGCCTCCCTCAGTATTCCCTTCCCACATTATCTAAATTGTGCTTCTTCACCTCCCATTCCTCCCCTAAACACCACGGAGAGCAGTGTTAAAAAAAAATAAAAAAAATAATGTATTTTATACTATTTTGTGTATATTTATGTGTGTGTTTGTGTGTGTTTGTTTGTATATATATATATATATATATATATATATATATATATATATATATATATATATATATATATATATATATATATATATATATATATATATATATATATATATATATAATATATATATATAATGTGTGTGTGTATATATATATATATATATATATATATATATATATATATATATATATATATATATATATATATATATATATATATATATATATATATATATATATACATACATACATACTGTGATTACACCATAGTGTATTTGTGTAATTATTGTAGGATGTGTAAAGGATAAAAAAAATTTTAAATACATTATCCTCTCCCCCAATACTTAGAGTCCTTTACCCCTTCCCGGTTCGGACCCCCACATCCCCAATATGTCAGTTCTCCAAAAATTAACCCCCCAGGAGAGATGAAGAAAGAGAAAAAAACAAAAAAAATTATATATATTTCTTTTCTTTCTTCCCCCTTTTCCAATTCAATTCTTCCTCCTATGTCCCTTCTGAGATATACTGCCATTTCCTTTTAATTTTAATTTTTTTTCTTGTTTCTGTTTCTTTCTGTTCATTCTCTTTTCCTGGTTTAAGACTCTTCACTCCGTTCTGCCTCTGTTACTGATAGGGGGGGTATTCTGTTGTTGCAGGCAGCTCTGTCCAGTCGGGGACCTCCATGGTCCCCACCCCCAGGAAACCAAAAAGGTCCGCCAACTGAGCTGGACTCCGTAAATTAAAACTATGTCCTCCCTTTTTAACAATCACTGCCAGTGGGTACCCCCATTTGTATGTAGCCCCACTATTAAGTATGTATTCCAATAATGGCTTCAGGATGCGCCTCCTGTACTTCGTCTGTCTACATAGGTCTGGGTATATTTGTATCTCCTTCTTGCCATATACCACAGGTCCCTCCCGCCATGCCGCCCTTAGTATGTCTTCTTTTACCCTAAAAAAGTGCACCCTGCACAGGACATCTCGTGGGTCCTTTTGAGCTGCATTACGAGTAATAGGGATCCTATGGACACGATCCAGTTCAATTAAAGTGTTCAATGGGTTTTTCAGTACTTGATTAAGTATTGTCGTGACTGTTTCTCTTTTAGATTAGGGCCCTCAATGTCCTCTGAAATCCCTTTCAACCGGAGATTGTTTCTCCTGCCCCTATTCTCAGATTCCTCAGATTGCAACTGTAGTGCTACTATCCTCTGATGCTGTCTCTGTATTTTGTCTTCAAGACTCTCCAGTCGTGTATTATGTACCTGCTGCGGTGCTGTGGTATGATTTAGCATTTCTAGTATATCCGCTCTTGTAGGGAGAGCTTGGATAAGTTGTCTGATGTCTGACATAGTCCCCGTCTCCGTCTCCGCTTCCGTCCCCCCCCCCCCCCAGCTCCAGTCTCTGTGTAACACCTGTGCTCTGCTGACATACCTGCTCTTCGCTGGTGTTCTCTGGATCTCTGCTGGTGGGGTCGGGTAATGTAGGAGATTGTCCACTTTGTGCTCCTTCCTGTGTCCCAGATCTCGGCATTCATACTGCTGACACACACAGTGCCTGTAGAGAGACCTCCGAGAGTGACTTCCTGGATGACATCATGCTGTCACTGATATCCGTAGTCTGTAGTGTCTCCTCTCTCCCCACTGTATGCCGAGTGCTGTACAGGTGTCTTGGGGCGGTGCTGTGTGACTTCCCTGCGGTCTTCCCTAGCCTCGACATGGGCAGTGATGTCAGGCTACAGTAATGGTATGGGCTGTGACTAAACACCGTCACCGGCTCCCGCAGCACAGGGGCACACACGCTCCAAGTAAGCAGTCCACACTCACTCTGACGATCCACCGCCCATCCACTGCCCATCCGGCTGCTCGGCTGCTATAGGCGGCTACAGTAGGCTTTACCCTCCGTCCAGCACGCAACTTCTCCGCACGCCACGTCTCCGCAATACACCGCTATGCACGGACCATACACGCTGAACCGGCGCTATCCCCGACCATGCTCGCCCATCATCTCATCATATAGTCGGTCTCCTGGAGGTGCATGTGCGCTGACTAGACGCTGAACTCCTCACTCTGCCATGACAGACCACTCCCCCCGGAAGTTCTGTGTGTTGAGCTCCCTTCTAAATCTAATCTAAAACTTAATACCCAACTTTTACATACTTGTTTGTCCTGTATTTTGGGAGACTTGGAGCTTTCAGAGGAGGACACTTTGTAGATGGTGGTAACTGGACGGCTCTTTATTGCCAGGAAACTACTGACTAGGACAGTGATGGCAAACCTTGGCACCCCGAATGTTTTGGAACTACATTTCCCATGATGCTTAACTATACTGCAGAGTGCATGATCATCATGGGAAACAGAGTTTCAAAACATCTGGGGTGCCAAGGTTCGCCATCATCTGACTAGGAAATGGTTATCAACTTTGCCTCCTACAGTCCCAAATTGGATTGGTGAGGTTAATATCTTACTTCTCTTTGAAAAATGGACCTACCAACATTGTGGCTGTCTAAGAAGTTGGAGAGAATGTGGTCATCCAGAGTGAATATAATGACGTTAGCCCTGTGGCACTGATTTGAGATGGGCTGTAAGGTTGATATCTCTCCTCACATTAAAGTGAACTGATAGATGTAATTGAGGGTGGATGCAAAAACAATGCTTGTTACTTTTTCATGTACATATTTTTTTTAATCATTTTTTGACTTGCATGTTCCTTTGGTTCTCTACTTTTCCCTTCTTACTTTCCAGTCATTCTCCCCAATACAATTTGTGTAAACTAAAGATGTTTTGCATAACTGAACTATTGTCTTGTAACAGGATTGGAATGGTCTTGTACGCGATTTTCTTTTTGTCTTTTGTAGTTTTTGTACTGTATATAAAAATGTCAAGAGTTATCTGAAAAAAAAAATCCCCACTTTATCCAAAACAAAAAAAAATTAATTACCTAAAGTTACTCTTTAAATAGAGAAGTACATCTGAATCTGTGGTTCTGGTATACAAAGTAAAAACAGCCGTTAACAGAGTAAAAAAAAATAGTAAAAGGTAACTTCAAAAGAATATTTTTAACCTGACACCAATTATGGGCAGTTTGTGTAGAAGAAGAATTCCAGGTATGTATATTACAATGCAACTATGCATACACCATATACCGGTGGGATCCCTCACTGTAGTTGACACCGCCTCTGCAGTGATCTCCACTGGCTTCCGGGTCCTGTGCGACTGCTTTACTGCATTGTGAACACTGTTGCCCACCTGGCATGGGCATCATTCAGAGAACAAGGTGACTGGACAATCACATAATGTTCATTCATTCAGAGAACCCTTTGCATAAATTTGCAAAGCAATTTATGAATGGTGCCCGTACCATATAGGGGACCTCCTGTTCTCACAATTCAGCAGGAAAGCTGCTCATCACAGGGCCCGAAAAGCAAGTGGAGATCACTGGAGTAGCAGTGCCTATTATTGTGATTTCCATCTTCTAGAGCAGTGGTCTCCAAAATGATGAACCAGGGCCGGATGTGACCCTTTGCTTGCCTCTATCCGACTCTTGTGGCACTATTTCAACTGCAATTGACACAATTGACAACAGTGATAGGGCTGTGTTCCTCCCACTGAAACCAATGATGGGGCATATTGTTTACTCCCTCTGATGCTGGGACATCTTCTACTCCTACTGACCACAGTCTGCCCCCCCCCCCCCCCCCAAAGTCTGAAGGACAGTAAACTGGCCTTTGTTTAGAGGGTTTGGAGATACCTGTTCTAGAGGGATTCCACATGCATACTTGCATTGGTCTAAGCTGGATTTTGGGGTATTTTGACAGATGACAATGCTGTCTATCAGAATACAGTAGCTGCAGTGTGAGATTTGTCCATCCGTGCTGTTTAGCATGGATGGAGGAATCAACTTTTTTTTTTTTTTTTTTTCAGCCTACAGGCTGAATGAAGAAAAATATATGTGCGAATGGCCAGGTTTCATTTTTAGTATAGCCAAAAGTATCTGCACCTGGAATGTAAATAAATGATTACCAGCCTCCTGCATACTGACTGTCGACTGTGTTTGAATATACATGTTATCTTTGTTTAATCAAACACCACCTCTTTTTTATGACTTTTTATTGAATTTTTTTTTATACAGCCACAATAAAGTATAGAGCATATTATCTAAATGTACCATGTTTCCATACTCTTGGATGTTGAATGCAGCATATTGTATCCATATAGTGTGTTAAAGGTTATAGACACACAGCAGTCTTTGCGATCATAACTAGTTACAGTTCTCAATCAGCGTTTGTTTAGCAGCTGTAAAAGCTGCAGGGTATCTAAAGTTGCCCATTTATAAGTCATTCTTTCAACCAGCAGGTTGATGGGCTCTCTAATTAGGACTAACCCCTAACTGGATGACATTTAGTTTCCCTAAATCACCGTGTATCACAATCCATGTTTTTTTTTTTTATAAAAATATTTTTTTTGGACTTTTTTCATTTCAATGTTGCTGATCTCCTCTAGCCTCTTTCAGCCATTTCCTATTTACACACACTTGCACTAGTTTCGTTGCTACAGACCAGCTTCTTGATAGTGACAATGGTGAATCATGTTTGCACAATATATGTGAGCATCTCAGCTTGTAGCATAGACGAGGAGCTCATGTAACAGGGCGAGAACACAGGAGCACAATAGGGAGACCGTTGTCAACCTATAACAGGAAATTCTTGAACAAGGACCTTCATATCAAGACCACCTGGGATTCTTTTACAATCTTGCAGTTACTGAACAATTAAAAAAAACGCTATAAATAAAAATATATGACAATATTTAAGCTTATATTAGATTTTAGCGACTGGGTTTAGATCTTCTTTAACAAGTAATTTCACTAAGGTATATTTATGTCCAAACTGACTACATCACATATGATGAGCCTGTTACAGTTTTAGATAAAACTATGATCCTTTTAGTGAAAACAGACCCTTTTAGAGTAAAATTCAGTATATCCATGCTCATCTGGGATCTAATGCATTTATTGAGTATGGCTTCCTAGTTACAGTGGATGTTAGTTTACAATGAATTAACATAAATCAAAAAGATGCTAGGAAGGCTGTAAAATGGGCTTCAGAAAAGTTCATCCTTGAGCTGTTGGAATATACCATCACAAATAGTTTTTTTTGTTAAAACGACAATTATTTTCAACAGCTCAAGGGCTTAGCTATGGGAACAAAGTATACACCCAGTGTGGAAAATCTGGTCATGGCTAAGTGGAAAGAGGAGAATATTTACCAGAAATGGTGCTATATAAGCGGTACATAGATGACATCTTGATAGTATAGGATGGGACGAAGGCTAGTTTGGACGGATTTCTGAATAGTATTAATAACGATATATAAGGCCTTAGTTTTACTGAGGATAGTAGTCAGGCCTATATAAACTTTTTAGATCTCACTATTTTTAAGAAAGATGGGAAATTATGCACAAAGACCTTTTTCAAAGATACAGATCATAAGTTACATTCCTACTACCAGTTGCCATCACCCGAAATTGATATATAATACTCCCAATAGCTATCTTACTAGAATTAGAAGAAATTACGATTTAGATTCAGATTATATAGATCAGACCAATAGATTGATTGATTGAAAGATTTCTAGAAAAAGGATATAGGAGACCATTTAGAAAGAGAAAAATATTTTTTTTAAAAGATAGGCACTGTTTTCTGAATAATAAAAAATAAGGGATGTAAATAAGAATGCAGGCTGTGATTTTATTACTGATTTTAATATGCAGTCTAGACATATTGAGAGAGTAATGAAAAAGCGTTGGCCCATTTTACTGAAAGATGATATTTTGAGGAAATTGCTGCCAAAAAATCCCATGTTTTATATTCAGAAAAATAAAGTCTCTGCATACGAGGATTGTACTGAATGTTATTGACCCCCCCAAGGAATTCTAAAATGTTCTTTGAAATAGGTTTCTATAGATGTAACAGATGCAATGCATGTAAAATTACTTCCACATCAACAAACAAAAATATAACATAAAATCACTTATTACTTATTTTTAATACATTTTTTTTTCTATGTTGTTTACAGGCTGAAATGTCTTTGCCGTGCACAATATATAGGTAGAACTACAAGAGAATTGAAAACAAGGATAGGGGAGCACATTAATAACATAAAAAAAAGGGTTCGATAAGCATAGTGTCTCTAGACACTTTAAATTGAACATAATAGTGACCCTAGTTTTGTTAACCTTTTTTGGGATAGACCAAATTGGCAGCCATTTGAGAGGAAGAGATCTGTTGAAGGAAGTATCTAAAAGAGAAACCCAGTTGATCTATGAATTAGAGACATTGCATCCAAGGGGGTTGAATATAGACATTGATTTGAGTTATTTTTGACCAATTTTTAAAGACCACCTATTTTTAAATTCTGTATTTTTAAATATGGTGTGGTTGGTGGCGCACATCCTTACGTCCCCACACACGATGGGTTTACACTCACGGTTCGGAGTTTTGTCCAGTGGCGACTTGGCTTTCTGATTATGCATGCATACTTGTGTCAGTGGAAACACATGTAAATGTGAGTGTACTGATTGATTTTATTCAATTAAGAGTTTTTAGATGGTTTTACACTATGGGGGATTCCTCGTTTCTGTCTTCCTCCTTCATGTGAGTTAAGAAGTTATATGGAATAATCCTCTGGCCTTTGAGTGGAGAGTTGTGAAGTTGCAGATTGTTACTTCCAGAGTGTTATGCGTTATCTGCTGGTTTATAATTTTTCCATCATCGGGCTCTGATGAGTTTATTTAGTACTTATGTTGGTGGAGAGCACTTTAGTTTGGTGAACACCAGAAGAATTTTTGAAGAATTCACATAAGATTTAGTGTTTTGATATTACATGGGACACTTTGCATGAACCTTTTTACAGTAACGTTATTTTTTCTGCATGAGTATTGCATGCAAATTGAAATAGTTGTATATATTGGATATAATTTTTTTTCCACATAATTTATATGTGTATGCCTTTTTGCATTTTGCAGGAATAGGCTGGGCTCACAGGAGATAGGCAAAATGACGCAATGGTCATTCTTCCTGAAGAAGACCAATGGCCCTGGAACATAGATAAGGCTGAGAACAGTGCTGAAGTGTGGCAAGGGTATGCATATCTTGGGCACTGTAGGCCAGGAGACTAATTTTTTTAGTCCACCAAGCCAGAGGCATTGTTTATTCCCACTGATGCTGGGGCATTTTCTACTCCTACTGACCAGTCTAGACCCCCTGAATCTGAAGGAGTGTAAACTGGTATACTGACCCTCTTGGCAAGTTTTAAGACCCCTGATGTAGACAATAGTAATAACCTTGTTTAATCCAAGATAAAGTTTGACCAAGAAATAGATTAAATTTCCCTTTAAAATAATGCGAACAAAAAAGCATACTGTTGTTACAAGCAAACTAAATACATTTTTTAGAAGAAACTGTATCATAGCCAGTAATAAAGATTATAGTACTTTATTCAGTTTTTCACCAACTGGAGCTATTTTTACTTACTTCTGTCCAAATGTGTATGCTTCCATGATTTTACTTCAGCATAATTATGCAGTCTTTTAAAAATCTAATGTATAGGGCAGAAACATATAGACTTAAAATGTCCCAAGCCTCTTCAGAGTTCATTAGTAATAGATCCTTGATTTATCAGATGCTGAAGCACAGTGATCCCATTGGGTGTGGCCGGTCTGAATTATTGCTGGTATACCTGTAATACAATTTTGGTGCTTCTTACAGGATTATGGCTTTATTATTTATGGTTATCATCAATTCCTTTGCTCTGTTTTCTGAGCTCATTTTTTACTTTACCCTGCACAAATGACTATGGAATGTATACCAAACTTTACAGGGTAAAATATTCTTCTTTGCGTAAATGGCATAATTTGTATACCCAAATAGTTGTAAAAATCTAAATAAAAGCAAAACTTTGTTTTAGATTTGATGACCCGAGCAGGAAGTTCACCCCCCCCCTCCCCTGTAGCCTTCTGAGACACATAACATGTCCCAGAAAGCTGCAGGACCATTCGGATAGCGCAGCTCGCACATGCGCAGTGATTAGCCAGCTGTGAAGCCGCAAGCAGTCACAGCTGACTGCCCACAGTTAATATGTTGGTTTGGGGGATCGAAGCCCGGTGAAGAAAACGGCTGGGTGAGGACAGCGATGGTTCCTGGTACAGGTTAGTGTCTATTTCTTAAAAGTCAGCAGCTACAGTTTTTGTAGCTGTTGACTTTTCATTTTTTTCATAGGTTACCAAAGAACCACTTTAAGGCCTTAACATAAGGCCTTAAAGTGGAGCTCCACTGGGTTTTTTTTTTGCAAACATTAACACAATCAAACATTGACACTTGCAAACTAACTGCTTTGGAGTTTGAGCTTTACCGATGTCTGCTTTCGTTGTAAAGATAAACTTATATAAAATCTGTCTGGCCGTTTTCATCTTGCTTGTGGGCATGTGAAGCCCACAAGCATTTACTTCCTTCTTCCCTCGATGCTACCAGCATTCTTTGCTCGTTCCCGCGCATGCTCAATATTAACTTCGAGGAGCGCTGTAAAGTTTGTTGGTTGCCATCACAATGGGCGGCATCGAAGTTCCCGCCCCCTTGAGATGGCAAAAAAAAACTGTAAACAACAAAGGCAGAGACAGCAAATGACACAAGCTCCCAGGAGCCAGTGCGACTGAAAGGAAATTACGAAATAGCCGCACAATACCCGCCCATATCTGCATTGTAGACAGACAGGAAGCAGAGAGGACCATCTGCACAACACAGGTACTGTAGAAAAAAAAAAAGGTTGGGTTTTATGTCATTGCATTACTGCAATGTGATTGAGCTAATGTTATAAAATAGGTTGGAGCTCCGCTTTAAGCAAGTCATAATTATGCAATTTTCATACATACATAGTCCGTGTTGATGAGGGAATCCCTAAGGTTGCACTATTGTATTCTGACTGCAGGAAGTTTAATCAGAATACAATGATCACTGTGGGCTGCTTTAGCTAAGTTTTGATCCGTCTATAGCAGGCCCAAGGAAGCCTGTGCCTACACCACTGTGCAAAAGTTTTAGGCAGGTGTGAAAAAATACTGTGAATTAGGAATGCTTTCAGAAATAGAAGTGTTAATAGTTCATTTACTTTCCATTTTGTTAATTGATAAAAATAAACAGAAGAGAAATCCAAATTAAATCAATATTTGGTGTGACCAGCCTTTGCCTTCAAACCAGCATACATTCTTCTATGTACACTTGCACACAGTTTTTGAAGGAATTCAGCAGGTAGGTTGTTCCAAACATCTTGGAAAACTAACCACAGATCTTCTGAAGATGTAGGATGTCTCAAATCCTGCTGTCTCTTCAAGTAATCCCAGACACTCTATGATGTTGAGATTAGGGCTCTGTGAGGGGCAAACCATACTTTCCAGGGCTCCTTGTTCTTCTTTACGCTGAAGATAGTTCTTATTTACGCTGAAGATAGTTCTTATTAAGATTGTAAGCTCTAACGAGCAGGGCCCTCTGATTC
This sequence comes from Lithobates sylvaticus, assembly GCA_028564925.1. Classification (NCBI taxonomy): domain Eukaryota; kingdom Metazoa; phylum Chordata; class Amphibia; order Anura; family Ranidae; genus Lithobates; species Lithobates sylvaticus. The sequence goes on from CM053026.1 coordinate 295,062,015, forward strand.
CTCTTGTATTGAATTGAATTGTATTGTATATGTACTGTTTGCCCTCATGTTGTAAAGTGGTGCGCTAACTGTTGGCGCTATATAAATCCTGTATAATAATAGACATTGGCTGTATGCTGGAGAATAAATTTGGGGCCAATCACACGCCTCCTTGATAGTATTGCATTATGGATAAGTGTCTGCCTGTATTTCTCAGCATGGAGGACACCATTGATCCTGATCAAATCTCCAACTCCTTTTGCAGAAATGCAGCCCCAAACTTGTAAGGAACCTCAACCATGCTTCACTGTTGCCTGCGGACACTCATTATTGTACCGCTCCCCAGCCCTTCGGCGAAAAAACTGCCTCCTGCTATAGTAAAATATTTCACGTTTTGACTCATCAGTGCTGCCATTTTTCTGCACCCCAGTTCCTATGTTTTCATGCATAGTTGAGTTGATTAGCCTTGCTTCCACGTTGGAGGTGTGGTTCCCCCCCCCCCCCCCCCCCCCACAAAGACCAATTCTGGCCAGACTTTTCTGGATGGTAGATGGGTGTACCTGGGCCCCACTGGTTTCCATCAGTTCTGTGCTAATGGCACAGCTGGACATCTTTCGATGTCCAAGGGAAGTAGGCATGATGTGTCTTTCATCTGCTGCATTGTTTTCTTGGCTGATGACTACATCTATAGTCATTAGCATTGCCAGTTTCTTTGTGCTTCTTCAAAAGAGTTTGAACCGCACATCTTGAAACCCCAGCTTTGAAATCTTTTTCTGGAAGAGAGAATTGTTTAGGCAGTTTAACTACCTTGGGTCTTGTTGCTGTGCGCAGTCTTGCCATGGCGTATGACCTGTGATATCAAACTGTCTTCCACAACCTCACCTTATTAGCAGAGTTTGGCTGTTCCTCACTCAGTTTTAAGCCTCCTACACAGCTGTTTCTGTTTTAGTTAATGACTGTGTTTAAAACTACATATGAAATTGATGATCATTAGCTACTGCTTGATATAATTTGGTTAATCATTCACCTGACTCTAAGCCTACAAAATCTCTGACTTGTGCAAGTGTACTATGCAAGAATCGATGCTGGTTTGAAGCCAAAGAGTAGTCGCATCAAATATTGATTTGATTTAGATTTTTCCTCTGTTCCCTCACTCTGCATTTTGTAAATTGATAAAAAATAAAGAAATAAAATATATCTTTGAAAGCATTTTTATTTTACAATATTTCTACACACCTGCCTAAAACTTTTGCACAGTATTGTTTCTGTTGCAGGTTTCAGAACTGTATCATTATATATGCATAGGGAAGCTCCTAACATTATGCAAAATACAATGTGCCTGATCCTGAAGGACATGGTGCATCTACCGTGCATGGACAGATGGATGTGGGAATAAAATATCATCAATGTCTGTCTGCAGTGATTGTGACTGTATTTTGTGTGTCCAGCCTTGGCTGTGCTAACATGGATATCAGTCACCGCAGCTATTCGCACACACCTGTTCATTCTAGTTGCAGATTCTTGCTGCTGTAAATCGCAGCTCATTTAATCACTCATGTGAATGGACCCTAATTAAGATTGTAAAAAACCTCAGTGAACCATACACAGAGGGGTATTGTACTCAACGTGTGTATCCTTTTTTTCATGGACAGAAGTTCAAGCACTAACAGCATGGTGTATAGCAGTGGTCTCTAAACTGTGGCCCTTTGCTTGCCATCATCCGTCCCTGGGGACACTATTTCTCCCAGTGACACCAACAAGGAGGAACGATTCCTCCCACTGACACTGTCAATGGGGCATTATACCTTCCACTGATATAAACAATTAGGCACTATTCCTCCAACTAATGCCAACAATGGGGCACTATTCCTTCTCCTACTGACTACAGGCACTATGTAATTATTTTTACCCACTGGAGCATTTTCTACTGCCCCCCTTAAGTCAGAAGGGCAGTAAACTCGCCCTTTGTTTTTAAAGTTTGGAGATCCTTGGTGTATAAGACAGACATTTGTAATTTTTGTCATGGCTGTGCTGCTTTTTGTTCTGCGTGGTCACATGCCCTTCTTCATGTGAGTGGTTGGGGGGGGGGGGAAACCACAGCTTAACTACTTGCTTTTACTGCCCCCCTGTTCGCATGTTTGAACAAGCCCTATCACTGACAGATCATGCACAGCACTTTTAATTTTACTCTATTCACTTTTGAAAGATTAGGACCTACTCACAGGGAGATTTTGGCAGTTAGTGAAACTTGTCAATCTGCTCCTCGTGTGATGCAAGCAGTAAATAAATACAAAAATACTGCAATTTTTCCTCCCTGTAAAATGAATGGTTTTGTAATGGGACCTGCTTGTATTTTGAAGAACACTGAAATGTAGACGGCTTAGAGCTCCTTCACATGGGCAAAAAAAAACACTGGTTTTATGTACATTTTGTGCAGGAAAGAAAGATCCTGCACAAAATACCTAAAGTGCTCGTGTTTATAGGTATTTATGTGCATTTATACTTGTTTATGAGCGTACATGCACGAAATCTGCAGATCTACGCACATAAAATCTGCAGCTACTGTCCTACTTTTTTTTGTGCACGACTAAATGCAACACACATTTTTGTATGTAGACGCAGCTGTGTGTATGGGCTCATTGTTTACTATAGTGCTGCGTTTTTAGATGTGTACATTTTGCTATATGCATCTAAACACATTTTATTTTCTGTCTGTGTGAATGAGCCCTTAGCTGTATGAAACTTTGATTATAAAATTAGCTTTTTGTATTTCTTGGATGGAATTGTCACACCTAGAAAATATATCTCCAGTAGCCACCCTGTATTTGTAGAGTAATTATGTAACCTGATAACATACAATCAGGATTATTACTGAATAATACTAAATGACGTACACTGAACGTGATTCTGACATAGAAACCAAAAGGTGCAAAACTCGTATTGTAAGACTGTAAAAAGTCATTCCCAATCTTTTGTTTTAAGGTAAACCTGTCAGCTCTGTAATGGTACCAAACAGGATATAGCACTATAGGGGGTCCCCGGGTTACAAACAAGATAGGGACTGTAGGTTTGTTCTTAAGTTGAATCTGTTTGTAAGTCGGAACAGGTACATTTTTTAAGTGTAGCTCCAGACATAAAATCTATTTTTAAGTTTTTTTTGATAACATAGAGAAGGGTTATCACACCTGTACTATTTGTTTTGCTGTCTGTGCCCCTATTCAGAAGATTTCACCTCACCTTCTGTCCCAACGACAATTGGATTTAGAAAATTTTGGGTTGTTAGGGAAGCATGGACTGGTAATAAAGCATCAGTGGAGACACCTTTTTTTCCCCATATTAACTCTTACAGAAGTGAATTTCCCTTCCTAGGGGTGGATTTCCTTTCACTTCCTGTTGTCTCCCTCCGTTTCTAAGTAGGAATCGTTTGTAAGTCGGATGTTTGTAAGTAGGGGACCCCCTGTATAATGCAGGCCTTATGTCTTCTGTGATCCTTTTAGCCAGAGATGGCCCAATAGGAATGTGCTGGAGGAGGTGGGTGACCGTCACCCACAAAGTGTCAAGATTTTCATTCTACTGTATCCCTTAATTTTGGGATGCTGGAGAGGGTGTCCAAAGGTATATGTATTTATTATTATGCTAGAGCCTGTTCAGTACCATTAGTTAATTGACGGGTTTCATGTAAAAAAAGAAAAATTAACAAAAAAAAAAGGGGCAAAAGGGGCCTTAAGGTTCCATGCACACTGGCTTAACAAAATGCTGCTTCTAGGGGTGTTTAGCATTTTTTTTGTAGAAGCAGCTCAATGTTATACTAGGTGCCCATGCACATTAGGATGTCTGAGTGTACAAAAAAGCTCTACATAAGCGTTTTTATTTTTTTATTGCCACAATAAGGCTGCTTTCACACTGAAGCGCTTTGCAGGCGCTAAAGTGATAAAAATAGCGCCTGCAAATCGCCCTGAAAGAGCCGTTCAATTCACTCCATTGTGAAAGCCCCGAGGGCTTTTACACTGAAGCGGTGCGCTTGCAGGATGGTCAAAGTCCTGCAAGCCGCATCTTTGGAGCGCTGTAGGAGCCGTGTATTCACCGCTCCTAAAGCGTCCCTTCCCATTGAAAACAATGGGGCAGCGCTGCCAACCCGCTGGCAAAGCGATGCTGCAGATGGTTTTGCGGGCGGTTTTAACCCTTTTTCGGCTATTCGGGGGTTAAAACTGCCCGCTATCGGCTGAATAGCGGAGCTAAAATGACGGTACAGCGGCGCTAAATATAGCACCGCTTTACCGCCAGCACCCGCCCGCCTCAGTGTGAAAGTAGCCTATCTGCCATTTTTTTTCAGCTCAGTGTGCATGGACCCTTAGAAGTGCAAGGAGATTTTGTCATTACTTGGTCTCAGGCTCACCCTACAATGATGGCTGATTACAAAGAGAAAAAGAGCGTCTGACATACTGGACGACAGCAGATAAAGCAGTAAGATCCAAGCTCATGACAAGAAGCAGTGTAAAAAATATGAGAAGCAAAGGTTAGAAGACAAAATGTAAGTTATATGTGGGCAGCAGTAAACGCAAATAACACATTAGAGCATTTTGAAGGGCAATACCCCTATGAGATCAAGACATGTCCCCAATAAGCTCCAGTGCAAAGGCGGTTGTGTGTTCAGAAAAAATAAACTTGTGGCTCAGAATAAGGAGGGAACTCCTGAGAATCAGTGATTGTTGGTATTATGTTACTCTTGTCTTACCTGGTAATTTTCTTAGAATCAAAGGGTTGGAAGGGTGATGATTTATTAAAGTAAATTTTGTCAAAGAGCAGTGAGGTATAGAAAACAATCACATGTTGTTGCTTTGCAGCCTGAAATGAAGACACAGTTTTTGTTTTATCCAGCTGTAACTTATAACATACAAATGAAAGATATAACACCAACATGTCGGAAAACAAATTGAAATTAAAAATCAGAAAAACAGAAGTAGGAAAAAGGATCATTCCCTTGTGTCAATATTTTGTTGAACCACCTTTTTGCTTTAATTACAGTCTTTAGTCTGTTGGGATATGTCTCTACTAGGCATGTGCGGTGTCAATTAATTTGTTTCATTTCGTTCTGTTTCGTACGAAATACGAATTTTCGCTAGGTTCGTTAACTTTTCGTAAAACAATTACGAATGTTCGTTATGATGAATTTATCATTATGAGGGGCTCCCACCCTCCATGTGCTGTGGTGACTTCCTTGTTTTTTTAAATTCATGATAACGAATAATCGTAATTAACAAACATTCTCGTTTCTGTACAAAATTCGGAAGCATAGCAATTCGTATTTCTGATCCTCCTGAATGTACGAATTTCCATAAATTCGTACGAATTTTCGATTCCTACGAAACTAATCGCACGTGTCTAGTCTCTACTAACTTTGCACATCTAGACTTCAAAACTGTTCAAGTTCAGTTAAATTTGATGGTGGCCATTTGTGGACCATTTGCGGACCATTTGAAGTCTTCAAGTCATTCCACAGAATTTCAATGCAGTTGAAACGGGGGTTTCCATTGCCCGTGCCGCCTCCTGTACACCTGAATAGGATGACGGCAGGGGCGGTGGCATGTAGAGGAACTTATCCCTTCATGTAGCTTCTGGATGCCTGCTTCTCCTCCTCTCCCTCCCACAGACATTCAGTGGCTGCAGGAGAGAAATCAAGGGCATTGGTTACTCCACATGCTGCTCCCATCGCCTCCCTATCCCTGTCCTGCTGCCGGGTTTCCCCCTCCCACCTGAATCTGTCTGTACATAGCTGGGGCATAGTAAACTGTGTTTATGAATGAACGGGAAGCTCTGTACAGATCTATTCCTGTTCATTTATTCTGTGCAGCTGAGGCTACTGAGAACGGGACTGTTGGATCTACCGAGGATAAAGCACCTGCAATTATCTATAAGTATCTGTTCATAGATTGCTAATACTATATACCGTACTTGGTATTTACTTATCAAACACCAGTCAATTAAAGAGAAATGTCAAGCTGAAGGATATTCAGAAACCAACACTTTGGGGGTTATTTACGAAAGGCAAATCCACTTTGCACTACAAGTGCAAACTACAAGTGCAAAGTGCACTTGAAATTGCACTGAGAGTGTAGATCTGAGGGGGACATGCAAGGAAAATAAAAAAAACAGCATTTTAGCTTGCATATGATTGGATAATAAAATCAGCAGAGCTTCCCCTCATTTCAGATCTTCCCCTCGGATTTAGAGTGACTGCACATCCAAGTGCACTTTCAGTGTAATTTCAAGCGCACTTTGCACTTGTAGTGCAAAGTGGATTTGACTTTCGTAAATAACCCCCTTTGTCCTATAGTGGTGTGGGAGACAGCAGGAGGAACTGAAGAGTGCAGCGGGTGACCGGGAGATCGACCTTGCTGAAAGTGTTGGTTCCTAAGGAATTTTCAATTGGGGCAGCTCGGCAGTTGACAAAGTGGTTAATGGGAAAAGTAAGTAAATATTGCCTTCTAGTCAGAAACAGCTTTTAGTCGAAATGTTCTGTTTGGTAACAGAGTTGCTTTAAAGCGCAACTTAAACCATAACAGTTTGATAACAATTAATGTTCTTTAACAAAAACATACATTCTACATTAATAATTATGCTACCAAAATGAGTGTGTTGTGAACGGCCCCCAGCATTGCTTCTGTTTCTTCTTGCTGGAGGCCGCCATTTTGTTGAAACCCAGAGCAGTCAATTTCTAATTTGAAACTCTCCCTTCTCCTTGGCTTTATAAACTATATGTCGCTTTCTGTAATTAAAATGTGTGCATTTCCAGCCTTGATTGTATGTCTTGGCTCAGCTAGAGGGGAATGTTGACAGAAGCTTTACAGTGCTAAAGTTCACAGGTGGCTGCTGCCAAGGGAGAAAGGAGAGAATATCATGGAGATACGATAAGATACTATGTTTGTGTTTTCCTGGCAGCAAAGTTTCTCCTGTCACCTCTCCTGCTTTCCTTTTTCTCTCTTCCTAATCTGTCCTTCCTCAGCACAGTCGCTATCCCCCTCAGCAGCAGTGAACCTTGAGGCTGTCAGCAGATTGGCATCTAGTGACTCACTGATTATCGGCGGAGTGCTGAGAATATAGGACTAATATAACTAACTAATGCCGCGTACACACGAGCGGATTTTCCGTCTGAAAAATCTTGGATGGTTTTTCCGACGGAACTCCCCTCAAGCTTGGTTTGCAGACACGCGGTCACACAAAAGTTTGTTGAACTTTCGACCGCTAAGAACGCGGTGACGTACAACACTACGACAAGCCGAGAAAATAAAGTTCAATGCTTCCGAGCATACGTTGAATTGTTTCCGAGGATGCGTAGGAATTTTGCGCATCGGAATTGCTACAGACGATCGACATTTCCGACTGAAAAATTGAGAACATTCTCTCAATCTTTTTTGCTGGCTGGAATTCGGCCAGCAAAAGTCCGATGGAGCATACACATGGTCGGAATTTCCATCAAAAAGCTCTCATCGGTCTTTTGCTGGCCTAATTTCTGATCGTGTGCATGCAGCATAAGGCTATGCAGAGTAGGGTGAGACAGTGGGGTTGATTTTCTAAAACTGGAGAGTGAAAAAATCTGGTGCAGCGGTGCATGGTAGCCAATAAGCTTTTAACTTTAGCTTGTTCAATTAAGCTTTGACAAAAAAAAAAAAACCTGGAAGGTGATTGGTTTCTATACAGAGCTGCATGAGATTTTGCACTCTCCAGTTTTAGTAAATCAACCCCAGGGTCTAAATAGATTTTAAACAGTATAGGCACCCATTTTTAGTGTTTTACATAGCTATACCTGTAAAAGAGGCCAGTCTGAAGTGATCTAACTAAAGTTCCATTTTAAGCAGGGGCGGCTGGTGGGCTTTTCTTCTGCGGGGGTGGCAAACAACCAGCACTACCCCCCCTTCAAGCAGCACAGAACTGATGCACCCCCCGCACCAGGGGCGGCCGTGGGGCTCAAGGCACTGTCAGCCAGCAGCCCCCCCCCCGGATGTCTGATACTTACTATGCGGCAGGCTGTGTCCGCCTCTCCTCCTGTATCCTCCAGGCAGTGGCAGCATCGGGTCCGGCTCTAGCGTGTCTCCTCTTCCACAGCGCTAGGCATCCAATAGGATCGCCTGATGATTTTGGCCAATCTGGAAACAGGTCTCACTGACCTGCCTCCTGATTGGTGGGGAGTAACTGTAGTGGGAATATAGCGAAAATGATTTTCTATGGTCACACAATCGGGTGGGATTGGGGCGCACTATCTGCGCCCTGTTCCCACCCTATTTTGAAGCCTATTAGAGCCTCTGGCTCTAATCATGTACTTCAAAAAACACACCCGCCTACCCCCACCATAGGAATTTATGTGCCTGGCATCCTGAAAGGGGCCGTGCACATGGATAGGGAGGGAGGCAGAGGTGTTGGGGGGGGGGGGGGGGGGGCGGCACGCGATGCACCTGATTTTGAGTGCACACAACTGGGAAAGTAACTTTGAGCCTGGATCAAGCAAAAACAACTTTAATGGGGAACACTGGGGTGTCATTTTTCTGCAAAATGGCCAGTTTTTACAAATAGTAAATTTTTCGTCACATGTTTGTCCCTTATGCAATTCTTGCAGTGTTTTGGTTTATAAACTACAACTTTTATATATTTAAATACATTCAACTTTTGCCTGTTATATAAGCACATAAACCTCTGAACTTAGAGAAATGCAATCTTACATAGGAGAACCATAAAAAATATCAACTCGCTGATTGAACAAAAAAAAAAAAGATTAGATCTCCCCTTCCACACATTTGGTGTTGATGGGGGCATCACTTCTGCAGTGCTATTGTGTTCTGATGGCAGGGAGCCTTCCCTGCCATCAGAATACAATGATTAGTGTTGCTGGCTATATCTAGAGACACTGATTGGGAAAAATCCAACAGGACAGACAAGAACGACTTGTGTACAACCAGCCTGCCCATACATGGATCGAAATTTGACTGACCCTTGCTGAACCAGACAAATTTCAATCCATATATGGCTGTTTATATCTGCCAGCATGAGAGGTTTTGAACTGCATACTAGTGGAGACTGCACTCTAATTACAGAGGCAGATTGCACTGAAACTAGAGAGCTGCTTGAGCGTGGCAACAGGTAACTACAGAAACAATGGGCGCAATAACTGGCCTAACCAAATTTACCTGTCTGCTTCACCTAGCTTGTAAATTATAGGACAGCTACATTTAATATCCATTATTTCTTTGTTTAGAAAAAAAAAAGGAAGAGATTTGTTGAAGACCTGTAATCGATGACCTTAAATTCTTTTGTGCCTTAAAATGATTCTAAACAATATCCTGCAAATATCCATACATAACCATTACTAAATGGCTCTGTAATCTATTTTTCATGAAATTTTCGTTTTTGCCTCCTTGTAACATCCTCCGTGAGCTCCTGAACCTCTCTTTCCTCCTTGCATATCAATTTGTTTGGAATGCACACAACACATCCCATAGTCCATCTTGGGAGTGAGCAAGAGAGGGTGGCTACCTTCCTATATAGAGTGGGACCATGGAGAACTAACATAGATACTCTTTAACAGGAACTCAGAGATTTGGAGGAGGCTGAGAATAATAGAGGTACCTTTTTTACATAGTCACATTGGTCCAGCTTGGGCCAATGTACACTATATTGTCAAACGTTTTAGGACACTTGCCTTTACAAGCACATGAATTTTAATGGCATCCCAGTCTGAGTCCGTAGGGTTTAGTATAGAGTTGGCCCACCCTTTGCAGCCATAACAGCTTCAACTCTTCTGGGAAGGCTGTCCACAAGATTTAGGAGTGTGTCTATAGGAATGTTTGACCATTCTTCCAGAAGAGCATTTGTGAGGTCAGGCACTGATATTGTATGAGAAGGCCTGGCTCGCAGTCTCCGCTCTAATTCATCCCAATTAAATAAGGTTGAAGTCAGGGCTCTGTGCAGGCCAATCAAGTTCCTCCACCCCAAACTCACTCCTCTACACTATATTGCCTTAGTTCCAGTGAAGGGAACTCTTAAGGCGTTGCCATACTAAGACATTTTGGACAATTTCATACTCCCACCTTTTGTGGGAACATCTTTGTGTTTTTTTACTAAGCACAGCGAACATTACCTTTTGCTAACTGAACAAGTGCTATATATATATATATATATATATATATATATATATATATATATTTATGAGTGAGGTCTGAATATGGAACAATTTATGAGAAGTAACAAAGTAGTCATAAAGGGATGCTTTTAGAGTATGTTGATGTGGCTAATGGAGATTTGCTATTCTTCCCAGCAAAATTGGTTATTGTCCTGAATGTTAGTATAGAGCTCTGGGATTATTCAAAAATAAGTCATGATCCTGTACAAAAATAAACTGACAAAACAGCATCCGTTTTGAATAATGTACTCTCTCTGTTTTATCTAATAACTATTAACTCAACAAACGGCCATTGGTGAATTGCAGGGAGGTAAACAGTTTGTAAAGCAATGTATGCCTTCAGATGCCAGGTACTGGTTTACTGGGGTTTTTAAGGTGCTTAAATCTATTTAGAAAAAATCCCAAGAAAATATATAGAAAATATCACCGTATTTAGTTGTACAATAAAAACAAAAAAAACGCATAACAAATCTATTGTCCTTCCATTAAGGTAATAAATGTTAAAACTTTGTCATCCTTCTTCGTGGATGTTGGCCTCTCTTACTCCAATATATAATATGTAAAAATTGGTCCAGAGCAAGAACATACCCAAACACATACCTCCAGACTTGTTCCTTTCATCCCAAATGAACAACCAGGGAACTGGCTACCACAGCCATCTCCACTCTCAATTAAAAGTAAGAAATGTAAGCTGCACTCAAAAGCTTAACTATTTTCTCTGTGTTTAATTTATCAAAAAAAGACTAGACTGCATACATTGATGTCTCCCGAAACCAACCTTATTTGATGCATTTCACCACTGTTTGCTTGCTCTCAAGGATAGGGGACGTCCACAAGGATAGGGACTTCCCTATCCTTGTGAGTAAGCCAGCAGTGATGAAACATGTCAAGGAAGGTTGGTTTCGGGGGGAGACGTCAATGCATGCATTTTTTTTTTTTTTTTTTTTTTTTTTACAAATTTAACACAGAAAAAAGAACTAAGCTTTGGAGGGTGGCTTACGTTTTTTACTTTTGACTGAAATGGGTCCAGAGATCACATTTGTTAAACCGTCGCAGATTTCTCCTTTTTTAAATGCGTTTCACAAATCCAACTTTGTCATGAGGACAAGGCGAGTAAGACAGTGCAGTGTATCAATATGTTAGCTATTTGTTCACGTCCCTAGCCACACACGTGGTTCAGGGTGTACCTCATGTCCATAGGCACCCATATAAAGAGGGAGCAAAAAAGAAAAGACCTTTGAATTTGAATATTTAAAGAAAAAGTGAGGTGTACACTTCTGAGCCCCTGCTCTTTTAAATTGTCTGTGCCCTGTTCTAGTATAAATGCTAAACAGAACAGCTAATCATGCAAAACTTGTAACTACGGTACTAGTTCTTGTGAAACATATGAATTTTGGAAACTTGGTTATTAAAATGTCCCCACATATTTATGAACATGCATCCGAATATTAATATGGAACATAGAACCTTTTTTTTTTCTTTTTTTTTAGAAAAGAACAAGCAAGTATACTGTACCAGAACATCACCATAGTGGAACCATTATTAATCCAGCAGTATGAACATGTCATCAGAAATTTTGTCCGGGAGATCAGACTCCAGAGCACAGAAATGGAAAACTTGGCTATTGCAGTGAAAAGGTATCTGTCCACATTTTATCTTAAATGTGTTTAATATTTGGTATTTTCTGTATAATCTGCTGTATAATAGACCAATACTTGTGGTATTTTTTTCACTGTATTGTATTATTACTAAGGATGGGCGAATGGTTCGGCCCGAGCATGAGTTTGGGCCGAACATTGGCTGTTCGGAAGTTCTCCGAACAACTGAATTATAGGTTTGTTCGACCGTTTGTTGGCTGCTGGCTCTACAACTTCTGCCTGGTGGATTCTGCCCCCTTCTGTGAATTTTCAGAATGTGCTGTACCACAATGGCAGGTTCCCTGTCACTATTTCTTTTCAGGTAAGGCCATTCTATCTCTCTACCATCACGCAGAAGGCAATGTTTTAGCATCATTGGGCAAGGCAGTCAGCCGCAAAAAACACGTTACGGCTGACACGTGGTCCAGCAAGCATGGGCAGGGACGATATATTATATATTGATATATACTACACTGGGTAGCTCTGCTTGCAACTCGGAAGGATGCAGGACAGGGCTCAGTGCTGCAGCTTGTGCCCCCATGTCTCCATACAGCTGGCGATGATGCCAGATTCGTCAGCTCTATCCCCTCATCCTCCTCCTCTGCTGAATTGTTCTATGAACCTCAAGTACCCCCTAAGTGCTCAAAGGGCTATTCATTGAGTCATGCTAAAAGGTGCAATTCAGTGCTTCAGCTGGTGTGTCTAAGGGACAGGAACCACACCAGAGCCAGATCAATAAATCACTGCTTTTTTTTCATTGATACATGTCCCCCAGGGCAGTACCCAGACCCCCATTTCCATTGTATGTCCAATTAATTGCATATAAGAATTCAAAATGGGCACTTTTTTAATTTTTCCTATTCAGGTCCCATAGACTTGAATGGGGTTTGTTATTCAAGGCCTAATTTTCCGATGTTCGAATGTTTTGGTGTGAACCAAACAGGGGGTCATTCGGCCCATCCCTAATCATGACCATGGTTCCAGTAGATGCAAGATAGGTTGTCGAATATAGGTATGAATATTGGCTGGGCTAGTGTAGCGTGAAATTTCTGGATAAGTTTTGGAGGCATTCTGCAGTTATATGTTAAAGGGACTTGCTCATCCTACTTAGTGGTGCTTCATATACAGATAATATGAAAGCTCTTTTGAAGTGTAGCCTCTCATAAACCTATTATACCATCCAACTGTTGGGGGTCCATTCATGTTAGGAACATATGGCTGACCTATGGGTCCAGTCTTCTGGCCCTCTTCCTCGAAGATTGTTCTCTGATTTGCCTCCCCACAGTTTTGGATGATGTGAACATTGCTACCTTTTATGTGTGTTTATTTTATCCGAGATTTATATGTAAAGTGTCTGTCACATGTTTGATGAAGTCCTGAAGAAGTGGCACTACCGAAAAATGCGTTGACTTGAATTAGTGACAGTAGCTACTATATAAGATTATATATCTCTTTTAATATTTATGATATTATCCAAAAAATGGCTGTCTATTTCATATGTTTTATCATGTTGGATATTGATTTGGTGTACAGTATGTTATAATACCGACTGGTCATCCTTGAACACCCCTTTATGTTTTTCCTTTTCATTTCTTTGGTGGTGAAGTTTACCCACCTAGACACTGCTGTGATAGACTTTATATTGCTTTTAATTTGGTTAAACAGTGTTATTGGCATATGTGGATGCCTATGGTTTAGTTGGTAGTGGAGACCTTTAGGATTCATTTCATTTACACCAGATGCTTAGGGTGCGTTTTTGAAAGTATGGCATGGCAATAAAAAAAAGGGGGTTTCCAATGAATGCAGTTTACACCGGCCAGCACATTGCATTTGCCCAGTGCTGAAAGAAAGTATGGCATGCACTACTTTTTTCAGGGCAACACAACACGTTCAAATGCATGCAAATGCCCACAAATGTGCATAAACGCAATTCACTGTAAGGTAAATCAAGGCAAACAAGGTTAACTGCCCCATACAAATGCACACCAACGCATCACAACACATTACAAAAATCGCAATGCATATGCTTTAATGCATGAGTTGTGGTATGAATGAGGAATCAAGTGGGGCACTTGATCTTGGTCCTCCAATTACAAGTGTCTGTTTGTCTTGATTCATGTAGCACAGAGTGCTACAATTTCAGTTTCCTGCATTGAAAGGGGATATTGCTAAAAGAAGATACTGTAAAGCAACAACATGCCAAAATGATTCGAAAATCCAGAGATACATGCAGACAAAGTTTCATGCAAATCCTGACTTTCCTAAAAATAGGGGTTGCTTTACTAAAGGGAAATAGACTGTGCACTTTGCAAAGTGCAGTTGCACTCTGCAAGAGCAGTTGCTCCAGAGCTTAGTAAATGAGGAAAGGCTCTGCTGACTTAAATTATCCAATCGTATGCAAGCAAAAATGCATTTTTTTTTTTTTTTTTAGATAAGAACCATAATATTAAATGAATTGGTAGAGGGAAATTTTTACGTTTTGCCAGTAGCTACTGTATTGCTATACCACTGAGCATAATGATATGGCAAGTCATTTTAATGGATTAGAATAGCTGGGATAAATTTACCAAAGGCAAATGGGCTGCTAACTATGCAAGGAAAGTTGCAGTTTGCAAGGCAATTTTCCCCAGAGATTAGTGAATGCGGTGCAATCTCACTTTGCTAAGAATACCCAATCAAATTTTAAATTAATAAAAAAGCAAACGCATTTTTGCTTGTGCATGATTGTATAATGAAAATCATCAGAACGTCACCACATTCACTAAACTCTGGGGAAAATTCCCTTGCAACGTGTAATTTCTCATGCAAAGTGAGCAGCAAATTTGCCTTTTAGTAATCATCCCCACTGAGTCTTAGCTACAGAATAAACCCACACTGAGTTTATTTTCAGTGGAATTCATTTAAAGTGGTACTAAACCCAGGCCCCTTCATTCCATATATCTGGTCTCCCATAGTACACAGAACAGTGAAATGCAATTATTTTAGTAAATATAAACTGCTAAATACCTTTTCTCTTCAGCGGTTACAGCAGTCTTGTGACTTCTATCAGTGTCTGGTTAAAGCTTTTAGGAGGAGCTTTAATTCTCCCTTGACTGTCCCATGAGGCTGCAGGACCCATGACCCCTGTTTAGACAGTGCTGATTGGCCTTGTGCTGATCACATGTACTTATACCCAAGCAAAAAAAAAAAAAAACCCTCTAGCAATACACACCAAACTGAGCATGTGCAGTCCAAGGCTCTGTTCTATCAGGAGATGGCTTGTAGACTGTTGGTGAAGAGGAGGACCAGAGAAGACAGGATCAAACAGTCTTTTTACACAATGCAGAGGATTAACCCTTTAGGTTCCTCAGTGAGTATAACAAGCATGCTTTACTGCATATACAGACTGATTTTACTGTTGTGGGTTTAGTAACACTTTAACTTATTAGAAAGGAGTAGTGCTTTATTACATACATTTAGGCTTCCTGTGACTATGATGTCTTTTAATAAGCAATCTGTTTTTTGCCAATGTATATGACATAAGCATTGCTTTGTAAGATTTAGAACATGGACAGCTGAGTACACATAGGAACATTATGCCACAAAATCACCAAAATAATAATGACTCTACATGCATAATTACTGAAAAGCTTAATGATTACACAGTGTTTTCCTGGCTGACACTTCATATCTGTATAATTACAGGGCACAGGACAAAGCAGCAATGCAGTTAAGTGAGCTAGAAGAAGAAATGGATCACCGGATACAGGCTGTTGAGAACAAAATTAAAAAAGAGGTGGGTAGTACATTTGTACAACTAGAAAGTTAATGCATTTGATCATATTGCAGGCCCCCTGCCGCAAAGGATTTTTTGTATCAAAGCATTGGTGCTCAAAACTATTACATTTTACAACCGATCTCAGTGTTAGATTTCAACTTCCACATTAAATTGGTAATTTATTTAGAGGTATGTTAAGGGTGTGAATCTGCTTTGGAGCATTGGGAAAGTAAAGACAGTTTTATTTCTGACACTTACAATTTGGCCAACAGCAGTAGGGCTTTACAAATGGCAGAGTCATATCTTGACTTTTGAGGAGCAAATAGTTAGAACCAAAATATAATAAAAAGCCGCGCTAGTGACTCAAATTGAAATGATAAATGATTTGAAATTGGTACAAATCCAAAAAACAAGGGGGGTTTTTTTAACCAAAAAAAGTGTATACACAAAAGTCCGGTAACATGAAATAAACCAGTGTTCATACAGGTGACAAGGTGAAACTCAAAAAATCCAGTGACTGTAAAAACCAGGAACACCGTGATCCACCACCGTAAATAAAACGCGCTTACCAGAGGGCAAGCTCAAATAAGCCCATATGATGTGATCGGGATAACTTTTAAACCATCAGAACTGACACCAACTCGGATCTCCTCGTGTAGGATCAGCCAGGGACGAATAAATTCCTGTTCCTCCTTGGGGCCAATGGTGGTATGAATAGTATCCAAAGCAAGATCACCAGCTCGCAGACAACCGAATGAACAGTGAGTTAAAAACAGGGGTGTAGTCCGCACGCATTTGCAAAGGCTTACGCATGCCTTTGCAAATGCGTGCGGACTACACCCCTGTTTTTAACTCACTGTTCATTCGGTTGTCTGCGAGCTGGTGATCTTGCTTTGGATACTATTCATACCACCATTGGCCCCAAGGAGGAACAGGAATTTATTCGTCCCTGGCTGATCCTACACGAGGAGATCCGAGTTGGTGTCAGTTCTGATGGTTTAAAAGTTATCCCGATCACATCATATGGGCTTATTTGAGCTTGCCCTCTGGTAAGCGCGTTTTATTTACGGTGGTGGATCACGGTGTTCCTGGTTTTTACAGTCACTGGATTTTTTGAGTTTCACCTTGTCACCTGTATGAACACTGGTTTATTTCATGTTACCGGACTTTTGTGTATACACTTTTTTTGGTTAAAAAAACCCCCCTTGTTTTTTGGATTTGTACCAATTTCAAAACATTTATCATTTCAATTTGAGTCACTAGCGCGGCTTTTTATTATATTTTGTCTGTTTATTGTGTATATCGCGCAATTTTTTTAGCTGCTGCTTATTTTTATTTTTTTCACTTTATTTCACTGTTATTCTATTGATTCATATCACCAATCACTAGGATTTTTTTTAGTTACTAATTAGCGCGGTGTGCACTTCCTTTTTTCAAATAGTTAGAACCACAACTACCTTAACCTGTAACTTTGTCCAAAAAACAAACACTTAGATTAAGTTGGAAAGGAAAACACAGCTTTATTTGAAGGTTCTAACCAGTGCCAGGGACAGCCAAACTGTGTGCAGGCAGTAACTTGATCCATCCAAAAAGACCTGTCCTTACCATGAGTGTCGGACAGACATTAGACTGACTCAACTTCTACTCAAGGGCATAGCCTATTAAAGCAACATTTAATGATGGCAAGGTTAAAACCACTGATAAACTTGTGACAATCAACCTCCTACAGAGCAGGCAACTCTTCTGAACTTGCAGTTCCTCACGTCACAGATGATTTACCTCAGTGTAGACTTTTAATAAAATTTGGGTCTGGCTTCCTCACCCCTTGCTTATATAGCCAATCACCATAGAACTACTTTAACTACATTTGTACTGCATAGTTTTGTCTTTGCTATATACTGGGTATTTTTGTAATGGGAAATGTATGGCTTGGTTGGTCAGGATAAAATTACTGCTAGAACTATACTGTGCATATTATCTTCATGGTTGTATCTGGCTCTGATAAATGTAGCGGTGTAGTTGCCACTAGTAACAAGCATCCACCATATCACCCCGCTGCCAGACTCCCATTTATCACTTGAGACAATGAAAAGTAATTTGCTATGTTTTGTTTTTGTTTATTGAGGGGTATAACTGGGTTGGGGAAAGGGATATATGGGATGCCCATAGGATAAATCACTTTGCCATCAAATTTATATATTTTTATAGATTAGCGCATAATTTGAGCCTGAAGGAATGATGCGCATGTGTAACAGCTACAGTCTTTTTCCTGCATCACCATGCAGACCATAGCGCCTCCTCTGCGTAACTCCTGCAGACTATTGCTTCCAGAACTTCCTCATCAATGACTGTGGAATGATGAGGACATCACCCTTGACTGTGTAAGGGTGATGTTCCCAGAACTCCTCTCCTCCTGCACAAACTTGTACTGTAGCATATCAATTAAACTTGTACTTAGAGCTGCACGATTCTGGCCAAAATGAGAATCCCGATTTTTTTACTTAGAATAAAAAGATCAAGATTCTCGCGACGTAATTAATTTTTTTAGGAGAGATAGAGATTGATAGAGAGAGATTGATTGATTGAGAGCCTCTCCTCTCAGGTGTTCCCCTCTTCTTTCAAGTGACCCCCCCTTTTCCCTCTCAAGTATCCCCCTATCCTCCTTTCAGGTGCCCCTACTTATCTCAGGTGTCCCCCTTTTTTCCGCTCTCTCTCTAGTGTTCTCCCTCCCCCGTCAGGTGCCCCCAATCCCTGGATCCCCCCCTCGATGTTAGAGAGACACCCATCCGGGGGATCCAGGCTGTTCCGGTCAGGGCTCCGGTTTCTGGGGGACTGTACGGCCTGCTCCTGCTTGCCGCCATGTTTCCCGCTGACATCACATGCTCGGACGCACACAGGAAGAGGCAACGTTCCCTACCTATCAACACGGGGGGGCGGGGCTGTCACTCTGAAATACTTGCCAACCAATCACACTCTTCTTTGCTGACGTCAGACCTTTCACGCTGGCTCAGACGGCTTCCCCTCCCCTCCACAACAGGGAAACAGGAAACATCCCGGGAACATCATTGATCGGTGTGCGGCACGCTTTTAATTTTGAGCACATTACAACAAATTGCTTGATGGGTCAGAATCGGCCAAATCCAGGTAGTTTTACTTACCTGATCCTCCACTCCCTTGACAGATGGTGCTCCTACTCGCTCTGCCGGTTGACTGTCCCTCAGTGTCATCACATCCAATGCAGGCCTATGGAGTCTGCTTTGGTCTTTGACGTCTCTATCCTAGACCGATAGAGTGTGGGGGAAAAGAGGCTGCTGGGACCAGTCTAGCTGTGGGGAGAAGTGGAGGATCAGTAAGTCCATTTTTTTTTTTTTTTGCTCCCCCTAGACCTAAACAAGCAATTAAGTTTCATTTTTATTAATTAATTTATTCTGGCCTCTTGTTTAAAAAGATTTAAAAAAAAGTTTTAATGCAGAACTGCTTTCTGCTTCCTAATTGCATGGTCATTGTTTGGCAACTTTTCGTTTGATTGACACCTATCGTTTAACTAATTCCAGTGAGCTCAGGCTTTAAATGACACAACTTCTGGGAACAGCATCATCATAAAGCCTGGGCTCAGTGTACTGCTGCACAGAAACTCGTTTACACTTCACAACGCATTCACACATCTGTGCAGCAGTAAGGACTGTTGATGCTAGTGAAAATGGAGAGTGATAGCAGTCTTAACATGACCGTCTACATTATTTCTAGAATTAAAGTATGCATTCTGTATATTTTTTTAAATTGGCTGCAGAGAGGGGTTCAGTGTGAGGTGGGGAGATCAAACATGGAGTTGGACTGCAACCTTAAGCTTGCTTGGTCAATATGTAGGAGCTTTGGGTTGACATCGGTGGGTTAAATCACCTGCTGGGTTTTTTTTACATTTTTTTTGGAGACTTCTGTGACATGATATTCTTACAGTAATTTATATCTCCACCCCTTCCAGTCTATTGGCCTTGGAAAATCAGTACAGCGTGACACAAGTATTCAGCTTTGCGATGGCTTAATCTGGTGGTAATATCTTATTGCTGAAGTTTCCAAGAGATAAACAAAGCTGGGGCTTTCCAATAATTATGCAAAACTGAAAGTTTTGAAAGGAGTTTACCTTTCAGTGATATCGGAAAAAAAACCTTGCATAATGCTCCTGGATTAAGTTCTGTGCAGTGAAGCAAAAAAACATATTCTGAACTGAATCTTTTCAAATGGTAGAGAATGCACCATTCACACATGTTCTGCATTTGGCAGCTATAGTGGTAAGGCAGGTTTTCTTGGCTTGTTGAAGATATTTCTTCCTGTTCCATATAAAAATGTCTTTGACACTTTGTATAAAGGCAGACAGTGGCCTTCATTTTGTATTAGTTAAACATATTTTTTTTTAAAGGTGAAATCTAGGCAAATATAAAAACATACTTTATACAACGTATGTATTCTTTTAAAGAATCATTGAAGTCTATCTATAGAGCCAAAAAACTTTTTTTTCTGTTTTGGACCACGAGGTCAGAACTTCTGTTTTTCTTGTGACTGTGTCCCTATGAAGGCTTTTTATTCTCTTTATTTTTCATGGAGACTGTTGTCACTGGGATTGAAAGTGATGGAGATTTCAAAATGTTTACAGAACGGGAATAGAGAGGAAATATTTTTAAACGGGAACCCTTGTTTCAGTGACAACTAAAGTGGATTTTCCTTACACTGCCAACAGGACAGGAAGTGAAAGTAAATCTCCTCAATGACACATAGAGATAACAAAAACCTTTCTCTACTCTATTCAGAAATCTGTAAGATACTAAAAAATGTAATTTGACTGTAATCGGGAGAGAGGAGGGCTTAAGCAGCTCATACAAAGAGGTAAGCACCAGGAGGACCTCAGCAGCATAGTGATGCTTATCTATAGTCTCGCAAGCAGGTAGGAGTCACATGTAACTGCAAAGCTGAAATAGAAAGTAGTGATGTCATATCGCTGGCTATGCATGGTGTTTCTGTACAGCTGCCAAACAAAATTAAGCCTGTAGAGAGGCCTTTTCTTTCCTTTGTGTGACATTTATTTGATACGCATGTCTACACGTGTCCTTGTTTTGTCAGGAAAAACAGTGTACATGTAACAGTGTAAAATATCTGGAAATGCACAAAGGTATTTGCACTACAACTTGAACAATTCACTGATATCATATGTATGTATATCATACACTGATATATCACATACGTGTGTGCTAAACTATTAAGGTATGATAGGCATGCTTTAATGTAAGGCTACTGTTTTTGACAAGAGGCTTGTATGTATCTGAGCCTTCTGGATATATGGATCCAGTTGCTGAGCTTGGTTGTCACGTTGATGTAGAGTTTTATCTGCTTTTTATATAGGAGCTATATGGAGCTTTTTGGAACCTATGTGTAGCGGCCAAAACCCTCGATGGGGTGGCCTTGACTTTTGGGCTTACCGGTTACCTCCGCTTGGCTTGTTAACGAATGTCCAGGGGTTCCCAGGGTTAATACCCAACAACTTTGGATTCTGACACCATAAAAGTCCCTTTTGAAGGTTTTTATGTGCAGGGGTAACATCCAACAAACAGTCTCAGTTGGGAACAGAGGGCAAGGGTGAAGAAACTCAGGCACCTTGAACTGCTGACAATAGAATGTCTCTAATAAAACCAGTAGCCACTCGCATCTGGGTACTTCAATGCCAGACAAATCTCTACCCAGAGATTATGGCAGCCAACACTTTGATCCGGAAACTTGTTAAAAGTCTCTAGCGCAGAATCACCTTGCAACCGAAAGGGTAAATAGGAACCTTTCCCCAGTACTTGGAACTCTCTCCGTCTCCTTAGCAGTAGTGTGAACTTGTGGATCCTTTAATGTCCATAACCCAGCAACCAGTCTCTTCTTGAGATGCCAGCTTGTTTGCCCTCCTCCGAAGAGTCCTCCCCCGGTCGCCTATGCGAGTTGTGGTGCCCCTCCAGTGATGACAGCACACCAGGATGCCTTGAATCCTCCCTCAGTTGCTGCACCTCAGACCAGCCGGTTCAGAGACTTGGGAACAGATGGATCCTTGCCCCAGACCATGAGAGTCTGTGGGGCTAGTCAAACTGACCATGTTGCGGGATGGCAATCACTCCCAGGCCCGGGACCCCTCGCGGGGCTACCCCGGTCCAGAACCAGGAACAGACAGCTATGGCCGAACACGTGACTTCAGCACCTTAAGTACCCTTCCCCAGACTACACAGCGGGGCCAGACGCACCCACTGATTGGCTCCGGGAAGACTGATACCTAAGACGTCCAACCAGGCCTGATTCTGGGCCTGTCATGTGTACTTCAGTGTACCCATGACCAAGCAGAACCCTAGTACAGCCCAGCCAAACTGATGCCAAAGTTAACCTACACAATTACCCCTCAGAACCCTATTTCTGAGGGGAAAACTAAATTTCCACATATAGCGGACACCTTGTAAAAGTGTCTCCACTACATATGCTCTGAAAAAAAACAGTGGTTATGTTTAAAATACCTTGCACTTTTCTTGGCTACGTGGTTTACCAGGGAAGATCAGACATTCTATAATAGTAATATTTGTAAGGGTGTTCAAGGGACCCGAGACTGGTATAAAGCTTTGGTGATAATTGCAGTTGACAACTTCATGTGCAGTAAATGTCACTTTTAAGATTTAGGCTTTATGTTCATCTTAAAGTAGTAAGAACTATAGGTAAAACTTTTATTTTAATTTTGGATAGCGCAAGGGAAGGTCATAACCCCTGTCAGATTTTTTTTGCCATCTGTGTCCCATTGTGGAGATTTCTGGTCACTTCCTGTCCCACAGCCAAACAGGAAGTGAGAGGAAATGAAGGGAATTCCTTGGGACTCCAAGGTCACCAGGACTAGTGTCCCCATTGGAAGATTTCCCTTCTATTACTTTTCTTGAGACAACCCAAAATTTGGGATTTTCTTTCGCTTTCAATGATAATGGTAAACAGGACAAATAGAGAGGGTGAATCTCCTTAACAGGGGTACAGACAGCAACACTAAAGCCTGACAAGCGTTCTAATCCCTCTGCACTCTATACAAAACTAAAAAGTTATAGTTATACTTTAGTTATACTTTAAGGTTTGTGGAAATGACGCTGAGATAATAGAGCTTAGCATTGTCTTGGCATTTTAATTTTATATTCCATTTTCTTTAGTTTGTTTATGTAAATTAATGCAATAGACAACATCCTGTATACTAAAGGTTGATTTTAACGTGTATGCTTGCTGTTCTTGACCATTAATAAGAGGCAACTGAAACAGTAATTTCGGTTTTATACAAACAAACCTGATTTTAGCAGAATCTCTAGGACTTTTACTGGTCTCTGAAGTCTGACCTTTCATGTTCACATATCATGAAGGAAAATCCTGAAAGACAAGCCATATTTATCTGTAAATCAGGTGGCAAGTCTGATTTTTAAAGACTGTTCCTTAACTACCATTGCAAGAGTTTATGTGAACCTGAACATGACCATTTTAT
Organism: Lithobates sylvaticus; assembly: GCA_028564925.1. Classification (NCBI taxonomy): domain Eukaryota; kingdom Metazoa; phylum Chordata; class Amphibia; order Anura; family Ranidae; genus Lithobates; species Lithobates sylvaticus. Next base: position 295,085,084 of record CM053026.1, read on the forward strand.
TTTAGTGCAATGTTATAACACCTACTGCCAATGACCGTATTCAAACCTTATTGAATCCCATTACTTTGAAAAATGTATGTATATTTGGATACTTCTGCTGGTGTAGCTCAACCTCTTCATGGTTCAATGTACATTCGGAAATGGCCTTCTGAACACCACTGTCACAGTTAACCCTTTGATCTATAGGAGAAGTAGGGCCAAAATAGCTTTGGCTAGACTCCTCCTTTAAACAATGGTTTACATCTTCAACACACAAATATACCAATGTAAGTTTTGCTCCTTAAATTCTTTATATTTGCAGTCAGATCTTCCATTTGATCAGGATTGCGGACTCTAGACAATGAGATACATTGTTTTCAGTAGTGTTTGCCATTATTGCCTTATACCAGGCTTTCTCAACCAAGGTTCCTCTAGAGGTTGCTAATGGTTCCTTGAGCAGTGGCAGATTTGTCTCCCATCTACAATGACTACAAATGTAAGAGGGTACATTTCTAGTGACATACATTTTAAGGTAGTCTTTCTCAACCAAGGTTCCTTCAGAGATTGCTCGGGATTCCTCGAGCTGAGATAGATTAAACTCCACCTGATGATGCCTGCATCATTCTGGCAGCAATGCTACTTGGTAGAACCAACAGTATGGGACCAGTAGAGCTGCCCCTCTCTTTTGTTAGTTATTTAGAGGAGCTTTACAAATTTAGAGGAGCTTCAGTCAGTTCTGCAAAAACTAAAAGTCGGCAGCTACAAAAATAAACAGACACTCGCCTGTCCAGGGATCCAGCTGGTCTTTGGGTCCCTGGCAGCGGCATGTTAACTGTGGTAAGCCGGCTGTGACTTCTTGCAGCTCAACAGCCAGCTTCTCACTGCACATGAGCGAGCTGTGCTGCGCCCCTATGTTCCTGCAGCCTCCTTTGACCTCTGACGTGTCCCAGAAGGTTGCGGATGGGTGGGGCTGAACTTCCGCTCAGATTGGAAGTGGAGTGGAAGTGGGAACAGGTACCTGCTAAATCTAGGTACCTAGTCCTGCCCCCCAAAAAATATTCCAACAAAGGCAGAGGCGGGAGGAGACTGAAGAGCGGAATTTACCCTTTTGTGTGAAGTTCTATTTTAACTTCTAGCCCCCGTAAAACTTACTATACAGTGGCAAGCTGGCACATGCCAATCATCCAGCACAGAGGCAGAACAGCGGTCTGCCTATGTAAACAAGGCAGATTGCTGTTTTGTCAGTAGGGAAGGCATGAATCCAGTGTTCATGCAAAGCAGGGACATGGATCCATGCCTTCCCCTAGTAACCCCCCCCCCCACAGTACACTAAAACACTGGTCAGCCACACAGTTAACCCTTTGATCACCTCTGATGTTTAACCCCTTCCCAGTCAGTGTCATTAGTACAGTGATATGCTTAGCAATGATCACTCTATTAGTGTCACTGGCCTTCAAAAAGTGTCAGTCAGTGTCCGACTGTCCACCGAAATATTGCAGTCCCACTTTAAGTCACTGATTGCCGCCCTTACTAGTAAAAAAATCCCCCAAAAAAATCTAATCAATAAAAATATCCCATAGTTTTTAGACGTTATAACTTTTGCACAAACCAATCAATATACACTTATTGGGATTTTTTTACCAAAAATATGTAGCAGAATATATATTGGCCTAAATTATTGGAGAAATTAGATTTTTTTCAATTGTTTCATTGGATGGATATGTTTTATAGCAGAAAGTAAAAAATATATTTTTTTTCAAAATTGTCTATTTTTTGGTTGCTATCGCAAAAAATTAAAACTGCATAGGTGATCAAATACCACCAAAAGAAAGCTTTATTTGTGGGGAAAAAAGGACATACATTTTATTTGGGTACAGCATTGTAGGACCGCACAATTGTCAAGTAAAATAACGCAGTGCCGCATCGCAAAAAATGGCCTGGTCATTAAGGGGGGTAAATCTTCCAGTGGTTAAGTGGTTAAGTAAAGACTAGTACCATTGATTATGACCACCAGCGTAAGGAACAGCATTTTCACTGATCACCAGTGTAAGGGGACCGCCTCTCATTAACCACCAATGTGGTATGGCCTATGTACCACAATTTGTATATACAATTTTTTTTAGCAGGGGTTCCCCAAAATCCGAATATTATCTTAATGGTTCCTCCTTAGTAAAAAAAAGATAACAAAGGCTGCCTTATACATAACAAAATAAAAATGTTATTTTGATATCATTTCTACTCAGCAGTGTTAATTTTGACGTCAAATCTTGATTTAGTTTTAGTTAGTCTTTTGAATGCCATTTTAATTTTAGTTGTATTTTAGTCATCTGAATTGTTTTAGACGTATTTTAGTCTACTAAAATGTACTGGAGATTTTAGTCGTTTTAGTAGTTTAAAATACGACTGAAATCCAATGGGTTTAGTTAAATTGTAATGCATTTTTTTTAAACATTTCTCTTGAATTGCCAAACTCATTACATACTCCTGGAGTAAAAATCTAATAACATTTTATTATTTATGGTATTAAGGTTTGAACATACACTACAGACACAGATTTTGCAGTTTTTTGATATATAATGTCTTTATAAAGAAAACCAAGTTTCATAAACAAAAATATTGCTTTTTGACAAACAGAAGGGCAACTTTAAAATATAATATAACACTATTGGCTGTAGTTCTATTGCTTATATTACCAATACAGTATTAGGAAGAAAAAAAAAAGTATTTTTCTTAATTTTGTTTGTCTTTCAGAAGCTTAGTACTTATTCTTTTGTGGTAGTGTAGTGTTAATTTTGATGTCAAATTTGTATTTTGTTTTAGTCAGTCTTTTGGTTTAAATGCCATTTTAGTTTTAGTCATATTCTAGTCATCTGAATTTTTTAGTTTTTGGTCGTATTTTAGTTGACTAAAATCTCCAGTACCAGTTTTAATTTAGTTGATGAAATTAACACTGCTACTCAGTATAGCCAGTCATCATGATGCATAGTATGATTCAACAGTAGATTAAAAATGTGATACGGTACTTAACTTGGGTGGGTTTGCACTCTTTCTAGATATATTTCTTATTTAAGTAAACAAGTACACCTAAAAGACAAATGCAGCAATCTGGTTGCTCTTTACTTTGTGGGTAGGTATTGCACTGCACACCTGTGGGTCTAGTAAATACATCACTTTCATGACAATACATGAACAGTTGCTAGACTACACAACAAAAGCAGAATTTTTCTTCTCTCTATATTTGGATTACATGAAAGAAAAATCTTCATAGAGTTCAAATTAAAGCTAAACTTCAGACCGTCAAAAAAATAATTTATTCCTGTTATGTAACCATCACAAATAATGTATTTTACCTTGCATCTAGTGTTAGTACCTGAATGTGTTTATATCATTGTCCTGTCTTCTCCATTAAAGCAGGCTGGGGGAAGGAAGGCCAGTGGTTGGAGCCAATGAGGGCTCTACTGCTTTGCACAGTTCTGCCGGGCCGTGGCCTTTCTTCAGCCAGGCCGCGGGTGGGCGGCATGAGACAGCCGGGCGGTCGGCATATGAGCACTGGGTGGAAGAGAATAAGTAAAGCGGGCAGGCAACATGGCAGGTGACATCATCTCTCTCCGCCCCCCCGCATCACTGCTCTTCCGCCCTGTCAGCCTCAGTGTCGGAAGTGCGGCAGGGAGAAGGTGACATCATCTCTCACCGCTCTCCTGCCTTCACTCGGCAGCCTTCTGTGCTAGATTGACCAGTGCTGCCACCAATGCAGTGGCAGGCAGCGTGGTAAGTGACAGTCCGCATCTGGTGACAAGCAATGTGGTAGGTGACGTGGCAAGTGACATTCTGCATCTTGTGCCAGGCAACGTGGCATGTAATGTGGCAAGTGACATTCCACATCTGGTGAGAGACAACGTGGCAGGTGATGTGGCAAGTGGCATTCAAAATCTGGTGAGAGGCAACGTGGCAAGTGACATTCAACATCTGGTGAGAGGCAATGTGGCAAGTGACATTCAACATCTGGTGAGAGGCAACGTGGTAGGTGACGTGGCAAGTGACATTCCGCATTTTGTGGCAGGCAATGTGGCAAGTGACATTCCGCATCTGGTGAGAGGCAACGTGGCAGGTGACGTGGCAAGTGACATTCAACATCTGGTGACAGGCAACGTGGTAGGTGACGTGGCAAGTGACATTCCGCATCTAGTGACAAGCAATGTGGCAGGTGACGTGGCACGTGACATTCTGCATTTAGTGGCAGGCAACGTGGCAAGTGACATTCCGCATCTGGTGAGAGGTGACGTGGCAAGTGACATTCCGCATCTAGTGACAGGCAACATGGCAGGTGACATGGAAAGTGACATTCTGCATCTGGTGCCAGGCGACGTGGCAAGTGACACACTCAGGGCTCCCACTAATTCTGCATTATGGTGAGTTGTACTATTTTATTTATTACTACAATGTAATAATAGAAATAATGCGCTGACAAACTGCCCACGAAAAATCGCTTACCCCCCCCCCCCAACCGGCCCTTGGCACAATTTTCTTCCACGTAGCCGGTCCCCGTGCCAAAAAAGGTTGGGGACCACTTTGTTAGTGAACAGGCTTATCAGAGGGGAATAACAGGGATGAATTGTCAGTATGCAGCTTCTTCTTTTTTGTTAGGTTACAAGCTAGTGCAGGTCCGGGATCAGATTATTATGCTTAACTGCAGTGCAGTCTGCAGAAAGGTTTAGGGCCTAGATGTTCTGACTGACGGGGCTGCTTGGATCATAAGAGAGGGTGAACAGAATTATAAATCAAAGTTTTACTTTTGTAGCTTGAAAGCAACAATCGTAATCATATTTTTTATATAAAGGCTTCTTTTTCTTATTACTTTCTGTAGACTAAAGCCCAACTCCAGATTGCCAACACCTCCCTTCAGTTTCCAGGCTTTCATCCCCCAGCAGTGAACTTTGCTGGTTTTATTTTAAATAGAACTGAAAGTGAGCATTTTCCAGGAGATCACACCGGCCCTCAATTACTTTTAAAAAGACGAGCAAAGGGTCTGGTTGCTTGTCTGGGCCGGATGACCTCGATTTACCTGTCTCCCTTTTTTTCTTTGTCTAGTCCAGGGGTCTCCAAACTATGGTTCTCCAATTGTTCAGGAACTACAATTCCCATCATGCCTAGTCACGTCTGTGAATGTAAGAGTTTTACAATGCCTCATGGGATGTGTAGTTCCACAACAGCTGGAGGGCCGTAGTTTGGAGATCCCTGGTCTAGTCTATAACGCTCAGCCTGTATGTCCCTTCATATCTATTTACTATCTTATTCAAAGCTAGGGTGTTACTTCTGTCCATTCAATTTTGTAAAGTGTTTGTTGTCGATATTTACGGTAAAGTTTGATCTACCTTCCAGTTCAAGTAGAACTAAAGGGAAAACTTTCTTTTTCATTTTGGATGGAATGAAGGAGGGTTATAACCCAAGTCAATATTTTTGACTGTGTGTCCCATTGAGGAGAGTTTCCTTAATTTCCTGTGCCATAGCAAAACTGGGAAGTTTGAGGAAAACCCTCCAAAGTGAGGAAATCCTTGGTTAATACCAGGGTCCCCATTGGAAGATTTCTCTTCTATTACAGTTCTAGAAACAGCTCAAAAATTTGGATTTTTGACTTGAGGTCAGTTAGTAGCTTGGACCAGCAGATGATTTGTTTTGTTTTATGCTTTGGACTGGCTGTACAAAGCCTTTGTGCAGTGAAAAATGTACTCCCTAGATCAGTGGTCTCCAAACTGCTTCCTTGGGACCGGGTACGTCTCTTTGCTTGCTTTTATCTGGCCCTTGTTGCATTATTCCCTCATTCTCAGCAACAGTTCAGCATAGTTCCTGCCACCGATGGGGCACTACTCCTCCCAGTGACAAAGATGATGGTGCACTATTCCTCCCAGTAACACCAATGATGGGGCACTATTCCTCTCATTGACATCAGTGATGGGGCACTCTTCACCCCAATTGACAACAATGATTGGACACTAGTCCTCCCATTGAGATCAATGATGGGGCACTATTTCTCCCATTGACATCAATGGCAGGGCACTATTCCTCCCTTTGAAATTAAAGGTAGGGCACAATTCCTCCCATTGGCACCAATGATGGCACACTAATCCTCCCACTGATTCCAACAATGGGGCACTGTTTCTCCCCCTAATACCACTCATGTGGAATTGTTTACTTCCTCTGACGCCAGGACATTTTCTACTTCCACTGGCCACAGTCTGGCCCCCAAAAGATTTAAGGACAGTAAACTGGCCCTTTGTTTAAAAAGTTTGAAGACCCCTGCCCTAGATAAATGAAAGTGCAAGACAAACCTGCTTGGGCTGTTTCTGGTGTCCCTGTCCTGTAAGTGGTTTACTGCTGCCAATACCAGTTGAGAATGTTCTACCTGCTACATACATTCTGCAATCAGTCATTAGTGGCTGGAACAGTCCCGGGAGGTTCCCATACACCTTGGTATCAGGTCCTATTGACTGAAATTCAAATCAACTTTGTAATTTAGGCTGCAAGCCATTATCACAAGCCTGTGTACTGGGAGAAAAAAAGGTTCTCCAAGGGGGTTGTTTTTTTACTACATGAACAGAGGCTTTTGTATATTTACTGATGTTATGTAAACTGCTGTTAGAATTCACTGCAAAAATTTTAATTACAAGGTTCCGAATTTAAACGTTCAATTCAAATCGTATTTCAAAATTAGGTGCAAAATGTCCTGCAACAAGTAAATTTGTTTTGTATTTTTCCCATCTGCGTAGCTTAAATAATATTTCGCTTTTAAAAAGCAATGCAACCACATAATTAAATCCCCATTATAGCTAAACTTTGATGACTGGAGTGATTCTTCAGAAGCTACCCATTTCTCCAGCTGAAGACCTCTGGAGCACAGCTGCTGTGTGCCAGTATATTAGTGTGTTCTTACATCTTATGTGCTGTGGAGTGCTTTTTCTGTGTACTTATGTTTCATCATCACAAAGTCATTTGCTGGGAGTGCTCTGTGTTCTTTCTAATGCATCATCATCCGTCTTTATTTTCCTTACAAGTGGCTGGATGGCATGGGGCCTTTTTCAGTGTTTGAGCTACATGTATTCAATACTGTAGTCTGTCTTTACTGTATAGGCACACTAAAGCCTCGTACACACACACTGAGAATATCGGACAAATGATCGTCCATTTTTTTTTTTTTGTATGCTAGTCTCGTATCGAAAACCAATAGGTTACTAAAGTTACGAAAAATTCTCGTACAACAGAATACAACTTTGAAAGGGATGTAATGTGTTGTAATTGTAGCGCCGGCTCCTAATGAGCAGACGCTATTGTTTTTTTAAATTTAAGTTGTCTGAGACCACAGTTGGGCTTCAGGCTAATTATTTTTAAAGTTCTGGTTTCTGTACCAGTTCAGCTGGATTCCACTGGTTTCTCCTTGACCGTAGGTGTTGCTATCACCGCCGGCAAGTGTAGAAATGCAGTTTAGCTGGATGTATTGAATGCCACCTATTGCTCAGAAATAGCTCAGTGGGAGTGTTCTTCCTGCTGTATTCTGGGAGACAGTATTTAAGGTACCAACGCCATTTTTAGGGGGGGGGGGGATTTGGTTTTCTCTGGGTTCTCCTTTACCCGGACCTCATGCCCTCCTGGCCTGGGGTGTAAACCGCATGCATCCCGTGCCTCGGGCCAGCTGGCCTGAGGCTATGCAACTGAGAGAGTAGGCCCAAAACAGCTTTGGGGTCTACTGATCCAGGGGTGGTCCTGTGCCGTCTCGCCTGCGGAGAGAGGCCAACAAACTGGTGGATCCAGGGGAGGACTTTTCTGGGAGAGGACTGTGTGCAAGGCTGGTATCTCTGGAGGAGCCTGGAAACTCAGTTAAAGGACGCAACCCGGATCAACACCCATACAGTATCGCCGGTTTGGCTGCAAGAGACTGGTATTGTATGGCAGTTCTTTGAATCTCTCAGGAAATCTCAGTGGTGCTCTAATTTAATTAATAAGTCTGTGGCAGAGACTTTGTCAAGTACCCCACCGGCTGCTAGTCCAAGTGAGAGGGGCCTATCCGGTGGTTGCTGGATCCAGTCAGTGGAGCTGTTGTCCCCTGGATCTGAAGAATACATTTTAACCTACAATTACTAAGTGCCTGAACTCACCCCTAACCCTCTGACCCTTTATTGAAATACTTTGCCTTTATTTTAAATAAATAACCAGAAAAAGACTCAGCATTGGAAATTCATATTCTTTGGGCCATTTTCTAACGGGACCCCTGAGACGGAGATCAAGCAGGTGAGGTAGCGGTAAGCCCAAACAAAACCAGCAGCTCCTTCGGGGGTTCTTGCTACATGTGGGGGCTCGAGTCCGGGATTTGCCGTTACCTCTCGCAACTAAAGGAGACTATCAGTTGGAAGTGTACACAGTAGAGGGATCTGGACTGCGCCATACTTTATTACAAGGAGTTAATTGCGGGCCACTGCCTGGCGCGTAGACTGTGGACGGAGTCAGGAAAAGCCTGTGAGTTGCGTGACTGGAGGAACCAAGGGGAGGAGTTTGTCTGTCTTCTTCCTGCACGAGGCACCGCGCTGTTTGTGTCGAGACGGTAAAGAGAATGTTCCGAATGCCAGGAACACCGTCCATTATGGGACCCAGGATGTTCTCTGTGGGGAATGCCACAAGTGTCAGACTGCCTGGAACTCTGCTGACAGATACGTCCACTACATTCACTACTATGGCGGGGCCTACATCTTCGAGACCGACTACTACAACCAGTGTTCCGGAGGGAGATGGTACTGTTACTACCACCAGAGGAACAACCGGAGACATCGTGGAAGCTGCTCCTTCCACCCCTACAAATTTTTCTACACATGTCCACAAGAAAGTGGGATATGTGAAAGCCTCCCACGGCCGCGGTCGAGGCCTACCTCAGAACTTGCCTGGACCGGATCCGGAGAAAGTGATCGCTCCCAAGGAATTCACTGCAAGAATGGGTGAGAACTCTGGGGGAAAGGTACCTAGTGGGACTGTATGTAGATATCTACCGGCAGAAGAGTTACGTGACTCTGAAATAGACTTTGTCAGACTTATCAGGGCCAGGGGATGATGAGACCATGTCCCAGTAGATGTTGTGGGCAAATGCTGATGATGTGGCTGCAACATGTAATGTATCTGGCTGGTTAGCCTTAAACTCGGGGAGTGCATAGCCTTCGGGCGGGAACCCCTACAACTATTAGCGAGACTTTGCCCACTTTGGGACTTTGGGTCAAAGAAGATGCCTTGTTACGCCATGGTACAAAAGTCACCTAGTTCTTGTGTACCTCCCCGAGAGGGGAGTGCCCGATCTCTGCCTAGGCTTGCCCGATCACAGCGGCTGCTGAACAAGCGGGTGGCTACAGAGTATGGACTGGAATTTCCTTATGTCCCTAAAGAGGTCATGCAGGAGATTGAACAAAACAGACAACATTGGTAAGCCAGTGATGTTTGGGACTATTTGAAAGTGCCAAAACCTTTCAGGAAACCAGGATGTTCTCACAGCATTGATGAACATTTCACCGGGTGTCTTCAGCACTGGAGCTTCGGAAGACACTGGTATTTAAGGTACCGACGCCATTTTTTTAGTTTTTTTTTCTTGTTTTTCTCTGGGTTCTCCTTTACCCGGACCTCCATGGCCCTCCTGGCCTGGGGTGTAAACCGCATGCATTCCGTGCCTCGGGCCGGCTGGTCTGAGGCAAGGCAACTGAGATAGTAGGCCCAAAACAGCTTTGGAGTCTACTGATCTAAGGGTGGTCCTAGGCCGTCTCGCCTGCAGAGAGAGGCCAAGAAACTGGAGGATCCAGGGGAGGACTTTTCTGGGAGAGGACCGTGCGCAAGGCTGGTATCTCTGGAGGAGCCTGGAAACTCAGTTAACCGCTTCCCGACCGCCCACTGCATATATACGTCAGCAGAATGGCACGGGCAGGCAAAAGCACGTACCTGTACGTCCCCTTTAAATTGCCTGCCCGTGGGTCGCGCGTGCGCCGCCAGCAGCGCACTCGCGAGTCTGTCGGGAGCTCCGTGACCCCGGCCGCGGGACCAGCGGACCCGATCGCCGCTGGTGTCCCGCGATCGGGTCACGGAGCTGAAGAACGGGGAGAGGTATGTGTAAACAAACCTCTCCCCGCGCTTCCTAATCGGCCTGTCATTGATTGGCTGTTCCCGGTCATCGGGAAAGCCGATCAATGACGTCAGACGTCAGCCCCGCCCCCTAATGTAAAAAAACACACACGTCACAGCCCATAACCCCTCCCCCTAGTGGTTAACTCTTTCACTACAACTGTCATTTATACAGGAATCAATGCATTTAAATAGCATTGATTGCTGTATAAATGACAATGGTCCCAAAAATGTGTCAAAAATGTCCGATGTGTCCGCCATAATGTCGCAGTCACAATAAAAATCGCTGATCGCCGCCATTACTAGTAAAAAAAAAAATATTAATAAAAATGCTATAAAACTATCCCCTATTTTGTAAACGCTATAACTTTTGCGCAAACCAATCAATCGCTAATTGCGATTTTTTTTTTTTTTTTTTTTTACTTTCAAAGTATTTTATTTTCATAATGTATAAATCAGAGTAACTGACATCAAAGATAGAGAAAGAACTTGCAAAACATTACAGTGGAGAAGAGAGTTGGGTCGGGAACTGACCATGGCGTATTCTGGCGGAGACATGAAAATTAGAGGCGGACAAAATACAATAAATATGTAATATAACAAACAATCCTACCACTGCTAGTGACTTGAAGCCACTGCGTAACTCAGTGTATATCTCCGGCCGGGTCTCTCTGTCCCCAGAGCTGAACTGCGTAAATCTACTAATTGAGCAGGTCAGGAACTCTGTGAAAAGATAGGGATAGACCCCTGGAAGAAAGACAGTAAGGGAAAAAAGGGGGGAGAGAGGAGGGGGGGGGGGGGTGGTTTAAGGTTCACATCAGTCAGTATTGGAACTAGGTGTGGTCGGAGGAAGTTCCTAGGGAGATGTTTATACCCATGTATTGTGCCCATGGTTCCCAGGTCATCTCAAAATTCCAGTTTTTCCTGGGCCATGATCCAGGAGATTTTCCTGGTAGCTGATCTAGCTGAAACTGATGGTTGTTTCCAGGCTTTAACCAATGTTATTTTGGCACCTAAGAGAATAAAGTGGATCAATTTGCGATTATATTTAGAAATACTTGGGAAGTGTGCATTTAGTAGTGCGATTTTCTGGGGACCTGGGAATCTCGCATCCTGTTACTCTTTTGATAGTGTTAAATATTTGTTTCCAGAAATGCCTGATTCTGGGGCATGCCCACCATATATGGGTGATAGTGCCAATAAGTTGGCATCCCCTGAAACATAGGGGTTCAGCGGTTGGGAAGATTTTAGCCAGCCTGGCTGGTGTCATGTACCATCTAGTCATAATTTTTATATTCGCTTCCATTAGGGAAGTGTTGATGATTCCTTTATATGCAGAGGTCAATGCAGATTGCCAGGTCTCCAGGCTCCACTGGAATTGGAGATCTTCCTCCCATGCCAGCATGTAAGAGGACTTGCCTAGGGAATGGGAAAGTGACGCATAGATGACTGAGATCCCTCCTCTCTGCTCCATGGCTTGACCGCACCATAGTTCGTAATTGGAGAATTGTGGGGGGTCTGGTTTATTTAACCATATGCTGCGGAGAAAGTGGTTGATTTGGTTAAACCGGAACCTTTCCGATATCGGTAGATCGAGATTACTGATGCAGTGTGCAAGGGAAAGGGGTCCCTTAGAAGTGAAATAATGCCCAATTCGGTACAGCCCCTTGTCAAGCCACCATTGGAAAGCCTTTATGTCTAATCCCGGTGGGAATTTCGGGTTACGGAAAAGATGAGATAAGGGTTTCAAGTCAGAGGAGAGGTTTGGGTTTGACTTTAATTTGTCCCACATCATGAAGGAGTGAGAGAGTGTGGGGGCCAAGATAGGAGGTCTGTTTTTGGGGAGAGTCCATAATAGAAAATCTAGGGTGTGTTGTGGTGCAGCTAGGCGTTCTATCTGTATCCAGTCTGGTTTTTCCCTGTCGGAATAGATCACAGAGTTGGGCAAGTCTGGCAGCAAGGTAGTATCTATGAAGATGTGGGAGGCCAAGCCCACCTTGTTTTCGTGACAAGTAAAGAGTTTGTTGTTTTAACCTATACCCTGAGCTTCCCCAAACAAATTTTAGAATTTTGCTTTGGAAGGATCGAAGGTGGTCCATCCTTAGTGGGATGGGGAGGGCTCGGAATAGGTAGAGTAGCCTGGGTAACAGGGTCATCTTCACTACATTTATTCTTCCTAGCCAGGAAAGATATTTTGTTTGGACCAGGATTTTAGGTCTAGTTCTAATTTATGGTACATGGGAGGGTAGTTTTTACTGTAAAGAGATTCAAATTTGGGAGTTAGGGATATGCCTAAGTATTTAATAGCCGAGTCGTTCCAGTCGAATTGAAAGTTTAATTTCAGAAGAGAGACCATCTCGGGAGTGAGAGAGATATTAAGGGCTTGGGATTTGGAGTAGTTCACTCGCAGACTAGAGATGTTGGCGAAGGAGGATAAGGTCTTGCATAGGTTAGGGAGGGAGATAAGTGGGGAGGTGATGGAGAGAATTAAGTCATCAGCAAAGAGGCCACATTTGTGCTCTTGGGCTCCGCATGTTACCCCCTTAATGTCGGGATTCGTTCGGATTGCTATCGCTAGTGTCTCAATAGCTATAGCAAATATTAGTGGGGATAAGGGGCAGCCCTGTCTTGTGCTTCTAGCAATGTGGAACGGGGAGGATAAATATCCCTGTGATCTGATAATGGCTGTTGGTGTAGAGTATAGAGCTTTTATGATCCCCATAAAACGTTCGCCAAACCCCCATTGTTCTAAGAGCGTGAATATATACTGCCAGGACACGGAGTCGAACGCTTTTTGATCATCTAGGGAAAGCAGCATACCCTGTTGTTTGGAGCCACCTGGCCAGTTAGATTATAAAATTGAGACTATATCGATGATTCTTCTGGTTTGGTCAGGTCCCTGTCTACCTGGAATGAATCCCACCTGATCCTTGTGAATATATGCACCGATAAAGGTGTTTAGCCTGTTTGCTAGGATTTTAGTGAGGATTTTCAAATCATTGTTTATCAATGAAATTGGTCTGTAGTTTCCTACATCTTCGGGGTTCTTGTCAGGTTTCGGGATAACGGTGATGAAAGCTGTGTTTTAAGTCAGGGTTGAGGGGCTTTCCGTTCACTTTTTCGTTAAAGAATTTAGTCAGGTGGGGCGCTAAGGTCTCTGAAAAGGATTTGTAGTAGGGCACTGATAACCCGTCGGGTCCTGGAGCCGAGCCCTTCTTTAAATTTTTAATGACCTCTAATGTTTCTTCTAATGTAATTTGGTCTTCCATGATAGCTTTATGGTTTTCAGAGAGTGTAGGGATGGGGAGGGTGTTGAGGAATTGTGATGTGGTGCAATCAGTGTCCTGTCGATTGTCGCTGTACAGTTTGCTATAGAATTCCCTAAAAGCAGAAATAATTTTGGTGGGGTCAGAGGTCGTGATCTGGTTATGTGTCCGGATCTTAGGGATAGCTCTAAGCCTAGTCCTGGGGGATAGTTTATTGGCCAGCATCGAGCCTAATTTATCTTTTTGAGAGTAAAATTTGGCCCCACTCCACCGTAATTGTTTCTCAGCTCGTGATGTGAGAGCTAGGTTCAGTTCTAGCCTGGCGGTGTCTAAATGAGACGTAGTGATTCTGTGTGGGTCTCTTTTGTGCTGAGCCCGTAGGGTAACGTAGGTTTTTTTCAAGTTTGATAATGTCTGCCTCTCTTTCCCTCTTGATTTGTGAGGCTAGTTGAATGATTTTACCCCTGATGGTGACTTTATGGGCTGCCCATAATACTTCAGCCTAGACATCCCGACTCCGTTTATAGAGAAGTATTCTAATAGTGCTTTGTTGATCTCAAGCACCCTAATGGGGTCTGCTAATATAGACTCGTTTAATCTCCAGTGAAAGTGCTTGGGTCTGTGGAAAGGGTTATGCAGTGTGGCAGATACTATGGAGTGGTCAGAAAGTGTTGTGTCTATGATCTTGGAGTTGTCTATACTGGGTAGGTGATGTGTGGGTAACAGGATGTGATCTATCCTAGCGTAGGATTGATGGGGGCTAGAGAAGTGGGTATAATCCCTTTTCGTTGGGTTGGACTCTCGCCAGACATCCGCCAATCCCTGAGCATGAATCAGTCTAGCAAATTTTAGGCTAGCTTTGGTGGGGCTAGTCAGGATGATTTTGGATGGGTTGGACTTGTCCAACCCTTGGTCTAGCGCTACGTTGGAGTCTCCGCCCAGAATGGGAGTCCCCTCCAGGAGGGGATTTAGGGTAGACATCATGGATTGGAAGAATTTGTGTTGACCTTTATTTGGGGCATAATATGACACAAAGGAGTATGCTTGGCCATCTATTGACCCTTTGACCAGGATGAATCTCCCTTCTGGGTCTCTGTATTCTGCCTGCCAGGCAAAGTTGATATTTTTAGAAAAAAGAATCGCTACTCCTTTTGTTTTGCCCTCTGCTTTCGCGAGGTAAAACAATGGGAAGTGGTGGTGCAAGTAGTTGGGGCTGTACCGTTTAGGGAAGTGAGTTTCTTGAATCAAAACCACATCAAATTTGAGTGATTTGTAGCTGTCAAATAACTTTCTCCTTTTAAGGGGAGAATTCAGTCCCTGGGCGTTATGGGTTGCTATTTTAAGTGCGGTTTTGGGGAGGTCAGCCATGGAGGAGAGAAGTGGAAATGCTGTCAGACCCTGCGTCACTTACTTTAGTGAGTGCCTGTTGAAGGAGAATCCGGCTGGGGGGTCTTGCGTGGAGCACACTGCACGGTCGGTATTTGCGATGTGAACCTGGGTGGATATGGAGGGATAAAAGTTCATTAAAAATCCTAGATAGAGAACCAGTAGGTGAGAGAAGAGATTAGGGGGGAGAAAAAGGAAGAGAGAGGAGAGAAAGAGAGGAGGAGAGGCCATAGGAAGCCTCCCTGTAAGTTTCGGACTAGCTCCCTGGGGACCAAAATTGTCCCCCGGTAGCTACTCCTACAAGCAACGTCTGCACGGTTAATTGGCAGACAACCTAGCCCACAGATTCTAGGAATTCTGTTGGATAGGTGGAGGCACATGCATAGCACCTAGCACCTTGGCGCGTATGCTAAATATAGTAAACAAAGTGAAAGTAAACGCTTGAACAGAAAACTTTGAAGAAAATGCAACACAGACAGTTTGCCTTTCCTATAAGGGGTTGTTTCAGTTTCTAGTGGGGTACCCATATCGGGTAATCTTCTCCCCCATGTATCCTGGTGTTGAGGCAGTCTATCATCCTTCCTGACTGTGCCTCCGTTGGAGCCAAGAAAAAAAAACACACAGGCTCGCTGGAAGCAGAAAAACCAACTGGAGGTGACATTGGATCCAGGGAACTAATGTCAAAGATAGGCCTCTTAGTAACATGGAAGATAAGTGGTTATTTTGGCTGATCTAGTTGGGAAATGACTGCAAGGTTGGACGCGCTTCCCCAGAATCTGACCCATCCGAGGTCAGTGGTGAAGAGGAATAGTCCATGGGAGGGCCAGATATATTCTGGTGAGTCAAGGATAAAAAACTTTGAAAAAATTGGGGGAGCTAATGCTCCTATCCGTGGGGGAGGATGTCCCTGGAGATTACTCCTTCTTGGAGTAAAGAAAAGATGGTATTAAGTTGAATAGAGCGAGTGATATTTCTGCGCTTCAGGTCGGAGTATTGTCCTTTGTTCTCTTTTAGCTTCTGCTTGTTCCAAAGGGGTGTTATCGGGCTAGTTGGGGGGGTCGTTTGGCTGAGATGAATGCAGGATTGGAGGTGTCCATGTCTGCTTCCAAAGAGATGAGCTTCAGGGAAAGGAGGATGTTCTTTCACTCTTGGAAACTGGAGAATGAGTGGTGTTTGCCCTTGTGATGGAATTTTACTGCGAACGGGAATGTCCACCAGTATTTTATTTCTTTTTGGGCTAGTACCGTCAGGAGGGGTTTGAGGGCTCTTCTTCTCTGGATTGTGGAAGGGGATAAGTCGGCAAAGATTTGTATAGGGTGGCCTTGATACGAGATTTGTTTCATCGCTCTGGACTGCTTCATTAACTCTTCCTTGACCAGGTAGAAGTGTGGCTTAGCGATGACGTCTCTGGGGGACCCGTCCTTCCTGGGAGGTCCCAGGGGTCTGTGGACTCTGTCCAGTTCCAGACGATGCTGTGGTATGTTTGGAATCAAGGATTTGATTATTTCCTGGGTAGCTTGTGACACATCGACAATGGATTCCGGGAGGCCTCTGATCCTGAAATTTTATCGTCGGGATCGGTTTTCCAATTCATCGATTCTGAGTAATGCTGTGTCCAGCCTATCTTTCAGAGTATGAATGTGGTCCGAGTTTTGGTTAGTGGCGGAGACTGTCATATCAAGTTTATGTTCAATAGCTTCCATCCTGGAACCTAAGCTGTGGAGGTCTGCCTTTATGTCTCCTGTTATGTCTCCTGTAATTTTTGCTGCAGTGGTGGCTAGACCCCTTTCTAGAAAAGCTGAGAGTTTCAAGAAGAGGTCATCTGAATGGGTGTTAGTCTCTGGGAATGGGTATTGATAAGCAGGGGGAGATCCCCCATGTTGTGGCGTGAGATTAGGTCCTGCTGGTGAGAACGCAGGGTCTCCGAAGTGTCTGCTGAGCAGCGATTCAGTGGATGCAGGGGAGGGTGTCATTTGCTGCATAATCCCACTCTGATTAGGTGGGGTGAATGTGAGGGAGGCTGGGGATAGCACTTGCCTTTGCTCAGTGGGACTGTCCTTCCCTGAGGTATTCCCTGAGGTATTGTGTTGGGCTGTGGCGGCCATCTTGGTACACCCGGACGGCAGCGCCCGTTCAAATTGCGGCCCTAGGTCTCTGCGGACCTGGTTTCCGAGCATGCAGTGGGCTTCCTCGGGTGTTTGGGGGTCCGGATCGCCCACTGGATCCCGATGGGGAGCTGTCTGCGCTGTGCTACGAGCGCCGTTAGGGCTGAGGGCGGCGGAGCTCCGGCTCAAGCGGCCATTTTGGAAATTCCGCACATGCGCACTCGCGATTTTTTTTTTTTTTTACCAAAAATATGTAGAAGAATACGTATCGGCCTAAACTGAGAAAAAAAAATGTTTTTTTTTATATATTTTTTGGGGATATTTCTTATAGCAAAAAGCAAAAAATGTTGAATTTTTTTCAAAATTGTCGCTCTATTTTTGTTTATAGCGCAAAAAATAAAAACCGCAGGGGCGATCAAATACCATCAAAAGAAATCTCTATTTGTGGGAAAAAAGGACGCCAATTTTGTTTGGGAGCCACGTCGCACGACCGCGCAATTCTCAGTTAAATCCACGCAGTGCCGAATCGCAAAAAGGGGCCTGGTCCTTTGGCTGCCAATTGGTCCGGGGCTAAAGTGGTTAAAGGACGCAACCCGGATTAACACCCATACAGTATCGCCGGTTCGGCTGCAAGAGACTGGTATTGTATGGCAGTTCTTTGAATCTCTCAGGAACTCTCAATGGTGCTAGATCCAGTCAGTGGAGCTGTTGTTCCCTGGATCTGAAGAATACGTTTAACCTACAATTACTAAGTGCCTGAACTCACCCCTAACCCTCTGACCCTTTATTGGAATACTTTGCCTTTTTTATTTAAATAAATAACCAGAAAAAGACTCCGTATTGGAAATTCATATTCTTTGGGCCATTTTCCAACAGGACACCCTGAAACGAAGCTCAAGCAGGTGAGGTAACACAAAACCAGCAGCTCTTTCAGGGATTCTTGCTACATAATGTATTCTTTCGTTTTCCGAGCATGTCTTGGTCTTCCGATTTTTTATTTTCAGAAAAATACGGTACTGATTAAACGAAAATCGTTTGCTCTAGTATCGTATGAGAAAAATTTTCGTGTTTGTCTCTTTGGATAATTTTGCATGAACTGTCGTGATCGAAAGCTGTGCACTAAAGATAAAGATTATCGCATGATCACTTCAAAAGCAGCATTTTTCATAAGATTTTTTAATTGTGTGTATTAGGCATAAGCCAAGACAGTAGTCAAAGAGCTAGCATACAAACTGCTAATAATATTAGAGAAAGAGTACCAGCCATCTTTTTGGTTCCAACCGTACATGTAAATATTAGGTGTATTTAATGAGAGACCTAAGGCAGCGTAAATCCAAATATAGCCATGATAGCCAGGTCTGTTTGTTGAGTGTGGGAGAATAAAATCAGTAGGAGTATGTAAACCCATGAGGAACCTTATGTATAGAACGTGAATAAAAAATACCTTTTCGGCACAAATCGGGTTTACAGTCTGTCAGACGCGAGTGAGGAAAAGCCGCTCAACGGCTCTTCCTGTTTACATAGTGATCAGCCGTGATTGGACACGGCTGATCACGTGATAAAGAGCCTCCGCCTCTGACTGACACACCGCAACAACGATAGCCGCGATGCGCGCCCCCACTGGGGCGGTGGCTGTTATCCTGAAGCACATCATATGATGCCCAGTCAGGATAACAAAACCACTTCCCGGACGTCAATCTGCTATTGACCGGGCAGGAAGTGGTTAAGGTTAAACCACTTTTCTTCAAGTTTTAGTGAATGGCTGCGTGTCTTTTTAAATTCCCTTTCGCAGAAAAGTTTTATCCCTATTGTGGGGTCACCAGCATGGTATTTGTACATTGAAATCATATACCCTCTCAAGTGTCTCTTCTCCAGAGCGAACAAGTTGAGTGATTGTAAACTTTGTTTGTATCCGTGTACTCGCTTCTGCCCCCATGTCAAATTTTGACATGCAGTTACATGTGGCTGTGTCTGTGCAGCCGCTGCATCTGCATCCACCTCTATAGGCTGCCAGCTTGTCTGGGGCAGAGGCAGGCGCAATATCAAGGGAGCCTGCACGGAGCATAGGTGTTATAATGAACACTTACTAGCAGTTTCAACATTACAAGTTGCATTGCTCCCAAGTTTATTTGGTACACACCTGAGCTTCAGTGACATTATTTCTGCAGGGTTTCCCTAGCTGACCACATGCATGCACCACAGCTACACACAAGCTGATTGTATCACTGGGCGTTGTCTTGACTTGTCCTGTCCACTGCACTTGCTGTAGGATTTTCCTATTGTGACGTGTTGTAGATTTTGTTCCAGTTTCAGTTTGTCAAACTACCGCTGGAGTTTAACAGTGTTGGTTCATAATACAGACACACTAGTCATTTTATCTCTTAATATGTCCAAAGATGGAGGGTTGTGTTCACTTGATATGTAGCCTGCATTCACGTCTGAGCAGAGCATATTCCCGGTGACTTTTGACTATTTGTTTTTTTTTCATATGTTTTTCAAGCATTGTCCATGCACACATCGGCTGTTATCAACTGTTTTTGGCTGTGGCGTTTTTTGGCTGTAAAAAAACCCCCCCAAACTGGTGGGTTCTGAGAGGAGTTTTTCAGCTGTAAAAACTCTCTAATGTGAAACAATTATGAAAAACGTAGATAAACGTTCAAAAATGCGTTTTCAACGTTTTTGATCCTATTGAAAAAAAAGCTTAAAATGGCAAAACGCAAAAAAACACAAAAAAAACGCTATTGCAAAAGCTCTGAGGTGGTCAGTTGGCATCTCTTCTCTTAATTTAGGAGCTACAGGATGCTGTGTGTATGCACAACGTGCCTGCAGTCCTGTAGTCAAATTCAGCTGCCATGCCCCCATCCCACCCACCACAGGTTGATTGACAGCTGCAGGAGCTACACTGTCTACTGAACTGATTACAGTTTTCTATGGAGCTTGTAAGACATCTGCATATTTTGAAGGCTCTGCCCCCAGCCCTCCAAGCTGTGGGGAGGAGGTGTATGAACTGTCACATGACTGCAGCAAAAAAAAAAAAAAAAAAAACCTGAAAAAAATGTATCTAATTATTTTTTTTAAATGAAGATGAGACTTTGTGATATCATTAGTGCTCTATTTTCATGGTGTGTTTTCCTTATACTTTTGCTTTTACATTTGTTTTACCAGCCTCGGTATGCTTTTGCAAAAACACCTTCAGACATCTAATAGAGTCAAATATTTATTATTATGTTAATATTAGCTTGAAAATGCCCTTTAGCCTTATATAGGTCTTGCCTTAAGTAACTTTTATATTGCATTAGGCCCTTTATTTGAACAACTATTTGAAAAACACAGTAAGAAACCATTTCAGGAAATAGATTACAGGGTCATTAATCAATGGATGTGTATGAATTATTTTTGGAGAATAAGGATATAATTTAGTGTACCTTTAATTGAGGGGAGCTTTAGTGTTAAGAATACATTTTAGGAGTTAGGTTTTTCTTCAGGGCTCAGGTAAGGGTAGGGTTATGTTTAAGTTTAATGTGAAAGTGGAGTTCATTTTTAATTTTTAATTTTAAGATACATTTGTAAAAAAAAAAAAATCTTTATTTTCAATTACCCACTCTGAAAATAAGTACTGACTTCCTGCTACTGCATATAAAGAAGTTTTATTCTGGAATAAAGTGTAAATTAGAATATATTTACTGTGTACCTTGAGCGCCATCTACTGTAATAGTTTGGAAGCAACAAAGACATCCAGCACTTGGCAGGTTAAGTGTATAATACATATGAACAAACCTAAACATAATGTAGGCATAAAAAAATGAAATCGTGGCAAAATGTTGTGTAACTTTTTTTTTTTTTTTTGCCTGGGTACAAAATGTAGATCGCTGTAAAACAAACGAAACAAAACAAATCGCTGTAAAATTGCAACTGTGCAGTCATGCCTAGGGCTTGTTCATAACAGATAAGATAGTACATGATCGAGGTAGTAGGAGTGATCCCTATGTAAAAGGATACTAATAAATGGCAAAACTTCTAGCACATTTACCTAAGAATTTCAAACAAAATAGGACTCCCACCTAACTGCTTGGCCACAAGTGGGAACAAAGTCATGCAGTAAGTCTTGTAATTGCTTTTACTTTATAAATTAAAGGGCCAGTACACCCAAGAGCAAGGTTTCCATAAGATATGTTCTTGTCCGCCCTTGTATATTTTAACAAATTTTGTTGTTTCCTTCATAAAATACAACTCTAATTCCAAAAATATTTTTTTGGCAACCATGGGGCAGTGTCCCCCGGACTGAAGAGGAGAGGGACCTTCTGGCTTGTTATCAACGCTCCATTCAAAAGCCTGCATCTCTGACGGTATGGGAGTGCATTAGTGTGTATGGAATGGGCAGCTTGCACATCTGGAAAGGCACCATCAGTGCTGCAACATATATATCCAGGGTTTAGAGCAGGATATGCTCCCATTCAGATGGAGGCCTTGCATATTTCAGTAGGACAATGCTAAACCGTATGCTACATCTATGTCAACATCATGACTTTGTAGTAGATCAGTGCTTAATGGGCCTGCTTGCAGTCCAGACCTTTCAACAATTAAAAATATTTGGCACATTTTAAAATGAAAAATACGACAGAAGACCCAGGACTGTTTAGCAGTTAGAATCCTATATCAGACAAGAATGGCAAAACTCCAGCAACTGGTCTCCTCAGTTCCCAGATGTGTACAGAGTGTTGTTAAAAGAATAGGGTTGCTACACCATGGTAAACATGGCCCTTTCCCAACTTTTTTGAGATATGTTGATGGCATAAATTTCAAAATTATCCAATCCTTTTTTTTTTTTTCAAAATGGTTAATTTGATGTTTTCTATTTTCTATTGTGAATAAAATACGGGTTTATGTGATATGGAAATCATTGCATTCTGTTATGTAGATTTTACATAATGTCCCAACTTTTTTGAAATTGGGGCTGTAAAAAGATTTGTAAAAATCTGACATGGGGAGGGAAAGCCTCTCTTAATGGCCACAGCAGGTGTACAGAACCAAAGCACAAGCACAGATATCTCCATGAGAGTCAGGCCTCATTCACACGGCTTTTAACCCTCCCTACTCCATCCAGACCATACACTGTACTGATAGACTGCCTGTCTGCTACAACCAATAAATCGGTGTTATATGATTATTTAAAATGGTCACTTTCAGAGTGAATTTTTCTTAATTGTGTAACTTTAATCTGTTTACCGACATATTTTCTAAAAGTAGATATTCTTTTAATAATGAACTACTGTAGGTAAAGGTTTCCTGACACATCCTATGCTTATTGAAAAAGAAAATGACAGGAAGATAAAATTGAATTTTACTTCCCCCCCCCCCCCCCCGTGGTCTAGCCTAATATAGAGATTGCATGTTCAAAATAATACTACTACTAATAATAATATAGAGAATTCAGTAGTTTAGGAGAGGGACAGATCTGTCTCCCATCCTCAGAAAAATCTTTGAGATTGCAGGCAGCAAAACATTTACCTGGCGCTTGGTGACATTGATGTTGATCTCCTCTAACCTGCAGTGATCTCCACACATACCAGTAATCAGATCCTAGGATACAAAGTTTTTGTCACTAATAAATTATTTGCATCTCTACTCAGTAGACAATGGAGTTGAGTTCCTAAAACTGGAGATTGCAAAGTCGGCTTCTAACTTCAGCTTGTTCACAAAGGCTTTGACAAAAAAAACATGGAAACTGGTTGGTTTCTATGCAGCGCTGCACCTGATTTTGCACTCTCCAGTTTTAGTAAATCAACCTCCGTGTGTCATGTGTAAGTTTTTGACCCCTGATGATGCGCTAGAGCGTGAAATGCGTTGGGTGGAGTTTAGGTGCTGACATCATGCTGCTGCATGGGCTGCATGCGGCGGCCATACTTAAGTGCTGGTGACTGTTACTTTTGCTTTTACTTGTTATGTTGCATTTTCATACACTGAAAACTACAAATACTACATTATAAAAGCTTCACTTGGCTCCGGTTGGTGAGCATTTGTTCCACACAGTTTGCTTACCTGCTGGCTCTGGGAGTGATAACCTGGTCAGTGCCATTATTAGAGGGAACTCTTCTATCTTCCAAGGGAAAGAAGTAGGGCACAGGTGGCCATTATGCCTAATAATGACTGTGATAGGAGTTGTTAACTGACTTTTATCAATGAAGATTTGTGAATGAAGGGATCAGGAGCAGCAGATGATTCATGGTGAGGGGTTGTTATTGATTGTGGCTTCATTCCTTTTCACCCCCTTTCCTGCTATACATCTCATCTCCATGCTGTTTTTTTATGTATTTATATATTTTTTATATTTTATGTTCTTATGCTTTCACCTCCTGTATCCTTCACATTACCCCTCTAATTTCCATCCTCCTATACATTCATGCCTTTACCTCCTACCTCTGTGTAGGACAGATGTGCTGTATCTAGTGCACCATTATCAAGCTCTGTGTAGTAACTACCTCAACACCAACATGTTCCTTATTCTTCCAAAATTTGTGGCAAAAAATTATATAATCTTGGGAGGTCATTACTGGGGTTTTCTTACTGTCAGGGATTTTTATTTGATATGTTTAATAACAGAAAGTAAGAGGTGTTTTTTTTTTTTCGTTTTTTTTCTGTATATAGTAACATGTAAAAACCCATAGGTTAATAAATATCAAAATAAAGCTTTCTCTTAAAAGAAAAAAAAAAAATAACCCAGAAAACAATAATATAAAAGTAATTTGGGTACAGTGTTTCATGACAGAGTAATTGTCAGTCAAGCATTCACTACACTGAAAACTAAAAACGGCCTAGTAATGAAGGGGTATTGCAGACTAGTTCTCAAGTGGTTAAAGAATAAATTGCGTAACAAGGTTATATCTCTCTGAAAACATAAAATGGGCCAGGGTAGGCAGCTAGAGACTAGTCCTAGTTGTATGAATGAGAGACAATGACAGAGGAGAAACCACCTAGTTCATGAGCTAAGTAAAGACCCAGATTGGGTTTATACCTTTTTAGATTAGAGAAGAGATATAAGAAATATGAAAACTATAAATAGAAATTACACAACAAATATCGAGCCCTTTCCAACTATATCAAGCGCTTATGGATTGATGAAATGGGAATCAGATATATCTTGAGTGATTAATAATCAATAAAAATGACTGTTAAGGTTCAAAGCAGCTACTATATAAACCTACCAAAGGTAAGTATTATTAAACACATATTAAAACACACAAAAGCCGCACTAAAAAAACACACAATGTCAAATAGCAAGTGTGCATTGATGAAACGAAAGGTGCAATCAAGATAATAAAGTCCCAATGCGGCAGTCCTGTAATGTATGACAACACTGTTGTGAGTAAAAATCAGTCCGAAATAGGTTCAGTTTCATGGGTATGAAGGAAAGCTGCCACCAACAAATAAATAGAAATTACAATTGATTTATAAAATGTTCTTTTTCTTAGCCTTTTGGGAAATGGCAAAGCTATTTTTTTAGACTGACGATGAAATTCTTCTGGGGTTTACATTATCATACATAATTTAGCAGCACCCTCAAATATCATCAAACGTTGCCCAAAAGACCCTACGTGCTGCAATAGATTCAGGAATACCTGGGGGTCGTAGGGCCTAGATGGAGAGGTTGGGTGGACTTCAGGCCACAGTTTGGAGGAAGACCGGAAAAGGTATCCAAGTTTTAAAGAGTAGGGTCTGTTTCATACCTCCTTTTTTCGTAATGAAAGCTGGTAATTATATATATATATATATATATATATATATATATATATATATATATATATATATATATATATATATATATATATATATATAAAATTAGTGCGGTGTGCCCCCCCCCCCCCCACACACACACACATACCAAACTCACATTTTTGAGAGGAGCTAGTGCCCCAAAGAGCTCAAAGAATCTCAAACGACGTGCAAAAACGTCTGTTCCAGCTTTTTGTTTTGTTTACACAGTGGTTAAGAAAATACTATCTAGGAAGGTTTGTGGGGAAAAAAACGCTTATGCTCAAAGAAGCCTAAAGAAGCTCAATAAAAACATGCACAAGAGCATAAAAAAGCACAAGCTTCTTCAAGCTGAAATAAAAGCTCAAATGCCTGTAAAAGCTGATATTTTCCATAAAAAAAATTAAAAAAAATTACCATTTGTTTTTATTATGTTCATACTCTCTTTACCTGTACCTTTTACTTACATGGCACTTACATCATTAAGCAACACTAAACCCTTGTTTTAAAAAAGTTATATTCATATATGTATTATTGACTCAGAAAAGGATCCTGTATTGCTCTGTCTCCTCCAAACTTACTTTTTTTTTTTTTTTTTTTTTGCTGCTGTGACCTGACTTTTTGTTAGAGGGTGGCTAAGTTCGTTCTCCTGGGTCCCACTCTATGTAAGAAAGTAGCCACCCTCTCTTGCTTTCTACTGATATGGACTGTGGGGTTTGTAGTGTGCATAGAGGAGTGCACATGACTGCAACTAGTGCGAAAAACAAATGGTAGTGAGTGGGAAAAGGAGAAAATCTGGAACTCGTAGATGATGTTATAAGGAGCCACAAAAACATAGAAATTATTTCATGAAAAATTGATTACAGTGCCATTACGTAGTGAATGTGTATGGATTATTTTGGGAGAATAAGGATATTTTTAGTGTCCCTTTTAAGATAAGAACTAATCTTTACTGATTCATTTTCCATCCTTTCTGCAGGTGAAAGTCACCAATGGTAAAAACACATACACACCAGTCTTTGTACTTTAGTAATCATTTCCTTTTCATCAGAAACCTGCTGTTTCTTTCATCCATATATGTTTTCTCAGTGTTGACATTGAGCAGAACATGACAATGACAATATTTTGTTGATGTGTTTATTATTCCAGGAGAAGAGAAAAGCGGAGGAAGCCCTCAACGACTTGAAGCGACAACATGAATCAGAAGTTGCTGAGCTTCAGGTCACAATCAAGAAACTGAAAAAGGTAATCAAAAATCTTTTATTGCCATAAACCTTCTTTTTAAAGAGCCTCTGATCAGATTACATAAAATTGATAATTTGTTATCAGTATTTCTAAAAAAGACTAATTCGAAATTCATAAATGTATTAACCACTTCAGCCCCGGACCAATTGGCAGCCAATGGACCAGGCCCCTTTTTTTGCGATTCGGCACTGCGTCGCTTTAACTGACAATTGCGCGGTCGTGCGACGTGGCTCCCAAACAAAATTGGCGTCCTTTTTTTCCCACAAATAGAGCTTTCTTTTGGGGGTATTTGATCGCCCCTGCGGTTTTTATTTGCGCTATAAACAAAAATAGAGCGACAATTTTGAAAACAATGCAATATTTTTTAGCTTTTTGCTATAATAAATATCCCCAAAAAATATATAAAAAAACATTTTTTTTTTTTTTTCCTCAGTTTAGGCAGATACGTATTCTTCTACATATTTTTGGTAAAAAAAAATCACAATTAGCAATTGATTGGTTTGCGCAAAAGTTATAGCGTTTACAAAATAGGGGATAGTTTTATAGCATTTTTATTATTTTTTTTTTTACTAGTAATGGCGGCGATCAGCGTTTTTTTTTTTTTTTAATTTTATTTTTTTTATGACGGCGACATTATGGCGGACACATTATGGCGGACACATTTTTGACACATTTTTGGGACCATTGTCATTTATACAGCAATCAATGCTATTTAAATGCATTGATTCCTGTATAAATGACAGTTGTAGTGAAAGAGTTAACCACTAGGGGGAGGGGAGGGGTTATGGGCTGTGACGTGTGTGGTTTTTTTACATTAGGGGGCGGGGCTGAAGTCTGACGTCATTGATCGGCTTTCCCGATGACCGGGAACAGCCGATCAATGACAGGCAGAGTAGGAAGCGCGGGGAGAGGTTTGTTTACATAGACCTCTCCCCGTTCTTCAGCTCTGTGACCCGATCGTGGGACACCAGCGGCGATCGGGTCCGCTGGTCCCGCGGCCGGGGTCACGGAGCTCCCGACCGGGTCGCGATCGCGACCCACGGGCAGGCAATTAAAGGGCCACGTACAGGTACGTGATTTTGCCTGCCCGTGCCATTCCGGCGCAGTATATCTGCGTGAGGCGGTCGGGAAGCGGTTAAATTGTATAAAATTCATAAAAATATTGGAATTTTTCCTTCGACATAACAGTTCTGCCTAGGTGTGAACCTGCTATAGGAAATTTTACAAAGTTATGTGCCAGTACATATTGCTAAATTTAACCCCTTCACGCTGATCGTACGCAAATATGCGGCCCCACTAGACTGGCCTTTTTTCCATGGGGCCACATATTTGTGTATCTCCCTTTGTGCTGTCTCGGCGGTAGCCCCAGGCCCCGTACTAATGACCGGGCCCTGAAACTCTTGATTCCGAGTCACCTGTTCACTGTGATTATTTTTTTTTAAATTAGTATCAGTGGGTTTAGGTAGGATAAAAAAATCAAAAGTGCGCACTTTTGTTTTTGGGCTGTACTATAGGTACAAACAACAAACGACATACACATGTGGTTTTGCTGCTAACATCAGGAGCAGAAGAGTTTAATTTGAGTTGTTATTTGGTGGAAAGTTATGGTCGTAGCAAGAAATATACTGCTAAATTTAAAAAAAAAACATTTTTTTTACTATTTTTGGACAGTTTTCCTTTGATAATAATAAAAAAAATATCGGGAGATATCCATTACCACCAGCAAATGAAAGTCCAATTTCATGAAAAAATTTGGTAATATTCCACCTGGTATAATCCACCTGGATACATAAAGTAGTTGTAATGATATATTTGGGTTTACACATGTCAACGTTGAAAAATTGTGCTTAGGCATTAGGATTTGTTTTACATTTAGGCAGGAAGGGGTTAATGTTATTACTTTTTAATAACAGGGATGTGATATTTTTTTTATTACATTTAATAAGTGATTAATACCTTTTTTTTTTTATTTTGCCATTCTATTTTCCTAGCTGGAAGAACAATCCAAGAGCATAAACTTAAAAGAAGATGTGGCTGCTTTAAAAAAGCGATTGCATGAGTTGACTCTGGTAAGAGACATTGACTGATTTCATTTTTTACAGATACTTTACATAGGGCACATCTATTCCACAATATTTTACAGAGGACTTGTTATGTAATAATGCCCCTACCAAAGTTATGCTGACAATCTATCACACCCCTGTGATGGAATGCAGAGGACTAAATTGTCCTTTGGTTTCCTATAACCTCTGCTGTTTTGTGGTAGGATCTCATTACCTGTGTTTTTGATTCTGCGGCCCCAAACAAGCATGATAAAAAAAAAATGTGTACGGAAGACAATGGGGTTGATTTACTAAAATTGGATGGAGAGTGCAACATCTGGTGCAGCTGTGCATTGTAGCTTCATTTCAATTAGGCTTTGACAAGAAAAAAAAAGAAAAAACTGTAAGCTGATTGGTTTCTGTGCAGAGCTGCACCAGATTTTGCGCTCTACAGTTTTAGTAAATCAACCCCAATGTTTTCTTCAAAATCCCACACAGGCACACATAATAAGGCCAAACTTGGTTATAATGTAATACATCCCAACTTTTTGAGATGGGAACGAGGGACACCTACTGGCAAAAGTATGTAGGCATAGGACACACCCCCTGCCACGTCCCCTTTAAAGGAGAACTATACAAAAAAAAATTGTTAAACGCATATATATTAGTAAAACTAGTGCTTTTTTTTGTCCACTATCATTTCTTTATACTGGCTCTTGATTTTACAAATGCAGCAGTTTAGAAATTGGATGAAAGGTTTAATACTGGGAAACATTTTTTGAAAGATAAATAGTGCATTTTACAAATATATGCATTTACAAATATATAGATCAGACCAAAATGAGGGACAAATGAGGAGGAAAGAGGGACATGTGGACTTTGTTCCAAATCGGGGAAAGTCCCTCGCAATCAGGGACAGTTGGGAGCTATGAATGTATGCCAGAAAACCTGGTCCTGTATCATTCAGTAACTGGCAAATTTGAAATTATTCAGTTAGATAATATGGTTATCTTACAACATACTATGCAGCCTACATCCTGCGAATAATACTGCCAGTGGATCTCTGGCCAGCAAGGAGACCTTTAGGCTCTCATCGGATGTGACATGCTGAGGTGTTACTTGTCAACAGAGCATACTCCCAAGAGATGAACTCAGCAGTCCTCACTGCTGTATGTGTCATTGGTGTACTATGTTTTGGTTGTCAATAATGCCAGAAGCCATAGATGTGAGAAGTTCAAGTGTCCATAGCTTGCCCATACCTGAACAGATGTCTGAATGTGAGCAGGTGTAGAATCCTTACCTTTCTAGTAAGTTTGTAAAATGTTCTGTTGAAACTGTACACTGAAGAATCCCATGCTGGTAAGGGTAGAACTCCAAACAGAGAAGAATCCCTAGAATTACATTCCAAACTGCTGATTTCTAATTGGTTGGCTTTCTGTAACACATTGGTATGTAAAGCTCATAATATCAGTGCAAATAAAATGTCATTGTATGATTCCAACAGGAAAATCAGAAACTTAAGAAGGAGCTTCTGGAAGCCCAGACCAGCATCTCTTTCCTTCAGAGTGAACTTGATGCTATGAAAAGTGATTATGCTGACCAGAGTTTAAATTCTGAAAGGTATATCACAACTATGGTTACATTCTAAATCCATTTGATAATTAATTATCCATTTGATGGACCTTTACCTTTCTGTTTTGTTTTTTCTAGAGATATGGAAATAATCAGGGAATATACAGATGAACGAGAAAATTTGGCGCAGCAGATTGAGATTCTTCAGTATGTATGTTTTTAATGTAAATTTTAACTGAATATTTAGGCTTTATCAATTTCATATTATCTTGTGCACATTAAAAGGACCAACGCAAAACAAGTTCTTCTATTATTGATTATTGATTGGACTTTTGATTGGCATTGGTTTGGACTTGGAAGTTTCAGTCCCCATTCCAAGTCCCAGAGACTTTCCTTTATCCATTACTATTATGGATCATGCTAAACTTTATAAAGATAACGTTCTTGCTTATTAAGGTGTATGTAAATCCTAAAAAAATAACTTCTCCTATTTGCTCCATTTTGTATTGGTGAATATACTGTTGAAAGTGTTTTGTTATATCTGTTTGTACCTGTTTTTGTTCACCCCCCCTCCTCCTTCCCCCGCCGCCGGGCCATTCACAAAGCGCAGTGAGCTTCGCGCATGCACAGTAGTAGAACCGGCTGTGAAGCAGCAAGAATTCACTGCCGGTTTCCCTTAGAAGGAATGGTGGCAGGAGCACCCGAGAGCTGGTTGAAAAATCAGCTGAGGTGCCGACATTCCTGGACAGGTAAATGTCCTAGTATTAAAAGTTAGCAGCTACAGTTTTGGTAGCTGCTGACTTTTAATTTTTAATATGCACTGTCTTTAAAGATTCGGCCAATAAAATCTAAGTGATTCTCCTCCAAGGACATTATATTATACTATGCTTTACTCCCAAGTTCTGTTACGCAACCTTGTTTTCCTCCCTGTGAAGGGCAAAATTGAAAGCACTGATTTTGAATGTTAAATGTCTTGGTCCCCTAAGAGCTATGTAATTTATATTTCCTTTTTTACAGTACAGAACTGCAGTTGTCCCAGAATATCTATCTATAGTTGTGTAATATTCTCTGGTTCAGCATTTATGTCTCATTAGTAGGGTGAAAAGTGCTTGTTAAATGTGGAAATGTTTTACCATTACATTTATCCAAAAAACGCATTCAGTAAAAGCGTAACAAACTTTTTTGCAAATTGTATTGAATTTTACATCAAAACAATATGTACTTCATTAGAGTGCCTATGCAAATTTGTACTTAGTTAACTGTTCATTATACAATATGTATACATTTCAAAAGACAGAGGTAAAAAAAGAGAAAAGAAAATTAAATAAAGTTCTGCGCTATGGACTAGATGCTAGAATAACTATTAATAGCTGCTCCCGGCTACAGCTGTTCCTACCCGAGCGGCGGCTCATAACAGGGCATTCACTTTACATGGTCATAATCGGGTTTCTGATCTGCCGATATACAGTTGGACTACCAGCAATTTGGCTATGCTATAAAATCCTCCTTTTAAACTATTGTTATGGGATTTGCTATCCCTGCTGGAGGCTCTTTCTGCTTTAAAGTTTTCCTTACCCAGGAACTTTTTTAATGCTGGGTTAATCCTGAGATACTTTTTTTAGTACTCTGCCAATTTCTCTGGCGGTTACCAGTCATCTCAATCTGTATTGTTTATTGATACACCAGGTGTTACCAAGATCACCAATTACTTTGTGGTCAATTGTCTCACATCACCTTTTTCTATAGTTAATATAGCGTTTACTATATAATCTATTTTTGTAATATCGCTAATATTCACTAAGTCTTTTTGATGCTCCTGAAGAAGCGCAAGGCACGTAACATGTAGAGCCCGGGATATGAGTATCATCTTAACCTGTTACATAGCCTACTCTTGGAATTCAAAACTTGACTGTGGAACGAGTGGTTCTTCACCTCCAAGTTGCTCATGCTAGTTCCTATGGCTATGTACAGGATATACCATTCAACCCTGTTATACTGACTTCTTCTATTGATATTTTTTATGTTTTTTTTCTATGTATAACACATTTTTAGATATCAATTACCCATGTGATCGTGCCTAAAAAGTCCAAGCCTTCTATTCCAAAAGTTTTTGTCTCAAATTATAGGACGTGGCACAGAGTATTTTAGGAGTATCCACAGTACCACTCTGTATTGATACTAAATATTTAATTCTATTAATAGCTGCTGCTTCCACTAAAGCCAGCCACCTGCAGGTTGATGGTAAACTAAATAAAATTAAATTATTGGGGGTAAGTGAAATTGGTGCTGCTAGTGTAAGGTATAATCTGGTGTATCACAGTATATAGAAAAAAAATTAAAATAACCAGCAACAAAAAATCAGTAAAGTGCTATGTGCACATACAAAATCCATAATAACAAAGTGCTAAAGTGCATGAAATCAATCAAAGTGCTATAATGTAACAATTGTGCATTAATTAATATATCATATGCATACTGTAAAATCTTATTGAAATTTAAAAAAAATCCAGAATTCATATCCAAATAAGTGCTAAAGAGGATAAAATCAATCAAAAAAAAAAAAAGTGCTGTATGCACAACAAAAAATGCTTATGTGAAGCCTCATGCACACAAATTCAATGAATAAGTCCATCAGCTCATATCAAACGTTAGAAATCGTATCCGCTGAGTGACATAAGTGCTTCTAAAAACATGCATGTATTCGGGCAGTGGCTTTGTCTCACACTTGTGCCCCCCTCTTATGCTGCACTGACCAGATAGCAATCCCCTTCACGGGGTTACAAGCCTGCACAGTACCAGTTACTACTGTAAGATAATAATTGAACCCACAACGTGACTCTGTATTAATATATTTATTTGCGCAACAAGTAAAACACTTACGAGAATCCAGCAGGTTACAAGCGTTTGAAACTAATCAGAAACAGAAAGTCTTGGTCGCGGTGCGTTCCACAGACCAAACCCAATGTGACGCAATAGCTTTACTTACGCATTTCGTCCCAAAGACGTCATCAGAGTCCTGTATAGAAGACAGTATTGTATTCGTTTGTCACAACAAGAATGTTTAGTTTTACTTATTCAGCTTAAAAAAATGAATTGCTACCCCCAGCTTCGGTGATAGGAAGGAGAAATTCCCTACCTTGTGTAAACAATATGCCAGGTCTATGAATCGGCTACTGTTTCTTTTTCTTGTATCAGTCATTTAGATGTTTCCTATCTTTACCTGGTTCATAAGCAGCAAGGGGTGGCACATGACTGTTATGTAATAGATATGTTGTTTCTCAATATTTTAGATATCTCTAAAATTGACTGGTCATGCGTCAGTATATCTATTGCATGTCATTGTATTACGGTATTTAAACTGTGTTTGGAAACCCGCCCTTGTAAATCGGAGGCTATAATTGTCTGTAAGACTGCAGAAACTTTAAAAAAAATTAATTATAAAAAAAAAAAGTTTAGCATAAATTCATTAATAGTGGAAAATATAATTTCAGTGAAAGTCATGACCTGGATGTACAGTCACTTTTGGTCTGATTCTTGTTATTACTCTAACTTTAGTTTGAAACTTTCTGTTGAATCCCCTGTATGACTTCTTTGGCTGACATTACATTTTTTCGATTACAGAACAGCTAATAGAAAGCTGCATGACAGTAATGACGGACTGCGGAGTGTGCTGGAGAACAGTTTGATCAAGTACAACAGATCACTGGTACGTAGATGTTCCAGACACTAGGTGCTGCTCTTCTAGTGCCAGTAATGATATGCTACCTGCAAGGACAAAAACGGTGATGAGTTTGTCTCAGGGCAGCCACATCTTCATCAGACTCATCATTTTCTCCCAGGATCTAGGAAAACCACAACTACAGTATATGGAACAATCTTTACAGTATAAATATCTGCATTCAGTGTTCCATAGATATATACAATAACAGCAGATTTTTATGTTTGTTTTTTTTAACCATTTACTAGCTGGTTTTAAAATCTAGCAAGGGTATGTCTTTGAGCTAATTTAAATTAATGCACTGAAATAGATTTAAAACAGAGATGGGTATTCAGGATGATCCTGGACTAGTTGAAATGAATCCCATCTATATATGACTAAATCAGATGCCTGTATTAAAGTGGAACTGAGAAGCGAAGATTTATTATGTTATAGATAACATCTATATATGTTAATTGTGCTATGCAGTAGCATGAAAAACAACATTTTTGTTTCAATTTTCTTACAATAAAAATAATGTATGTATGTCTAAACGTGCATAAAGTGCAAAAAAAAGTCCTGTATAATCAAGGACTTTTTTCCCTTTATAGGCACTTTATACATATACTGTATATTCTTTATTTTTATTGTGATAATACACTGCACTTTAGGATTTGACGTATTTATATAGATTTTTGCACTTTATATAGAAATGTGACTAATTGTTGCACTCTGATTGTGTGGTGATGCAGGTGGTTATCTTTATGGTTCCATAGGGTTTTTGTATATCAATCTTTCTGCTAGCGGCCTCCTTTATCACAGCACAGACCTTATATTCAATATTTTGATTTTGTTCATGGGTCCCAGGTCTGCTCAAAATATGCCTGTATATCTTTTAGAATGTTTGCTATTTTCCAAGAACAATAAAATGATCCATGTTCAATACACTTTAGGTTATTTTAAATACATTGTTGAGGACATCCATGTTCTAATAATGGAAACCTTGGCTGCAAAGAAGATGGGGATAATTTAATTTCCAAAGCTTTTGTGGGATTCAAGGGATGGGTTAATTTATAAGAACATTATGAGGATTTCACGTTGCGGATGTTCACATTAGTCACTTGATATATAAAGAGGTATATACCCGTCCAATGCCTCTTCACTTAGTGGCCCTGCCCCAAAATGAAGAACACTGTTCCCTGTCTTTCACAGGATTGGAAAAAGGACAAGGCCTCAGAAAAGAGAATTAATTACCTTGATTTATTGTATGGTTAGAACTCCTCTTTTTTAATGGTAATACATAAGCACACAATAATAAGTGTGCATATTATCCACTTTTACATCTAAGAACCTCACCAGTTACCTAAAAAGGTATAAAATTATTGACTCCCTTGTGGGGATTAGTGTAATTTTTACTGAGATAATCTGAAACAAAAACAGTGTTGCAAAAATAAGGTGTCAAAAATCTATTTCTCTTTATCTCTTACTCCTAAAAGGCAGAACAAGATAGACTGCTACATATTTTAGCTATAAAGGAATGTAAAAAATCACCTATAGTTGACGCTGAGGTGCAAATGCTACCATTACCCTAAATAAGAAGTAAAAGGAACTGTAGTATACATGTAATTGTGAAGAATGTGGAATGGAGGGTTAGAAAGGGAGGTTACAGTCGCTTCTAAGCAGAGGTTCTAAATTATTATTATACAAAATTTATATAGTGCCAACAGTTTGCCCAGTGCTTTACAATATAAAGGTATAGATGGGTCTTATGCACCGTACACACGAGCGGATTTTCCAGTCAGAAAAAACTTGGATGTTCGTTCCGACGGAATTCCACTCAAGCTTGGCTTGCATACACATGGTCACACAAAAGGACTCTGAACCTTCGACCTGCAAGAATGTGGTGACGTACTACACTACGATGAGCCGAGAAAATTAAGTTCAATGCTTCTAAGCATGCATCGGAATTGCTACAGACAATCCTGAACTTTTTCCGACCGAAAAATAGAGAACAATACAATGCTCTCAATCTTTTGCTGGCAGGAATTCCGCCAGCAAAAGTCCGAAGGAGCATACACACGGTAAGAATTTCCAACCAAAAGCTCACATTGGACTTTTGCTGGCGGAATTTCCAATCGTGTGTACGGGGCATTAGGCTGACAACATTCAACAATGGACAATCAGCTATGAGCAACAGGAGTCTTTCCACAAACAGTAAAATAATTGGATAACATTTTCTTTATTTTCAGCGCACAAACACTTCACCAGGAAGTACCATTTCCAGAAACAGTCCCAAGCTAAACAGACCTAATTCTCCATATGACCGGTATAGTAAATTGCTTACATCATGTTCAGTGATGGAAAAGAAAGTGTGTGTGTCTTTACATCATGGTAAATCAGGGGTGTCCAACCCGCAGGCAACCCAAGAGAGTTCAGCATGCAGCCGGGGCATGTCTGGAGGGATGCCATGCAAGCATAGAAGCCACGGCAGCTGGCAGGGACAAGCTAGGCACAGGCACGTAAGGAGGGATGCCGTGGATGCTGTGCAAGCATAGCAGCTGCTGTGGCCGGCACTGACAATTCAGGCACAGTTGGAGGGATGACAAGGCTGCTATTTTTGTAATAGCACCAGCAACAGTAAATACAGGGACTCCCGACAGCACCAGGCAAGTAAATGCTGCATGGCTGCGTCTAGGGAAGTGCTGGTGGGCTTCTCCCCCCCCCCCCCCAGATTTCAGATGTGCCCCTGTCCCCTCCAGGGCCCTTAGCCCACTATTTGCTGTGTGGGGAGGATGTGGGTTTGGGGGGGGGGTAACTGAAATCTGGGGGGGGGGGCAGCCCTCCCAGCACCCCCTTGATACAGCCATGTGTGCCTGGCTGTATGTCACCCTCTTTTATTTTACAATAAAAGTGATGGTTTATTGCTCACATAGGTACATTATCTATATCAGAGATCGTTACCTTTTAGATTTGCTCAACTTTTTTCTGTTTATCAGCTATCCTTATTGTTACTGTATTTTGTGTGGCCAAAGACAATTCCTCTTCTTCCAATGTGGCCCAGGAAGGTCAAAAGTTTGGACACCCCTGTGTTAAATGATGGTGAGGAGAGTGCATGCTATGTCTTTTCTTGGGAAAATAATTAAAATCCAAAGTGATATATTCTGTCAATTTAATTTGGAAGATATACATTTCAAAGCAGAATGCGTAAAGTATATGCAAGCAGAGATGCATGTATTGAAGTGTCTTGGAGAAGAACTGCTGCTGTCAATATTAATCAAGGAAGTTTTACCATTGAAACATTAAAGGGAAAAACAGATTGCTTCTTGTGGGCTGTACACACTGCTTCTTCAGACTGATTCATGCATGAAGCCCTTTGTTTTCTCTGTAAAATGGTGCTCTATATTTAGATGTACTCTTGTCTATTGCTACATAATTACTGTAGTCGAAAATTCCTGGTATTGGCCTTAGGCTGTAAAAAGCAGATGTTCCCCTCAATTTAGATAATGCTTTGTAAGTTTGGGTAAGTTTATGTACTGGAGCTGTCCCATATTGCATACAGAGAGATTCCAACTCTGCCTGTGTGCAGGTTCCTTTTACTACTTTATACAGGTAGATGAGAGAGAGTCTGTCATGCAGTTAATCATACAAAACAATGATTAACAAGTCAAAGTCTGTGACTTGGGGGCTACTATAAACATAAGTAGGGATAAGTGAATTTGAAGAGGTTTGATTCATAGTGTTCTGCATATCTATACACAAGCGAATCATTAATTTTGCCGTGGACCCTATAAAAACAATGATTGGTGTGTTTTAATAAGCAATTGTAGCCCACTGTGGGGCTGCTGTTGTTTTTTTTTTTACTGGTAATGGCGATGATCAGCAATTTTTAGTGGGATTGCAGCGGACAGATCGGACACTTTTGACACTTTTTCTGGACCATTGACATTTATACAGCGATCAGAGCTAAAAATAGCCACTGATTACTGTATAAATGTCATTGGCAGGAAATGGGTTAACACTAGGGGGCGATCAAGTGGTTAAATGTGTGTCCTAGGGAGTGATTCTAACTGTGGGGGTTGGGACTGCCTGGAGGAAGAGACCGATCGCTGTTCATACTTAGTATGGACAGCAGATCTGTCTCCTCTCTCCTGACAGAATGGAGATCTGTCTATTTACATTGACAGATCTCTGTTCTGTCTCTCTCAGGAGCGATCGCGGGTGTCCAGCGGACATTGTGGCCGCCGGGCGCGCGCATCGGCTCAGTCGTCGCGCGACTGAGCCGACGACTGAGTGGCCGACGTACAGCTACATCGATTCGCCCAGGGGAGCCAACCTGCCTCAGTATAACTGTGGCAGCTGGTCCTTAACTGGTTAAAGTTATTGTAAACGCCCACCTTGTAAAACAACCCATTCAGTTTAAAATAGTAATGAAAGACAAAACATTTTTGTAAAGATATAAAAACATTATAAATACCCTTTTTTCCCCTTTTTTGTAAGTGATCACCTTTCCTCTGTTCTCAGCTGCATAAGAGCTGGAGGGGGGAGGAGAAGCGGCAGCACACTGAGCTTCCCAATGAATGGCTGTGCAGTGGGGAGAGTCAGGACAAGTCTGATCATTGGAGGAGAGTACACTGAGTTCCCAGCATAGCTAGAGAACTGACCACGGTGTGCTCTCCTGCTTAGTATGGTCAGTTTTTAATAGAAAAGCTAGGGGACTATCGGGAACACCAGTGATTTCACATAAAGGAAGCAGTACAAAGAGAACAGGATACTTTGTCATACAAGTACATGGTTCAGCAGGCACATATCAGGAATGGGAAGTGATGGGGTAATAAACGCTTTAAGTCTAATGATATTCTTAAGTGATTTTCAATTATTTTATGTTGTACAACTTTTGGTCTCTAGATCTCCATCCTACTTAGATGAGGACTATGATTCTTTAGCAGTGTGTGATCCTATGCAGAGAATGAACTGTGAGGTTGACAGCCTTCCTGAGAGCTGTATAGACAGTGGTCTATCCACTCTGAGAGACTCCAATGAGTATGATTCTGAAGTCGAGTACCGGACACCAAGGAACTTCTACAGGTCAAGGTTTCAACCTGAGAGTTATGGTGGGGATGCTTCAGATACAGATGTGAGTATCATGATCTTGTTTACAGCTTGGCCTGCCATACGTTGGCAATGCATGCTTGCACTTGTAGTTTCACAAAGATTGAAAATTACAAATTAAAATGACATACATTAAACTTTGGTGAGGGTGCTAAAAAATGAAAAAGTAATTTTGCATCTTAATAGTTGAATTGGACTTAATTTAAAAATATTGTACCAGGAGCTTTTGAGATACCAGTGGCCCTACTTCTCCCCAAACAGTTTTTCTATAATTACATGCACAGCATCATTATACCCCAACTACCGGGCCCTAGGTTTCTGACTAGGTTATC
This sequence comes from Lithobates sylvaticus, assembly GCA_028564925.1. NCBI lineage: Eukaryota > Metazoa > Chordata > Amphibia > Anura > Ranidae > Lithobates > Lithobates sylvaticus. Next base: position 295,123,706 of record CM053026.1, read on the forward strand.
TTTTGGGAGAACATTAATCCTTAACAATTAATCTAATACTAACAGTTAATCGTACCCTCCCCCTAACCTTCGCATTTAAACTAACCTTTCAAGTGGTTGTAAACCTTCACATATACCCAGTGAAGTGAATAACCTCAGGTGATACACAGAGATGAAACAAATTATCCTACATAAGTTTTACCTGTCAATCTGCTGCCCTCTTCTTTTCTATATCTGTTTAAAGTGCAGAATTTACACAGGAATTCTTATCTATGAAAAGCAGGGGGCAGGGAGCTGAAATTACACTCTGCAGAGCTCAGTGAGGGGAGTTCTGAGCCCTAATTTGAGGGCTTCACACAGCACACGGGAAAATAGCTGAGGCTGTCAATCACCGGCTGTATGCTGGGTCTCCTTCACCTTTTTTCGATGTCAGGAGAACTTGTCAGAAGTGACTCTTGCAGATAGCAGAGGAACGAAGCAGCAGACAGAAATGACTTGGTGCTCTGGATATAGAGGGGTAAGCTTTGTTCACAATTCATGTCTGAGGTTTACAACCACTTTAAATGTAATTCCCTAACCCGCAACATTAAACCTAACCTCTTTAACCTAGTTAACACCCCCCCCCCCCCCAAAAAAAAATCTAAATCAAAGCATCACTTGATTTGTTAGCCAGTCATTTATCTTATTGAGGCAATGCCTTTGTGCATGTTCTGCTCTGTAACCGTCTAGGGATTCTTTGTAGCAGCCCTTAAATATTGAACCTTTAACGTCTATGTTCTACATTTAAATGGCCTAGGACACCTGGCCCTAGGGGCATGCAAATCTGATTTATCTTTTTGCACTTCTGTACTGTTAATAATAATTTCCTTAAAGGTTATCAGTAAAATGGGCACTGGGGAGAGAAACGCCAACCAGTTTTATGGGTTAATGTGAATACTCTGAACACCTATAAGCTCATTGACTATATCTGATGGCAATTAAATGTTAAAATGTGTGCGTAATACTCTATATGACTGCAATAACATTTTACATTTTCTGAATCAGTTTTTGAGAGTTTACCTAGTTTTCAGCCAACATCCAAGCAAAAGTGAACCTAGTTATGCCAGCTGTAACCAGGAGCAACAGAAAGGTTGCAGTTGCGTAAAAAAAATTTTTTATATGTTGCTTATTCCTTGGTTGTAGGTTCCAGAAATCCGAGATGAGGAGTCGTATGCCCCAGAATCTGCTGGATCAATTCTTGACTGGAAACCTTCACGACCTGTCAGCAGGAGCAGTTCAGGAGCGTCATCGAGAAAGTGCATCTCAGCACTGCCTGCACATGCAACACGAGTAAGCAGAATGTATTTTTAACTTTTTATGTTTACATGGAAACATGAAAAATTACCTTTTTAGCACTACAAATACAGGCCTGAAGTTAAAGCTTGTCAATATATCAAATAGTGTTAAGTCATATAGCTCTCACTCTCTGGTCTGAGATATTTATATCTGACAACATTGCCATATTAGGTCTTGTTATGCCCCGTACACACGGTCAGAAATTCCGACGGAAAATGTCCGATCGGACCATGTTGTCGGAAAATTCGGCCGTGTGTGGGCTCCATCTGACTTTTTCCGGACAAAGTGCCACACATGCTCAGATCAAATTACGAGACCAAAGCTATTGGCTACTAGCCTCTACGTAGTTCGCAACGAACGTCACCACATTCAGAATGATCGGATTTTCCGACAACTTTGTCCGACCGTGTGTATGCAACATCAGTGTCGGACAAAATCCGACACTGGTCCGCTGGTCCGTTGGATTTTGTGGTCGGAATTTCCGACCGTGTATACGGGGCATTAGAAAGAAATTGAACTCACAAGCCATGGTTTCTCCAACCCAATAAGCCAAAAGTTTGTCTTCAATCCAGTACAGATAGGTCTATCTATCTAGCTATCTAAAAAATCCAAAAAAGTTATTTTATGAAACATTTGATAGGTTTTGCTTTGCCCGATTTTTGTTCAATTTAATTCTGCTCTACCTTTGATAAGGGTTCAGAAAGTTTTAGAGACCTACAGTATATCAAGATTTCAGCTTTTGGTTCTAGTATTTCATATGTGATGCTTATTGCTAGGCTTACTAAACTCCTCTATATAAATTTTTAAGAAAAACTACGGTATATTTTGATGTACTTTAATGTTACCCATATTTCAACAAGAATAATGGGCAATGAGACCTCTGCCTATGCTTGAACCCATTGCGGCTTGCTTGTTGCTAAACCAAAAAACATACAAGGCGGTGGTGTCTTCTTTCATTCCACCTATAGAAAATTAACAAATGTGGGCCTGTTGCACCCCCACCCCACATAATTCTGCCTGATTTATTCTATTTTTTAGTATTTGGTTATATAAAAAAATTATTCTGACATATAATAAAAAGGAATTTTTTTTAGGTAGATGCAGAGGATCGAATGAGCAAGTTTCCAAGCACAGAGAAAGCATACAAGATAGTCCTTGCTGGAGACGCTGCTGTTGGAAAGTCTAGTTTTCTCATGAGACTTTGTAAAAATGAATTTCGAGGCAACACAAGTGCTACCTTGGGTATGTCAAAACCATGATGAATTTCCATTGTTATGTTAAAACTAAAGAACATTAATAGATGACTGTTTCAAGGGTAGTAAGGTTATGGTGGCATAAGGCATTACTGAAGTTATAAACTAACTATTTTCAGGATTTATACACACTAGCATTTTTTTTTAAGCTCTAAAAATGATGGAGAAAAATGCTAATAGCGTTTTTTGTGCCAGCTTGTAGTAGTGTTTTAGTAGCTTTTAGGAGCATTATCGTTTTATGTGCATGTTTACAGTACATGAAGAAAAAATAAACTCTTGAAAAAAGAAGTTAAGAGCGCTTTAGTAGCGTCTAGAAGTGGTTAGGAGTGTTTAGCGTTTTTGTTTTTCTGCCGGAAAAAACATTTAAATAACCTCTACAAAAACAATTTTTTTTCTGTTCCTAGATGCTGAAGCTCGAAAAACGCTAATAGCCTAAAGTAGTGTGCATGGACACAGAGGATAACACTATTTAGCTGCTAGGAACAGAAAAAATGCTAATAACAGCTTCTAGGAGCTTAAAAAAAAACGCTAGTGTGCACGGAGCCTCAAGCTGGATTGTTAAGCTTGTGGTTGGATGTTATACTGTGAATAAAACTGATTTTCATTTATCCCTTTCATTTGCAGTAATTATTTTTTAGTTTCTTAAACCATAAAATACTTTTCTGAAGCCTTCACATAATATATACTTTAATCATCAGAGCTTATAAATTTTCACTTGTTTTACCTTTTATTTATCGTTTAGATTTTTTTTTTACTGCATGTTATACAGCAGCCTGCTTGGCTCATCCATTATTTTACTAACTATTAGACAATATTTCAAGTTAATATTTTAGAACTGTTTTACGATTTAAGGGAACTTACTATAAGTTGTAATATTGTTGTATAAATAGAGATTAACCGCAATTTTTGTGTTGCAAAAAGGAGTGGATTTTCAAATGAAGACCCTCGTAGTAGATGGAGAGCCAACATTACTGCAGCTTTGGGATACAGCAGGTCAGGAAAGGTATGAAATCTGGCCTTTTGTCCTTTGTGATCATATTTGAATCATTATAATAGATGCGCAGCCCCCTAATGAGCCATAAGTGTAAAGGGATCCCCCACCCTGCACAGTCAGGCACACCGCACTTTCACATTAAGGAATTGTCCAGTGCTTTGTTTTGTATTTTTATTAGGGGGTTTAACTTGGATGGGGAAAAGGGTAATATGGGATGCCCACGTGACTTTAGCAGAACTTTTCAGGGACAAAACCCCACACACTGCTATTTACACTCCTCAGCTTCCTCCAGCACAACACTTGTTCGAAACACTACAACTCCCAGGACCAGCTGGCACACTGTAACGTGATCTGACAACAAGGCTCAGTCAGCTTAGTAGCAAATGCCCTTTACAGGCAGGGACTGCAGGCCCCTTTGGTAGTGTAGTGCCCAGCTGTCCTTCTGTGGCTACTGATCCCAGCACCATCTCTTCAGGCACTGCCAGCCTACCTGGCTGCAGCTGCCCCTTTCTCCAGCCTTTTTGGCTAAACTTCCATAGTCCTCCCAGGCTGACTGTATCCATCTCAGACTACTCTCACCCAGTTCTCTCAGGCTGCCTCTCAGTCCTCCCCCACTGTAACATTCACCAGCCCACCTGACTGTCTACCTCCCTGTAGATTTGCTTGGCAGTGTTCTCCTGCTGTCCTCACACTTGCTCCCATGCCACTGGTCAGGACACCTCTGTGTCATGAAGAGGGTCCCTTTCGCACCTAAGCTCCCAGACCCGAGCTGACTAGGGGGCTACCCTCAAGGGTCTCTGACGGCCTCCTAGCACTCCATCTACATCTTCCACTCAAACTCCACTGTCCCAGCTGGGCTGACCCTGAGTATTTTTGAGGGGGGCTGCCCCCTGCCAACCCATCTGTTGGGGATTGGTCGGGGCCCTCATGAATACTGCAGGCAGTTCCACCACTCCCATTGTTCTAGAATCTTCAAGTTTTTAGAAGTAGGGAGAGATATCAGAGATGCTACCATAATCATCATAGATGTTAGCAAAGATCATGTCATATATTGTACAGTGAAAAAGTATTTGCCCCCCTTCCTGTTTTTTTTTTTGCATATTTCCCACACTTAAATGATTCAGATCATCAAAAATGTAATATTACACAAAGATAACCCGAGTAAATCCAAGATGCAGTTTTTTAATTATTATTTCATTTATTAAGGGAAAAAATCTGTTCAACCCTGCCTGGCCCAATGTGAAAAAGTAATTGCCCCCTCCCATGCTGAACTGTACTGTGATTAACCACAAGTTTTTTGATTGCTGAGTTAAATTTCACTTGCCACACCCAGGCCTGATTACTGCTAGATCTGTTGAATCAAGAAATCCACATAAATAGAAGCTGTCTGACAAAGTGAAGCACGCTAACGGATCACAAAAAGCCACACATCATGCTACAATCTAAAAAAATTCAAAAACAGATTAGAAACAAAGTAATGTACATGTATTGGTCTAGGAAGGGTTTTAGATCCATTTCTAAGGCTCTGTAACTCCAGTGAACCACAGGAAGCACCATTATCCACAAATACAAATATTACTCCAAGAGCATGACGCCAACTCATCCAGGAGGTCCTAAAAGAACCCAAAACAACATCAAAAGAACTGCAGGCCTCACTTGCCTCAGGTAATATCAGTGTTCATGATTCAACAATAAGAAAGAGACTTGGCAAAAATGACATCTATGGGAGAGTTCCAGGGCCAAAGCCACTGCTGACCAAAAAGAACAAAAAGGCTCATCTCACATTTACCAAAAAACATCTTGATTTATCCCCAAGACTTTTAGGCAAATATTCTGTGGACCGATGGGACAAAAATGTAACTTTTTTAATACAGCATTTCATAACAAGAACATCATACCAACAGTCAGACATGGTGGTGGTAGTGTGATGGTCTGGGGCTGCTTTGCAGCTTCAGGACCTGGACGACTTACCATAATTGATGGAACCATGAATTCTGAGCTCTACCAGAAAATCCTAAAGAAGAATGTCTGGCCATCAGTTCGTGACCTCAAGTGCACTTGGGTTGTGCAGCAGGACAATGATCCGAAACACAACAGCAAGTCCACCTCCAAATGGTTCAAACAAAGCCTTGGAGTGGCCTAGTCAAAGCCCAGACTTAAATCCAATTGAGATGCTGTATCATGACCTTACACAGGCTGTTCATGCTGGAAAACCCTCCAATGTGGCTGAATTCAAACAATTCTGCAAAGAAGAGTGAGACAAAATTGCTCCACAGCAATGTGAAAGACTCATTGCCAGTTATCGCAAACGCTTGATTGCAGTTGTTGCCGCCAAGAGTGCAACAACCAGTTATTAGGTTTAGGGAGCAATTACTTTTTCACATAAAGCAAGGCACGCTTTTTTGCCTCAATAAATTAAACCATCATTTAAAAACTGCATGTTGTATTTACTCGAGTTATCTTTGTGTAATAATAAAATTTGTTTGATGATCTGAGTCATTTAAGTGTGACAAATATGCAAAAAAAATAAAAATCAGAAAGGGGGCAAATACTTTTTCACAGCATTGTATATCATGAAATTATTTCACTCATAGCAGTCATCTAATGTGCATACCCAAAAGTTAGGAAATGTGTGGTAGTTCAGTAATGTGCAGGGGAAGTCCAACAGCAGTTTTTGAAAATAACATTTTCTTTCACTGATTAAAAAGAAATAATTAAGAAATTAATGAAGGGAAATCTAAAATAAACTGATGTGTTTATATTTTGTATTCTAGATTTAGGAGCATTGCAAAGTCTTATTTTAGAAGGGCAGACGGAGTCCTCCTTCTGTACGATGTGACTTGTGAGAAGAGCTTTTTGAATGTGAGGGAATGGATAGATATGATTGAGGTAATCTAAAAAATTCTACATTTATAGTACAAGTTATAGTAAAAAAGTTTTTGTTTTTGGTATGTGTATCGCTTGCGTCTATCTATTAAGTTCTTGTGGTAAAACCAAGGAAGCTTAGACTTCTGAATTGCATCAATGCTTTACTAAACAGGAAAAATCTGCACATACAAACTGTAGGATGAACAATACAATACAACTTATAGCTTCACAAAATATATGCCTACACATATAAGCATGTATAATATGTACACATTAGGTAAACTAAACAATTACTCAACTTAGGGGTTAAGATGTCCTTCATAGTCCCTTGTTCAAAGTCCAACTCACAAAAGCGTCTCAAACGTTATCCAGCTCATGGAAAGCCATCTTGTCCTTTGTCCTTCCAAAACACCAACTCCCTGTCCCAAAACACATGTCTCTTTCAAACCCTCCCATGCCCCTCCCACCCACTTCCTGTAAACACCAACTTTCTCTGCTCATCTTCTATCTGGTTTATTTACATATCAATGGAGGGGGAAGAGGCCTTCTGTGGACATGCTGTTACTAAATCTAAAACTCTATATTATTGCAATAAAGTCACTATACAAATGCCCATAGCAACACAGTATATTTGTCATATACTATATACCGTATATACTCGAGTATAAGCCGAACCGAATATAAGCTGAGGCACCTAGTTTTACCACAAAAAACTGGGAAAACTTAGGGGTTTCTGGACCCAAAGGGTCCCGAAATGACATTGCTGCAGATGGACACAGTTGACCGACTTTGGGGCCCCGTATCTCGGGGCCAGTTAGAGCTAGGAACCCCAAATTTGGAATGCAAACCCAGTGGAACTAGCACTACAACATATCCAAAAGTAATTGGACAATTGAATCAAAAGCTGTTTCATGGCCAGGTGTGGGCTACTCCTTTTTGTTATTTCTGAATCAATTAAGCAGATAAATGGTCTGGAGTTGATTCTAAGTGTGGTATTTGCATTTGGAATCTATTGCTGTGAACCTACATCATGCGTTTAAAGGAGCTGTCTATGAAAGTGAAACAAACCATCGTAAGGCTTCAAAAACGAAACTACAACATATCCAAATTTGGGGTTCAAAGAACCAAGTGGCCCAGAGATATGTCATTTTCTGCAGCAGAAAAATGCTTGACTTGTGTATAAGCCGAGGGGGGCATTTTCGGCACAAAAAAAGTGCTGAAAAACCTGGCTTATACTTGAGTATATACGGCATGTAGAGTCTTCTCTGTACTGTATTTTCACAGTGCTAGTCTGTTAGTATGCCCACATATGTCAGTTTATTTACCTAATATGGCTGAATTCTTTTGTTATTGAACAGTGTTTTTTTTCTTCATTGCCTTAATATCATAGTTTCCCCCCACAGCCTTTGCAACGTTGCACACTGTTACATCTTTGCTTTTTAGTAATCCACAGTTTCAAGTCATGCCAGTTTCAAGTCTATACATATCCTTTGATTCACTATTTCTTTATCGTTCATTGGGGATCACAAGAATGTTGAAATTCTTAGACATGTTTTTTATGCTCTGGGAGCTATGGGCAGCAAACAGGAAAAAAATCGCCCTAGTAACCCCACCCCTAATTGTCATTTTTTTTGCTAGTGTCCTAGGAGGTTGTACACCTATTCCCACAGCTCTAATGAGAAAATGCCTAACTATATTTTTGCTCGCTTTTATTTTTTTCATCAGTCATGTGGATGTTTCAGTGATGCATGTTAACAGAGAAACCACGAGAAGGGTAGAAGATATGGGGACTTCACTAATAAGTAGTTCAATTTGCACTTTAGATCTCAGTTTGAGTCAACTGGTTTGGCCCTCCGTTCTGTGTTGGTGATGATTCTTCTGTTTAACCACATCAAAATGAATTTAGCTTCTTATAGAGAATCCTTCCATCACTGGGTAGGTCCCCACATTATGGAATAATTGAAGCAGACATCTAAAGCCTTCTTCTTTGATGGCTTATTACAAACTTCTGGCATAAGAACAATGCCTATACAAAACGGGTAGGGCACCCTGGCTTTGAGGGACATGTTATCCTTCGACCGGTTCCTGACGTTGTCAATTGCCAACCTCTTGGGCAGCCACAGTAGGATTGTACCACAATGCAGGAGATCCACTCTAGGGTCAGAGGAGCCCTGCCCCTCCACCTCTACCAGTGCGTAGTCACAGATTTTCAGAACCATACTTTAAAAAGGCAGTGGGGCCAATGTTAAAGCACTACATCCTATATACATTGATAAAGATTCTTACGTTGCTTACGGATAACAAACTAAAAAATGTTTTTACAAAGTTCATTATCAAAAATCAATTGAAAACATACATAGACATTTAAATAAAATGTATCGTGTCCATCTGCAAAACCCTGAATTAATATGGGACACCTCCTATGTTACCAGTCTTGCATGTATCATATCATATATTCCATTCATCTGTATATCATAGAAATATGTACAGTATATGGGGTCCCCGTCCACCTCAACACATTTCATGGGCCGTACCTGCTTCCTCAGTAGGACTTCAGGGAATGCACAATCTAGGTAGTCATAGGGAAAATAAATACACTTTCAGTGCAAACCATACACGTACTGTATGTGCTGCATTTACATGTCATTATTTAAACACCATAGATATGTTTGCTGTGTCCCATTTACTTCACTGGATTCAAGTCTTCTCTCACTAAAATTCCGAACGTCAAGAACGTGGTGACGTACAACACGTATGACAGGACAACACATACGATGTCTCGTACTTGCTTCAAACCATGCGTCATTTTTGGAACATCAAAACAGCATACAGACGAGCGGTTTTCCTGATAGAGAACATGTTCTAAATTTTCAAATTCCTATCTAAGTCCGTCTGAATTTTCGACGGAAAAAGTCTGATGTGGCATACACACGATTGGAATATACGATGAAAAGCTACCATCAGACTTTTTCTGTCGGAATGTCCACCCATGTGTACACGGCATAAGAGTTTGAACTGACGGTGCATTAGAGCCAGTGGTTTGCTATTCAGGAGCGCTACTGTTGGGTTCCGGTGGTAAGGTAGTATTGAACATGGTGGAAAGGATCCTGAACACATCCGACAAAAAGGTGCGGGCTGTGAGACACTCCCCCCAAATGTGGACTGTGTCTGTGGGCCAAATGTGGACCTGGTGCCTTACAGCTGCAGAAGCTGTGTGAAGGGTATTGGGGGTGGAATTTGGAGATCCTGACGGGGACCAGATACCTCCTGGTGAGCACCTTTTATAGATGGTTTCAGGGGCCACTATGTTCAGTGATGTGGATTTGGTTGCCTGACATATTTGTGCCTAGTCAGCTGGGTCTAGCTTAAAGCAGAAGTAAACCCTCCTATCATTTTCAGCCAAGGAAGCTGCCATCTTTGCCTCTGTTTAATCTTCAACTGCCACAGTGCTGCACATGTGATCCGTTATGACACCAGCCATTGGATGGTTTGACTGTTTGGTTGAGAGCACAGCCAATGTGCAGTTAGCTTTCACGGCATGCCTTTTTTTTTAGACTGTTAAATCGATGGGTTTACTTCCACTTTAAGGTTAAGGTTGTTCTCCCATTTGTTTGTGTTAGTTGGTGGGGAAGATGTTGTATGTGATAGTAGCTGAGCGTATAGGTTGGAGATAAGTCCGCGTCTGTGAGCATCAGATTTACATGGGCCTTTCAAAGGTGGAAAAACCTGGGTTTGTGGAGTTAGGTGGTGTGTTTTGTGCCAGGAAATGTTTGATCTGTAGATCGCTAAAGGTTTCTGTTGCTGTAAGATTGTGATTCGCGAATCGTGGGAAAGGGAGTGATTGTTGTGGAGGTCAAAAAGTTATGGGTGTGTATCAGTCCTGCATTTGACCAAGCGGAGAAGGAGGTCAGAGAGGACCAGGCTGGGTAAAAAGAGGGATTATGGAGCAAAGAAAAGGGGGGATTGTGGAGGGATTGGAGGCCAAAGCGCATTTTAAGCCTGTCCCATATGGAAAGGCTATGTTTAGTGATCGGCCGACGCTGTGCAGGTGCTAGCCATAAGAGATTTGCTGTAGAGAGAGAGTCACAGTTGACTGGATCTAGTGCTACCCATACTGGGGTTTCCTTAGTGGTGTGATACTTGGGCAGCTGCGCCAGCTGAGCGGCATTGTAGTATTTTGTAAAGTTCGGTACACTAAGCCCGCCTCGGATGTGGGGAGTGTATAAGGTGGGTTTAGGTTGATGGGTTTAAGTTTGCCCCAAAGGAATTGTGAGGTCCTGCGTTGTAGGATGTGTAAGTAGTAGGATGGAACCTGTATTCGGAGAACTGTAAAAAGATATAGGATTTTGGGGAGAATAGACATTTTGATCACTGTGATTCTGCCCATCCATGCCAATAGTAGAGAAGACCAATTTGTCATTAGGTTGGTGAGTTGTGTTAGCATAAGAGGGTAGTTGTCAGCGTAGAGTTCTTCCGGGTTTGCAGTAAGCTTAATTCCTAAGTAGGAGATATGAGTGGTTGTCCAGGTAAATGGAAGGGTTTCACCTAAGTGGGTCTGCAGGCTAGGCGACAGGGAGATGTTTAAGGCTTTAGATTTTTGTGGATCTATTATAAGACCAGACACTTGTCCAAATTTGGAAAGGGTGTCCATCAAATTGGGAGCGGAAATAAGGGGTGAAGTGAGGAATATCAGGACATCATCAGCAAATAAGCAAAATTTATGCTGTTGGCCTACATCTAGACCTTGTATGTTAGGGTTAGAACAGATGAGCAAGGCTAGGGGTTCAATTGCTAGGGCAAAAAAAAGTGGGGAGAGAGGACAGCCTTGAAAATGACCTCTTTCTATGGGGAAGGAGTTGGAACGGAACCCTGGGTAAGATTCAAATGCTTTTGAGTTTTGATATAGGGCAGCAATCCATTGCAGGAAATGTGTCCCTAACCCCCAATGGTGTAGGATGGAGTCGAGGTAAGACCAGGATAACGAGTTAAATGCCTTGCGTATGTCAAGGGAGAGAAAGCATGTGGGGATACGTCAGGTTTGGGCTGCATGGGCTAAAAGCATAGCTCGGTGTATGTTGTCACCTGCTTATCTGGAGGGGATAAACTGGGTTTGGTCTTTGTGGACTAAGGTACCAATAATGGGGTTGAGGCAGGTCGAAAGGTCCTTTGCAAGTAACTAATATCTAGGTTGAATATGGATATCGGTCTGTAGTTGGACCAGAAGGTATCGTCTTCATTTGGCTTAGGGATCATGGAGATACTCTGTGAGAGATTCTGTGCGGAAAGAATGGCCTTTTAAGCAGAAAATTGAAAGTAGTAAGTTGCCGACAGGCGTTACGTAGTTTCAGGGATTTAATTGCGGATTGAATTAATTCAGCTGTGATGGGTCGGTCTAGGGCAGTGTTGACGAACCTTGGCACCCCAGATGTTTTGGAACTACATTTCCCATGATGCTCCACTACACACAGAAATGTGTCTGGTTTGTTTGATTTCATATAAAAAGTGTGTTTTGATTTGCGAAGAATCTTCTCTGCCAAATCCGTCAAGAGGTCGAGTTCTAATATTGCTTTCTCAAAGATTAGTTTAGTTGACGGGGAGGGCGAGGTTCGAAAGACCTCTGAGGCCTTGTAGAAGGCTTTTTCTAGACGCTTAGGAAGCTGTCGCTTCACCTTACGTTGGTGGGATGCTTGGCTGATACAGACCCCTCTGATGACTGGTTTGTGGGCTTCCCATAACGTCGGGGGGTGTATGTCTAAAGACACATTTTTAATAAGGTATTCCTTGATAGCGCTTTCTATTTCCTGGTGGTGGGTAAGGTTGGCCAGCAAGCTATCATTAATGCACCAGGTTCAGGGATTAGGCCTTGAAACAAGGGAGGAAAAAGCAGTAAGGACTGCATTATGGTCAGACCAGGTCCATTGTACTATGGTTGAGTCCAGAATAAGCGGAGAGGTGCCTATGCTAACAAAGAGGTGGTCTATGGGGGGATGGGAATAGTGGGTGTATTGTCGCCTTGTGGGGTTCTGTTACTACCAGGTGTCGAGAAGTGAGTGTTGGTTCAGGAGTTGTTGGTATGAAAGGTGATGAGCGGTAGATGGGGCTGGGGACTTATCTAGGAACGAGTATAGCACTTGATTTGAGTCACCACAGATCATAAGTGTACCCCGTTTATAGGAGGCTGACTTTGTGTCTAACAGATGACCAGTGAGTATAAGATTGCGACCCTCGGGTCTCTGAGCTCCGCCAGGTGTGATGAAATGTGATCAAGATGCCTCGCTGTTTAGTTGAGGCCGAGGCTCTATATACTTGTGGGTGCACATTAGTGCCCACTATCAGTGCTGCCTATTAGGCTGCATTGATGAGCACTATCTTTTCCCATCAGTGCCTCCTATCAGTGCCCACCAGTGCCTTCTATCAGTGCCTCCTATCAGTGCCTCCCATAAGCGCTCATCAGTGCCTCCTATTGGTGCCTTCTCTTAGTGCCCATCAATGCCTCCTATCAGTGCCTAACAGTGCCCATCAGTGCCTCCTATCAGAGCTCATCACTGCCTCCTATCAGTACTCTGCTCCCCCTTCTCCCCCTCACCTCTCCTGTGTGTGTTTTGTGGGCAGTCAAGTGCAAAGCTAACGAGCTCACACTTCCCGCGGAGCACACACAGGAGAGGGGAGGGGGAAGAAGGGGGAGAAGATCGGCTGTGACCTTTCTCATTCCATGCGAGAGAGGACGGAGGGGGAGAGAGAACTATCAATGCCGGCTCTGTGCTGTTCCCTGAGATAGACGCTGTCAGCTCAGAGCCGCGTGACTAGCAATCCCGATGCCCCCCCCCCGACCGTGGCGGAATGCCAGGGCCTTGTCGCAAATGCGACTGTTGTGACCCTGGTAATTCTGCCACTGGTATCTCACAAAAGTGAGTACACCCCTCCCATTTTTGTAAATATTTTATTATATCTTTTCATGTGACAACACTGAAGAAATTACACTTTGCTACAATGTAAAGTAGTGAGTGCACAGCTTGTACAACAGTGTAAATTTGCTTTCCCCTCAAAATGACTCAACACACAGCCATTAATGTATAAACCGCTGGCAACAAAAGTGAGTACACCCCAAAGTGAAAATGTCCGAATTGGGCCCATGTGTCAATATTTTGTGTGGCCACCATTATTTTCCAGAACTGCCTTAACCCTCTTGGGCATGGAGTTCACCAGAGCTTCACAGGTTGCCCCTGGAGTCCTCTTCCACTCCTCCATGACGACATCACGGAGCTGGTGGATATTAGAGACCTTGCGCTCCTCGACCTTCCGTTTGAGGATGCCCCACAGATGCCCAATAGGGTTTAGGTCTGGAGACATGCTTGGCCAGTCCATCGCCTTTACCCTCCGCTTTTTTAGCAAGGCAGTGGTCGTCTTGGAGGTGTGTTTGGGGTTGTTATCGTATTGGAATACTGCTCTGTGGCCCAGTCTCTGAAGGGAGGGGATCATGCTCTGCTTTAGTATGTCACAGTACATGCTGGCATTCATGGTTCCCTCAATGAACTGTAGCTCCCCAGTGTTGACAGCACTCATGCAGCCCCAGACCATGACACTCCCACCACCATGCTTGACAGTAGGCAAGACACACTTGTCTTTGTACTCATCAGACCACAGAACATGGTTCTAGTAATCCATGTCCTCAGTCAGCTTGTCTTCAGCAAACTGCAGGCTTTCTTGTACATAACCTTTAGAAGTGGCTTCCTTCAGGGATGACAGCCATCCAGACCTATTTGATGCAGTGTGTCATTTCTTCAGTGTTGTCACATGAAAATATATAATCAAATATTTACAAAAATGTGAGGGGTGTACTTTTAGGAGATACTGTGTATTTATATAGGTATATATATATATAATTTCACTTAAGCATTTTTTTAATTTTAACACTTTTTTGAACTTTATTTCAATGTGCTGTCCATTTATAACAAAGTATTCACATTTCATCACTGATTATTTTTTTCATTCACTTTACTTTCTTTCAAACACAGCCGATGCTGAAATGTTCCTCTCCAGTTTAAGCAACTGTAAAGCCGACTCCGTTAATTTGCAGATAAATTAACATACTAAAAATGTCCTAGCGGGATAACTCCATAATCTTGGGGAATTTCTCTCACTAGCATGTCACTATTTCTTAAGCTATAGAAAGTTTCACAGTGTTAGGCATAGATTGCATGTTTTATGGGCTATTTTGTAGTGTATCTAATTAGTTTGTCTTTTTATATATGTAGCGGCCATAACCCTCAATGGGGCGGCCTTAACTTTTGGGCTTACCGGTTACCTCCGCTTGGCTTGTTCTTCCAGGTCTAGGGGTTCCCAGGGTTAGTACCCAACGACTTTGGACGCTGACACCATAAAAGTCCTTTAGAAAGGTTTTTATTTGCAGGGGTAACATCCAACAAACAGTCTCGTATGGGAACAGAGGGCAAGGGTGAAGAAACTCAGGCACCTTGAACTGCTGATTATTAGAAAGTCTCTAATGCAAACCCAGAGAGTAGCCACTAGCAGCTGGGAAGCTTCAAAGCTGAAAAAATCTCTAGCCAGAGATTGGCAGTCAGCACTTGAATCCAGAACTTGCAAAGTCTCTGACCTTGAAGAAAGTTGCAACCAAAAGTGAACAGGAACCTTTCCTCAGTACCTGGGTCGTTCTGTCTCCTTGGCAGTACTGTGAAAGCGTGTATTCGTTAGTTTCCTTGACAGCCCAGCAACCAGGCACTTCTTGGGATGCCAGCTTGTTGGCCCTCCTCCGAAGAGTCCTCCCCTGGTCGCTTACACGAGCTGCGGTGCCCCTTCAAGTTGAGAGCACACCCGGACGCCTTGAATCCTCCCTCAGTTACTGCGCCTCGGACCAGCCGGTTTTGAGACTCGGGAACAGATGGATCTTTGCCCCAGACCAAGCGGGTCTGTGGGGCTAATCAAACTGACCATGTTGCGGGGCGGCACACGCTCCCGCGACCCCTCACGGGGCTACCCTGGCTTCCCCAGACTCCTCAGCGGGACCAGACACACCCACTGATTGGCTCCGGGGAATGCTGATACTCAAAACGTCCAACCAGGCCTGGTTCTGGGCCTGTCATGTGCACCTAACTGTACACATGACCAGGCAGAACCCTAGCACAGCCCAGCCAAACTGATGCCAAAGTTAAACCTACACAATTAACCCAGAACCCCTTTACTGTTCTGAGAGAAATAATTAAATTTGCACATAGCGGACACCTTGGAAAAGTGTCGCCACTATATATATATTCGCAGGTGTTGTCGAAATATTTGTTTTAAAAATACCTTGCATCAAGGTTTGAGGGCACATTCACACCAGAATGCAGTTCTGCATACCCATGGTCCATGCGCGTTTCCCGCACCATGTTCAAAACGCACTGGATGTGTGATCTGCTGTGGGTGTAAATTATAATCCTAATGACACCCCAAATGCAGTACGTTTGCCTGCACCGAATTACATGGTACTGCAGTACCATGCACTCCAGTGCAGTGCATTTTTGAAAAGTAGTGCATGCACTACTTTTGTGGTGATCCAGTACAATTTGGTGTGAGTGCAGGTGTGAACCGGCTCTTAAACAAATATCTGTAACAACATAGTTGAAGATGAATTCATCTATTGCACATCATACAATACATTATTTACTATAAACATTCAGATTTTAGAAGGTTTGCCATAAAGGTGTGATATATTTATTGTATTTGCTGCCATGATGAACTTAATTATGCTTATTTACAGGATGCAACAAGCGACAGCATACCTATGATAATGGTAGGAAATAAAGCCGATCTCCGACAGGCGCTGTCAGAACAAGGACATAAATGTGTACCAACCAGTTATGGAGAAAAATTATCCATGGTAAGCACCTTAGTTAAACATATAGGAGAAAAACTGAATTTAAGAAGTATGATATGATAATAAAAAACAAAGAAATCTGTGCCGCGCTATCTACCTATTATACTGCTATAACAGCAGTGATAAAATAAAGTGTCAATAGTGCTATATGATACTAAAATGTGCAAAAATCGCTAACATCAAATTCATAACACAGCTGAAATTATATAGATGATATATGTGTCCGTTTATGAAGCAGTGAAATCTATTCACTGCTTCATTCTCCGGCATTCACAGAGGAGATCTTTCTCCTTTGTGTGCCTGTTTATGAAGCAGAGTAGATCGCTTAACTCTTGGAGGAGTGAAGTGATCTACAAACGCTTTGAACAGTGGAGAACGGCCCCTGATACTGGAATCTCGTGAGACTTTACGAGATTACAGTACCAGAAATTCACTGAAACACAGAGATGTCCGTTTATTAAGCAGTGATTAATTATCACTGCTCAGTACACTGACAGGTGGCGTGGTTAATGTTAATAAAATAACGAGTCCCCCTACATTATTTATTTATTTATTTATTTATTTATTTATATATATATATATATATATATATATATATATATATATATCTATCCATATAACCGGGGGACATGGTTACAGTGTTGGGGGGTCTGAATGAGGCATAAGGAAGTTAAAAATCTTCCTCCTTCCACCCAAGATCCCCCCCAGATTGCCTCTTCACTCCCTGATTCTCCACCTCTGAGCTAGTGAATCGGGGAGTGTGAATTCCGACTCAGATCGCCAGTGAAGTTTTGAGATCGCAGCTTCATAAACTGGCCGTTTCTGTGTCAGTCAATGAGGATTCTCAGTGTGTGAAGATCATCGGTGGGAGAACATGTTCAAATACTTCTCCCCCGATTATCTCTGGTTCATAAACCGTTTATGGACTGTGATCAGCGGCGATCCTCAGGATCACCGTTCTTCACTGCTTCATAAATGGACACCATTGTGATATATTCTTGTCATATATAAATTAAAACTCTTCAAGATCTCACAAATCAAACTAATATGATAAAATTGATAAAACCAGGTTTATTAAAGTAAATATATCACATGGATCAGTACAACATAAATATCTTAAAAGTCCTTATCAAACATAAATATGTAAATCCATTGATTGAAGTGATCAAAATGTGTTGCAGTGTCCACACTCTGGTGCTCCCCACCCTTAGGTAATAGCCGCTCACCTAGGAACGTTTGACCTCACATTTAAGCTCGGTCCAAAACATGCATATGTATCACCTCTGGATTCTATAACTGCAGGATCACGAGCTGCTCAATAACGCTGTCTCCTCATATATAAACAGTAGGAAACAAGGCTTGATAGTGTGATATTATTTTATAACACAAGTTTTATTATACAAAAGGCTCCAATTCAGGGTACTCACATGAGTCTGGTGCATCAGTGCACCACTCTATTCAAAGCTTAAAAAACTGGGAACTTGTTGAGGTTATAGGTTCCTCCACTGTGAGACAGACCAGCTGCCTCCTACACAATCCTGTCCCCTTCCCAACGCGTGTCGACACAGGGAAATTACATATCTTCTTCAGGGGGATGATCAGTGCTTTATATTTTGCATGATATGATAATACCTGTCCTAAGTATATGAAAAGAGTACTTAATTTAAGTAGCAGCAGGTTGCCCCTTGTTCCTTATTTTATGGCATTTCTCTTTACTGTGATCTCCAAGGTTAACATTTGCAGAGGAAAACTTCATGGGCTCTGAATGGTATTGGACCATGGCTCCCCAATCTATTTATATATGTGTGGTCAGTGCCCACTAAAACAGCCATAATTCTAATGTATTCCCTTAGCGATGCAATAATAATGACAGCATCTTCAGATGTTCAGTGAAATATAGCACAGTCTTCATTACAATTTGTAATTTACAAACTTATTCTTTTAATTTATTAGTCCATATTGATTTTTACATTTGTTTTCCTTGCAGCTATGAGGCCAGGGTAGTCAACCAGATCACAATGTTATAAATGGCTACTAAATGTCAGCCATGTGGGTAATATTTTGATTTAATTTACACCAGGTTTACAGTTATGAACAGTATTCTCTTATCCCTATTATGTATAAGAGATTTGACAGAGTGGGGCATATAATTAAAATCGCCTTGGACAATGTGTAAAGTATAACTCATTATTAATCCATTAGAGTATATATCTCAACTTCACAGCCCATTGCATTAGGGTGTGCACCCCAAAGCTCAAACGCACACCTTTCTCTGCAGCCTCAGCTGCATGGGACAGTGAATGAGTAGGAAGTGCTCTGTGCTAAGCAGCTTCCAGTTCATTCACAAACTGAAGCATAGTAAACTTAGTTTACTATGCTTCGGTTATGAATGAACACGGTGAGTGAGTGTGTTCACTGTGTTCATGTAGAAAAGGAAGGGACCGATAAATTACATATTTACTAGCCCTTTCCCCCGCTCTCCATCCTGCAACACCGCCCACAGCAGCTGAGTAGAGAGGAGAGAAGCCCGCAGCACTGCTGGGCCAACACGGGGGGAAGCCCGGACAGTTGGGGGAATCGGCACCGCATGTTGTGATCGGTGTGTGCTAAGGCACACCTGGCACTGCGCACGCCTATGATTAAAGGGCTGCCCCAGATCTGCTGTGGTTGTTGCTTTTATAAGCTCCATTCTCTTTGGTGTCCAAAACTTAGACTTATTCAGTAACACCTTGTAAATTTTTAAAGTATACCTTCCACAAACAAGGGCAATCTAAACCACCAACCCAGGTGCCACAAAGTGTCCTCAGGGGTGTCACCAGGGTCACCAGAACTAGTGTTCCCATTGGAAGATTTCCCCTCTCCTGTTCTGATGTCAACCCAAAATTTGGGATCTTTCACGTTCGGTTATAATGATACAAAGGACAAATAGAATCTCCCTAACCACTCTCAGCAGTAAAAACGGACAGGTGTTCTAATCCCTAAAGGCAAAAAAAATAGTTTTGCCTTTAGTTACACTTTAACACTTACAATGTGCCAGTAAACAGGTGTAAAGCAGAGTTTTAGTTGTAGGCACGTGATGCAGTTATCTGCTCTTGCTATGCAATAAGTAAAGCCCCTTTCACACTGGCAGAGTCCGCCATCAGATCCACCCACTCAGCAGGGGATCTCTCACACTGAGCAGGCAGATGACAAACACACCCCACTGTTCTCTATGGGGCTGTCGGATAGAAACAGACCGCCTGTCCATTTCCATCTAACGGTCATCCAATTTGATCCACTGGATGGATGAGGAACTATCGCCATCCCTGTTTTTAGGATCAGATCGGGTGTCAGCAGACGCATGTCCATAGAGAGCAATGGATGGTCCGATCGGGTCCGCCTGCCAGTTCTTCAGTTTTTCCACATTGGTCCGTCGGTGTGAAAGGGACCTAAATCTACTAGTCATTGTGTTGCCTCTAACAAAGGCTTAAAGTGGATGTAAACCTGATTCATGAAATTTGAGCTGGGCACATATATCTGCAGTGTTTTGTTATCTCTCTTCAAAGCACTATGTCCCATAGCTGTCTCCTGCTCTGTTCCTCTGATAACAGCCTGAGAACTGTCTGTCACATATGATAAAAGCAGCCTGAGTTTTGTGTTGGGGAGGATGCTATAAATAGATTTGCAGAGCCCTGAACAATTCAACTAACAGCTCTGAAAGTCTCTACCTATGAGGAGAGGGGGTGTGTGCCTTTCCTCTAATCAGCTGTCTTGGCTGTATGCCCAGGCTTCACTGCAGTGCTAACCAGGGATAGAAAATCTCTTAACACAATCTGATCTTTCTAAACTGTATATAAAGCTGAAGACAGCAGATGTACATGTAAAACTTATGTAGGAGGATTTGTTTCATCCATGTGTATCATCTGAGGCTGTTCACTTTACTGGGTATGTGAGGGTACATCCACTTTAAGCTGATTTATTTTTATTTTGTTTATACAGACCTATGGTGCTTTATTCTGTGAAACTAGTGCCAAAGAGGGCTCAAACATCGTAGAGGCTGTTCTTCATCTTGCACGGTAGGTACTTATAAAAAATGCTTATAGACGTTCCACTAGTAGGCATTTCAAAATTTCCATCTAAAGAGAGACAGATTAGGCATACAAGTGTGTTCATTTGTACTATGCTGATAGCATCCCACAAGCTCTTCAGCATCGGGCTGGTGTTTGTTTAATGAAAAAGTGGTCCACACTTTGTGGAGCTACAGCCTAGTACTAAAAGGCATTGGAGTCCTATGCATCTCCTGTACCTCGAAGACGTAGCAATTTTGAGTGGGGTTTTGTGTGCAAATTGCCTGCCTGAGTTTTTTCAAACCCTGTCCTAGTGTAATGTTAATGCTTTTTACCAGATTCCTAATAAAAGGCTATTGTTGTGTCAAAAATTTGTTGTTTTAAACTATTTGTTACAACAGTGATTCTGAAGTGAACACAGCTCACCTGTTGACTGTGTTTGTCAGTCCCAGCTTCTGAGGAAGATGATGGACAACTTACCTGTCCTAAACATTGCCAAGTAAGGTACTCATAACCAAAACATTCTGGGCTCATTGAGAGGTGGAAAAGTGTTTTGGAGGAGGATGCTTTACAGGGGAAAAACTATTTTCCTTATGAACGATCAAAGCAAAGGTTCCTGCTTATCTCAGTAAGTCGTGTCAGGAGAGGAGGAGAGAGAATCGCTGCTGCAGATAGGCACAGCGCTGGATCGAGATGGGTTTCAGGTAAGTGTTTAGAGGGAGGGAGGGGGCAAGTGGTGGGACATGTTTTACCTTAACACCCCTTAGCGCTGACCGTACGCACATATGCGGCCTCTGCTTTAAGGGGTTATACCACGATGATGCCTACAGCTGCAGGCATCGCACCAGTACCGTTTTTTAGAGCGGGCGGTCGGCTCTTTCGGGATAACAACTGATGCGGCTAAAAGCCGCTCGGCTGTTATTCCAAAGGAGCAGGAGAGAACGTTCCCCCCCCCTCCTGCCACCTTCCACCGCTCTTCCTGGGCCTCTCGTCCCACCGGGAGACACTAACCGGCACTTCCGCCGGCTAGAGTTAGACTGGAAGGAAGCCGGAAATGGATTCCTTCCAGTCTCCTATGTAAAAACGTAGGACCCCCGATCCCTCCATAAGGAGTACCTGTCACCACCTAATACTGTCACAAGGGATGTTTACATTCCTTGTGACAGCAATAAAAGTGATCAGAATTTTTTTTTTTTTTTTTAAGTGACAATGTAAAATAAATAAAATAAATATGGAAAAAATATGTATTTTTTTAAAGCGCCCCCATCCCTGCGAGCTCGCACAGTAAAAAAACGCATGCGTAAGTCGCTCTCATATATGTAAACTGTGTTCAAATCACACTTGCAAGGTATCCCCACGATTGTTAGAGTGAGAGCAATAATTCTAGCAAAAGACCTCCTCGGTTACTCTAACCTGTTAACCGTTACATTTTTTTTAACGCATCGCCTATGGAGATTTTTAGGTACCGTGGTTTGTCGCCATTCCACGAGTGGGCGTAATTTCAAACCTTGACATGTTGGGTATCTATTTACTCGGCATAACATCATCTTTTACATTATACATTTGTTTGTTTTTTTATTCATCAAAATGCATTTTTTCCCAAAAAAGTGCATTTAAAAACCGCTTCACAAATACTGTGTGACATAAAATATTGCAACATTCACCATTTTATTCTCTAGGGTTTCTGCTAATATATATATATATATATATATATATATATATATATATATATATATATATATATATATATATATATATATATATATATATATATATATATATATATATATATATATATATATATATATATATATATATATATATATATATATATATATATATATATAGTGTTTGGGGTTCTAAGTAATTTTCTAGCAAAAAATACGGATTTTAACTTGCAAGCAACAAATGTCATAAATAGGCTTAGGCATGAAAGGGTTAATGCAGGGAATGCATTAGGGTAAAGAATGTCTTGACTTTAAAAACACTTTTAAGAGCCCTTTTACACTGCCAACGCCCAGGCATCGGCGGTAAAGGGCCGCTAATTTTAGCGGTGCTTTACCGTAGTTTTTGCAGTGCTTTTCGGGCTCTAGCGGGGCACCTTTAACCCCCACTAGCGCCCGAATAAAGGGTTAAAATAGCCCGCTAAGCACCGCTGCCGAGGCTCTTTGCAGGCGCTTTGGCGGCGCTGCCCATTGATTTCAATAGGCAGGGGCGCTTTAGGATCGGTGTCTTCACCGCTCCTAAAGCGCTGCAAAGAAGCTGCTTGCAGGACTTTTTTTGACGTTCTGCCACCGCAGCGCCCCAGTGTGAAAGCACTGGCCTTTCACACTGGGATTGCAGATGAGGCTTTTTACAGGCACAATTTTTAGTGCTAATGCACCTGAAAAACGTTGTGTGAAAGGGGTCTGACTGTTATGAAAATAAATAAAGACTAGGAGTCATTTAAATGTTTCTTTTTTTGTCCATCAAGGGACCAAGAATTCAGATGATGCTGTCAGGTTATATTACATACAACTATAATACATACCACCTCTACATACATACCCTAATTTTTTGTCAGTGTCCTAGGAGGATGGATGTCTTTTCTTCAGCTCTTCAACTCACAGACCATCTGTGATGGGACCACAGTCCCCTGCTTGTTTTCCTTGATCTGGGGAAGGAGGGGGTTGGGTCTGGAGCTTTCCCAGACCTATGGATTGAGACCAGCTATAGGCAGGATTGTTCTTCACCAGGCACCTCTTGCATACAAGAAAGGATGTATTCTCTGGTGTACCAGATAAGAGCTTTATCTGCAGCTCTGTCTTCTTGTTCCCATCTTACCATTCTGTCGCTAGCATCTGCCTCCCATTTCCTGCCTAACGTTGTTGGAGTGCTTTCCCTGCATCCTTCCCTTTCAGTTATGCTGATTTTGTGTGCTTGAATTTCTGAGTTTTCTGGCAGACTTATAAGTCACTTCACACCCTTTGTAGACTGTTGTGTTTTTTGCTGTTCCAGGGTTATTCCTGATAAGTTTTGCTTAGTGAGGTTAGTTGTTCAGACAAACACCCAATATAAGAGCAGATCGTTTTCCCTTAATCTATCGGGTAGCAGCCTCGGGTGTCAAAGTTGGGCATTGCTGCTTCAGATGACTCTTGGGCTGCAGGCTGTCTTTAGTTTTGTTCTTTTGGGTCTGTTACCAACCCCTCAGTTAGACTTCTTTAGATGTCCTACAGTACCTTAGTTCCTGTGTCCCTCAAGAAAATAGTTCTTCGAGGCTCCCTTCACTCTGTGTTTATGTTCATGCTCTTGGAACTGCTTGCTTTAGACTGAGGCATTAAGAGTAAAGAGGTTATCCTGGGCTGGACTTTTCTTTTTTTGTTTGTCATTTTTCCAATTCCTCTGTAGGCAGCATTATAACCAGAGCCGATCGGCCCTATAGGCACACTATGCAAGCTGCTTAGGGCCCCGCCGCTGTGGGGGGGCCCCCAAGACCCAGCATCCCCCCTGCACCTCTGGCTGGCCATTTAGAGTGCAGTGAGGAGAGGTGGGAGGAGGTGGAAGGGGGCGATCGGCAGCTCTATGGTGCCTGAGTGGGCAGGGGGATCTGACTGGGGTTTGTAGTACTCTTAGTGTATACAGTGGAGAGGAGAAGGGAGGGGCTTCTGACCCAGGCAGGTATCAGTTTCACTTTCACTCTGCTTGAACACTGTTGCTGATGCCCGGGTCAGAGGCCCTCCCCTCTCCGCTGTATACATTCGGAGATAGAACTACTAGCCCCAGGGAGATCCCCTGCCTGTGAACACCATATAGCTGCCGATCGCCGCCTCCCACTTCCACCAGCCAGGTACAGGGGAACCTCTGCAAGGGGGGGGAGTCAGCTGTTTGGGGGCCCAAATATAAGAGGGGGGGCTTTCCGGGGACACTAATTTAAGAAGGGGGCCTCTGGGGACACTAATGTAAGAGGGGGGCTCTCTGGGGACACTAATGTAAGGACGGGACCCTCTGGGGACACTGATGTAAAGACGGGGCCCTCTGGGGACACTGATGTAAGAGGGGGCCCCCTGGGGACACTAATGTCAGAGGGGGGCTCTCTGGGGACCCTGTGTAAGGAGGGGCTCTCTGGGGACACTAATGTATGAGGGAAGGCTCTTTTTTTGGACACTAATGTAAGGGGAGGCTCTCTTGGGACCATGGTGTAAGGGGGGGCTCTCTGGGGACCCTGGTGTAAGGGGGGGCTCTCTGGGGACCCTGGTGTAAGGGGGGCTCTCTGGGGACCCTGATGTAAGAAGGGGCTCTCTGAGGAGCCTGGTGTAAGGGGAGGCTCTCTGGGGACCCTGGTGTAAGTGGAGGCTCCCTGAGGACCCTGATGTAAGAGGGGCTCCCTGGGGACCCTGATGTAGGGGGGATACCCTCTGGGGACCCTGATGTAAGTAGGCAGGCTCACTGGGGACCCTGATGTAAGGAGGGGCTCTCTGAGGACACTGATGTAAGGGGGGCTTTCTGGGGACACTGATGTAAGGGGAAGCTCTCTGGGAAACCTAATGTAGGGGGAGGCTCTCTGGGGACCCTGATGTAGGGGAGACTCTCTGAGGGCACTGATTTAAGGGGTGCCCTCTGGGGACCCTGATGTAAGGGGAGGCTCTCTGGGGATCCTGATGTAAGGGGAGGCTCTCTGGGATCCTGATGTAAGGGGAGGCTCTCTGGGGATCCTGATGTAAGGGGAGGCTCTCTGGGGATCCTGATGTAAGGGGAGGCTCTCTAGGGACCCTGATGTAAGGGGGGGCTCTCAGGGGACCCTAATGTAGGGGGAGGCTCTCTGGGGACCCTGATGTAAAGGGGGGGGGGCCTCTCTGGGGACCCTAATGTAGGGGGAGGCTCTCTAGGGACCCTGATGTAAGGGGGGCTCTCTGGGGACCCTAATGTAGGGGGAGGTTCTCTGGGGACCCTAATGTAAGGGGAAGCTCTCTGGGAAACCTAATGTAGGGGGAGGCTCTCTGGGGACCCTGATGTAGGGGGAGACTCTCTGAGGGCTATGATTTAAGGGGGGCTCTCTGGGGACCCTGATGTAAGGGGAGGCTCTCTGGGGATCCTGATGTAAGGGGAGGCTGTCTGGGGATCCTGATGTAAGGGGAGGCTCTCTGGGGACCCTGATGTAAGGGGAGGCTCTCTAGGGACCCTGATGTAAGGGGGGCTCTCTGGGGACCCTAATATAGGGGAGGCTCTCTGGGGACCCTGATGTAAAGGGGGGGGGCTCTCTGGGGACCCTGATGTAAGGGGGGGCTCTCTGGGGACCCTGATGTAAGAGGAGGCTCTATGGGGACCCTAATGTAGGGGGAGGCTCTCTAGGGACCCTGATGTAAGGGGGGCTCTCTGGGGACCCTAATGTAGGGGGAGGCTCTCTGGGGACCCTGATGTAGGGGGAGACTCTCTGAGGACACTGATTTAAGGGGGGCTGTCTGGGGACCCTTGTGTAAGGGGGGCTCTCTCCCAGGGGACCTCAGTGTAAGGAGGGGCTCTCTGAGGACCCTGATGTAAGGGGGGCTCTCTGGGGACCTCATTCTGTTCTATATTGTTGTACTTATTCTTTGACTGTTTTGTTTAAAGGAGGGAGGATTGTTTTGGGAGCACTGAAGTGTCAGGTGTGACTGTGTGGCAATGGCAAATGGTTTACATAGCTCACGGCATCACGGGTCAAGTAGAGGGCCCCTTAGCAGAATTTTGCTTAGGGCCCCAGGGAGGTCAGGATCGGCACTGATTATAACCAAACAGTATTTTAATTCCTGTGTCCCTCAATGAACTTCAAGACAATCATTTTACTGTGCAAATTTTTTCATTGTAAATGAGATTTCAAAACACTTGCTGTGCTTTGTGTTTGATTTGAGGCCTTCAATGAAAGTGAAATAATTCCAAGGTTTAAATTTTAATAAAGCACCAAAAATTGGATATTTTGTGAGTATGTGATTTCTAGGTTTACCTATGTCACTGAAACTTTTTCTGTGAACTTTTGTTGCTCAGGGAAGTGAGGAAAAGATGCGACAATGAAGATGACAGAGGATCTGTAACTAATCTTTCCGGGGCCACCACCAAAAAACCAACACAAATGAAAAACTGCTGTAATGTCTAAAAAGCTAGCACACAAACCATCCAGGATTTTTTTTTAAGAAGTCGTATTTCCAGTTAATATGAAGGAATTGTATATAGGTGTTATCTTTGTGGCATATATGTTTTTTTCTTTAAATTACACTGGGGGTTCATGAATAAAACCAAGAGGAAAGAAAATAGTTGGGTTTACCATGTAAAGCATTCAGATTTGAATGTGCTCTGTTAATTAATACCCTGGTTGGTTACTCAGAGCAAAATGGATACTTATCTTTCCTGTCAGCGTTATTCATCCACTCTGTTGTTAGCTCTTGCTTTGTGCATTGTTATTTATCATGAAACACATATGTAAATTGAAAAAAAATTTGTATATCAGTCGGAACTACAATAAACCTGCTTTGTGTCTGTTTTGGTAGAATCTGAATGCCATCCCCAACTGTGAAAATGAATAGCTTTATAAAAGAGCAGACACCTAAATGGTCCGCTATCCATGTGCCAATAGCCAGGCCTGCAGACTGGTTACACAGGTAGCAATTAGCCCCATTCACACGTTAGCATTTTTCTCCTATTGAAATGCTCTCTTCCCCTTGCTCAACCCAGAAAAAAAAACCCTTGTAGCTTCATACACATGCAAAAACACATGAAAAACACCTGTAAAACATCTGTACAATGCCTAAAAATGCTGAAAAATCACCAGGAATACACTCTACTCAGGTGTGAAAGCAGGCTTATTGCACTGTGGAATGAGGGAATGTCTATTATCCCATATACTGTAAAGAGGCAGATGGCACTTTGGGGAAAGGGCTTTCTAAGGCTGAATGGTAACGTTAAAGCTTGTGCTGGTTGCTCCTGGTAAAGCTATCTGTTTACATGGTTGGGATTTACCACCCGTTTGTTTTCAACTGTTTGTAAATATCTCTGTATCTTTGTCTCAGTTATGCAACTGCTCTTATACATAATTTATTAAAAATGTTTATGCACCACCTATTTGCCTAATGCATTTTTAATTATGCCCAGATATACTCATACAGGTACCAGTAATGTGTGTAGTAATTGTAAAGTATATATTTTTAAAGAAGAAATCATTTGTTTAAAACGGTGTCTTATACTTTTTAGCTCTATGCAATTTTCCAAAAATGTGCCACGTATTCAGAGATTGCAGGAGATGGTTGCATAGTGGTTAGTGATGATGTCTGTGCTGTGCAGTTAAAGACTAAGTTCACCTTTAAAAAAAAAAAAAATACACATGTTTTTGCAGGTAAATAAATTTGCATTTTTTTTCTCAGGAGCCTGCAGAGCATTGCGATCAGGCTCCTGCAGAAGCTTGTTACGGCTTTATGCCTGTACCTCTGTATGAGCTCCCTGTTTAAAAGCTGTATGAAGTGTCATCGGTGCCCTCAGAGATCATTGAGAACTACAAGTGATCTGCTACGATGGCAGACGCTACTTGTAGTTGATTCATTCACAGATTCCGGTGAATAAATGAAGTGGCTATGGGGGCAGAGCGGGTACAGGGAGAGGATCCCTTGTCCACTGTTACAGGGAGGGGGGGGGGGGATCAGTGGTGCGGGGGAAGGTTGCTGAACACGTTACATGCTAAACACTAAATATGGGTTTAACATGTAACGTTCAGAAAGGTGAACTTAGCCCTTAGTATGTGCTGCAGAAATCTGATGCATCCTGTTAAATCTCTGTAAAACATGTTTGGCAAAATAGATCTATTAAGGAGAATTGTTCTGGATCTAGTAAAGTGTGTGTGTGTCATGTTCTTTTGCCCTATGAGCCAGGGAGAAGCTTGTCAAAGCATCTCAAGCTTGTAGAACTAAGACTAATGTACATACATTTTTGCTTTAAAGTGAACAAGTATTTACACATTCTTACCAACCAGTACATTCATTTTAAAGCAAGCCCATACTGACATTTGTAGCTATAGGCACTGTAGAGTGGTTCCTCCTCATACTTCACAGCAGAAGCACTGAAATCTTAAAGTTGTTATCTCGGCAACTCAGCTCACACAGCATCCTCCTGCCGTCAGTTACCCAGCAGCCTTCCACCATTCTAATCATGATTAAAAATACAGTGCAAGTGCTTTGAAAAAAAATTACAGGACACCTGCAGCAAGTTATATCTGGAAATACCGTCGCCATTTTTTTGTTCCTGATTTTATGTTACAAGTCATCTTTCTATGATGACAGAACTTCGGCCATCATCATTGGTATTACATAAAGAGATATTACCAGTCACAGTAGACCCACTAATGTTCCACAGTCAGTAGCCATTTGATAAGCCTTTATATTTTATACTACTATAATTAAGTGTTTGATAATAGAACTGGAGACTGGTTCTTAAGATCTAAGAACAAAATCTAGGTACCAAATCTGGTACTTACAGTACTATTAAGTTAATTTAATGAACAATTGCAAAGAATAAGTAAGAATCAACTCATCATTCAAAGTAAACCTGTCACAAACTGTAGTATGTCAAACTGAGCATATGTTTAGAAAACGAGAAACTCTCTCTTAAAAAAAAAAAATCAGTAGGTCCAAGAAAGAGGCAGCTAAAGTTGTATGTAAATCTTGTAACTTTTCCCGGAAAATGTAGCTCTCTACCATTCCTACTCTCTGAACATCCTTAATGGTTACCTGTTTACTGAGGTCATTCATCACATACTGAATGCAGGGAATGGCAGGTTTGATTATACATACATAATATACAGTATCTCACAAAAGTGAGCACACCCCTCACATTTTTGTAAATATTTTATTATATCTTTTCATGTGACAACACTGAAGAAATGATAGTTTGCTACAATGTAAAGTAGTGAGAGTACAGCTTGTATAACAGTGTAAATTTGCTGTCCCCTCAAAATAACTCAACACACAGCCATTAATGTCTAAACCGCTGGCAACAAAAGTGAGTACACCCCTAAGTGAAAATGTCCAAATTGGGTCAGTGTCAATATTTTGTGTGGCTACCATTATTTTCCAGACTTAACCCTCTTGGGCATGGAGTTCACCAGAGCTTCACAGCTTGCCACTGGAGTCCTCTTCCACTCAATAGGGTTTAGGTCTGGAGACATGTTTGGCCAGTCCATCACCTTTACGCTCAGCTTCTTTAGCAAGGCAGTGGTTGTCTTGGAGGTGTGTTTGGGGTTGTTATCATGTTGGAATACTGCCCTGCGGCCCAGTCTCCGAAGGGAGGGGATTATGGTCTGCTTCAGTATGTCACAGTACATGTTGGCATTCATGGTTCCCTCAATGAACTGTAGCTCCCCAGTGCTGGCAGCACTCATGCAGCCCCAGACCACAACACTCCCACCGCCATGCTTGACAGTAGGCAAGACACACTTGTCTTTGTACTCCTCACCTGGTTGCTGCCAAACACACGACACCATCTGAACCAAATAAGTTTAACTTGATCTCCTCAAACAGGAGATGGTTCCAGTAATCCATGTCCTTAGTCTGTGTAATATTCTTAATATATAAAATGTAATTTGGCTTTAATATACAGAGTGTAAATTCCCTATTATTAATTGTGTGAATGGCAGACTTTGAAATAATAATCTCCAGATGGTGACATTTTGAACTGGATTAGTAAAAAATCTAGAAACTGTCAGGATTTTGATGGATATTGTAATATTATATATGTATATGGAAAATTGTATGGTTTCTGTAGACACTTATTTGAGTTTCTGAGGTTGGTCATTTCTACTGCAAGGTCCCTTCCCCCATTTCCTGTCAGATGAATGGGAAGCCTATACTCTAAGATAAGTCAGATGTTTTTCAAATTTGCTGTGTCTAAGGTATACCAGAGCTCATGTATTCACTCCTTAGCCCCCACCTATGGATGGGTGGAGTGTGACGTAGAAAAGGAGTGTGTATTCTTTCGGCGCAAACTTTGGAGATTTTTGAGTTTTTATAGGCAACAGCTTGCTTTGAAGAAGTGCTCTTTGCCACCTACACTTAGCTCTTGCTACATCCATCCATCTTCAGAAGCACACACAAGACTCTCCAACAATTCTTCAGCCATTTTAGATTTCATGACCACATGTTCTGTGAAGAGAACTTCTTTAATCTTTGAAAAAAACAAACTATACTTGAAACTTTTAATCATATATGAAGCAACACAGTTATATTTTGTACCATTGTACTATTTTTGTAAGTATTACTTTTCTATTTTGGTGTGTACAATAAAACACACAGTTTGATTTAAAGCTGACTCAGAAATAATTAAGGAAATTCGTCTCACAATCGAAATCAGCCATTTGAAAGTTTATGCCATAATAAGCTATATTACAGTCTGCTTGTCTTCAGCAAACTGTTTGCAGGCTTTCTTGTAAATCATCTTTTAGAAGAGGCTTCCTTCTGGGATGACAGCCATGCAGACCAATTTGATGCAGTGTGTGGTGTATGGTCTGAGCACTGACAGGCTGACCCCCCACCCCTTCCACCTCTGCAGCAATGCTGGCAGCACTCATACGCCTATTTCCCAAAGACAACCTCTGGCTATGACGCTGAGCACGTGCACTCAACTTCTTTGGTCGACCATGGCGAGGCCTGTTCTGAGTGTAACCTGACCTGTTAAACCGCTGTATGGTCTTGGCCACCATGCTGCAGCTCAGTTTCAGGGTCTTGGCAATCTTCTTATAGCCTAGGCCATCTTTATGTAGAGCAACAATTCTTTTCTTCAGATCCTCAGAGTTCTTTGCCATGTGCCATGCTGAACTTCCAGTGACCAGTAAGAGAGTGAGAGCAATAACACCAAATTTAACACACCTGCTCCCTATACACACCTGAGACCTTGTAACACTAACGATTCACATGGCACTAGGGAGGGAAAATGGCTAATTGGACCCAATTTGGAAATTTTCACTTAGGGGTGTACTCACTTTTGTTGCCAGCGGTTTAGACATTAATGGCTGTGTGAGTTATTTTGAGGGGACAGCAAATTTACCCTGTTATACAAGCTGTACATTCACTACTTTACGTTGTAGCAAAGTGTAATTTCTTAAGTGTTGTCACATGAAAAGATATAATAAAATATTTACAAAAATGTGAGGGGTGTACTCACTTTTGTGAAATACTGTATATATCTTAGGGCAGTGGTCATCAACCCTGTCCTCAGGGCCCACTATCAGGCCAGGTTTGCAAGATAACTGAAATACATCACAGGTGATATAATTTGCTGCTCAGTGATTGCAGTATTCTAGTCTGCATCTCCCCAAGGTAATGCATAAAACCTGGCCTGTTAGTGGGCCCTGAGGACAGGGTTGGTGACCACTGCTTTAGGGTACATGCAATCAAAGTACACAGCACTTTTTATGCAGGATCTTGCCAGCAAAACCTGGTAGCAAGATCCTGCATAAAAAGTGCCCTGTACTCTGTACACACTTAACTTTTCAGCAAGGTTAACATGCATACATCATTGCAGCGTTAATAGTCTTCTGTTGCAGGGACACAAGTGACTTCTGAAGAGAGTTGCCTAGTATCTTGTTGTTGCTAGGTGTATGATTATGTAACCATGAACTTCTATGGCTATTGTTACACCACAAGCACAGTAAAATATGGTCCTTATGCAGGAACATAAATTTATGGATCTGAACACAGTGCAAGCTTAGCTGTGTGCATGGACCCATAGAAAACTATCCGAACATGATCAGATCCATAAAATTACAGAGTGAATAAAAATGCTGCATTTTCATGAACGCTTAAAGTGTACATATAGATTTAAAAAATTAACTTATTTACTCTCTGGTGGTCTATTAAATGTAGGCTTGAAAGCATTTTCTTATATCTTCAATTAGTACAAAACATACATGTTTTTGCTGTCAGAAATCAAAGCTGTCCTGTGCCCCAAGCATGCTGCAATATATTGCAAGCATTATTATCCATCCCTCTCACTTTTTATTTGTGAACTACGGACCCCCCAATGTAATAAAGATAAGAGGGGAAGGTGTTCTGTAGTCCCAAAGCACTTCCTGTACTCGCAGGACCCTACTAGGATCAAATATTTAAATAAAGGGGAAAAAAAGCAGGAACAAAATAATAAAATAAAGTAATTGCATCTAAGGACTGGTAAGCGGAAATAATTTTATTTTCTCATAGGTTTAAATACCTATTATTGTTACTCAATGATTTTGCTCACTGCGGAGAGAGAAAAGCAGATTCTCCTGCAGGCATCTAAATTTTGACTGATACTGTATGTGGAAGATTCAATGGTGGTTTGCCGGCAGCTGCATTCTTCTAGTACACATTCTTCTAATAATAAATAAGGTGATTGATTGTGACTTTGGAATGTAGGATGAATCCTATTAAATCTCACTTGGGTGGCTATCTCTTAACTATTGAAAAACATACCTCCTTTAAGCTACTTTTACCTAAGAAGCTAATGTCAGTTTGACATGCTGTTTTTAGTGAATCTCTGCTTATTTTTTCATCTCATGCTCAGTTTGAATTGTCTAATTTTTGACAGGTTTATTTTAAGGCAGAAGAGAAATACCCAACATACTGCTCCAACCTCCACTTAAATTGGCTAGGTCATGCAACTTTTGGAGAGTCATCACAGATACACACCATCTTCAAGTGTCTGCCAGATGACATGATCACGTATGACTATGTCCACTTGTTTCTGTTCAGGTATGTCAACTTTGACAAAGGACAATTGCTGCAAAAGCCTCCATCATAATGGGGCGTTACTAGGGTTGGTGTCACCTGGTATGGTAAAACATCCCCCCAATAATTTTTCTCCCATAAAACACTGCATATAATGGCAATCGTAGTGCCGTTAACAACTCACAATCAAGCAACTAGAAAATTTGCATAACAATATCATATGAAAATAACAGAACTCAAAGTTTAACCATTTAAAGAACTATGTTTATTTTAATGTTAAACTTTACTGAAATAATAAATAATTTTAATAATAAATTTATTTTAAGTGTTCACTTCTCCCTCCTAGCTAGCCTGCCACAGTGCCCTGTCCTGCCACCGTGGAGTGACAGCAGGACAGGCAGTAGGGCAATGCGCAGGCTAGTGCATCAGCTCATCTCTCCCCCCTAGCCTGACAGTGCTCTGTCCTGCCACTGTGGAGTGACCGCAGGACAGGCAGTAGGGCAATGAGCAGACTAGTACATCGACTCTGCTCTCCTCCCCAGCCTGCCACAGTTCTCTGTCCTGCTGCTGCGGAGTGACAGCAGGAGCAGGACAGAGCAGTAGTCACTGGGCAGGCAGCAGGCTAGTGCATCGGGCTCTCTGCTGTCTAACCTGCCCCAGTGCCCTGCAGGGCGCTAGGCAGGCTAGTTTTGGGCCAGCAGTGCACAGTCACGGTGTACACTCCAAACCAGCCTCAGTAAATGATGCAGTCGGTGCTGACGAGCTGATCTGTGCTCTGTCACTAATGGGGATGACACCACGCGGTCAGATATCACTTCCTACTTGATGGTGTCAACCCTCTGGTGGGTGTCCCCCGCACCCCCATAGTGACGCCACTGAAGGAGGCTACCCCTTAAAGACCAGGCAGCATTAATCCTTCCAGTGGAAGCTGAGGACACCACCCATTGTAAAGAAAAGAAGAAAAGAGGAGGTGGAAACTTTCCAACCTGCTGCACAGGAACAAAGAGACAACTTCAATGCATTATTACACTATATATATATATATATATTTTTGCTCTTCTTGACCTGTGTATGTTATTATTTAGAACACATAATGCGAACAGCAATCTGTCTATTCAAAGGAAAACACATTACTTTCATATATCAACACTAACGTGTTTAAAGAATATGTCAAGGCAAAATAACAAAACACATATACAGTATAGTTGTCAGCCCTACCCTTTGTCTTTTTCTAAACTGCTCAACCACTCCCACTGTATTCTTATCCACAGCACAGGGGCCAATTGACCTGTAATCAAGGGAGGGCTAAATAACGGAAAATTGTATCATACTTACCCTAATTTTCCTTTCCTGGGGCCTATCCATGGTAACATACACGTGATAGAGCTCTGCCTCTACTCTGCCTTCAGGACTAGTTAATAGCATAAATTAAAGGGCATAGCCCCTCCCCCAACATTCTTCGTAATATAGAATACAGAGGGTGTGAGTTTATGCTGCCATGGATAGCCACCAGGAAAGAAAAATTACAGTAAGTATGATACAATTTTCCATTTTCCTGGTGCCTCCATGGCAGCATACATGTGATAAATAACTAGCTCACATGGGTGGGTTTAATACTTTAATGAAAAAACACGATAATGTTTAAGGAATGTGTGTCAAGAAGACCAAGTGGCGGCCCTGCATACTGTTTTCAAAGAAACATTTGCCCTCACTGCCCAAGAAGCTGATAGCGCTATTGTTGAATGAGCATTCACCTGAGCCGGAGGTTCCAAGTTTTTCACCCTGTAAGCTTTCTGAATTAATTTGACAACCCAGGATGCCAAGGTTTTGGCAGAAGCTTCCTTTCCTCTATTCTTGCCCCATGGGATGATGAATAATCTTTCAGAGATCCTGAAACTTGTTGTGGCTTCCAAGTATGCCCTGAGGACTTTGGATATGTCTCATGACAGGAGTTTGATTCTGAGTCCAAGAAAACTGGTAACGCCCATGGCTCCAAAAGATGTGCCGTTGTGGTGACTTTAGGCATAAACCCTCAGAGAGGGAAAAGTTTTACCCTGTCTGGGGAAAAAGGATATGTGTTCATCCCCCATGCCCAGAGTGTGGAGTTCCGAAATCCTTCTGCTGGATGTGATAGTCAACAGAAAAGTTGTTTTTAAAGTTAGGTTCCAAACTGAGACCTCTTCAACCGGTACAAATGGACTAGTAGATAGGACCTCCAATATTAGAGGAAGATCCCACTTTGGAAAGGAACGTCTGGGTGGAGGACATATCTTAATACGCCCCTGAGGAACATAACCACTAGACGTTCTACTGCCCACCTGGTGTTAGTTGCTGCAGAAATTGCGGATACTTGTACCTTAAGGGAACTCTGGCTGAGCCCAGTTTGAAGAAAGCTCAGAACATCAGAAGTGGAAGGAGAAACAGGATCAAACCCTTTTGCTGTGGCGTGGGATAAGAACTTATCCCAAATCCTCGCATATATTGCGTTGGTTGTAGGTTTTCTGGCTTTTAACAGGGTGGATATGACCTCTTGGGAACAGCCTAACGATTCAAGCCTCCTCCTTTCAACCTCCATACACGAACATCCAGCTTCTGTGGGTCTGGATGAGCTAGTCTGCCCGGGGTCAACAACAAAGGGAAGGGGGGAATTCTGATCGGAGGATCCAAACTGAGGGGCATGGCTAGTGAAAACCAAGGTCTCTTCGGCCAATAGGGTAGCACTGCTAGCACTTGGACTGGTTCCCTCAGGAGTCTGAGGATAAACTTCAATATGAGTGGGCGAGGAGGAAAGGCGTAAGCTGTCTTGAAGTTCCAAGGACATAACGCATCTACTCCCTCCGCTTGTGGGTGTTGGAGGCGAGAGAAGAATCTCTTGAGTTTGGAGTTGTGCGTATCGAACATTGCTCCTAGCTAAATCATCTGTTGTGTTGGAACTAATTGGCTCTTTCGTGATTCACCAACCACCCCAACTCCAATAATGATTGTAGAAGAATTTCTCTGTGGGCTATAAGCTGGCTCGGGTTGTTCGATAGCAAGAGGATATCGTCCAGATAGTGGTAAATTCTTAATCCCCTCTCTCTCAGAGGGACCAAGACAGATATCAACACTTTTGTGAACACCCCCGAGGGGAGGTGCACAGCCCGAAGGGCAGATCCTGGAATTGCAGGTGGACATGACCCACTGCGAACCTTAAATACTTTTGGAAGGATAGTAAAATAGGGATGTGGAGGTAAGCATCCTGCAGGTCTATCGATATTAACCAATCTCCTGGTTGTATGGTTTGGGTAATCATTTGGAGCGACTCCATCTTGAAGCTTTCGAGATGGATGTATCGATTTAGCCTTTTCAGATCTATTACAGGTCTCCAGTCGCCTGTTTTTTTCTGTACCAGGAAAAGGGTGGAATAAAAACCTGTAAATCGCTCTGATGGGGGGACAGGTACTGCTGCCACTTGACGCTGCAGAGACTCCATAAATTGGTTTAGGGCCAGTGCTTTCTGTGGGGAGGCTGGTGACTGCATTTCCTTGAAAGATGTGTGAGGAGGCTGATGAGAGAAAGTCCAGAAGTGACCATACAGGATGGTTGACAGGACCCATGGATCTTGGAGGCCCAGATAGGGAAAAAATGTTTTATCCAGGCTCTCACTGGGGGTGTCTCCGCCCTGTCAAAAAGACTTTGTCCCCTCCTGGGGAGCGGTGAGGGACTTGTTCTTTCTGGCTCCCAAAAAAGATGTCTGAGTGCCTCTCCACGATCTCTTGTTGTCCCTAAAGGGGCGAGACTGCCTGAAGTCTCTGTAATTTGATTGCCGGAATCGGGATAAATAGGCCTTTGTTTTCCCGATCTTCCTGTCCTGAGGGAGTAAGCCAGATTTACCTCCTGTTACTCCAGAGATTGCCTTGTTGAGTTTTTCGCCAAACAAAGATTTTCCATCAAATGGAATCTTGCACCAATTTTGTTTTGATGCCAGATCGGCTGTCCAAGGTTTTAGCCATAAGGCTCGTTTTGCCATGTGCAGCATTGAGTTGGCCGAATAACGGATCGTGTCAATCGCAGCTTCTCCTATGAAATCCGCCGCCAACCAAAGCTCCTCCAGAGTTTTGATTATGTCATCCTTGGGGACGTCTTGGTGCAGGGCTGTCTCAACATTTTCCGTCCACGACCTGATGGCATTGGAAACAGATGTCAGTGCAATGGCTGGTCTACAAGCTGACCCTGCCACTAGATAGCTCCTTTTGAGGTCTAGGTCAATTTGTCTATCTAGGGGGTCTTTGAATGACGTTGAGTCCTTCATCAGCAAAGTAAAATTTTTTGCCAGACGCACTACAGCCGCATCAACCACAGGCATTGAACTTAAGGACTGAGTATCCGAATCTGCCAGTGGATACAGTTTGGTTTGACGGGCTAGAGAAAACTTTTTGTCAGTTTTGTTCCACTCATCCTCTGATATCTCTGATCTCCCCCATTAATGGGAAGAAGATTTGTTTTCTTTTGAGGAATGGGAAATAGGTTTTTGATTTTTGAGGAGGTTCTTCCGGATCTTCCCAGGCAATGGCTCTCCTCACCGCTTGGACAAAGGGCTGAACCAGGGAGAAACTGAAACCGGATGGTTCAGAATTATCTGAGGACTCCTCGGATGAATCAACTGGTGGAGTTTGTTTAGCTGTTTTTCCTGATGCAGGCAACGAAGTACCAACAGCTAATGGACCCGGAATGTCAGGGTCTAAATCCAATACTTGCAGCTTGTGAAACCAGGTGAGTGGGGATCATAACCGTCAATTCAGAAAGAGAGTCTTTCATGGTTTGTTTAAGTAGGTCAACCACCTGTTGGCCTTCTAATTCCCGGTTGGCTGCGTAGTCCCTGAGACAGTCTCTACAGACAAGCTTATCAGGGAGAGGAACCATGCCACATGCCCAGCACTTTTTCCTTGACGCCCGAAGAGGGGGTGAAAGAGAATGACAACGTCTTTGAGATCCTGATCTTCTAGAAGACCTATAATGCGATGAACATGACCTCCGCTCCGGGCTATCATCATTGTCATGGCATCTTGAGGACTTTCTGTACCGATTTGAAGGAACAGGGCTGAAACAAACAAAGTTTGTTTGTCTGTGGCGCACTTTTTTTTTTTTTTAAATACTCACATATTGGCTTTGTGACGAATGGCTCATGGTGGATTATGGGCAGAAGGATCAGCTGTAGGAAGGCAAAGCAAGAGACAAGAGAAATATAGAGTCTATTTGCAAAACAAATTAAACAAAGCTACCGCAATAGGAATGGGATCAAAGTGTATCACATACCTGAATTACTGGAGTAATTTGGACTGCAGGGCACACACTTGTTATGCAGAGCAGCCCTGAGCCCAGATTTGAGCCAGAATTTAAAGCTAAAAGGGGAGGGGAAGTTTAATTAGAATGACCTACCCTATTACTGGCAAAGAATACAGAAACTGAGTATTTTTCCCTACACCAAGATGGCCGCCGAAGCCTCACCACCCCACTGCACCTGCGCGCATGCGCACTAGAATCACGAATGAGACCCTATAGGAATACACAATCCGCTCTGAGCTCTGGACCGCCGCGCCATGTCGGGACCCCCCTCTTACCACTGCTCGCACAGCGAGTGGGAAGAGAAGAGAAAGGGTTCAGGACAGGTGAGAACGCCCGTAATTCCCACCGGAGCATGAATGGGACTCTAGAGGCAAATAAAACGGGTAGCCTGGAATGCGCATGTGCGAACCGGGAATAAAAATCTTAAAGGGGACAAATTTTACTGCAGACCATATATGTATCCTTCAGTATCCTCATCACTCTGCTCTACCAATATAACATTCTTAGCAGATCACACACATTTCTATAAGATTTGAGGGGGACAAAAAGAATCTGACCTGACCCAGGGAAAACCCAAAAAGAGCTGATCCTCCTGCACCAACATTCGTTTTGTTCTTGATTTTTCCATCAGACTGCGTTCCTATGAGGAAACTCTGCAAGACCCCAAAAGATCCACAGAAGGGGTTCCCAGTCTGAATCCAGCGGACGCTGCCGACTGCAGAGGTATGGACGTACTGCTACTCTTCACCAGTCAAGAGGTTGGAGTAAAAAAAGGAGAATGTTGGAGGAGGGGCTATGCCCATTCATTTATGCTATTCCCTAGTCCTGAAGGCGGAGTAGAGGTGGACCTCTAGCTACATAGTTACAAAGTAGGTGAGGTTGAAAAAAGACACCAACCTATGTGTGTGATTATATGTCAGTATTACATTGTATATCCCTGTATGTTGTGGTCGTTCAGGTGCTTATCTAATAGTTTCTTGAAACTATCAATGCCCCCCACTGAGACCACCGCCTGTGGAAGGGAATTCAAGATCCTTGCCGCTCTTACAGTAAAGAACCCTCTACGTAGTTTAAGGTTAAACCTCTTTTCTTCTAATTTTAATGAGTGACCACGTGTCTTGTTAAACTCCCTTCTGCAAAAAAGTTTTATCCCTATTGTGGGGTCACCAGTATGGTATTTGTATATTGAAATCATATCCCCTCTCAAGCGTCTCTTGTCCAGAGAGAATAAGTTCAGTGCTCGCAAACTTTCCTCATAACTAATATCCTCCAGACCCTTTATTAGCTTTGTTGCCCTTCTTTGTACTCGCTCCCTTTCCAGTACATCCTTCCCGAGGACTGGTGGCCAGAACTGGACAGCATACTCTAGGTGCGGCCGGACCAGAGTCTTGTAGAGCGGGAGAATTATTGTTTTATCTCTGGAGTTGATCCCCTTTTTAATGCATGCCAATATTCTGTTTGCTTTGTTAGCTGCAGCTTGGCATTGCATTCCCTTGCTGAGCCTATCATCTACTAGGACCCCCAGGTCCTTTTCCATCCTAGATTCCCCCAGAGGTTCTCCCCCCAGTGCTAATCGGTTTTTCATCAGTTTTTCATCCGTTTTTCATCAGTTTTTCATTCCTTTTTTCATCAGTGCTCATCAGTTTTTCATCCGGGCTCATCAGTTTTTCATCAGTTTTTTTACATCCACTACCAATTTAAAAACAGATGAAAAACTGACCATTTGTCAGTTTACATCCATTTTTCTTTCTGATCCGTTTTTGTAATGGAAGAAAAATAGAGCTTTGATCAGTTTAAAAAAACGGATGACGATAGATGCGGATGTAAACTGATGTAAATGGATGATCATCCATTTACATTAGTTTTTCCATAGACAGCACGTGTGAAAGGGGCCTAAAGCTTTTGGCAGAACAATTCAAATGCTAAAGTTACAGGATGAAACATTCTTCAAATGTCCTGTTGTTACCACCATAATTCAATCATGGAATTCCATCATAATAGAGTCATGACAACAGTCAAATGTTCTGGTAGCACATGGAAGATGCCGGTGGACTTTTTCAGGACTTGGTCAACTTGCCAAGATGAAAGAACCACTATTTCTGTATCAGGAAATATTACTTGCTTAGTCATCCCAAATCCCCATCAGAAGGCCTGAAAAAAAGCAAAATAAAATTTTGGGACTGGCCTAGTTAAAGTTCAGACTCAAACATAGTGATAAATCTTCCAATTAAAGTGGTGGGACACCCTGAAAACAAAAACTTTTAAAAATGTTAGTAACAATTTCAAATGAAAAAAAAAAATACAATTTTTTTTTTACTTACCAGAAATGGCTGTTGCTAGGCAGATTGTCCTAATCTGCCTCCTCCAGCGCCGAGGTGATCTTCTCTCCTTCCGTCTTCTAGTGAATGGGGCGTGGTGTGTTGTGGGAACTGTGTCCCACAACACATTGCGTTCCCCATTTACAAATCCCACTCGCGCATGCGCAGTAGGCCGCGCGCCAACTCGCGCATGCGCAGTAGGCCGCGCAAAGCCGTTTCCCTTACTGAGGATGGCGGCGCTGGATCCGGAACGCCGAGGGTCATCTCGGCCTCCACGAACGGCATCGCGGGCGCCCTGGGAGGGTAAGTGTACTTATTAAAAGTCAGCAGCGACTTTTTTTTTAGCTGCTGACTTTTAATTTTTTTTTTTAAGCTGAAACACCGCTTTAAGTCACTTGTTCTGGGGACAACTAAAACAAAGGTCTTCCCCCTCTTTGGAAAGATTTACTCTCACTTCCTGTTGTGCCTACAGGGACACTAAGTTAAGGTTCTCCACAAAGGAACACA
Organism: Lithobates sylvaticus; assembly: GCA_028564925.1. Classification (NCBI taxonomy): domain Eukaryota; kingdom Metazoa; phylum Chordata; class Amphibia; order Anura; family Ranidae; genus Lithobates; species Lithobates sylvaticus. The sequence continues at coordinate 295,164,897 of CM053026.1, forward strand.
GGTAAAAAAAATCTTAAGCAGTGTTTAACTATTCCCTATTCTATACAAAATAATCTATCCAAAATTTTTTTTACCTTCAGATATACTCTATGCAACACTGCGAATATTGCCACTTTAGTAAACTAAAGACGGAAAAAGTTTCGATTGGAAATTCCGATCGTATGTGGCAATTCCGACGCGCAAAATTCCTACACATGCTTGGAAACAATTCAACGCATGCTCAGAAGCATTGAACTTCATTTTCTTGGCTCGTCGTTATGTTCTACGTCACGCGTTCTTGACGGTCGAAAGTTCAGAGAACTTTTGTGTGACCGTGTGTATGCAAGCCAAGCTTGAGTGGAATTCCGTCGGAAAAACCATCCAAGATGCCCGGTGGACATCGCGGCCGCCGGGCACATGCACCGACTCCTGGGTGACACGGCGGCGTGCGCCCCCTAGAGGGCTGGGAAGCACAGGACCTCATATGACGCGCGCCCAGGATGGTAAATCTCTCCTGCGGACATCATATTACTATGGGCGGGTAGGGAAGTGGTTAAATAAACGTAAGTACTACACTATGAGGAGTTCTTTCCTTTAATTGATCCAGGCCGGTTACAAGCAACGCCACCATTGGCAGCTGCACATCCCATGGTACCGGCCTGCAGGGTATCTAGGAGGATAGAGAAGATCAACCAAGCACCCTCTAACCATAATTAAGCATGTTAAACCCTTATGCCAAGCAGCTGTGGGTCAATTCTTTCTGGTGAGTAAGGGCACAAGAGGGGTATGTGCTACACTTCATGGCATGATGTTTTTGGAGCACTTCAGCACTTTGTTGATTAATATTTGAGCACGGAGCACTTTTTAAAGAAGAAGGTTCATTGTGGACACTCTTGGGACACATTAAGAACATATTTCACGGACTATTTATTTCAATTTTCACGTGCAGTTTAATGAGTTTTTTAAGTTTTTTACTTTATATGTATTTTGGTACACACTGTAATGCACTGTTCACTATGTAAAAAAACAAAAAACAAAAGCTGGATTGATGCCCACACTGAGTTGGCATAAAGGGATGCAGAAACAGGTAGAAGGAGCAGACCTCTCTCCCTCCAGTGATGAAGATGGAAGACTGGGAATATATTTGAATATCATGACAATGCAGAATGGACATCAGGCCATGAGCTCAGATGATTACAAAATTGCTGACTCGGGAACTACACAAGCGCACTGCATAAAGCAACATTTTTACAAAGTGTCCATAAATTAACAAGCAATTGGCAACCCTGGTTGCAGATCCAATTCAAAATCTGTCAACAGTGCACAAATTAATTACTCTTCTTACCTAAAAAAATGTGTAAGACGGAGAAATAAAGAAATAACCCACAGATAAGAACGTAAATAAAACATATCAATTTGTTGTGCCACTGACTTATATTCAGGAAAGTAAACAGTTCCTTGGGCTGCCTTGAGAATATGGAGTCCTTAACAAGCAAGTTTGAATTGGCCCTCATTTTTCATGTTATTTTTCAAATTGCATACTCTGATAACATCACTTTATCATGGTCGGTTAAGGGCTATTTGCTTCCAATCCTGTGCCTCACTTTCCCATCTGAGTTTTAACAAGGTTGTGTTTGCACATTTACTGTGGCTGATGAGAAGTGCACAGCACAGGTGGCTTCGGATTGTTATTTATGAGTGTACTCCTGGCCATTAATAACACAATAGAACCAGAAATAATCAAACACACAGTCTGGCAGCTAAGGACATTCTGCTGTAAGGGTAATGCATTTTAAATGGTGACTCTATTAAATCCACCTCTGACTTTTTTCAGCTCCTTTCCTTTTTTTAACCTTCAATCACCCTGCTGTGTAATTATTTCCAAATTCCTATACAGCTTTCATCTTTATTTTTCCTGTCTGAGCTTTTAAAATATTCCTCTTGTATTTCTAATCACTGGGAGCACTTTTTTTTTTTTTTTTTTTCCTTCCCCTTTAGTATACAGTTGGTCACATCATGCACATTGTTCGTTCTTTGTACCAATCAATTCAAAATGATTTTCTGTCATTGTCATTCAAGCTGCAAATCAAATCTGACCTTGAGTGTTTAATGAAAAGAGCCCCTGAGTGAGGATGCCATACTGCACTTATAAATCTTATAGGAAAGCTCAAGAAATATTAATTGAGCATAGTTTAGAACTTGTGTGTATTTAAACTGTCAACAGTATAACACAAAGGCATTAAAATATACATATTTATTTCTTGCATTTTACTTAGTTTAAAATAATCACTTAAAGCAAACCGTATACCGCGTAAGCTTTTCAGTAGTTGTACTTTTTACAAATACCACCAGGGGGCAGTCATGTCTAAGAAAACTGGCCCCATCAGCTTTTGGAAAACTAACAGACTATTTTAGTGCAACATACACTTCTTTTATAGACTTCATTATGCTAGACAGTGAGGTACACTGAGTAACCAGAGGTCACAAATGTGAACAGATACATGTAGCATCTAAAGCACTGCACTAATTAAACTAAGTGGTAACATTAAAACGATCCAAGAATTGCTTAAAGTAGAACTATGGCCTCCCATAAAAAAAAAAAAAGAAAGTGCTGCAGCACTTAATTATAACTACATAACATCCAGCATATGGTTTTCTCTTTCCCCTCTGCAAAGTCCCACAAATACCTGTTGACCCTGCCAGTGGAGTCCACCTAATGCAGCTTCTTGTGATGGTGAGGCAATGATGCTGCACTGCTCCTGAACTCAGAGCAGAGTTGCCACTCTTATGTGGGCTAAGCATGCTTACAATACATTAAGATGAAAAAAATGTTGCAGGAGGCATAGGGGTTTGAATCAGCATCTGGCCACACTGCCCACTGCTTTCTGCACTGTCAGCACAATCTCTGCTGCTAAACCCCCCCTCCCCCCACCCCCACTGTGAGCTACAGTGTTTATAAAGCCTAGTACACACTATTCGTTTTTTTCATTCAAGCCAGCGGGCTAAACAAAAAAAACGGAAGTGCTCAGGAGGAGCCGCTGTACTGATTATCCAATGTTAGTACCGTTATCTCCCCCGCTGAGTTATTGTGTTCCCCCACCAGAACACAATGGTCAGCATCCCCAATTGGTAAACCTTTTTCGGCCATGCTCCTTTGACATTATCCGGCTTCTGTCGGACCAGCTGCCATATGCCAATGATATTTGGCCGCCTGATATTTGGCCCTTGTACGGCCCTTAAGAAGGGGCATGGGAGATACAAGTGATAAGAATTTGGCTCAGTCAGGAAAGGTTAAAAGAGGAGTCTGCCCTTTTTTTCCACCAAGAATCATACTTACCTCGGTGGATGCAGCATCGGTCCCGTGCAGCATCTGTCCCCCACTGGCTCTAAGACTGAGAACCGAGCGATCAAAGACAGTTGATCACTCGGTTTTCCGGGCTCCATGAGCAGACAGTTGGTTACTGTCAGCCACAGCTCTTTTCTCTGCCCCCCTCCCTGCTCACTGGAGCGCTGGGTTGTGGAGGGGGTGGGAGCGGCTGGCTCAGGCTCTCAGTTGCTCACTGAGAGGCTGAGCCAGTTGCCGATCCTGGGTTGTGGACGGATCCTGACCATATTGTCACTATCTTGCCTCAGCCTGGACCTGCTGTGTGACATCAGCCGACAGCAGGCTTCAGCCTGCTGAAAACAAGTCACAGAAGTGCAGAATGAACTGAACTCTTGTGATCCACAGGAGAAGTACAGTCAAATGAGCTTTGGCTGTACTTCTCCTTTAAGGATGACTTTTTTTACTTCATGAGGCGCGTGATTTACATAGTAACAATTAACTGACAGATTGTAACAGGGCTGTGAACTTATTTATTAATCTGGTGAAAACTTGCAGGAAACATGGTACATATCATAATGTTTTTGAACTCAAGGCATATCTATTATATAATAAAAATTATTACAGTCCCATGCTGCCCCCAGCCGACAGTATTACATGTGGAGCATTGAGCTGACTTTGAGCAACAGTAAGGTAGGACATTCCATTTATTTGGTGGTTTTCCCCATTCTTCTCTTTTTTTTCAATTATTTTCTTATTTATGACCCGACTATATTGTTGTTTTTATAGATCTCTTATAGAGATGCATGCATCTGCTCCTGAGGAAGTGGAGACTAAACAACAAAACGCATCAAACTTGTTGATGCAAACCTTTACATCATTATGCGTTTCTACAATTCATTTTATTAATGTAACATTGTTTGTTGTGTATTTTTTGCCTATTGACTTATATATACTCAGCGCCTTATGGTATAGTCGTATAAATTTATTTGGGATAAAGTTTTATTATGCAAATTTATTGTGTTGATGCTTTTTTCTATTCATTTGCTCCCGACATTATTATTTTCTATACCTTATTATTCTGAAATTCCATCCATGAATATACATATATTAGTAACACTATTAGAATTAATCAGAGATATCCATGCAATTCCCACTATATACCCAACCCTTCTCTTTTTAATGTTATATGAATAGGGATGAAGACACCTAGCCTCAATGTAGGAGGTGCCTCATCTAAAGTCCCACAATCTTCCCCTCCCCCACTCACTAGATTGGTAACTCCTCATTTGGGACCCGAAATTCAGGGACCCAGAAAGACTTTGGGTGGGAAAGAGCCTCCTAACTCAAATTATAGGAACTTTGGTCACAAAAGAGTTAACTCACCTGCAAGGGAGGCTTGAAAAGCATCAGGAAGGAGTCAGCATTTGGAGTAAAATAGTCCATAGCTGTGAGAAAGTGTGGACAGTCTGGCGACTGAGAATCTGTTTTTTTGAGCCCCTGCAGCTTGTCTTGTACCCCAAAACAGAGAGGAACCCTAAACCCAAGTGTGGGACCAAGACACTGTCAGTGAGCCATTATGTAGTCTTAATTATACCAAGACTATGGACTATTTGTCTTTATTTTTGTTGAAGAAAGCCATTTATTTTTGCTTGTTTTGAGAGACCATTAAAGACTATTTACTTTTACAAGAAACTGGATAGTGATCTCAGGCTCTCTATATTACTATAATATACACTCACCGGCCAATCTATTATGTACACCTGTTCAATTGCTTGTTAATAAAAATAGCTAATTAGCCAATCACCTGGCAGCATGGTTGTGGGTGCCAGACGGGCTGGTCTGTGTATTTCAAAAACTGCTGAGCTACTGGGATTTTCACGCACAACTATTTCTAGGGTTTACAGAGAATAGTCTGAAAAAGAGAAAATATCCAGTGAGTGGCAGTTGTGTGGATGAAAATGCCTTGTTGATGTCAGAGGAGAATGGGCAGACTGGTTCCAGATGATAGAGAGGCAACAGTAACTCAAATAACCACTCGTTATAACCAAGGTATGCAGAATAGCATCTCTAAACACACAACACATCGAACCTTGAAGCAGATGGGCTACAGCAGCAGAAGACCAAACCGGTTGGCACTCCTGTCATCTAAGAACAGGAAACTGAGAGTACAATTTGCACAGGCTCACCAAAATTGGACAATAGAAAACGTTGCCTGGTCTGATGAGTCTTGATTTCAGCTGCGACATTCAGATGGTAGGGTCAGAATTTGGTGTAAACAACATGAAAGCATGGATCCTTGTATGAATGCTTCAGGCTGGTAGGGGTGGTGTAATAGTGTGGGGGATATTTTCGTGGCACACTTTGGGCCCTAAGTACCAATTGAACAACCTACCTGAGTATTGTTGCTGACCATGTCCATCCCTTTATGACTACAGTGTATCCATCTTCTGATGGCTACTTCCAGCAGGATAATGCACCATGTCACAAAGCTCAAATCATCTCACCATTGGTTTCTTGAAGATGACAACGAGTTCACTGTACTCCAATGGTTTCCACAGTCACCAGATCTCAATCCAATAGAGTACCTTTGGGATGTGGTGGAATGGGATGGAATCATGGATGTGCAGCCGACAAATCTGCAACAACTGCGTGATGCTATCATGTCAATATAGACCAAATTCTCTGAGGAATGTTTCCAACACCTTGCTGAATCTATGCCACAAAAATTATGACAGTTCTGAAGGGAAAAGTGGGTCCAACCCGGTACTAGCAAGGTGCACCTAATAAAGTGGCCAGTTAGTGTATATGCTGTATATTCATATTATCAAGCTATATTGTACTCCTAATGTATTAACAGTAGAGTTCTTAATGTTTTTTTTTTTTTTTTTTTTAGCTTAGACCTGTTATATTGATAGACATTTGCATTTTTTTGTAACTATATGTAATTTTTAAATGTAAAAAAAAAATCTACAAGGTGTGCTGACTCAGAGGCTGTCTTCCAATATGAGTATATCATAATAGCAACAAAACCAACACTAAAAGCTGATGTCAAGCTTGCCCTTGCTAGCTTTTGTCAGAGGTCAGCAGGCAGCCTTAATGACTTGCTTATATTCATTATACTTACTGATATTACATATTTATACTGATGAGTGACAAGCACAAAAGAGCTTTGAACCTGATTGTAAATAAATGATTACATAATGCAGGGTAATTATATGCATCTACCTTTCTAATTCATAGTTTCCTCTGGGAATGATTGATGTGTTTCTAAATGGATCTCTGTCAAAAGAAAATACTTTATTCTTGACAATGAAATAACAGCGTTTGAATAGTACAGTATGTAGTTTACCAACAATACAGGTATATATTTAAATCAGAAAATAATAAAAAAGAATGTGATTAATCAGTCTCAAATTCTTTTATGTATTTGGGGCTGTTGCTTTTCTAAGCTTTCTTAAAAATATGGTCCACTACATAAATTATATGTATTGCATCCCATAGCAATCAAGAACCCAATGGTCCAATTGCTTTCATTAAGTACCCGTTATGTCTAATGATATGCTAGTTGCTATGAGACACATTTGTGGTATTCTACTAAAGTTGCTATAAGTATCATATATGTATTTTTTTATATACATTTCTAATTAAAAAGTAAAGTTTACTGAAAGTAAATTTGAGATTCATTTTGCATTCTCATATAATTGCCAGATATATTTTCATGATCATATTTGATATATAGATTTTAAAGTACATCCTCTAGCAGTCACTTAATATACTGTATGTATATGGTATACTGTATATGTTTTAATCTATAAATAGATAGAACATAGGAAAACCAAATAGTTTGTCAGTCAACTTGATTCAGCTAATCGATCCACATGCATATAAAACATCAACTTTTTTTTATTGATCTTAAACCAGTTAAAATTTGTCAAAACATATTTAAAGGCATATTTTGAAAACATACCACATAAAGGCCACCAAGGTTTTATCAAGCACCTTTTTTTTTTTAATTAAAAGCCATCCTCTGACATGTTTTTCAATTCTTTAGAGCTTCTTTGGAGAATAAAAAAAGGCAATGCACCCTTTGCATATTCTCTGAATAAGTGGTACAGGACCACAAAATGCATCAGCATTGTCAACTGGGATTAAAAACATCTCTGTGAAGATAAAGATATTTGAAATAGACTGCGAAACTGTATTAAGTTCCTGTTTACGTGATTACAAGGCATGTAAGACATGGTATATTAAGGAGCAAAGAGGTACTTACTTTCTGATATATACTGGACGCAGATGGCGTAGTTGGATCTGTTGGCCTTTATGTGTTGAATTTCATAAATATACTTTATCAGTATTTTAAGTGATTATGAGATGAATACAAATATTTGATGTTTTATATATATATATATATATATATATATATATATATATATATATATATATATAAAATTGGTGCTTATAAGTAATGAATGAGTCCATATAAAGCTAATCTGGAGAGTGTGTTCAACACCATTCACATCAGAGGTGGTCACCAGATAAGAGAGGAAGAGGAAACTATCACAGGCACTCAATCACACTGCCTCTTACCCTCTTTAGTGGACCCTCATAACAAAGGTCAAATAGGCAATGGATTGTAAGGCTGCTTTCACACTGGGGCGGTTTGCAGGCGCTATTGCGCTAAAAATAGAGCCTGCAAACCGACCCGAAACAGCTGTTGCTGTGTCTCCAGTGTGAAAGCCCTCAGGGCTTTCACACTGGAGCGGTGCGCTAGCAGGACGGTAAAAAAAGTCCTGCTAGCAGCATCTTTGGAGCGGTGAAGGAGCGGTGTGTTCACCGCTCCTATACCGCTCCTACCTATTGAAATCAATGGGAGACCGCGGGGATACCGCCGGCAAAGCGCCACTGCAGCGGCGCTTTGCGGAGGTTTTTAACCCTTTTTCGGCCGCTAGCGGGGGTTAAAACCACCCCGCTAGCGGCCGCATACCGCGGGTAAAACGATGGTAAAGCAGCGCTAAATATAGCGCTGCTTTACCGTCGCCGCCCCGCACCGTCCCAGTGTGAAGCTGGCCTAAAGGGGACTCCTTAATCTCTATAAATCTCAATCAAAGCAGGAAAACAGATGTATACACCCCTATCTCATATTTCCTCTCATGATGCTCCGACAGTGACCGCCATGGATTAGTTAATCCTGGGGTCTGTTGGGGGGTCCCAGTGCAGAGGGCTCAGCGCAGTTGGTTAGAGACTCCTGTGTGGCTCAGTCAGTCTGCAAGCATTTAGCCTAATGCTGGCAGACTGTCTGAGCCACACAGGAGTCTCTAACCATCTGCGCTGCGCCCTTTGCACTGGGACCCCCCAACAGACCCTGGGATCGACTAATCCGTGGTGGTCACTGTTGGAGCATCCTGAGAGGAAAGCTGAGATCGGGGTGTATACATCTGTTTCCCTTGCCTGCATTGATTGAGATATATAGAGATTGAAGAGTCCCCTTTACAATCCAATGCCTATTTGACCTTTGTTATGAGGGTCCACTAAAGAGGGTAAGCGGCAGTGTGATTGGGTGCAGTGATGCTTTCCTCTTCTTATATGGACTTCATTACTATTAAGCGCTGCACCAATTGTATATAATTTCTGTGTTGCTGTTCATCGATATTTTGCTAGCTGCTTTTTTTCAATTCTGTTGTGGATACAAGCGCAGTAGTTATCTATTTTTATTTTGATGTTTTATATATGTCTTGAAATGTCTTTGTTTTCCCATTGTGTCTGTTTCTGTACCTTGGCAACAGAAGGTTTAACATTCCTACAAGTGAAACCCCTGCATTGTGCTCCTATTATTATTATTGTACAGGATTTATATAGCGCCAACAGTTTGCTCAGCGCTTTACAACATGAGGGCAGACAGTACACTTACAATACAAATCAATACAGGAGGGAATCAGAGGGCCCTGCTCGTTAGAGCTTACAATCTAGAAGTCTACTACAGTTATATAAGGTTTTTTTTCGGATCCTTGTTTCTGTTGTGGAACTATTTAAAACACCTTGGACTGGGAGCAATTTTTCGAACATGACAAGTTTTGGGTACTGGATAATGTCAAAGAATTTTTCAATTGAAGTATTAAGCCAGCTATATTTCCATCAACTTACTCATCTGCATAGTACAGACAGGGGAAGAAGATATCTCTACTGAGATTTTTGGAAAGAAGGGCTCCAGTATAGTTGCTAATTATTGAAAGGAAGCTTAAAAACACTCTAGAAGGAAAATTATATATTCTAAGTATAATCTTTAGAAGGTAATGATATATATAGATCTATCTATCTATCTATCTATCTATCTATCTATCTATCTATCTATCTATCTATCTATCTATCTATCTATCTATCTATCTATCTATCTATCTATCTATCTATCTATCTATCTATCCACACACATACATACACACACACATATACACACACACAAACACACACACATACACACACACATACACACACACACACACACACACACACACACACATATACACACACACACACACATACACATACCCACACACATCTACAAATATCCCAAAAAAGCTAAATGGGAAGTTGAAAATATTTTTTATTATTTGAATATCTGTAACATTTGTTTTGTAGAACTACTGTATATATTTTGAGCAAAAAAAGCTTATGAAGTTGCAACCCTTAAATTGGAGACGTACAATAAAAAATTCACAGCCAGCACAGTATGTAATAACTAATAATAAAAGCATCAACATATATACGTTTTAGGACCCCTTAAACCCTTCTGCACATTGCCTGCCTTTTGAACACATTGTTTATGCATAAAAGACATAGATGATATAAATTTCATTATGTGGATCATTCCACATTATCATCTTTATGTACTATTAAATAGTAGAAACTGTGAAGAATTTAATTTAAATGCAATGCACTACAACACACTTCATTGAAAAACACTTATCAATGCCCACAAATGTACTACACATACATAACATTTATGCATATTAATAATGTATTGGGATTAATGGGTCCTAGGTGTATTTATGAATACAGTACAACAAATATGCATGCATTGTAATTCGCAGAAACCAATGAGCCATTCATTTCCATTAATATATTCTGCTTCTAATAATCAATAAAATGCATCATACCTTGTTTACTATAAATATAGAGGGTCTCATACTGTACACGATGACTTGATAAGAAAACGTAGCTTTTTGTATGCTTTATGATTCTTCTGAAAGAATGACTTTTCAAATTCGGCTTTAGAAAGTCATGTTCATATGACTGTATTGTGTTGCTTCAGTAACTCCAGAGCATTTATCCATGTAATAGTATGGCCTTCTGCTTCACTGATTATAGAGCCCTCATGCCTCAGTGCTTTCCTGATACGATACAGTCAAAATATTGCACACTTTATTCTGGCTATTAAAATATTTATGAACATAATTGTCAGTAAACTTTTAGCTGAAGCAATTATTTTAATGTGGCTTGTTTTAAAATGCATGCATTGTGAATGTTCTTATTAAAGAGCAAATCTGGTATCATGAAATAAATAAAAATATCTAATTATTGGGCTGCTCCTCATATATTGACAGTACTTCTAAAGATTTGCCACTCCTGCTATATATGGACAAAGTACATACTGACATGTAATAATACACATGCAGTGCCGAAACTAGGAGGAGTGGGGGACACGTGGCCTGGGTGCAGCATTGAGAGGGGCAGCATTTACTAGAACTGAGTCTTTGCCTAGAGTTCTCAGTGTTCCCCCTTAGATCAGGGTTCCCATAGCATCCCTTATTATCAGAGTCCCCAGTGTTCCCCCTTACATCAGAGTTTGCAGAGTCCCCCCTTACAGTGAAAGGGAATTCTGCAAGTTCAGATGTAAAAGAGGAGCTCTGTAGATTCAGATGTAAAAAGGGAACTCTGTGGACTCTGATGTAAAGGGGGACTCTTGTTACTAACTTCATATGATTAGGAATGTTATTTAATAGCAAAATATATGTATAATTTATAGTATAAAAAAAATTGCTGTGCGCAGCTAAAGTGTTCGGGTTTGACTTGAAAAAAAGGTGGCAACCCTATCTTTGCCCCAGGTAAAAACATTGTCTAGCTTTACCACTGTGCACATGCACAGAGAATATAGCTCAATCCTGCAGAAGTTTTTAAAACTGTTTGATCTTTTTTAGAAAAAGTAAAACATGCTCTTTAGCAAAATATATGATATACAGTACAATAAAACAGAAAACCAAATTAGGACCTGTAGCAGAATGAACATTTACTCACCATGCTCAGGTGCAGGTCCATTTAACTCAATTTCTCACAACTTCCTGGGTCCCTGGATATGCCTAAGGAAAATAAGTTCCTTAGCTCCCTCCCTCAGCTGCTCAAAGTGGCCACACCTGATGAGGCTGAGGTATATGGGCAAGTGATCTGCAGACAAATGAGTGCTTTTTTATTGTCAGGACTAGTGTGCAAGCAGGAGCCTAATAGCACACAGCTGCTTCAAAAGGCCCAGCTAAATGTAGAAAAACAGAAACAATGGAGTAATCCAGTGGGGTGGCCAGATAGACTGCCCCAACCAAACGCCCCAATGCCAGGAATCAAGTAATTGGGGGGAAAGTGGAACCGAAGATGTGAAAACCTACTGTCCTGTTGTGCATGAGTGCTTTAAGATATTTAGTGTCTTTAAGTGTCTTTCTGATACTGGCTTCCCTGGCAAAACTAGTTTTCCAACAACATTTTCCTAGACCCCAGAATAATTAATTTAAGTGATGCTATGAAGACAGGGTGTAGTAATCACACATGCATTTGGAAGAGGAGGCTGAAGGTTATATTGGGCATAAATGTCATCTGAGGACTGAAGGCTGAGATGCTGAAGGGGAGCCTTGCACACTTGGGTCTTACTGAAGTAACTGCTGTATGTTCTCAGGCAAATGCTGCTAGCCCTCAAATCATTGAAAAGCCTTTATGTGTGCACTGAACACAAAAAGCTGGCATTGTTAGAATACCATTTGGGACCAAAGCTATTGTAGTACCCAAACCACAACTAATGGCGCGTACACAGGACTGTTTTTTCCATCGGAATAAACTCTGACGGTTTTTCCGACAGAGTTCTGACAAAGTTCAGCTGAAACTGTCTTGCCTACACACGATTACACCAAAGTCCGACCGTCAACACGTACGACGGGACTAGAAAAAGGATGTTCAATAGCCAGTAGCCAATAACTGCCGTCTCGTACTTGCTTCCGAGCATGCATCGTTTTTGGTCCGTCGGAACAGCATACAGACGAGCGGTTTTCCCCGATAGGAATTGATTCCGTCGGAAATATTTAGAACATGTTCTATTTCTAGGCCCATGAGATTTTTCGCAAGAAAAAGTCAGATGAGGCACACACACGATTGGAAAATATCCGATGAAAATATTCCATCTGACTTTCTGCCGGAAAGTCAGACAGTTTGTATGCTGCATTATACTTCCCATGAATGTTGGCTCTTGCCAATAATTGCAGGGTTTCACTGTTCTAATGGAACCCTTGCCCTCAGAAATGGCTCTGGCAAGGTATGGCGCTAGTTGAAATCCATAACACCAAGAGTCTTCCACTCTGATTACTCTCTGGGACAGCAGGGGAAGTCCTGGCCTTAATCACAGATGTGACTGACCGCAAGGTGGGACACAGAGCTCCAAAATCTCATGGTCATCCTTACATGGCAAGTGTGAATATGACTCGAGACAGGAGAGCAAATCTTAACACTTCCACAATGAACCATTAAGAAAATGGCAACCACTCAGGAACGATAAGGTGTCTATTGGATAAATGGTCAGAGGTGTTCTTACAGGGAGACTATGACTGGGCCATAGAAATGGGATTGGAAATGAGATACCCACAGGAGAGAGCCCTCCCATCCCCAAGAGATACTGAAGCATATCTTCACATCTCTATTAAGAAGTCAAGATGTTCAAAAAGATGATGGAACAAAGAGTGACAAAAGGGCCCAAAGGCGACTCCAATGGCACACTTGTAGCTGTTTGAATGCTGTTACCATGAGGGAACTCTATCCTTTTTTATGGCTCGAGGAATCACTTATCTCAACATCATGTATTGACAGATTGCTGTCATTAAGGGGGACCAGCTGAAGACCATTTTCATTACTCTAACGGATGTGTGCTAGTTCAGAAGAATGCCCTTCAGGCTAAACAATGTACCCAGCACATTGCAGGGGACTATGGAACACTGGCTTGGGGACATGAACCTATATTTATCTATATTAACCCTATGTAGTGGTGCTTTCTGTTATATTCAATGACCATCTGATGGTGCACTGGCTCAACTTAACCAAAGGGGGCTGAACCTTGAACCCAATAAGTGCCATCTATTTAAACATGAGATCAAGTTCCAATTACACGTCATCTCCAAAGAAGGAATGCTTCTGTATCTTCTTCCTTATATTTTGAGGAAAAGAAGTGACAAGGGTAAATAGGACAATTAGAAAATGTGACTACCTTAGCACTAGAATGGGCAACAAACTTTGAAATACAGTGCAGAAAACATTTTTCGCCTTTACAGCGCTGGAGCACTGGAATAAGCTGCCAACTTTGAGATGCAACGCAGCTTTACCCTGCAGAAAACATTAGAAATTCAGCAGCTGAGGTTTAGCTGCAAAAACTTTGTGTGGCATCTTTACAGTGCTGAAGAACAGGAATAGGCTGAAAACTTTAAGGACCACCACAATATTTACTTTGCAGCAAACAATATAAGTTTGGCAGCTGAGGTCCAATTGTAGAAACACTGTGCTGCACCGAAGACCCTCCAAGACAGCACACTGACTGGAAGGCAAACCAGAACCTCCATACTGCCCAAGCTCTGGTCAGACACCCAATAGTCCATGGAGTTCCCACTTCTAAGAGTTCTCAACCCAATGTAGTCAGCACGCATGTAGTTCAGGCACTGCCTGTGAGTGCTGCCTACAGGCCTGGCCATTGTGGTTAATAGTAAAAAAATAAAAAAACTCTGAAAAGTGGTGCTGATGCAGTCTACCACTCTCCACCGCTAATTCTTTCAGATTTCAGAGGATTGGAGCAGGGGTCAAGTCCTGGGGAAAAAAGTGTGGGAACTCCCACCCAAGATCCACTCGCCCACCAAAAAAAAAAAAATGATACGCTCATATGCACGAACGCTTCAAAAGTGGTATTTTTCATCCAATTTTCGTATTGTGTGTATGAAGCTTAACTGTTAGTACATGAAAAAAAAAACAATCCTCAATAAACATAAATACGGTATTTATCTGAATAATCATCATTCATTCAATTGTGCTTCCATGCAAATGTGAACATCATGTTCTGATCTTTATTGGGGAATTGTATTTTGTATATAGAGTGTTTATGTGGTGAGTTTACACTTTTCATTAAACAGAGTTTGGATAACACAGGGTTAAACGGAAAGGTCATAAATTAACTGCACATTATCTGGAAGGAATTCTTGGGGAGATAGTGATGTGTGGCTGCAAACTCTGCAGGGCTCCAACACACACTCGCTGCTATTCCAACCCTTCACATATTTCCACATAAACTTCCCTCCTGACATTAAACTTTGCCAGGTATTGTGCTCAGCTTACCACCCCAAACTGATGTTCCTCCCTCAGCTCACCTCTCTCCCTGCATGTCCTGTGAGCAGAATAGCTGTGCTCCTCCTCTGGGTTCTCTCATCATATGGCACTGAAGATACAGGAGGGGGGGATTCAGCGGGACACACAGAGCAAGTATGCAGGAGACTTGGGGGGGAGATGCGGAGACTGAAAATCATGAGGGGCCGGTGGGGAGGAGCGCATCATGAGAGGTCTGACTAAATACAATCTCTTAGCAGCAGGGACCTGATCTACCTGTCAGCTAGCTGTGATTGACAGGTAGATCGAACCGGAAGCTGTCATGGGGCCCCCTACTGGCAATGCCTGAATGGTCAGGTGTGGGGCACTTACTATTGCGAACTGTGTTGGCAGCTGCTGGTGTAGCACCTGCCACACAGCTTGCATACTTCAAAGTCTTGCAGGACACGGCTGCCAATGGGAACTGAGTTCCTGTTGTGGAAAAAGTACAGGAACTCCGTTCCCATGCGTTCCCGCAGGACTTGAGCCCTGGATTGGAGGCTTTTTGGTGATCACAAGATATTGACACCATCAGAAAGTGTAGCACCTCCGTATGGACTCCCTCTAGGATAGTGGCAATACATCAGCCATTTTACCTTTGTGTCAAGACGAATTAGGGTGTCAACCCAAGAGTTTGTCTTCTCTTTGGTGACCCAAATTCTGAGGTCTTTGAGCATAAGACACTCAATTTGCAGCAAATTGCCTGCAGCTGAGGATTAGGGATGAGCCTGATGTTCGAGTCGAATGTAAGTTCGACTTGAACATCAGGTTTTCACCGAACAGCGAACAATATGCGATGTTCGCAGCAAATTCGAAAGCTGCCGAAACACCGTTAAAGTCTATGGGACACTTACATAAAAAATCAAAAGTGCTAATTTTAAAGGCTTATATGCAAGTTATTGTCATAAAAAGTGTTTGGTGACCTGGGTCCTGTCCCAGGGGACATGTATCAATGCAAAAACATGTTTTAAAAACGTCTGTTTTTTCGGGACCAGTGATTTTTTTAAAGCTTAAAGTGAAACAATAAAAATGAAATATTCCTTTAAATTTCGTGCCTGGGGGTGTCTATAGTATGCCTTTTAAGTGGTGCATTTTTCCCGTGTTTAGAACAGTACCACAGGAAAATTAAATTTCTAAAGGAAAAATTGTCATTTAAAACTGATCGCGGCTGTAATGTATTGTCGGGTCTTGGCACTATAGATACAGATAATTGAAAAAAAGAGCATGGGACCCCCCCGTCCATTACCAGGTCCTTTGGGTCTGGTATGAATGATAAGGGGAACCCCTGAATCAAAATTTAAAAAAAAATTGCGTGGGGGTCCCCCTAAAATCCATACCAGGCCCTTTAGGTTCTGATATGGAAATTAAGGGAATCCTGCTCCAAAGTTTAAAAAAAATGGCGTAGAGGTCCCCCCAAAATCCATACCAGACCCTTCAGGTCTGGTATGGATTTTAAGGGGAACCCTGCAACAAAATAAAAAAAAATAGTGTAGGGGTCCCCCCAAAATCCATACCAGACCCTTATCTGAGCACGCAACCTGGCAGGCCGCAGGAAAAGAGGGGGGACGAGAGAGTGCCCCTCCTCCTGAACCCGTACCAGGCCACATGCCCTCAACATGGGGAGGGTGCTTTGGGGTAGCCAAATTTTGGGGGGGCCCCTACGCCATTTTTTTAAATATTCAAAAAGATATTTGGGAGGCACACCCTAAAGAATGCATTAAGATGGTGCTGCCGTAAGACCATACAACAGAACAAACATATTACAGCGCACACATGCAAAACTGACATTTACCTCCAGCAAGGCTATTTAAAAGCACCTAGACAGACATTTTTCAAAAAACATTATCAAAAAATATGGGGATTTGGTCACACCATATTGCTATATGGTGCTTAAGCCCACTTACTGCGACAAAGTACCCCATGATTAGTGGGTCCTACACTATCCATAGATCGGGAGATCCTGCTTCTCTGAACCAAGGGAGCTATACTCCTCTATATGGGAGAACATGAGGTCTCCACCCATGATACAGGTGGTCACTAATTGAGGTACTTACTGAGTGGGGTGCTCCACCCAAAAGGATTTGGTCAAAATCCATACAATAGACAAAAAGATATTTGGGGGGCACACCCTAAAGAATGCATTAAGATGGTGCTGCCGTAAGACCATACAACAGAACAAACATATTACAGCGCACACATGCAAAACTGACATTTACCTCCAGCAAGGCTATTTAAAAGCACCTAGACAGACATTTTTCAAAAAACATTATCAAAAAATATGGGGATTTGGTCACACCATATTGCTATATGGTGCTTAAGCCCACTTACTGCGACAAAGTACTCCATGATTAGTGGGTCCTACACTATCCATAGATCGGGAGATCCTGCTTCTCTGAACCAAGGGAGCTATACTCAGTTTTGCATGTGTGCGCTGTAATATGTTTGTTCTATTTTTTTTAAATATTGGCGCAGGGTTCCCCTTAAAATCCATACCAGATCTGAAGGGCCAGGAATGGATTTTAGAAAAAGGTGTAGGCTAGCACATGCTATACAAATTTGTATAATAAATCTATAAAATTATTTCATATAGCCTATATGGTTTGTTTAGTTGCCGGTATAGTCCCACCTTTAGAGGTTTTTTCCTATACCATTTTCAGGGATGATGGCAACCAATATGTGCCTCGAGAATTGAGTTCAATCTATTTCAAGGCATAAAATATTTTTAACCCCAGATTAAAGATTAAATAATGTATATTGAAAATTATTTATTACAAAAATATATATAGTATTGACATACACATGGAAGTATATAAAAGATAGAGTGTTTAACCACTTGCCTACCGGGCCTATTTTGGCCTATTTTCCTTCATGTAAACATCATCATTTTTTTGCTAGAAAATTACTCAGAACCCCCAAACATTGAGTACGTTTTTTTTAGCAGACCCCCTAGGGAATAAAATGGCGGTCATTGCAACTTTTTATCTCACACGGTATTTGCGCAATAATTTTTCAAACGCCTTTTTTGGGAAAAAAAACAGTTTCATGAATTAAAAAATAAGAAAACAGTAAAGTTAGCCCAATTTCTTTATATAATATGAAAGATGATGTTACGCCGAGTAAATAGATACCAAACATGTCACGCTTTAAAATTGCGCACAACCGTGGAATGGCGCCAAACTTCGGTACTTAATAATCTCCATAGGTGACGCTTTAATATTTTTTACTGGTTACGAGTTTAGAGTTACGGAGGAGGTCTAGTGCTAGAATTGTTGCACGCGCTCTAACGCACGCGGCGATACCTCACATGTGTGGTTTGAGCGGCGTTTACATATGCGGGCGGGACTTGCGTGTGCGTTAGCTTCTGATCGCGAGCTACAGGGGACAGGGGCGTTTTAATTTTTTTTTTTTTTTATTTATTTATTTTTATTTTACTTAATTTTTTTTATTTTTACACTTTTTAAAAAAAAATAAAAATTTGGATCACTTTTATTCCTATTACAAGGAATGTAAACATCCCTTGTAATAGGAATGTATGTGACAGGTCCTCTTTATGGAGAGATGTGGGGTCAATAAGACCCCACATCTCTCCTCCAGGCTGGAAAGCATGAGATCGGTAAAAAATTTTTTACCGATCTCATGCTGACAGCCGCGATCGCGGCTTTGTTTACATCCGGGTACCGGGCGTGACGTCATAACGTCGCGCCCGGACCTCCGACGGTCATAGAGATGACTGGTGACCATCTGGTCACCGGAAATCTCTATGCTCGTCATCCGGCGGCGAGCGATTCTTTCTCCGGGCCCCCGATGGCACGGGAGAGCCCGGAGAAGCACCGGATGGCGGCGGGAGGGGGGGGACGTCCCCTCCCGCTGCCTATAAGAACGATCAGGCGGTGGAACTGCCGCTATGATCATTCTTATGGTGCACAGAATCGCCGGCCGGAAAAAATGATATCTGAATGATGCCAATAGCTGCACGCATCATTCAGATATCACCACTTAAAGTCAAGGACGTCATATGACGTCCTTGGTCGGCAAGTGGTTAAACAGTATTCAAAATAAATACAAAATATAGATGTGTATCATAAGCATTATTTCTCATAGCCGACGCGTTTAAGAGAATTGTGGTTTCCTCCTTCTTCAGGGGTGAGAATACAATACAGATCCTATTATAGAGAAATAGTAATGGGACGGTATGTCAAGATACATGTTTTCATACATACAGATGCATAATAACAGGCAATATAAAAAAAAAGAAAAGACTTACAGAAATTTGAATACTGTGTACAAAAACACTCAGATTGGTTTAAAAACAAAGCCTGGGAGGAGGAGCTTTTTCACCTTGTGCTCCACATTTTTGGAGTGAATTGTCCCCGTCGAAAGGACACTATGTTCTACTGCAGATATATAGACGATCTCTTGTTTATTGTGTCCGATCCTCATATGAAAATAGAATAATGGCTACACTATCTAAATACCAACACACTAAATCTGAGATTTACAGGGAAACTTGATTCCAGGTCCATAAAGTTTTTAGATGTCAATCTACCGGGGGAAAATCATGAGATTATCTCAAATTTGTACAGAAAGCCTAGCGCAGGTAACACGCTCCTTCGGGCTGATTCCAGCCATCCGGGGCACACAGTTAACAGCATCCCCGTTGAACAATTCCTAAGACTTTGCAGCAAGCAAACAGACTTTGATAAAGAAGCTGCTTTAATGTCTTCCAGGTTTGAGGAAAGGGGGGTACCCTAAATCTGTTATAAATAGAGGTCTATCAATAGCCGAAGAAGTACCCCGCCATAAATTTCTTGCTGATGAACCTACAAGCAAATCTAGAGCCTGCAATTTTAGTAATTCCAACCCTATTCCCACTTTCTCTACCCCTTACAGCAATGAATTCCAAAAAATAAAAAAGATTGTTACTAAATATCTTCCAGTATTGTCTCATGATCCCCTGTATTCTCGGATCTTAACAAAAGGTATCCGCACTGTGTCTAAAAAAAGCCTGTCTCTTGGTGGTCTTTTGTCACCCAGCCTTTTTTCCAGCAAGAAAACCTCCACAAATTGGTTATCCTTCAAAAGAACCTTTAAATGTGGTGGTCGTTGTTGCAAATACTGTTCTTAGATTAAGGGCAGTGACACCATTATGTCCACATCTACAGGTAAATCTCATAAGATTCATTCCTTTGTCAATTGCAACACACAATATATTATATATGCCATTACCTGCACCATATGCTCCATACAATATGTAGGCAGGACGACATGCAGGCTTAAAGATTGTCTGTATGACCATCTTCATGACATAGAAAAAGATCATGCCACAAATGTTGCACGACACTGGAATGAATCCCACCAGAAGGATACATTTAGTCTTGTCATTCAAGGCATTGACAAATTTGTGAAACCACCAAGAGGTGGTGACAAGTTTAACATCTTATGCAAGCGTGAAGTCCGGTGGATATTCATCTTGAACACTAGGCACCCTTCAGGACTCAATTTTGAATGGGATGTATCCCACTTTTATAAATAGTCTGTGTTGTTCTAGACTTTGTCCTCCTGTATCCCATATCGTAATAGTGGGTATATTCTCCCCTCCCTTTTTGTTTTTGATCAATTCGTAGTCTTCATGCACTTGGGAATGGAAGTATATTGTAATTTTCATTGAGTGCATTTCTCAAATGCACTTTTTGATAGCCATGTTCTCTGAATGGGACAATAATTAATATATAATAAAATAAAAAAATTGATTTTTTTGTTTGCAGCAGGTGGGGTGAGACATTCGGTCTCACTATGCACCTGCTCACAAATATCTATTCTATAATTCTTCCCAAGTGTGTTTCTCTGCTATCGCTATGCCTCCAGGATGCGATCGAGTTTCTGTTTTGCAGCAGGTGGGATGAGACTTTTTGGTCTCAATATACACCTGCTGACTTTTTTACGTGTCACATCCACGAAAGCAGTTTCTCTTGGTGACTGTCCTCTTGTCGACCCTACACTAGTTCAGGTTCCTTTAAATAAATAAATATTGTTTCCATTTTTGTTTCAGATTTTTATTCAGATTTTGATTTTGAATCTGATTTCAATTTAGATCTTGTTCCTTTTTAGGGTTTTTCATTCTTTATTTTTCATTTTTTCTGAATTAGAAGAGTCAGGGTACCGGCTATTTCTCCCTACACTTATTACTTGATATATTATCTGTTACTTATTACATATGCGAGTGTGTATATATGTATGCGTGTAACTATACACATGTATATATATGTTGTTTTTTTGACCAAATACCATCCTCATAGTATATGATTTTGGATGGATGAAACAGCCTTTTGTTTAACATGGCACAATTTATAATTAGCATCTAGAAGTCTCTTATCTGTAATAGTGTACTGTTGTAAATACAACAGCTTCTGTTCAAGTGAACATCTTTTAACATAACATTAGAGTTTTTACAATTCTGAAGGAAAGATTTTTGCTGTCTTTCGTTAATTGGATACATTTGTTAAATGCTTGATATGGCTCTTTGGCCAATATTCTACACTATTAATTATGCTCTTCCCTCATGTATTTTTATATTTCATGCTCAGGTTCATGTTTTACATGTATACACATATATATTTTTTTTTCCAAAAATATATATTTATTTTTCTTTTCAATCATCACATGGACATATGTACACCATAACTGGATATGTTTATATATTACATTTCGCATGCAATCACTAATATCTACTAGCAAAAATATTTAAGCATTACTTGCTACTAGTATTTGTTTTTCCTGTTTTTCCTGTTTCACAGGTGCACTTAATCTTTGGGTTCTCAAGCTCCAATTGTGCAGAGGGCGTGTCTATCTAATTATCAAGTTTTGATTGGTGGACTTTTAATTCAACCTTCCTTCTCATACACAGTTGTTTCTTGTATAATTTAGCTATGGGTAAGCATCTAACCATGTGAAACGCATCAGCCAATTATCCCTGTTTGTCCTTGCCTGATGTGACTGTATTTTTGGATTTTTAAAGTCTACAATAAAGATGCCTTTTCACGGAGTGCGGCAGTCCAGGATTTCTTTTCCTACATACTTGTAGAGCCAGCACCTGAGAGATCATAGTAGGGCGGGAGCACCTGTTAAGGTCTTGAGGCTTAACGAGCGGCATTTTCTTTCCATTTTCTACTTTTTCCAAACGTAAAAAAGTTTTACTTTTAGTTATACTTCTAATCGTTTTTTTACAATCAGCCTGTTTATATGCTACAACTCCAAAAGAAAACAGTCAGCTGCATTACTGAATGGTTTGTTTTTACTGTTATCAAAAGATAAGTTTCATTGTACCATAGATTTATTTATTTCAGGTACTTATATAGCGCTGTCAATTTATGCAGCTCTTTACATATACATTGTACATTCACATCAGTCCCTAACCCTCAAGGAGCTTACAATCTAAGGTCCCTAACTCACATTTATACATACTAGGGTCAATTTAGACTGGATCTAATTAACCTACCAACATGCCTTTGGAGTATGGGAGGAAATCAGAGTACCTGGAGGAAACCCACGTAGGCACAGGGAGAACATGCAAACTCCAGGCAGATAGTGTTGTGGTTGGGATTCAAACCAGCGACCCTTTTTTGCTGCTAGGTGAAAGTGCTATCCACTACACCACTACACCACTGCGCCACCCATAGATCAAAGGGTTCATAACTTGTAAGGCTGGGTTCACATACACGGTGCATCCAGAAAGTATTCACAGCGCTTCACTTTTTCCACATTTTGTTATGTTACAGCCTTTTTCCAAAATGTATTAAATTCATTATTTTCCTCACAATTCTACAAATAATACTCCATAATGACAACGTGAAAAAAGTTTGTTTGAAATCTTTGCAAGTTTATTAAAAATAAAAAAATTAAAAAAATCCAATGTACATACAGTAAGTATTCAGGGCCTTTGCTAAATACTTTATTGAAGCACCTTTGGCACCAATTACAGCCTCCAGTCTTTTTGAGTATGACGCTACAAGCTTGGTACATCTATTTTTGGGCAGTTCTCCCATTCTTCTTTACAGGACCTCTCAAGCGCCATCAGGTTGGATGGGGAGCATTGGTGCACAGCCATTTTCAGATCTCTCCAGAGATGTTCAATCGGGTTCAAGTCTGGGCTTTTGTACATACAGTAAGTATTCAGGGCCTTTGCTAAATACTTTATTGAAGCACCTTTGGCACCAATTACAGCCTCCAGTCTTTTTGAGTATGACGCTACAAGCTTGGTACATCTATTTTTGGGCAGTTCTCCCATTCTTCTTTACAGGACCTCTCAAGCGCCATCAGGTTGGATGGGGAGCATTGGTGCACAGCCATTTTCAGATCTCTCCAGAGATGTTCAATCGGGTTCAAGTCTGGGCTTTGGCTGGGCCACTCAAGGACATTCACAGAGTTGTCCTGTAGCCACTCCTTTGTTCATTTGGCTGTGTGCCTGGGGTCATTGGCCTGTTGGAAAATTAAGCTTCACCCCAGTCTATGGTCCAGAGCTCTCTGGAGCAGGTTTTAATCAAGGATGTCTCTGAACATTGCTGCATTCATCCTGACTAGCCTCCCAGTCCCTGCAGCTGAAAAACATCCCCACAGCATGATGATGCCACCACCATGCTTGACTGTAGGGATGGTAGTGGCAAGGTAATAAGCAGTGCCTGGCTTCCTCCAGACACGACGCTTGCCATTCAGGCCAAAGATTTCAATCTTTGTTTCATCAGACCAGAGAATTTTGTTTCTCATGGTCTGAGAGTTCTTCAGTTGCCTTTTGGCAAACTCCAGGAGGGCTGTCATGTGCCTTTTACTGAGGTTTCTCTCTCCACCAAGAAAAGCTGGAGCTCGGTCAGAGTGACTATCACGTTCTTGGTCACCTCCCTGACTAAGGCCCTTCTCCCCTGATCGTTCAGTTTGGCCGGTAAGCCCGCTCTAGAAAGAGTTTTGGTGGTTCCAAACTTCTTCCATTTATGGATGAGGGAGGCCACTGTGCTCATTGGGACCTTTAAAGCTGCAGACATTTTCCTGTACCCTTCCCCAGATCTGTGCCTCGATACAATCCTGTCTCGGAGGTCTACAGACAATTCCTTGGACTTCATGGCTTGGTTTGTGCTTTGACATGCACTGTTAACTGTGTGACCTTATATAGACAGGTGTGTGCCTTTCCAAATCATGTCCAATCAACTGAATTTACCACAGGTGGACTCCAATCAAGTTGTAGAAACATCTCAAGAATGATCAGTGGAAACAGGATGCACCTGAGCTCAATTTTGAGTGTTATGGCAAAGGCTGTGAATACTTATGTACATGTGATTTTTTCCTTTTTTATTTTAAATAAATTTGAAAAGATTTCTAACAAACTTTTTTCATGTTGTTATTATGGGGTATTGTTTGTAGAATTTTGAGGAAAATAATGAATTTAATACATTTTGGAATAAGGCTGTAACATTAAAAATTATGGAAGAAGTAAAGCGTTGTGAATACTTTCCGGATACACTGTATGCAAATGTGAATGGCTTTCAATGCAGCCGGTTCACACATGTGCGGGACAGCCGCGGGGCAGTTTCAACAAGGGTCCTGTGCGTTTTTTGGGTCCAGTTCAGGTGCAATTTTAGGTAAAAATTTGCAACTGAATCGCACCTGAACAGAAACGCACTGGACTGCCTCACCGTGGCTGCATATGTGGGAAACCAGCCTCAGTGGATTGGAAGTAATTTCTTCAGCCTCTAATACTGCATATCAGTGGGTGGCAGACCAAATTTACAGTAACATCACCAAATGAATATTTTTCAGAGTTTGCTATTATGATATGTCCCACTTTAATAGCCATACTTTTAAACAAACAGTAAGAACGCATATTCTGTAATAGCTTGCGTACATAACTAGGTAACTGGTCATTGTTTCCTATGCCATGCATGGTATGCTGGTATGCTGGTACAGCATCAATGTCAGTCAACCACTGCAGGCTCTTCTTGTGCAATCAACCATTTGGCTCAATATAACCTTTCAGCCTTTGTGTTAGGAGATCATTTGACATCATTTCTAACTGTTTTGTTTCAACTCTAGTGTGTTACTCCATCACTGCTGAGTTTTGCAATTATGGTTCATTTATCAAATTATTTATCATGCTTCTGGATAGTTTATTGCAAAGCTTTCATTTTAATAGATGGAATAATTATATAAAGGCGTATAGTCCAATTAGCAGAGTAAATACATTTTACATGGAGCTTAAAGTAAGTACTTTCTTTGAGTGAGATTCATTTTATAAAATACAATTGAATAGCAAGTTCTCAGAATTTAAAGTATAACTCCTTTTTCTAAAAATTTAATATTGGAATGGCAGAGCAATGATATGAAAACTTAGTAAATATTATTTATTACCCATCTTTTTCTTGTATTGTTGCATGGGAATTTAGCATTATTAATTTTTCTACTTTTCCAATATAAAAAACATTATATGAACATTTCTCAAATAACATACAGTCTGCTAGTATGTAGGGATGCGGTTGAGATTTGCCCCTACCATGGGTTCCTGCGGGTTAGAAATGTATATAGTATATCCTGCAGGTTAGAAATTCCTGGCAAATCTATCTCCACATTTGCCTAAGTGCCTTTTCTAAACCATAATTTACTGTATGGCTTTCGAACCATGGCTTAGAAGGGCCAGTAATGGAGTTTTTGGATAAGCCAGCCCTTCATATAAAAGGTAAAACTAACTATATATTGAAGCTCCTGTAGGGAAAAGATAAGGAGAGCTGACAAACTGAATAAGGAGAAATTAGGGTCCGTTAGGAAACTTTGCAAACACTTCTTTTTGCCTCAAGGCTTCCATTTGAGGGGGTGGAATTTGGGGTTTTCATTTTATTTATTTTTAGGGTTATTTTATGTTAGGACAGCATTCACTTGCTACTAAACATCTGTTCTTGGAGCTATTGTTGCACACAGCTGCTTTGTTTGAAACAAAATAAAAACGATGTGCAGTGTGCACTGACACTTTTTGGGGACCAGTGACACCTATTCAGTGCTAAATAATATGCAAGGTAACTGTACTAATGACACTGGCTGGGAAGGGGTTAACATCTAGGGTGATCAAAGGGTTAACTGTGTGCTTAGCCCGTGCTTTCATAATGTGTGGAAGGTGGTTTGACTAGGGGAAGGCATTGATCCATGTTCCTGCTTTGGATCAATATCTTCCCTACTGACAAAATGGCAATCTGCCTTGTTAACGTAGGCAGATTGCTGTTCTGCCTGTGCACTGTATAATCGGCGGGTCGCAGTGGACATAGAGTCCGAGGTACCAATTGCTGGGCTCCTGCTGTGATTACACATAGCAGGGAGCCCAGCGGCGGGTACCATGGAGTCCCAGATCCGGAAGTGTCAGATCACATAATAGGTACTGCCCTGCCGCAGTATATGTATGGTGGGTGGTCCTTAAGTCATTAAAGCTGCAAAAAAGACTCTGTTCTCTATACATTTTTTTTGTTTGTTAGCTTGATTATTAACCCTATAAATGACTAGAATTAACTAACAAGATTAACCTCCATAGACTTCAATGAGGTATGCCACAGGGTTTGTAAACTTGAAACTTCAAGCAAAATTTTCAAAACAGTTTGCAAAAAAAGAAAATCCACACCTTAAATTGCAATAATATATGTGCATTACATTTTAAAAAGACACATCTTACAAAACTTTTACAAGGATAACTCATTGACTGTTCTGCTTTATAAAATAAATCTTGACAGAAAAGTTGATTTAGGTTTTAGATGAGCTCGACCTGACCTAAAATGTTTCTAAAGGTAACCGCAGTGCTGAAGTGAAATTACAGTAAATATATTAAAACATAGATTGTTTTTATTTTAATGCATTTCAAGCCAACAGAATAGGAATTTGATTTATCACATGTTCACGCTGCCAAATTAGAACTGGGCATCTATGCATCAATGACTTCTTGGCATGAAAGGGCTTAGATGACTTGTAGCTGTAAGAGAATGTAATGGGCTAAATTAAATAATCATCAGCTATCAGGATAACTCATTCACTGTTCTGCCATATAAAATCAAGCTTGGTAAAAAATAGATTTAGGAGTTAAGTCAGCCCACTCTGACCTAAAACTATTCTAAGGTAAGAGTAATGCTGAAGTGCATAGAGCTTGCGATGGGGGAAAGCAGAGTAGTGGAGTGCTCATCTTGCTCAGATGCATGCACAGGTCCCTTTCCTCTTTCCACAGCTTGAAGAGGCCATACCTGATAAGGCAGATGTAGCTGGGCAAGTGATCTACAGCCAGGTTAGAAGCCCTCTACTGTCAGAACAGGTGTGTAGATGCCGAGGGTCTGCAGGGGAGGACGTGCTAAGAGAAAGTGGAAACTCCCATATATCCAGTCCTCCCTTTAATATAAATATGAAATCCCCCCAAAAAGTCCTATATTTGGTCAGTGATGTCAGCCAGCATTCCCTGCCCTATGTTTACATTCAAATGAGGCACAGAAAGCCCTGGTAGGGTGGTTTAGCTCTGTGTGACAGACAATCTCTTGTGTTTGTTAATCAATGATTAAGGTTGATATTACGATACACTGTTTTGCTGGTCACGTTTGTCCCTGATATATTGATATCACCCACCTACACTGTGGGACCTTATCTTCCCTCTACTTTGATACTACTGTTTGTGTACGAGTGTTATGCTCTCCCTTTATTTTCATAAAACCTTAATAAAAATATTGAAATAAGATAAGACACAGAGATCAGGTGTCAGTAGTAAGTGGCACAATTACTACAGTTCAGAGGTCAGAAGTAAATAACACAGACTTCAGGGGTGAGTAGTTTGTATTACAGAGTCCAGATGTCAATAGTAGGTAACACAGAGTTTAGAGGTTAGTAGTAAGTAACACAGAGTGCAGGGGTCAGTGGTAACTACTGCCGAATTCAGGAGAAAGGAATGCAGAGTTCATAGGTTAAAAACAGTGGTGACTTTATTAAAATGTACATTATATATATATATTACACTCACATTTGTAAGTGCCACAACTGACACATGGAAATTGGCAATAAAATATTGTAGCCGAGTAGGCTCTGGCAAAGCACCTCACCTTGAGCAACAACCTGGTTGCAACAACGTGATGACGACACCTGTAGCCCACCCTACGTACGTTTTATCAATGGACGTCTTCCCGGGGCAGTGAGCTGTTCGTCCTCTAAATCCTAGATAAGCAACAACATGGAAGTTGTTATTTAGTTGCAGTGATGCACCAAAAATTAAGGATTTCTGGCAGCAGTAGCCAGAGGTTCAGCATGTGGGCAAACTGGCCATTTAGTTCTAGTCGAACTGTCTATGGCTGTAAACTTGAATCTTATCCTTAATCCTACTGATAACCAACTGGCATGGGTTTCTATTATGCGATTGCTGTGTTAGCTATAATATAATATAATGATCACATGCAAAGTTGAACACTGACACCTTCAGGCTGCAGTGATCATCTACAGTGCTGTGGGTTTAATCATGTAACTATCAGATTACTGTATTAAAAATAAAAAAAAGTAAGTAAAACATTTTATTTGCATTTTAAGCTAAAAATGTAAAAAAATAAAGGCCTACCGTATATACTCGAGTATAAGCCGAGATTTTCAGCCCTTTTTTTAGGGCTGAAAGTCCCCTTCTCGGCTTATACTCGAGTCAGTGCGGTCTGCCTACATGAACAGCTTGTCATGTAGACAGACGGCACTGTTCAAAAGCCGCGCCGCCTCCTCCCGCCTGTCCGTGATAGGCGGACACTAATTTTCCCAGCAGCGCAGTGTTCCGCCTATCACGGATGTTCTCTCATTCTCATCTCATGGACGAGGATGAGAGAATATCCGTGATAGGCGGAACACTGCACATGACTGCTGGGAAAACCGAGTGTTCCTCCTATCACGGACGAGGAGGAGGAGGAGGCGCGGCTTTCAAACCTGCAATGGCGCCTCGCGCCTCAGCGTGTACGCTGATCGGCAGGACAACCGAGGGACACCGCACACTGGACACCGCACACCGCACACCGGACACCGGGCAGCGGCCCCCGAGGGACACCGGACAGCGGGACACCGGATCGATCGGCACAGGTAGGCTGCACTGGGGACACGGGGGGGTTGTATAGGACACAGGGGACATGTAGATGGGCATTTGGTGACACACTTTTCCACTTACAGTAGCTGCTCCATTTCCCCCCCTCGGCTTATACACGGGTCATTAACTTTTCCCATTTTTTTTGTGGTAAATCAGGGGCCTCGGCTTATACTCGGGACGGCCTATACTCGAGTATATACGGTAATATGTTCTTTAAACAAAACATATGCTGTATATCTATATTTTTTTAATTATGTAAATTAGTCATAGAGTTATTGAGGAGTTAACCAACACTTGTTGATGTTGCTAAATTTGGACTGAGCATTTAGGCATCAGTGACCTTTGGGCACAAAAAGGATAATGACTATGGTAATTTAAATCTGCTATCCCTCTACATAGAAACCACAGATTCCTGTCAATGGCTGGGGAATGTTAGGGTATGCAGAAGGATTACGCCCCATGTTATAAACTCTCCCAATGAATATGGTCACAAATACAGTACTGGGTAGAGATGTCTTTGACCTAATAGCAACTTTACTGGTGGAGGTCCTATCTGGGGTGTCTCCTGTAATCCTTTTGCATAATCCTTAAGCTGTGCAATGCGATAAAATATGCATCACATTGCCCCCTGCCGCATGGCTCTTCAGCCCAAAACATTGTGTGGGCAGGAGTGGTTTGGGCTGCAGGGCATTATGAGCTTTGAAAATTAAAGCTAGAAGCTGATAGGTCAGTATACTAAAAACTGAACATTTTGGGAAAACGAAAAAAAAAAGAGACCAGTTTTACAAATACCCTACTGTGTGTTTAAAAAAAAAATGTTTTTTACATTCTTCCAAATGCACCTTTTCAAAACACTTTTTTTGACGCCCAGGTGTGCAAGTTTAAGTGCATAGATCTCACTGGAAGAATCATCACATTACCCTCGCCTAGGTGAGATGGGTGGAAGCCAGGGGCAAAGTACCTATGTAACGGTAACTCTGCTTGAGTGCTTTCATCATATACCACTTTCTCCCAGTCTGAATATAGATATCAGATATTCCAACCACTGACAACCACAACCACAACAAGGCAATGCTCGTTTGGTTGCTCACCATGAACTGTTTATTAGAACAAGAATACAGTCTTATATACAGTTGAAGAGGAGGTTCCCCCCTCCTGCTCATATTACTCTAACAATACACCTGTAACCAGAAACATAAATTAACATGAGCTAATTAACTAATCCCTTAAAGCAGCCGAGGTGAATCCATGCCCACCTGGCCATTGTTGTGATTAATCAGGATTTCACTACAGGTCAGATTGAATAGATTATACATTATCATAAGTATAAACACAGGATACCTTCTCACAATAGCAGGAGCTCCAGTAGGAGTTGACCCGTCTCCTACATTGTACAGAGGCCAATGTGATCAGCTCTTTCAATTAACATGTTGAGTTCAGAATCAAACAAACCAAGAACAGTCTTTATATATATCCTGGGAGATATTGTGAATAAATATTACTGTCCCATTTTTAAGTAATCCAAGCCATATTTTCTCAGTCACCATGTGCCCCTAATGGACACTGGGTAACTTAGACCTAGGAGGTGCATGGGGAGCTGAAACAAGGGTTTCCCAACCTTTACAAGGGATTCTGGGTTCCACGGGCCCTCCCGTCACAACCTATATTTACTAACCTTTTTTAGCCTCAGGCTTTTTTTTTCAAAATTTTAAGTAAAACTAAAGGCAAAACTTTTCATATTGGATAGAGTAAAGGAGGGTTATAACCCCTGCCAGTTTTATTTTGGCCATATGTGTTCCATTAGGGAGATTTCTCTTCACTTCCTCTGTCAGGAAAGGTTTTCACCGGCTGGTGGCACTGTCAGATCTATGGGCCGCAGTACTGGTGTCCACCAGCGGGTGCCTCCCGGCAGTCTGGAGCAAACATCATCTCCTGCAATCAGGCGTCACCTGAGACTGATTGCAGGAGGTGTGTATATTTACCCGGTAGATGCTCACACATTTGCCTTGGTATTTTCCTTGAGCCCTGACCTATATTCCTGAATCGTGTACCTTGTGACCTGTATTCCTGAATCCTGCATCCATCCCTGGACCCCTGTCTTGCAGACTTATCCCTTTCTCCTGTTGTCCTCTCCCTGTCCCGTCCTGCTCCCTGTTCTATCTGATTGATCTCTGTATGACCCTGGCTTTATTACGTTTATGATTATATCTTACTCCTGTATTCACGTTTGGTTTAGATAGTTATTATTGTGTGTCACAGTGGTTGTTTGCTAGTTTGCTTTACTGTTTATGACTTATCCTTTTAATAAATCTTACTATTATTATTTTACATGTGTTTTGGTCTTCCCTATTGCAGTCCACACATTTCTGGTTGCACTGGTTTATGGCACTCTCCCAAAGCCAAAACAGGAAGTGAGAAAAAAATGCCTTTATAGTGTGTAAATCCCTGGTTGTCACGTTGCAAGATTACTGTTCTGGGGACAACCCAATTGGAGTTTTATTTTATTTTCACTTCCAGTGATAACAGTAAACATGACAAATAGAGAGGGTGAATCTCCTTAACAGTGGCACAGATGGCAATAAAAAACCTGACAGGAGTTCAAATCCCTTTCCACTCTATCCAAAACTAAACAAAAATGTTTTGCTTTTAGTTATACTGTAACTGTACTGTAACGGCGGGTAGGGCTCAGTAAATAAGTGGACATTCATTTTTTTAGTGCAAGGTCTACTCTAAAAACAAGGTGTTTTGTCAAAAACATGCTTTTCTCTTTGTATCAAAAGCAAAATAATGAGTTTAAGTACAATGTAATTAAAACATGCCATCTGTCTGTCCCTTCCAACACAATACATAAAATGACAGCCTTCATGGGACTATGGTTGCTGTTTCTCCAGTCATAGTGGAAACTAGGAATTATGGGGAAGGCCATTTGTGTGACAACAAACACACATATGCTTCAAAAATTGCTTGATTTGCAGAACTGCAGGAGACTCACTATCTGAAAATACCGATGTTGGATTCACCACTAGGGATGAGCCGAACACCCCCGGGTCCTGCCCCAGCGGACCTATATCAATGCAAAAAGAACTTTTAAAAAGAACTTTTAAAAACGTTTTTTCGGGAGCAGTCATTTTAATGATGCATAAAGTGAAAAAAAAAAGTGAAATTTTCCTTTAAATATGGTACCTGGGGGGTGTCTAAAGTATGCCTGTGAAGTGGCATGTGTTTCCCGTGTTTAGAACTGTCCTTGCACAAAATGACATTTGTAAAGGAAAAAAAGAAGCCATTTAAAACCACTTGCGGCTTTAGGTTTGATCTTAAGTAGAATCTGAACAGGTACATTATGAAGTGTAGCTCCATCCCAAAAAAATCTATTTTTAAGCTTTTTGGAGAACATAGGGAGGGGTTATCACCCCTGTAACATTTGCTGTCTTTGCACATCTGTTCAGAACATGTCACCTCACTTTCCGTCCCAATGACAAATGTTTTTGGAAAAGTGGGGTTTTAATTGAAACAAGGATTGGTGATAAAGTATCAGTAGAGAGGAGATACCTTTTTCCCAAATTAAATCTAACAGGATAGAATTTCCCTTCCTAGGGGTAGATTTCCTCTCACTTCCTGTTTTCTCTTTCCATTTGCAAGTAGGAGTCGTTTGTAAGTTGGATGTTTGAAAGTAGGGGCCTGGCGTATATACTCTGCAGAAATTTGCCCTATTAGATGTTGGTGTAGCCACAAGACTGGTGGGCACAGGAATGGGCCCTGCTGTGAGTTAATAGATCAAGATTTGTAATTGCATGCACCTGTTGAACAGGGCAGAAAAATTGGGGGTGGTGGTGGTGGTGGTGGACGGTGTTGCCACAAGACTGTAAGCTCTCACAGTTACTCTTGGTGGGCGCAGGAATGGGCCCTGCTGTGAGTTATTAGATCAAGATTTGTAGTTGCAAGCACCTGATGAACAGGGCAGAAAAATTGGGCCTTTGGCGGTGGTGGTGGACGGTGTTGCCACAAGACTGTAGGCCCTCATAGTTACTCTTGGTGGGCGCAGGAATGGGCCCTGCTGTGAGTTATTAGATCAAGATTTGTAATTGCAAGCACCTGATGAACAGGGCAGAAAAATTGGGCCTTTGGCGGTGGTGGTGGACGGTGTTGCCACAAGACTGCAGGCCCTCATAGTTACTCTTGGTGGGCGCAGGAATGGGCCCTGCTGTGAACTATTAGATCAAGATTTGTAATTACCCGCCCCTGTTAAACAGGGGCTGAAAAATTGTGCCTTAGGCACTGGTGCTGGTGCCACAACACTGCAACCCCTCACAGAGACTGTACTTGGAGCACAGCAGTCACACGTGTTGCGAAGCATTTTTTTAAAAAATTGTAAGTACACGCCCCTGTTAAACAGGGGCTGAAAAATTGTGCCTTAGGCACTGGTGCTGGTGCCACAACACTGCAACCCGGCCCTCACAGATACTGTACTTGGAGCACAGCAGTCACACGTGTTGCGAAGCATTTTTTTAAAAAAATGTAAGTACACGCCCCTGTTAAACAGGGCTGAAAAATTGTGCCTTAGGCACTGGTGCTGGTGCCACAACACTGCAACCCGGCCCTCACAGATACTGTACTTGGAGCACAGCAGTCACACGTGTTGCGAAGCATTTTTTTAAAAAATTGTAAGTACACGCCCCTGTTAAACAGGGGCTGAAAAATTGTGCCTTAGGCACTGGTGCTGGTGCCACAACACTGCAACCCGGCCCTCACAGAGACTGTACTTGGAGCACAGCAGTCACACGTGTTGCGAAGCATTTTTTTAAAAAATTGTAAGTACCCGCCCCTGTTAAACAGGGGCTGAAAAATTGTGCCTTAGGCACTGGTGCTGGTGCCACAACACTGCAACACGGCCCTCACAGAGACTGTACTTGGAGCACAGCAGTCACACGTGTTGCGAAGCATTTTTTTTAAAAATTGTAAGTACACGCCCCTGTTAAACAGGGGCTGAAAAATTGTGCCTTAGGCACTGGTGCTGGTGCCACAACACTGCAACACGGCCCTCACAGAGACTGTACTTGGAGCACAGCAGTCACACGTGTTGCGAAGCATTTTTTTAAAAAATTGTAAGTACACGCCCCTGTTAAACAGGGGCTGAAAAATTGTGCCTTAGGCACTGGTGTGGTGGCATGGATCATTGAGGAGGAGGAAGAGGATAGTCAGTGAACATAAGAGGACAGTCACTCAGCATCAGCATAGGCAGTCTTGAAGGGATGTGACATTAAAAATTATTCGGTTATATCCGCCTCAGGTGCCTGGTAGCTGGTGGTGATCCAAGACTGATTCATTTTGATGAATGTCAGTCGATCAACCGAGGCGGTGGACAGGCGCACCCTATGATCAGTCACAAATCCTCCAGCAGCACTGAATGTGCGTTCGGAAAGAACGCTGGAGGCAGGACAGGCCAGTAGCTCAATTGCATACTGTGCAAGCTCTGGCCAGTGATCCATCCTCAGGACCCAGTAAGCCAGAGGATTTTCGGTGGGAAAGGTGTCCAAGTCTGACCTTGCCCCAAGGTATTCCTGCACCATGTATATCAGACGCTGGCGATGGTTGCTGGAACCGATCATACCTTGGGGCTGCGGACTAAAAAATTGTCTGAACGCATCGGTCAGACGTCCACCTTCCCCACCGCTCCTTCTGCCACTGACCGAAGCCTCAGCAACTCGTCGCCCAGGACCAGGAGTTTGTAGCCTCCCAGTTTCTGGGAACGCGTTGCACAGACCTTTCTGCAAGGCCTCCCTGAGATGTCTCATCCTCTGCTCCCTCTGCGACGGCAAGATAAGGTCCGCAACCTTACCCTTGTACCGCGGATCAAGGAGAGTGGCCAGCCAGTAATGGTCCCTCTCCTTGATCCGAAGAACACGAGGATCCTTCCGCAGGCTTTGCAGGATCAGGGAGCCCATGCAGCGTAGGTTAGCTGAGGCATTCGGTCCGGAGTCTTCTGGGTCACTGAGGATGACATGATCGCCAGCCACCTCCTCCCAGCCACGTACAAGTCCACTGGCTTGTTGGGACTGTACATCATCCCTAAAAGACTGCTGCTGCTGATGCTGAGTGCCAGGCTCCACCTCCATGCTCACACAATCCTCCTCCTCCTCCTCCTCCTCCTCCTCCTCATCCTCTTCCTGTGTGATGGGTGGGACAGAAGGAACACTGTCCGGATAAAGGGGGCCTTGAGAGGCAAGGAAGTCCTCCTCTTCCTGCCTCTGTTCTGCCTCAAGTGCCCTGTCCATTATCCCACGCAGCGTATGCTCCAACAGGTGGACAAGAGGGACAGTGTCACTGATGCATGCACTGTCACTGCTCACCATCCTCGTGGCCTCCTCAAATGGTGAGAGGACAGTGCATGCATCCCTGATCATGCTCCACTGACGTGGGGAAAAAAAACCAAGCTCCCCTGACCCTGTCCTGGTGCCGTAGTCGCAAAGGTACTCATTGATGGCCCTCTGCTGCGTGTGCAGTCGCTGCAGCATGGCCAACGTTGAGTTCCACCTGGTGGGCATGTCAGATATTAGGCGGTTCTTGGGCAGGTTCAGCTCCTTTTGCAGCTCAGTCAGCCGAGCACTGGCATTATAAGATCGGCGGAAATGCACACAGACTTTCCTGGCCTGCCTCAGGACATCCTGTAAGCCTGGGAACCTGCCCAAGAACCGCTGCACCACCAGGTTGAGGACGTGAGCCATGCAGGGCACATGGGTGAGCTGCCCCTGTCGCAGGGCGGAGAGGAGGTTGGTGCCATTGTCAGAAACGACCATTCCTGGCTTAAGCTGACGTGGCGTCAACCACCTCTCGGCCTGCCCCTGCAGAGCTGCCAGAACCTCTGGCCCAGTGTGGCTCCTGTCCCCCAAACACACCAGCGCAAGCACGGCATGGCATCTTTTTGCCTGCGTACTTGCGTAGCCCCTTGTACGCCTACGGAGCACCGCTGGTTCCAAGGACAGAGCACTGGAGGAAGAAGAAGAGGAGGGGGTGGAGGAGAGAGGTGTGTCACAACCAGTAGCAGTAGTCGCGTTTTGGAGGCGTGGTGGCGGGACAACCTCCAACACTACTGCACCTTGTCCTGCATCCCTCCCAGCTGCCAATAGAGTGACCCAATGGGCCGTGAAAGAAAGGTACCGTCCCTGTCCATGCCTGCTGGACCATGAGTCAGCGGTAATATGCACCTTACCGCTGACCGCCCTGTCCAGCGAGGCATGGACATTGCCCTCCACATGCCGGTAGAGAGACGGAATCGCCTTCCGCGAGAAAAAGTGGCGTTTGGGAACCTGCCACTGAGGAACCGCACATTGAACAAACTCACGGAAGGGGGCCGAGTCTACCAACTGAAAAGGCAGCAGTTGAAGTGCTAGCAATTTAGCAAGGCTAGCATTCAACCGCTGGGCATGTGGATGGCTGGGAGTGTACTTCTTTCTACGGTCCAGCAGCTGGGGCAGGGAAATTTGCCTGCTGCATTCGGACGTCGGTGTACTGCAAGTACTTGGTTGTGACACACCGAATTCTACACCTTCAGTCCTCTCAGAGCAGCTTTCAGAGAGGACTGAAGGTGTAGTGGGGATGGAGATCCCAGCTGAGGAGGAGCAAGGAGAGGTCCGCTTAGTTCTTTGGTGTGGGTCTTTTATGTGTGCCTGCCAACGAGCTGCATGGCAGGTCGCCATATGTCTGGTCATGCTTGTCGTGCCCAAGCGGCTGATGTTTTGGCCACGCGAGATACGCTTGAGACAAATATTGCAAATAGCAGTGGTGCGATCTGCTGCACTCGTCTCAAAAAAGGCCCACACCAAAGAACTTTTCTGATAACGTGCAGAGGCAGCGCCCTGCACAGGCGGAGCTCTGCGGTGTTGTACAGTTGCTGTGCTGGCCTCTACCTGGCCTCCAGGGGGCATCCTGCCTCGTTGGACATGTGACGCCGCATCCTCCTCCTCCTCGTCCTCCTCCTCATCCTCTCTCCCTTGAGGCACCCACGTGGAGTCAGTGACCTCATCATCCCCTCCCTCTTCACCACTAGAGCAAACCTGGCAGTAAGCTGCAGCTGGTGGAACTGTACTGCCAGATTCCTCAAGCTGGGTATCGTCATCCGAGCCTTCGAATCGTTGGGCATCCTCCTGGAGCATGTACCCAACACTGTGCTCAAAGAGTTCGGGGGACTCCTCAGGAGGACATGGTGGGTCTAGGGAAGGGGTGGCTGATGATGCTCTGTCAGTACCCTGAGCCTGGGTGAGAGAGGATGAGGAGGGCTTGGTCATCCATTCTACCAAGCCTTCAGCATGATGCGGCTCCACATGTCCAGCTGCCGAAAACAAAGACGCGCGTGTCCCATGGCCACGTGCTGATGACGATGCACGACCACGTCCACGTCCACGGCCACGTCCACTAGAAACAGAGCCTGCCTGCCCTGTGTTCTTGGCTCTGCACGCTCTGCCTCCCCTTGGCGGTCTTCCAGCCATTGTAGTCGGTAGTCCTGTGGGTGCTGCTGAGAAGAAAATATAGGAGCTCTGTGTGATGCCACTAACACACTAGAAGTCCTGTGGGTGCTTATGCAAAGAAAATAGAGGAGCTCTGTGTGATGCCACTAACACACTAGAAGTCCTGTGGGTGCTTCAGCAAAGAAAATAGAGGAGCTCTGTGTGATGCCACTAACACACTAGAAGTCCTGTGGGTGCTGCTGAGAAGAATATATAGGAGCTCTGTGTGATGCCACTAACACACTAGAAGTCCTATGGGTGCTTCTGCAAAGAAAATAGAGGAGCTCTGTGTGATGCCACTAACACACTAGAAGTCCTGTGGGTGCTTATGCAAAGAAAATAGAGGAGCTCTGTGTGATGCCACTAACACACTAGAAGTCCTGTGGGTGCTGCTGAGAAGAATATATAGGAGCTCTGTGTGATGCCACTAACACACTAGAAGTCCTGTGGGTGCTTCTGCAAAGAAAATAGAGGAGCTCTGTGTGATGCCACTAACACACTAGAAGTCCTGTGGGTGCTGCTGAGAAGAATATATAGGAGCTCTGTGTGATGCCACTAACACACTAGAAGTCCTATGGGTGCTTCTGCAAAGAAAATAGAGGAGCTCTGTGTGATGCCACTAACACACTAGAAGTCCTGTGGGTGCTTATGCAAAGAAAATAGAGGAGCTCTGTGTGATGCCACTAACACACTAGAAGTCCTGTGGGTGCTGCTGAGAAGAATATATAGGAGCTCTGTGTGATGCCACTAACACACTAGAAGTCCTGTGGGTGCTTCTGCAAAGAAAATAGAGGAGCTCTGTGTGATGCCACTAACACACTAGAAGTCCTGTGGGTGCTTATGCAAAGAAAATAGAGGAGCTCTGTGTGATGCCACTAACACACTAGAAGTCCTGTGGGTGCTTATGCAAAGAAAATAGAGGAGCTCTGTGTGATGCCACTAACACACTAGAAGTCCTGTGGGTGCTTATGCAAAGAAAATAGAGGAGCTCTGTGTGATGCCACTAACACACTAGAAGTCCTGTGGGTGCTTCTGCAAAGAAAATAGAGGAGCTCTGTGTGATGCCACTAACACACTAGAAGTCCTGTGGGTGCTTATGCAAAGAAAATAGAGGAGCTCTGTGTGATGCCACTAACACACTAGAAGTCCTGTGGGTGCTTCTGCAAAGAAAATAGAGGAGCTCTGTGTGATGCCACTAACACACTAGAAGTCCTGTGGGTGCTTATGCAAAGAAAATAGAGGAGCTCTGTGTGATGCCACTAACACACTAGAAGTCCTGTGGGTGCTGCTGAGAAGAATATATAGGAGCTCTGTGTGATGCCACTAACACACTAGAAGTCCTGTGGGTGCTTCTGCAAAGAAAATAGAGGAGCTCTGTGTGATGCCACTAACACACTAGAAGTCCTGTGGGTGCTTATGCAAAGAAAATAGAGGAGCTCTGTGTGATGCCACTAACACACTAGAAGTCCTGTGGGTGCTTATGCAAAGAAAATAGAGGAGCTCTGTGTGATGCCACTAACACACTAGAAGTCCTGTGGGTGCTTATGCAAAGAAAATAGAGGAGCTCTGTGTGATGCCACTAACACACTAGAAGTCCTGTGGGTGCTTCTGCAAAGAAAATAGAGGAGCTCTGTGTGATGCCACTAACACACTAGAAGTCCTGTGGGTGCTTATGCAAAGAAAATAGAGGAGCTCTGTGTGATGCCACTAACACACTAGAAGTCCTGTGGGTGCTTATGCAAAGAAAATAGAGGAGCTCTGTGTGATGCCACTAACACACTAGAAGTCCTGTGGGTGCTTATGCAAAGAAAATAGAGGAGCTCTGTGTGATGCCACTAACATACTAGAAGTCCTGTGGGTGCTTCTGCAAAGAAAATAGAGGAGCTCTGTGTGATGCCACTAACACACTAGAAGTCCTGTGGGTGCTTATGCAAAGAAAATAGAGGAGCTCTGTGTGATGCCACTAACACACTAGAAGTCCTGTGGGTGCTTCTGCAAAGAAAATAGAGGAGCTCTGTGTGATGCCACTAACACACTAGAAGTCCTGTGGGTGCTTATGCAAAGAAAATAGAGGAGCTCTGTGTGATGCCACTAACACACTAGAAGTCCTGTGGGTGCTGCTGAGAAGAATATATAGGAGCTCTGTGTGATGCCACTAACACACTAGAAGTCCTGTGGGTGCTTCTGCAAAGAAAATAGAGGAGCTCTGTGTGATGCCACTAACACACTAGAAGTCCTGTGGGTGCTTATGCAAAGAAAATAGAGGAGCTCTGTGTGATGCCACTAACACACTAGAAGTCCTGTGGGTGCTTATGCAAAGAAAATAGAGGAGCTCTGTGTGATGCCACTAACACACTAGAAGTCCTGTGGGTGCTTATGCAAAGAAAATAGAGGAGCTCTGTGTGATGCCACTAACACACTAGAAGTCCTGTGGGTGCTTCTGCAAAGAAAATAGAGGAGCTCTGTGTGATGCCACTAACACACTAGAAGTCCTGTGGGTGCTTATGCAAAGAAAATAGAGGAGCTCTGTGTGATGCCACTAACACACTAGAAGTCCTGTGGGTGCTTCTGCAAAGAAAATAGAGGAGCTCTGTGTGATGCCACTAACACACTAGAAGTCCTGTGGGTGCTTATGCAAAGAAAATAGAGGAGCTCTGTGTGATGCCACTAACACACTAGAAGTCCTGTGGGTGCTGCTGAGAAGAATATATAGGAGCTCTGTGTGATGCCACTAACACACTAGAAGTCCTATGGGTGCTTCTGCAAAGAAAATAGAGGAGCTCTGTGTGATGGGACTAACACACTTCAAGTCCTATAGGTGCTTCTGGGAAGAAAATATAGCTCTGTGTGTGTGATGGGACTAACACACTTCAAGTCCTATAGGTGCTTCTGGGAAGAAAATATAGCTCTGTGTGTGTAATGGGACTAACACACTTCAAGTCCTATAGGTGCCTCTGGGAACAAAATATAGCTCTGTGTGTGTGATGGGACTAACACACTTCAAGTCCTATAGGTGCTTCTGGGAAGAAAATATAGCTCTGTGTGTGTAATGGGACTAACACACTTCAAGTCCTATAGGTGCTTCTGGGAAGAAAATATAGCTCTGTGTGTGTGATGGGACTAACACACTTCAAGTCCTATAGGTGCTTCTGGGAACAAAATATAGCTCTGTGTGTGTGATGGGACTAACACACTTCAAGTCCTATAGGTGCTTCTGGGAACAAAATATAGCTCTGTGTGTGTAATGGGACTAACACACTTCAAGTCCTATAGGTGCTTCTGGGAAGAAAATATAGCTCTGTGTGTGTAATGGGACTAACACACTTCAAGTCCTATAGGTGCTTCTGGGAACAAAATATAGCTCTGTGTGTGTGATGGGACTAACACACTTCAAGTCCTATAGGTGCTTCTGGGAAGAAAATATAGCTCTGTGTGTGTGATGGGACTAACACACTTCAAGTCCTATAGGTGCTTCTGGGAAGAAAATATAGCTCTGTGTGTGTAATGGGACTAACACACTTCAAGTCCTATAGGTGCTTCTGGGAAGAAAATATAGCTCTGTGTGTGTGATGGGACTAACACACTTCAAGTCCTATAGGTGCTTCTGGGAAGAAAATATAGCTCTGTGTGTGTGATGGGACTAACACACTTCAAGTCCTATAGGTGCTTCTGGGAAGAAAATATAGCTCTGTGTGTGTAATGGGACTAACACACTTCAAGTCCTATAGGTGCTTCTGGGAAGAAAATATAGCTCTGTGTGTGTAATGGGACTAACACACTTCAAGTCCTATAGGTGCTTCTGGGAAGAAAATATAGCTCTGTGTGTGTAATGGGACTAACACACTTCAAGTCCTATAGGTGCCTCTGGGAACAAAATATAGCTCTGTGTGTGTGATGGGACTAACACACTTCAAGTCCTATAGGTGCTTCTGGGAAGAAAATATAGCTCTGTGTGTGTGATGGGACTAACACACTTCAAGTCCTATAGGTGCTTCTGGGAAGAAAATATAGCTCTGTGTGTGTAATGGGACTAACACACTTCAAGTCCTATAGGTGCCTCTGGGAACAAAATATAGGAGCTCTGCCTGCCTGCCACGAACACACTACAAGTCCTATAGGTGCTTCTGGTAACAAAATATAGGAGCTCTGCCTGCCTGCCACGAACACACTACAAGTCCTATAGGTGCTTCTGGTAACAAAATATAGGAGCTCTGCCTGCCTGCCACGAACACACTACAAGTCCTATAGGTGCTTCTGGTAACAAAATATAGGAGCTCTGCCTGCCTGCCACGAACACACTACAAGTCCTATAGGTGCTTCTGGTAACAAAATATAGGAGCTCTGCCTGCCTGCCACGAACACACTACAAGTCCTATAGGTGCTTCTGGTAACAAAATATAGGAGCTCTGCCTGCCTGCCACGAGCACACTACAAGCCCCTCTTTCTCAATCAATCTTTGTAACTGAATCTATCTAACTCAATCTCTGTAAGTGAATCTCTCTAACTATCTAAATGCAGCAGAGTGTCACAGAATCAGCCTGCTCAATCTGCGCCGGAACAGCATGTGACCGGCGCAGACGGCGTGGCGGCGTTTTATAGGCTACAGGCGTCCTGCCTGTAGCCAATTATGGCTCTTCAAATTGGTAACAATTTATTTTCTTGCCAATTAACAGACCCCCCTCTCTTCTGACCAATCATTCCCAGAAGACTCTCAGAAGAGATATCTAAGCCATATTTTCCAGATACTCTTCAATGTCTTTCATTGATAAAATAGTTGATTATCACAGTTTACATAATCCTATAGGCTTTCACAACCAGCAATGGGTGTAAATGTGAATAAGAAGCTTAGATGGAAGTAGGGTATATTAACAGGCTAAATATGTAGACACAAAATCAAAACATTTATTCCAACCCTTAATTTACATGTATAGGTCTAGGCTTGTTTGAAATGTAATCCTGTAATATAGAATAAGAAATGAATAAGAAATGCAGGCATTCTATAACCATGTTAAACATAAAT
The DNA here is from genome assembly GCA_028564925.1 of Lithobates sylvaticus. Classification (NCBI taxonomy): domain Eukaryota; kingdom Metazoa; phylum Chordata; class Amphibia; order Anura; family Ranidae; genus Lithobates; species Lithobates sylvaticus. The sequence continues at coordinate 295,207,472 of CM053026.1, forward strand.
GCCTTTTTCAGGTCTTGGAAGTCTACGTTATTGTCTAATATCATTTTTATATTTAGGTGTGTATATTCACTTTCAATGCATATAGGACCTCAGCAGATGGATAGGTAACCGTATCAAGTCAGAATTACTCTACTCTTTCCCTTAGTGACAAATAATAATGTTGATTTTCTACACTTCCAGATAGAACACCAGGTAAAATTATTAGTGATAATTACTATTATGTTGACATCTGTTCACATTTAATCCATTATTGCCTTAAAGATTTACGCCCTAAGGTGAAATATCAGCCCGCCCTGTCTTTGGGGATACCACCATGCACCCAGGCCTTGCAGTGTCAGTCTTGACCAATAAGATACACAGTCAGCCAATGCCAATTTTTGGTCTGTCTTGTTCAGCTTCCCCTAAGCTCAGTTTGGCTATCAGTTCTCCCTTCTGTCAGTAGGTGGCACTGAGATCACACAGTGGGTTTGGGTTAGGACTATTCATATCTTTTTCCAGCCAACCATTAGGAGTTTTTCATGGGAAAGGGTATACATTTTTTGGGTGAGCTGATGCAAGCTTTCTTCCCCTAAGTCTGTGGCCTGGGGAGGATGCATGTGTTTAGAATTGCTTGTTCAGGCCTATTTGCCTGAAGATGCCTGATTTTGTCAGAATTTAGAAGCTGGCCCTATCTGAAATTTGTTTGTTGACATCTGTTCACATTTAATCTATTATTGCCTTAAAGATTTACGCCCTAAGGTGTAGCCTGCCCTGTCTTTGGGGATACCACCATGCCCCCGGGCCTTGCAGTGTCAGTCTTGACCAATAAGATACACAGTCGCCAATGTGCACTTGGGCTCAGTTCACACTAGTGTGGGCCCTACGTCGTGTGTTTGCTCGGACACAGCAGCCCATTCATTTGAATGGGCTGCTGTGCCACGTGAAACACACAAAAAATATGCATGCCCCTTTTTAAAAACGCGGCCGCAGGGAAAAAAAGACCATACGGTTCCCGCAGCCACGATTACGATGCGGACTGAGATGCGTGGGGGTGCCATTCAGAATTAATGGCAGCCCTGCGCATCTTGCAAGAGCAGTGCAATTTGGCTGTGAGTGCAGGAATCGATGTTATACCCACAACCGGAAAGGAATGTACGGCCACAACTATTGGGGACCAAGCCTAAAAAAATATAATTACATTTAAAAAAAAAAAACAATTAAAAATGAATTAACAATTCTTTTGTTTTAATTTACTGTCTGAAATTCTATGCTGCAACTTAAAAATTGTCTGGAGGTTAAACACATCATAATAACAGATATGAGTAGTTTATGATTTTTCATTACAGAGCAAGCTATATTTCTTGAATGTCCTGGAGAGCAGATTAAAGGAAAGGGTTACACTAAGTCATGTTTAAATGTGTAAAAATCTTTTGCACTGTCAGCTATACAAAATATATATGTCAATCAAGAACAAGTAAACGTGGTAATAAAATAAATTCCTCTCTTTATAACACTTTGCTACATTTGACAATGATCCACCACAATTGCCTCTTCATAACTGATTGACAGTGCTGCAACTTTACTGTTATGTAAAATATGTATTACATGTTTTGGAAAAAGAAATAAAACCTTTAAAAAAAATATTATATATATCTTTTTTTTTTGGCAATAAATATTCCCATGTTGCTGTGCATTTATTACTAAAACATACTGAAGCATTTCATTCCACGTGTATTAAGCTGCAATAAAACAATACTATTATTATTTTTATGCTGTTACTCTCGGATATGGATATGTTCGTTTATATAGGTCAAGCTAGTAGTAGCTCGTCCCATTCAACTGGACTATAATGTAGCAGACATTTTACCACTCATCTAGGTGGTGACATGTTTAGAGATAATTACTTGTATGAGTGGTAAAATATCTTTATTAGTACAACTACTAACTAACTACTGCTAACTATACTATTATTTCAATCACATTATAGTTGCTGGAACTGCAAATGCTTGTTTTACAGGCACAGATGGTGGAGAAACAATATATTATACAATAGAAAGGGGTTCCAAGTTCAAAACCAGGACTTTTGTCTTGGTAAAAGCTAATACAGGTTACAGAACATCACTTGATATTTAATGTACTTTTCCTTTAAAAAGAGTTAATAGTTATAGCATAGCTCCCAACTGTCCCTGATTTGGAGCAATGTCCCTTTCCTCACTTGTCCCTCATTTTGGTCTGATCTATAAAGCTGTATATAAAATGCACTTCTTGAATCAGAAAAGGGCTGGTGACTCGGATTCTCTTGAATAAAAGTCCTTTATTTCGTTACATGGGTACACTGGTAGAGGCTATGTTGACGCGTTTTGGCTAAAAAGCCTTCATCAAAGCATCAATAAAATGCATTGCTTGTATTTCAAAAAGTGTTTCCCAGTGCTGAACCTTTCATCCATATTCTAAATTGCTGCATTTGTAAATTTTAAAAGCGGTAAAAAAAGCCCTTGTGGATTTAATTAACCTTTTTTTGAGGTTAATTCTCCTTTAAGGGGGTGTGGCAAGGGGCATGTCCTATGCCTACATACATTTGCTAGTAGTTGTCCCTCATTCTCATCTCAAAATGTTGGAGGTATGGTTATAGTCTAAATTAGGTCTAGCTAGCATTTTTTTTATTGTTGGCAGTCTTAAAACAAGTTTGCCAAGTTGCCTGTGTGTTAGGCCATTATAGTCTGAACCCATGTTAAGTAGCTTACTTCTTTGTCCTTGTCATCACCATCATGTTTACCACTAACATGTGTACTAGACAGGCAGTAAATGTGGTTTTCCAAATGCAGTGCTTGTTTGAAATGTTTACTGTTATTCAGGGCTTTTTTTTCCTCTGAGAAAAGGTGCAGGAACTCACCCCCCCCCTCCTCTAGGCCACACCTGTCTCCGCACCCTACCCACCCCTAGAACCGCCCTGTGTCTTCACCCCTCATAGCACTGCCCCCTTTAGAGAACAAGTATACTTTGGGGGGCATATACATCAAAAAACGGGGTTGTCCTTATCTAGATTATAAGGAACCAGAGGACCAAATGAGTGACACAGCATACAATGTAGGGAAAAATGTAAAAATATATAGAACATTTATTAATGAATTCAAATTTCATTAACCTCCCCAATGGGAGATGGTAATTATAACACTAATAACATGACATATATCCAAAGGCTACTGTATCAAATAGTCTCCAGATATGGCAACACACAGTACAAGACAACAAACAATCGTCCGGTGCCAGAAATCTATGCATGGATGTCCATGACTAATATGTCATATAAACTTTGAATAATGAAGAAAATTATGGCATGCGTATCCACACAGGGGTCCCTGGAGGACTCAAGCCCACAAGTTACTGATGTAAAAAGGGGGAGGGAAGGAATTGGTCTAATTATCAGCCCATGAATTCAAATAGCTGTAATTGGAAAAACAAAAATAGATATAGTTTTCAACATTGTGGTAGAAGGTAAAGTCTGTGAAAATAAATTAGTATTGAGGAAACAATTTGCAACAATGTTGCTGGTGTGGATATATAGTCCAGAATAATTCCTGAAAGAAGGCTGTAGGGTATCCTATATGTTTGCAAGGAGAACTATGCTCTTATAGTAACTTGGGAGGTGTGACCAATGATATCGTGGAGCAGGGTGACTACTTGTAATGGACTAAAGTGTCCTGATTTTGATCCAACAAAAAATGGCATGATCTGGATTCTAGTCCTTGACACATATATTGTGTTAACTGATCCGGTTAAACAGACAGTTACTATTCCCCTGTGCCCAGCACAATATTTTAGGCTGTATTAGATATAAGGGGCTGGCCATACGATACCCGTCTGTAGTGATGCTCTTCACGATAGGTCAGCTCTTGAAAACTGACTCATATGATGTATCCATACATTCTATAGTTGCCCCTTGGTACAAGCGCTAACAGCGCATATATCCCTTCCAAAATTCCAAAGCTTCCACGCTGTATTACAGCTGTCAGGCTAACAGGCTCCCTCGCTCATCAAGGGATCACTTCCGGGACATGATGGATAGAAGAGGCGTCACGCTGATGACATCAATGCGTTTTGCAAGGATGAATAACGTAGCTTCGTCTGGACGTAAGGGCGGACCTCCGTCAGTTCCTTATCATGGCTTTCCACAACGGTAGGTAACTGCTCAGGTTGAATTATTAACATAGGAACATGATGTGTTATATGTTCACTTTCTTGTTACAGTCTTTGCTTATTTCCAGTCTATGGTGTTCCCTCCACAAATAGTAGAGGGAAAAGGGGAGGGGGAGTATTTATAAAACAGTAATGTACAGAGGAATTCCTTGTTGGTGGATTAAAGCAGATACTGGCATATCTTATAACAGGTTAATAAAATGTCTAGATAACAGTGCAAAGACACAGCGAAATAAAATGTCACTGACGTGACAGAACGGCAAGTCAGCCACGCAGTAAAGGATAACATGACCTCATATTGGACATAGGGTCCTAAACTACATGTCATAATATTTCAATCTCTCAAATGGCCTGAATCGACATGTATTTATTACACTATGTCATAAGGGCTAAGTTTGACATGTAATAAAACAATTCAGATCATATATGTCATATACAACTAGTGGTGTGGTTCGTCCTAGCCAAAGAATGGCAACATATAAAACGTTGTTATTATTACAAGATATCAAGAGTATATCAAGAAGGAATTGCGGGATTTTGCATGGGGGACAGACTGTTTTTTAAGTCTCAAGGAAGACCTGAAAATTCAATTCAGTGTTGAGGCCTGACGGAATTAAGGACTTTAGATAGTAAATCCACCATTTTTCTTTTTGCAACAAAATGCGATTAAAATCACCTCTTCTCGGAGGTAATTTCAACGTGTAAATTCCTTTCACCGTTATGCCTTCCAAACTTCCATTGCGATAGTGAGCGAAATGCTTGGCCAAGAGTTTTTCAGTATCCTTTGCCTTGATCTTGCGCATATGTTCCCCTATTCTGACTTTTAGGGGGCGTTTTGTTTTACCTATATACATTTTTCTGCATGGACATGTTATCATATAAATCACCCTGGAAGAAGAACAATTGATAAGGTCCCTTATCTGAAATTCTCTCTCTCCAAAGTCTCCTAGAAATAAATCCAATCTGTCCACATAAGGGCACACTTGACAGCATCCACATGGGAACATACCCCTACTCCTAGGGAAATCTCACAGCCAAGTCGCTTCCCCTTCTTTTCTATACTCAGATTTTATTAATATGTCCCCCAGGTTTTTCGCTCTTCTAGCCACCATCTTTGAAGAGGGGCCTACAATTTTGGCCAATCCTGGTGGCGCTAGACAGGATATCCCAGTGCTTTTGAAGTATGTCTCGGACAGTGTCCCACTGTGCACCAAACTGGGTGACCACTCTTATGGGGCCCTGGGTTTCCTGCCCTGATTTTCTTGTCCGTGTATCTCCTGCCGGAATCTTTAGAAGATCCTCCCTATTTTGTATTGCTACTTTATTCTTTGCTCTCTTCAGTTGGCATGGGGGGCTTATTTGATTTTTGCATTGATACATGTCCCATGGGGCAGGACCCGGGTCCCCAAACACTTTTTTTGACAATAACTTGCATATAAGCCTTTAAAATGAGCACTTTTGATTATTCATGTTCGCGTCCCATAGACTTTAACGATGTTCGTGTGTTCTGCCAAATTTTTTGCCTGTTCGGTATGTTTTGGTGCGAACCGAACCGGGGGGTTTTCGGCCCATCCCTAGTCAGGAGTAAGAAATGTAAAACACAGTGAGGGGAATTTATCAAAACCGGTGCAGTCAGAATCTGAAACAGCTGCGCATGGCAACCAATCAGCTTCTAACTTCAGCTTGTTCAGCTTTAAAAATGAAAGCTATGAGCTCATTGATTGTCATGCACAGCTGCTAAAAATTCTGTCTGCTTTAGTATTGATAAATTCCCCTAAGGGCTCATTCAGACAGGCACTGAGACAGGTCCTGTATGCTGAGCCACTTTTTGCTGCATCTGCGTCCACCAGAGAGCTTCACCTATAGAAGGAGGTGCACAGATCCGAATGCAGACACTGTGCGTTTGGAAATTTGGATCCCCTGCTGTCTGCAGGTCAAATTTTGACATTCCACTATGTCCATGCAGCTGCTGCGTCCCAATTGACTTTGACTGGACTGCCTGCACAAGGAAGCACAGAACACCAAGTATCCCCACGTGGTACACGGCCATCACACAGGGCATGGACGCATATGCTCCATGTGAATGAGGCCTAATTGGTATGGGGGTCAGATAGCAGGAAAGAAGAGATGTTGAGTAATTAAAAGAGAAGTATGGGAATTTTATTTACAAACCATACTTACCTAGGTAGATGCTCTATCTGTCTGGCTTTAAGGGCTGAGAACCGAGTAATTAAACAACGCCAATCACTCAGTTCTCAGTGCTCCCTAAACAGAGAGCTGGTGGCTCTCTGCTCTGCCCCCCCACCCACCAGTGCTCATTGAAACACTGGGCTATGGAGGGGCTGGATCGGCTGGCTAAGGCTCTCAGTGTCTCACTGAGAGGCTGAGCTGGGTGCAGGTCCGGGCACGTGGACGGATCCCAACCATATGGTTGCGATCTTTTCCCCATCTGGACCAACACTGTGACATCAGCTGAGAGTGGGCTTAAGCCCACTGTCATTTGAAAATGGGTCACAGGAGTGCAAAACAATCTGCACTGCTGTGGGGGAAGTACAACCAAACTGTACTTCTCCTTTAATAAATCTATCACACGGCCAGTCTCTCTGCTCCTGTTTGGCATTACTTGCGACAATTGATAAATGCCAAACACCTAGTCCAGTATCTCCCTTGTACTCCCCTATCCAGGGGCCTTTGCCACACCAACCACTATTTCCTAGCCAATGGCCTCCTCCGCACCCACCCCCCCTAGTCCAGGGCCTCCTCTGCACTCTGCTCCTAGTCCAAGGCCTCCTCTTCAGAGCCTCCCCTGCACCCTGCTCTCTGAATCCAGGTCCTTTACCACATCAACCCCACTTGTCAAGTCCAGGGCCTTCTCTGTACCCTCTAGTCCATGGCCTCCTGTATATTCATAATCAAGGGTTTTTGCCACACCAACCCTTTTCTATCCCAGGGCCTTCTCTGCACCCTCCCCCCCTTCAGCATCTCCTCTACGCTCTCCCAGTCCAGGGGCTCCTCTGCACCACACTCCCAGTAGAGGGCCCCCTTGCACTCCGCTCCTAGTCCAAGGCCTCCTCTACAGCCCACCCCAAATTCAGAGCACCCTGATCTCTGAATCCAGGTCCTTTACCACATCAACTCCACTTTTCAAGTCCAGGACCTCCTCTACACCCCCCAGTCCAGGGCCTACGGTGTACTCCCCTTCTAGTCCAGGTCCTCCTCTGCATCCCCTTGTTTAGGGCCTCCTCTGCACCCCCCAGTCCAGGGCCTCCTGTGTACTCCTCTCCTAGTCCAGGGCCTCCTCTGAATCCCCTAGTCCAAGGCCTCCTCTGCACTCCCCTGCAAGTCCAGGGCCTCCTCTGGACCCCCTAGTCCAGGGCCTAATGTGTACTCCCCACCTAGTCCAGGGCCTCCTCTGCAGTCCCCTCCTAGTCCAGGGCCTCATCTGCACTCCACTCCTAGTCCAGGGCCTCGTCTGCACTCCCTGTCTCCTTATCCAGGGTCTTTGCCACACCAACCCTTTTCTAGTCCAGGGCCTTCTCTGCACCCCCCCCCCCACTCCAGCACATCCTCTGTGCCTCCCCAGCCCAGGGCCTCCTCTGCACCCCCAGTCCGAGGCCTCCTCTGCACCCCCCCCAGTCGAGGGCCTCTTCTGCACCCCCCCAGCCCAGGACCTCTCTGCATCGCCCAAATCCAGGGTCTTCTTTGTGATCCCTCCAGGTCAGCGCCTCCTCTGCACCCCTTAGCCCAGGGCCTCCACCGCACTCCTCAGCCCAGGGCCTCCTTCACATCCCCCATCAGCCCAGGACCTCCACTGCATCCCCTAGTCCAGGGCCTCCTCTCAACCCCCCAGTCCAGGGCCTCCTCTGCACCCCCCTTATCCCAGGGCCTTCACTGTACACCCCAGTCCAGGGCATCCTATGCACCCCCCAGCCCAGGGCCTCCTCTGCACTACCCCCTCAGTCCAGGGCCTCCTCTGCACCCCCCCCCCTCAGTCCAGGGCCTACTTTGAACCTTTTGGTATGCCTCATGAATAAAAGACATGGGCTGTTTGGGCACTGGGCAGGACTAGGAGGGAGACTTCACAGCACTCCACGGGGGTGCCGCTTGCACCAGGTGCCTCTGCTCCAGGGTGTCACTGCAGAGCAGAGTGATTCAGCGCTAGTGCACCTGTGTGCTCTTCCTCCTATTTGATTCTCAGGTATTTGGCAAACTATGCAGTGGGCGCTGCCTATCCATTACACTTGACCAGGCTGCAGTGACACCCTTAAAGCATCGGTTCCGAGGGCGGGTGGTGGTGGAACCCCTGGTGGCGCCCCCCCCCCAGATGCATCACCCCCCGCCCCTAGTTTCAGCCCTGCTCCAGACCCTTTTTAGCTTTGTTGCCCTTCTCTGGACTCTTTTCAGTTCATACGCATCCTTCATGAGGATAGGTGACCAGAAATGGGCAACATACATATGGGTGAATCAGAGTTTAAAACACTTAATAAGAAAGTGTAGTCCTTTTTTCATGTGTTGATCTGAAAAGGGGTATATAGTACTTTCCTATAAGGTAAGTTATATTATAAGAGACAGGGGGTTATTTTACAGAACTGCCCCCCCAGACACACAATTGATCCCTTGCACTTATGGACCAAGTATCTGTGGGTTATGAATGAGAAGCCCACTCTCCATCTTGTATATGGCACACATATGAACTGGTTAGTTGTCCAAACAATTCATCTCCCATGAGTCTGCAATGAACATCTGTTTGCTGCAGGTTGGCTTCAAACCCACCTTCAGGTGAACTGGCTTGTTCATCTGAAATGGTAGCTGGAACACAGTTTTCAGAATGTTAAGTGGGCTCAATCAAGAGCCCGCCGCATGGGATTGTGGCCGCCACGTTTATTAATAAAGATGGCTTTGTAGTTATATAAAAAAAAAAAAAAAAAAATTTTGAGCGGGCTTTGCACGTGTTTCCAGGCGGGAAACACGTTTTTTTTTTCAAATACTGGGGGGCTATATATAGGCCCCCTGAGGTACAGGGTCCGATCACATTGTCCTGGATCGGCTTGGCTGAGCTTCTGTGACTGCTCGTGTACTATTATATTGAGCTCGCCAAGCCGTGACAGGATATGAAGACTCTAGTGAGGCAGATTCTAGAGAGGGCGGCAGCTGAAGGCGGGGATGAATGGCTCCAGCGCTGCCTATTATTGGCAGAAGAAGAACCTACATCAGTAGCAGCGGGTGTGGACCGGAATACGCCCCCTGGAAGGTCCGGGGCTGAAGCGGGTAGTCGACCCGAAGCACCTACCTTGCCGTCCCGCATGGTCCAGCGGAGCATTCCAGTGGAGCGTCCAGCGCTCGAAGATACGGCGCAGCAGCGGGCCGAGTCTCGCCCCCCGTCACTCACAGAAGACCTCCCTGCTGACGATGTGGCGGATGACGCGGCGGTGAATCTTCGTTCCGGTCTGCGAGTCAAGAGGAGGAGGCGGGTTCTATCTCCTTCGCCAGTCCGCACGTCTGAGAGAAGGAGGCGCACTCGGCCGGCTTCACCAGCGCCTCGCACGGCTCCTCCTGCGGCCCCTACATCTCTGCCCTCAGCCCGGATGTCGCCGCCTAGGTCAATCCCGGCCAGAGTATCTTCAGCCTCGGCTCCAGCGCGCTCCCCCAGGGCGCATCTGGTTGCTACAGCAACAGGTTCTAGGGCATCCAGGCTGTCTAGGCTGGATGCTAGTAATATGTCAAATAGCACTAATCCTTTTTCAACAGCATCTGCTGCTGCTAATTTTTCTTCCCCTTCACTGCAGATCCCTCCCTGCCAAGATAATGGTCCTATTGAAGCTGGTGAGTTTAACACAACAGGTTTGTTACAGAATGTTATTGCTTCGTTAAATAGGTTTAATGCTGTTTTATCCTCTCAGCCTGTAGCTGTTTTACCCTCTCCAGCACACGTGTGGTCTCCTATTGAATCTAATGAAATTCCTTTACCTGTTCCTCTTAATGTTTCTGCATCTGTCCCAGAGGCCTGTTTCAAAGAAGTTTTACCATGTGAATTATCTCCGTTAGGTTTTCACCTGCAAATGTCTATTAAAGAAAGAATTTGGAGGGGTGAATTTTTAGATTTACTATCACTGTTACCTAATGCTAAGGAATTTTCACACAAAAGCGATGTTAAGCCTGGAGAAAATGCCGATGATTATAGACGTCGCCCAGTTTCTAGATCATTTTTTAATTGGCTGCAAGCCTTCTGTATTTTTTCTGCGGTTTTGTGTGAAAAATATCCTCAGAAAGCATGTGGTCTTTTTCAACATCTAGAGCATATTTTAGAAGCATACAAGAGTTTTGGCGGCATGGGATGGTTTCATTATGATGAATCCTTCCGTCAAAAAATTGCCATTTATCCTACACTTAAATGGGGTAATAAGGACGTTGGCTTATGGCTTAATCTCATTACCCCGCAAAAAGCTTATTTTTCCAAAATTCAATCACAGCCAATGGTTTTTTCTTCTACTCCGGTTCCCGCTTACAAAAAGGGTACTTGTTTTGCATATAACGAATCACAATGTAAGTGGTCAGCTTCTTGTCGTTATAGGCATGAATGTTCCTTTTGCTTAGGGACTCATCCGGTCTCGAAATGTTTTAAAAGGATCAACAATCCTGCCATCAGGGAGCAGTCAAAAAGTATGCACGCCAGTGAGAGTGGCCGCAATGCTCCCGTGGCTGCGTCGTTACCCAGATCGGGAGAAAGCGCAACTTTTAACTGACGGTTTTTCTCTGGGTTTTCGGCTTCCGGTTTTCCAAGGCCCAGGTTGTATTTTTGTAAATAATTTAAAATCGGTATTGATGAATACTGATATTGTGGCTGAAAAATTATTTAAAGAGCTGGCTGCTGGTAGGATTGCTGGTCCTTTCGTCTCTCCTCCTTTTAAAAATTTTAGAATCTCTCCATTGGGATTGGTTCCCAAAAAAGAACCTCGGTCATATCGGCTCATTCATCACCTTTCCTTCCCAGAAGGTAGTTCGTTGAATGATGAGATTGACCCGTTGTCCACTTCAGTTACTTATGCTACGTTCGATGATGCTGTTGGCATTATCAAACAATTCGGTAAAGGGGCTTTACTAGCAAAAGCGGACATTAAATCTGCTTTTAGGCTTTTACCTATATCATCAGAAGCATATAATTCTCTGGGTTTTCAATTCAATGGGTATTTTTTCTATGACAAATGCCTTCCTATGGGCTGCTCCTTATCCTGCTACTATTTTGAAGTTTTTGCTTCCTTCTTGCAGTGGGTAATGATTCAGGTATCTGGTCACTCAGGTATATTGCATTACTTGGACGATTTTTTGTTCATAGGTCCTCCTGATTCGCGAGTGTGTTCGGTAATTTTGCGCTTATTTTTTCTTCTTTCCGAATTTTTCGGCATTCCACTGGCGGTTGAAAAAACTGCTTTTCCATCACCAGTGATTGAATTTTTAGGTATTAGAATTGATACGTTGCGGTTGCAATATGAACTTCCCCCACTTAAAATTTCGAGGTTGGAATCTTTGATTTCCCTGTTTTTGCGCCGTAAGAAGATCTTGTTGAAAGAAATGCAGTCTTTTTTAGGTCTTCTTGCCTTTGCGACCCGAGTGATGCCCATGGGCAGGATTTTTTCTAGACGTTTATCTTTAGCTACGTCAGGTTTTAAATCTCCTTTTTCACATATCCGGCTTACTTCTTCTTTGAAGGATGATCTTCTGGTATGGTCTAATTTTTTGTTAGATTATAACGGAAAATCATTTTTTCAAGATAATTTTGTTTTTGCGGCAGATATTGATTTATTCACGGATGCGGCGGGGTCTTGTGGCTTTGCAGCCATATTTCGTACGCATTGGTGCGCGGGTAAGTGGCCCTCCTTTTGGATTTCCAATAAACTCACTAAGAATATAGTTCTATTGGAATTATTTCCTGTGGTGGTTGCATTGGAAATTTGGGGAGATCTATTTTCTGATAGACGCATTGTTATCCATACGGATAACAAAGGCGTGATCTTTGCTTTAAATTGTCTTTCGTCAAAATCTATCTCGGTTATTAAGCTGCTACGTTATTTAGTACTTTTATGTTTAAAGAAGAATATTTGGCTTAAAGCAAAATTTGTGCCAGGGAATCAGAATATTATGGCGGATGCCTTATCTCGCTTCCAGATGGCTCGTTTCAAACAGCTCTTACCAGAAGCAGATACGGTTGGATGCCCCTGTCCAGGTCATCTCTGGAACCTGATTTAGCCCCAGTTTTCACTGCTATTCAACATTCAGTCGCTCCAAAAACATGGACTGAATATTCAGTTGCATGGGATAGATGGCTGATTTTCAATGCTGAAGTGGGTCTGTCTGGTTTTTCTCCTACTGAACATTCTATTTTAGCTTTCTTGTGTTCTCTAATGCAATTACAGTTTTCTTTTAACCATATTCATAAATTATTGGCTGGAGTTTCATTTTTTCTAAAATTATATAATCTGCCAGCATGTAATAGTTTTTTCTCTGTCAAACAGGCTCTTAAAGGTTTACGGAAAGTTAGATGTACTCCTGATACGCGTAGACCTGTTACCCTACATATCCTATCTAGACTTTGTTTAGCCACCTCATCTGTGTGCATTTCACAATATGAAGCACTGCTTTTTCATACTGCTTTTGTTTTGATGTTTTTTGCAGCTCTTCGCATTGGTGAAATGTTACCCAGTAATAAACATACTCCTTCAGGTTTGCAGTGGTCAGATGTTTCAGTTCTAGATGATACGGTGCGAATTTATATTAGGATTTCAAAAACTGATCAAGCTGCTAGAGGTCATTGGCTTAATCTATATGCTTGTGGTGACTCTGTTTTTTGCCCTTCTATAGTTTTGCGTAGATACCTTTCAGTTCGACCAATTTGCGATGGCCAGTTTTTTATTCATCTTGACGCATCTCCGGTAACAAAATTTCAATTTGTTGCAGTTTTCAAGCGATGTTTGGCTCAGCTCGGTTTGTCTCATCTAAAATTTTCCTCTCATTCTTTTCGCATAGGAGCCGCCACTGAAGCAGCTAGATTGGGTCTGAGCGATACTATCATTAAACAACTGGGTAGATGGGATTCTCATAGGTTTAATTTGTATGTTCGTCCTAATCTATCTCTTTAATTTTAGGTTCCAGGTCTTATATTTGGATAATTGGGCATTCCTACATCTATTGGGCTCATAAAAGGGCTTCCTTACGGTGCTATGGTTCCAACTTATCTTTACCTCCTGATCATTTTCATATCTTTTGGAAAGGTTTTCGTGGGCTCATCTGGACTGATCTGTTATCTCATTTATCTTCTTTATTCCATTCCTGGCCTCATCCTTCTATTCTAATTTTTCATTTAGGTGGTAATGACATCGGTAAAAGAAAGACTTTAGATTTATTGTTCTCCATTAAACGGGATTTACACCTCTTAAAATTTTATCTTCCAAATACATGTATTATTTTTTCTGAGATGGTTTCTCGTTTAAATTGGTGGGATTCGCCTGAAGGCAAATCTCTTGAAAAAATTAGACGGAGATTGAATCATTCTATTGCAAAGTTCATGCCATCGATCGGGGGTTTCTCCTTCCGTCATATTGACCTGGAAGGAGGTTTTCCTGGTCTTTATCGGTCAGATGGGATTCATCTATCGGATATTGGTCTGGACATTTTTAATTTAAATCTTCAGACTATGATTGAACAGGCCGCGGTGCTGGGGTAGCCCCACTTATTTACAATAAGTGCGGCTTGTGGGGACTTGTTTGTTTGAAATTTATTAATTAAAGCTCGAGTTCTATGACTGAGCTAATGTTAGAGTTGGATTTTAAATAAAAGATTATTATAAGTCATGAGTATTGTCAATAAAGTTAATTATTTAATACCAATAAAGGTGCCGCGGCCATTAAAATACCAAATTCAGTGTGGTGTATTATTATTATTAATATTATAATTGTTATTTAAATCCGAGTGTGCGTCCTACAATCCCATGTTAAGTGGGCTCAATCAAGAGCCCGCCGCATGGGATTGTGGCCGCCACGTTTATTAATAAAGATGGCTTTGTAGTTATATAAAAAAAAAAAAAAAAAAAATTTTGAGCGGGCTTTGCACGTGTTTCCAGGCGGGAAACACGTTTTTTTTTCAAATACTGGGGGGCTATATATAGGCCCCCTGAGGTACAGGGTCCGATCACATTGTCCTGGATCGGCTTGGCTGAGCTTCCCCTCCCTCCCACCCCTTTTTGTCGCAGGCATCATTATGTGGTTTGTCACCCTTGAATCAAGGGGGGACTTGTTTGTTTGAAATTTATTAATTAAAGCTCGAGTTCTATGACTGAGCTAATGTTAGAGTTGGATTTTAAATAAAAGATTATTATAAGTCATGAGTATTGTCAATAAAGTTAATTATTTAATACCAATAAAGGTGCCGCGGCCATTAAAATACCAAATACAGTGTGGTGTATTATTATTATTAATATTATAATTGTTATTTAAATCCGAGTGTGCGTCCTACAATCCCATGATTCATCAAGAAAACACCTAAGAGTTTGCAGACTATTCTTCTCAACTCTACATGACATGTGGTCTTCATTACTTACATGCAGTTTAGAGTCTTCTGTAGTTTAGGAAATGAAGGCACAAATGCCTACACACTGCAAGATAAAAATCAATAGAGGATTCTGTATTCAAACTGTATGTCAGGAGACAAAAGGAAAAAAAACAAGAAACAAATCATTACAGTGACGCTCAAATCTCTCTTATTTCTTCTTGACAGGAATTCTTTTATAGGATAGGTTTTTTTTTTTCATCCCTGCAGCCATTGCCTCTCGTTACTTTTTATGGTAATTGAAGCTGGGTCCAAAAGGCCTCAGAGGCTTGTATCTTCTCCTCACATGAATGACAATATAGTGATAAACTTGAACTTAAATTTACTGAGGCGGAACTGAGGGTTCATTTGATAGCTAGCGGTTTCTAGCAGCACTGCAGGGTTTCAGGGGCTCAGCGTGAGTGAGATTGTTAATGTCCTGTGAAGGGAAACAATAACACATTTCATTAATGCATTCATGTGTGAAGCATCCATTAGAGCACTGGAGGTATTAATGACGTTATGCTTTAAACTGACATGTGGGGCATGACAAGAATTGCAAGGTCTGATGAGAACAGATGACAAGATAAGCAAATATTTGGATGGCTTAATTTGCCTGCAGGTCATAGGATGAGTGTACGGTTCTGAAGCAGCTAAATCCTGAGAGAAATCCAGTCTGGTTAAGGTTGGATTGAACTACACAAATCAGAAAGAAAATAATACAGAGGAAATACTTGTGAAGGTCTAGTAAGGTCTCACATTTGTATTATTTATAGATGTTAACAGCCTAGTGGCTGAGTGTCCATCATCCTTGTTTCACATGACAGCTTGTTCTATATTGTTGTCTGTCATATAGGTATTATAGCCTTGCATTGTTTGTTGTGCAGTTTCTTACATTGCACATTCAAAAACATGTTTTTACAACACTGCAGGTACACATATATTCCCTTTAAATGTATCTATATATCTTTTAAATTTTAGTTTGTTGAAAAAAAAAATGATTCCTAATTTCCATTGGATGCTGAGGGAGACTAATAAAAAAAAAAACTTTTGGCTCTTTAAAGCTTGCCTATAATGACGGAGAGTGGTTGATAAAAGTTAACTGAGAATAACCAAATTCTGCCTTTCATTCAGCTACAATGTCTTTGGGAGTTGTAGACCGCATGCAGATAACTTAATTGACTTACAATAAACTGCCCTTATTTGTAAAGAGGCCAAATTTCAAGAGGTTGAAAGCAAAAAATAGTACAGGGTTAGAAGCCTGGAGACATACATACATACCCTTTAGTAGAAAAACAAGTACAGTATAAAGTCATTGCTGTGCAGGCTTTGGTTTCTACAAGATAATCCCTTGGTAGGGTCTGATTTTAGTGGGCCCAAACTTTAGACAAAAAAATGTAGAAAAAAATAGGGTCGAAGGGGCTTGCTACAGGATCTTTGCAGAAATGTTATAAAGACCTTCCACACAACAATCCCCTTCCTCTTCCTTTTATATTGTCGCAATAACATCTGTTAGTATCTCTAACTTAATTAAAAACTGAGAAGAGCCCCAACACATCTACCCCCCTCTCCTTATTATCTCACAGTAATTCTTGTGATAAGAAACATGTTATATTTGTAAGCACTTTTTTTTTATAATATACACGCTTTTAACAGTCACAGAACTATGGACTACTTTAGAACTCAGAAACTCCTCACTAGTATGTCATTTGTGGGCAGGTATGATAAAAAGTATAAATCATCATCAAAAAACAGAAAAGATTAGCTACCGTTAAGATAGCCAGCCTTTTTTGTTTTAAATGGATTGGGGAAAGGTTAGACTCAACATACTTTATATCGTGTCCCTGACAAAATGGCAGCAGACAGCTATTGTGACAGAAAATTAGCAACCATGTATGTCTGTATCACTTAGACTTGTGGAGGCATAGTTAACTCTTCCACATTCTGGGTTTTACCTTTTGTAAAGCTAGAGGATGTTCAATTAAATATGACCAGATTTTTGTCAGGTTTATTACATCCTGCTTCATATTTATTTCCATTTCTATTAATGTTGGTACTTATTGTGCCTCTGCTGACATATTCCTTGTAGTGTCTGTACAGGGGCATTTTCTGAATGCAGTGGGTCTGTGTTCCAGAACATAGGTTGGGCCCCTTGTGAACCATAAGACGTCAGACAGGATTATGTGTGGAGTACAATAATCTGGTAAGGAAACAGGGAATGATTGGCCACTGGGTATTGGGTTTAAAGAATAGACCAGTGCTCTAAAGTTATCCAGTTACATAGTTTGTAAGGCTGAAAAAGACACAGGTCCATCAAGTTCAACCTATGTGTATGTATGTGATTTTTTTTTATTTTCCAAGAATTCCCATATGCCTATATATTCTGCTTCCTGATGAAGACATCTAAAAGTTTTTGAAGCTGTCAACACTTTCAGATAGTACTACTACTTGGGGGAGGGAGTTCCACATTTTTACTGCTCTAATGCCACGTACACACGGTCGGAATTCTCTTCGGAAAAAGCTCTGATGGTTTTCCCGTCGGAATTCCAACGGAATTTCACTCAAACTGTCTTGCCTACACACGGTCACACCAAATTCCGACGGTCAATAACACCACGGCATACAACACGTTCGATGCACTATAAAAAGGGTAGTTTAATGCTTCTGAGCATGCGTCAAATTGTTTCCGAGCATGCGTCGGAATTTTGCGTGTCGGAATTGCATACACACAATCGGAAGATCCGATAGAAAGGTTTTCCGTCGGAAAAATTAAGAACAGGTTCTCAATCCAAAGTCTGTTGGAAATACCGACAGAAAAAGACCGATGGGCATACACACGGTCGGAAAATCAGATGAAAAGCTCAGACCGTGTGTACGCGGCATAACAGTTAAGAACCCTTTCTTCAACGTAAGGTTAAAGCTCCATTCTTCTAACCTTAAATTGTGACAGTTTGTCCTCTTCAGGATCCTTATGCCGTGTACACACGAAGGGACTTTGTCCGCCGGACCTAGTCCAGCGGACAATCCGCCGGACTTTCCAGCTGGGCTTCGGCGGACTTGAAAGCGAACGGACTTGACCACACACGATCACGCTAAAAGTCCGGCGGTTCACGCGATGACGTACAGCACGTACGACGGGACTAGAAAAAGAAAAATACTAGAAAAATACTTGCTACTGAGCATGCGTCCTTTTTGGTCCGCCGGACCATACTACAGACGGCCGTATTGTCCGCCGGACTGCCAAGTTCAGCGGATAATTTTAAAACAAAACTTAAAACCTAGTCCGCCAGACTTTTGGGAAAAAAAGTCAGTCGAAGGCCCACACACGAGGGGATTGTCCGGCGGATTCGAGTCCAGCGGACAATCCCGCGGGATAGTCCCTTCGTGTGTACGCGGCATTAGAGAGTAAATATTTTATCACAGTTATCAGAGACACCATTCATATATTTGTACAATGTAATCATATTCCCTCTTAAGCCCCTCTTCTCCTTAGTGAATACCTTTAATCTATGTAAATTATCCTCATAGCTGAGGGCCCTTAATGCCCATTATTCACTTTGTGGCCCTTCACTAAACTCTTTCTAATTCAACAATGTCGTTCCTGAAGATTGATGACAAAAATGGAACTGCATATTCCAGATGATGCCGAACCAGTGTTTTGTAAAGGGATAGCATTATAAATTTATCTCTGGAATATATGCCTTTTCATTGCATGACAGTATTTTGCTAGCTTTTTAGCTGCAGTTTGACATTGCATGCTATTGCTAAGTCTGTGATCTACAAGCACCCCCAGATCCTTTTCCATCACTGATAATACCAGGGGAGCCTTTCCTAATGTGTACTTTACATGTGTACTGCATATGTAAAGTGAATTACTTAATATTTCTCAGTATTGATTTTCATTTGTCAGGTAAAGATCTACCTCTACCTGTAATGATGCTACATATGTGCTGAAGTTATTTCCCTGCATAATTTGGTATCATCATCTATATAATTAATAAGCAAATTGAACTGCATTGGCCCCAAGGAAAAACACTGGGGCACACAACTCACAATTTTAGACCATTCAGAGAATGAGTAATTTATTACTAATCTTTGGACTTATTCATGTAATCTGTTTCCCATCTAGATACATATCATTTCATCAGCTCCAACAGACCTTAATTTATAGCTTAAATGTTTATGAGGTACAGTATCAAATGTCTTAGCAAAATCTAGATAAACTATGTCCACTGGACTTTAACCATCCAATGTTTCACTTTCTTTCTCAGAGAAGATAACAGGCTGTTACCTGACAAGAATGGTTTTTCATACGTATATCCATGCTGGTTGTCACTTATGATACTTTAATTACAGTCACATTTCTGGATGGCCTTTACCTTTCCCTCAAATCTACTATTGATGTAAGGCTGACTCATCTGTAGTTTCCTGGTATACATTTCAGTAATTTTTTTTAATTGGTACTACATTTGCTCTACGTCAATCCATTGGTACTATTCTAGTCAGTAATGTATCTTTAAAAAAATAGAAATAGCGGTTTGGCTATAGCTAAGGTAAAGTGATTGTATAGTCTCATTTTTTTTTCTCAAAAATTAACAAACATGTTATACTTACCTGCTCTGTGCAGTGGTTTTGCACAGAGCAGCCCAGATCTTCCTCTTCTCTGGTCCATCTTTGGCTCTCCTGGCCCCTCCCTCCTATCAAGTGCCCCCAAAGCAAGCAACTTGCTATGGGGGCAACCGAGCCGAGCCACAGCTTCTGCCCCGGTTCAGTCCCGCTCCCCCTCTCCCCTTATTGGCTAACTGACTTTGATTGGCAGCAGCGGGATCCAATGACACCACTGCTGTGTTTCAGCAAATCAGGAGGAGTGTCCCGGATGGCCGAGGCTCTCGCGGACATCTCTGGAGAGAGATGGGGCTCAGGTAAGTGTTAGGGGGGATGAGGGGGGAGCTGCACACAGAAGGTTTTTTATCTTAATGCATAGAATGCATTAAGATTAAAAATCTTCTGACTTTACAACCACTTTAACTTCCCTAAGGACACGTGTAAACCATTGGGACCTGGGGATTAAATTTCTCTAGTCTGTTTTGTACCTGGTTTCCAGTCAAACACAGAGGTACCTTCTGTGAAACATCATTGAAGCTAATCTCCAGCTGGTCCAAACAAACTGCTTAAACTTCGCTAAAAGCTGGAGATCCACTTTAATATTACTGTTAAGTCTATCAAACTTTCTTTTTCACCTTTAAAAGTTTAAGAGAAAAAATTATTTAACACATCTGCTTTTCTTTGTCATTTGTGACCAGCTTACCATGTTCATTTATTATGGAGCCTATCTATTCTTTAATAACCTTTTTACTAATAATATACAGTCCTGTGCAAAGGTTTTAGGCATGTGTGAAGAAATGCTGTAAAGTAAGAAGATTGGGGCAGATCGTTTTATGTCAGAGGTCATACACCATGGCATCACCAAGGTCTCTCCCAGGCAAAGATTTCAAAACAGACTAGGGGTTTCAAATTGTGCTGTTCCAGCCCTTTTGATAAAGCACAAAGAAATGGGCAACGTTGAGGGCAGTAGTTGCAATGGTCGGCCAAGGAAACTTAAAGTTCACCTTTGTACACTTTTTTTTTATTTTAAATAAAGTCTATCCAGGAAGTAAGGCAGAAGTAATGGAGCAGTGTTTTTAAACAGCCACAAAGACAATGAGGTAAGCCTGTGTAGAATAAATGGAAAGCTGTTTTATTTTTGCAAAAGAAGTACATGAATGCTATATAGATACATAGGGGAGCTGGAATTTAGAAAACAAAAAAGGTGAACTTAGCCTTTAAGTTAGCAGATGAAAGTGTCACTGTCTAGCCTGCAGATTTCTGTTTGTGAAATATTTACCTCCTTACTGCAGTGTTCTGCTGGATCTCTGACTCCATTTCACATGTGCTGCTGGCCTCTCTGTTCACCTATGACTATCGTCTGCTCTACTGTAGATTTATATCCTTTTCCCTTCTATTACTTCCTGGATTGCCTCACTGTTTGCTTCCCTATAAATACACATGCTCAGTGCAGCGTTCCTTTCTTGAGCAACTTCACAGTTCTCTGAGCTCCTGTTCCCTACCATTAGGAGTATTCTGTGTCTGACTTCCCGTGTACCGATCCCAGTCTGTCTACAGTTTATGCTTGTCTGCCCTGACCTCGGCTTGTGTCTCTGTCTCCTGTCGTTTGTACTCAGACCGTGGGTGGTCCCCTGGTTCCAGCTTGCTTCAAGTCTATCCCCACCATCAAGGCCTCTGGTACAGAATCAGGCTGAAGCTTAGACTGTGTGCCTTGGGGAACCCCGAGCTGGCAATCTACAAGGGCTCACTACAATTGAAATCTGAAAGTTTGCTCAGGCCATGAGCTCCTTAGAGACACCACGGCCTCTTCTGGTACAACTGAAATGTTTGGAGCAGAGAGTAGACATCCAGCAGGCCTATCAAGAGCAGACCATGCAATGTCTACAGGAACTTCCCTCCTGATCTGATCAGCTGCAGGTTGTGTCCACTTCCCCTTCCTCTGTACCTACTCCTTCTCTGGTTCTTGCTGCTCCGGCTCCTGTTGTTCCTTCTGTCTTGGACTATATTTGGAACTCCAGCTGCCTCCGCCACCTCACTTTTCTGGTGATCCAAAAGCTTGTTGGGGCTTTATAACCCAGTGCTCAATTAATTTTGAGCTAGCGTCCCACCATGATATCACTTCTTACCTGTAAAGCTCTGGCAAGAGCCACTGTGGGAGCATCAAGACCATACCATTTTCTGTGCTACTGCCTTCCAGCGAGCTTTCCATAAGACCTTTGATGTGCCTGGCAGGGCCTTATCTGCTGCTGGAGCACTTATTCGGCTTTGTCAAGGAAGCATGACTGTTGGTCTATACACAGATCTGTTTCACACCTTGGCCTCGTAACTAGCATGGAATAATGAGGCCCTTACTGCAAATTTTTGGCAGGGTTTAGCAGATTGTATTAAGGATGAACTAGCTGAAGAGAACCATACCCTACACCCTGGAGGACTTGCCCTTAGCATCCAAATTGATAACCGCTTCCAGAGTGAGGTTTGGAAAGGGCTTGTCCATGTCAGCCCCCAGTGGATAATTTAGCACCTGTTTTCCTGGAAACCCCTGAACAACCCGCCTCTGCAACTATGCCAGTATCTGAAGAACCTATGCAATTAGGACAGACATGCCTCATGGCACAAGAGCACCTGATACTCAGCCTGTGCCTTTTTTGCTGAGCTGATGGCCACATATAAAGGTCCTGTCCACCCGGGAAAACTCTTGGTCCCTAGGGAGGTGGTCTAGACCAAAACTTGAATTCCACCACTTTCCCTCGATTTGTCTTACCTGTCTGCATTCATTGGGCCCTGAACTCACATTAAGTATCTGCATCTGTGGACTCTGGGGCAGCCGGTAACTTCATTGAGCAGTCCCTGACTGCTGACTTGGGCATTCCTCTCATTCCCTTGGCAACGCCCCTCTGGGTATCTGCAGTCAATGGCTCCACCTTGACCTTATGGTTCCGAACTACCCCCACAACTATGCATGTTAGTGTTCTTCATAATGAGAAAATCTCCTTCCTGATCCTTCCTAAGTCTTCTAATGTTGTCCCATCATTCTTGGACTGCCGTGGTTGCAAAAACATTTGCTCTATTTAGATTGGAACTCTGGCCAGGTGTTGTCACGGGGGTTGCAATTCCATCAGACTTGTCCCCCTAAGGTGTTCCCACCTCTCTCTGTATCCGGGGCAAAAGTCACCACCTCTCTGATGCTTCCTCAACATTAGCAGGCCCTACAATACTTTTTTTGTAGAAAATCTGCTCCCCTGCCTACTCCCTCTGCAGGCCCCCATTCCAGTGCTGTCCACCTCTAGTTCCTTATTCTTACCCTCTTTGCTACCCAAACCACCAGTCCCTTTGCTTGCTGTACAGCTCAAAGCTCCAACTCTGCTACCATCTGGATGGGTGGAGGCCCTAACATATGGGACCATCTGTGAAGTAGCTTCAGTGCCAACCCCAAGTTCCTGTTTAGCACAGCCTGTCATGCCCACTGTGCAAATCAAAGCCTCAACTCCTTTTCCTTTACCTTTGCTAACAGCCTCCACTTTCACTCCTGTGTCCTCTCTGTCAGCCTCCTCACCAGTCCCTTTATCTTGGTTACCAGTGCCTGCTCCAGCCCAAGCACCTGACTTATCTTTTCCTTTCTAGCTCCTTCCTTGGCAGACGTTTCCAAGAACTCACATCTGACAGCTTCCAAGTACAAAGTAGCTGAAGATTGTCAGGGCCGTGTGAGTCCCAAATCTCTACCTAACAAGGTCTGGGTCTCTACTAAGAATATTGGTTTCTGAGTACCCTCTATGAAATGGACTCCTCGTGTCATTGGTCTCTTTACCATCCCCTGCCACGTTAATTCTGTTGCTTTCAAGCTCCCTCTCCCTTTACGTTTAAGGATGCCTACTGTCTTCCACGTTTCTCACCTGAGACCGCACGTCATGAATAGGTTTTCCCATCCTCTTCAACATCATTCTTCAGTACTCAATACCATGGATCAATATGAAATCAAACAGATCTTGTATTCTAAATACTCTAGGGGGGAGCTTTTATATTTAATTTAAGGGGGTGGGGGGGGGGGGGGGTACTGTCACAATTTAGCCTGCAATTCCTGTTTGTGAAAATGTTACCTTCTTGCTGCAGTGTTCTGCTAGATCTCTGACTCCATTTCACATTTGCTGCTGGCCTCTCTATTCATCTATTAGGGTTGCCTGCTCTACTGTGATAATGAATGTCTGCAGGCAACAGTGAAGCATTGTAAGGTTCCTTGCAAGTTTGAGGCTGCATTTCTGCAAATGGAGTTGGAGATTTGTTTAGGCTCAATGGTGTCCTCAATGCTGAGAATTACAGGCAGATATTTATCCATCATGCCCTACCATCAGGGAGGCATGTAATTGGCCCTAAATTTATTCTGCAGCAGGACAATAACCCCAAGCATACAGTTAATGTCAGTAAGAACTATCTTCAGTGTAAAGAAGAACAAGGATTCCTGGAAGTGATGGTTTGGCCCCCACAGAGCCCTGATCTCAACATCATTAAGTCTTTCTGAGATTACATGAAGATTCAAAAGGATATGAGGCAGCCTACATCCACAGAAGATCTGTGATTAGTTTGTGGGTGGGCGCAGGGTGGTGCAGAGGCAATAACACACACTTAGGCCAGGTGCCAATAATGGAACTTGTATTGAAATAAATGAAAAACAGTTCACAGCAAGCCAGGTGGAAGGAGGCCCAACTGGAAACACTCACAGATACCAACAGCGTGTAGTGGAGCAGTCTTCAGCCGTATTGACACCTGTAGCATCTGTCTTGGAATGCGGCTCAGCTTTCCCTACTCTTCTGGAACCTTTCCCTATGCTAATACTGTCCCTGACAGACGGATGACCTGTTCCTACACTACCCACATGCTGAATGCGTGCAAAAACCAGGAGCCAGGGTCTTAAATATAGGATAAAAAAGAGCTGCGCCACTAAAAACAAAAACAAATAAAATGAGAAAAAAACGAATGGAGGGACTGATTATACCCCCACTAGATGAATGTCCACAGTAATAAGTAATGTAAATCACATAAAACTGCTACAGCACTTGAAAGTAATAGTCACTGCTTGCACATGATGAACTATGTATGCAGAAAAGACTACTACAAAAAAACATATGTCCATAAGTTTTTCATAAAAAATCCTCAGACGGTAACAGTAGTAAGGAAAGTAATCCAGACACCTCAGTGACTTGCAAACAAGCGGTGATACACAAAGTGCCCGACACCCTCAAACACTAACCGATTACCAGATGGCAAAGCAAATAAGCTTTGCTAGGACACAATCGGCTCACAGCTACAGGTATTCTCGGCTCCACTAACTCACGATCCACAGCGTACAACACCCAGGATTGTGGACAATTAAAGGTCAGATCCACAGCGTACAACAATTGAAGGTCACTTGTTTAGTTAGGATCCATATAAGGAGTGGAGGAAGAAAAGCAGCCCATAGTGTAATTCTGGTAAACCCAGTTTATTGAAACAAATATAAAAGCACTTACATCAATCAGGTAATAAAGCGCATGTAAAAAACTGCCGGCCGGCAAGTACAGGAGCCCGTCCTCCTCGTGGTCATGTGGTGGCGTCACTGCGTACCCTCCCAGACTAGTTTCGACAAAGGTGTCTTTCTCCATTAGTTTTTTTCTAATTTTATTTGTTTTTGTTTTTATTGGCGCAGCTCTTTTTTATCCTATGTGCTTTTGTGTGTGTATCCCACGTTGAGCAGCAGCCTTTAGTTATTATCCACAACCTGTTAGCGCGGTTTTTATTCTTGTTTATTGTAGGGTCTTAAATAGACTCTGCCACACCTAAGATTGCCGCCAGAGTCACATGGGCGGCCAGCATCCAACCGGATGCTGCCCCAGTGACCCAGGAAACCATAAAGGAATTGTGTTCCTATTGAATTCTTTTGACTTCCTCTCCCTTTGCACTGCCGCTGAGGATGGAGAAAAACAGTGACTGATGCAGTGCAGAAAACAGACTGCACCAGTTCTCCAAGATGTTTGGAACAACCTACTTGCCTTCAAAAACGATGTACACGTGTACCTAGAAGAATTGATGCTGTTTTGAAACCAAAGGGTGGTCACACCAAATATTGATTTGATTTGGATTTTGCTTCTGTTTATTTACTGTACTTTCCATTTTGTTCATTGATAAAAATAAACTATTAACACTTGTATTTCTGAAAGCATTCTTGATTTTACAAAAAAAAAAGACTTGGAGCACCACTCTAAGCAGAAAGAGAAAGTTTTCCCTTGGTCTCCAGGAATAGAGGTGCCACTGTCAAAGTAAACTCATCCAGAGAGTGTCAGGCATATAGGTGAATAGAACGCCGCTCCCCTGATCGACCCATGCAAGGTAGAAGTAGGAAATGGCCTCAGCTGTCGCTCCTCCACATACCACGCCCCCTGGTGGATTGCACCTCGCCCACCTGGGCTTAGTCATAGACCTCTATGACTAAGCCCCGGTGGGTGGGGTGTATTACATCAGGGGGTGTGGTTTGTGGAGGAGCTATGGCTGAGGCCTCTTCCTACTATCTTGCGTGGGTCGGTCGGGAAAGCGCTGTTCTATTCTCCCATTTTTTCACACATGCTTAAAACTTTTGCACCCTGATTGCTCCCTTGCATTTCTTGTTGCATTCCGTGTAAATCTTGAATTTCAAGGTTGTCCCTTCTACTTTGATCTTTTTAAAGGGCTGTTTTTTCCAATTACTTTTTATTTTAAAACATAGGTCTTAATTTTATTCTTTTATTTTTGTTACCCAATGAAGTACAATGACTAATGTACTTGTTTAATTCATTTTTAAAACACTCCTACTTGTCTTGTGTGTGCTTTGTTGCAAATATTTGGTCCCAGTGAGTGTAGTGCAGTAAGGCCCCTTTCACACTGTCGGACCGTTCAGGTCCGCCTGTCAGTTTTGACGACGGACCTGAACGGGTGCTCCATGCTGGGCTATGGAGTGACTGATGTCAGCGGTGACATGTCCGCTGACATCCAACCCGGTCCGATGCCAAAAGCAGGTGGATGTCCCTTTGTCTGGATCCGTCGCTGGCAGATCGGATAGGGTGAGATCTGACAAAAACGGATATGCTGTCCATTTTCATCCGATCTCTCCATAGAATCCAGCGGCGCTCGACAAGCCACTCCCCGCTCAGTGAGCAGAGAGGGACCTGTCATCCGCCGGCTCGGCGGAGATCAGCGGAGAGATCTCCCGATGAGCCGGCGGACAGGGGCGGACTCCGGAATGAGTCCTAAGGCTTATTGAAGTTAGAGTAAACAGGAAAAACTGCGCTAACCCGATAGGGTAGGGAAGGGAGGGATAGGGGAGGGGGACATAAATAATTATTTGTATATTACTTATGGTAATTAACCCCTTGCCACCCAGGCCAATTCTGACACTTCTCTCCTACAATGTAAAAATCATAATTTTTTTTTGCTAGAAAATTACTCAGAACCCTCAAGCATTATATATATTGTTTTAGCAGACACCCTATGGAATAAAATGGTGGTGTTTGCAACTTTTTATGTCACACGATATTTGCGCAGCAATTTTTCAAAAGTTTTTTTGGGAAAGAAACTGTTTCATTCATAAAAAAAACACTAAAGTTAGCACGATTTTTTTTTGTGTACCAAGCGATGCATTAAATTTTTTTGAAGGTTTCTTGTTTAGAGTTATAGAGAAGGTCTAGTGCTAGAATTATTGCTCTCGCTCTAACGATCGCGATGATACCTCACATGTGTGTATCTGGCTCTGATACTACCCAGCCTGTCTCACCTGCTGACCTGTGAATGGGGGAATCACTCCCGCAGTGTTGTTGTGTTCTGCCAGTGAATACAATGATCAGTGTTGCTAACTATAGCTGGCAGCACTGATTGTTTTGGGGAAAACCTGACAGGCTGGTTGTACTCAAGTCGTTTAATAGGTTGACTTGTGTAAAACCAGCTAGCCCATACATAGATCGACTATGGCTGGTCTCTGCTTAATTGGTGTAATTTCAATCCATATATGGCCCGCTTAACCACTACGCAGTCCCTAAACATCCTTCCACAAACTTTTTACATATTTCCTTCCCAGATTACTTCATCCTCCTCTCCTATACATAGTGCCCACTGTCATACCCTCCACACTTCTCTCCTATACATACTGCTCACTGTCATACCCTCCACACTTTTCTCCTATACATAGCACCCACTGTCATACCCCAACACTTCTCTCCTATACATAGTGCCCACTGTCATATCCTACACACTCCTCTCCTATACATAGTGCTCGCTGTCATACACATCTCTCCTATACATAGTGCCCACTGTCGTACCCTCCACACTTCTCTCCTGTACATACTGCTCACTGTCATACCCTCCACACTTCTCTCCTATACATAGTGCCCACTGTCATACCCCAACACTTCTCTCCTATACATAGTGCCCACTGTCATACCCTACACACTCCTCTCCTGTACATACTACTCACTGTCATACCCTCCATACTCCTCTCTTATACATAGTGCCCACTGTCATACCCTCCACGCTCCTCTCCTGTACATACTACTCACTGTCATACCCTCCATACTCCTCTCCTGTACATAGTACTCACTGTCATACCCTCCATACTCCTCTCCTATACATAGTGCCCACAGTCATACCCTCCACACTCCTCTCCTGTAATTACTGCTTACTGTCCTACTCTCCACACTTCTCTCCTGTACATAGTGCCCACTGTCATACCCTCCACACTCTTCTCTTATACATAGGGCCCATTGTAATACCCTCTACACTCCTCTGCTGTGCATAGTGCCTTCTGCCATACCCTCCGCACTCCTCTCCTGTACATAGTGCCCACTGTCATACCATCCACACTCCTCTCCGGTACATACTACCCTCTGTCATACCCCCCACACTCCTCTCCTGTACATACTGCCCACTGTCATACCCTCCACACTCCTCTCCTGTACATACTGCCCACTGTCATACCCTCCACACTCCTCTGCTGGGCATACTGCCCATTGTCATACCCTTCACACTCCTCTCCTGTACATAGTGCCTTCTTCCATACCCTCCGCACTCCTCTCATGTACATAGTGCCCACTGTTAGACCCTCCACATGCCTCTCCCTCACCTGCACATACTTCCCACTTTTATACCATCCATACTCCTCCCCTATGCCTCTTACCCACAAAAACAGTTCTTTAAAATTATACTAAATATCCTCATTGTTACCAGCTCTAGAATGGGCACACTTTTGTTAGTTCAACTAAAGGAAATCTCAGTCCTCATATTTGTTCTGCCCCATTATTAGTACTTATTTAATTTTGTAATTACTATTGTGATGTACATAGCAACATAGGGGATGTCAGCTGCTCTAAATATACCACTTGTAAAAAAAAGTGTCCCTGAAAATATTTTTGAGAGGCTCCTGTGATATCAAAGCGGTAGTAAACTTTTCTAACATTACTACTTTTTAGAGACCCTGAAGTAGGTTATGCCATAATGTACAAGTATGCACAGCATATTAGCACATTAGGGTACACTTAAATTGTCAGACTGAGCCCTCCAGTGCTGTGATCAATCCGGCAGGGCCCGGGCACTTCCATCTTCACCCGGTCTTCCTTCCGGGTTCTGTGCCTTCGGTCACTTGTCTTGGCCGGGCTGCGTTGATGTCATTCCCACACATGCTCATGTGCATCCTCTTTCTCTCATCCCCCCTTTCTCTCTCAACCTCCCTCCCTTACCCCTCACACCTTTCATTCCCTTTCTCTCTCTCTCTCTCATCCTCCCTCTCTCTCTTTAATTTAATTTGTTATAACAAAAAATTGTTTGCATTTTTATTTATAAAAGGCCCGACCAAAATCCTCAGCACCAGGCCCATGATGTTCTTAATCTGGCCCTGGACCGCATGTGAACAAACCTGTAAATAAAAACAGTTCAAGAGCTGAGTGTCATCCTAGGATATGACTTCCTATTCTTGGAGACCAGGTACTACAGGTTTAAATTCTTATCACACCGCTGTGCTCCACACCACACGAAAGTGCCGCCACCAGTATGAAATCTCCTTACCAGATGGTAGGAAAATTAAAGCCAGTCAGACTGAGCCCATATAGAAATCCCGACTTCCAAGAAGGGACGGACGCCAAACAAAACGATATCCCAGGGCCTGCCACTCGCAGCGGACACAAGACCTCAGACCAGACCCAGTGTGGAAATCTAATCCAGAGGGTAGCACTCGGCGGTGCATCCAAATGTTGCCAGAAAAGAAAGAGGGCAGACCATAGTGTGATATTGTTTTAAAACGTAATGAGTAGTTTATTAATGAAAAAAGTACTCACATTTAAATGAAATTAAAAGAGCATGAATGAACTCCAATGGGGTAAAACACGGACGCCGGCCGGCATCGACAAACGGACCCTTCCTCCTTCCAGAGACGCTAAACGCGATGACGTCACTGCACGCCCTCCCAGACGCGTTTCGTCATACAAGACGTTTTCAATGGGGATAGGGCCGTGCAGTGAGTCATCTCGTTAAATAGCGCAACGCCTCGTTGTGGGAGGTAGGGAAGCGGAGAAAACTCCATCTTAACTAAGGGAAAGGATGCCCATAAGTGTCAGATTTGCAAAGGGAAAGTGTATAGATGTCATATTATTCCTAGTCGCAACTGAGAACGAACAATTATTCAGTTGTTTATTATGAAAAACCAGGACTATAAGGACGTAAAATGTGAAATATATATATAATATTACAATTATATGTTACCCGTGAGAGTGAGTGTTTGGACATATAATCTGTGAGAAATCTTAGTGAACAATTGTAACCGTTATGTTACATAGCAAAACAGTGTAAAAAAATGACTGGGAGTGTATTGTGACTATATCCCCAGTATTTGGCAAATAAAAATAATAATAAATTATATATGAAGTAAAATTCTCTCTAACACACCAAAACCAAAACAAACTAAACCGGAGAGAGTTTTTTATACACCCAAAGTGAATAAAAGTGTACCCCACCATCCATCAGCTGGATGTTGGATATATATCATAACAACTAAAACAATAAATGAAATATGTGTAATAGCGTAATAATTTATTTAAATATGAATATATCCAAAAAATTATTATGTGTGGGTGGAGCGAAGGGGAGTGGGAGTTTCGAGTAGTAATAAACCCATCCCTGCATACCGAAACTTCCACAGAATCGGAAGGAGGAAGAGTCCGTTAATATCAAACATATCACTTGTATACATATAGTCATTGGTCAATAAAAATGGCACCATATCTCGGGGATCCAGATCTCATGACATAAATGCTAATATGTTGACACGATGGGGCCCATCCTTATACAGCACCAGCATGTATAGGTGGGGAAAGAAGGGGGGGGGGGGAACCCCAAATCTTGTGATTGAAAAAAAATAATAATACATTTTTTTGAAAAAAATGGGGTGGAAATAAACTTCTCTAAATGGCGGGAAAAAGGAAATTTGAAAATACAAACATTGTTCCCACTCACAGGAAGTTTGTGTATATTAATGAGACCACGCCAATCCACAGGGAAAGGAAGAAGGGGGGAAGAAAGGGGGAAAACATGATCTTGATCCCCGAACTACAGTGACCATAAAGGGCAAAAGTACATCTGTTCAAAGAGGTAATAAATTGAACAGTGTTTACATTATCTTATTTTAAATATGTCATAGGAACATACAGATTTCTTTGAATAAGTTATGCATTATTGATAAAGGCGTTAACATCTGTCTCAATATTCATTCCATAAGGGACATATGTTTTTAATCGATGAATCCAGGCCATCTCCAATTTGGAGATTTCCCTGACCAAAAGATCACCTCTCCAGTTGGGCTTGTGTTTATCAATACCCAGAAAGAGTGTATTAGATGGGTCCCTATTATGTACTAGACGGTAATGGTTGGAGACCGAATGGTTCTTAAAACCTGAGATGATGTTTGTGATGTGTTCGTTTAGGCGCACTTGTAGCGGACGTTTAGTGCGGCCCACGTACTGCAAGCCACAAGGGCATTGCAGTAGGTAAACGACTCCAGTGGAGGCGCAAGTGATACACGGTTTAATCGTGAATGTCCTCTGTGTAGCTGTAGATGAGACAGAGGTGATCCTTCTCGATGGATTGGAGTTGAAACGACAAACTCTACATCGTTTGCATTGATAGAATCCACTCAGATGGTCGAAAAAACCTTTACTTCTCGCTGGAGGATTAAGAACATTTGGAGCCACTTGACCCTGTAGGGACTGTGCACCCCTAAAAATAACCCTTGGTTGTGGTGGTAAGATGCTGCCAAGAATGGTATCATTAGTGATAATGTGCCAATGTTTCTTAATTAGTTGTTTAATATTGTTATGTTGTATGGAGTAGGTTGTAATAAATGGTACAACCGGAACGGTCCCAGATGTATTCCCAGGGGCCTTCTCCATCAGCAATTCTCCTCTATTTTTGGTGCTTACAACTTTGAGTGTTTCCCGGAGGTCACCCTCTGAATAGCCCTTTTCGACAAACCGACTAACCAAGACCTCGGCCTGTGTAAGGAACTGCTGATCATCGGAGCAGTTTCTCCGAAGTCTCAGAAATTGGCTCTTGGGGACTGCCTTTAACCAGGAATTGTGGTGGCAGCTCCCAACTGGGATGTAGGAGTTTCTGTCAGTTGTTTTAAAGAAGGTGGAAGTGGTAAAAGCACTATTTCTAATGCTAATGTTCAAATCGAGGTAGTGGACATCCAACTGACTAGCCTCAAACTTAAGAATGATTCCCCTTTGGTTGGTATTGAGGTCATTCATGAATTTTTCCAAATCCCCATATTGGCCATCCCATAGGAGGAGGATGTCATCTATATACCTGGCCCAAAGGGCAACTTGGGGTATATTCTGAGAATAGATGACATCCTCCTCCCATTTGGCCATAAACAAGTTTGCCAAACTGGGGGCATATTTGGCACCCATGGCTACTCCGGTGTCCTGTCTGTAGAAGTTGCCATCAAACCAGAAGTAATTGGATGCTGCTGCAAACTTCAACAGTGACATGAGAAACTTCACCTGCTTTTGGGGAAGGCCGGAGTCCCTATCAAGATAGGTTTGTACCGCATCAAAGCCTAAGTCATGAGGGATGATGGTGTACAAGGATGTTACATCTATGGTTGCCATCCACATCCCACTAGTGGGCGACTTACTGGACAGAAGAGTGATGATATGTCTAGAATCTCTCACATAAGAAGGCATGGATCGCACTAGGGGCTGTAAATAGAAGTCTATATATCTGCCCACCCGGGACGTGATGGAATCGATACCACTCACAATGGGACGTCCCGGGGGGCAGATAGGGTCCTTATGTACTTTCGGGAGGTAATAGATAGTTGGTGTTCGAGGGGCTTTCGGGATGAGAAACAGCCTTTCTTTGGTGGTAAGTATCCCTTCGTAAAAGCCCTCGGCTACCAAGGCTTCAAGTGCCCTAGTATATTTCAACTTGGGGTCACAGGTTAGGGGGGTGTAGGTATTGGTGTCGCCAATTATTCTAGACATTTCGGCCAAGTAATCAGTCTTATCCAGGACCACAATACCACCCCCTTTATCGGCAGGTCTCACCACCAGATCTTTGTTCTGGCAGAGTGATTCCAAACCTTCTTTTAAGGTTTTATTCAGCTTCGCTCTCTTCACCTCCATGGCATCTAAATCCCTAAGGAGCACGTCCCTAAACACTCGGAGGGGTGGTGCTAGTGTGCCTGGAGGATTAAAAAGAGAAGCATTCCTTAAACCAGAGTGTGTAAACTCACTCACTATATCCTGACTAGTTTGAGGGATTCCGGACATATATCTTTTTATGTTAAGTTTCCTTATAAAAATATGTATGTCCATGAACGTCTGGAACTTGTCCAGACGTTTGGGGGGGGGGGGCAAATTTAAGGCCTTTATCAAGTAGGCACTTTTCTGAATGGGACAAGGTTTTGGAACTAAGATTAAAAATACCCTGTCCCACTACATCCGAGGTCTTTTGAGTTGCTCTGACCCGCCTCCCCCCTCTGGTTCCTCTTCTCTTTCTCCCAACCTTTTTTGTCCTTGTACGGGTTTGTGAAAACCCCAACTGTCTCGCAGGCCGGGTGTCTGTGGGGCCTGAGGTCCCAAGGGCCTGCCAAAAGTCCTACTGGAAGCGCCAAAATTCGGTGCCAACCTTTGTTCGGAGGGATACTCGAAAGGAGGATCCATACTGGAAGTATCCTGCTCTCCAAGGGGGTAAAAGGAGTTTTGTAAGGGGATATGATAGTCCCATCCTGACTCTGTGTGATACCAGGGGGGTGGTTGTGGGTCCCAGTATTCGTAGGCACTAGGCTTCCAGCCCTCCGAACGATCAGTATGGGTCCCCCCACCTCTCTGGTCGTACGAATGGCCTCTCCCCCTTGTATTCCCCGAATTCCAACCTCTACCCCTAGGGGTCAAACCTCTCTGTTTATAAGGAGGACCTGGGGGGTATGTTTTTGGATCCACAGAACCATGATTGGGCCTGGGGACCCTATAGGGGTGTGTTTGGTTCGCATGAGACAAACTGCCTCGAGGAATATTATTCCTAGGGGATTGGGAACTCAAATTGCCTCCTGTTTTATTTTTTGGTTGGACACGTTTAGGAAGAGTGGATTGTGTAAGTTGTGACCCCACTCCTAACGTTTGCGAAGGGGGTGCAGAGGTATCCATTTCTGAAGAAGCTGTCTTTGCCAAATCATCCAAAATCTTCTTTTGCCAATTGAAGACAATATTATTTTGGTAGTCGGCAAGATCTCTATTAAACTTCTTCTTCTTTTTCAACCTCTGGTCCCTATCTTCTTTCTCAAGCACTTTAAGAAGGTTTCCAGATTTCTCCTTATATTCATCGCCCTCTTTGACTGGGTTTAGTTTGTTTTGGATCAGCTTAATTTCATCATCCAGTTTGGATAGTTTAGCAGTCTTTCTCTCAACCAAAAAGCGGAGGAAAGAGATACCGGACTGGTTAAAATATTTGAACCATTCTTCCAGGTCCGTGTCTCCCTGCTGGGGTGCTATGTCCCATCAAAGGCTCCTGGGTACCATAAGGTTTTGTATAAAGGGTCTCCAAGTAGGCTATATCCCACTTAGTGTGATTTTCTGAAATCATTACATTTTTTAGACGAGTGAAGATGGCAGTTAAGTCACCTTCATCGTCTTTGTAGGCCTCGAAGACGCCCTCTATATTAACGACCTTAGTGGCCCTAAACTCAAAAATGTCCATTCTGAAAATGGGGGGTGATTCACTCTGTGGGGTTTTATGCAGCAGTAATAGTATCAGAGATAAAGTGTAAACAGGAAAAACTGCGCTAACCCGATAGGGTAGGGAAGGGAGGGATAGGGGTGGGGGACATAAATGGGAAGTGTGGATAACACAATAAATTAATAAATAAATTAAAACCCGGCTGCAGAATAGTGGGATAAACACAAAACAGTAATGGAAAAGAAAAACTGCGCCAGGTAAATAGCTAAATGTCTATACAATGATGAAGACAATCAAATTAGGAACTACTGATACATGGCCAGTAGATAAAAATATGAAAATGTATATGCACACAAATTCTTAAAAAAATAATAAATACAAAGGTATCTGGAAATGGTGGTGAATAAATGACTAGGTGGTTAACAATAGTCCCATGTGATAGAAAAACGCCTATATTGTAATCACACACTGGACCGCATGTGAATAAACCTGTAAATAAAAACAGTTCAAGAGCTGAGTGTCATCCTAGGATATGACTTCCTATTCTTGGAGACCAGGTACTACAGGTTTAAATTCTTATCACACCGCTGTGCTCCACACCACACGAAAGTGCCGCCACCAGTATGAAATCTCCTTACCAGATGGTAGGAAAATTAAAGCCAGTCAGACTGAGCCCATATCGAAATCCCGACTTCCAAGAAGGGACGGACGCCAAACAAAAGATATCCCAGGGCCTGCCACTCGCAGCGGACACAAGACCTCAGACCAGACCCAGTGTGGAAATCTAATCCAGAGGGTAGCACTCGGCGGTGCATCCAAATGTTGCCAGAAAAGAAAGAGGGCAGACCATAGTGTGATATTGTTTTAAAACGTAATGAGTAGTTTATTAATGAAAAAAGTACTCACATTTAAATGAAATTAAAAGAGCATGAATGAACTCCAATGGGGTAAAACACGGACGCCGGCCGGCATCGACAAACGGACCCTTCCTCCTTCCAGAGACGCTAAACGCGATGACGTCACTGCACGCCCTCCCAGACGCGTTTCGTCATACAAGACGTTTTCAATGGGGATAGGGCCGTGCAGTGAGTCATCTCGTTAAATAGCGCAACGCCTCGTTGTGGGAGGTAGGGAAGCGGAGAAAACTCCATCTTAACTAAGGGAAAGGATGCCCATAAGTGTCAGATTTGCAAAGGGAAAGTGTATAGATGTCATATTATTCCTAGTCGCAACTGAGAACGAACAATTATTCAGTTGTTTATTATGAAAAACCAGGACTATAAGGACGTAAAATGTGAAATATATATATAATATTACAATTATATGTTACCCGTGAGAGTGAGTGTTTGGACATATAATCTGTGAGAAATCTTAGTGAACAATTGTAACCGTTATGTTACATAGCAAAACAGTGTAAAAAAATGACTGGGAGTGTATTGTGACTATATCCCCAGTATTTGGCAAATAAAAATAATAATAAATTATATATGAAGTAAAATTCTCTCTAACACACCAAAACCAAAACAAACTAAACCGGAGAGAGTTTTTTATACACCCAAAGTGAATAAAAGTGTACCCCACCATCCATCAGCTGGATGTTGGATATATATCATAACAACTAAAACAATAAATGAAATATGTGTAATAGCGTAATAATTTATTTAAATATGAATATATCCAAAAAATTATTATGTGTGGGTGGAGCGAAGGGGAGTGGGAGTTTCGAGTAGTAATAAACCCATCCCTGCATACCGAAACTTCCACAGAATCGGAAGGAGGAAGAGTCCGTTAATATCAAACATATCACTTGTATACATATAGTCTGCCCTCTTTCTTTTCTGGCAACATTTGGATGCACCGCCGAGTGCTACCCTCTGGATTAGATTTCCACACTGGGTCTGGTCTGAGGTCTTGTGTCCGCTGCGAGTGGCAGGCCCTGGGATATCGTTTTGTTTGGCGTCCGTCCCTTCTTGGAAGTCGGGATTTCTATATGGGCTCAGTCTGACTGGCTTTAATTTTCCTACCATCTGGTAAGGAGATTTCATACTGGTGGCGGCACTTTCGTGTGGTGTGGAGCACAGCGGTGTGATAAGAATTTAAACCTGTAGTACCTGGTCTCCAAGAATAGGAAGTCATATCCTAGGATGACACTCAGCTCTTGAACTGTTTTTATTTACAGGTTTATTCACATGCGGTCCAGTGTGTGATTACAATATAGGACTTTTTCTATCACATGGGACTATTGTTAACCACCTAGTCATTTATTTCCAGATACCTTTGTATTTATTATTTTTTTAAGAATTTGTGTGCATATACATTTTCATATTTTTATCTACTGGCCATGTATCAGTAGTTCCTAATTTGATTGTCTTCATCATTGTATAGACATTTAGCTATTTACCTGGCGCAGTTTTTCTTTTCCATTACTGTTTTGTGTTTATCCCACTATTCTGCAGCCGGGTTTTAATTTATTTATTAATTTATTGTGTTATCCACACTTCCCATTTATGTCCCCCACCCCTATCCCTCCCTTCCCTACCCTATCGGGTTAGCGCAGTTTTTCCTGTTTACACTTTATCTCTGATACTATTACTGCTGCATAAAACCCCACAGAGTGAATCACCCCCCATTTTCAGAATGGACATTTTTGAGTTTAGGGCCACTAAGGTCGTTAATATAGAGGGCGTCTTCGAGGCCTACAAAGACGATGAAGGTGACTTAACTGCCATCTTCACTCGTCTAAAAAATGTAATGATTTCAGAAAATCACACTAAGTGGGATATAGCCTACTTGGAGACCTATATACAAAACCTTATGGTACCCAGGAGCCTTCGATGGGACATAGCACCCCAGAAGGGAGACACGGACCTGGAAGAATGGTTCAAATATTTTAACCAGTCCGGTATCTCTTTCCTACGCTTTTTGGTTGAGAGAAAGACTGCTAAACTATCCAAACTGGATGATGAAATTAAGCTGATCCAAAACAAACTAAACC
Source organism: Lithobates sylvaticus (assembly GCA_028564925.1). NCBI lineage: Eukaryota > Metazoa > Chordata > Amphibia > Anura > Ranidae > Lithobates > Lithobates sylvaticus. Next base: position 295,245,045 of record CM053026.1, read on the forward strand.
CAGTCAAAGAGGGCGATGAATATAAGGAGAAATCTGGAAACCTTCTTAAAGTGCTTGAGAAAGAAGATAGGGACCAGAGGTTGAAAAAGAAGAAGAAGTTTAATAGAGATCTTGCCGACTACCAAAATAATATTGTCTTCAATTGGCAAAAGAAGATTTTGGATGATTTGGCAAAGACAGCTTCTTCAGAAATGGATACCTCTGCACCCCCTTCGCAAACGTTAGGAGTGGGGTCACAACTTACACAATCCACTCTTCCTAAACGTGTCCAACCAAAAAATAAAACAGGAGGCAATTTGAGTTCCCAATCCCCTAGGAATAATATTCCTCAAGGCAGTTTGTCTCATGCGAACCAAACACACCCCTATAGGGTCCCCAGGCCCAATCATGGTTCTGTGGATCCAAAAACATACCCCCCAGGTCCTCCTTATAAACAGAGAGGTTTGACCCCTAGGGGTAGAGGTTGGAATTCGGGGAATACAAGGGGGAGAGGCCATTCGTACGACCAGAGAGGTGGGGGGACCCATACTGATCGTTCGGAGGGCTGGAAGCCTAGTGCCTACGAATACTGGGACCCACAACCACCCCCCTGGTATCACACAGAGTCAGGATGGGACTATCATATCCCCTTACAAAACTCCTTTTACCCCCTTGGAGAGCAGGATACTTCCAGTATGGATCCTCCTTTCGAGTATCCCTCCGAACAAAGGTTGGCACCGAATTTTGGCGCTTCCAGTAGGACTTTTGGCAGGCCCTTGGGACCTCAGGCCCCACAGACACCCGGCCTGCGAGACAGTTGGGGTTTTCACAAACCCGTACAAGGACAAAAAAGGTTGGGAGAAAGAGAAGAGGAACCAGAGGGGGGAGGCGGGTCAGAGCAACTCAAAAGACCTCGGATGTAGTGGGACAGGGTATTTTTAATCTTAGTTCCAAAACCTTGTCCCATTCAGAAAAGTGCCTACTTGATAAAGGCCTTAAATTTGCCCCCCCCCCCCCAAACGTCTGGACAAGTTCCAGACGTTCATGGACATACATATTTTTATAAGGAAACTTAACATAAAAAGATATATGTCCGGAATCCCTCAAACTAGTCAGGATATAGTGAGTGAGTTTACACACTCTGGTTTAAGGAATGCTTCTCTTTTTAATCCTCCAGGCACACTAGCACCACCCCTCCGAGTGTTTAGGGACGTGCTCCTTAGGGATTTAGATGCCATGGAGGTGAAGAGAGCGAAGCTGAATAAAACCTTAAAAGAAGGTTTGGAATCACTCTGCCAGAACAAAGATCTGGTGGTGAGACCTGCCGATAAAGGGGGTGGTATTGTGGTCCTGGATAAGACTGATTACTTGGCCGAAATGTCTAGAATAATTGGCGACACCAATACCTACACCCCCCTAACCTGTGACCCCAAGTTGAAATATACTAGGGCACTTGAAGCCTTGGTAGCCGAGGGCTTTTACGAAGGGATACTTACCGCCAAAGAAAGGCTGTTTCTCATCCCGAAAGCCCCTCGAACACCAACTATCTATTACCTCCCGAAAGTACATAAGGACCCTATCTGCCCCCCGGGACGTCCCATTGTGAGTGGTATCGATTCCATCACGTCCCGGGTGGGCAGATATATAGACTTCTATTTACAGCCCCTAGTGCGATCCATGCCTTCTTATGTGAGAGATTCTAGACATATCATCACTCTTCTGTCCAGTAAGTCGCCCACTAGTGGGATGTGGATGGCAACCATAGATGTAACATCCTTGTACACCATCATCCCTCATGACTTAGGCTTTGATGCGGTACAAACCTATCTTGATAGGGACTCCGGCCTTCCCCAAAAGCAGGTGAAGTTTCTCATGTCACTGTTGAAGTTTGCAGCAGCATCCAATTACTTCTGGTTTGATGGCAACTTCTACAGACAGGACACCGGAGTAGCCATGGGTGCCAAATATGCCCCCAGTTTGGCAAACTTGTTTATGGCCAAATGGGAGGAGGATGTCATCTATTCTCAGAATATACCCCAAGTTGCCCTTTGGGCCAGGTATATAGATGACATCCTCCTCCTATGGGATGGCCAATATGGGGATTTGGAAAAATTCATGAATGACCTCAATACCAACCAAAGGGGAATCATTCTTAAGTTTGAGGCTAGTCAGTTGGATGTCCACTACCTCGATTTGAACATTAGCATTAGAAATAGTGCTTTTACCACTTCCACCTTCTTTAAAACAACTGACAGAAACTCCTACATCCCAGTTGGGAGCTGCCACCACAATTCCTGGTTAAAGGCAGTCCCCAAGAGCCAATTTCTGAGACTTCGGAGAAACTGCTCCGATGATCAGCAGTTCCTTACACAGGCCGAGGTCTTGGTTAGTCGGTTTGTCGAAAAGGGCTATTCAGAGGGTGACCTCCGGGAAACACTCAAAGTTGTAAGCACCAAAAATAGAGGAGAATTGCTGATGGAGAAGGCCCCTGGGAATACATCTGGGACCGTTCCGGTTGTACCATTTATTACAACCTACTCCATACAACATAACAATATTAAACAACTAATTAAGAAACATTGGCACATTATCACTAATGATACCATTCTTGGCAGCATCTTACCACCACAACCAAGGGTTATTTTTAGGGGTGCACAGTCCCTACAGGGTCAAGTGGCTCCAAATGTTCTTAATCCTCCAGCGAGAAGTAAAGGTTTTTTCGACCATCTGAGTGGATTCTATCAATGCAAACGATGTAGAGTTTGTCGTTTCAACTCCAATCCATCGAGAAGGATCACCTCTGTCTCATCTACAGCTACACAGAGGACATTCACGATTAAACCGTGTATCACTTGCGCCTCCACTGGAGTCGTTTACCTACTGCAATGCCCTTGTGGCTTGCAGTACGTGGGCCGCACTAAACGTCCGCTACAAGTGCGCCTAAACGAACACATCACAAACATCATCTCAGGTTTTAAGAACCATTCGGTCTCCAACCATTACCGTCTAGTACATAATAGGGACCCATCTAATACACTCTTTCTGGGTATTGATAAACACAAGCCCAACTGGAGAGGTGATCTTTTGGTCAGGGAAATCTCCAAATTGGAGATGGCCTGGATTCATCGATTAAAAACATATGTCCCTTATGGAATGAATATTGAGACAGATGTTAACGCCTTTATCAATAATGCATAACTTATTCAAAGAAATCTGTATGTTCCTATGACATATTTAAAATAAGATAATGTAAACACTGTTCAATTTATTACCTCTTTGAACAGATGTACTTTTGCCCTTTATGGTCACTGTAGTTCGGGGATCAAGATCATGTTTTCCCCCTTTCTTCCCCCCTTCTTCCTTTCCCTGTGGATTGGCGTGGTCTCATTAATATACACAAACTTCCTGTGAGTGGGAACAATGTTTGTATTTTCAAATTTCCTTTTTCCCGCCATTTAGAGAAGTTTATTTCCACCACATTTTTTTCAAAAAAATGTATTATTATTTTTTTTCAATCACAAGATTTGGGGTTCCCCCCCCCCTTCTTTCCCCACCTATACATGCTGGTGCTGTATAAGGATGGGCCCCATCGTGTCAACATATTAGCATTTATGTCATGAGATCTGGATCCCTGAGATATGGTGCCATTTTTATTGACCAATGACTATATGTATACAAGTGATATGTTTGATATTAACGGACTCTTCCTCCTTCCGATTCTGTGGAAGTTTCGGTATGCAGGGATGGGTTTATTACTACTCGAAACTCCCACTCCCCTTCGCTCCACCCACACATAATAATTTTTTGGATATATTCATATTTAAATAAATTATTACGCTATTACACATATTTCATTTATTGTTTTAGTTGTTATGATATATATCCAACATCCAGCTGATGGATGGTGGGGTACACTTTTATTCACTTTGGGTGTATAAAAAACTCTCTCCGGTTTAGTTTGTTTTGGTTTTGGTGTGTTAGAGAGAATTTTACTTCATATATAATTTATTATTATTTTTATTTGCCAAATACTGGGGATATAGTCACAATACACTCCCAGTCATTTTTTTTTTTTTACACTGTTTTGCTATGTAACATAACGGTTACAATTGTTCACTAAGATTTCTCACAGATTATATGTCCAAACACTCACTCTCACGGGTAACATATAATTGTAATATTATATATATATTTCACATTTTACGTCCTTATAGTCCTGGTTTTTCATAATAAACATAATTTACTGAATAATTGTTCGTTCTCAGTTGCGACTAGGAATAATATGACATCTATACACTTTCCCTTTGCAAATCTGACACTTATGGGCATCCTTTCCCTTAGTTAAGATGGAGTTTTCTCCGCTTCCCTACCTCCCACAACGAGGCGTTGCGCTATTTAACGAGATGACTCACTGCACGGCCCTATCCCCATTGAAAACGTCTTGTATGACGAAACGCGTCTGAGAGGGCGTGCAGTGACGTCATCGCGTTTAGCGTCTCTGGAAGGAGGAAGGGTCCGTTTGTCGATGCCGGCCGGCGTCCGTGTTTTACCCCATTGGAGTTCATTCATGCTCTTTTAATTTCATTTAAATGTGAGTACTTTTTTCATTAATAAACTACTCATTACGTTTTAAAACAATATCACACTATGGTCTGCCCTCTTTCTTTTCTGGCAACATTTGGATGCACCGCCGAGTGCTACCCTCTGGATTAGATTTCCACACTGGGTCTGGTCTGAGGTCTTGTGTCCGCTGCGAGTGGCAGGCCCTGGGATATCGTTTTGTTTGGCGTCCATCCCTTCTTGGAAGTCGGGATTTCTATATGGGCTCAGTCTGACTGGCTTTAATTTTCCTACCATCTGGTAAGGAGATTTCATACTGGTGGCGGCACTTTCGTGTGGTGTGGAGCACAGCGGTGTGATAAGAATTTAAACCTGTAGTACCTGGTCTCCAAGAATAGGAAGTCATATCCTAGGATGACACTCAGCTCTTGAACTGTTTTTATTTACAGGTTTATTCACATGCGGTCCAGTGTGTGATTACAATATAGGACTTTTTCTATCACATGGGACTATTGTTAACCACCTAGTCATTTATTCACCACCATTTCCAGATACCTTTGTATTTATTATTTTTTTAAGAATTTGTGTGCATATACATTTTCATATTTTTATCTACTGGCCATGTATCAGTAGTTCCTAATTTGATTGTCTTCATCATTGTATAGACATTTAGCTATTTACCTGGCACAGTTTTTCTTTTCCATTCCAGTTTGTCAAATATGCTTACACCATGATCACTACTAGCCAAGCTGTTTCTAACCTGCACATCTGTAATAACCTCCATGTTTTTTTTAAACTGCAAGGCAAAGTTATAATGTGCCAGTATGCATCGCATTCTGGCACATTATGCAAAATTTACCTTAAAACAAAGCCCTTCCAGCAGCGAGCTGTCACAAGGCTTCCATCTTCACCCGTCTTCCTTCTAGTTGATGATGTCACTTCCGCACATGCGTTTACGGCACAGGACTCTGAAGGAACGGCCTGGGTGGCTGTTCCTTCAGAGCGCATGCAACGGTGATGTCACTGGCTGCATGCACCGGAAATATCTCCTAAACAGTGCAGGTTTGGGAGACATTTACAATACCTTATTATAAGCTTACCTATAGGTAAAAGTCATGCATGGGAGTTTACTCCCACTTCAATAGGACTTTAAAAGTACTACACCCAATTACGTATAAAAATATATACAGTTTTATTGTACAAAAGTCTTGTACAAAAGAAAAAGACAAAAAGACAAAAAAAAAAAAGAGTTTAAAAAAAAGATAACATCCTATCAATATAGGTGTTAAATAGAATCCTGCCTAATGATTCCAAAGTCTAAACAGGTACGTAACTTGAAAAGATCAAAAAATTGCCATAAACCTCTAATAAGTACGTAAAAAAATAAATAAAAAATTTAAGGCAAATTTAAGGCAAAAATGGCTTGAAACTTAGAGCTTCATTCAAGCTGGGAGTTGAGTTGCTGCAAGCTGATGTATCCATCTGGCTTCCTTTTGTAGAATACTTCAGTCCCAATCACCACCCTCATGTCTAAGTGTACCTAATGTACCTCATGTCTAGGGGAAAAAAAAGAGTTTGGAATCAATAGGCAGGATTCTGTTTGGGCACTGTACTATTGTTTAAGAGCTTATAGGGTAGTTGGTTAATACCTGATTGGCATTGAATATTTATAGGTATGACTTATTCCTAGTGTTTATGGTAATGCCTTCATATATTGATTTGTATTTATAAGCATTTTGTTTAAAAACCCAACCATATACAGTATCTCACAAAAGTGAGTACACTCCTCACATTTTTATACATATTTTATTATATCTTTCCATGTGATAACACTGAAGGAATGACACTTTACTACAATGTAATATAGTGAATGTTCAGCTTGTATAACTGTAAATTTGCTGTCCCCTCAAAATAACTCAACACACAGCCATTAATGTCTAAACCGCTGGCAACAAAAGTGAGTACACCCCTAAGTGAAAATGTCCTAATTAGGCCCAATTAGCCATTTTCCCTCCCCGATGTCATGTGACTTGTTAGTGTTACAAGGTCTCAGGTGTGAATTGGGAGCAGGTGTGTTACATTTGGTGTTATCGCTCTCACTCTCTCATACAGGTCACTGGAAGTTCAACATAGCACCTCATGGCAAAGAACTCTCTGAGGATCTGAAAAAAATAATTGTTGCTCTACATAAAGATGGCACAGGCTATAAGAAGATTGTCAAGACCCTGAAACTGAGCTGCAGCATGGTGGCCAAGACCATACAGCAGTTTAACAGGACAGGTTCCACTCAGAACAGGTCTCGCCATGGTCGACCAAAGAAGTTGAGTGCACGTGCTCAGGGTCATATCCAGAAGTTGTCTTTGGAAAAAAGACGTATGAGTGCTGCCAGCATTGCTGCAGAGGTTGAAGGGGTGGGGGGTCAGCCTTTCAGTGCTCAGGCCATACCCCGCACACTGCATCAAATTGGTCTGCATGGCTGTCATCCCAGAAGGAAGCCTCTTCCAAAGATGATGCACAAAAAAGCTTGCAAACAGTTTGCTGAAGACAAGCAGACTAAGGACATGGATTACTGGAACCATGTCCTGTGGTCTGATGAGACCAAGATAAAATGTATTTGGTTCAGATGGTGTCAAGCGTGTGTGGTGGCAACCAGGTGAGGAGTACAAAGACAAGTGTGTCTTGCCTACAGTCAAGCATGGTGGTGGGAGTGTCATAGTCTGAGGCTGCATGAGTGCTGCCAGTACTGGGGAGCTACCGTTCATTGAGGAAACCATGAATGCCAACATGTACTGTTACATACTGAAGCCGAGCATGATCCCCTCCCTTCGGAGACTGGGACGCAGGGCAGAATTCCAACATGATAACGACCCCAAGCACACCTCCAAGAAGACCACTGCTAAAGAAGCTGAGGGTAAAGGTGATGGACTGGCCAAGCATTTCTCCAAACCTAAACCCTATTGAGCATCTGTGGGGCATCCTCAAACGGAAGGTGCACGAGCGCAAGGTCTCTAACATTCACCAGCTCTGTGATGTGGTCATGGAGGAGTGGAAGAGGACTCCAGTGGCAACCTGTGAAGCTCTGGTGAACTCCATGCCGAAGAGGGTTAAGGCAGTGCTGGAAAATGATGGTGGCCACACAAAATATTAAAACTTTGGGCCCAATTTGGACATTTTCACTTAGGGGTGTACTCATTTTTGTTGCCAGTGGTTTAGACATTAATGGCTGTGTGTTGAGTTATTTTGAGGGGACAGCAAATTTACACTGTTGTTATACAAGCTGCACACTCACTACTTTACATTGTACCAAAGTGTAATTTCTTCAGTGTTGTCACATAGATAGATACAAAGATATAATAAAATATTTACAAAAATGTGAGGGGTGTACTCACTTTTGTGGGATACTGTATGTCAAATGATTTTTGTAACATATATATATTTCAAAGCAGATACTTGACCATATGCATACTTTCTATGAAAACCGTAGGTTTTTGCTGTAAAAGTAGCTTTGATTGGTCAGTTGGGGTAACAACCACTGTGGTAGGTGGAATGTCATCTAATGTTTGTTTTTTTCAAGATGGCCACAGCATTGTGACGTCATGACACTGTGAGGTGCGTGATGACGTCATCGCGCGCATGTGCAGGACGCCAAGGACAATAATTTTGGTGCTATTTTGCTAATAAAAAGCCTTACAGCCACAACTAGCCTGGCTCCAGGAAACAACATACGGGGAAAACATCACCTGTCATTTTAGACAATGAGCTTATATGGAAGCTTCCTTTTGGAATACTGGAATCCATAGTTTTCTTGTTGAGATTATTTAAGATATGTTAAAAATCTTTTTTTCTTTTCCATTCTGATTGCATTTTATTTTCCATATTTAAGAACCCACTTTCTGGTTACATTTTTCTTTGGGGGATTGCTGGATTATATAATTCCAGGCTGCTTATAATTGTGTATTCATGACAGGTAGTTGTATTACTGTTATTGTAATACATGTATATTTGGATGATTCTCTTTACCTGTTCCTAGATGCATTGATATGATATTTACTGCCATCTTTTGTTCATAATCTTTAGAACCCTGTGCTAGTTCCCCATGAGGAAGTGGACATTGTCTCTGCGAAACCTGTCGAGGACTTCTGCATGGAATACTCTTTAAGATTATTGGGGTTATGTTCATTTGTATTCGTCAATATACACACACTGAAGTTCTTTATAGTTGACACCTATGTTGATAGGATGTTCTCTTGCTTTTAAACCCCTTTTTAACCACTTCAATACTGGACACTTTTACCCCCTTCCTGCCCAGGCCAATTTTCAGCTTTTAGCGCTGTCACTCTTTAAATGACAATTGCTCGGTCATTTTCACACAAATAGAGATTTGTTTTGGTGAGATTTAATCACCACAGTTTTTTTTTTTTTACGTTTTTGCAAAATAAATGAAAAAATACTGAAAAGTAAAAAAAATGCATTTTTCTTCTTTTCTGTTATAAAATTTTGCAAACAAATAATCTTTCTTCATACATTTAGGCCAAAATGTATTCTGCTACATCTCTTTGGTAAAATAACCCAAATCAGTGTATCTTATTTAGTCTGTAGGAAAGACAGAACAGTACAAACATCCCCCAAATTACCTTTTTGGAAAGTAGACAGTCCAAGATATTTAGTAACAGGCATCGCAAGTTTTTTGTCACAATTTTTGGGAATTTTTTACATACTGTCACCAGTGCATTTTAGCAACATCATAGGACTGATGGGGTGGTGATCAGCGACACTGACTGGTGACAGTATGTGAAAAAAAAAAAAAAATTTATTTTCAATTTTTTTTTTTTTTTACGTACAGTGACAAGAGCAATACAGTGTTACCATAGTAACACTGTACTACTCTAGGGAAGTGATCAGGTGATCACATTTTTTATACACTATCATTGCTTATGTGCATTTTACAGTTATAAGCAACCATTTTTACTAAAAGGAAAATGACTCATTCAGTGTTTACTATTATGATTAGCTGTGATTGGTCACAGCTATTCACATGGTACAGATGGGCTGTGATTGGCCTTGCCTGTACTATGTGATGACTGTGACCAATCACAGAGCTCATCACAATAGTATACAATGAAAGGCATGTAACAAAGCCTTTCATTATGTACACCTGTCATTGGCCACAGCAGTCACATGGTACCGGCAGCCGGTACAGTGATTTGTCATCGGCCAGGTCCAGCAGCTGTGTTTGTGTTGGGTGGTCTGTTGACACATGCAATGGATATCGGAATAGACCACCTGGTAGAAGCTTTCAACACAGGGACCCTTAGCAAAGGATATATAATCTAGATATCTTATCGCCTGGGGGTCTGTGTTGCGTTTGACATAAAATATACGATTTTTCTATAGGACTGTGATAGAATAGCAATCAGACTAGTTTGATTGCAGAGATCAGGTTTGTCTGAAGATGTTTCTCAAACGAATGCCTTAATAACAATGGGAACAGTTTGGTTGTTAAGGTAAATCAATTTGTAACCATTGTCAAGAAACTGGTAAACAAAAGCCCAAATAAAAAGGAGCAGTAGAGACTGGGCCCACTCATCATGGATTAACACCAGAGCGGGAGGAAGAATCTGTAATAAGCGAAGAAGAAGGTGCCTGGTCTTCAGGAGCAACGGAGATCATGATTACACAGTAACCGGAGTTAAGTAACTTTTAAGTGTATTTCTACTGTTAGAGACCATAGGCTGTTTATTTGCTAGGCATTTTGCTTGTTATAGATATCTGCCAGTCTTGATTTGTATTCCTAATATTGTAATAGTTTTGTATGTACAGAATTTTTGTATAGTAAAAGCACATTTACACACTGCAGAGTTCTCAGCTTCCTTGCTTATGACACAAAATAACCTTGCTAGATAGACGCAAGGGAAACAGGGTCTAAATGAAGACCTTGAAATGAACACTCTTATAATATAAATGGGTCCTATATGTAATCATCCTGTCATGCTATTTGGTCCATGGGTGTGTACGTATATGAGCATGCCTTCTCTGGGTGTTAACATATATGTCCCACATGATCATCACTACAATTTCTTCTTCCATACCATGTACTTAGGGATGAGCCGAACACCCCCCTGTTCGGTTCGGACCAGAACCTGCGAACAGACCTAAAGTTCGTGTGAACTTTAGAACACTATTAAAGTCTATGGGACTCGAACTTTCAAAATCAAAAGTGCTAATTTTAAAGGCTTATATGCAAGTTATTGTCATAAAAAGTGTTTGGGGACCTGGGTCCTGCCCCAGGGGACATGTATCAATGCAAAAAAAACTTTTAAAACGTCCGTTTTTCCAGGAGCACTGATTTTAATAATGCTTAAAGTGAAACAATAAAAGTGTAATATTCCTTTAAATTTCGTACCTGGGGTGTGTGTATAGTATGCCTGTAAAGGGGCGCATGTTTCCCGTGCTTAGAACTGTCCCTGCACAAAGTGTCATTTCTGCAGGAAAAAAAGTCTTTTAAAAGCACTCGCGGCTATAATGAATTGTCGGCTCTTTGTTTTCAGGTCTGGTATGGATTTTAAGGGGTAACTCCACGCCAAATTAAAAAAAATGGAGTTCCCCCCAAAAATACATACCAGACCCTTTATCCGAGCACGCAAATTGGCAGGCCGCAGGAAAAGAGGGGGGGACGAGAGAGCACCCCCCCTCCTGAACCGTACCAGGCCACATGCCCTCAACATTGGGAGGATGCTTTGGGGGTCAGGTGTGTTACATTTGGTGTTATCGCTCTCACTCTCTCATACAGGTCACTGGAAGTTCAACATGTCCCCATGTTGATAGGGACAAGGGCCTCATTCCCACAACCCTGGCCGGTGGTTGTGGGGGTCTGCGGGCAGGGGGCTTATAACAATCTGTAAGCCCCCTTTAACAAGGAGACCCCCAGATCCCACCCCCCCCTGTTTGAAATGGTACCATTTCACAAAGAAAGTGTACAAAATTGTTAAAAAACACACTGTCACCGTTGGGAAAAGTCCTTTATTAAAAATAAAAAAAAATAAAAAAAAGATTCCAGCGGTGGTAATCCACTCTTGGTATCCAGCGATGGCTGATCTCTTCTCCGGGGTCCAGCGATGGGTGATATCTCCCGATGGTCCAGTGCAGCGCATCCTGTCTCCACGGAGACACATATTTTTTTTTTATTTTTATCAATTACTTTCAATGACTGTTCTCTGTATTATGGTGAGCCGACAATTCATTATAGCCGCGAGTGCTTTTAAATTACTTTTTTTCCTGCAAAAATGACATTTTGTACAGGGACAGTTCTAAGCACGGAAAACATGCGCCCCTTTACAGACATACTATAGACACCACCCAGGTATGAAATTTAAAGGAATATTACCCTTTTATTGTTTCACTTTAAGCATTATTAAAATCACTGCTCCCGAAAAAAGGTCAGTTTTTAAAACTTTTTTTTGCATTGATACATGTCCCCTGGGGCAGGACCCAGGTCCCCAAACACTTTTTAAATATATGACCAGTCATTCGCATAGCTGATGTATCACGGTGCCCATTCTGGCCATAGAGTAATAGTATATCTTTATAATTATTATAAGTCTGTATTCTTATCTTCAGATTTCTCCCATAGACTTTTACAGGGTGTTCTTATTTAGTTTACAAAAAAAAAAAAATTTACATTTTATAACAAAAATGTTATATGTATATATTTTTTTATTTATATTTATTAATTTTTTTACCCTAAATGTATTATTTATATATATATACACATATATACATATTTTTTCATTTTTATTTTTATACCATTAATCTTATTTTATTTTCAGTAATTTTTGTTTTCATTGTTGTTTTCATTTTTGTCTTCATTTCACTATATTTATTTCCTTTTTTCTCATATGCCATCATTTCCATAATTAGAGTCATTCTTTACATATATATATATATATATATATATATATATATATATATATATATATATATATATATATATATATATATATATTATATTATATATATACATATATATATATATATATATATATATATATATATATATATATATATATATATATATATATATATAAAATCTCATGGTGATGTTTTCAGTACACTTATTGAACACTTTAGCCCAAGAAGGATTTACCCCCTTCCTGACCAGAGCATTTTTTTTGCGATTCAGCACTGCGTCGCTTTAACTGACAATTGCGCGGTCGTGTGACCTGGCTCCCAAACAAAATGAATGTCCTTTTTTTCCCCCACAAATAGAGCTTTCTTTTGATGGTATTTGATCACATCTGCGGTTTTTATTTTTGCGCTATAAACAAAAAAAAGAACAATTTTGAAAAAAAATTTACTTTTTGCTATAATAAATATCCCCCAAAAATATATAAAAAAAAAAAATGTTTTCCTTAGTTTAGACCGATACGTATTCTTCTACATATTTTTGGTAAAAAAAATCGCAATAAGCATTTATTGATTGGTTTGTGCAAAGTTATAGCATCTACAAAATAGGGGATAGTTTTATGGCATTTTTATTAATCATTTTTTTTTTACTAGTAATGGCGACGATCATTAATACAGCGATCGATGCTATAAAATTGCATTGATTACTGTAAAAATGTCACTGGCAGTGAAGGGGTTAACCACTAGGGGGCAGGGAGGGGTTAAGTGTGTCCTAGGGGCGTGTTTCTAACTGTCTGGGGGCGTGGCTGTGTGTGACACCACACTGATCGCTGCTCCTGATGACAGGGAGCAGGCGATCAGTGTGCTGTCACTAGGCAGAACGGGGAGATGCTGTTTACATCGTCATCTCCCCATTCTTCAGCTCCGTGACACGATCGCGGGTATCCCCGCGCCGATCAAGTCTGCGGGACCCACGGGCACGGTCACGCAGCTCGCGGCAGGCGCACGTGCGTGCCCGGTGAAAAATTCAAGGTAACGTATGGGTACTTTACTTTGCCCAGCCGTGCCATTCTGCCGACGTATATGTGCCGACAGCGGTCGGCAAGTGGTTAAATATATATATATTTTTGTTGTTCAGGTATGACCCTTAAGGTCCCTTTTACTACTACACGTTGATTGTTGTAAGTATCTATATTAATTACTTCTTGTATACTATTTGTAATGTCCATCTGCCTAGTGGATTGCATTGTCTTGTTATGAGTTCCTATGGTATCTATACCCGGAAGTCAGCCAGTGCCAGCATATAAATACCCATTCAAAGATGGCCCCTAGCAGAGCTTGAGGAAGGAGCACACATGCTCCGAATGCACGCCACGCCCGCTGACCCTGTACCCGGTAGTGACGTCACCTGTGCTTGTGAGTGTCCCTGTGCACCGCCGAGCATTGCCGAGTCCCCTGTAAGCGCTGGGATCCTCCAATGTGACCGGATCCGAGGCAGCTTCTGCAGCTAGAGACACCAAGCACTTCTCCTGGGACAGAGCAGAAGATCACATCATATACATGCTGGTTTTAATTGTTCTCTTGTAAATGTTACTCTGCCACGAGATCTCTACATCTCCCCCTTCTGCTGAGTGTTTATCGAGAGTTAGTGGAAGTTTGGTGACTTCAGATTCTAGCTCAGATCGTTACTGCTCTTCAGTTTGTGCTTGTCGTGCGTATCTGTTTATTAGTGCCTCGCAGCATTGCTTTAAGGATTTGAGCTTTTATTGTCTGCTCGTTGCTGCTATTCACTCGTTCTTTCAGGCCTTGCTGTTTATCGGTGCTTTCTGTTTGTCCGTTCTGACCACATGTGACCTTCTGAGACGATGTTGTATTTTTGACCTCCTTCCCTAATTACCATGATTGCAATATGTTCTAATATGCTGTGCCCCTTTTCTCCTTCATGCATTTTTCCCTTCACTTACCTCACCAGCATGCTCTTTCTGCCCCAATAGACACCTATGGCCTAGTCACTTAAGCAATGTCTTTTGTCTGCTGCCTCATGCATAGTATTGTTTGCCCCAAAACACCCCCTAAAATATGCACAAATGTTTGCTGTGTGGTTTACTTCATGTAGAGCCCCCTTTTTTTGTTCTTTTGGTGGGGGGGTGGGGGGGGGGGGGCAAACTCATTAGGAACCCCCCTCCCCAACTGCCTCTGTCAGATGGTACCAATCCTTTATCTGCTGGCTTTCCCAAGGTCCATACACACTATATACCTACCTCTTTATAGTGCGCATCTTTAGGGATGAATTCAGCAAAGCATGTAGTGCAAGGGACTGCCTCCATACATTCCATTTCCTATTTTTTTTGTCTTCTTTTCCTCCTATTAGCTTGCTTGGTAATGTAATAATGTCACACTGTGCCTGCCTTTTTTGGGGGGGGGGGGGGGGGGGTTGAAATGTTATTTGATCTTTCCTGTGGCCTGCCAATAGTGTTAAGTACAGAGGGTCTGGCTGGCCAAACTAGCCCACATTATTGAGCCATTTGCCAATCAATGAAGTGCAGAGGGTTAGCTGTCCACCACCCCCCCCCCCAAAACCCCTAGTTTATTGCCAATGGCCCATCAGAAGTGGGGGATTGATTGGGGGGTGAGTAATCTGTGAAGGGGAGCCTCTACTTTTCTGTGCAAATACTTTCCAGCCTCCAATTTTAGACAATGCTCTTGTCCTAGATGTGATTGTCTAATCTGCTTGCAATGTTTAGGTGCAAAGTGACTAATTTTTTTTTCTTGTTTCACTCCACAGTTCCCTTCCACGCCACAGGAATGGCAGACTGTGGCCTCCCACTTTGCCAGCCGTTGGGACTTTCCTAACTGCGGAGGGGCAAGTGATGGGAAACTTCTCCTGGGACAGAGAGGAGAATCCCCTTCGGTCAGAAGATCATTTAACGTTACCCGATCCCTCAAAGACCCCGTGGTGGACCAGAGGTATACTGGCTGTCCCTCTTAAGCCAGAAGAGTTTTAATTGTTCTCCGCCCCCCCTTTCCCATCCACGGCATAACTTGCCCCACCCCCCCAAAGCACGAATGTTACTCTTCCTCATGTTCCTTGCCAGCCCCAGATCCAAACACAGCCGAATCAACCAACCACCAGCCCCCACAGCCCTTCCCACCACAGCAACCCCCCACAGCCCAATATTTTAGGGGCCATGCCATGCTACATTTTTCCCCCCCCTAATAAATCTTATTCCCATTAACCAACCTAGGTCACCCCGCCCCCATTTCCATCAGCCCCCCATTCTTTTTAGCTTAATTTCCCCCCCCCCCATCCCCCCACTTTGCTTTTTCCCACCCCCCCCCCATCCCCCTTGCCCATGTCAATAAATCTTCTCTACAAGATTATTCTCATGTCTACCTAATCTTTGAGAGGAAGTCTAACTGACTTTTCATCACCAGGTCTGACATGTGTGTATTCTCCAAAATGCTGTTGCTCCGTGTTTTCGTACAACGCACTCCAAATAGGTCAAATCCGCTATGCTCTACAAGTCATTGAAAAAGCATGGACTATATAGGTGGACTGTCTTATTAGTGCTATTGTGTCACATAGTTTCACAACCATTTTTTATAACATTTTATTCTATAGCCTCATATTTTTCCTAAAATATCAATGGAGTGTTTTGCTTTAAGCCATGTATCTCTCCGATTCTCTTGTTAAAGTCTTTTGGTTAAATCCCATTTTTACCAGTAGTCTTTCTCCAAGTTCGATGGATCTCTCCCTCCTCCTCCTCCTCCTCTGCTCTGCTCTTTCCCCTTTTGGTACTCAGACGAGCCCAAGTTTTCGCTCTCCCCTATGACTTTTAGCTAGAGGCAGAATGTATACGGACACTATTTAGTTTGGCCATTACAAAGTCAACTACATGAATGAAGTCACTTGTTAAAAGTGAAATTAGTAAACTGGAGCACATGTCATAGTGCTCTAGAGTCCAGAAACAGCTACATTTTCCTTTACATTGAATAAATTTGGCTTTACATTCTTGATTGGGCCATCGTATTATAAGTGGCATCAGGTTGCGTACGACGAATGCAACACACACGACCATGGCAGAAAGATCAATGGCTTTTGGTTTTAATTTGTTCATCTTTGTAATTATGTTACTTCTTATGTTCCTATAATTAAAATATTTTACTGCTACATGCTGGTTTTAATTGTTCTCTTGTAAATGTTACTCTTATGTTCCTATAATTAAAATATTTTACTGCTACACTTATAGGGCACTGCTTTTTGTCTTCTCTACATTCCAGAGTCTCTTCTAGCTCCGTCCAACCTCGCAGCCTTTAAGGATAGCTTTAATGTCATCCTTACATGGACTTATTACTATTACAGTGGACTATATAGGACTGTCTTATTGTGCTATTGTGTCACATAGTCACAACCATTTTTATAACATTTTATTCTATAGCCTCATCCGGAGTGCGCCATGTAATTCTGTTTGTCTTTTGGTTATCCATTTTGTAGTCTCCTTCCTACTTACTTTCTAGTGTATACATTGTTTGAAATTAGTAAATCCATCAGAGCATTTTTCCCTGTTGGGCCATCAGTTCATCATACAAATGATCTCCTTTCCACTTTTGCTAGCGTTACATCCACAAAAAAACCCTTCGAACACCATAATACCTCATTTTGATTATTAACCAATAAATATGAATGTATGTAGATAGATTTTTACCGGCCTAAGAATCTGCTATACTTTTGTGAGAATGCTTTGGTATGGAGAGCTCATTCCAATAAATGCATTCATTCACTTACATGTAACAGCAGGTATTGTGTGATATTTTTTCTTACAATGTGCTACAAAAGGGACACAAATAGATAGGTATATAAAAAAGAATTTCGCGCAATAAATAGCTAAAAAGTGAAATAATGCAATAAAAGGATGCGCCAGTAATAAGTACTGTTACTGGTGAGAGGTAGTATGTTCTTCAATGCAATACTAGTAGATAGTGTGATACGTGATAGTGACCAACAATAAATATAAAAATAAATAAAATAATTATTAAATATTTAAAGTAACATGTGCAGAAGACTCAATCGTAGTGATAATTAAATATCAAAAGTGCTGTGAGACACAAAATTAATAAATCAAACAATTACTGTGAATAATCTGTGCAGTCAATAAATAATGACTAAAAAGTGTTAAAAGATCAATAATGAATAAGTGATACAAAAATTCCAAAAGGTGAATAAATAGTTAAAGGTAGTTCATATAGTACCAGACTGGATAAATTATATATGAATATGACAGTGTCCAAGTTAGTCCATCAGGTCCTGATATTGTAGAAATGTATAGTCAGGTACCGCGATCGCTCAGATCATGCAGTAATGGGTTAAAAGTTTTCAATTCACTCAGGTGATCAACACTTTCTGTGTGACTTTATAAAGTTACAATAAACATTGGGTCCTGTATGGTTTATAAATACTGCGGTGGATACTTGGTTCTGATCTTCATATATTCAATCCAATCACCAGTCTCCCAGAACTCTCACCTCAAATATATAAAATTGAAGCTTTTCGGGCATATCCTATAGCCCCATAAGATATAGATACAGATTATTCGGCAAACCTGGTAAGAGTAAAATCCTTCTCCTTTAAGGGCGTTTAAAACTTGGATCCCGCCTGCCGCTCCACTCCGCGCCAGTCCAACAACGTTCCGCGCTCCGCCCACCACCAAAAATAAAATAATAAGATAAAAACCCCCACCCCCTTAGTTTTGTCGTCAGCATTGGCCAATGAGAAAGACGGGAATTTGGAGTGGATGAAGGAAGGTTTGAAACGTTTAGGGAAGTGTGTTTCCTGAAGGAGAACTACATCGATCTTTTGAGAATGAAGGTATTGGAAGACCTTGCAATGTTTAGCTGGAGAGTTCAGGCCTTGGGCATTATGTGTTACAATATTAAGGGGAACTTTCACTAGTGGATCGCTAGCCATTGAGCAGAGGAGGGAGACAATCTAGAAGGTCCATGGCACTTACCGGGAGGAGTCCAGGGACAGCAGTGTGATCCATGAGCCAGATCGAGTCCTCAAAGAGCCATGGCAGTTGTCTGGGAGTATCTCCCCAGTCGAATTCTGTAACAGAAAGAGAGTTAAAACCTTGTAGAGAAAGGAGGAAAGAAGGGAGGAAAGGGAAAGCGGGAGACAAGGGAGTCTTCCGTAGAGTGGAGGTGAGCGTTCCCTCCATCGGGTAGTGTGAGTCACTCTGCGATTCCTTTCCAATAAAATAAAGGAAAATGGAACGACAGAGAGAAATCCTGTCAAGAGAAGAGTGACGTAACTGTTCTACAAGACAGGGGGAGGTGCATAAACACCGCCCCAGCAGGGAGGCCACTAAAAATGGAGCTGGAAAAAAGGGTGACAGCATTGGGTACTGTGGGTACTCGGTCACCTCTATTGCTACCCCTTCCGAGCGGAGTGTAGATGGGTAGCAAGGATGGCAAAATAACAAGAAACAGGGGTCAAGTAATACCGCCTATCAGGAGGAAATGTGGTAACCTGAAGGTACTAGCTGAATAAACTGGATAGGGAAAGGTAGGGGGGAAGGGTGAGGAGAGAACATGGCACAGTGGGTGTGTAGTCAGGGTTTGAGGCATAACGGCATAGTAAGAATGTAAAGAAGAATATATTAGCATAACCTAGAGAAGCAAGCAAAATATATTCCCTTTAACCCCAAAAGAAGGAGGACAAAAAATTGCCCACACCATAAAAAAAAAAAAAAAAAGGGGGGGGGGATGTGGGGGAAAGGCAAGTCTTCCCCACGTGAGGCCGATCGCAAGATCGCCTCGGCAGAGGCGTGAGGACACTTCAAAGAAGTACACGTCTTGCGGTGCCCCAAAGAGAGTTTCACTACCTCCCAAGTGCCAGATGGGAGGTCAAAAATGGAGGATAAAAAAGAAAGTCAAAGCAGGTCGTGGGCTTCATGGGGGGACGGTGTCCTTGGATTTCTTTGATCTTGCCGATTCCCAGACTGGAGTCAAAGGGCTGGTCAGGAGTTGTCTTTTTGCCGAGTTCTGTGGGTAGCCTTGCTGCATCGCATTTGGATCTTGGGAGATGAGGCCAAGGTGAAGCAAGAGTCTTTCGCCTTCCTGCAGGGAGCCGAATGTGTAAGTTTGGCCCTTAAGAATGAATTTAAGTTGGAATGGGAAGAGCCACCAATATTTAATTTCTTTGCTTGTTAAGATTTGAAGAAGTGGTTTTAAGGTTCTCTGCTTTTGGATGGTGAACGGAGATAGGTCTGCGAAGATTTGTAGGTGATGACCTTGGAACAGAATTTTTGACATGGACCTAGATTTCCTCATCACATCTTCCTTTACAGAGAAGAAGTGTGGTTTAACCACTATATCACGGTCCATCCGCCCTAGGGGGTCTGAGAGCCCTGTGAGCTCGGTCCAGCTCAAGTCTGTGCTGAGGCGTGTCAGGTAGAAGATCCTTAATGAAAGCTCTGATAGTGTCAGGAACGTCTTTATATGACTCTGGGAGACCCCTGACCCTGAAATTATACCTCCTGTTCCGATTTTCGAGGTCGTCGATTTTAGCGTTGGCGGTCTCTAATTGTTCCTGTAAGACTTGTACACAGGCAGTATTTTGGTTGGTTCTGGAAATGGTGGCTTCCAAATTAGATTCAATGATTTCAATACGTGATCCTATGTGTAGGATGTCAGCTTTGATGTCACTAGTGATCCTATTAGCAGTGTCCTGCAACAGGGCAGCAAATTTGGCAAACATGTCAGCCATATGCATAGGCTGCATTAGGCCTAAGTCCCCAGGCTGTGGTAGCTGGTGGGTTTGGGGAGGGCCTGCATCCATGGGGGGGAAGTCCATGTCAGACAGGGTCTGTTCCAGGAGGGATTCAGTGGATGCTGGGGATACTAGAGGGAGCGGTGGGTTACCTGAGGCGATCATATGCTGAGTCAGGTAGGGAGAGGCTGCTGTCTGCGCGCTTGAGAGGCAGGCTGGATCTGTGATGTGAGGAGCGGCCGCCATCTTGGCCGCTTCAGGCGGAGATACAGCGGCTTCAAATGAGGGCTTAAGGTTCCTCCTCACAGCCCCCGAGTACATCAGAGCGGTCACCGGGCTGTCAGTAGCCCGGGGGGATGTAATCCGGGCGGTATTAGCTGTCTGAGGCGCTGTAATGTGGCCTGTGCTGCTGGGGCGGAACGGAGCTCCCGGACTAAGCGTCCATGTTAGGTGCCGCCGCACATGCGCCTCGATCAGCGATTTTTATTGTGACTGCGACATTATGGCGGACACATCGGACATTTTTGACACATTTTTGGACCATTGTCATTTATACAGCAATCAATGCTATTTAAATGCATTGATTCCTGTATAAATGACAGTTGTAGTGAAAGAGTTAACCACTAGGGGGAGGGGAGGGGTTATGGGCTGTGACGTGTGTGTATTTTTTTACATTAGGGGGCGGGGCTGACGTCTGACGTCATTGATCGGCTTTCCCGATGACCGGGAACAGCCAATCAATGACAGGCAGAGTAGGAAGCGCAGGGAGAGGTTTGTTTACACATACCTCTCCCCGTTCTTCAGCTCCGTGACCCGATCGCGGGACACCAGCGGCGATCGGGTCCGCTGGTCCCATGGCCGCGTACAGGTACGTGATTTTGCCTGCCCGTGCCATTTTGCAGCAATATATTGGCGTGTGGCGGTCAGTAAGCGGTTAACTAGACAGTTAATCACTATCACAAGTGAAAGATGGTTGGCAAAAAAAAAAGTAGGAAAAGGGGCTTAAACATAGGACCCCTTTTGCTATCTTTAAAGTGGTATTAAAGGTTCGACTTTCAAGAAACAAAAAAAACAAAAAAACAAACAGGTTATACTTACCTGCTCTCTGTAATGGTTTTGCACAGAGTACACTATAATTATTGGTCTAACCCTGAAGTCTGCAGCAATACCTCACATGTGGTGTGATTATTGTTTACATATACATATGGACCTATATATGAATACACATTTGTGCTTGAGCACAAGGGGACAGGGGCACTTTAACATTTAAAAAAAATATATATTATTTATTTTATTCATTTTTTACACTGTCTCTTTACATTTTTTTTTTGATTAATTTTATTTCTATCAAAATGGATGAACAACATCCCTTGTTATAGCTAGGGCAGTGACCCCAGATCTCTCCTCTGCCCCCAAAAGCATCCGATCAAACCTACATCAGTAATAGCTGAGCTGGTAACGGTTTGTAAATGACAAATCAAAACTGAAAGTGATAAAATTATCGTCGCTTTCAGTTTCTTACATCACAGAAGGGGGAGGGTACAGATGTACCTTCCTGTTTACCAGGCAAGACAGGTTGCAGTTGTGACAGGATCCCTAATCACACTGGAAATACAGGGAATGGTGGTGGCGGGAAGGGAGCCCCCTTCTTCACAATGTAGAAGTGATTGGGTGGCTGTGAAGCCGCTCAGATAACATATACACTAAAGGCAATCACTGGCTAAAAATGTTGATCAACTGCAGCCATGATCACTATATAACCTCTTCAACCTGGGGCATACAGGTACGTTCTAAAGGCATGAAGTGGGTAAAGACCAACTATAGCCAGTAATGTTTCTTTAGTTTTGAAAATAGCAGGGAAGAATTACGACCTCAGTCAGTTTTATTGTTGTCACTAGAAAGATTTGCCTTCAAATCCTCTCACAATGTCCAGGGCTCAGAGGCACAAGATAGGTAGACAATTTCTACAATGGGGGCAGATATAGCCACAACAGAGTTTTTTTTAGTTTTTTTTTAGTTAATTAGAGAAAATATAGACCCTCAATCAAGTTTGTATCTTTTTGGTGACATCCATTGTCCTCATTTCTTGTCTTGGTGTCACGAGGATAGAGGGCAGGGGAAAATATCCCCAATGAAGTACAGTAGAAGAGAAACATGTAGTATGTCTATGGCTTACTCTAACCTACACTTAACCTATAACCTATGTCCTATTCTGACATAATTGTATCCTACTTACTGAATATGTAGACAATCAAAACATGTTATTGAGGTGCAGATCTAAAGACTACGGTTGGAATGCCTGTGTTAATGTTAAAGGCTGTCTCAATTTCCTTTAAAAGGATATATCTAAAAATTCTGGGTGCAGCAAAACAATACGTTCTTAATGTCCTCTCAGTGGTAGCAGAAAATCCTGCACCATTGCAGTAAGCCACCAATTAAAACTACTTACTCTGTGGGATATCAGTGGTCTCTATGGAAAGACATCCCCATTTAAGACATACCCTGATATCCCTGCTTAAAAAAAAAACAATACCTTTAGGCTTTAATAATTATTTTGTTGCTTAATAAATGGTTTGGCAGTGATGACCCAAGGATCATTTTGTTCTATAGAAACTATCATAAAGTGACCTGTTTCCTTGTAACCAACTTGATGTTGCCCTCTACTATCCCGCATCTCTTTCAGAATCCCATCTATCTTCCCTTTTTTATAACTAATCATCATGGTTATCATAAAGAAAATATGGAATGAATTTTCAAGTTCTGTTTTTCTGCATCACAGTTCTTGTGGTAATCCCATTCATATGCTGTTTTAATGCCATGAAACCATGATAGGCTATAATCTTCTGTACTTGAAAAAAAAATGTATTTGCGTAAGTTTATTAGTCTCTATAATACTCAATTAGCGAGCAATCACTTTGTTTAATGTCTTGCAAAATATAGATGTAACAATACGATATGAAATAAAAATGTCTCTATTTCTTTATAATGTGATATTCCTGTTACAGCTGACCCAGTCAGGAACATCATTTCAATAATGCATTATGCTGAATATAATGATTGTTTCACTCAGTCCGGCAAAGCTCAGATTTCTTCTGTCCTGAATATTTATTGCTTTTTCTTATTATAAGTACATAAGCATTTACCACGGGCACTGCAGCTTTTCGGTTTGTGTATATAAAGAATGCACATTTATAGAAGAAAAAAAATAATAATGAGCATTATCTGGCCCTGCTGAGGTACTGTGATAAATGGGCTGCGGTTTACCAATTATTCACTGGTGACTCTAAGAATGCTTCCAGTTTTAAAAAGCTATTTACAGAAAAATGTTATCTCAAAATGACTGCACAAAACCACCCAGCATACATATATGTAATGAGTCAATGGGTTAGCACAGTTTCTATTTCACTACAAACTGTGAGCTCAAGAATAATGTCTAATTTCCTCTACCTGAAATGATGCTGCCCTCCTATCATAGTACACTCTCTTGTACTAATATGTGACATATAATGACATGGTATCCATGGCTGCCAATTGCCAAAAAAGTTTGCTGTTGTAATAAAACTGCTGACATTGCAAAACTTATTCCATATACAACTTCCAGTTCTATTTGTACATTTACTGTTTGTGAATAGGCATATGCAGGGACAGCTTAGTTAAGAGATGCTAAAAATTCAGATACAAAGTGTGTCTAAGCGACATTAAATATGGTTATTTTAGTAAAACAATATAAATAAGTTGGAAGGTCGGTTAACACTGGGATCACACAGGAACACGGCAAGCATTCCAGTGCAATTTCTGTGTGTTTTCATGGTACAGGCATACCCCACTTTTAAGTACACAATGGTGTTTATTTACTAAAGCTGGAACGTGCAAAATCAGGCTCACTTCTGCATAGAAATCAATCAGCTTCTAACCCCAGCTTCTTCAATTAAGCTTTGGTAATAAAACCTGGAAGCTCATTGGTTTCTATGCAGAAGGGAGCCTGATTTTGCACTTTCCAGCTTTAGTAAATAAATCCCATTGTGTACTTAAAAGTGGGGTATGTCTGTATGTGATTTTGCAGCCCATTCATTTGAATGGGCAGAAATCGCATTGGAACACAGAAAAAGTGTTTCTTGTTCTTCTTCTTTTAACCACTTGCCGACCGGCGCACGACGATATACGTCGACAGAATGGCACAGACAGGCAGGAGGGCGTATATATAAGTCCCTCCTTTCTGCCTGTCCGTGCCATCGGGAGCGGACCGGGAGCGGCACGCTCCCGCGCCGGTCGGGACCCCCCGTGAGTCCGATCGCGGTCCCCGCGGACTCGATCGCCGCGGGGACGGCTGAACGGGGAGATGCCGAGATCAACAGCATCTCCCCGTTCTGCCTAGCAACTAGTGACGCCGATCTCTGCTCCCTGTGATTGGAGCAGAGATCAGCATTCACTAGCTGACAGCCACGCCCCCCACAGTAAAAAAACACACCCCTAGGCATACTTAACCCTTACACTGCCCCCTTGTGGTTAACCCCTTCACTGCCAGTGTCATTTATACAGAAATCAATGCATTTAAATAGCATTAATTGCTGTAAAAATTACAATGGTCCCAAAAATGGGACTAATAAAAAAAAAAAATATCTATTATAATAAAAAAAAATTATAATAAAAATGCTATAAAACTATCCCCTATCTTGTAAACGCTATAACTTCTGCGCAAACCGATCAATAATCGCTTATTGCGATTTTTTTTTACCAAAAATATGTAGAAGAATACGTATAGGCCTAAACTGAGGAAAAAAAAAAATGTTTTTTTATATATTTTTTTTGGGGATATTTATTATAGCAAAAAATAAAAAATAATGCATTTTTTTCAAAATTGTCGCTCTATTTTTGTTTATAGCACAAAAAATAAAAAAAACCGCAGGGGCGATCAAATACCACCAAAAGAAAGCTCTATTTGTGGGAAAAAAAGGACGTCAATTTTGTTTGGGAGCCACGTCGCACGACCGCGAAATTGTCAGTTAAAGCGACGCAGTGCCGAATCGCAAAAAGGGGCCTGGTCCTTTGGCTGCAAATTGGTCCGGTCTGAAAGTGGTTAAAAAACACGCCACACCAAAACATTTTGTGTGCCATTAACATTCCATTGGCACACACAGTAGATAGTTCGCACTGCACCTCATTCTAGTGTTAACTGGTTCGGAAAGTTTATTCATGCCATAAATCCCTACATAATTTACTATATGGCAGATACAACAAGCGTTTTGAAAACATGAGTGCACATATTATTTGAACTGAAACAACCTTAGGCAAAGTCACTATTCATGGACAGGGGTACAAACAAGGGTGTTTCTAGAGATCATGGGGCCCCATAGCAAAATTTTTATTGTGGCCCCAACACCATATCTACTATCATTGATCTGAACAAAAAATATGTTTAAATCAAGGGCGATAGCAGGAGTGCTGCCAACATGCAGCACAGCACTAAGGACCAGTGGACAGGAACAGAAGTTATCACAGAATAGCAGGGCATTCATTTTTAACAGGACTTTTCCAGCTAACCACTCTGTCATCAGTAGCAGACCAGTGTTTTTCAGCATCTCAGATCTCATGGCCTAGGTTTAAATTCTAAAACCTCCCACCCCTTCCACCCCTACATCAAGCAAATGCTTAAAGAAGTGCTAAAGTAGTCAGTAAAAAGAAAAAAAAGAGCAATAATAATGACAATCACAATATTTTATACTACCCCATGTTTGCTAATACACAATGGGGTTGATTTACTAAATGTTGTGAATGTGGTGAAAATGTACTTTGCACAGATTAACCAATCACATGCAAAAAAAAAAACCTCAAATAACAAAAAAAAAGAAAACTGTGCGTTTGCTTGCACATGATTGGATGATGGAAGTCAGCAGAGCTTCACTTCATTCACTAAGCAAAGGGAAAATTACCTTGCAAAGTGAAAATTTCCTTTAAAAGTGGTCAGCCTATTTGTCTTTAGTAATTCAATCCCAATGTCTCTAGGCATCCTAGCAAACCTCTAATGTTATGTCTGGGTATTAGCTTCATCATTCAACAATTCCCATAAATATGCAAAAACTGCTAAAACATGATGGTAGATAATGTGATTTTGTAAATATGATTTAAATAATATTCAACTTTTGTCTATGTAGCCTTGCACCTCTTAAATTTGGTGATTTCCTTGTTTAGAAATACCCTTCTAGTCTATATTCATTTAGCTCAACCCATCACTTTGTTGCTTTTTTCTAGGCTCTTTTTGATGCCTTGTAGACCTGCCCTTGCTTTTTTACGTCTTGTGCTATGTGGTGTTTGAGCTAAAATGTTATCTATTTTTATTTGGTAAGGTCTTGCAGACGTGGCTTTGCTTGTTACATGTTCTGCAAATGGTGTATTGTGCTAAAGAAAATTCAGTATTGTTTTTTTTTTTTTGCAGCAGCAGCATTGTTTTTTTTGTAAAAGCAGAAAGTGTTATGGCATTGCTTGCATCACAATTGGGCATAAAGAAGTCATTTTGCACAACTCCCCCACATAAGCCCCTTAGATTTGTGATAGAAATTATAACATGACATGGTGATACATTCTGTCCTATATTTCTGGAGGGATTTCTTATTGCTTTTTAGTTCCCTTGTGATAGTCTGGCACAGTGTTAAACATATTGTTTTAGAGAATGTTTTTTTTGGGTTCAAATTGATCTGCCCACCATAACTTGACTGGTTTCCTTCTGTTCTGTAGTGTTAAAATTGTTTTGTGATATAACATCTGCAAATGAGGTTTCATTGTGAATATGTTCAGCAGATTAGTGAGGACGGAACCATAATTGAAATACAATATGTTCTTTTTTTAACGCAAGGGTACATTTTCAAATGGAATCCTTCATCTGAAAATAGCTACAATATGTATGGTATAGTAATTAGTATAGATTATTTGGTTTTATGTGATTTTGATAAACTGCATATTTCCTTAGAAATGATTTTAAAGTTGACTTAACTGTTATACAGATTTTTGGTTCCACAAAGAGGAATTGTACAATTTATAATAAACTTTTTATAAAGATTAAAAAAGAATATCAGCTACACATTTGAGATACTATGGCAAAACCCTAGTTTGTACTTACATTTTGATAGCTAGCTCTTTAGGCAATCCTTTAACTGGCTTTTTTGTTCTCATTATTGGGAGATTTTTTGTCTTTATTTTATTAAGTGGTTGGTTTGAGTCAGTCACTATTAGCTGCTGTTCCAACTACAGTAAACTTTTTTTGCTTCAAGGCTCTTCCTGGACTTTTGTTTTAGGGGGTTGACATTTTGGTTTCCTTTTATCTTGTAGGTATTTTAATTTTTACGTAATGTTGATGGGACCTTTATTTCCGGTTAAATACCTTTCTTGTTATTGTTACAGCAAAGTTTCCCTTAAGAAAGTAGGATTTTTTTTTTTTTGGGGGGGGGGGGGGTATTATTTTGTGTAAACATTTGATTTTATCGAATGAAAAGCATTGGCATAAGACATAGGACATAGGACATGAGACAGATGGCCCTTAAGGCAAAACTGCTGTGGTCAAAAAACTATATATAAAATATAATACCTACACAAATACAGGGGGTCCCCGACTTACAAACATCCGACTTACAAACGACTCCTACTTACAAACGGAGGGAGACAACAGGAAGTGAGAGGAAATTCACCCCTAGGAAGGGAAATTCACTCCTGTAAGAGATAATATGGGAAAAAAGGTGTCTCCATTGATGCTTTATCACCAGTCCATGCTTCCCTAACAACCCAAAATTTTCAAAATCCAATTGTCATTGGGACAGAAGGTGAGGTGAAATCTTCTGAACAGGGGCACAGACAGCAAAACAAGTGTTACAGGGGTGATAACCCTTCTCTATGTTATCTAAAAAACTTAAAAATAGATTTTTTTGTCTGGAGCTACTCTTAAAAAATGTACCTGTTCCGACTTACAAACAGATTCAACTTAAGAACAAACCTACAGTCCCTATCTTGTTTGTAACCCGGGGACCCCCTGTACATGTATTTTGATGTATGTCCACTGTCATTTTATTTGGTTTGTTAATGAAACGTTAATTTTTTTTTGGAGATATACCACATTAATTTAATGTTACATTTAAAGTCATATTCTGTACACTTTCCTAGTCATAAATGAGGGATGGTGGCAGTGAAGGAATCAACAATTTTACTTTAATTAATTCCACTCCATACATTCTTGATTGTAGGGTCTGTTTTACCCCTGATGCTTCCTCTGCTAATATAGTTCCATATTAGGGACAGAAAGTCCACAATCTGCTGCTTACCCAGCTACCTTACCCATGATTTCAATACATGTGGCCTGAAAGTACTAACCTTAATTTCCCTGCACTGGTCCTGGGCTCAGAACAGCAAGGTGGGCCCAGGCACTGGAACGAGGGAGGTATGCCACAAGAGAAGGGAAGTGTGTGCTCATAGAATTTAGAAATAATTGGGTGCCTTTGCAGCAACCTGACTAGCTCCCACATGAAGATCAACAGCTGCAGGAGCAGCAGCACACTGAGCTTCCCATTGAATGGCTGTGCAGGGGGGCGGGGTGTGTCAGGACAAGTTTGATTATTGGAGAAGAGTACACAGAATTCCCAGCATAGCTAGAGAACTAACCATGGTGTGCTCTCCTGCTTGGTGTGGTTAGTTTTTAATAGGAAAGCAAGGGGTCTAGCAGGAACACCAGGGATTTCACACAAAGGGAGAAATACAAAGAGAACAGGATACTTTCTCATACAAGTACATAGTACAGCAAGCACATATCACGAATAGGGATGAACCCGATGTTCGAGTCGAACAATCAGGTGTTCACCTGTTCACCGAATAGCAAACAATTTGGGGCGTCAGCGGCAAATTGGAAAGCTGCGGAACACCCTTTAAAAGTCTATGGGAGAAATCAAAAGTGCTAATTGTAAAGGCTTATATGCATTTTATTGTCATAAAAAGTGTTTGGGGACCGGGTCCTGCCCCAGGGGACATGTATCAATGCAAAAAAAAGTTTTAAAAATTGCCTTTTTTTCGGAAGCAGTGATTTTAATAATGATTAAAGTGAAGCAATAAAAGTGAAATATTCCTTTAAATTTCTTACCTGGGGGTGTCTATAGTATGCCTGTAAAGAGGCACATGTTTCCCATGTTTACAGCAAAATGACATTGCTGAATGAAAAAAAGTCATTTAAAAGTACTACACACCAGGGATCCTTTTGTTTCACTTATCAATCATTGGCTTTCACGCAAACCACCTATTAATATTATATACTGTAACATTCTTACCCATTTATTGCTTTGGTATGGTGATAACAGGATGATGATGGGGTTTATTTCTGGCAAAACATCAGAAGGACAGATGAATGTCTACCCACACCTGCAAAAAAACAGTAAGCACTAATAAGGAGGCTTATTTAAAAGTACAGCATACGCTCCTGACACCCCTATATATATATATATAAATGTTAGTACCCAGTTATATTATGTACATTTAGGTAATAATCCAGTCCTTTCTTAAAGCAATCTACTGAGCTGGCCAGAACCACCTCTGCAGGGAGTCTATTCCACATTTTCACAGCTCTTACTGTGAAGAAACCTTTCCGTATTTGGAGATGAAATCTCTTTTCCTCTAGATGTAAAGAGTGCCCCTTGTCCTCTTTGTTGACTGTAAAGTAAATAACTCAACACCATTGTGTATAAGTCCTGAGGGTAACTGAGTACCAGTAGGCCTGCTTGCCTTATAAGAAAGGGGGCTGCTATAGGTGAAGAACACAGTAGCCAGCTATAGTGTCTGACCACCTGTGTTAGGGGTAAGCGTGACAAAGGGTTGGACAAAACTATGGAAACACTACATGATTTTCAGGTGTGAAAGTGACGACATGTTTTGCGTCGAAAGCAGCACTGATGTAACATTCTTTTGCTTTTGCTGTGTGATGAGACACTGCGTGAGCTGCTAGTATAACAGAGACATGTCAGAGCCTACTGAGTTTAAAAGAGGGCAAATTGTTGGTGTCCGATTAGCTGATGCCTCTGTGAATGAAGTTGCTAATTTATTTGCAGTGTTGCAATGTATAAAGATTATGGTGGCAAATACAATTTCTGGGAAAACTTTGTCTGATAAGCAAAAGCGCAGTAGACATGGTCAAGTAACCAAAAGAGACAAAAGGGCATTGCACAGAATTGGAAAAAATAAAAGCTAACACCGCGCTCATCCCTAAATGTGACAAATAGTGAGTACTGTATAAATATACCTATATAAAAATATATATATGTATATACCCAAATGCAAATAAAATAATAATAGCAGCAGCTAATAAATGTGAGATATACACATAAACCAAAAATATACAGTGAAAAAAAGCCGCGCTGAAGTGATAATATGAATAAAATCACATGAAAACACTTAAATGAAAATTATTGAAATAAAAATATTGAAAAAAATCTGTGTGAGCAAATTATTCATACAATAAAGTCCAATTCAAACTAAAAGTGATGGTGACACAAAAAAAAAGTTTATGGTGACATATAATTTCCAAAAACGTGGATGTGAAAGGAACTCCACCAAGTGATCTTAATCCACCACCGCTCTAATAGTGTGCTTACCAGAAGGCAAGCTTTAGTAAGCCTGTAACTCGAAAGCCGTCAGGGTATGACCAAACCACTAGGTGTCGCCTCTAGAACTCGTGTTCGGCTGGTGATAGCGACCAAAAATCCTTAGTAGCACAGTTTGGCTGTTCCTCTCCCAGTTATAGGCCTCCTACACAGCTGTTTCTGTTTCAGTTAATGACAATGTTCAACCTGCACGAGTTGGCGTTTTTTAATCTGCCTGGAGTTCACCTCAAGAATGCGTAGTTTACATAGTTGCTAGGGAAAAGGCATGTGAATACTGTCTGCAGTCTGGCAAGTCAAAAAAAAAATTGGGCTGACGTTATTGTTTTTTTTTAATTTCTTTACCAAAAAAATTGTGTTTGAAAAACCACTGCACAAATACTGTGTGACGTAAAAAATTGCAACAGGGGTTCTAAGTAATTTTCTAGCAATAAATTTTCACATGTAGGAGCGAAGTGTCAGAATTGGCGTGGATGGCAAGTGGTTAAAGTAGCGCAGTGCCAAATAAAAAAAAATGGCCTGGTCATGAAGGGTGTAAAGTCTGTGGTTACCGTATATACTCGAGTATAAGCCGACCCGAATATAAGCCGAGGCACCTAATTTTACCACAAAAAAATGGGAAAACTTATTGACTAGGGTGAGAAATGCGCAGCTACTGTAAGTCTAAAAGAGGGTCAACAATGCCCATTTGCAGCCTCACTGTGCCCATTTGCATGCCTCACTGTGCTCATTTGCAGCCATAGGTCCCCCGAACTTCAAATTTGGTAGGTAAGGGTTCCTAGATGCCCCCTATCTGCTGTCCTGAAATGACATTGCTGCAGATGGACACAGTTGACCGACTTTGGGGCCCCGTATCTTGGTATGCTGAAAATGACCCCCTCCGCTTATACTGGAGTCAAGCACTTTTCTGCAGCAAAAAAATTACATCTTCCGACCCAACTTTGGGGCCTTGTATCTCGGGGCCCCTTGGTGCTAGGAACCCCAAATTTGGTGTGCAAAAAAAAAAAAGCTCAGACGGTTTTCCCGATGGAATTCCGAACGCAGTGACGTACAACACTACAACGAGCCGAGTTCAATGCTTCCGAGCATGCGTAGAATTGTTTCCGAGGATGCGTAGGAATTTTGCGCGTCAGAATTGCTACAGACGATCGGAATTTCCGATAGAAACCTTTTCCGTCTGAAAAATTGAGAACATGCTCTAAATTCTTTGCTGTTAATTCTTTGCTGTCAATTCTTTGCTGTCAGAACTTCGGCTAGCAAAATTCCGATGGAGCCTACACACGGTCGCATGATTTTGAAGGTACAGAGGTTAGTGAAGTTACCTAACATTGTTTTCAGTCTTCTATCCAATATTACATATCATTTTCTGAAATCACATAAAAGGAATATTTTTCTTTCACAGTTGATATTTTTCAAATAATACAATGCCTTTGTCTGATAATTAGCTTAACATTTGGAAATAAGCATTTGTTTTGGGTCAAGTGCTTTTCAAAGGCACATGTACATTGTGCTCAAGTCATGCATAACATGTAAGGCAACAGGACTGTAATATACTCGCTTAGTGAATTATCTGTATTGCAGTAGGTCATTGCAAGTATTCGCCTCTTTTAAAACTCTTATGCCGTGTACACACACGCGGTTTTGCTGTCGGAATAAACTCTGAAGGTTTCTCAGACGGAATTCCACTCAAGTGGTCTTGCCTACACACCGTCACATCAAAGTCTAGAACGCGGTGACGTACAACACGTATGACGGGACTAGAAAAAGGAAGTGCAATAGCCAATAGCTTCCGTCTCGTACTTGCTTCAGAGCATGCCTCATTTTTGGTACGTCGGAAAAGTATACAGACGAGCGGTTTTCCCGATAGGAATTGGTTCCGTCAGAAAAATTTAGAACATGTTCTCTATCTAGGTCCGTCAGAATTTTCGACATTAAAAGTCCAATGGGGCATACACACGATCGGAATATACGATGAAAAGCTCCCGTTTGACTTTTTCTGTCGGAAATTCCGCTCTTGTGTACAGGGCTTTAATAACAATCAGAACACAAAATAACACATTGGTTAGGAGTTGAACGTGTATGTTCATTAAAAAATCTACTATATACAGAACACAACAATCTTTCCAGTTTTCCTATCATGAAATACAAATTACAGAGCCTATTGGTAAAATCTATATATTTTGTCAATTTTTTTCTCGGAAGTCAATCTATAAAGCTTTTCTCTGTAATTTTCCATTCACGTTAACTATAATACATTTTTGCTACAGTAAAAACGACCTTCTCTGCACTCCGTGCAGGGACGGACCTATCTTGTGAAGTTTTTTGTAGATAGACTTTGCTGATTTTTCAAGACTTTTCATTAGGTTATGTCAAAAATCTTGATAAAATATGCCACTTCAGGATTTACCCATTATTTCTAGAGGCTGGAGAATAACCTTCCTCATGATTGTATCATTCTTTTTTTTTATTTTTTTTTTTTTTTATTTTTTTTTATTCTACTACAAAAAGATGTTGTTTCACTTTCTGTAGACCATTCACCATTATTTTCACTTCATTTGAACATCACAACATACCATTTCAGATCTTTTGAATGTTGTAGAAGAAATTAGCAGCAAAATAGATAGAGTGCTGAAAAGAAAAGCAATTATTTTGCCAATCTTTCTAACTACACCAGTAAGACATTAGCTAGAACTTCACAAGGCTTCATCGTGTTTCACTGCTCAACTTTGGGTTCTTGAAGAGTTCAGGTGTAATCACAGCCTTCTGTTGTAACAGAAAGCACCATCTGCTGAGGCATTCTGTGAGCGGTGTAATGTCTCCCAAGAGAAGGTTTAGCATTCAATTCACACAGAAGAATGGCAAAGGCGTGTAAACAAAAGTAGACAAGTGAAGCAGAAAAGGATGGGCTGTGCTTTAAATATTCAATATGTTTCTTTATACATGAAAATCCTGTTATGCGCCTCTAATGCTTCTAGAGCCTGGTGGGGATTTCTGATGAATCAATGTTTACATTACACAAATGGGAACACTGCCATCTCTGGAAACATCTTTAGTGCCTTGTAGTCTCACAAAGTTTTTCATATATCTTTAAGCCATTCATAACTCTTACAAGCATCTTGAAATCATATAGAACATGTACCATTATTAACAGCACTGAACCCATGGCGTTTCTGAGCCATTAGTTGGCCATCCTGAAATTGTTAGTATGGTTTGTATTTAAAATGGCTGACTATGTGTACTCATTGGATGAAACTAATTTTGGTAATTGAAGGAGTCTGTATGCTTCTACAATATACACTCACCGGCTACTTTATTAGGTACACCTGTTCAATTGCTTGGTAACACAAATTGCTAATAAGCCAATCACATGGCAGCAACTCAAGGCATTTAGGCATCTAGATGACGACTTGCTCAAACTTCAGAATGGGGAAGAAAGGGGATTTAAGTGACTTTGGTTGTAGGTGCCAGAGGGGCTGGTCTGAGTATTTAAAAAAACTGCTGATCTACTGGGATTTTAACGCATAACCATCTCTAGGGTTTACAGAGAAGGGTCCAAAAAAAAGAAAATATCCAGTGAGTGGCAGTTGTGTGGACGAAAATGCCTTGTTGATGTCAGAGGTCAAAGGAGAATGGGCAGACTGGTTCGAGATGATTGAAAAGCAACAGTAACTCAAGTGACCACTTGTTACAACCAATGTATGCAGAATACCATCTCACATCGAACCATCACATAGATGGGCTACAGCAGAAGAAGACCACATTGGGTGACAATCCTGTCAGTTAGGAACATGAAACTGAGGCTACAATTCACACAGGCTTACCACAATTGGACAATAGAAGATTGGAAAAACAATGCCTGGTCTGATGAGTCACAATTTCCGACGAGACATTCAGATAGTAGAGTTAAAATTTGGCGTAAACAACATGAAAGCATGGTTCCATCCTGCTTGTAGCAATGGTTCAGGCTGCTGCTGGTGGTGTAATAGTGTGGGGGGTATTTTCTTGGCAGAACATTGGGCCCATTAGTACCAAATGAGCATTGGTTAAACGTCACAGCCTACCTGAGTATTGTTGCTGACCATGTCCATCCCTTTATGACTACAGTGTACCCATCTTCTGATGGCTACTTCCAGCAGGATAATGCACCATGTCATGAAGCTCAAATCAAAAATTTGTTGAATCTGTGCCACAAAAAAATAAGGCAGTTCTGAAGGCAAAAGGGGCACCAACATGATATTAGCAATGTGTACCTAATAAAGTGGCTGATTAGTTTATGTGTTGCACTATTAAAGTTGGCCATACAACAGGAACAGTGCTTGAATCTTGAGCTGTAGGCACCACCCAACTTGACAAAAGTATTTTTTTTTATTGATTTTGTTGAAAGAATTTGGTGGAATTTTTCAGATGAACAGTTATTGACTCCAAACAGATGCGGTCACTGTTTGGGTGTTCAGCAGTCACTAGTTAGTCATGCTGGTTGCTGAATACAATAGCACACAATAGAGATTCCTTCATCCACTATGTTTAGAGTGGATGGGGCAATGAGATGATTTCCCTTGTTTAGCATGCAGGACTCAAAGTAAGAAATCTAAAGGTGTATGGCTAGCCTAAATCAAACCAAAGTGTATTTTAATGTGCACTTTCGACTCAGAATGTGGCCACTGGATGCCACAGCAGGTAGACTTCCCTGCCGTAAGAATACACTGATCAGTGCTGCAAATTTTAGCCTGCTGAGCTGATTAAGCAGTAAAAATCCAACAGGGTGGAAGTGGTCTTCTAGGTCCCGTGCCAATATTCAGAGAAAGCCTTGTATTTTTTCAATGAATACAAGGCATTCTCCGCTTGGACATGGCGGAGATCATGATGTCCCACCTCTCCACCTTGTACAATCAGAGAATTCCTTATATTCATTGAACAAAAACACAAGGCTGTCTCTAAATGGCAGCAGTGCTGAGCCAGTGTCACCCTCGGCACTGGATTCGAAAGACTGCTGTAGTAGTGGCACCTACTACAGTCATTTGCAGATATCCTATTCATTATATGCATGTAAAGATGACATCTTGCATTCCAGATACTAGTAAAATAGCATATATATTGTGGTATTTTCTAAACCTGCGCATACTGTAAACTATATCACCTTTTTTATTTCTTTACTTAGGTTTGATCTAGAGAATATTGGGAAAACTTTTTGTTTAGCAATCTTACAATGTGTTGTATTTAATATTGTATTTAATGTATTTAATTCAGTGGTCATCAATCCTGTCCTCGGGGCCCACTAACAGGCCATGTTTGCAAGATAACTGAAATACATCACAGGTGATATCATTTGCTGCTCAGTGATTGCAGTATTCTAGTCTGCATCTCCCCAAGGTAATACATAAAACCTGGCCTGTTAGTGGGCCCTGAGGGCAGGGTTGATGTCCACTGCTTTAATAGATCCAAAGATATTTTTCTCCTGAATTTGTAAATGATATTTTAAAGGATTAGAATGCTTAGTGCTACTTTGTTTTACTTTGAGTTAAAAACAGTACTTTGTAGATCCTTCCTCTGTAAAAAGTAACATTTGCTGTTTCATTTCATTGTCTATACTATTGCAGTTGGAGTAGTTGTGATTGTCTTCTTATGAAAGATGTTGATTATGCAACAGATGGCTTAAGCAGTTTTACTGTCTGACACAAAGGTACTGAGATAATGTAGCTCAGACAGTTGATGATGATGTGCTTTACTACAAGAATAAATTATAATGTCAGTTCCCTGCTCAGTGGGTCAAGTAAATGCTACCTGATTACAGTAAGCCAAGTAGTTATACAGATATATATCCTCCGATGCTATAGAACACAACAGAGAAATGAATTAAGAAAAATATTAATACCAAACTGACTCTATTATGCATATAGCTGTAAAGGAACCTTGTAATAAGTGAAGAAATAAAAACATCCTATCCAATAATATTGTTTTATTTTTCTCACTCAACAGAGGGCTGTTTGCTATTTAATCCCAAAAGTATTGTTATAACTACTCATAATTAGTGATGAGTGAATGTGCTCGGTATGCACAAAGTTAATTTGGTATCTACATACTCGGCGTAACAACAACTTTTATATTTTATCAAACAAGTGGGTATTATATTGTGTTATATTGTGTTTGTGTGCACTAAAATTCATTAAAGTGTAATTTTTCAAAACTTTTTAAATATACCATCTTAACACCTTATCACCGGGGGGTGGGTTTTGAATAATTTTTTTAAGGCTTTTATTTTATTGTAGCAGTCATATTTTCTTACTGCACTATATAAATCCCCTCCCCCCTTTTTTTGCTAACTGTATTGGTTACTTAGCCTTAATGCATATTTCCTATACGTTTTAAGGGAAAGAATATAATTTTTTTTTTTGATCGTGCAATTTCCCTTTTTCTTTTTCTTCCCACACCCCCTTACCTCTTCAAAAAATCTCTCCTACCTCATAGGACCCCACTCCCATAAATCTTTGCTCCCAGCTAGGCACCGTGTTCCTTTTTTGTCCTCCTCCTTAGGACTAAAGAGGTAGTTCTTACCTTAAGGAGTAGTTGATCCAGTCCTGGCGTTTCCCCCTGCGTTGGCGGTGAAAGGATGGCGGTATTTGAGTCCAGTTGCCCAGCTATTAGCAGGGTGGACACGGGTGATGTTGCAGTGCCCTGAAGAGCTTACTACCCAGTCATTGACTGGCAAGCGGCAGTTTGGCCAATCGTCCTCGCTATTAGCAGGAGGCCTTCCATTTGATACCCGGTCGTGCCCGCCTGTGAAGTGCGCTTGGAGGGTCAGGTTGGATCGTCCGTTCATACTGGATGGGTATCGTATTTTCATTGTTAAGATCTCCATGGCAGCCTGTGTTTATATTTGTCCGTTTGTCTCTGTATGTCCTCAGGTATGGCGGCTGGAGCGCATCTGCATTCCAGTCCGCCGCTGTTTGTCCCTACGGCGTGTGCGCACGGCCTCGAGCCAGATCGAGGCTTGGCTCGTGCATGCGCGGTCCGGACGGAGCAGCGGTGGCCGCGCATGCACGCGGACATCATAAGGCATTTTTTTTTCTTTTGACGTCATCCAAGGCGGCAGATTTAAACAGCTGTCAGATACAGCTATGCCCTGGCTTCCATTTTTTTCGTTCCTAATAGCGACATTGGTGGAAGGTAGGCTGGGCCCCCTTTTTTATGCAGCAATGTGTTACTTTTGTTCTGCTGTTCTTGGGTGCTTATGAAATTGTGTCTTGCCTGCAGTCTCTGCTGTTCCTGTTTGCCATGGATGTGTCGTCACCGCCTAGTGGTCAGCCCTTATGCCGCAGGTAGTATGGGTTGTCAGGGTTATTGGGGAATTATAAAGTATTTTGTTTCCTGTTTTTTCCTCAGCCCTTCTAGGTCCGATCATCATCCAGTAGCACGTGAAGAGAAATCCAGGTCACAGCGTGACCAATCAAAATCAAGGTCTTCCTCTAAACATCACACGGACAGGTCAAGGTCCGGATCGAAACATGATTCCCGCCACCATTCCGGTCGCACGGAGAAGAAAGCCTGCTGGGGGTGTAGGGCTCATGTCCCAGAGGACAGATCTCTCTGTGAATCATGCTACTCCAGAGCTGCGAAAGAGAGAGGTGCAGGTGACCAGCAGGTGGAAGCACTGGTCAGGAGGGTTGTGCAAGAATCTCTGAGCAGGACAGAGTCAGCCCACATAGCCATTCCCCCTTCAGTACCAGCCTCAACTGCGGACGTAGTCGAACTTGAAGTTCCAGGTCCCTCTCATGACAATCTCTCGTCAAATGGATCCTCAGATGAGGAAGTTGAGGTGGATGAATATGGAGCGGGATTCGACTTCTCTCAGGTCCCTCATTTGGTCAGGGCAGTTAAAGATGCGCTAAAATGGGAAGACCCAATAGAGATGCCCTCCAAACAAAAAAAGTATTTTAAGCATCTGAAAAAAGAGCGCCCGAATTTCCCTTTCTTAAGTGAACTCGGCGAAATCATATCTGATGAATGGGGGAAGGTTGAAAGAAAGAACTCTTTAATCTCCAAAGTGGCAAAAATGTACCCATTCAGGAGCGAAGAAGTGAAATACCTGGATTCAGCCCCCCTCATTGATGCGGCGCTCATGAGATTAGTGAGACACGTCACGCTTCCACTGGAAGACACAGTGTCGTTCAGGGATGGTCTGGAAAGGAAGATCGACACTGATCTCAAACGAATATATATCACTGCAGGGATGGCCTGCAAACCGGCCCTAGCTCTTGCGGCTTTGTCAAAAGCCATGGAATCTTGGACGGATGACGTGGGTGCAACCCTGGGAAGTATATCCAAAGACGTGGTCAGGAATTCCCCAGTGCATGAATTAAGGATGGCATCGGCTTTTCTGGGTGAGGCATCCCTGGACATTATCCGGTTGGTATCGCGTGTCATGCTATCTTCGGTCACAGCTAAACGGGCCCTGTGGTTTTGTCCATGGGTAGCGGATCCTGCCTCCAAACAGGCATGGTGCAAAATTCCATTTGAAGGCTCTTCCCTCTTTGGGAACAAGCTGGACTCGGGCAGCCTCGGTCCAAGATTATTGGACAGTCAAAACCATCTCTACAGGTCACACCTGGACTTTCACCGACCCACCTACACATCGCTTTATTCCCACAGTTCTACCACAGTCAGAAGAGAAAAGAGAAATTCTCCTATCCTATACAGACTCCCTGATATCTCAAGGGGCTGTCATTCCGGTACCAGTGGAAGAAAAATTTCAGGGAGTATATTCCCCCCTCTTCATGGTCCTCAAAAAGAACGGGTCATGGAGACCAGTCATCGACCTAACATATTTGAACTCCTTCATCCAGAAGGAAAGGTTCAAGATGGAGACTCTCTTGACCATAAGTCAAACGATTCAGCCAGGGGATTGGATGGTCTCAGTAGACCTGAAGGACGCGTATTTTCATGTTCCAATCGCGAAGAATTTTCAGCAATACCTCAGGTTCGCAGTGGGGCAGAGACATCTCCAGTTCACCTGTCTTCCTTTCGGGCTGACAACATCGCCTCGAGTGTTCTCAAAAGTATTACTGGCAGTGGTAGCCCTAATCAGGGTCAAAGGTGTCCGGTTACACCACTACCTGGACGATCTACTCCTGCTCTCGCAGGACAGAGACCAGTTTCTTTAACATCGGGACCAAGTCATCTCGGTCTTGACGGAGTTCGGCTGGTTGTTGAACAGGGAGAAGAGTCAGTTGGATCCAACCCAGTCCCTGATATTCCTAGGGGCATAGTTCGACACGGTAAAACGTACCATTTCCTTACCCATGGAGAAGATCCCAGTAATCCAAGACAGAATCCGTCTCGCCCTGGCGTGTCCTCGCCTCAGGGCATCATATTGCCTCAGGGTTATCGGCACCATGGTGGCCACAGCTCCCATGGTAAAATGGGCACAGTGGAAGATGCGGCCCTTCCAAAAGGGCTTTCTTCAACAATGGATCCCAGAGTCACAAGATCACTTTATCAGAATGACCCCGTCCATGAGGGAGTGTCTTCCATGGTGGCTTCATCAGGAGAATCTCCTCAAGTGCCATTCTATTGCACCAATCTCCTGGATCACGGTGACGACGGATGCCAGCAACAGCGGCTGGGGAGCCCTCTGTCTGTCAGAAGTAGCCCAGGGGAAATGGGACTTCCCATCTCAGGGGATAGTGTCAAATGTCTTGGAACTCCGAGCTGCCTTTCAAGCTCTTCAAGCCTTCCGTCACCTGATATCAGGAGCTTCGGTTCTGTTGAGGTTGGACAACACGACTGCGGTAGCATACATCAAGAGACAAGGGGGCACACGCAGTCTAGACCTACTAAAGGAGGTCAGTCCGATTATGGTCTGGGCCCAGGCGAATTTGTTGAATCTAACGGCAGTTTATCTCCCCGGAGTCCAGAATGTCCAGGCGGACTTCCTCTCAAGAGTAGCCTTGGACAACAACGAGTGGTCCCTCCACTCAGAAGTGTTCAGTTGGATTCTGTCTCTGGGAGTAACACCGGAAGTGGACCTCTTTGCATCACCCTGAAATGCGAAACTCGAGAAGTATTACACGAGGAATCGTTGTCCCCAGGCTTACGGGATAGATGCGTTGACGGACCAGTGGAGGTTTCTCAAGGCGTATGCCTTTCCCCCAGTCCCGGTCATTCTCCGTTTTCTATCAAGACTACGCTGGGAAGAAGCCGAAATAATAGCGGTAATCCCATACTGGCCCAACAGGCCATGGTTTCCTCTCCTGACGCAGCTCAGTTGTCGGGACCCAGTCCCTCTTCCTCCCAGGCCAGATCTCCTGCTACAGGGAGCATCGCTTCACCCATGTCCATCCCATCTCCACCTGATCGTTTGGTGGTTGAAAGGGAAAGGTTAACAGCCTTGGGGTGTCCGAACACAGCAATTGAGACCCTGATGAGTGCCAGGAGAGAGGGTACTAATAATAGAGTATACCAAAGAATCTGGGCAAGATTTGTGAGTTTCATCTCTACTGTTGGGGGTTCGTTCAAAGACCCAAAAATATCGGACATTCTGGGTTTCCTGCAGACAGGCCTGGAGTTGCCCTTGGCCGTTACCTCTCTTAGAGTTCAAGTCTCTGCGATTTCTGCATTCACAGGCATTGCTTGGGCAAAACATCCTCTCGTCAGGCAATTCTTCAAGGGGGCAACAAGACTTAGACCTCAAAGGAGGCCAAGATTCTCCAAGTGGGATCTTCGGACTTCTTTTCAGGAGAAGAATTTTGGCAAATGGATCAATTGTCCATCAAAGACCTTTTTCTCAAGACAGTATTCCTGGTGGCCATAACATCTGCCAAAAGGGTATCTGAGATTAGCTCTCTGGGTTTCATAGAACCCTTTATCACCTTTTTTCCTGATAGAGTGGTCTTGATCCCCGTGTTGGGATCAAACCCCAAAGTGACGTCCGTCTTTCATGAGAATCAAGAAATAGTTCTCCCAACATTCCATTCACCTGACAATTCTAGCATCCATCCTCTAGATGTCAGAGAAATCCTAAGACTCTATTTGGAAGCGACGGCTCCCTTCCGGAAATCGGATTACCTTTTCATCTACTTCCAGGGGAAGAACAGAGGATTACGTGCTTCCTCCAGATCCATCTCAGCCTGGATTGTCCAGGCCCACTCAACTAGGAGTGTTTCAACGTCTTGGGCAGCTTCCCGTCATGTGTCTGCAGAAGTGATTTGCAAAGCAGCTTCGTGGTCATCGATAAATACATTTATGACTCACTATTGTGTTGAGCCAGCGGCTCTTTCCTCAGTTAATTTTGGTTTGAATGTCTTATCTGTTGACGGTGCCAATTAAAACCTTTTTTCTTTAAACCAGCAATATTTCCCACCCGGGAGTGTATGGCTATTTATTTCCCATACGTAGGCTGCCATGGAGTCTGTCAGGAAAATGGAAAATTTATATCAAATACTTACCGTAATTTTCCTTTCCTGATGGACTCCATGGCAGCAGGAGTTCCCTCCCATTGCTGGAGTAGGCTAAGTTATGGAACACGGTGCCTAGCTGGGAGCAAAGATTTATGCGAGTGGGGTCCTATGAGGTAGGAGAGGCGGGATTAACCCATACGTAGGCTGCCATGGAGTCCATCAGGAAAGGAAAATTACAGTATTTGATATAAATTTTCCATTTCTTTAAGCATCGTGCATACAGGTCCCCCTGTACTCTTTATTCCACATTCATTGATATACAATTGCTCACTATATCACAGTTTTAATATTTTTAATATTTTAAAAATATGTTATTTTATCCTTGTTCCCTTTTATATTTGTCATTCTAGTATTGTAGTTTAGAAATATTGCAAGTTTCATGCACATTTTTCCAATTACACTTAGTGGATCGCCTACCATAATGTGCCTGTGTATTGTACTATTATGACATTGCCAAGAAAATATCAGTGTGTTACTGTATGTTTAACGCAGTATATATCAGTGCCTTACTGCACGTTTAATGCAGTATATACCGTGCGTTACTGCACATTTAACGCAGTATATAGCTGTGAGTAACTGCACGTTAAATGCAGTATATATCAGTGCGTTTCTGTACATTTAATGCAGTATACGTATATCAGTGCATTACTGCACGTTTAATGCAGTATATATCCGTGCGTTACTGCACGTATAACACAGTACATATCAGTGCATTACTGTACGTTTAATGTAGTATAAATCAGCGCGTTATTGCACGTTTAATGCAGTATATATCAGTGCATTACTGTACATTTAGCGCAGTATATATCAGTGCGTTACTACAGGTTTAACGCAGTATATATCAGTGCATTACTGTATGTTTAACGCAGTATATATCCATGCATTACTGCACGTTTAATGCAGTATATATTAGTGCGTTACTGTACATTTAATGCAGTATATATCAGCGTGTCAATGTACATTTAACGCAGTATATTTGAGTGTGTTACTGCACCTTTAACACAGTATATATCAGTACGTTACTGTACGTTTAAAGCAGTATATATCCGTGCGTTACTGCATGTTTACTGCAGTATCTATCAGTGCATTACTGCATGTTTAATGCAGTATATTTCAGTGCACTACTGCTTCTTTAATGCGGTATATAACAGTGTGTTACTGCACATTTAACGCAGTATACTTGAGTGTGTTACTTTACATTTAATGCAGTAGATATCAGTGCGTTACTGCATGTTTAACACAGTATATATCAGTGCGTTACTGTACGTTTAACGCAGTATATTTGAGTGCGTTACTGCATGTTTAATGTAGTATATTTCAGTGTGTTGGTGAACGTTTACCACAGTATATTGCAGTGCATCAGTGCAATTTTACTGCAGTATATTGTAGTGCGTCAGTGGAGTGTGTCTGTGTAGTGAGTACTTAAGTTAAAGCGCACCAAACACCATTTTCCACTGATTAAAGTGAATCCACGTACACATTTCCACTTTATCACAGTTTGTTAATAAGCGTCTGGGATGCCAACAAGGGGAGGCAGACGTTCCCATGGCACTGTGAGGGGG
The DNA here is from genome assembly GCA_028564925.1 of Lithobates sylvaticus. NCBI lineage: Eukaryota > Metazoa > Chordata > Amphibia > Anura > Ranidae > Lithobates > Lithobates sylvaticus. The sequence goes on from CM053026.1 coordinate 295,288,891, forward strand.
CTAGCAGCGTATGTGTCCACAGGCAAAGGTGGACATGGTCCGTCCTCTGGCAGGGCATAATTTCCTCTGTTTATTGATGTTGCCCATGCCATCCAGACAGAGCATGCAGAAGAAGTGGTGGACGGGCCTACTAAACCATCTTCTTCCTCCTCATCCTCCATCACCCAAGCAGAGACTAGTGTCAGTCCATTGCAGCTGACAGAGTGGCTTATTCTGTCTCATTGTCCACAGCTACTCCTGCCATAACCCCAGCATCAGGCATGGAGGAGTCAGCTGAGTTATTTGAACACAGTGTCAGCCACTTGCTCCTTGATGATGCACAGCCATTACTTGATTCAGATTTTGGTTCTGAGGTTGAGGAAGGTAGGAACATGAGCCTACAGAGAGGGGAGAACACTGGTAAACAACAAATTGTCAGTCATGTTCCCCCAGCCGCAGCGTATTGCCAAGTTATCTCCAGTGATAATGAGGATGGAGGGGATGATGATGATGATGAGGTCACTAATGCAACTTGGGTGCCAGATAGAGCAGAGGAGGAAAGTGAGGGTAAGGCACAACCCCAAAGAGGCAGCCATCATAGAAGAATAAAGAGCAGCCACCCTATTCCACCAGATTGTAGAGCTCTTATCTCCCGGCCCACTTCCCACAGCTCAGCTGTTTGGGCCTTAATTAGCAAATATGCAGCCGATCGCACTGTTGCAATTTGCAAACTTTGCCTCAAGCACATCAGGTGTGGCAAAAACACCAGCCATGTGGGTACCACATACTTGACAAGGCATTCAACCTCCGACCACTCAACCCGTTGGCAAGAGCACCTGAAAGCCACACAAAAGGGATGCAATTCTGCCCTAACCTTTCCAGTCTACCTCCTCTATACCTCATGATCTCTCAGCAGCCTTCATTCACAGGGATGAGGGTATCGTGCAGGGTGTCCCAGGTCCTTGCAACACATCTGCCAATAACACACCACCAGCTATAGACTACAGCAGGCAAATTTCTTTGCCCCATCTGCTACAGCGAGAAAAAAATACAGTCACTGCCACCCACATGCCCAGCGTCTAAATTCTAAACTTCTGCCTTTTCGTCTGGTGAATTCTGCCCCCTTCCATGAATTTGAAGAATATGCTGTACCACAATGGCAGGATCACATTCACTATTTCTTTTCAGGTAAGGCTATTCCAGCTCTCTACCATCAAATGGAAGGCAATGTTGTGTCATCGTTGAGCAAGGCAGTCAGCCTCAAGGTTCACGTTACTGCTGGCACGTGGTCCAGCAAGCATGTTAAGGGACAATATATTTCGTCCACAGCACACTGGATAACTCTGCTTGCAACTCCACCCCCTCCTCCTCCCCCTCCATGACCTCCTCTGCTGAATTGTCCCATGAACTACAAGTACCCCCTAAGCATTCAAGGGGCTATTCAGTGAGTCAGGCTGAAAGGTGCCATGCAGTGCTTCAGCTTGTCTGTTTAGGGCACAGGAGCCACACCAGAGCAGATATTCTGGCAGCTCTGCAGAGGCAGGTCCAGAGGTGGTTAAAGCCACGCCAGCTGGAGCCATGAATGGTGATGTGCGATAATGGCACAAGCTTCATATCTGTAACATGCCTGGCACATGTCCTCAGTGTTTTTAAATAGGTACCCAGGATTGGAAGATCTGCTGAAGCAATCCAGAAGAGTCCATAGCCATTTCAGGCGGTCATACACAACCAGTGCTCATATGGCTGAAATTCCACCTGCCCGTAAACTGCCTGATTTGTGACATGCCCACCAGGTGGAACTTGACTTTGGAAATGCTGAAGCGGCTTCACATGCAGCAAAGGGACGTCAATGAGTACCTGTGTGAGTATGGCACAATGACAGTCTCAGGCCGGCTCCGCTTTTTTCCCATGCCAATGGCTGCTAATAAAGTATGCATGCACTGTACTGTCACCATTTGAGGAGGCCACAAAGATGGTGAGCCGCGACAATGCATGCATCAGTGACACAATCCCTGTTGTGTTCCTGCTGGAGCAGACTCTGCATAGCATTATTGATAGGGCACTTGAGGAAGAGCAGCGAGAGGAAGAGGAGGACTTCCTTTCCTCCCAAGGCCTGCTTTATGAAGACACCTTCTTCCTATGCCACAGAACACACAAAAGGAGAAGGAAGAGGAAGATTTTGGCAGCTTTGGAGGCATTGAAGCAGAGCAAAACATACGTCAACCCTTAACAGATGTTTTTTTGTGGCCAGAACCCTTGGGAGTAGTATGTGGCTGGGAGGAGGCAGTTCCAGATACTGTAATCCTCAGTGACCCCGAGGAGTCTGCCACTTCATACCTCCGCAAACTTGTGGTGCATGGGCTCCCTCATTCTTTAAAGCCTGCAAAAGGACCAGAGAATACGTGGCATCAAGGAAAAGGATCACTATTGGTTGGCAACCCTCCTTGACCACCGTTACAAGGGGAAAGTCTCATAACTCATCTCGTCCCCACAGACGGAGCAGACGATGAAATCTCATGAGAACACCTTAAAGAGGAGTTTTTGTGACGCCTTTCCCGCCTTTGTCACTGGGCTGCCCTGCATCCAGCGTGCTTTCCAAAGGGGCATTCATTGTTGCTGGAGGTTTTGTGACAGATAAAAGAGCACATCTGTCCACAGACTCCATGGACCAGCTGACATTTATAAAAATGAATCAGTCCTGGATTAGCAGCAGCTATATAGCCCCTCATACCAATGTTGCTGATTAAGTGCTTTCTGGATTTCAAATCTCTGAAAGACTGTCTAGGATGCCAAGCTTTGTGGGTGTTGATTTCATCAGGAAAAACTGGTCTTTGGATGTCTGTGGTGCCTTCACACCGTAACCCTATCAAGGTACTCTTGATGAAAGCAAGAATTGGCCTTTTTGTCAAAAACTGCAATAAAATGCACCTGTCAAACAGGTGCGGATAAAAATGGTCTTTAGTGTTAATTGTGTCCAAGAAACCTACACCAAAAACATTCTTCCAGATGAAATCAACACCCACAACACTAGGCAGCCCAGTTGGAGCTTACAAGTTCTCTTAAACCATGTAACCCCATACATGCTGGGCAATGACACAGACAGGCAGGGGGTACAGATCTCACTAGTGACATTCAGAAGGCACTATGACAGCCCAGACTTCAGAGATCAGTATTAACTATGCTGGAGACTATCACTGGAGACACACAGGGGAGAGAGAAATATTTTTTATACTCTTTCTGTATAAGCAGAGGAGAAAGGGGAATAAACTGGGCAGCTATACAGACTTAAACCCATAACTGCTGGGGAATGAGTGACATTCACTTGGCATGATGTTTACATTGGCAGGCCTAGTGTACCCTCCCACATTCACTGCAATTCCCAAAGAATGTTGGGAAGTGTAGTTTCATTATAGTGTACAGAGGGAGATGAGGAGATGATGTAATCCCAGGTGTAACACCTCCTCCTTGATAGAACAGATGCTGACATTTTTTGAATTAGAGATGACTTCCTGAAAATTCAATTAGACTTTTCTCTTCAATGGTAAGGAATTTCACAAATGTATTAACTGTTTAGTGTTTTGTGTAGGGCGGTGTACTTTTTTTTGCCGATCCCAGAGTTATGCTTTATAAACCATTGCTGTGTGTATGTTTGCAGTGTATCAAGCTGTTCACACTATTATTATACAGGATTTATATAGTGCCAACAGTTTGCGCAGTGCTTTACAATATAGAGAGAGGACAGGACAATTACAATACAGTTCAATACAGAAGAGATGGGAGGGCCCTGCTCATGATTCTTACAATCTAAAGGGAGGGGTAGGTGGTAAAGCTACTGGTAAACTGATGGAGGCAGCTTGGGTATGGTTCGTAGGTGGAGGTGGGATAGGCTTCCCTTAATAACTGAGTTTTCAGGGATTGCCTAAATGCGGACAGGGTGTGGCCTGACTGGACATACTGGGGCAGGGAGTTCCAGAGGATGGGAGAGGATCTGGAGAAGTCCTGGGGGTGAGCATGGGAGGATGTAACAAGGGAGCTAGAGAGCAGGAGGTCTTGGGAGGAGTGGAGAGGACAATTTGGGCGATATCTGCAGATGATGTTGGTGATGTAGCTGGAGGCAATGTTGTGGATGGCCTTGTATGTTGTGGTAAGTATTTCAAATTTTATACGGTGGGGTAGTGGAAGCCAGTGAAGGGATTGGCAATGAAGAGCAGCAGTCACGGATGGGATAGTAAGGTGTATTAGTCTAGCAGCAGCATTCATAATCGACTGAAGGGGGCATAGTTTGTGTAAAGGTAGGCCAGCAAGGAGAGAGTTGCAGTAGTCAAGGCAGGAAATAACCAAGGAGTGAATAAGTTGTTTTGTGGTGTCATTCGTCAGGAAGGAGTGAACTCTTGAAATGCTGCTGTGGTTAAGATGGCAAGATGTAACCAGTGATTGAATATGGGTGAAGGAGTGGTCAGAGTCTAGGATTACACCCAGCACCCTGGCATGTGAGGGACCAAGGGTTGTGCAGTTGATCTTAATGGTAAAGTCATGGGGAGGGGATCAGGGAGGAGGAAATATTACCGGCTCAGTTTTAGAAAGATTCAGTTTGAGGAAATGGCGTGACATCCATACTGATACGTCACTCAGTAATTTTGTGATACGTGAGGACATTGAGGGGGTAAGTTGAAGAGTGGAGAGATAGATCTGGGTCGTCAGCTTGGAGGTGGTATTGGAAGCCATGAGAGAGGCCCAGGGAAGAGGTATAGAGAGAAAATAGGGAGGGCCCAAGGATGGGGGGGTACCCCAACAGAAAGAGGAAGAGGAGCGGAGGAGATGGTGATTTATGTGACACTGAAATTGTGCTGAGATAGGTAAGAGAAGAACCATGAAAGAGCAGAATCATGGAGGCCAAGGGAGTGGAGTTGGTTGAGGGGGAGCGTGTGGTCAAATGTGGCAAATGCAGCAGAAAGGTCCTAGAGTTTGATAATGGAGTACTGGCCATTGATTTTAGAAGTTAGTAGGTCGTTGGTGAGTTTTAGTAGGACAGTTTCAGTGGAATGTTGTGGGCAGAAGTGGGACTATAGAGGATTGAGAAGGTTGTTTTTTCAGCGAGGTAGCATCTCATACGGTTGTGGACAATGCGTTCAAGAAGCTTGGAGGTAAACGGGAGCAGGGAAATGGTTATTTAAACAGGTGGGGTCCAGTGAGGGCTTTTTTTAAGTATGGGGGTAACCAGTGCATATATGAGCAGGGAGGGAACGGTGCCAAAGGAGAAGTTGAAGATGTGGGTTATAAAGTTTAGGATTAGAGTTGAGCGGACACCTGGATGTTCGGGTTCGGCGGGTTTGGCCGAACTTCGGAAAAAAGTCCGGGTTCGGGACCGAATTTGACCCGAACTTGACCCCGAACTCCGAACCCCATTGAAGTCAGTGGGGACCCGAACTGTTGAAGAGTAAAATGGCTGTAAAAAAGTCATGGAAAGGGCTAGAGGGCTGCAATTGGCAACAAAATGTTGTTAAGAGCATGGCAAGTGCTCTGCAAACAAATGTGGATAGGGAAATAACTTAAAATAACATAAAAAAATAAAAAATAAAAATAATATGCTGGAGGCCCCCTTCTCAGCAGAAGAGGTACAGGAAGTCATTAAGAACCTCAGAAACTCAACGGCATGATGCCACACATATGGTGGGAATGCCCCAGAATACGCCCTTTCTGGAAAAAAATATTACATTTAATGGATAAGATAGTGGGAAAATAAAAAACTTGGAAATTAAAAAAATAAAAAAATTGTAATCTTGACCTAGGAGGACAAGGTCCATATGGAGTAGGAGGTTGAGGTGGCAGTGGATGTGGCGGTGTAGGTGGAATCGGCGGTGGAGGAGTTCGAGGTAGCCAACACTGATTCAAAAATACAACAATGGCTGGGTAAGGCTGATAGTGATGTGTCGAATTCTGTCCCCCGTCACAATGTCTGCCCTGTACAGTACGTAGGACAAGGGGATTTCGAAACTCTCCGAAGATGATGCGCGGTGAGTCCAGGTTCAAGCCACATCATCCGAGGTTGAAGCCTAGCCAAGCGAGCCCATGAGGGGCCCTGTTAGTATGTGCTACCGTATGTCCACTTGGATGGTGGGGCTTGAACCTGCACTCATGGCACAGGCGCCGTTCATCTTCAGAGATTTTGAGAATCTCCTTGTCCTCCGTACTGCGCAAGCGCTGCGCCTCCGATCACAATCCGATGGCCAGACAGTTTTTGTCAGAACACCAGTATACGTGTCTATTCTGCACAAGGTACGGACAAGTCCTGTGGGATCCATGCCTGGTTCATTTTAACCACTTCAGCCCCAGACCAATTGGCAGCCAAAGGACCAGGCCCCTTTTTGCAATTCGGCACTGCGTCGCTTTAACTAACAATTGCGCGGTCATGCGACGTGGCTCCAAAACAAAATTGGCGTCCTTTTTTTCCCACAAATAGAGCTTTCTTTTGGTGGTATTTGATCGCCCCTGCGGTTTTTATTTTTTGCGCTATAAACAAAAATAGAGCGACAATTTTGAAAAAAATGCAATATTTTTTACTTTTTGCTTTTTGCTTTGTTTAGGCCGATACGTATTCTTCTACATATTTTTTGGTAAAAAAAATCGCAATTAGCGATTATTGATTAGTTTGCGCAAAAGTTATAGCGTTTACAAAATAGGGGATAGTTTTATAGCATTTTTATTAATATTTTTTTTTTATTAGTAATGGCGGCGATCAGCGATTTTTATTGTGACTGCGACATTTTGGCGGACACATCGGACATTTTTGACACATTTTTGGGACATTTGTCATTTATACAGCAATCACTGCTATTTAAATAGCACTGATTCCTATGTAAATGACAGTTGTAGTTAGGGGGTTAACCACTAGGGGGCGGGGAGGAGTCAGTGTGACGTGTTGTGTTTTTTTTTTACAGTAGGGGGGCGTGGCTGTACGTCTGACGTCATTGATCGGCGTTCCCGATGACAGGGAACCGCTGATCACTGACAGTCAGTGTAGGAAGCGCGGGGAGAGGTTTGTTTACACAAACCTCTCCCCGTTCTGGAGAGGCGGCTGCGCTTGTCTGTGATAACGCCTCCCTTCTGTGCTAAATACACGTTCAGATAATACACTGGCTGCAGGGCAGGCCATCACCTCCAAGGCGTAAAGGGCAAGCTCAGGCCATGTGCCCAATTTGGAGACCCAGAAGTTGAAGGGGGCAGACCCGTCATTCAGTACGTGTAGGCGTGTGCACACTTACTGCTCCACCATGTTGGTGAAATGCTGCCTCCTGCTAAGATGTTCCATCTCAGCTGGTGGTGCTGGTTGTTGTGGCGTGCTGACAAAGTTTTTCCACATTTCGGCCATGCTAACCCTGCCTTCTGAGGTGCTGGCGGTGCCCCGGCTGCGTTGGCGACCTCTTCCTCCTCCTATGCCTTCGCCTTGTGCTTCCACCGTACACCCGCTGTCAAGTGGGAATGCCACCAGCAGCGCGTCTACCAGCGTGCGCTTGTACTCGCGCATCTTACGATCACGCTCCAGTGAGGCAATTAAGGACAGCAGGTTGTCCTTGTAACGGGGATCCAGCAGGGTGGCCACCCAGTAATCAGCACCAGTTAAAATGTGGGAAACTTGGCGGTCGTCATGTGTGCCAGGCTGCCCAGAGGCAACAAAAAGCTGTCCTCTGTGGGAGGTGTATCGTCTGTGTCCTCTGTATCCCCCCAGCCACGCACCAGTGATGAACATGAGCTGGTCTGGGTGCCACCCTGCTGTGATCATGGTTCCTCCTCCTCCATCTCCTCCTCATCCTCCACCTCGTCATCCTCCAGAACTGTGCCCTTGCTGCCAGACAATTGTGTACCTGGCGCTTGCTGGTGCAGGAACCCACCCTCGTAGCCACTTGTGAATGACTGCCCTGAAAGCCTTGTAAATTATCCCTCTTCCTTCTCCTTCTCCTCCTCCTGTGCCACATCCTCTTCCATCATCGCCTGAAGCGTTTTTTCAAGGAGGCATAGAACTGGGATAGTAAAGCTGAGAACGGCGTCATCGGCACTGGCCATGTTGGTGGAGTACTCGAAACAGCGCAACAAGGCACACAGGTCTCGCATGGAGGCCCAGTTATTGGTGGTGAAGTGGTGCTGTTCCGCAGAGTGATTCACGCGTGCGTGCTGCAGCTGAAGCTCCACTATCGCCTGCTGTTGCTCGCACAGTCTGGCCAGCATGTGCAAGGTGAAGTTGCACCTTGTGGGCACGTCACATATGAGACGGTGAGCTGAAAGGCCGAAGTTACGCTGCAGCGCTGACAGGCAAGCAGCAGCAGGGTGAGAACGCCGAAAGTGCGCACAGACGACACGCACTTTATGCAGCAGCTCTCGCATATCGGGGTAATTTTTAAGGAACCTCTGGACCACCAAGTTCAGCACATGCGCCAGGCAAGGGATGTGCGTCAAACCGGCTAGGCCCAGAGCTGCTACGAGATTTCGCCCATTATCGCACACCACCAGGCCGGGCTTGAGGCTCACTGTCACCAACCACTCATCGGTCTGTTGTTCCATGTCGCTCCACAACTCCTGCGCGGTGTGGGTTTTTTCCCCCAAACAGGAAAGTTTTAAAACTGCCTGCTGTCGTTTACCCCTGGCTGTGCTGAAGTTGGTGGTGAAGGTGTTACGCTGACCGGATGAGGAGGCGGTAGAGGATGAGGAGGCGGAGTAGGAGGAGTTAGCAACAGGAGGCAAACTGAAGCGCCCTGCAATCCTCGGTGGTGGAAGGACATGCGCCAAACTGCTATCCGCCTCAGGCCCAGCCGCCACTACATTTACCCAGTGTGCTGTTAAGGAGATATAACGTCCCTGACCGTGATTACTGGTCCACGCATCCGTAGTTAGGTGGACCTTGCCACAGATAGCGTTGCGCAGTGCACACCTGATTTTGTCCCCCACTTGGTTGTGCTGGGAAGGGATAGCTCGCCTGGAAAAGTAGTGGCGGCTGGGCACAACGTACTGTGGGACAGCCAATGACATCAGCCTTTTAAAACTCTGCGTCTCCACCAGACGGAATGACAGCATTTCAAAGGCGAGGAATTTTGAAATGCTGGCATTCAGGGCAGGGATCGCGGGTGGCTAGGGGGGTACTTCCTCTTCCGCTCCAGTGTTTGGGAGATAGAGAGCTGAACGCTTCCATGGGACATTGTGGAGATGGTTGGTGACCCAGGTGGTAGTGTTGCTGGCAGATCCTCTGTTTGCGGGTTGGCAGGTGCCACTGTCACTACAGAGGTGGATGAAGAGGCCGAGACTGCAGCAGAAGAGGAAGCAGGAGGAGCCAGAGACCTTTCTTGGTTTTTGAGGTGTCTACTCCACTGCATCTCATGCTTTGCACTTAGATGCCTGGTCATGCAGGTTGTGCTCAGGTTGAGAACGTTTATGCCTCGCTTCAGGCTCTGATTGCACAGTGTGCAAACCACTTGTGTCTTGTCATCAGCACATTGTCTGAAGAACTGCCATGCTAGGGAACTCCTTGGACCTGGCTTTGGTGTGCTCGGTCCCTTGCTGCGTTGGGCAGTAGCAGACGTACTGTCTAGGGGACAGACGCTCCGTTTTTGCACCCTGCTCCCTCTTCTGCTGTGCTGGTGGCTCTGTGCGACCACCGCCTCTTCCTCCGAACTGCACTGGTCACCTGCATGACGTTGATTCCATGTGGGGTCAAGGACCTCATCGTCCTCCACATCATCTTCCACCCAGTCTTCACCCCTGCCCTCCTTGTCGGTCTGCACAATGGCGAAAGCAGCAGCAGTAGGCACCTGTGTTTCGTCATCATCCGAGACGTGCTGCGATGGTCCTCCCATGTACTTATCATGAAACATAAGTGGTTGGGCATCGGTGCACACATTCTCTTCCACTTCTGGGGCAGGGCTAGGTGGATGGCCCTGGGAAACCCTGCTAACAGAGTCATCAAAAAGCAGAAGAGACTGCTGCATGATTTGGGGTTCAGACTGCTTGGCTGATTTGCAATGGGGTGAGGTGAAAGACTGATGGACATCAGCTGCAGGTGCCAACTATAAACTTTCATCAGGAGACTGGGTGGGAGACAATGTAAAGGAACCGGAGGCACTGTCAGCAACCCAATCTACTATCGCCTGTACTTGTCCTGGCCTCAACATTCGTACAGCCTCATTAGGAGCGCCGAAATGCCGCTGCAGGCTCTGTCGCCTACTCGCACCTGAGGAAGGTGTTTCACTTGTGCGTTTAGCTGACACAGATCGACCAAGTCCTCTCCCTGCAACAGGAGCTCCACCAGCAGCACCAAGACCGGGGCCACGTCCCTTTTTTGACAATCTCATATTTTCAAAATGTATGATCTTGCCCTAAATGGGTGTTTTTGCAATAGCAGAATACACCCACGGTATGTACAGCGTGTATCTCAAAAACGGAAAAACTGCAGAAAATGCTATGAAAAAAAAAATTTCACTCAAATTTTTTTTTTGGAATAGCACAATCGAAGAAAGATAGATCGATTGAATTTCACACACTGCTGCAAGCATGCAGAAAACACTGCAAAATTGTATTTTTTTGCAAAGTTTTTGCAATAGCAGAATACACCCAGAGTATGGTGTATCTCACAGTAACATATGCAGTGATGGTGCAATGAGCTTGCAGATAAAAGTTATATTTTGTCTGGCACTGGGCTCATGGCAGTGTAAAAAGAATGTGCACTAGACATGTGCGATTATTTTCGTACAAATTCGTAATTCGTACGAATTTTTAGAAATTTCGAAATTTTTCGTAAAAGAATGTTTGTTATATTTTTTGGATGATTTGTCATTTTTGTTTTTTGTTTGGAATACATATTTTCAGGATAATTTATTGAGATTTTTGAGGGGGGTTGTGTGTCTCAACTTAGCAAAACCACATTATTAACATTTGTATTTGTTGCTTAAATTTACTAGGAGTTTGTTTGTTGTTGGTGCCCCTTGTTAATTGGACTTTATGATTTGTGAAATGTACCTGCCTACTCACAAATAAACTGTCATTGTAGAAAAGTAAAACACATAGGCAATGTTTTTTTCAACTCAAAAATACCTTTATTTAGGTCTCAGCAACAAACCAAAGAGGAACGCAGCGATGGAGAAACTTGGGGAATTTGCAAAGCCTTGGACACCCACGGCAAACATCATTTTTGAAGCTTCTAAAATTAGTGGCCTGAGGAGTACGTATCTTAAGGGGAGTGCTATCTGGTCCTGAAGTCCAAAACATCCGGAACTGCAGCAGATGCCATCTAGGTCCCCAGGCTCTGGTACTACGAAAGGCTCCATCTTCTCTCAGACCAGACTGAATCCAGGTCGTCACTCTCTTGTCTTCCTTCCACGCTTCCTTGCACACTGTGGCTGTGGTGCTGGTGGGGTGGCAGAAGGAGGAGGAGGAGGAGGAGGCGGAGCAAGGTCACTATCGCAAACATGTGTGAGTGGGGTCATCCCCCCAGCCATCCCCTTATTTAGGACCTTGAGGATGACATCCTCACACATGTTGCGTTGCCCCACCTCCATAGCCATCATTTTCGTGGCAACCACGGAGCCAAAGGCCTCCTCGTAGGTGGGTGTGGCATGTAGGGAGGCTGAAGCCTCTCTGATCAGCCGGAGCCCTGACTCTCCCGCCTCACCCCCCTTATCGGCCTTTTGTAGGGAAGGCGGAGGGGAGGGACTTGGAAGACAGTCAGGCTCCTAGGCCTACCCCTGTCATGAAGGCTCTGCCAGTGGCCGGCGCCATGAAGATCCTGCCAGTAATCAGCGCCTCAGCATCCCTGGTACCCGTTCGCGGGTGCCATTGCGCATGCGCGAGCGCGCGCGTACGCGCCCGCAAACGAGAGCGCGCGTGCGCGGACGAGTGCGCGCCCCCATTGGCGCCAATGAGGCTATTTAAACCCGTCTGTCACAGACGGTCCCCGCTGTCTGCTCTACAGCGTTCTGTGAGAAACCTGATCTGAAGTCTGTTTACCTGTGTTTGACCCGGCTATCCTTGACCTTCCGCTCTTCCCCTGCAAACGACCTTGGCTTGTCTGTGACCATTCTCCTGTCTTACCCATCTGTACTGCGCTGCCAGCCTGATACCCGACCCAGCCTGTCTGACCATCCAAGTCTGCCTGTTGTTCCAGTCTACATACAGATCCAAGTCTGCCTGTTGTTCCAGTCTGAATACAGTTCCAGCCTGCCTGTTGTTCCAGTCTGCATACAGTTCCAGTCTGCCTGTTGTTCCAGTCTGCATACAGTTCCAGCCTGCCTGTTGTTCCAGTCTGCATACAGTTCCAGCCTGCCTGTTGTTCCAGTCTGCATACAGTTCCAGCCTGCCTGTTGTTCCAGTCTGCATACAGTTCCAGCCTGCCTGTTGTTCCAGTCTGCATACAGTTCCAGCCTGCCTTTGTTCCAGTCTGCATACAGTTCCAGCCTGCCTGTTGTTCCAGTCTGCCTACAGTTCCAGTCTGCCTGTTGCTATCTACTTACCTCATCCGCTGAGCTTATCCAGGGATCTCTCGTTACCGGTCTTACTAGTCCTGCCAGGCACCTGTGCCCCTCCTGACTCCTGGTCCTACTGTCACATTACCAGGGGACCAGCGTGTGGGAGCCGCAAGGGAGGCCCTTCTCTGCTAATCAGACTCATCACTACCAGGGGCGTGACAACCCCCCTCTTGGCTGCCACTACCCACCTCTTGGCTGCCACTAACCCCTACCTCCTCCTGACTGCCACATTCCACAGCCACCTCCTGGCTGAGGTCTTCCTGTGTATGAAAAAGGGACATAGTTTGAGTTATTTGTTCATCAAACACACACAAATTTCATCTAGTGACTGTTGCAAAATGTTTACAAATAGAAAACCATACAATTCTCAGCCCTGCAGTTTAGATTCTGGCCCCAAATGTCTCCAACACTACTGTCTGTTGATATGTCAAACACGTAGGAACTAAGCAATTGGGGATCCTGAATTAAGTGAACATCATTTAGTTTTCACAAAATTGGTTCCAAAACTACTATACCTGGCTCAAGCTGGGCTCCTCCACATTTTCCAGACTGGAAGGCCCAGGTTGCTCCTCGGAAGCCTCATCAGGGGTGGCCTGCGCGGAAGGAAGCGTGGAAGGAGGAGTCGAGAGTGACTCCGTGACATCAGCCTGGTCTTAGAGAAAATGGAGCCTGTCATAGTACCAGAGCTTGGGGACATAGACCTGATCTGCTGCAGCTCCAGATGCTTGGGACTTCAGGACTTTCTTGCGCTCCCTGAAATACGCACTCCTCAGGCTGCCAATTTTGAGTCTTAACTTACGAACGGTTGCCGTGGGCATCCTTGGCTTTACAAATTCCACAAGTTTCAGCATGGCTGCGTACCTCTTTGGTTTGTTGCCGTAATCGGGGTGTTTAGCCAGCCATAATAGGGTCATTTCCCTGTACTTATCAAGGAAGAGGGGGAGAAAACTCACATCGTTGAATCCCTGCATAATCTCTGCAAGACACAACACCACACAAAACACTATAAATAATGTCAGGCTAAACTCTCCTAATCTTCTCCATAAATAAGCCTCAAGGTCTAATCAGTCTAGGCTAGTTATGTACCAAGTTCAAATTGTACCTTCGTTCTAGCGATCGTCTCGTGCGTGAGCTTTCTCTCCCCTCGTCTCACAGATCGTGGCTACGACACAGGCGTGTGACATTTTATATACAGTGCGCATGCGTCAAACTACGCCCGCCCCTGACGATCTTTCTGTCTATTCCCCACCCCTTCTCTTTACGGCGCAGTGGGGAGAGCACATGGCGGGGACACAGCAGGTGCGCTCCAAATATTACACCAACGAGGAGGAGGACGAGGAAAGGCCGGAGGCAGAAACGTCCGTATGAAAAAAATATGGGAGAAATGTTGGAGATGGTGGACATATTAAAGAGGAGCGACTATGATGGAAGTATGGGCCTTACCTCAACCCCAATGTCCGAAAGGCCAAGATCATGTCTAAAGTTGTGAGGAGGCTGTACAATCATTTTGGGGTACAACGATCAAGGAGCAACTGAGGAAACGCTGGTCAGACCTGAAACTGAGGGAGCCCGATCAGTACAGAAAGATCAAGCGAGTTCTTCAAAAAAGTAAGTAGTTGTGTTTTGTGTTTGATTTCTTGCTTGCATACTGCTCCATGTGTTTGGATTTGTTCAATGTTGTACATTAGAAAATGGCCACTTTCATGTTCGTCTGTGCATTCGATCGTACTCAACCTCGATCTTTCTGCCAGTGTCATGTTCGTGTGTGTCCATTCGATGGTACTCAACCTCGATCGTTCGGCCACTTATAATACGAGGTTTGGTGAAGTTTTTAGTGAAAGGAAGTTTGTTCTCAATAGAGATGTCATCAAGAATGTCAAGCTAATTTATTCAATGTAAAGGAGAGGTCACTCAGTAGCTGTTTACCCATCTGGACTCTAGAGCACTAGTGCTGGGACACCCAAACCCCCTTTTTATTATGCTTTTCCACACATGTGCTCCAGTGGATACTAGAGGGGTGTCTCCATCAGACAAACTTCTACCAAAAAGCTAGTAAGTTTAGCACCTTTACAAAGTGACTACATTGGCCAACCAAAAATATTGTCCCTCACTTTCAAGCAATGTTTGACATTTCCTATTTCTGCCCTCAATAGATTTGTGGTGCTAAATCTTCCTTTTGTACATTCTCATAGGGGAGCGAAAACTCGGGACGTCTGAGGAAACCAGAAAACCCACACCTCCCAAAGAAGGGGAAAGACCAGAAGCAGAGGAGGAGGAGGAGGAAGGAGAGATCATAGAACTTGGAGAACTTGTCACCACAACAGGTGAGTGTGGGAGAACACAGCTACTTGTAAGCTAATCAATGTATGCCTGCCTCATTTCCAAGAGACATTTTTTTTTATTTTTGTTTTTTTTAGGTGACGTGGATGTTGTGGAAGAAGAATCGCACTTTACCACTGAAAGTACACACGTACTCATCGGGGAGATAATGGTCTGCAATCGAGATCTAGATGAGATAAAGCAAAACATCAATGATGTTCAACAAAAATTGAAGAACATCATTGATGTTTTAGGGAAAATCTGAAAACGCACCAAGTAATTAACACACATTTGTGGCTGTTTGTGACAACATTTGCAACTTTTAAGAACTGTGTGAAATTTGGAACATGCACACATTGTGTCCACATGTACTAGCTCCCATCATGGTGGATGAATGACAACGTTTTTTTGGGGGTGCAACCACTTTACTAACTACTAAAGTGGGTGTGGTGAAGGGGTTGCACCCCCAAAACACGACCATTGATCCCCATGATGGGAAATGGCATTTTGAACATTCTAGGCATGTGTTTTACCATCTAATGTCCATTTTCAGACCCAAATTGTGTGCATGCTCTAAATTTCCAGTTTCCAGGGGTGACACCCCATGTGATGAAGGCAAGATCAAACACACTTTGAACATATAGTCATGTCTGATCTTGTCTTCACTTTAGAAAGTTAAACTTTGCAAGTTCCTATGTTCTGTTTTGCTACATGCCTGGTTTTAACAAATGCGGAATGTTAGTAAACAATGTTCGGAAGAACCAAGATCTTGTCAGTTTTGCTAAGAAGTTTGGAAACGCACTTGTGAATGTGTTGCAAGTAAACTTTTTTAATTTTCTAAATGTGTGGCTTCCTTATTTAAAAACACAAAAGCATTATGTATGTCAAATGTAAAGGATTTGGGGGCAATGGGTGTTATTTACTAAAGGCAATTCCAGTTTGCACTGCAAGTGTATTTTCCAGGGCACTTTTGCACTGCACTTGTAGAGCATAGTGGATTTGACTTATGTAAATGACACCCACAGTGCTTTGTACGAAAACACGTAGCACACCATTTTTGGGAATACACACATGTCTGACATGGTGATGAAAAGGAGTATTTTGGGTGTCAGTTATGCACTACAAACCTTCTCTAGACAAAAGATTAGGTATCATTCTCCTCTGGAGGTGGCAAGCACAGACTGCCATTTGGAGACGCCAGTATGCGCAAAAAAAAACGTCCAAATTTCACTCAGATTTTTTTTTGGAATAGCACAATCGAAGAAATATAGATCAATTGAATGTCACACACTCCTGCAAGCATGCAGAAAACACTGCAACATTTATTTTTTTGAAATGTTTTTGCAATAGCAGAATACACCCAGAGTATGGTGTATCTCACAGTAACATATGCAGTGATGGTGCAATGAGCTTGCAGATAAAAGTTATATTTTGTCTGGCACTGGGCTCATGGCAGTGTAAAAAGAATGTGCACCAGGTCTTAGAGTTGATTTCGGAATAATTCTTTCCCCCTCAAAACAGGAACCTTGAACTACACTCTCTATCTATGTAGATCGCTTACTAATTATAAGATATTTCAGGAATGTGAACTGACTCCTAGCATGTAATTCCCTCACAGCAGCCAAGCAAATTTCTCTTCACTGTCTAAAGCAGAGTGACACGCTGTGCTGTGTGCCTGTAGCTTATATAGAGGCTGGGTCACATGCTGCACTGGCCAATCACAGCCATGCCATTAGTAGGCATGGCTGTGATGGCTTCTTAGGGCACACTAGTGGAACTAACGTGGATTGGCTGCCCTGCAGCTCTTAAAAAAGGCACCAATACATCGCCGAACACTGGACCCGAACCCAAACACACAGTCAATTGTTCGGGTTCGGGTCCGGGACCCGGACACCCAAAAGTCCGGTACGGATCCGAACTTTACAGTTCGGGTTCGCTCAACCCTATTTAGGATAGATTTGCATGTATGTGTTTAATAAATGTTAACTTTACTTACTTGCCTTATAAATATTTTACATACATTTTATTTACAAATTACTTCTGCATTTTTATTAATAAGAATGAACTGTATTGTATAGCTCCAACCTTCCCTTTGACACCGTACAAGTGTTGAAGAAATTTCTGGCTAAAACTCTATAAATAGAAGTTAACTCTGCAATTGCAGGAACAGATTCACAGGACACAATCAAAGTATCTGTTCTGCCAAAATGTATTATTACATTTTATTTTATACATAGATAAGAAAGGGGTGGTGTGAGATGTTATTAAAAGCTAACAAATAGAAAACTAGTGAATAGAAATAATATCATAACAATTGCAAAAGTAAAAGAGAGGGGCGGGGGAGTAAATATAGAGAGAGCTTTTAGCAGAGGTTTTGTCTGTGTGTTAAGTGAAGGTTACAGAGCACATTTCAACATTGCGGCACAAGATGGAGTCTCTTGTGCTTAAATGAACAATACAGTAAAAGTCCATGTCACAAGCAAGGCATACAAAAGCAGATAATAATCCAGCTAATGCAATCATAATATCAAACTTGTACATAAAACAGTGATTGGCATAATTGCTGAAGATTCACTTAAGATTCCCCAAGGATCTACAATACTGTCATCTAATGTATACTGTTTAGCATTTGCCAAAATAACCTACAGATTGTTGTAGCAGAAGCTTTGTCTGTGTGTTAAGTGAAGGTTACAGAGCACATTTCAGAATAGTAGAACAATATGGTGTCTCTTGTGCCTAAATGAACAATACAGTGAAAGTCGATGTCATTTCCTGCCTTTTGTTTATTTGACACCATTCTTCTCCACGTGACATTCAGCCGATTGCTGGTAACTCCAGCTACATTGGTGCAGAAAGACATTGACCTGTTCAGCTCTCTCCTAGCTTTTCCAGAATAATAGATTCATCAGGGCTGGTGGACCATCTGCTGGTACAGTGGGTGATCACAGAGAAGCATATCCTGATAAGGAAGTAAATAACAAATATGAGAAACAGAAACATCACAATGTAAGTGCTTAATTTCTGTAACCATGTTGCTATGCCGTATAAAAAGTCACCAAGCCTAATCCCTTAAAGGGGTCCCATCCATCTTTAGGAATATCTCTGGCCTTATTTTGTAGTCCACCTATATTAGCAAGATGCCCTTTAATAATGTCTTCATTATCAGAAATGAATATACAACATTAAGTGTAAATAACCTTACACATCCTACCTTGAATTGCAGTGAGACAATTTAGCGTTAATCTATGCTCTAATACTACTTTTTTAAGCTGAGCTATTTCTTCATTTAATAAGCCCATATCAGTGGTAGTAAGGTTAATAATATCATCTACAATTCTAGTGTAATTATTTATTATTTTCATTGCTTCAATTCGCCATCCTGTCCAGGAAGGGAACCATGACCATGCCATGTCGCCTGCAGTGAACAGCTCTCTTTTGAACACTAAAGGGTATTCTGGACTTTGACCTGGTTGCACTTTATCTTTGCGAACAGCCGAAGCAGGTAATAACTTCCCAATATAACATGTACCTGTAACATTAGTAGGAAGCCAGGCGTAAACTTTATCTCCACATATAAAATATAACCCTCTATGTATGGATGGTATTCCTGATCCTAAAAAACTAGATGCAATAACATGGAATCTCAGGTAACCAATATTTCTACATATTGGGAACTGTGAGCAATTTGTACTATAAAGGGTTCTATTTAGTTTTGGATCTGGGATTCAATAATACTGAGCATAGTTTCCTCCATAAACTGTAATGTTTGCTCCAGTGCAATATGAAATGCCCAACTGTGTACATTTTAGGTTAAATAGGCATGTAATGTTTAGACAAATCCGTGGAGTGTCTATGTGCTTTGAAACCATAAAAGTTACTGATCTGTGCTCATTAACTGTGAAAACTAAGTATGAGACATTTATTCTGGTCCTGTTTGGATCAGTGAAGTTGACAGGCATTGCTTTCATGGATATTGTTCCTGTTTGGGGATGTAAGTTAGAACACACCCAGCAGTTACTAGCTTTGCTATAGGTTGCATACAATTTTAACATTTGGATTAACCACTTGCCGACCACCGCATGTACATTTACGTCAGCAGAATGGCACGGCTGGGCAAATGGGCGTACAGGGCATACAGGTATGTCCCTTTAAATTTGCCGCCATATGGTGGTATGCGTGAGCCGTCGGCACACGCGTGACCCTGCCGCAAGCTCCGTGAGTAGGATCACGGGTCCTGCGGACTCGATGTCCGCAGGGATACCCACAATCGTCTCACGGAGAGGAAGAACGGGGAGATGCTAATGCAAACAAGCTTCTCCCCATTCTGCCTAGTGACACTGTCACTGATCATAGCTCCCTGTGATCGAGAGCTATGATCAGTGATGTGTCACACATAACCACACCCCCTAACAGTTAGAATCACTCCCTAGGACACACTTAACCCCTTCCTAGCCAGCTAGTGGTTCACTACCAGTGTAATTTTTACAGTAATCAGTGCAATTTTATAGTACTGATCGCTGTAAAAATTACAATGGTCCCAAAAATGTGTCAAAATTGTCCGATGTGTCGCAGTCACAATAAAAAAATCGCATATCGCCGGCAAAACTAGTAAAAAAAAAATATTAATTTACCAAAAATATGTAGAAGAATACCTATCTGCCTGAGGAAAAAAATATTTTTTTTAACCGCTTCCCGACCGGCCACTGCATATATACGTCAGCAGAATGGCACGGGCAGGCAGAATCACGTACCTGTACGTGATCGTGCATGTGCCTGCCCGTGGGTCGCGCGCGCGCCGCTAGCGGCGCGCTCGCGACCCGGTCGGGAGCTCCGTGACCCCGGCCGCGGGACCAGCGGACCCGATCGCCGCTGGTATCCCGCGATCGGGTTACGGAGCTGAAGAACGGGGAGAGGTCTATGTAAACAATCCTCTCCCCGCGCTTCCTACACTGACTGTCAGTGATCGGCGGTTCCCTGTCATCGGGAACGCCGATCAATGACGTCAGACGTACAGCCACGCCCCCTACTGTAAAAAAAAAACACAACACGTCACACTGACT
Source organism: Lithobates sylvaticus (assembly GCA_028564925.1). Classification (NCBI taxonomy): domain Eukaryota; kingdom Metazoa; phylum Chordata; class Amphibia; order Anura; family Ranidae; genus Lithobates; species Lithobates sylvaticus. The sequence goes on from CM053026.1 coordinate 295,308,755, forward strand.
CCTCCCCGCCCCCTAGTGGTTAACCCCCTAACTACAACTGTCATTTACATAGGAATCAGTGCTATTTAAATAGCAGTGATTGCTGTATAAATGACAAATGTCCCAAAAATGTGTCAAAAATGTCCGATGTGTCCGCCAAAATGTCGCAGTCACAATAAAAATCGTTGATCGCCGCCATTACTAATAAAAAAAAAATATTAATAAAAATGCTATAAAACTATCCCCTATTTTGTAAACGCTATAACTTTTGCGCAAACTAATCAATAATCGCTAATTGCGATTTTTTTTACCAAAAATATGTAGAAGAATACGTATTGGCCTAAACTGAGGAAAAAAAAAATGTTTTTTTATATATTTTTTGGGGATATTTATTATAGCAAAAAGTAAAAAATATTGCATTTTTTTCAAAATTGTCGCTCTATTTTTGTTTATAGCGCAAAAAATAAAAACCGCAGGGGCGATCAAATACCACCAAAAGAAAGCTCTATTTGTGGGAAAAAAAGGACGCCAATTTTGTTTTGGAGCCACGTCGCATGACCGCGCAACTGTTAGTTAAAGCGACGCAGTGCCGAATTGCAAAAAGGGGCCTGGTCCTTTGGCTGCCAATTGGTCCGGGGCTGAAGTGGTTAAGTATATTTTTTGGGGCTATTTATTATAGCAAAAAGTAAAAATAATGCTTTTTTTTTTTCAAAATTGTTGCTCTATTTTTGTGTATAGCGCAAAAAATAAAAAATGCAGAGGTGATCAAATACCACCAAAAGAAAGCTGTATTAGTGGGAAAAAAAGGACGTCAATTTTGTTTGGGAGCCATGCCGCATGACTGCGCAATTGTCAGTTAAAGCGACGCAGTGCCGAATCGCAAAATGTGCTCTGGTCTTTGGCCAGCCAAATGGTCCCGGGCTTAAGTGGTTAAAGGGTAATTTTCCCTTGTCTTAATGCTTACAAACAACAGGAAAAGAAACATAATTTTTATTTCAAAGGATATCATCACTTCAGGAATTTCTTGCAATGACTGGCATGAACCAGGTGGGCTTTCCTTTCAACTTGACAGCGGAACCTGTTGTCCCTCAAATTTTCATTCCCAGCGGCTTTATGATGTTTTGCTTGACCACCACCCAGTTCCCTGGTTGGATTCTGTGAACACCTGAAACAGAATCTGGGTCGAGGATAGAGTTGTAAACACCTTTATGTACTTTATTCAATGTTTTTTGCTAAATCTGAACATATTCTAACAGACTAGAATGAGAAGCCTTCAACTGTTAGGGAACTATAACCCTGTTTTGGTGACCCTCCAAATAAAATCTCATACAGGGACAGCCCATGTGGTTGTTTAGGGGTAGTTCATACAGAATATAGGGCTATTGGCAAAGCTTCCACTCATCCTTTTAACCTGTATCTGCTTTAATTTTTGCACATCTGTTTTTCAAAATTCCATTGAGTCTCTCAATTTTACCACTACTTTGTCGATGATAAGATGTATGGAAAGCTTGCTGTATGTGAATGGCTTCCATTACCTATTTCATTACTGCTCCAGTAAAATGGGTTCCTCTGTCACTCTCAATAGTTTCAGAAACTTCATATCTACAAACTATTTCATTCAAAATTTTATTTGCTGTTGTTTTTGCATTTGGTTTAGCTGCTTGCCAGGCCTCAGGCCAACCTGAGAACATGTCAACGCACACTAGAGCATACTCATAGGAGTCATAGGTGCCTAATCTGGGCATCTGAATGTAGTCTATTTGAATTCTTTGGAAAGGGAAATCTGGCTTAGGAAAATGCTTCTGGGGAACAGGGACAGGCCTCCCTGCATTGTACAGAGCACAAATGAGACACGAAGCACAAAACCTGGCTGCAAGTGCACTAAATCCAGGTGCTATTCAATAGCAGTCAGTAAGTGCCACCATCATGCCCTTAGCAAGATGACTGACACCAGTTGTGCTAAAACTGGGGACAAACTCCTGGGTAGAAACCACTTGTTCTCAGCACTCCACAGACCCTGCTAATTTTGGGTAGCATTATATTTGATCCACTTATTCTTCTCCTCGTCAGGCGCTTGGTTCTGCAACTGAATTACATTTTCTATATTCCACTGCTCTTGATGAAGGGAATCTTTCCCCACTACCTGGGCGACCCCTACAGTGTGTGTAACTCCAAATGCCATAAGGGCAGCATCCTTTGCCGCTTGGTCTGCTAAACAATTACCTCTGGCTGTCATGTCATTTCCCCTTGCATGTCCTTTTACCTTCAAGATGGCAACTTCTGCTGGTCTCAAATAGCCTCTCTATGAGTTTTGCATGTCTCACTGGCTTCCCTGCACTAGTCAGAAAGTTCTGTGCTTTCCAAATGGGCCCAAATCATAAACTAATACAAAGGCATATCTGCTGGCAGTGTAAACATTTCCCTTTTGATTCTCTAGGAGTTTACATGCCTTGACTACAGCACACAACTCAGCTTCCTGTGCTGACATCTGGGGTGTCAATGCTTCTTGAAGTAAAATAGTATCTGTAGTGGTTACAGTAAACCCTGTGTGTGGCTGACCAACATCAGTGTAAAATCTGGAACCATCTACGAATAAGTTTCTGTCATAATCTGATAAAGGCTCATCTTTTGTTGGTGTGACAGATGCCCTTTCTACCTCCATCAGAGCCATACAATCATGAGAAAAACTCTCAGGTTCTACATAAGTACCATTTGTTGCAACTTCCTCATCAATTATAGGAAGAAGAGTAGCCGGATTCAAAGTAACACATTGTTTGATTGTCAAATTTGATGGAGCAAAAAGAGCAGACTGGTACTTCTACTGGCAGACACATGTCTGATATTTACTTGATTTATGATTTCCTGTGCTGCATGTGGCACATACAGGGTCAGAGCAGAGTCTAGTGCAATCTCAGTTACTTTGTCTAGCAGAAAAATGCAGGCTGCTATGACTCGTATACAACTGGGGGAGCTTTTGATGACAGGGTCTAATGAGGCTGATATATACATCACATGCCTCTGTTTGCCTCCATGTAGCTGGGTGAGTACACCTGCAGCATATTCATTGACTTCATGACAAAACAATGAGAAGGTCTCTGTATAGTCAGGAAGTCCTATGGCAGGAGCTTCACTTCACTTTCTCTTGGCAGTATTGTAGCTTATCTTTGCTAACTTTGTTGTTTCTGTTATAGAGAAACATGAGAAGGCTTACTACTTCTCTGCTACAAATGTCCTTTGCATCAGAACAAACAAGAAAATCATCTATGTACTTAAGCAAAACTGTGTTTGGGTGTGAGGAAGACCAGAGGTGCAATACTTGCTTTAACGCAGTATTATATTCAGAGGGGCTACTCACACAGGCTTGAGGCAATCTTATCCATGCTAACTTTTGGGCATCATGAGCAAATGAAAAATGGTGCCAGCAATCTGGGTGTAGTGGCGCTGAAAAAAAAAGCATTTGCAAGATCAGTCACTGTAAAGCAGGTGCTGGAGGCAGGTATTCCACTTAGTAAAGTGTGGGGTTGGGCAAGATTGGGGTGTCTGCCTTAATTATATTGTTAACGGCTCTCAAATCATGCGCCATGCGGTGTGTCACTTGCCCACCCTTCTTATCTGGCTTCTTTGCAATTGGGAACAGGGTTGTATTGGCTTCGGACTTAATTGGGACAACAATCCCTGCTACTTTCAGTTGAGTTATCTGATTTTTTATCTCCTGAGTCTGAGCAATACTCAGTGAGTACTGTTTAATCTGTGGGAGTTGGGCTCCTGGTTTAATTTTTATCATAACTGGGGTGCAGTCCAGCAGGCCTACATCATATTTGTTTATGGTTCATAAATCAGTGGGAATCACTTCCAATTCTGGTGGAGTGGAGTCTTGGATTAAAAATACTCCACAGGCAGAATTTAAAACTTCTCCTGACAGACTACTGACCACTTGGGCTCCTGTAGGAGTGTAGTCTATGTTTACTAAAATTTGGTTCAGAATGTCAGTTCTTAAAAGATTGGTAGGAACTGTGTCTGAAACTAACACTTTAGTGACAATTTCTGTTTCATGTCGTAGCCTGAGTTTAATTTCAACCAAATCAGTAGAGGTCCCGGTTAGGCCAACAAAAGAGATAACACAGATAATAAATCCTGGAAGTAAGTCCTCTATATAAAAAATGGATTGGCTTGCAGCAGTATCAATTAAACAGGTTAATTCTGTTTCTCTTCCAGGATAGAGGAGTTCTTGTAAAAATACTTTTACTCTGGCCTCGGGACCATTGTCTCCCCTATTTAACATGATTGACACTGGAATGCCCTTTTCCTAGGGCTGATCCACTGCTTTTGGCAAAGAACTGGGACCAGCACGAGGTGCCTCTGAGCTCCTTTCTAGTCTACGGTCAGGAAGAGGGCATAGTTTGGCTATGTGTCTTTCCCCATTACAATTGTAGCATATGATTGGTCCCTGATTGCCATGATTTCTGAAATTGCCTCTTCCTCTTCCTTTTCCCCTCTGCTTCCCCATGTACATAATTTTGAGTTTGCTCTCTTTCTGGTTAATTCTGTTTTCTATGGATAACAATATAGGCAGGAGGTGTTGAATATACATATTGCCTGCCTCAAGCCTTGCCATGAACAACTTTTCTTTCAATGGGGTATTAAACCATCAAGAAACCTTAGTTTCACCAGTTGTGCAAATGGACTTGCAGTTTCTCCCTTTATTTCTTCCTCCATTTTAGGACCTGCTTCCTCAGCCATATCGCTTAACCTCCCCCAATATACCCCTGCTGCTTCCTCTTTACCTTGCTTAGCATTCTGGAATTCAGCATATCTTGTTTGTCCATATATTTGGGGCAATTTTTCCTTCAGTTTTCACAAACCTTCCATCCACTAACCATTGTATCTAGCTTTGTGACATCTACATCACATTCTTAAGTACAGTGGTGTGAAAAAGTGTTTGCCCCCTTCCTCATTTCCTGTTCCTTTGCATGTTTGTCACACTTAAGTGTTTCGGAACATCAAACCAATTTAAACAATAGTCAAGGACAACACAAGTAAACACAAAATGCAATTTGTAAATGAAGGTGTTTATTATTAAAGGTGAAAAAAAATCCAAACCATCATGGCCCTGTGTGAAAAAGTGATTGCCCCCTAAACCTAATAACTGGTTGGGCCACCCTTAGCAGCAACAACTGCAACCAAGCGTTTGCGATAACGTGCAATGAGGCTTTTACAGCGTCCTGGAGGAATTTTGGCCCACTCATCTTTGCAGAATTGTCCTAATTCAGTTACATTAGAGGGTTTTCGAGCATGAACGGCCTTTTTAAAGGTCATACCACAACATCTCAATAAGATTCAGGTCAGGACTTTGGCTAGGCCACTCCAAAGTCTTCATTTTGTTTTTCTTCAGCCATTCGGTGGTGGACTTGCTGGTGTGTTTAGGATCATTGTCCTGCTGCAGAACCCAAGTTCGTTTCAGCTTGAGTACACGAACAGATGGTCGGACATTCTCCTTCAGGATCTCTTGGTAGACAGCAGAATTCATAGTTCCTTTTATCACGGCAAGTCTTCCAGGTCCTGAAGCAGCAAAACAGCCCCAGACCATCACACTACCACCACCATATTTTACTGTTGGTATAATGTTCTTTTTCTGAAATGCAGTGTTCCTTCTACGCCAGATATACTTGGACACACACCTTCCAAAGAGTTCCACTTTTGTCTCATCGGTGCACAGAATGTTGTCCCAAAAGTCTTGGGGATCATCAAGATGTGTTGTGGAGAAATTGAGACGAGCTTTGATGTTCTTTTTGCTCAGCAGTGGTTTTCCTCCTTGGAACTCTGCCATGCAGGCCATTTTTGCCCAGTCTTTTCCTGATGGTGGAGGCATGAACGCTGACCTTAACTGAGGCAAGTGAGGCCTGCAGTTCCTTGGACGTTGTTGTGGGGTCTTTTGTGACCTCTTGGATGAGTCGTCGCTGCGCTCTTGGGGTAATTTTGGGCGGCTGGCCACTCCTGGGAAGGTTCACCACTGTTCCATGTCTTCGCCATTTGTGGATAATGGCTCTCACTGTGGTTCGCTGGATTCCCAAAGCTTTGGAAATGGCTTTATAACCCTTTCCAGACTGATAGATCTCAATTACTTTCTTTCTCAATTGTTCCTGAATTTCTTTGGGTCTCGGCATGATGTGTAGCTTTTAAGGATCTTCTGGTGGACCTTACTGTGTCAAGCAGCTCCTATTTAAGTGATGCCTTGATTGTGAACAGGTGTGGCAATAATCAGGCCTGGGTGTGGCTAGAGAAATTGAACTCAGGTGTGGACAACCACAGTTATAGTATGTTTTAACAAGGGGGGCAATCACTTTTTCACACAGGGCCATGATGGTTTGGATTTTTTTTCACCTTTAATAATAAACACCTTCATTTACAAATTGCATTTTGTGTTTACTTGTGTTGTCCTTGACTATTGTTTAAATTGGTTTGATGTTCCGAAACACTTAAGTGTGACAAACATGCAAAGGAACAGGAAATGAGGAAGGGGGCAAACACTTTTTCACACCACTGTATATACCCTGACACGTTGCTTCCCACTGCTTTAATAAGAAGCTGATAAATGTCAGAAGCAGAAGCCTAATATGCTTCCTGTGCAGCCCAAGTTTGTTTCCAAACCCAATTGGATTTTTTCTAGGATCCCCCAGTCCCTCTAATATGACTCTCATTTTTTGGTGACTAAAAGGTACATACCATTTAATTTGAGACACTGTGTCTGCTGTGGTGTGATCCTGTATCCCTCCCACTGTGCTATTGTATTCTGACAGCTGACGACAAGCGATCCCATGAAAAAAAAAAACAACAGGCTAATTGTACTGAGGTTGATCGATGAATCGACTTCAGTATACCAAGCTCAATATTCAATATTCGGTTGGTTCCTGCTACAAACCAGGCAAATTTTGATCCGTCTATGGCCGTGATTTGAATCCATCCAATGATCCATCCAATGATTGACTCCTCTCGAATGGGACTGTTGGTCCATTTTTGTTTAATAGGCACATACAGCATACAGCCAGTGAATTCTGACAGCGCAAGCATCCCTGCTGTCAGAATGCAATAGCGCAGGGAGAATCCTTGATTAAGTGGATGGGGGAATCCATTCTTTTTTTTTTTTTTCATCAAAATAACAATCCATCTATGGCCAGTCTTATGAAAATATGTTCTTAAATATTATGATTGACAAGTACATACTGGTGTATACAAACAAGACACTACAAGTTAAAAGTCTAATGTTAGGGCATTATATCATATGCCAGAATTTACATTTGTTTAGATGTAAATGACTTCTAATACTCTGAATGATTAAGGATAGCTGTTTTATCTTTTTTTTCCTCTGGTACATAATTTTATCATGAGCACCTCAGGAGGCGTGAATAAGGCATGTTTCCTGCCATGTGGAGCTCCAAAGACAATTTTAAATACACTTGGATACAAAATCAATTCAATTTTGGCTCGACAAGCCAAATTGTTTCCTTAAAGAGGATAGAGAGATAGAGTCACTTGGCAGACAGGAGTCAATCATTTATATTGACAGTAACAGACAAGCTCCAAGTGCTTTCTATGGGCCATTCGTAACAATTGCTCGCTTGTACTGTAATTTGTGTTAGAAGCCAGACCCCTATAAACATGCTGTGATGCCAAGGGAAACCAAACAAGCTTTTTTCAAAGGACAAGATTGCCGGAATGAACAGCATATTTTCACTTCCCACTTACATTTTGACTGACACCACAGAAGACAGATTGAAGGTTAAGTGTTTCTAAAAGATCAATATTTGGCTTAGCAGGGATTATACACTTCTAAATTCACTGCATACTTATAATGCTTGCTAACAGTTTTTTTTGCATTATATACATTTTATCTAAATACTGGACTGTATATCACTTCTTTTTAACCTAGCAGAAGTAACTCAGATGAGTAAGGTTTAAAAAGAAAATCTTTGTATTTTAGTTGTGGAAAGCAAAATAAAGTTTATGCATTATAAAAATGTTTCCATAAAGCATGCTGCACAGTAATTTTACAGTAGGGAATAGAAAGTAATTCTAGTTGCATACAAAATGCATTAATGCACTTAAATCAATAGGAACGCCAGTAGCTGCTACCATAAACAGGTCACAAATATATATATATATATATATATATATATATATATATATATATATATATATATATATATATATATATATACGCACTATATTACCAAAAGTATTGGGATGCCTGCCTTTACACGCACATGAACTTTAACGGCATCCCAGTCTTTGTCTGTAGGTTTCAATATTGAGTTGGCCCACCCTTTGAAGCTATACAGGCTTCAACTATTCTGGGAAGGCTGTCCACAAGCGCATTTGTGAGGTCAGGCACTGACGTTGGACGAGAAGGCCTGGATCGCAATCTCCGCTCTAATTCATCCCAAAGGTGTTCTATCAGATGAAGTGCAGGCCAGTCAAGTTCCTCCAACCCAAACTCGCTCATCCATGTCTTTATGGACCTTGCTTTGTGCACTGATCCAAATCATTTTGTGGAGGGTGGGGTTGTTTTTCAGGGGTTGGGGCTTGGCTTCTTAGTTATAGTGAAGGGAACTCTTAAGGCGTCAGCATACCAAGACTATTTGGACAATTTCATGCTCCCAACTTTGTGGGAATAGTTTGGGGATGGCCCCTTTCTGTTCCAACATGACTGCGCACCAGTGCACAAACAAGGTCCATAAAGACATGGATGAGCGAGTTTGTGGTGGAGGAACTTGACTGGCCTGCACATAGTCCTAACTTCAACCTGATAGAACACCTTTGGGATGAATTAGACTGGAGACTGCGAGCCAGGCCTTCTAATCCATATCAGTGCCTAACCTCACAAATGTGCCTTTCCCCAGGTCACTGTTCAAGGAAACTGTCCTTATTTCTTCCAGTAGTTAAGAAGCTACCGTGTTTTTGAGTGTCCCATAGACATGTGCACACTGAAATATTTCGTTTTGGAATTTCGTTTTCGTCCGAAAAATTTATTTAGTTACTCCCGAAATTCGTTTTTATTTATTTCGTTTTTCGTTAAAAATTGCATTCGTCCGAAAATCCAAATGAATTAAGATCGAATCTGTCATTGAAGGCTTATGGTGTCTGTCGAAAGTTCAAAGAAGATTCGACGGAGCAGCTAAACTGTATGACTCTGTATAGTTTAGCTGCAATTCCACCCAATTCCAGCAGCAATCTTTCCTCTCTACGTTGAATCTTTCCTTTCTACGTCGAATCTTTCCTTTCTACGTCGAATCTTTCCTTTCTATGTCGAATCTTTCCTTTCTACGTCGAATCTTTCCTTTCTATGTAGAATAATCTTGGACTAATAGAGTTAAGGTTAGGCACATTCGACCACAGGTTCAATGGACACAGATTGTTATTGTCAGCGTCGAATCTCCTATCTATATCGAACTGTTGTCACAAGGAAAATAAAGCATTTGTTTATGTCGGATCTTTCGTTTTTCGGATTCTGCACTTTCGTTATCGTTTGTTAAAACGATAACGAAAATACCTGAAATTCGGACGAAAATGCATTCGGACGAAAACAAATGCACATGTCTAGTGTCCCATACCTTTTCTAGCTAGTTGCTCAAACTGGATATTACCAGTGCAAAGAAAGAGTGTTAGGTTGAGGAAGTCTGGCAATAATACAGAGAGGAAATTATGTTAGATGTACTGAATGTTTCTAGATTAGATCCTTTGTTTTAGTATTGGTCTCTTCATTTAGTCTCCCCTGTAATTCTTTGAGAACTACAGATATGTAAATAACATTTTAAGTATATCTAAACCCAAGGCTAAAATGTATATCTTGCAGCTTATCAGTCCTTAGATGTGGTGTCAGCATAAGTTTTCTTTTTTTTAACCTTTCTAGCACTAGGGTAACAATTCTCACTCACTACAGAATGTGTGGAAGAGCAGTGTGGTCACTCTAGGAAAAGAAGTATGGCAGGACTACACCCCCCTCTTCTTATCTTCATAATATGGGGGGAGCGTTTTGTAGTTAACAGGGGTAACCTGGGCAGGAGGATAGGACTGTGATAGATAACATTGCAAAGTGCAAAGTGCATAGGACACACTGGATTCAACAGAAATAACAAAGCCCGTTCAGTGGCATATTAAACAGACCAAAAGATAGCAAATAAGAGAAGTTCATTTTTAGGGTTTAGATATTCTTTAAATCTCTCACAATGTTATCTCCCAGAGCTGCATTTGTAACATGCTTACCCACTTCCATATCGCAGGCCTTATAAACCCCACATATCTCCATAAAGAGGACCCGTCACGCACCATTCCTATTACAAGGGAAGGAATAAAAGTGATCAAAAAAAAAAAAATTGTTAAAGGAATAAAAAAAAAAAACAATAAAAATAATTTAAAGTGCCCCCGTCCCTGCGAGCTTGCACGCAGAAGCGAACATATACGTAAGTCGCACCCGCATATGTAAACGATGTCCAAACCACAAATGTGAGTTATCACCGTGAATATTAGAGCAAGAGCAATAACTCTGGCACTGGACCTCCGGTGTAACTCTAAACAGGTAACCTGTAAAAAATGTTAAACCGTCACCTATGGAGATTTTTAATTACTGAAGTTTGGCGCCCTACTATGAGTGTGCGCAATTTTAAAGCATGACATGTGAGGTATCTATTAATTCCGCATAACATCATCTGTCACATTATACCAAAAAATTGGGCTAACTTTACTGTTTTGTTTTTTTTATTCATGAAAATCTTTTTTTCCCCCCAAAAATCGCATTTGAAAAATTACCAAGCAAATACCGTATGACATAAAAAGTTGCAATGACCGCCATTTTATTCCCTAGGGTGTCTGTTAAAAAAATATATATAATAGTTGGGGGTTATGAGTAATTTTCTAGCAAAAAAATTATGATTTTTACATGTAGGAGAGAAGTGTCAGAATTTCCACGGTATGGAAGTGGTTACACACGTTTTGTTGAGACTCAGGGGAACTCTAAAAAGGAAGACATCAAACCTTAATAACCTAAAATTTCTAAACTCTATACTTAACTTATGGTAGGAGATTTTGTACCAGCCGAAAAAGCATGGACGGTCTATAAGGCAACATGTATTGCTACATACAGTCAGATCCATAAATATTGGGACATCGACAGAATTCTAATCTTTTTGGCTCTATACACCACCACAATGGATTTGAAATGAAACAAACAAGATGTGCTTTAACTGCAGACTTTCAGCTTTAATTTGAGGGTGTAGGATTTACAACTGTTTGTATATGTGCCTCCCACTTTTTAAGGGACCAAAAGTAATGGCACAATTTGCTGCTCAGCTGTTCCATGGCCAGGTGTGTGTTATTCCCTCATTATCCCATTTACAAGGAGCAGATAAAAGGTCCAGAGTTAATTTCAAGTGTGCTATTTGCATTTTGAATCTGTTGCTTTCAACTCTCAATATGAGATCCAAAAAGCTGTCACTATCAGTGAAGCAAGCCATCATTAGGCTGAAAAAACAAAACAAACCCATCAGAGAGATAGCAAAAACATTAGGTGTGGTCAAATCAACTGTTTGGAACATCCTTAAAAAGAAAGAACACACCGGTGAGCTCAACAACACCAAAAGACCCAGAAGACCACAGAAAACAACTGTGGTGGATGACCGAAGAATTCTTTCCCTGGTGAAGAAAACACCCTTCACAACAGTTGGCCAGATCAAAAACACTCTCCAGGAGGTAGGTGTATGTGTGTCAAAGTCAACAATCAAGAGAAGACTTCACCAGAGTGAATACATAGGGTTCACCACAAGATATAAACCATTGGTGAGCCTCAAAAACAGGAAGGCCAGATTAGAGTTTGCCAAATAACATCTAAAAAAAGCCTTCACAGTTCGGGAACAACATCCTATGGACACATGAGACCAAGATCAACTTGTATGATGGGAAGAGAAGAGTATGGAGACGCAAAGGAACTGCTCATAATCCAACACATACCACCTCATCAGTGAAGCATGGTGGTGGTAGTGTCATGGCGTGGGCATGTATGGCTGCCAATGGAACTGGTTCACTTGTATTTATTGATGAAGTTACTGCTGACAAAAGCAGCAGGATGAATTCTAAAGTGTTTCGGGCAATATTATCTGCTTATATTCAGCAAAATGCTTCAGAACTCATTGGACAGAGCTTCACAGTGCAGATGGGCAATGACCCGGAGCATACTGCGAAAGCAACCAATATTTTTTAAGGGAAAGAAGTGGAATGTTATGCAATGGGCAAGTCAATCATCTGACCTGAATCCGATTGAGCATGCATTTCACTTGCTGAAGACAAAACTGAAGGGAAAATGCCCCAAGAACAAGCAGGGACTGAAGACAGTTGCAGTAGAGGCCTGGCAGAGCATCACCAGGGATGAAACCCAACGTCTGGTGATATCTATGTGTTCCAGACTTCAGGCTGTAATTGACTGCAAAGGATTTGCAACTAAGTATTAAAAAGTGAAAGTTTGGGGGCGTGGTCTGGCTATGGAGGAGTGAGGACATGCCCTGCCTGAGCTCCGTCTGGTCCGCAGCATTACAAGCAGCTACAGGGGCGATTATCCCCCGATTTAAAGCTCAGGGTATGTCACAGCGGCGGCGAACATCCTCCCAGCCGAAAAGGACATACCAAACCCGCCAAGGATCGATGGAATCCTTTCTTTTGGACACCCAACGCCAGAAACAGGAGAAGGGGAAATCCAAGATGGCGCCGGAACGAGCGGCCTCGCCGGAACGTCACGAGGCCCGGCTTGCTCAGCACACACAAGCGGCCCTGCCTGCACAGTCACCGCTCACAACTCAGCCTGCACAGTCCTCGCTAGGCATCCAGCCTACACAGCCACAGCTAACTGCACAGCCTGAACCGCCATCGTCATGTGCATACCCTGCACAGCCACAGCTAATTGAACAGACTGCACAACCTCCGCTGGGTACACAGCCTGCAATGTCTCCCATCCCCTCTCCTAGGGTGGTAAGTGACACTGCCCCCCTGCTTCCCCTCGCTCCATATCACCACAGGACCAGAATGCAGACGCAGCTGACTTAACATGGGACAGGGACATCAGGCAGCATCTATAGTCTCTCCCCACAAAGGCTGACTTAGAGCATTTCACTAGCAGAGTGGAAAAAGCATTCAAACAAGACATTGAACAACTGAAAACTGACACAACCGAGCTGGGCCATAGACTAGAGACATTGGAACAGAAGTTTGATGACTCTATACCTGCCGTAGCCATGTTAAGAGAACGGTCATCTGCACATGACCAACAAATTGAAGCTCTAATTTGCCAATTAGACGATATGGAAAATCGCAGCAGACGTGCGAACATCCGCATACGCGGACTGCCAGAAGCCACTGGGCCCAAAGACATTATTCCCTCACTACAAGGGGTATTCCGTGACATATTAAATCTGCCTGCGTCTGTTCCTATCGGGATAGACAGAGCACACAGGGCACTTAGGCCCCCATCAGATGACCCCGAGAGACCTAGGGATGTCATTTGTAAACTCCACAAGTACTCGCTGAAGGAACGCATAATGCAAAAGATGCGCAACAGACCAACCTTTGATTTTGATGGGGCCTCCCTGTCATTCTTCCAGCACCTCTCCAGAAGAACCCTCATGCAGCGCAGAGCCTTGCGACCACTATTGACTGAGATTCAGGCAGCAGGACTTACATACCGCTGGGGCTTTCCGTTTAGCCTTCAGGCATCAAGGAACGGCAAATGGGCAGTGTTGCAAACCAAGGACGACCTACCTCGCTTCCTGCATACATTGGAGCTTGAGCAGGTCGATTTCCCGGACTGGCGCAGTTTCCCGAACATACCGACCCCACAAATGCCGCAACCATGGATACCCACCTCCGGCAACAGGAGATCCCGGCACCGTCAGAGGCATGAAAGAGGATACTCTTCGAGGCCCTCCGTGTCTGGGGACTAACCTTACAGCGATGTCTCTTATTTACGGCCATCGAGCCACAACGCTATACCTTTACCTTACTCCCCCCCCCTGGCGGGACTTGACTGAAGGAACTGGCCGAGCACACCCATGATCGAGACGCCAAGTTAAAAGGCCTCACGCCTGAGAAGATGTTGGACAGGGGAACATATGCGGAACTGGTCGATATATGACTATCCCCTTCCCGTTCGTTTGTTTTTCGCTGTTTCTACCCAGCAACATTGGCCGACAACTACTCCTAGGAGTATGAAGTCAATTAGCTCGAGAAGAATAACTGTTCACTTTATCGTTACCCTGAAACAAGATTTCATGGACTGGACTGGGCGCGGGTCCCATGTCCCCTCTGTGGTTGCCCACGTTACCCGTATAGGCCTCACCTACTTAGGTGTTAGCCCCTAGAGGGACACCAGGACGGTACCCGGGATCTCTGATTTCTGGGTCCCCCGAGGGCCCGCCCTGTTAGAGTAAAGTATATTGTCAGCTAGACCTATTACTATAGGCCTGGCCTGAGTTACCTCTGCTATTGTTTTTATTTATTTTTGGTTCATTTTTTATTTTTAATTTTTTCGTTTTTTCGTTTTTTCTATTATCTTGTCTACCCCTTTACTTATCCGCTCCTCCTTTCTCACTTCCCTGCTTAACCAACTAACTTTCTCTCACTAGGAAGGAAGAAACCTAAATCCCACCACCACCGGATTCGGCTGCAACGAGAAGGTCGCCTGGACAGTCGCCTCTGCTGCAACATGGCCACGATTAAGGTAGTCACTTATAATGTAAGGGGCCTATGCTCCCCTAACAAGCGCAATAGGCTGTGGTTAGAATTGAAGAGACTGAGGGCGCAGGTGGTGTTTCTACAGGAGACCCACTTTACGGATGCTTCCCTTCTCAAGCTGCCCACCCACATGTTCTCGCAGTGGTTCATGTGTAACTCTCCTAGACCTAAAGCTAGGGGCACGGCCATAGCCATACACAAGAACTGTCAATTTTCACCCATAGAACATATGATAGACCCCCAAGGTCGCTATGTGTTTTTGAAGGGCACCATACTGGGGCAGACGTATACGTTTGCCACAGTATACGCACCTAACTCCCAACAACTTACCTTTATAGATCAAGCCCTTGCTAAACTAGCTGAATTCCGGGAGGGCAGATTAATCCTGGGAGGAGACTTCAATGTCAGCCCAGACCCCACGCTAGATACCTCAGCAAATAGATCGTCCCACTCGCTCGCCTTCTTGAGACATTTTCGTAGGTCCCTCCAGAGGTACACCTTAGTGGACTGCTGGAGAGCACTACACGCCTCTGAAAAGGACTTTAGCTACTACTCCAGTGTGCATAAAATATATACCAGGATCGACTTACTACTGGTTGACCAAGGCTCCCTAGACCTAATACTAGAAGCAACTATTGACCGGATAACAATCTCAGACCATGCCCCTGTGACACTCACACTCTCACTAGCTCAGGCCATGACTAAAGCGAGGACATGGAAACTTAACGAAAACCTGTTAGACGACTTAGGAGTGGTGGTGGGGGTTAGGGAGACCTTGACACATTTCTTCGCTGAAAACAATAACGGGGAGGTTAATGAAGGCACCCTTTGGGAGGGCCACAAGGCGGTAGTCAGGGGCACTTTTATAGCCATGGGAGCAAAAGTCAACAAGGCTAGACAGGCGGACTTCCAGAGAGTATTGCGGGAACTCCAGCTAGCAGAGATCAAACATAAACATTCGTCAGGTCCTGAGGAGCTCAAGCGACTGACAGAGCTAAGACAGCTCTTCTCCAAATTATTGGACCGTAGAATAAACCGCAAATTACGTTACCTAGCCCACACTTATTATGAGCATGGGAACAAGTGTGGAAGGCTGCTGGCTCGAGCTCTCCGCAAAAAAAGACTCCTGGCACACGTCCATAAATTACACTCCTCTACGGGAGAACCCATACAACACACCTCCAAAATAGCAGCCTTGTTCCGTGAATACTACGAGAACCTATATAACCTGAACCCCGCCTCCTCGCCCACTGAGATAGAATCTAAAAGGTCCCTTATTAAAACATATCTTACATCGATTGGTCTCCCCACCCTGTCCCCTGAACAGGTGACCGACTTAGAATGCCCGATCACCACTGATGAACTACTGGCCACCATCAAATCCCTGCCGACAGGTAAGAGCCCTGGACCGGATGGTTTCACCAGGGCCTACTACCTAAAGTTCTTTGATAAAAAACAATCCCCACTCTGTGCCCTTCTCAACTCCTTAGCCGCCGGAGGTTCCCTTCCAAGGGAGACCTCGCTAGCTCACATTACTGTTCTTCCAAAAGAAGGGAAGGACCCCACCCAACCACAAAGCTATCGCCCAATTTCTCTCCTTAACACGACCTAAAAATTTTCTCCAAAATCATTGCCAACCGCATGAAACACCTGCTGCCTGAGCTGATCCATGCGGATCAGACAGGCTTCATAACGGGCAGGGAGGCCAGAGACAACTCTAACAGAGCCCTCCAGCTTATCCACTGGGCACGTGCGAGCGATCGAATGCCTCCATACCTAATTCTATCAACAGATGCGGAGAAGGCATTCGATCGCGTAGACTGGGACTTTTTGAACACCGTACTCCAGGGCACTGGACTGGGACCACGTATGTTACGATGGATCTCTGCTCTGTATGTATCCCCTACGGCACAGGTCAAGGTGAACGGAGGTCTCTCCTAGCCATTCCCCATCTGAAACGGCACGAGACAGGGATGCCCGCTCTCACCCCTCCTGTTCACGCTGGTCTTGGAACCCCTATTGCAGAAGGTTAGAAATAACCAAAATATTAAGGGGGTGCGGGTGGGCTCCACTGAGCATAAGCTCTCTGCTTATGCAGATGACATACTATTCCACGAAGTGGAACCGCAGGTCTCGTTGCCGAATCTGATGGAGGAATTAACTGCATACGGAGAAATATCCAACTTCCGTATAAATTTCACAAAATCTGAAATACTCCCAGTCACCATCCCACCGTCCATGACAGATACACTAAAAGGATCGTTCCCATTCACTTGGGCCTCCCCCTCCATGAAATATATCGGCGTCCAGCTCACAGACAGACCAGACTCCCTGTACGCACATAACTACACACCATTGCTCAAGAAGATCTCACAAGATCTGCTACAATGGGACAGGACGCACTTTACATGGCTGGGTCGGACGAACATTATAAAGATGACGATATTACCACGCATTCTTTTTATGCTACAAATGGTGCCAATACACCTGCCAAAACGCTTCTTTACTGAGCTACGTAGCTCATTCATCAAGTTTGTATGGGGGGGCAAGAGGCCCCGTATGGCCATGGCAACGCTCCAAAGAAACAAGATGGGGGGGGGTTTGGGCATACCTAACATCCCCCAGTACTATCAAGCGATCGCTTTGCAGCGACTCTTAAACTGGAAATTTCATGCGTCATCTAAGCTGTGGGTCCCCCTGGAGAAGACGATGGCAGGCAGGGACTTGGCGGGTGCCCCCTGGGTCCCCGCTGGGGATAGAGGACTTTCAGATTGGGTCTCTCCCCTGACTGTCCACTCCCTGCAAACATGGGACAGAGTGAACGTTCGCTTAACTCTGGCCCCACAGACATCTCCATTGATCCCGGTGAGTGGATACCCGTGGTTTTCCCCGGGGAACTGGCAGCAGCACTGGGTACATGGACGAGAGACGGTGACGTTAGCCTAACAAAACTACTAGAGGGGGACTCAGTGATGCCACTAGCCACTCTGAGGGAACGCTACGGCAGCTTCCCCTTTGATTTTTGGAGACACCGTCAGCTAGTGACTTTTGTAGCTAAGCGCCACAGACAAACACCAATCAGAACCACGGTGACGGAATTTGAAAGCATTTGGACAGCTGCTGACCCAATACCTCACATGATTTCGGTACTGTATAGACTGTTGGAAACAGCGACCCCTAACCCCAAGCCCCTTTACATCAAGGAGTGGGAAAGAGACCTGCAACTTGAATTTACAGAAGAACAACTTAACCACCTTTACCGCTTGACCCACTCGAGCTCCATAGATGCCAAAACACAAGAAAATAACTTTAAAATCCTGTCAAGATAGCTAGAATTTTCCCCACAGCATCTGATCGCTGCTGGAGGGGATGTGGAATGAAAGGCACATTCCTACACATTTGGTGGGAATGCCCAATATTGAAGCCATTCTGGTCTATGGTGAACAAACACATCTCTGACAGCTTGGGAATAGACGTCCCGGACCTGCCGAAGCACTTCCTCCTCCATGTGCCTCCCATGTCTCTGTCTCGCTATAAAAAAAGTGCTCTCCCCCACCTCCTCAACGCGGCTAAGCGGCTAATTCCAATACATTGGAAGAGTGCGCAGATCCCTAGCGAACAAGACTGGCTGGGGAAGGTGGGGGAGATCATGGAAGCAGAGAGTTGGTTGGCCACCTGCCGAGACACTCGAGACAAATTTGAGCTTACGTGGGCAGCATGGAGAACCCACACGCAAGATACAGCCTGGGTCCCCTCTAGCCTAGATATTGCGCTACTTGCACTAGCAGATCCTTCCTTTCAGAGACTTGTCCAGGCGAACCATCCGTCAGCAACCACAAGCTCCACCTGAAGGTGGACACCAGCGAATCCGGTGAGATCTGGTATATGTGCTTCCTCTTCAACTGATGGACCTCCATCCTAACTACATACCACCTACAACTCTCACTCGCTTGTCCTCCTTTCTTTCTCCTTTATTTTCCTTTTCTTCTTTCGGGGTACATGCCCCAATCTTTACTCACCTTTTTCCGTTGTTGTTAGTTGTTTTTATTTGACCTGGTTTTTCACATTTTCTTGCGTGACAACCAGGGGATATATAGTTACTTAAGGGGAACACCCCTCCACCCCCCAACCCGGGGGGTGGTCTGTCTGTCTAAATGGACCGAATGTCCAAGATGGGCGGGGAGTCTCCCTAAACACTAGAAAAGCTGCACCCCAGCAGTTGTAGATTTAACCACCTACTCTTATAGCGATAACCTTGCACCCCCCCCCCCCTTGCTCCTTCCCCTCCCCCTCTTCCCCCATTTTCTCCCCCTACCCTTCCCAGATGTCCCCCCCCCCCTGAATTTTTCCTTGATGTGTTGTGTTGTTATCTTGTTAATATTTGAAAAATGAAAAATAAAAATTATACAAAAAAAAAAAGTGAAAGTTTGATGGATGATTGTTAATCTGTCCCATTACTTTTGGTCCCTTAAAAAGTGGGAGACACATATACAAACTGTTGTGATTCCTACATCGTTCACCTGATTTGGATGTAAATACCCTCAACTTAAAGCTGAAAGTCTGTAGTTAAAGCAAATCTCGTTCGTTTCATTTCAAATCCATTGTGGTGGTGTATAGAGCCAAAAAGATTAGAATTGTGTCGATGTCCCAATATTTATGGACCTGACTGTATATTAAATTGTATTTCCACTGTCCAAGTATTTTTCATATGTGCCAAGAATACTAACAGGATTAGTAATAAGTTCAAGTCGGCTACTTAGCATCATCCAATAAAATGCAAATTAGGAAGCTACGAGGAAGGCTGCTACAGCCAAAATGCGTTAGCCTTTCACATTTGTTATTTACCATGTAGATAATAAATTTTATCATTTTATTGGATGATACAGAATAGCCAGCTTGAACTTACTACTAATCCTGCCATCTGAGTGTGGAGACACTTCAGCCAGAGCAAAGGTAGCATATGTAGTTGAGCAAAGGTATAGTCTGAATAAAAACAGGATCAAATGTATAACTCAGGTGTATGTTGGTACAGAGTATCTTACGATAAGTAAAAAGTAGAGGTTGAGTTGATGACTTCCATCTGAAAATTATAGTGGCCTGGCTACTATACTGATCCTCTAGCTTTAGTTTTTTTCATCACTGACTTGAAAAAAATCAGGCAGGTCAGGAAAGTAAAAAAATGTAAAAACGTATACTGCATGCATGTTCTTGATTTTTGAGTCATAATATTTAAGAGCGAAGGTTAGCTTCAAAACAAGGCACCAATCATCTAGAAAGAAGAGGCCAACATTGGCAGGCTACACAATTTTCTTATCACGTCTATCTTCAATCTCTTCTTTTTGGCTGGCCATGTTCTAAAACAGGGTTTCTTAAAGAATAATTCCAGCTATGGCATTTGTACATACAGTGCCTTGTTAAAGTATTCATACCCCTTGAAAGTTTCCACATTTTGTCATATTACAACCAAAAACGTAAATGTATTTCATTGGTATTTTATGTTAAAGACCAACAGAAAGTGGCACATAATTGTGAAGTGGAAGGAAAATTATAAATGGTTTTCAAATTTTTTACAAATAAATATCTGAAAAGTGTGGCATGCATTTGTATTCAGCCCCCCTGAGTCAATACTTTATAGAACCACCTTTCGCTGCAATTACAGCTACAAGTCTTTTTGGGATTGTCTTTACCAGCTTTGCACACTAGAGAGTGACATTTTTTGCCCATTCTTCTTTGCAAAATAGCTCAAGTTCTGTCAGATTGGATGGAGAGCGTCTGGGATCAGCAATTTTCAAGTCTAGCCACAAATTCTCAATTAGATTTAGGTCTGGACTTTGACTGAGCCATTCTAGCACATGAATATGCTTTGATCTAAACCATTCCATTGTAGCTCTGGCTGTATGTTTAGGGTCATTGTCCAGCTGGAAGGTGAACCTCTGCCCCAGTCTCAAGTTCTTTGCAGACTCTAACAGGTTTTCTTCTAAGATTGCCCTGTTTTTGGCTACATCCATCTTCCGATCAACTCTGACCAGCTTCCCCGTCCCTGCTGAAGAAAAGCATCCTCACAATATGTTGCTGCCACTACCATGTTTCATGGTGGGAATGGTGTGTTCAGGGTTATGTGCAGTGTTAGTTTTCCACCACACATAACTTTTGCTTTTAGGCTAAAAAAAATTAATTTTAGTCTCATCTGACCAGAGCACCTTCTTCCACATGTTTGTTGTGTCCCCCACATGGCTTCACGCAAACTGCAAATTGAACTTCTTATTGCTTTCTTTCAATAATAGTTTTCTTCTTTCACTCTTCTAAAAAGGTCAGATTTGTGGAGTGCACAACTAATAGTTGTCCTGTGGACAGATTCTCCCACCTGAGCTGTGGATCTCTGCAGCTCTTCCAGAGTTACCATGGGCCTCTTGGCTGCTTCTCTGATTAATGCTCTCCTTGCCTGGCCTGTCAGTTTAGGTAGACGGCCATGTCTTGGTATGTTTGCAGTTATGCCATAATCTTTCAATTTTCGGATGATGGATTGAACAGTGCTCCGTGAGATGCTCAAAGTTTGGGGTATTTTTTTTTATAACCTAACCCTTCTTTAAACTTCTCCACAACTTTATCCCTGCCCGGTCTTGTGTGTTCCTTGGCATTCATAATTCTGTTTGTTCACTAACCTCTGAGGGCTTCAAAGAATAGCTGTATTTATGCTGAGATTAAATTACATGCAGGTGGACTCTATTTAATAATTAGGTGACTTCTGAAGGCAATTGGTTTCACTAGATTTTAGTTAGGGGCATTAGAGTAAAGGGGGTTATATACAAATGTACCCCAAACTTCTCAGATATATATTTGTAAATAATTTTGAAAAACATTTATCATTTTCCTTCTACTTCACATTTAGGTATCACTTTGTGTTGGTCTATCACATAAAATCCCAATAAAATACATTTACGTTTTTGGGTGTGACATGACAAAATGTGAAAAATTTCAAGTGGCATGAATACTTTTTCAAGACACTGTAGTTACATTAGTCTAGCTTGAAATAATGTAACTATGCTTATGTCATATCTGTGGAATCCTTCTAGAAACTGGAAATCACTGTAGTAGACACTCATACTCCAGCGATCTCCACTTGCTTCCTGTGCCAAGTGGCTACCCTGCTGCATTTTAAACATTTTCTCAATGAATGCAAAGAATTCTGTGATTGGACTAGGTGAAGAGTATGACATCACTTCCCTGCCTCTCCACCTAAACCAATCAGAGAAAGTTTTGCATTCATTGAATAAAAGCAAATCATTCTATAAATGATGCCCATGCTGATTTGGTTGACCTCCTGTGTTCAGAGTGCAGAAGGGCAGCCGCTTCGCAAAGGACCCTGAAGCTAGTGGGGATCACTGGTGTAGCGATGTCTACTGCAGTGATTTCCAACTTCTAAAGGGATCCCACAGGTATAGTCTATGTATAGCTATATTGGTCCAAGCTGGACTGATGTAACCATGTAAAATAACAATTTTCTTTAACCTTTTTATAGATAGAGACCCCCCCAAAGAATTGCCCAATATGTTCCCATATCCCCAGAAAGAGTAAATCATCACCAGCACCATCTTTACCAGTCATATATGGTACCATGAATTCAAAAGATGTCATTAGCTTGGGTTTTCCTTTACATATGAATAGCTAGGAACAGAACAGTTGTACATCACAAGGGTATTATATTAATTTATATAAAACCGCAAATCAAAAACGCACAAGCTGCTTATAGCTATTAAAGTTTGTTGCTGTTACTCGCATTAAGTAAATATCTTAAAAATGCAGAGAGCTTTGTTTCAGTTAAAAAAATGAAATAATCAGAGATAGTCTTATGCCGCGTACACACGGTCGGAATTTCCGATGGAAACAGTCCGATGGGAGCTTTTCATCGGATTTTCCGACCGTGTGTATGTCCATCGGTCTTTTTCTGTCGGAATTTCCGACGGATTTGGATTGAGAACCTGTTCTTAATTTTTCAGATGGAAAACCTTTCTATCGGATTTTCCGATCGTGTGTGTGCAATTCCGACACTCAAAATTCCGACGCATGCTTGGAAACAATTCGACGCATGCTCGGAAGCATTAAACTTCCCTTTTATAGTGCAGTCGAATGTGTTGTATGCCGAGGTGTTATTGACTCTCAGTTTGAGCGAAATTCCATAGGAATTCCGACAGGAAATCCATCAGAGCTTTTTACGACGAGAATTCCGACCGGGTGTACGCGGCATTAGGCATCCAAATAAGAAAATGTGGCTGCACACTGCCCTGCTATTTAAATAAACTTTATAGATCCATACCAACAGACCAAGAAAGCCCTGCCTAGATCCTCCCTTTGATAAGTTTGGCTTGCCTACTGGGCTTAATCAAAGAGAATCTTTAGTCTCAAGCCTACCATGCCGAATTGTTTATCTTGTTCCACTTGCCCACCATATCAATTTTATCTATGTTTCTTAATACAGAACATAGCCTGCAGTGCATTCATTTTATGACTTCATTTTATTTAGTGCCATTTGTAGAACTGAACCAGTTTTTCTAATAATGATTTTATCACTTTATCATTTGGATCACCCATTGATATACTTATCTTCATCCCCACTGTGTATTTAAGCAACAGCCATATAAATGGTAGGCAAGCACTGCAGTTTGTAATCACGCTCTTTGTTTTTCTATCACGCTATCCTCATGCAAATTAATTCCCATAATGCTCAGAGTGACATTCATTTTATGGTGTTTATGTATTCTCACCATAAGGTTAAGCAATTGCTACCATTAAGCAAGATGAAATTGCATTACCTTAATGAAATGCACTTTACTGATCGAAGAAGAATGTCACTTTCACAAGTGGAAGCTCTGTTAGCAAATTTTTACAAGAGAATTCCCAAAATCATATCTTAATTGCTTGGACAGCTGTAGTTTACATAACGAGCAAACAATGCCAAGTTTTTTCCCTCCTTATTTCCTTTGTCAGCTGACTTGCATGTTAGTATGCATGGTGGACCTTTTTTTAGTATTTTATTACTTGATTGCAAATCATTCTTCATTGCTGCCCAAATTTATGGAAGGACATTGCTCCCCGAGGTGTCATATCCTTTCAGGTCTGTAACTGAACATGACTGATGGTTCCAGTGTAACAGTTGCTTATTACGACGCTCACTGAGCTATGATTGCTCCAATACTTTATGTTGGCAGATGTGTTTCCCTTGGAACAGCATCTCTGAGACAGAGGTCATTGATCAAACCCCCCTCTGGCTGTTCCATTATGTGCAAATTATAGCTAAAAGCGGAGAGGCTGAGAGGGAGTGTGTGTTCTCATTCTGGGTCTCGCAAGGAGGGAGCAGGGGGCTAATGTAATGAAGCAGAAAAAATCTAACTAGATTGGAACAATGTTTTTATTACACAAATTAACCCTTTTCGGTGCTGGATCAGCAAGCTATTCCACAGAAAAAGATTAACATCAAAATAATTTGCTAAATTGATATGTAAATTAGAACAAATGCAGATGCAAAATCTAGTTGTTTTATATATAAACATAAGTGGGATGAGCTTGGTGTAAATAATATTGTAAACATGTGCACTGCTTAAAAATAAATATTTTTTCCATTACACATGTACAGTGAGAAAAAAAAGTATTTGATCCCCTGCTGATTTTGTACGTTTGCCCACGGACAAAGAAATGATCAGTCTATAATTTTAATGGTCAGTTTATTTTAACAGTGGGAGACAGAATAACAACAAAAATATCCAGAAAAACGCATTTCAAAAAAGTTATAAATTGATTTGCATCTTAATGAGTAAAATAAGTATTCAATCCCCTATCAATCAGCAAGATTTGTGGCTCCCAGGTGTCTTCTATACAGGTAACAAGCTGAGATTAGGAGCATTCTCTTAAAGGGAGTTCTCCCAATCTCAGCTTGTTACACGTATAAAAGACACCTGTTCACAGAAGCAATCAATCAGATTCCAATTTCTCCACCATGGCCAAGACCAAAGAGCTGTCAAAGAATGTCGGACAAGTTTCAAGAGCAACACAAGGCTGGAATGGGCTTCATGACAGCTTGGTGAGAGGGTGACAACAGTTGGTGCGATTATTCACAAAGGGAAGAAACACAAAATAACTGTCAATCTACCTCACGCTGGAGCTCCATGCAAGATCTCACCTCATGGAGTTTCAATGATCATGAGAACAGGGAGGAATCAGCCCAGAACTAGGGCGAAAAAGGGAGAATTTTTTCAATGATCTCAAGGCGGCTGGGGCCATAGTCACCAAGAAAACAATTTGTAACACACTACGCCATGAAGGACTGAAATCCTGCAGTGCCCGCAAGGACCCCCTGCTCAAGGAATCACATGTACAGGCCCATCTGAAGTTTGTTAATGAACATCCGAATGATTCAGAGGAGAACAGGGTGAACATGTTGTGGTCAGGTGAGACCAAAATCAAGCTCTTTGACATCAACTCAACTCACCATGTTTGGAGGAGGAGAAATGCTGCCTATGACCCCAAGAACACCATCCCCAATGCCAAACATGGAGGTGGAAACATTATGCTTTGGGGGTGTTTTTCTGCTAAGATGACAGGACAACTTCACTGCATCAAAGGTATGATGGACAGGGCCATGTACCCTCAAATCTTGGTCGAGAACCTCCTTCTCTCAGCCAGGGCATTGAAAATGGGTTGTTGATGGGTCTTCCAGCATGACAATGACCCAAAACACACGACCAAGGCAACAAAGGAGTGGCTCAAGAAGAAGCACATCAAGGTCCTGAAGTGGCCTAGCCAGTCTCCAGACCTTAATCCTGTAGAAAATATGTGGACGGAGCTGAAGGTTTCAGTTACCAAACATCAGCCTCGAAACCTTAATGAGTTGGAGAGGATCTGCAAAGAGGAATGGGGCTTAATTGCTTCCTGAGATGTGTGCAAAGCTGTTGGCCAACTACAAGAAACTTTTCACCTCTGTGATTGCCAACGAGGGTTTTGCAACCAAGTAAGGGTTTTGCCACCAAGTACTAAGTTATGTTTTAGGGACGCGCCGGGCGCGGCGCGCTCCCGCGCCGGTCGGCACCCCGTGAGTCCAGTCGCGGTCCCCGCGGGCTCGATCGCCGCGGGGACACTCGCGATCATCTCACGGGAAGGCTGAACGGGGAGATGCCGAGATAAACAGCATCTCCCCATTCTGCCTAGCAACTAGTGACGCCGATCTCTGCTCCCTGTGATTGGAGCAGAGATCAGCATTTACTAGCTGACAGCCACGCCCCCCACAGTAAGAAACACACCCCTAGGCATACTTAACCCTTACACTGCCCCCTTGTGGTTAACCCCTTCACTGCCAGTGTCATTTATACAGGAATCAATGCATTTAAATAGCAGTGATTGCTGTATAAATGACAATGGTCCCAAAAATGTGTCAAAAATGTCCGATGTGTGCGCTATAATGTCGCAGTCACAAAAAAAATCACAGATCGCCGCCATTACTAATAAAAAAAAAAAATATTAATAAAAATGCTATAAAACTATCCCCTATCTTGTAAACGCTATAACTTCTGCGCAAACCGATCAATAATCGCTTATTGCGATTTTTTTTACCAAAAATATTTAGAAGAATACGTATCGGCCTAAACTGAGGAAAAAAAAATGTTTTTTTATATATTTTTTGGGGATATTTATTATAGCAAAAAGTAAAAAATAATGCATTTTTTTCAAAATTGTCGCTCTATTTTTGTTTATAGCGCAAAAAATAAAAACCGCAGGGGCGATCAAATACCACCAAAAGAAAGCTCTCAATTTTGTTTGGGAGCCACGTCGCACGACCGCGCAATTGTCAGTTAAAGCGACGCAGTGCCGAATCGCAAAAAGGGGCCTGGTCCTTTGGCTGCAAATTGGTCCGGTCTGAAAGTGGTTAAAAAGCAAATCAATTTATAACTTTTTTGAAATGTGTTTTTCTGGATTTTTTTTTGTTGTTATTCTGTCTCTCATTGTTAACCACTTCAGCCCTGGAAGATTTGGCTGCTCAATGACCAGGCCATTTTTTGCGATACAGCACTGCGTCACTTTAACTGACAATTGCATGGTCGTGCGACGCTGTAAGCAAACAATATTGATGTCCTTTTTTTCCCACAAATAGAGCTTTCTTTTTGTGATATTTGATCCCCTCTGCGTTTTTTATTTTTTGCGATATAAACAAAAGGATAGCGACAATTTTGAAAAAAACACAATATCTTTTACTTTTTGCTATAATAAACATCCCACATTTTTTATCAAAAAAAAAAACAATTATTTTCCTCAGTTGAGGCCGATATGTATTCTTCTACATATTTTTGTTTAAAAAAAAAAATCACAATAAGCGCATATTGATTGGTTTGCGCAAAAATTATAGCATCTACAAAATAGGGGATAGATTTATGGCTTTTTTTTAATAATTTTTTTTTTCACTAGTAATGGCGGCGATCTGCGTTTTTTATTGGGACTGCGATATTGCGGCAGACAAATTGGACACTTTTGACACATTTTTGGGACCAATGACAATTTTACAGCGATCAGTGCTATAAAAATGCACTGATTACGGTATAAATGTCACTGGCAGGGAAGGGGTTAACACTAGGGGGCGGTCAAGGGGTTAACTGTGTTACCTAGTGTGTGTACTAACTGTGGGGGGATGGGACTGTCTAGGAGGAGAGAGAAATCGGTGTTCATACTTAGTATGAACACAAGATCTGTATCTACTCCCCTGAAAGAACTGGGATCTGTGTGTTTACACACACAGATCCCAATTCTCGCTCTGTCGCGAGCGATTGATGGGAGCCCGGCGGTCATCGCGCGCGCCCCTAGTGGCCAAAAGGTGAAGTGACGTAAGGTAACGTTGTTTCGCCCAGCTGTGCCATTCTGCCGCAGTAAAACTGTGGTGGCTGGTTGGCAAGAGGTTGAAATAAACCTACCATTAAAATTATAGACTAATCATTTCTTTGTCAATGGGCAAACGTACAAAATCAGCAGGGGATCAAATACTTTTTTCCCTCACTGTACATGTGTAATGGAAAAAAAATATATTTTTTAAGCAGTACACATGTTTACAATATTATTTACACCTAGCTCATGCCACTTATGCCCCATACACACGGTCGGATTTTCCGATATATTAAAAAAATTGGATTTTGCATTCTGCATTCTGGACAAAGTGCTACGCATGTTCAGATCACATTACAAGACCAAAGCTATTGGCCACCATATTTGCCGACAACTTTGTCCGACCGTATATGCTAACTATAAGGCTTTATTCAGACATTAGGTTGTCCTAGGTACCCTGAAAGATGATAACCTTCTGTACAAGCTCCTATCTTTAGGTTGTTTATTTTGTTAAAAAACTGCTGCTAGAATGCACTATTTGAGGGCATATTCTTATTGCTTTATACGTACAACTACTTTTAAACTGCTAAGACAAACAAAAAAAGAATAGGAATGGTTTCATGGTACCTGAGCTATAAAGAGCCTTCTGACATCTCTCAATATCCCTTGCAATCATTTATGCTTAGAGTTCACTTCTTGATGCTGTACATTAACCCACAAATGTCCAACGTTGGCCACAAGAGGAAAACATGTAGCGGTCCCCCCGTAGGGGCTGCTGAGTTGGTAATAGCAATTTGACAAACACCTCGCTTCCCACTTCTCATTCCCAAGTATAAAACACCAAACAGTCAATAATTAAGTTTCCTTTGCTCTTTATTTATGGGGCTTATCTGATTTCTTCCTTAGAAACGTGGGATGCTGCATCAGACCCCATTTTGTGAGGGTATAATCCACGGCCGTAGCCTTTGCTGCTGGACTTCCATTCTACTTCCTCCTCCAGACGCACGGCACATCCCCGCATTGGGGATGTCTGGCCCGATCTCCATCTTTTCATTCTCAAATCTCCTCTACCAGAGTCCAAGGCCCTTGAACTCCTGGAACTCCTCCTTTGGACTTCCACCCGACCTCCCGACTCAACTCGACTCGACTTGACTCTCCCAGGAGCATGTGACCTCCCTTTTTTATGAGAGACCTCCCCTTGACCATGCAAATTAACCATTGGTCAAGACTCTCACTGAGTTCCCTGCCACTCAGGTCTCAGCCCATCCTCTCTTTTCCAGAACATTCCACTGTCAAGCAGAGGAGGTATCTCTGAGCCCAAGTGTAGGTGGTCATACCCCCCCCCCCCGCTACACTGACACTCCCATTCCAGAATCAACCCAACCAGACCTGGAAAGTAACAACAGGCCTGGCTAAATTTACCTGTAACTAAATCCTGCACTACCAAAATACACTATAGCACCTACCCAAAAGTAGAGGGCGCTACACAAAATTAGTAATTCATTTTCAAAATGATCCAAATAAAGGCCTCTATCAATAAAATGAATTGAAGGGAAAGGGTTACTGATAAAAATGTTTCACTGTAAAAAAATCTTCAAGTGGTTCATCCTGTAATAAGGGACAGACTTTTATTACTGAAGCTATAGGTACAAAACTTTTTCTGGAAGCACCTATCAGTAAGCAATGTGGAAACTGACCTCAATGAGTTCACAGCTAAACTGGACAAGCTGACACTATAGTAGTCTGCAAAATGTTATTATGCATGGACATGTGTTATTGACAGTGTACTGCCCCTGCAGATATGCCTCCCTAGGCCATTGCCTATGTTGACTCTGACTCAGAAATATGACCTTGCCTGTAATACATTTTCTTACAGCAATTGTTTAGCATGAATGCTGATTGCAATGTAAAAATCTTATAATCATGTTCAGGTAACGTTTACAGTACATTTAACTGAATACTTAATCAAATAAATAATATTCCTCCCTTAAATATTGCACACAATTTCACTCTGCTCATTTACGCATTTACTGCTATTCCACAAACCTGGTTTACGCACAGATGGCCTGCCGCTTTCCCCATAACAGTGACTAAAAAGATGAGTGTCTTACAATGAAGATGTATAACGGAAGGACAAGTCGCTTCCCCTGAGCTGAAAATGAAAGGATGTATTTGATGATATTATATCATTCTCTATTTTTCAGAACTGATGAGCCTTGCATTCATATATTTCATGTTAGCAGCACTGGTAAGATGTTACACTGGAATTTACCCAAAATCCAGCTGTGAATATGACATAAAAAATTTTAAGCAGATGTTATAGGGTTGATTTCTGCTGTGCATTATTCTGACAGTTGCTTCTGAAAAGTGTCCATCTGCAGACAAATATAAATAAAATTCTTTAATATGAGGTCCAAAAGTGTTATTGGACAGAATGGGGTTGATTTACTAAAGCTGGAAAAATCTAGTGAAGCTCTGCATTGAAACCAATCGACTTCCAGTTTTTTTTGTCAAAGCTTAACTGAACAAGCTGAAGTTAGAATCTGATTGGCTACCATGCACAGCTGCACCAAAATTTTCAGTCTCCAGTTTTAGTAAATCTACCTCACTATGTCATCTAGTGTGTACAATGTATTGCCTTGACCAAAAGATGGCACACTTCTAAGAAATTATTTTTGAAGAAAATAGATCTGTAAAAATAGATCTGTAAAAATGTGGTTGTAGCCCTAAAAAACATGCTCTTGTCCCTTTAAGACATGATAAATAGCACAACAGTAGAGGAAGTATAGCATGGATTGAAATAATGTTCAGCTGAGGACAGCAGTGACCATTTTGGGTGAGACTGTTCATCAGTAGTATACGTTGGTCTAACATGTTTTTTAACACAGTAAAACTAGACAGGTAAGTAACTTCTGGGTAGATGTTGTAATCAGCTAGCAGTATGTGGCAAAAGGAACCCATTGTGGTCAGGGTTGGATTAGGCCACTGCTTTTGGAAGTGGCACTGTAAGCCCTGATCAGTGACATCCTTGCTCCAAAGTACCCTCTGGAGATGGTAGTGTGGAATCGGTCAGTTAATGTTGTGCAGCAGTGTTTGTGTCGGAAGAGTGGATCACTGTACAACATGAATGACTAGACATGTTGTAAATTGGTAAGTTGTTTGGTGCCAGTAAGCCTTGTGACCTCAGCAAGCCTCCATTACCTCAGAATCTGTTTTGCTAGTACAATATGTAAAAACGATTATATTACTATTCAAATAGTATTTTTAGGAGCTAATTCAGAACTTCAGAATTTTTTTTTGACTGCTGTCTGTCCCCTCCTGCCCCCTTCTATTTCGTGAACAAGAAAAAATAGCAAATCAGAAATCTTAATGCTTCATCGCTATCTATTTGGCTGGAGTTAGGCTTTAAGGACACATATATATTAGATTATGATATGTAAAGTAGCTGCGGTTAGATGTTATTTCATCACAAAACAAAACCTCAAAATTATTGGAAAGATCTTTGTATGGGTGGTTCATATAATATATCCACTAATGTCATACAGATTACATTTTTTATCCTTTATTTTATTCTGTCAAATTGACTAACACCAACATGATATGACACACATTAAAAAAACATTTAAAACTCTGTCCCCTGCAGGGCATGTATATGGAGCTCTTAATTCATTCATGTATTGCTATATATAAACAAGCCATAAAAAGCCTCCTTGTGCAAATGCATTCATTATGTTTATAGATGTTTTGAATCAATATGCAAATATACCTGTGCTAACAGTGAGCCATGCAAAATAATGAAGTGTGCTTAAGTGTGCTAATTGAATCCACATTAGTTCACCAAGACCATCTCAGATGTAGATTTCAAATACCATATATCAGTTTATGGATGTTAAATTCTCATTATACAATACCCAATGACAGGTGTACTCCTTATATTGTTATGGTAGCTCACCAGTTGCAGAGACTGGGGATTTAATATA
This sequence comes from Lithobates sylvaticus, assembly GCA_028564925.1. Classification (NCBI taxonomy): domain Eukaryota; kingdom Metazoa; phylum Chordata; class Amphibia; order Anura; family Ranidae; genus Lithobates; species Lithobates sylvaticus. The sequence goes on from CM053026.1 coordinate 295,340,341, forward strand.
CTTTTCTGCTGAGGAAGAACAACCTGGTGAGCCTCCATCAGAAGAGCTGGCATCAGGGCCAAACTTTAATGAGCTCTGCCCAGCACTAACAGCAGCATCTGTGGAGTTACAAGAGACTCCTCCAGATGAAGCACTGGCCACTGGACAGAAGGTACAAGATCTCTGCCCCACACCTGCGGCAATTCCAGGGGTCCATGGTGAGAAGGTGACGGTCACCCCCCAACAGTTAGCCAGAGTGGATGATGTGGGGTCCTCAGCTGAAGTGCTAACAGGGCAGAATGCTACTGTCCTCTGCACACAACTGCAGCTTGAGCTGATATCGGTGGATGGGACTTCGGTCTCTACTGACACAACCCCAGAAAATGGTCCAGCACTGAGACAAGAGGATGTTAGCCATGCTTTACAAGCACTGGGGGTTTTTCCCCTACCAAAAGTGGATGGGACATTATTTATAATATAGGTGTTCCCATATAAGGAATATTTGGGGTCACTGGGGAAAGAGGGAATTAATGTTTCTTTTATTTTCCCCTCCCTTTATTTTTCTTTCTTCCTTTTTAGATTAATAGTTATTATATTCGATTTTGAAACTGTATTATTATATTTTAGGTTCAATGTGTATGATGTCTTGTTGTGTTTTGTTTTGTTTGTTTATTAAGAAATGTAATAAAAAAAAATAAAAAAAATGTGGATGGGAGTAAGCCCAGTCACCCTGTCTTCTCTCCAGTGGCTGAAAGGACTCCAGGGAGAAGGGCCAGTCCATGCCCCTCCCCAGCGGCAGATATGTTCTCTGAGAGAGGCAGAGGTTGGCTGGGTGAGAAATGCTCTGTTTGGGACAATTTATTTGGGGTACTGTGTGGATACAAGCATTGGGGGACTGCAACTACTGACTAACTTCGGAGTCAACTCGTCTGGGGTCTCCTCCTGTGTTAGTTTGCTGCCGAAAGGGGAGAGATGTGACGGGAGGGCTCGTGGAACCCAGAATCCCTTGGGGCGGTTGGGAAACCATTGTTTCAGCTCCCCATGCACCTCCTATGTCTAAGTCACCCTGTGTCTATGTTAGGGGGTGACGGAGAAATCCAGTCTGATCTGTACTAATCGGACTCACTGTACAATCACACTGGAATGTTGTGTGTGTGTGTATATATATATATATATGTATATATATATATATACACACACACACACAACATTCCAGTGGGATTGTACAGTGAGTCCGAGCCGAACACCCCCAGTTCGGTTCGCACAAGAACTTGCAAACAGGCAAAAAATTCGGAGAAACAGGCGAACACCGTTAAAGTCTATGGGACACAAACATGAAAAATCAAAAGTGCTCATTCTAGAGACTTATATGCAAGTTATTGTTATAAAAAGTGTTTGGGGACCGGGGTCCTGCCCCAGGGGACATGTATTAATGCAAAAAAATAATAATAATAAAATAATGCTTAAAAGTAAAATAATAAAAATGAAATATTCCTTTAAATATCATGCCTGGGGGGTGTCTATAAAGTGGCACAATTTTCCCGTGTTTAGAACAGTATCACAGCAAAATTACATTTCTAAAGGAAAACATTTCCCCCCCCCCCCCATAATTCATGACACCCATGGGGACTTCTTGTCCCCATGTTGATGGGGACAAGGGCCTCATCCCCACAACCCTTGCCCGGTGGTTGTGGGGGTCTGCGGGCGGGGGGCCCCCCATGTGAATTGGTAACTGGTACATTGTACCCCTGCCAAAGTGTGAAAAGTAGTAAAAAAGACAGGAGACACTTTGGAACAAGCACTTTATTAAAAAATAAAAATGTCCCACAATGTAGATCCATCTCATGCCGCCGACGAGCCAAAAAAAGAAAGGAAAAAAAGCTGCAACAGCTCCACCTCCATGGGAGGCTCCTGCCAAGTGACGCTTCTTCTCAGTGACAGCTGTTACATAGCTGAGGGCGGGGCCACCCAATAATGTAAACGGGTGACCCCGCCCCCTCTGACACCACGTGACGTCAGAGGAAGGCGGGGTCATCCGTTTACATCACTGAGTGGCCCCGCCCTCAGCTATATAACAGCTGTCACCGAGAAGAAGCATCACTCGGCAGGAGCCTCCCATGGAGGTGGAGCTGTTGCATTTTTTCCCTTTTTCAGCTTGTCGGGCGGTGTGGGATGGATCTACATCGCAGGACATTTTTATTTTTTAATAAAGGACTTGTCCCAAAGTGTCTCCTGTCTTTTTTACTATTTTTTACACGTTTTTTGTGAAATGGTAGGGGTACAATGTACCCGTTAACAATTAACATAGGGGGAGGCCGGGATCTGGGGGTCCCCTTGTTAAAGGGGGCTTCCAGATTCCGATAAGCCCCCTGCCCGCAGACCCTCACAACCACTGGGCAGGGGTTGTGGGGATGAGGCCCTTGTCCCCATCAACATGGGGACAAGGTGCTTTGGAGGTTACTCCAAAGCATACCCCCTATGTTGAAGGCATGTGGCCTGGTACGGTTCAGGAGGGGGGGCGCTCTCTTGTCCCCCCTCTTTTCCTGCGGCCTACCAGGTTGCGTGCTCGGATAAGGGTCTGGTATGAATTTTGGATTTTGGCGCAGGGTTCCCCTTAAAATCCATACCAGACCTGAAGGGTCTGGCATGGATTTTGGGGGGACCCCATGCCATTTTTTTTATTTGGCGCAGGGTTCCCCTTAATATCAATACCAGACCTGAAGGGCCGGGTATGGATTTAAAAAAAAAATGTTTTAAATTTTTGGTTCGGGGTTCCCCTTAATATTCATAGCAGACCCAAAGGGCCTGTATCGGACTGGGGGGGAACCCATGCCATTTTTTTCAATGAGGTTTATCTATATTGCTGAGACTCGACAATTCATTACAGCCATGAGCAGTTTTAAATTACTTTTTTCCTTTAGAAATTTTATTTTGCTGTTTTGCTTTACAGGCATACTATAGATACCCCCAGGCATGATATTTAAAGGAATATTTCATTTTTTCACTTTAAGCATTATTAAAATGACTGCTCTCGAAAAAACATCAGTTTTTAAACTTTGTTTTGCAATGATACATGTCCCCTGAGACAGGACCCAGGTCCCCAAACTCTTTTTATGGCAATAAATTGCATATAAGCCTTTAGAATGAGCACTTTTGTTTTTTCATGTTAATGTCCCATAGACTTTAGCGGTGTTCTGCAGCTTTCGAATTTGCAGCGAACACCGCATAATGTTCACTGTTCGGCGACAGGTGAACACCCAATGTTTTAGTCGAACCTCGTGCTCATCCCTAATATATATATATATATATAATATATATATATATATATATATATTGTATATTGTCTCATTTGGTGGTTTGGGGTGGGGCTGTATTCTATTGTGTCTGTCCGCCTTGGATATTATGGGATGTATACGTGTGTTTGCTGTGAGGAGGGAGGGGGATTCCTCCTACAGCTCTCCCTGCTGATTGGACAGACTGGGGGGGCATTGGGGGGGGCATTGTCCAGAGTATTACCTGTGTACCTGTGTTTTCAATAAGACAGTTCATGGTGAGCAACCAAACGAGTATTGCCTTGTTTTGTGGTTGTCAGCGGTTGGAATATCTGATATCTATATTCAGACAGGGATCCGTAACAGTAGCCTTGTATTATACTTTCAGTTTTATCTGTATATACAATAAATATGCTCCATGGTTTATATTGGTTTATATTGCAGTTATTAGGGCATGTATTACAGGGCTACTTTCCCATTAGAACTATCCTTCCAACTAACTGGGGTTGATAATTTACAGTTCTGGGAAGCTGTGGTCTGGCAGTGCAGACATACTGCCTGATGCTATAGAAACGAATAGAGGAGATCACAAGGCCTACACAACCAGTTGACTTCTAAAGAAGGTTATCCCTATGACTGTGGAAGTTAAGGCTTCACCTTTCAGAACATGTAACAGCTCTACCCTTGTCTCCCCCTGACCCCCTTCCATTGCAACAGTGATTAGGTGGTGCAAGGGAAATTTCCCCAAAGCTTAGTGAATAACGAGACGCTCTGCTGAATTCTATCATCCAATCACGTACAAACAAATATTGCCTATGATTGGGTATTCTTTGCAATGTAACATTTAACCACATTCAAGTCCCTTGCATAGTGCAATTTAACTTGCAAAGTGAACAGTGTACTTGTCTTTAGTAAATCAATCCCCTTAGCTGCTTATTTTCTATTAAGTACAGTTTTTTTTTTTTATTAAAACTTTTATCTTGAGGTGATTGGAGTGCATCAGACAGTTGTTGCTGATAACACATTCAAGAACTGTCTTTTTTTAAGCATTTGACTGCATTCCTTGAAATAAAAGTATAAACACTGTGCACACAAAACACTGTACACCATCACACCAGGATCATCTCAACCCACTGTATACCTGTATACCCTAAAAGTATTTGATCAATTCTTAGGTAAATGTATATAAAAAAATTGATTGATTCAAATCAGTGATATCTGTAGTGGTTGTTCGGTGGTACTTGGCAACCAATAGTCTATTGTTTGACTAAGGCAAGGTTCCCCCTATGAGGATAAAAACTGTAAGTCTGTACATAAGATTTAACAAAAAAAAATAAAAAATAGTGAAGGTGGGTGGGAAAATGTTAATGTAGGACATGCCCAGACCATGAACTGGAAGAGGGTTGTTTTCAGTTTTTAAAATGCATGATTCAGGGGCACATAGGAAAAGGAAATTGTGGAGGAGGATGAGACAAAGGGAAAAGGGAAGGAAGAGGAAGAGAAGGGGAGCAACCTCTACAGCATGGCCAGCATTGGAATCTAGGGCATGGGGTGTCACAGATGAGTAGGTTGGCAAGCAGCTTAGGTTGGAGCTGCATTCCTGCCAGATGAACACTGTCTGGTTATGGCTTCCTAGTGGTCAGGCAAGATACATGTGTAATTAGTCTTTGTTGAAGGGTGGCCAGCCGATTAGTGTACTTGGGATACACGTGGCACATCACAAGGGCCATAAATGTGTGAAAGATGGGCCGATTTCACAAGCTGGAATGGGAGCAGCTGCAAAGTCAGCAGTTTTGCCAAACTGCTGGGTAGGGATGAGCTGAAAACCCCCGGGTTTGGCTCGCACCAGAACCCGCGAACGGACCTAAAGTCCGTGCGAGCATTTAGAACCCTATTAGTTACTAGACATGTGCAAAAGGAAAAAATTTGTTTCGTTTAGTTTCATTTTAATTCGTTAATTAATTAATTTCGTTTAGTTAGATTCGTTACATTTGTTAAATTCGTTTTCGGATTTCGTTTAGTTTTCGACCGATTTTCGAATTCGAAAATATTTTGCGACCCGACTTTGGGTCCACGTATCTCGGGGTTACTTGGTGATAGAAACACCAAATATGGATTTATTGGATATGTTGTAGTGCTAGTTCTACTGTGTTTGCATACCAAATTTGGGGTTTCTAGCTACAAGTGGCCCCGAGATATGTGGCCCCAAAGTCGGGTCGAAAAATGTCATTCTCTGCTGCAGAAAAGTGCTTGACATTTTGCGACCCGAATTTGGTGTTTGGTGTTTCTATCACCAAGTAACCCCGAGATACGTGGACCCAAAGTCGGGTCGCAAAATATTTTTGAATTCGGTTGAAAAAATTTCAAATGCAGTTGAAAAAATTTCAAATGCAGTTGAAAAAATTTCAAATGCAGTTGAAAAAATTTCAAATGCAGTTGAAAAAATTTCAAATGCAGTTGAAAAAATTTCAAATGCAGTTGAAAAAATTTCAAATGCAGTTGAAAAAATTTCATATGCAGTTGAAAAAATTTCAAATCATGTTGATACTATTTCAAGCGGATTCGAAAATATTTTGCGACCCGACTTTGAAAAAAAAAAAATGAAATTGATTCTAACAGTCTGCAGAAGATCTGTAAAAAAAAAAAGAAGTGAAATGGCTGTTAATAGTCTACAGGAGATCTGCTATTAAATTATATATTTTTTTCTATTCTGTTCTAATCTTTTCTATTTGAACTATAAATTTTGGAAGATGGTTATTTACTTATATACATCTGTCACATAAAAAAAAAGATGTGAAATGGCTGTCACGGATGTCGATCGCAAGGCAAGTACATATGCTGTATGTCACTGTCCACTTGCCACAACACCTGCCACAAGTGCCAAGACACCTGCCATGAGTGCCACATGACCAACCACAAGTGCCACGTGACCTGCCACGTGACCAAGTTGTGGATTGTCCACTTGCCATGTCACCTGCCACAAGTTATGGGGTTCCTAGCACCAAGTGACCCCCAGATATGGGGGATATGTCAAGTACTTTTCTACAGCAGAGAATTACATTTTGTGACCCGACTTTGAGGCCACGTATCTCGGGGCCACTTATAGCTAGAAACCTGAAATTTGGTATGCAAACACAGTAGAACTAGCACTATAACCTCTCCAATTTCTATCACCAAGTAACCCCGAGATACGTGGACCCAAAGTCGGGTCGCAAAATATTTTCGAATCCGGTTGAAATAGTTTCAAATGCGGTTGAAATAATTTCAAATGCAGTTGAAATAATTTCGAATCATGTTGATACTATTTCAAGCAGATTCGAAAATATTTTGCCACCCGAATTTGAAAAAAAAAATTAAATTGATTCTAACAGTCTGCAAAAGATCTGCAAAAAAAAGGGAAATGGCTGTTAATAGTCTACAGGAGATCTGCTAAAAAAAGAAATAGATGCTAATAGTCTGCAGGAGATCTGGTGAGAAAACAAAATAGATACTAATTGTCTGCAGGAGATCTTCAAAAAAAAAAGTGAAATGGTTGTTAATAGTCTACAGGAGATCTGCTAAAAAAAGAAATAGATGCTAATAGTCTGCAGGAGATCTGGTGAGAAAACGAAATAGATACTAATAGTCTGTAGTTGTAGTGCTAGTTCTACTGTGTTTGCATACCAAATTTGGGGTTTCTAGCTACAAGTGGCCCCGAGATACGTGGCCCCAAAGTCGGGCCACAAAATGTAATTCTCTGCTGCAGAAAAGTACTTGACATATCGCCCCTATCTTGGGGTCACTTGGTGCTAGGAACCCCACAACTTGTGGCAGGTGACGTGGCAAGTGGACTATCCACAACTTGGTCACGTGGCCGGTCATGTGGCACTCGTGGCCGGTCATGTGGCACGCATGGCCGGTCACGTGGCACTCGTGGCAGGTGTCGTGCCACTCGTGGCAGGTGTCGTGGCACTTGTGGCAAGTGAACAATACACAACTTGTGGCAGGTGATGTGGCAAGTGGACAATGACATACAGCATATGTACTTGCCTTGCGATCGACATCCGTGTTAGACGTGCAAAAAAAAAAAAATTGTTTTGTTTCGTTTTAATTCGTTAATTAATTCATTTTGTTTAGTTAGATTCGTTAAATTCGTTTTCTGATTTTGTTTCGTTTTTGACCGAATTCGAAAAATCAGTCGCATTTGAAATTATTTCAACCGGATTTGAAAATATTTCAACCGGATTTAAAAATATTTCAACCGAATTTAAAAATATTTCTACTGGATTTGAAATTATTTCAACTGCATTAGAAACTATTTCAACCAGATTTGAAACAGTTTTTTTTTTAAATCAATGTTTTTTATTGAAATTTCACAGTTTTACATGACAAAACAGTACACAGGGGAAAAATAAAAACGTAAGAAGGGAAATACAGTGAATATACCGTGTTTACAGCGAGTACCATCCACGTTTGAGATAACAGAATATCCATAACATTCGAAAAACGATCAACTTCAATTAACTTTAAATCTATCAGTCCATATTTTCCATTCGCTATCAAATTTTTTACAGCGAAGCGAGTTAATTGCTAATAACCTTTCAAAGGAGTGATTCCTATTGACTAATGCGACAACTTCTGATATATTAATGGCGTTAGTGCTCTTCCAATTGCGTAGAATCAGATTTCTGGTTGCCAATAATATGTGTGTTACCATTGCCCTGTCTGCATGTGGAAAGAGTTCCACGCCTATGTGTAACAGTGCAAGGGAGGGGTTAGGAGGGGTCAGTATACCCGTAAGGTCGGAGATTAATTGGAAGGTTTTGTTCCAAAGGCTAGTCAGGCTTGGGCAGCTCCAAAGTGTGTGTAGAAGATTGCCTATCTGCCCACAGTTTCTCCAGCATAGTGGGGATGAAGATGGGAAGAAAACTGAAAGCCTATAAGGAGTGTAATGCCATCTATTGATAATTTTCAAGGTCATTTCCCAATGGTTCTCACAGTGTGATGCCTTCTGAATAGTTCGGAATGCTAGTAACCACTGGTCATCAGAAAAGCAGGTGGCTAAGTCCGTTTCCCACTTACTGAGGGCTGTAGATTTGGAAAAGTTGCGTTTGAAACAGTTTTTAATGCAGTTGAAATAGTTTCTAATGCAGTTGAAATATTTTCAAATCTGGTTGAAATAGTTTCTAATGCAGATGAAATATTTTCAAATCTGGTTGAAATAGTTTCTAATGCAGATGAAATATTTTCAAATCTGGTTGAAATAGTTTCTAATGCAGTTAAAATACTTTCTAATGCAGTTGAAATAATTTCAACCAGATTTGAAAATATTTCAACTGCATTTGAAAATATTTCAACCGAATTCGAAAATATTTTGCGACCCGACTTTGGGTCCACGTATCTCGGGGTTACTTGGTGATATAAACCCCAAATTTGAAGAGATTGTAGTGCTAGTTCTACTGTGTTTGCATACCAAATTTGGGGTTTCTAGCTATAAGTGGCCCCGAGATATGTGGCCCCAAAGTCGGGTCACAAAATGTAATTCTCTGCTGTAGAAAAGTACTTGACATATCCCCCATATCTGGGGGTCACTTGGTGCTAGGAACCCCATAACTTGTGGCAGGTGACATAGCAAGTGGACAATCCACAACTTGGTCACGTGGCAGGTCACGTGGCACTTGTGGTCGGTCACGTGGCACTCATGGCAGGTGTCTTGGCACTTGTGGCAGGTGTTGTGGCAAGTGGACAATGACATACAGCATATGTACTTGCCTTGCGATCGACATCCGTGACAGCCATTTCACATCTTTTTTTTTATGTGACAGATGTATATAAGTAAATAACCATCTTCCAAAATGTATAATTCAAATAGAAAAGATTAGAACAGAATAGAAAAAAATATATAATTTAATAGCAGATCTCCTGTAGACTATTAACAGCCATTTCACGCCTTTTTTTTTTGCAGATCTTCTGCAGACTGTTAGAATCAATTTCATTTTTTTTTCAAAGTCGGGTCGCAAAATATTTTTGAATCCGCTTGAAATAGTATCAACTGCATTTGAAATTTTTTCAACTGCATTTGAAAAATTTTCAACTCCATTTGAAAATTTTTCAACCGAATTCGAAAATATTTTGCGACCCGACTTTGGGTCCACGTATCTCGGGGTCACTTGGTGATATAAACCCCAAAGGGCTAGTTCTACTGTGTTTGCATACCGAATTTGGGGTTTCTAGCTATAAGTGGCCCCGAGATACGTGGCCCCAAAGTCGGGTCACAAAATGTCAAGCACTTTTCTGCAGCAGAGAATGACATTTTTCGACCCGACTTTGGGGCCACATATCTCGGGGCCACTTGTAGCTAGAAACCCCAAATTTGGGTTTCTATCACTAAGTGACCCTGAGATATTTCGAATTTCGTCCGCGATTTTTCGATTCGAAAAAAATTCGGATTCGGTTAAATTCGTTAGTATTGTAATTCGGTAATTCGGATGCATCCGAATGTCCGAATAATGAAAAATTTGTCCGAATTTCGATTCGGAACATAACGAAATGCACATGTCTATTAGTTACAATGGATGCGAACGTTCGAAATCAAAAGTGATAATTTTAAAGGCTAATATGCATGTTATTGTCATAAAAAGTGTTTGGGGACCAGGGGACATGTATCAATGCAAATTTTTTTTTTCAAAACGGACGTTTTTTCAGGAGCAGTGATTTTAATAATGCTTAAATTGAAACAATAAAAGTGTAATATTCCTTTAAATTTCGTACCTGGGGGGCGTCTATAGTATGCCTGTGAAGGGGCGCATGTTTCCTGTGCTTAGAACTGTCCCTGCAAAAAGTGTCATTTTTGCAGGAAAAAAAGCTATTTAAAATCACTCGCTTCTAATGTATTGACGGCTCCCGTAACACAGAGAACAGTCATTCATTGACAGGCATTCATAAAAAAAGTAATTGATAATAAATAAAAAAAAATAAAAAAAAAAAGCGTGGGGGTCCCCCCAAATTCAATAACCAGGCCCTTCAGGTCTGCTATGGATATTAAGGGGGACCCCAGCCAAAACAAAAAAAAAAATGGCGTGGGGTCCCCCTCAAAATCCATACCAGACCCTTGAGGTCTGGGATGGATTTTAAGGGGAACCCCAGCCAAAAAAAATGGCGTGGGGTCCCCCTCAAAATCCATACCAGACCCTTATCCGAGCACGCAACCTGGCAGGCCGCAGGAAAAGAGGGGGGGACGAGAGCGCCCCCCCTCCCTCCTGAACCGTACCAGGCCACATGCCCTCAACATTGGGAGGATGCTTTGGGGGTCTGAGACCCCCAAAGCACCTTGTCCCCATGTTGATGTGGACAAGGGCCTCTTCCCCACAACCCTGGCCATTGGTTGTGGGGGTCTGCGGGCGGGGGGCTTTTCGGAATCTGGAAGCCCCCTTTAACAAGGGGACCCCCAGATCCCAGCCACCCCCCTGTGTGAAATGGTAAGGGGGTACAAAAGTACCCCTACCATTTCACCAAAAAAGTGCCAAAAATGGTAAAAATGACAGGAGACGGTCTTTGACAATTCAAATTTTAACACTTTATTAAAATCTTATTCCTTCTGGTCTTCTTCCTTCTTCCTCTCTTAATCCTTCGGTTTCTTCATGTTCTCCTTCCGGCATCTTCTTCCATCATCTTCTTCCTCCGATCCGCTTCTTCTACCCATTACAAGTAGTCAAATTGAGCCTGAGTGACACAGAGATGAATTCTGCAGTGAAAGAGAGACCCCATCACATGACTCATGATGACGTCAGACGTTGATGATGAAACGCGTTGGAAATTTAGTGCGTGACACGTCACTTCCACCTTTGCCTCCTGCAACACAGGTGGAACATGATTGGCGTACCTGCTGTTGCCTGCAAGCCATTTGAAGTTTACTTAACTGTAAGTTCTGATAATTTTTATGCAATAAATTGCTATATGTTACACTATGAGGAGCTCTTTTCTCTCTTTGATATATGAATCAAATTGTGTTGGCTGATAATATCGGTGGGCCGTCTCTTCCATTGAAGGATTCATCTCTGTGTCACTCAGGCTCAATTTGACTACCTGTAATGGGTGTCATGTCCATGTGGTGAGTAGGAGGTTTGCTCACATCTACGATGGAAGACGGCACTTTGTTCACATTCTAAAGAAGATTCACCTTACTTGAGTGGAGACTTTTTGGTGGAAGTTTATGGACTTTAATATTGATTAGTGTAATATGTTTGGCGCACGGTATGAAATCTGCTTTGCATAGAAAGTGATGTTTTGAAGTTCACAAGAAATAATGAAAACACTAACTTTGCTTTAGATGTCAGACACAATGGGGTTGATTTACTAAAGGCAAATCCACTTTGCATTACAAGTGCACTTGGAAGTTACGTAACCGAGTGACCCCGCCCACTCTGATGTTACAGAAAAGCCATAGGGATGTCCCTGTGCGTCAGAGGGGGACGGGGTCACCTGCGACGTCACTGTGTGGCCCCGCCCTCAGTTATAAAAGAGCTGTCACCTGAGAGGCGGGTGCCTCCCATGGAGGCAGATCGGTGGCGGCGAGCAGCTTTTTTTTTTTCAGTCCGTCGAAGTGAGAGAAGAAGAAGATGAATGGACTTCGTGGGACACTTTTATTTTTTAATTTTTAATAAAGCAATTGTCCCAAGCCGTGTCTTGTGTTTTTTTACCATTTTCACACTTTTTTTGTGAAATGGTAGGGGTACATTTTTACCCCGTTACCATTTCACACAGGGGGGAGGCCAGGATCTGGGGGATCTGGGGGTCCCCTTGTTAAAGGGGGCTTCCAGATTCCGATAAGCCCACCCGCCCGCAGACCCCCACAACCATCGGGCAAGGGTCGTGGGGATGAGGCCCTTGTCCTCATCAACATGGGGACACGGTGCTTTGGCTACCCCAAAGCACCCTCCCCATGTTGAAGGCATGTGGCCTGGTACAGTTCAGGAGGGGGGAGCGCTCTCTCCTCCCCCCTCTTTTCCTGCAGCCTGGCAGGTTGCGTGCTCAGATAAGGGTCTGGTATGGATTTTTCGGGGGACCCCATGCCATTTTCTTTTGAATTTTGGCACGGGGTTCCCCTTTCAGGTCTGGTATGGATTTTGAGGGGGACCCACACGCCATTTTTTTTTTCATTTTGGCGCGGGGTTCCCCTGTGGAGGAAACCCATGCTGTTTTTTTCAATGCCTTTTATGTGTATTGCCGGGACCGACAATTCATTATAGCCGCAAGTACTTTTAAATTACTTTTTTTTCCTTTAAAAAAGTAATTTTGCTCTTGGACTGTTCTAAACACGGGAAACATGCGCCACTTTACAGGCAAACTATAGAAACCCCCCAGGTACGAAATTTAAAGGAATATTTCACTTTTATTGTTTCACTTTAAGCATTATTAAAATCACTGCTCCCGAAAAAATGCCTTTTTTTGCATTGATACATGTCCCCTAGGGCAGGACCCAGGTCCCCAAACACTTTTTATCACAATACTATACATATAAGCCTTTAAAATTAGCACTTTTAATTTCTCCCATAGACTTTTAAAGGGTGTTCCGCGGCTTTCGAATTTGCCGCAAACACCCCAAATTGTTCACTATTCGGCGAACAGGTGGATACCCAGCATGCACCTGCCGATCTCGCGCATGCGCAGTGTGGCGCAAGCAGTATAGGTTGGCATAACGCGATGCTATGATTTGGCGATGCCTATTGCCACCTGGGATTTATGACAGACATATCCCAGGGGACAATGCAAAGTCGGAAATGACGCAAAGGGCTGCGGAAGGAGGAAGTGGAAAATGAAAAATCCTAAAAAACAGTAAGTGATCCACCAAAGAAAAAGAAAAATATGCCAAATCGTTACACGTGTACAGTTTAGTGCTGGATGGTGATGAGTACAAAATGTGGGTAGAACTCTGCTTTAATTAATTAATTATTACCACGTGGATTTTCAATAAAGGAGATCCATTAAAAGTTGTCAAAAATTCACCATGGTTGAAATGACATGAATTGCAATAACATTTATAGACTGTTCATCACATTTGTGCACAAACATTATACATCGCCAAATACATATTTTTTTTTCTGTCTCAGCCTCTTGTTCTATACTATACAGATCTTGGAAACTTCTTAACTTCTAGGAACAGATCTGGTTCTTTCTGTATTAACGAGAAAACGAAAAAAAAAAAATTGTCCTATCTTATGCTGTTACTCTTAGCTTAGTCATAAATTTAACATGTTTTACAGAACTTTACTAATCTTTACTATTCAACTATATTGTTCAAATGACTACCATTAAAGGGGTACGACCAGGTTTTATTGGTGGGTGGTGCCGTCTTCCTTTTCCACACCTAGTAGGAAGGAATGGAGAGCTAAACATTTAAAGAATTATGATAATCATGGCAGCTTTTCAGATATTTAAAGGGTGTCAACCTCAATCAGCCATTTTCTTTTCTTTGTTTAAAAAAATCATAGCGTTACATAGTAAAAATCAATGATTTCAGCTAGGATTTTATTTTGCAAAAATTTTTAAACATTTACTGTTGCCTAATAAAATATCTTGCATCACCCACATTTGAACATCACATGTTACAGACTCTGTCTCTTCCCTCTCTCTCTTGTATGGGAGGGTAAAGGGGTCGCAAAACAGACACATACATCCAAAAAGCTGCAAATAATTTTTTTAGTTAAACCCCTAAAGCCTCACTTTTCTCATATACCACTTTACAGAACTTTTGCCACCGTCTAAACACTTATAACCCTTCTAATGCTAAACTTCCTTGGACCCTTAAACATAAGTAGCAAAACATACTTATGCCCCGTACACACGATCAGACTATCCCGCGGGATTGTCTGCCGGACTAGAGACTAGAGTCCGCCGGACAATCCTCCCGTGTGTGGGCGGCGGCTGACTTTTTCTCCTCAAAAGTCCAGCGGACTTAGTTTTAAGTTTTGACAATCCAGCCGTCTGTGTGCTGAAATGAAATGAATGGACTTGCCTCACACACGGAGGAAAGTCCGTTCATTTAGAACGTGACTCCAGGTAGACGGGACTAGCGAAGGAAGTCAATGCCGCCGCGCTAGCCCTGTCACCTGGTATGGATTAAAAGGGGAATCCCTACACCGAAAAAATTACGTGGGGGTCCCCCCCAAATCCATATCAGACCCTTATCCGACCACGCAACCCGGCCGGTTAGGAAAGGGGGTGGGGACGAGCTAGCGCGCCCACCCCCTCCTGAGCCGTACCAGGCCGCATGCCCTCAACATGGGGGGTGCCCTGGGGAAAGGGGGGCCCTGCAGCCCCCTCCACCCCAAAGCACCTTGTCCCCATGTTGATGAGGACAAGGGCCTCTTCCCAACAACCCTGGCCATTGGCTGTTGGGGTCTGCGGGCGGGGGGCATATCGGAATCTGTGAGCCCCCTTTAATAAGGGGGCCCTCAGATACCGGCCCCCACCCTATGTGAATGAGTGTGGGGTACGATGTACCCCTACCCATTCACATAAGGAAAAAAGTGTAAAAAAAAACAACACAATTTTTAAAAATACTTTATTGCACAGCTCCGGGGGTCTTCTTCCGTCTTGGGGGGTCTTCTTGCCAGACTGCTCCACTATCTTCTGCTCTTTTACTATCTCTTTCACTAGCGGAGGAGCCCGCTTTCTTCTTCGTCGCCGCTGCCGTCTGGGGGTCTTGTTCCGACTTCAGGGGTCTTCGGGGGTCTCTTCTGTTCTTCTTGCCGGCCTCCGCTTTCTTCTTCCAGCTCTTTTACGAGCGGTGGCCGGGATTCTGTCACTGTCGCCTTCTGCTTCTGCTTCTTCTTCTTCTGCGTCTTGTTCTTCTTTCGATGTTGACTCGTCGCTGTCTCCTCTTCTAATGGCTTAGATGTGTTGCGCTGCCAGTTATATAGGGAAAAGGGGCGGGGCCACCGGCTTATGTCACCCATATGATGTCACAGTCCCGGAGGAATTGTTTTTTATTGATTGTCTGTGTCGCTTTACTTTCTGTACAAGAGACACATCAAGAAGTGATTGTGCACTTGTGTATGTATTCAAAGATAACGTGATTTATGTTTACATTTGATATCATTTGACTATATTGAAAGTTTGCCAGAGATTATAATATACGACTTTTAGGGTAGCGTTGTGCTATTTCTAATATTTCAGACCAATTAAAGATGTGGAATCATTAGTTAAAGTGTGAGCTTGCAACCCACGTTATGATGTTTCTGGACAGGTTTTTATTTGGTATATCAAGAAGTGAGAAAAGATGTTTCTACAATTAAGGGAAATATCTGTTAGAGAGTTGTTACCATAATAAGTGCCCTCATTGGGAAATGTCCTGTGCATTCTAGTTCTGAAGACTGCTGTAAAGTTTTATATTACTGATCAGTTTCTCAAACCCCACCTTTCACTAGATCAAGGCAGAGGGATATTTCCATTCCATACACTGTGTTGTATATATTGTACATATGTTATGGGTATTATTTGGGTACATAGAACACTACATGTATGTCAATTTTTTATCATAAAGAGGCTCAGATTCTATTTAATCTTGCCGCTTTGAGCCATGGCACAATATAGCCACCCCATGTGTCTCTGCAGCACACTGCATGTGTCTATATCAACTCCAGGCCACTAGGCCTGTCTATCTAAAGTTTTAAGGATGGGAGGCATGCTTTCTGTCCCACTGATAATGGGAAAACAAAAAACTGACAGATGTTATTCTTCCCCATTATTCAAATCTAAACCCAAAGGTTTGCATTGGGTTTTACAGGTAATATTTTTACAGATGCAATGCTGTTTGTCCTTGTATTAAAGTAAAATGCCATCATCATAGTGCGGGATTTTAGTCTCACATTGTTTTTCTTACTTTCTACCATAGATGTCATCACTTGCTCTTAGTTTCTTAATTGGAATTATGTGAGAAGTAGTCAAGAGAAGTACTTCCCTTTTGTTCTGTCAAGGGGGGCCATCCAGGAGAACACACAGTGAATATTGCTAGTGGCTATAGCCTCTGCTTATACTCATGAAAAACCTGAGAGGCTGGTTGTACCCAAGTTGATTGATCAATCAACTTGGTTACATTCAGTCTGCCCATACATGGTTCGAATCTCTGCCGATTCAGCAGGAATATTGCTGGCTTTAGCTAAGAGCCAGCAAGGTGTCTCATCAGTACTTTTGCAAAATCTTAATTTCTCATCTATTCTATCCAAAATCCACAGCCTAGTCAGAGACACTGAAGCCTTTTTCTCTGATCATGCTTTTTCAGACTTATGCTGCTCTGTAGACTAACCTCCTCCCTCGACCCACAGTGGCCCTAGGCATTGAATATTAAAAATGAATAAATAACTTCTTTGAGTTGTGGTGCTCAGATAGTACAGTGTAGTTCCACTTTAAAATAATCACATTAGCTGAATCATAGACACCCCCCTCCAGTTTCCAGCACATTTTAAATGCTTTACATGTAAATTTTCAAAACTCGCTAGACTGGAGTGTTCTCCTAAAGTTTTTCATAGATATTGTACTATCATCCCAGATTAATATACAAGAAAAAAGATATTGGAGATTCGGGACTATCTATTGTACAAAAACAGTTTCATAAGAATAAGGTAAAAAATGCTAATTTTATTGACACATAAAACAAAGAAAAAAGAAGATACATATTAGACTCCATGTACAACAGTATATGGGTCACAGGGTTCAAAGGTAATACATACAATTCCTGATAGAACACCTTTATAATAACTGTATACTGCAATGAGTGTGGGTTTGCGGGATGTCTTTTTCTATTATTCTCCTCTAATTTTCTTCAATTTCTTCTCATGTTCTGATTGGTCCTGGTGGACTCGGCGGCGGCACATGTCCCTGGGGATAACTTACATCAAAGCACGGGGAGAACCCCATGCGGCGGCCGTCTTAGGGCTATGGGGACTTGTATGGACCTCTCCGGATGCGTGGCATGGTATTGCTTTCCACCAAAATATGGTGGTTCTTTGCCTGCCACGCATCCGGATCGGGAATCGGCCCCCGGCACCGATCCGGCCATGTAGTTCCAGTTTCCATCTCTAGGGACCCTCTCATCCCCTGTATCTGACAGAGCAGTTTGGCTGCTGTCAGCAGGATATGTCAGGGCAGCCCCAGCTGAACTGTGTACCGGAAGTAGTTCCTTATAGGAACACTCCGGTCACATGGCCTGGATCGAGCGTTGGCCGGCTCCCGCACTGTGTCCGCGTGACGTCAGCACGGCGTGACGTCACACGCCGCGTGATTTGGCGCCACGGGGGGAGACTATTTAAACCCAGTCTGACTTTTGAGTCAGACTGAGGTGGACGTGAGGCTCGGGACGCTCTGGGAACAACAAAACAGGTAAACTGACTGCATACAATCTTTCCAGCCGCCCTTAATGATGGACGGTCTGTCCTTTAACTTCTGACTATATGAAATTACCATACTTACCCTAAAAACCTCTACCCCATTCATAGGCACTGAATGATATACTTAGCCCCTGGTTTGGGGCAGTATATGGGCCGAACAGCCATCAAGCATGATATGACCTGTTGGTATATATATTCCATTACAAGGTAGGGGTTTATAACCTTATTAGGGGTCATTTGAACTGTATTGGACGTAGCTCCTATGTATTCTCATTGGAGCTTCTTTCTTTCTTTTCTTGTCATTTCTCAGAACCTTTTTGGTCACTAGTGGATATTACTCAAAATCAAGATATATCAGTTCCCTTCTTCTTCTTCCCCCCACTATCCTTCCTTTTTGGGGGGTTGTTTGACCCGAGCCTCTCATATATACAACTGTTTACGAGCTTCCGCAGAGGTAGGTATAGTTTGATAACTGACATTGGGCATTTTATTATTTTTATTTTTCTAAATACAAGTGTGGTAAACAAGTACTTCTGTACCTTACAGGCCCCATAATACACTAAACCTGCAAATAAAAAGGATTTCTCTCTCCCCCTACAACTTCCCAGCCATTATCTTTGGCTGCGACCGCTGGGTATAACCCTGTGCAAAATCCCCCTAATTTGGGAGGTGCTGCTGCGGGCCCATCAGGACCAACATTTGGAAGTCTGGTCATGTTTTGACCCCTATGATATTGGAGGTAGGGGATCATGCATGCGTATATTGACTTTATATAGATGTTACCGCTACCGCACACTCATGCAGTATATACATTGTCTAATGATTATATATAAAATCAATATATTGTATTAATCAATATATTGTTTTGTATACATACCATAGAATACGAAAATATCTTCAAAACCCTCGTCCATCTGCAAATATACTTTATCCTTGTCTCCTGATGAAGCCTATTTAGGCGAAACATGTCGAGCGATCGGACAAGTATCATGACCTATGTATTTTAAGTGTATGATCATAAAGGTGTTCTATCAGGAATTGTATGTATTACCTTTGAACCCTGTGACCCATATACTGTTGTACATGGAGTCTAATATGTATCTTCTTTTTTCTTTGTTTTATGTGTCAATAAAATTAGCATTTTTTACCTTATTCTTATGAAACCGTTTTTGTACAATAGATAGTCCCGAATCTCCAATATCTTTTTTCTTGCTTTACATGTAAAGGTAAAAAGCCTATTTACCATCCCAAATTTTAATTAAGGCTAGACCTCTTCTTCTGTAGTGGTTGATTACTGGATACCCATTTCACACATATTCAAATGCCCAAACATGGGTGTGACGGACCCCGTACTCAAGATGTCCGCCGTAAATGCTTCCTCTGTCCGGTACCATACAATCCAAGACCCCTTAGCTCACCCAGTCACCAGACAACACCAGTGTAGGGTACATCAGGAATTAATCTTTATTTGACATGTCACACATATATACAGCCAGATGACTCACACCTAACCTAATTAGCATGAGCTAATTATCTTAATCAACACTGGACTCCTTCATTCAATTGCGGGGTTAATTAGCACATACAACAATAGGTGAAACACTCCTACAAGCCAGACTATATTCATTTACACAACAAACAGGCTGACTGGAGTTCATGACATTAGCATCTCTTGCTAATATGCCAAATACACATACAGAGTCTGTGTCCTGGGGGCCAGCATGGACCCGAATCCAAGTAACACCAGCTCTGGGGTCCCCAGGCATGCAGCCCAAAGAGCATCGTTCCCCCAAATGCCAGGGCCCATAATCGCAAGGCAATAGGCTCGCATTCAGTCCACTCCAACAGCCCCTGTCCCAGCCAGGTCTGTCACATTTCTCCCCTTTCGGCAGGAGACTAACACAGGAGGAGACCCCAGAAGGGTTGACTCCGAAGTTAGTCCATAGTTCCAGTCCTCTAATGCCTGTACCCACACAGTACCCCAAACAAATTGTTCCAAACAGAGTATTACTCTCCCAGCCAACCTCTGCCTCTCTCATAGAACATATCCGCCGCTGGGGAGAGGCCTGGACTGGCCCTTCTCCCTGGAGTCTTTTCAGCCGCTGGAGAGAAGACAGGGTGACTGGGCTCACTCCATCATGCTGTTGGGGATCTGGGCCGACCACCCAGCATCCCTGGGGTATACCAGTGGAGACTGAAGTCCCATCCACCAATATCAGCTCAAGCTGCAGTTGTGAAGGGCAGATTGCATTCTCTCCTTGGGTCCTGATCTGCTGCTCAGGAGTGACCACCACCTCCTCACCCTGGGCCTCCAGAACTGCCACAGGTGTGGGGCAGAGGTCTTGGACCCTCTGTCCAGTTGCCAGCACTTTAGCTGGGTTGGTGTCATCATTCTGGGGCGCTGTCTGCTGCTGGACAGTGTGACCGATTGCCCCAGCTTCCTGAAGCTGTGGAGACATCGTAAGTGCTAGGCAGAGGCTAGCGGCGCTCTGCCCTGTTGCCAGTGATTCGGCTGGGAGTAGCAGCTTTACTACCTCAGCTTGTCGCTGGAGAGAGGGGCCAACTACCCCGGCTCCCTGGAACTCCACAGTTGTTGCTGGTGCTGGACAGAGGTGGGTAGCACTCTGCCCTGTTGCCAGAACTTCTGCTGGGGACTCCACATCCTCCGCTCTGGCAAACCGTTGGGGCAGGAGGCTGGCTTCCTTTTCCATTCCCTCATCTGGCTGCTGGGACAACATGTCTCTGGTACTGTCTCCCAGGTGCACAAATCTTTGCTGGGGAGGAAAGATCGCTTTCTCCACCCTGGCCAACTGTTGGGGAGGGACGACAAACACCTCCTCTCCCTTCTCCCCCTGTACCTGCTGCTGGGAAGTGATTGCCACCTTCTCAACCTGAGCCTCCATAACTGCCACCGGTGTGGGGCAGAGGTCTTGGACCCTCTGTCCGGTGACCTGCGCTTCAGCTGGGGAAGTTCCTTGTAACTCCACGGATACTGCTGTTGGTGCTGGGCAGAGCTCAGTGAAGTTTGGCCCTAATACCAGCTCTTCTGATGGAGGCTCATCAGGTTGTTTTTCCTCAGCAGAAAAGTCTATTAAATCCCCAGTCTCTACAACTGATGGCTGGGGATAGAGGTTCACCATCTGTCCGTGGAACCTAGAAGATGCCATCGGTGCTGGGCAGAGGTTAGCAGAGCTCTGCCCTGTTGTCAGCACTTCAGCTTTGGGGATGGCAATCTCCAGATTTTACACTGCCGATTCTCTTGCATGCTGCTGGACAAGCATATTCCGCCATCCAACCTCATCTTGTGCAGTAACAGGTTTGTTAAGGTCAGTCAGCACTTGCTGCATCCGCCATAAGACCTCCGCGTCCATAGCTGCGGGGGCAGGTGGGCAAAGCACTCTGTTACTATGCCACATTGCTGACTCTTCAGCCAGGATTTCAGAGCTGTCTGCTGGTATTTCCTGATAGTCCCAGGCAAAGGGAGCCCCACCCTGCTACTGAGCAGTGTCTAGCAGCTGTATGTAGGCAATCTCCAGCTCCCATTCCTGAGCGGCCAGGAACTCCAAATCTTCCTGTGCCCAGAGCACTTCCGAGACGTTCAATCTTTGCTCTCTGTGCTCCATTATTTCCTCCAAACGCCACTCCAGATCACTCCCAAAGTCGGGGTCCTCGGACAGCCTCCAGTACAACAATCCCAGGCCATTATAATCAAAGCCTTCCGTGGGCCTGTCATCCTCTGTCCACGGGCACACTTGGGCTACATACCACCGGAGGGCTCTGTAGCTCTCGTCCAAACGCATTTCTGCCCGGATCAGCCTGCTTAACTCAGCTGTCCACTCCTGCTTCGGTTGTTCCCCCAATAACAGCATTCGTACTTCATACTGCGACCAGTACCTTACATGGATGGAGGGGAGAACTTTTCCCTGGTGTCGCTGCTCACAGGCTAGCGCTTCTTTCCAGAGTTGTAGGCGGACAGAATCATACCATCCCAGCAGGACCTGCACCGATACTGATCCTCTGTGCTGTATCCGCATCTCTCGCAACCTCCTTCCGAATTCCTCTTCCATGACAACGTATCTGTACCTCTGCTATCCGGGCCTTGGATCCAGGTGATGGTTTGGATGTGTTCACAACAAGGAAGCACGATCCCACCGCTGCCAGCCAATTGTGACGGACCCCGTACTCAAGATGTCCGCCGTAAATGCTTCCTCCGTCCGGTACCATACAATCCAAGACCCCTTAGCTCAACCAGTCACTAGACAACACCAGTGTAGGGTACACCAGGAATTAATCTTTATTTGACATGTCACACATATATACAGCCAGATGACTCACACCTAACCTAATTAGCATGAGCTAATTATCTTAATCAACACTGGACTCCTTCATTCAATTGCAGGGTTAATTAGCACATACAACAATAGGTGAAACACTCCTACAAGCCAGACTATATTCATTTACACAACAAACAGGCTGACTGGAGTTCATGACATTAGCATCTCTTGCTAATATGCCAAATACACATACAGTGTCTGTGTCCTGGGGGCGAGCATGGACCCGAATCCAAGTAACACCAGCTCTGGGGTCCCCAGGCATGCAGCCCAAAGAGCAGCGTTCCCCCAAATGCCAGGGCCCATAATCGCAAGGCAATAGGCTCGCATTCAGTCCCCTCCAACAGCCCCTGTCCCAGCCAGGTCTGTCACAATGGGTTACAAAATTCTGCGACTAATTGTATCACCCAATGGAATAGGGCACTTTCTCCAAGTGTCTCTCAAAAACCTGCTTTCTCAGGAGCCATGGAAAGAAGGTATAAATATTATGGGGGGAACTCATCCTACCTGTCACTGGTTGGCAAGGATGCTGTCAACTTTACAGCCAACGGGCACCTAGCAAACAGTGATTCTGACAGTAGGCAGAGCCTGATTCAGAGACACTAGTTTCCTATCAGGTCCACTCTCTCTTTGTATTTGCCGACAGGCAGAGGGTGGATTCCACAGCCAATATCAGGCTGTCTATTGTCTATGTAATCTGCCCATCATCTGCTGTAAATCACAAGCAGAACTGATGGGGAACTAGTGTCTCTGAATCTGAATCAGGCTCAATTCACCCAGCTACACAACTCTGCTGTGTTTTGGTACA
Organism: Lithobates sylvaticus; assembly: GCA_028564925.1. Lineage (NCBI taxonomy): Eukaryota > Metazoa > Chordata > Amphibia > Anura > Ranidae > Lithobates > Lithobates sylvaticus. Next base: position 295,363,097 of record CM053026.1, read on the forward strand.
GCTCTAATGGCAGGGAAGGAGCTCAGCTGCATTGAGGATGAGGTGTCCTCTGCACAAACATTGACAGTGATTGCCTAACATTCATGTACCTGTTTACAACAGGTACATACATTTGGGGCAAGCAGTGATATTTTGTAATGTGGCCGCACAACAGAATTTTGGTGCTGTAGCCACCACTACTCAGTGGGATATCACAGGGGACACAAGAAAGGAAAATACAGACCACAAAATAATATAGACAGTACTCATGATTATAAAAAAAGCACTGCTAAAATCTTAAAGAAGAACTTCACTCTCTCCTCTTTCCCCCCCTCCTAATTTTTAACCAGGGTTGTCCTCAATTCACATACTCACCTGCCCAACAGATACAGCATTGTCCTACCATGATCTGCAGTGCCACTGCCACACGTCTTGTTCCATCATTGTTCCTCATGTCATCAGGTACCAGGTGGCTCTGATGATGAGAGCCAGGCCTGCCCTCCTGCTACTGTTAATTGAAAGTGCAGCATCTTAGGATATGTGACATACATATCTTAAGATATGTCAGAGAGGTGGAAACTTCAATTTCAATTAGGCGAGATTGGCAAACGAGGCATGGCTGATGAAAAAAAAAAAAAAAACAATTGAAGGAAAAAAGACATTATATTGTGGAAGGAGTGAGAGGGGATCCAGGGGGCAAAATTACATGTACACATAAGATAACATTGGATGAGTTCAGGGGCAGCTGAAAAAAGCAGCCAACTGCCTCTCAATGTCCATTATAAATTGTGTGATTACATCGGTTCAGTGATGTTGCTACAGGCTAATAAGACTTATCTGCAATATCATAAAACAGTTAATGTAACAGAGATATTGCATTCTCTTTCGTTTCCTTATTAGCACATCCCTTGTCATATATGCTGCCTTTACTGAATATCCATGTTGTATGATTTCAACAGTAAATGAACCAGATATGTGAACAATGGTGTAAGTATGGTTGGAGGGGTTAGAGTAAGGTTTGGGACCTAGCACTCCTTCCTTGCTGGAACCCATCTCCCTTGTTTTAGAGATTCCTTACTGCCGTTATTCATGATAAAGCAGAGTATACTGGGTTTAGAGGTGATGTAACAGAAAGATCCTTCATGGCAAAGCCACCAGCATAAGGATGGTCCTCCAATGACATTATGGATCAGATCCCAAAGCCAAGCTTAGAATTTATCAGTGAGGGAGTGGGAGTGCACCAACGCTCTATATCAATCAACATCTACCTCCTACAGAGCTGTGGGAGGTCTTCTTCCTTTCCTTTGCATTATTGATTCTAACATTGCACTTGTTTACTAAACTGCAAATTACAGTTAGCCACTGTCTTATAATTTGGTCTATCACCTATTCTGTTAAAGCATTAACTTGCAATTAGTGCTATGAGGTTATTTCCAACAATATCAGAATTTCAAGCCCTTGTTTTTGGTGCATGTGTGCATCACAATCCTGCCTGTGATTTATTTGATAACATTGCTAGGACACATTTGGGGTTATTTACCAAAGGAAAATCCACTTTGTACTGCAAGTGCACTTGGAAGTAAAGTCGCTGTAGATCCGAGGTGGACATGCAAGGAAAATAAAAAACAGCATTTTTGCTTGCACATGATTGGATGATAAAATCAGCAGAGCTTCCACTCATTTCAGATCTATCCCTTAGATTTAGAGCGACTGCACTTTCAAGTGCACTTTCAGTGCAAACTGGATTTGCCTTACGTAAATAACCCCCATTGACTGTTACAGCATTATTCATCATTATTCATCATAAGCAATATGTTATGTTTTATTATGATACATGGACGGAAGTGCTGAATTTGCAAGATGGTAAAAGTAGCTTAAACAGACATCAAGTCAGAGATCATTGATCACTAAAGGGTATGTATTTTCAGTAAGTTTTTCAAACTAAAGGTAAACAGAAAAGAAAATCTTGTGGAGACTTCTGTTTGTCAGCACAATGAATACTGACAGTACATCCTGTAAAAGTATTCCATAACAACATGATTAGTCACAGTTGATCACATGGTAAAGAACCAACGTCACTGGCTCTTTACCCTGATCAGTGATGCACTGTGTCCGAGGGACAGGGCTCACCATTGATTGGAGCGCACAAGCATCGTGACCGGGAGGACATCATATGATGTCCACCCAGAAGGAGGAGCATTCCACCTGGCTTTCAATCTGCTATAGGCCAGGTGGGAACTGGTTAATATTGTAATACAGGACACATTCAGAGAAATTATTAAAGACTAAGTCTACTTTCATGGAAAAAATATAGCAAATAAAAACATATTGCATATACAATTACTATTTCATTACATTTCCATATAAATCTGCAGTGCTGTAATTTTCTGTAAACCTTAATGCAATATGGCAACCCGGAGGCATTCTGTACATTGTTGGTTTACAGAACGGCTCCAAAAATGTATTTTTCTGCATGTGTGATTAACTCACTAATTTTCATATTATGTAAGTCAGATTTTAGGCATCCTCAGCAACCAAAAACATTGCTGGTATACTCCATGGGTGTTAGTTACTTCTAAAGGGAATACAGTTTTTGGACTGGGGATTCCTCCTGTTGTTTGTATGGCTGGAGGAACAGTATGAGGCAAGGTATAGCTTCAAACTGTCACAGCTATTATAAAAGGACCAACCCAACCATCTGTCCTCCATTCCCCAAGCATTTTTTGACCTCACTCCTATATTTATACAAGCACTGGCTAAGTGCCACCAAACCTTGAGCAGCAAATTAGGGATGGTTTATTTTATTTAAGTGTGTCATTATGTATGTGGCTTACATAGTGTTTAATAACACTTCAGTGTAATTGAAGTGTTTGGTAAAGCTTGGAAACATGTAGCTGGAGCAATGTAACACAATAACTGTGCCAGGAATACATACAGTAGCTATCTTTGAAGAACTGTGTGCAACTGAGCCAAAATGGACTTCATATACATGAATGATAATTGCTTATGTCCAGATAATATTTAACATGGCCATCTATACAGCAGCATGTAGGCTCCTAATTTGAAAATGCTAACACACAGCTCAAAGATGGATTTATATGTATAGCGTAACTTTTAAAGAGCAAGGGGTTATAGGGTCAAGAGTACAGTTGCTGCTACCGTATCTCAGAGAAACCGAACCCACAAGAAATGGTTGGGGAGTAGGACTATCTCAGTACTAATCAAGTTAAGACAACGTAATTTAGAAAAAATACAAAGAATTTAATAATAAAACATTTTTTGACATACAACACAAGGAATATGTGCATATAAACAATTTATGAATTGTTAAGAAATCTAGTTAACCGCTCCACAATAAATGTAACAACACCGTTTGTGTTGGGTTTTGCCCATACGGTTGGTTTGAACAAACGTTGGGGGCGGTTCCTCAACCGGTTTTGCGGTCAAAGCCGCTTTGTAAGGAGTAAAATCTGAAAAATATCATAACTTATATAAATATATTATACAGACAGCAGATAAGATAGTATAAAGTTTATACAGTTAACAACGTCATAAAGAATAAAGAAACTGGCTCACCAACACTGGAGGAATCAAGGATGCATGGAACCCACAATAAATTCCCCATGGGGCAGATGTAGGGGATTGTGCAGGAAGGCTCTAATATTCATAAATAGAATAGATATGTATTATAAATTGGTAATGGGTAAGTTTACTGTCATATTAACTAGAGGTGTCTGGGACGGCAAAAAGGTGAGGGCAAAAGAAGAGAAGGAAAAGGAAAAAGTAGGAGGGGGGAGAAGGCAGGATAGGTGGGGAAGGGAAAAAAGAACGCTGGAAGAGACCAGCGAGGGGACATAAGGAAGGCGAGAAGAGGGAAAAAAGGGAAGGGGGAAACACAAGTGAGGGGAAGAAATGAGAAGAACTTGACGGGAAAAGGGGGCAAGGACAAGGGAAAGGAATAAAGAAAAAGGGGAGGGGGCAGGGAATGGAGGGGGGAGGGGACAGGAAAAGAGGTGGGAAGGGGGAGAGGAGAGGGTAGAAGATAGAGGTAAAGGAAGGGGGAGGGATAGTGCAAAAGGAGAAGGAGGGACGGGAGTGAGGGGGGGGGAGGGGGGGTGGAAAGATAGAGAGAGGGGGGGAGGGGAGGAGAAAAAAAAAGGGGAGGGGGAAGGGGGAGGGAAGGGTTTGTTGGAAGGGGAGGGAAGGAGAGAGGAGGGGAGGAAGGGAAGGAAGAAAGAGGAGGGAGATGGGAGGGGAGGGGGAAGGACCGGTAGCAGTCCAAAGTAATAAACGGCATTGGAACACTGAGTAAAAGGGATATCCATGGTAAAAGCTAGGGTCACCAAAAGGAGTGAAAACCACTACCATCACCGACACCATGTACAATTAGTGCAGAGTAACACTCATCAAACAGAAATTAGAGCCAGATATGGTACCGGGGTTGAGGGGCAAAATGAAAGGCTGCACTGCCAGGTATTAAACAAGGTATAGATATTTTGGTCCTAATGGAGATAGAAATCTAACTCTGGCTGGACCTGGGGGCTAAATCCATAATAGGTCCGTCTAGAACAAAACATAAGAAATAATAAAAATAGTGCTCAAACACATATGCCATACCAGGTGAGGTAGGCAGACTGTTATAATAGGTGCAGTGCACCCAAAAAATTACATACCTGTGTCAGGTTGTGGCTCATGAAGCCCGGTACCATCCACACACATGCTCAATGGCGGTGTGACTGGGATCGTTCAATCCTACAGAAAGAGACACTGTGGATTGAGCGCCTCAACGCCACCCACTATCCTGGACTAAACAAAATGTTGTCTTATAAATAGGGTTGAGCGAACCCGAACTGTAAAGTTCGGGTCCGTACCGGACTTTTGGGTGTTCGGGACCCGAACCCGAACTATTGGCTGGAAGTTCGGGTTCAGGTCCGGTGTTTGGCGCTGTATTGGCGCCTTTTTAACAGCTGAAGGGCAGCCAATCGACGATCGTTTCACTAGTGTGCCCTTAGAAGCCATCACAGCCATGCCTACTAATGGCATGGCTGTGATTGGGCAGTGCAGCATGTGACCCAGCCTCTATATATAGTCCAGACACACAGCACACAGCGTCATTCTGCTATAGACAGGTTCCTGTGCTGCTGAGAGGATTTTAGGAGTTAGTGTGATTCAGTCAGTCAGGCAGTCAGCATTCCTTAACTTTGCTTCTAATTAGTTAGATCAGTGAGCGATCTACATAGCTAGAGTAGAGTAGGGAGTTTCTTTAGTAAGGAAGAAAAAGAGGCAGAGAGAATTATTGAAGAGATTCCTAAATCAATTGTACCCTGGCTGGGGTGCAGTGCACAGTCTTTTAACAGTGCCATGAGGCCAGTGCCAGACAAAATATAAAAGTTTTACCTGCAAGCTCAGTGCACCATTAGGACCAACACTGCATATACTAAGAGATACACCATAGTCTGTGTGTATTCTGATATTGGAAAAACATTGCAAAAAAATTTAATTTTGCAGTGTTTTTTTTCCCCAATAGCATTTTCTGCGTGTTCATAAACGCTTTACATACTGTCCGTGTATTCTGATATTGGAAAAACATTGCAAAAAAATTTAATTTTGCAGTGTTTTTTTTTCCCCAATAGCATTTTCTGCGTTTTCATACATACACCCTGTAGACACTATCCGTGTATTCTGATATTGCAAAAACATTGCAAAAAAAATTTAATTTTGCAGTGTTTTTTTTCCCCAATAGCATTTTCTGCGTTTTCATACATACACGCTGTAGACACTATCCTTGTATTCTGATATTGCAAAAACATTGCAAAAATTTTTTATTTTGCAGTGTTTTTTTCCCCAATAGCATTTTCTGCATTTTCATAAATGCTTTACATACTGTCCGTGTATTCTGATATTGGAAAAACATTGCAAACAAATTTAATTTTGCAGTGTTTTTTTTTCCCCAATAGCATTTTCGGCGTTTTCATACATACACGCTGTAGACACTATCCGTGTATTCTGATATTGCAAAAACATTGCAAAAAAATTTTAATTTTGCAGTGTTTTTTTTTTTTTTCCCAATAGCATTTTCTGTGTTTTCATAAACGCTTTACATACTGTCCGTGTATTCTGATATTGGAAAAACATTGCAAAAAAATTTAATTTTGCTGTGTTTTTTTTACCCAATAGCATTTTCTGCGTTTTCATAAACGCTTTACATACTGTCCGTGTATTCTGATATTGGAAAAACATTGCAAAAAAAAAAAAATTAATTTTGCTCTGTTTTTTTTTCCCCAATAGCATTTTCTGCGTTTACATACATACACGCTGTATACACTATCCGTGTATTCTGATATTGCAAAAACATTGCAAAAAAATTAAATTTTGCAGTGTTTTTTTTCCCTAATAGCATTTTCTGTGTTTTCATAAACGCTTTACATACTGTCCGTGTATTCTGATATTGGAAAAACATTGCAAAAAAATTTAATTTTGCAGTGTTTTTTTTCTTCCCAATAGCATTTTCTGCGTTTTCATAAACGCTTTAGACACTATAAGTGTATTCTGATATTGGAAAAACATTGCAAAAAAATTTAATTTTGCAGTGTTTTTTTTTCTCCCCAATAGCATTTTCTGCGTGTTCATAAACGCTTTAGACACTGTACGTGTATTATGCTATTGATAAAAACACCCATTTAGGGCGAGATCATAAATTTTGAAAATATGAGGAGATCATCAAAAAGGGGACGTGGCCCGGGTCGTGGTGCTGCTGGTGGCTCTCCTGTTGCAGGGAGAGGACGTGGTCAATCTGTGCCAGCTACACGCACTAGTGAAACACCTTCCTCAGGTGCGAGTAGGCGACAGAGCCTGCAGCGGTATTTTGGCGCGCCTAATGAGGCTGTACAAATGTTGAGGCCAGGACAAGTACAGGCGATAGTAGATTGGGTTGCTGACAGTGCCTCCGGTTCCTTCACATTGTCTCCCAACCAGTCTCCTGAAGAAAGTTAATAATTTTTTCCAGAAAGTGCGTATTCTGGGGTATTCCCACCATATGTGCGGCATCGTGCCGTTGAGTTTCTGAGGTTCTTAATGACTTCCTGTACCTCTTCTGCTGAGAAGGAGGCCTCCAGCATTTTATTTTATTTTTAAATTTTTTTATGTTATTTTAAGTTATTTCCCTATCCACATTTGTTTGCAGATCACTTGCCATGCTCTTAACAACATTTTGTTGCCATTTGCAGCCCTCTAGCCCTTTCCATGACCTTTTTACAGCCATTTTAGTGTTCAAAAGTCCGGGTACCATTGACTTCAATGGGGTTTCGGAGTTCGGGGTCAAGTTCGGTCCCGAACCCGGACTTTTTTCCGAAGTTCGGCCGAACCCGCTGAACCCGAACATCCAGGTGTCCGCTCAACTCTACTTATAGACCCTTTCTTTAGACTGCATCATGTTATTTTCCTCTGGTCAGGTAGCTTTTAGCCTGTGGCCACCTATTCTAACTCGTATCATCCTTTTCTTTCTTTTCCTTTTTCTTCTCTTTGGTCTCGCCTTTTTTACTGTTCTCCCTTTTTTATTCCTCCCCTTTTTTATTCTTTCCAACTCATCAATGCTAGTCTCCCATTGGTCCTCAGCATTTTCTGGGACTGACGACGCTCTAGGTGTCGTATAAGGTGAATTAACATTGGGTGGCAAATAAAAAAAACCCGATCTTTTGTATATTTAATGCATGTACTGAGTACTTTGTTGCCCATTATACTATTCATGACTTTACCATATATTTGCTGTAAAAGGAATACTGACTCACTCATACAGGGGTATCGTGGGCCTATGCTTGGTTAACTCACCCCATGAATGTTTCGTGGGGTTCCCCTGCGGCAGATGTGTGTCCGTCCTGGCAGGACAGAACTACTTCCCTATCCCACCCTTCCCTCCCTTTTCCACCCTTCCCTTCCCTTCCCTTTCCACCCCTTCCCCCTCCTCTTCCTCATCCCCCTATGGCTCTTTCCTCCCCTCTTTCTAACATCCACTCCGTGTCTTCCTCTCCTCCCCTACTTCTTTCCTTCTCTTCTGCTCCAACTTTCCTTATCCAATTATCTGTTTATTTTTATTCTTTATTTTTATGTTTATCATTTATTTTTACTCATTTATTTTTATTTGTTTTCATTTTTATTATGTTTATTTTTTTAATTATTTTTTATTATTATTCATTTTTTAATACTTTTATTATTTATCATTTAATCATGCATCACATTTTCTTTATTTTTTCCTTATTATCATTACTCTTTATTATTTTCTTTTTCCTTTTTTTTTTTCCTTTCTCTTTTTTCTTCTTTCTTTATGCTTTGTGTATTCCCTTCCCATTAGTCCCCCCCCCCCCTTTTTCCTTCTCCTTGTCTGCCTGCTTACCCATGTTCAGCCTGGGACATCGTCCTGTTTGGCTGTAATGGGTGCATTGCTGTATGGACACGGGCTGTGCGCCTGCGCAGTGCATGCTCTAGGTTCTTTTCTCATTGTGACCTCACGCGCATGCGCAAGTTTGATCTGCGCATCCCGGTCGGATCTAGCTATCCGGCCGGTAATACGTCCATTGAGGGGGAGGGCTGGTGTGGGCGTGCGCTCGCCCGCTCCCTGCCCACTATGGCTTTGTGGACGGACTGACCCCATGACGTCAGACTCACTTGGCGTCACTTAGGCTCCTCCTCCCGACGCGTTGCATCACAGGTCACGATCTCGGGTACACGATCTCGTGACCTGTGCCGCAACGCGTCGGGAGGAGGAGCCTAAGTGACGCTGTGTGAGACACAGAGCTCAGTGAGGAGGAGAAGGGCGGACAGCCCAAACAGAGCCTGTCCATTATAACAGCTAATCCGCGATTTAAACCTTGGGTACACGTGAGTGCAAAACTAATACAGGCACTTCATGTTAGTTTATATCAGGGAGGCTGCGCAATGGTTTTTGTATTTTTCTCTTTTATACAGCAATCAGAATAAGATACCAGCAAATTGCTTTGAAAAGAACAAAATCCCCAATTAAACCGGCATCATTAAGGGAAGTTCTATTTTCCATATTCACATCATTATACCTATTTATTTAGCGGCTGCATATTCCCCACTACATATATATATATATATATACTGATATATGTTTAATTGTGGTAATTAGTGGGCATATATGATTGGCTTTTTTTCCACTTGTGGAATATTATTAAATCACCAGCTGATTGTTTGCGGAGCACACACACACTAGCTGATTTTATATCTTTGTTTGCGGAGCACAAACACACTGATCACTAATTGTCTGGTGTATGTGACACAAACAGATTTGTCAATTTGCATACTGCTAAACCAGATATTTTAACCTTTCACCAACACTAAGCACACTTGTTTAATAGCACTTTTTTACTCATCAGTTTTATTATATCCACTTTGTATTTGGCATCTGAAGGAACAGTGCCATTTGGAGTTTTAGTATCTGCACGTTTGAGTCCTTTTCACCATTTTCATAAACGTATACACTTTTACTGTTTTTATCACAGTCACATGGACTGTAATTTTTCACCATTTGTATATTACTGACCATATTGGGCATGTTGGCAACAGTGTATATATACAGTGTATATTGGATTATTGGCAACAGTATATATAATTACGATCTATTAATGCAATAAGGTTGATTTGCGCACCATCTACACGTCCTTTGTATATTTTTACCTATTATGCATTAAGCCCCCAGGTCCAGCCAGAGTTAGATTTCTATCTCCATTAGGACCAAATTATCTATACCTTGTTTAATACCTGGCAGTGCAGCCTTTCATTTTGCCCCTCAACTCCGATACCATATCTGGCTCTAATTTCTGTTTGGTGAGTGTTACTCTGCACTAATTGTACATGGTGTCGGTGATGGTAGTGGTTTTCACTCCTTTTGGTGACCCTAGCCCTTACCCTGGATATCCCTTTTACTCGGTGTTCCAATGCTGTACGGTGTCGTTTATTACTTTGGACTGTTCCCGGTCCTTCCCCCTCCCCTCCCATCTCCCTCCTCTTTCTTCCTTCCCTTCCTCCCCTCCTCTCTCCTTCCCTCCCCTTCCAACAAACCCTTCCCTCCCCCCTTTTTTTCTCCTCCCCCTCCCTCTATCTTTTTCTCATTTCTTCCCCTTACTTGTGTTTCCCCCTTCCCTTTTTTCCCTCTTCTCGCCTTCCTTATGTCCCCTCGCTGGTCTCTTCCAGCGTTCTTTTTTCCCTTCCCCACCTGTCCTGCCTTCTCCCCCCCCCCCCTCTTTTTTCCTTTTCCCTCTCTTCTTTCGCCCTCACCTTTTTGCCGTCCCAGACACCTCTAGTTAATATGACAGTAAACTTACCCATTACCAATTTATAATACATATCTATTTACAAATATTAGAGCCTCCCTGCACAATCCCCCACATCTGCCGCATGGGGAATTTATTGTGGGTTCCATGCATCCTTGATTCCTCCAGTGTTGGTGAGCCAGTTTCTTTATTCTTTATGACGTTGTTAACTGTATAAACTTTATACTATCTTATCTGCTGTCTGTATAATATATTCATATAAGTTAGGTTATTTTTCAGATTTTACTCCTGACGAAGCGGCTTTGACCGCGAAACCGGTTGAGGAACCGCCCCCAACGTTTGTTCAAACCAACCGTATGAGCAAAACCCAACACAAACGGTGTTGTTACATTTGTTGTGGAGCGGTTAACTAGATTTCTCAACAATTAATAAATTGTTTATATGTACATATTCCTTGTGTTGTATGTCAAAAAATGTTTTATTATTAAATTATTTGTATTTTTTCTAAATTATGTTGTCCTAACTTGATCAGTACCGAGATAGTCCTACTCCCCAACCATTTCTTGTGGGTTCGGTGTCTCTGAGATACGGTAGCAGCAACTGTACTCTTGACCCTATCACCCCTTGCTCTTTAAAACTATAACATGGATGATGGTACTTGGAACTTTGATTTTCATTATTTTTATTACCTGAGACCATACTCACCCCACAGTTATATAGCATAACTTTAGAATTAAGCTGGTCATACATGGATCTAAATCTGGTCAGTTCAGCAGGGACCAGCCAAATTTTGATCCATGTATGTGCAGGATGATTGTACCAAATTCAATCCATTAATTGCCTGTCTGATATTTGACATGCAATTACTGCCGCCGCTATAGCCGCTTGCAGTATTGATTGTGTGTTCTGCCAGCTGGGAAAGTTATCCATGGCCCTGCTAATGATAAATCTGGCTATAAATAAAATATATAGTACACTTTATACAGATTGTGCGGTGGCTGATCCCCTCCCCTGTTGGTTATTGGAGGGCTGCGGAAACATACTATAATTGGCAGCTATAGCATGTGAATTAATTGGGCCCAATCTGGACTTAGCGCCCTATTGGATAAAGCATACCCTTATATCTTATGCCAGGGAGCATACCCATTGGAACATCAGAAAGTAATAAGATAAGAACCATACCTATCACAGTTTCCATTTTGATATCCCAGAGGTCCCCTCTTTTCCCTCCCCTTCTGTATGGAAACATATGGACACAAGGTACACCACGAACCATGTATGTGACTAAGGGTGCGGGCAAATAGCTAATCTATTGATACTGTAAAATCTTCCTCTCCTTGTTCTTCTGGTGAAGCTGGATCTGTGAAATGTGTTGAGAAAGGAGACATCTGTGCAGATCTAATACATGTAATCTTGGACCCATTGATCCATATTGTATATTGAGTAAGAAGGGTAAATACCTACCTGGTATTCTCTACAAGGAAAGGGATAGCCTATGACAATATTTTAATGTTCAATACCTTTATGGAAAAACAATAAATTTGTATATGTTTTTATAAATTGTGCAAATAAATATTGTGATAATATATATATATACAGGGGGTCCCCGACTTACAAACATCCGACTTACAAACGGAGGGAGACAACAGGAAGTGAGAGGAAATCTACCCCTAGGAAGGGAAATTCTCTCCTGTAAGAGTTAATATGAGAAAAAAGTGTCTCCACTGATGCTTTATCACCAGTTCAAGTTTCCCTAACAACCCAAAATTTTCAAAATCCAATTGTCATTGGGACAGAAGGCGAGGTGAAATTTTCTGAACAGGGGCACAGACAGAAAAACAAATGTTACAGGGGTGATAACCCTTCTTTATGTTATCTAAAAAACGTAAAAATAGATTTTTTTGGCTGGAGCTACACTTAAAAAATGTACCTGTTCCGACTTGCCTTCCTCCGACCAACCTACAGTCCATATCTTGTTTGTAACCCGGGGACCCCCTGTATATATATGTGGTCAATCTTACTCCTATCATCCATAAATTATTTAATCTCATTATTAACTCTATCGATGAGCACCTCGACAGCCAAACACGAAGTGAGAGGTACCTTGGTACATTTAGATTTTAAATTTCTTATAGATAACGACAAAAATGTATTTGTTCAAAATAGCAGGTTGACATGCAAAATATGCTTTAAACCTTAATTGCCTAAAAAAACGATAAAGGTCCTGTTTTAAGACAAAATCATTAATTTTCTCCTTAGGACAAAATCCCAATTCCCTGTTTAAAACATGTATCTCTAAGTCAAGAAATGGAAGAAATGTTATATACCACATTGTTGTTCATTATCTCTGACGATTTTTTTGTCTTGTAGTCACTCTGGCTGTATCTTTTCTTACGTCTTTTGCCTCCTCTCCTGGTCCAGAATTGGTTGTTGCTGGAGGTAAAAAAGATGTAGTTGGTACGTTTGCTGATGATCCAGTAGAGACAATAGACAAAGAGGAATTAGAAAAGTGCTGTTTCCGTTGGCATTTTCTAAACAATTTCGGCTCAGACCAATTATAGACTTGATCATTATTATAATTGTTGTTTTGTTCTTTTCCGTATTTGGATGTTCTTCCAAAATCCATCAAGTTTTTCATCATTAATTCTTTTAAAATCAGACAGTTCATTTTGGTTAGAACATTGCTCAAGTTGTTTCTCCAACTCTATAATCTGTTGTTTAATAGTCTTTGTTGTTGTAAGAACCGTCAAAGTCATAATGTCAAATGAGCACGTATTCAAAAATCTGTGCAAACTTGGTTTTAAAGTTTAGATTTTGTGAGAACAGCGCGGGGATCAAACAAACTCTTAGTCCTCTCTGTATCATTTGTAACTTATAATATTCAGCCAGAGTTACCTCATGTAGTCACATTGCATGAGTTTCTCCATCTTACGAGTCAATTGTATCATGGCGGAATGAGTTAAGAAATCCCTTGATCCTGTCGTATCCGTGAAGATTTTAGAGGCATCAATCTCAGAATATGAGAAGAAACCGCTGGTAGCCATTTGTGTAATGATTCCAAACACTCCCCGGTGCCCACTTTCAAGGGATAAATATCTTCAATGTGGTTAAAGAAAGCTGCACCCGGTCTGCAGTTAGTGCAAAGCAATCTGGTTTTCCCACCAACCATACATATGAGAAAAAAGTCCCTTTCTGGACACCATGTTGAAAATCAACCAGACGAAAATTGAAAGCGAACTCTATGTCAAAAGTACAGATCGCAATCAACTGTTACATTTTGACAGTTTTCATCCTCAATCTGTATTTAACTCTATCCCAAAGAACCAACTAATGAGAGTCCAGAGAATAGTTAGTGATTCGCAACGTCGTGAAGAAAGATTGAAAGAAATGGAAACCAAATTAATTAATAGAAATTATCCAGAAGCATCAATAAGAAAGGAATGTTTACATTTAAATAATATTAGAACAAATAAAAAACGCACCAAGAGGATCCATTTTGTTACAGAATTTCATCCGTTTTCACATATCGTTTTCAATATAATTAAGAAACATTGGAATTCATTGAGGGAAGTTATCCCACTATAGAAGAATTTGGGAATTTACCATTGCCTTCATATAGAAAGGGTAGGACTCTGAGAGGTCAACTAGGAAGATCCGATTAATTTTCCCCTTCTATTCCCAAAATAACTTTTTTGGGACTGAAGAATATGGTATAATTTCCATGTCTATCATGTATCCAATGTAACTCTATGATTAAAGGCAAAAGTATATCGCACCCACATATAGGTTTATATATTCCAATTAAGGGCCACTACACCTGCCAATCATCATATGTGATCTATGCCATAAAATGTCCATGCAGATTTTTATATATTGGAGAAACAACCCAAAAAGTTAAAGATCGCATAGCCAGACACAAATACTCATTTATAGATATATGAATTCAACTACCACTGGCTAGACACTTTATAGAGAAGGGGACACACAACTTCCCAGTTAAAATACATGGATTTGGAAGGCATTAATAAAAATAGGAGGAGGTGATCATAATTTAGTTCTAAGAAAACGTGAGGCTCATTGGATAAATTTCCTTAATACTATTACTCCAAAAGGATTAAATACAGATCTGGATCTTTATTAGTTTATATGATTTATAGTTGTCACGTACCTGGTGGTGCGAGCCCGAGATTGCAGGGAGAGGCCTCCCTTGCGTCTCCCACTCCTGGTCCCCTGGTGTGGGAACAGGAGAGCCAGGAGTGAGGAGGAGCACGGGTGCCTGGCAGGATCAACAGACCGGTGGGAAGGAAACAGGTTAGCTGAGCAAGCAGGATCTCTGGGAAGCAGGCTCACAGGTAAACCGGATAGCAGAGCTGGCAGGATCACAGGAATCAGGCTCACAGGTAAACTGGATAGCAGAGTTGGCAGGATCACAGGAAACAGGCTCACAGGTAAACTGGATAGCAGAGCTGGCAGGATCACAGGAAACAGGCTCACAGGTAAACTGGATAGCAGAGCTGGCAGGATCACAGGAAACAGGCTCACAGGTAAACTGGATAGCAGAGCTGGCAGGATCACAGGAAACAGGCTCACAGGTAAACCGGATAGCAGAGCTGGCAGGATCACAGGAATCAGGCTCACAGGTAAACTGGATAGCAGAGTTGGCAGGATCACAGGAAACAGGCTCACAGGTAAACCGGATAGCAGAGCTGGCAGGATCACAGGAATCAGGCTCACAGGTAAACTGGATAGCAGAGCTGGCAGGATCACAGGAATCAGGCTCACAGGTAAACTGGATAGCAGAGTTGGCAGGATCACAGGAAACAGGCTCACAGGTAAACTGGATAGCAGAGCTGGCAGGATCACAGGAAACAGGCTCACAGGTAAACTGGATAGCAGGGCTGGCAGGATCACAGGAATCAGGCTCACAGGTAAACTGGATAGCAGAGCTGGCAGGATCACAGGAAACAGGCTCACAGGTAAACTGGATAGCAGAGCTGGCAGGATCACAGGAAACAGGCTCACAGGTAAACCGGATAGCAGAGCTGGCAGGATCACAGGAAACAGGCTCACAGGTAAACTGGATAGCAGAGCTGACAGGAACTGGACAACGGCTTGGCAAGCAGGTTCACAGGTACACTTGGATAGCAGAGCTGACAGGAACCGGACAACGGCTTGGCAAGCAGGTTCGCAGGTACACTTGGATAGCAGAGCTGACAGGAACTGGACAATGGCTTGGCAAGCAGGTTCACAGGTAAGCTGGGATAGCAGAGCTGACAGGAACTGAACACAGGAAACGGAACCACAGACTGGACTGGAACCAGCAGGTGAACAGGCTCGTTACAGAGGGTCAGACTGCAGACTGGACAAAGGCTAAACAAGGAACCAAAGTTCATCAAGAAGTCAGGTAATGAATCTGAACTAGAGCAAGGTACAAATGGATCAGGCAGGAGGATGGTCACTGGAAGCCGGGGTCGGGTACAGGCAGAAAGCAGGATAGTCTTTATGGCAAGCCGGGTCAAAGGAACAGGTATAACAGGATCAGGTTTCTTTTACTACACCACAACGCTGTAGAGCAGACAGCAAAGACCGTCTGCTCAAGTCAGGCTTAAATAGGCCGGCTGGTGCTAACTAGGGCGCGCGCCCGTCTCCCTGTGCGCGGTTGTGCACGTGCCCGCGCCCGGGCACGCATGCGCATGCGCAATGGAATCTGAGGGCCAGGACGGCCCGGGTTTAGATTTCTGGCAGGATCTTCATGACAATAGTACACTATATAACGGAAAATTTATATCAAATACTTACCGTAATTTCCCTTTCCTGATAGGCTCCATGGCAGCATACGTGTGGGTTGGCCCCGCCTCCATAACTACCCAATAGGACCCCTCTCCCATAAATCTTTGCTCCCAGCTGCTATCCGTTTTCCATAACTGGCCTACTCCAGACATTTGGGAGGGAACTCCTGCTGCCATGGAGCCTATCAGGAAAGGAAAATGATGGTAAGTATTTGATATAAATTTTCCGTTTTCCTGACAGGCTCCATGGCAGCATACATGTGGGAAATAACTCCAAACACACCCGGGTGTGAAAAGAAACCAAAATTTATTTAACATTGTCCACTGACAATACTAGACATGTGCACAATAGAAAAATGTGTTTATTTTCGTTTTGTTTCTTTCGTTTCCGTTGATTCGTAACGATTCGTAAATTCATAAGTCGTCGGTGTTCGTATTCGTAACGATTCGTAAATTCGTAAGTCGTCGTCGGTGTTCGTATTCGTAATGATGCGTATTTTCGTAAGAGTTATTTTTTCATTGATTTGTTTTTCCGTTCAGTTTAATTTTCGTTTATTCGAAATTCGTACGCATTTGTATTTTCGTAGATTTAGTTACATTCGTACTTTCGTTAGATTGATTTATTCGTACTTTCGAAACATTGTTTTCGTTGATTCGTGTATGCTATTATTACATTTTAAGAGACACGGAAAATTACGAATCAAAAAAAAAAGTTACGAATGTACGAATTTTTTCGTTCAATCCATTCGAAGCACATTAAGCAGCGCCATTGTAAAAGACACGGAAAATTACGAATCAAAAAAAAAAAGTTACGAATGTACGAATTTTTTCGTTCAATCCATTCGAAGCACGTTAAGCAGCACCATTGTAAGGGACACGGAAAATTTCCAATTCAACAAAAAAAAAAGTTACGAATGTACAAATTTTTTCGTTCATTTTGATTTTCGTTTATCCTGTTTTCGTTTTTCGGATTTTCTTCTTTCGTAGTTTCGTTGTTTCTAATTTGGTTATTTCAGATTTTCGTTGTTTTTCGGATTCGTTCGATTCTAACATTCATTGTTCGTTAAAATTTTTAACGAATCGTTCGTTCATTCGTACGAATGAACGAATATAACGAATTCTAACGAAAAACTAAAAAAAACAAAACGAATTGCACATGTCTAGACAATACTTGCAAACCAAAATTAATAGAAGACAGCGCAATAGTGAGAAACAAAAGTGTTAATTGTAGAGGCCGCTCTACAAATAATTTCAGGCGCCACATGCCGAGAAGCCGCCCACGAGGTCAAGATGCTCCGCGTTGAATGAGCCGTCACTGCCTCGGGAGGAGCCAAGCCCTTTGCTCTGTATGCCCTTTGAATGGTCTGCACAATCCAAGCGGAAATTGACCTTACTGACGCTCGCATTCCTTTATTCTTGCCATGAAGAAGGACGAAGAGAAATTCCGTTTGTCTGAACGGAGCCGTTACCTCCAGATACTGTTTTAAGGTGTGACCTACATCAAGAGGATGGATATCTTGGTCATCTGATGTCTTGAAGGTAGGGAGTACAATCTTCTGATTCTCATGGAAGACTGTGGTCACTTTTGGATTTGACCCTAACATTGGAATCAGCACCACTCTGTCTGCAAAAAAGGTCAGAAAAGGTTCCTCTGAACCAAGATTTCAGATCTCCGAAACTCTTTTTGCTGATGTTATCTCCACTAGGAAGATGGTCTTAAGCGTGAGATCCTTAACAGACAAAGGTTCAACAGAATCTTTCCCAAGATTTGACAGAAAATCCAGCACTAATGGCAGGTCCCATTTGGGGAACCTGGGTCTTCTTTGCGGTCTAAACCTGATGGCACCCTTAAAGAACTGACGAACTAAGGCGTGATTCTCCCATGAGACTCCTGTGAAGGCCGAGATGGCTGACACTTGTACTCTTAGTGAGCTGACTGCTAGAAATAGATCCAGTCCGGATTGAAGAAAGCTCAAAATATCTTGAACTGCTGGAGAGTTACAAGAATTTTCCCTAGAGGACATGTGTACAGTAATCCTGGACCATATGCGCTCGTACACTCTATTAGTACTCCTTCGTCTGGCACTAAGAAGGGTTAGAATAGCTTCTTCCGGGCAACCAAGGGCTTCTAGCCTTCCCCTCTCAAGAACCACACCTTGAGGTGTAGACAAGATGGGCACGGGTGTAACGTCGTGCCTTGGGACAATAGATCCGGCCTGAGAGGCAGGGGAATTGGATCTCGATGGCTGAGGAGTAGCAGCAGAGGAAACCAAGGCCTGTTGGGCCAGAATGGAATGACCGCAATGATCTCCACCTTTTCTGTTCTGAGTCTCCGCAGAAACTGTAGAATCACTGGGACTGGAGGGAAGGCATAAGCCCTCTGGAAATCCCAACTGTCCGTGAGAGCATCTATCCCGAATGCCTGAGGATCCCTGAACCTTGCATAGTACTTGGGCATCTTGTAATTGCACGGGGAAGCGAACAGATCGACTTCTGGACACACTCCCAGAGTTAGAAGCCATTCAAAGACCTCTCTGTGGAGGGACCACTCGTTGTTGTCCATCTCGACCAGTGACAAGAAGTCTGCTTGCACATTCTGGACCCCCGGGATGTATACTGCCGAGATGTTGGCTAAGTTCTTCTGAGCCCAACTCATTATTGGCTCCACTTCTTGTAACAGGGACCAGCTGTGAGTTCTGCCTTGCTTCCTTATATATGCCACCACGGTTGTATTGTCCAACCTTAGCATGACCGAAGAATTCATCACTAGATGGCGAAAAGACAGGAGTGCCTGAAAGGCTGCCCTTAATTCCAGGATGTTGGAAAGTCCACCTGCCCTGAGCCACATCCGAAAGGCAATGAGCGCCCCACCCTTGGTTGCTGGCATCTGAGGTCACCGTAATCCATGAGATGGGAATGATCGAATGGTGGTTGCGCAGATTCTTCCCTTGAAGCCACCAGAGGAGAGATGTCCTCATGGATGGGGTAAGAAAAATGCGCTGATTCTGGTTGACTGAGTTCCATTGATGCAGAAACCCCTTCTGAAAAGGACGAGTATGCCACTGGGCCCACTTCACCATAGGAATGGTTGCTGTCATTGTGCCAATTATTTTCAGGCACTGGAGAGCAGAAAGGTGAGATGATCGAAGGGCTGCATGAATCCTGTCTCGGATCACTACAATCTTCTCTTCTGGGAGGGAGATGTTGCCCTCCACAGTGTTGAATTGAGCCCCCAAGAACACGAGGGACTGAGATGGCTCCAGCTGGCTCTTCTCTAAATTCAGGAGCCACCCGAACTCTTGCAGGGTGGAGATGACAACCTTTTTGTGATCTAATAGCTGATCTTTGCTCTGAGATAGTAAAAGCAAGTCATCCAGATAGTGGTGGAGACGAACACCCTTGACCCTGAGAAGAGCTACTACCGCCAATAGCACCTTGGAGAAGATCCGAGGTGACGTGGTTAACCCGAAGGGTAGACACGTGAACTATAGGTGTTGGTTGCCTACCGCGAAGAGGAGAAATTTGTGAAAGTCCTTTGCCACAGGCACATGGAAGTACGCGTCTTTCAGGTCGATCGATATCAACCAGTCTCCCAGGTGTACTGACTGCTGTATGGTAAGCAGGGACTCCATTTTGAATTTTTCCTTGCGAATGAAGGAATTGAGATGGGTCAGGTCTATTACTGGCCTCCATGTGCCGTTTTTCTTCTGCACCATAAACAGGGGCGAATACATGCCTTCGCCACGTTCTTCTTCTGGGACGGGTACGACTGCGCCTTGTTCCAATAAACAGGTCACATAGGTCAATAGGACCTGTCTTTTCTCTTCTGAGCCTGGAAGAGTTGGGACAAATCTGAGTCTTGGAGTGTTGCTGAAAATCCATTTGTGACCGGACGACACCATCTTTACTGTCCAATAATCCCGAATTGAGGCTGCCCAAATATGTCTGAAGTGGAGAAGGCGAGCCCCCACCTGACATATTTGAGCGGGCCCAATTTCAAAAGGACTTTGCGGAATCCTGATTGCCAGAAGAGCCGCCCTTTGAGTTTTTTTTTGAAGGAAGAATGTCTGGACTTCCACGACCTAGAAAACTCCCGACCAGGCCTATAGCTTCTTGCATCCCTGGCTCGATCAGAGTTCTGCCTTCTTGGGAAAGGACGTTTCTGGTTATGAAGACGCCTATCTTGAGGGAGAAAACCAGATTTTCCATCTGTGGCCCAGGATATGGCAGAATCAAGCTTATTGCCGAATAATGAGGTCCCCTCAAAGGGGATGCGGCACCAAGCCTGCTTAGATGCAGGATCCGCTAGCCATGGACGGAGCCACAACGCACGGCGTGCTGAAACAGCTGCCAACATATCCCGAGACATCAGGCGAATGACATCGATGGATGCCTCCCCCAGAAAGGCCGAAGCCATCCTAATCTCCTGAATAGGAGAGTCTTTTGCTGTGTCCATTGAAATGCCTCTCAGGAACTCTTCAATGCTGTCAGCCCAGAATTCTATGGCCTTTGACACTGCTGCAATTGCAAGCACTGGTTTGCACGCCATCCCTGAAGTCAAATAGATTCTCTTCAGATCTGAATCGATCCGTCTCTCTAAGGCCCCTTTCACACTGGGGCTGGGAGCCGCGGTGACGGTAAAGCAGCGCTATATTTAGCGCTGCTTTACCGTCGTTTTAACCGCGGTATTCGGCTGCTCGCGGTGCGGTTTTACCCCCCCCGAGCAGCCGAAAAAGGGTTAAACACCCCCGCAGAACGCCGCCGTAGCGGCGCTTTGCGGCGGTATTGCCGCGGTCTTACCGCGGTGTCCGATTCTAATCAATGGGAAGGAGCGGTATAGGAGCGGTGAACACACCGCTCCTATACCGCTCCAAAGATGCTGCTAGCAGGACTTTTTTTGTCATCCCGCTAGCGCACCGCTCCAGTGTGAAAGCCCGCCGGCTTTCACACTGGAGTTAAAGGGGCCGGATTTTTTCATGCGGTGAACAGGCGCTATTTTTAGCGCTGCACTGCATGAAAAGCGCCCCGGTGTGAAAGGGGCCTAAAGGATCCTTAAATGACACAGTATCTTCTAAGGGAAGAGTCACATATCTCACCAAACGCATAAGTGCTGCGTCTACCAATGGAGCTGACTCCAAGTGATTTACATCCTCTTCTTTAAAAGGGTACAGCTTAAGGATTTTAGATTGCATGGAACTCTTCTTGTCCATCTTGCTCCATTCCTCTGAAATAATATCACCCAATTCGGACAGAAACTGAAAAAATTGTCGCTCCTTATTGAGCTGCTTAAAAAATTTCCTTTGCTTTGGGGGGGAAGTGATCTTCCCACTTCAGAGCCTCTCTCACTGCCTTGACCAGGGAGGGAACCAGACCATAATCAAACCCCAATCCTGGATCTTCCGGATCCAAATCACTGTCTGAGACAGGAGCAGAGTGGCGGCTAGGCTGGGATGATTCCCATGTTTCCTGTAGTAACCCCTCTCCTACTGTAGGATCTAATGGGTCTGATGGGGATTCACATGGCTGTTGAGCTTCCCTTTCCTGCAGGGATTCCTTCACCACTCGCCTCACCATTAATTCTAAGCGCTTGTCAGCGCCGTCTCTTTCATCCGCTGCCTTAGTGAAACAATGGTCACATAGGGATTTGTCTGCTGGCATGGGCATTCTGCACCCCAACATGATTTCTCTGGCCTCTTGCTGGAGTGAGCCACAGGGGGGCGAGAATAATCCCTGTCATGCTGTTCCGACCTGGCGGACCTATGGTGGCTGTATTTTCAGGAGGATTTGTGGTGGTGCGATTTTGACGACCCACTGCGTCTATAGGCACTAGGTTGTGGATCAGATTTGGAAGGGCTGTGAATACAGAAAGACAGACAGAAGGGACAGGTCACACTTGCTGCCTATGCTTACTCTCTTCAACATTTAAAAATACAAAAGATGTATTCAGAACCTACCTAACATGAGCGGGCTGGCCACTAGGGGGCAGTGAAGCATCCATAATGCAAAAGACAGATACCTGCACTGTAGTAATAAAGAAAAACATTTCAGACCTCAGACAAAACCCCACACATCCCTAGCATAAGGGATCGCTCCTACCTTACACCGCCGAGAAATCAGGGCACTGTCAGCTCTGCAGCCTTTTTGAATTTGGCGCCCGTGACATCATCGGCGACGTCAGACGCCGGGTGCTCACGCGCATGCGCGAGAACCACGCCTCGCTTTCACGCCGGGTCCGCGCATGTGCAGAACGCCTGCGAACTCGGAAGTTGAAGAGAGCAGTTTGCTGGAACGCAGAAGCGTCAGCAAACAGCATGGAAACAGCCAAAATAGACACAGGAAAGAGAAAATAAAGCGGCACACACATATACACTGCTGCCATGGAAATATACATACTCACCACTCCACCAACGATCACATGGCCGAACGAATCCACGCACACACCGGACCTCCAGCAGATAATGGCCACCCGTAGCAACAGGCAAACAGGCCGGGCACACTTAAGGTAAGACAACCATTCTTCAGCGCTACTCTGCAATTACTCTCCATACCCTGCTTAACAGAAACAAACTTGTCATTCGGCCGATCGATCGCTGTGAAGTCATCTTCAGGTAGGAGAACCACATGGTCCTACGGAGGCGGACAAAAAAGGAACACGGATAGCAGCTGGGAGCAAAGATTTATGGGAGAGGGGTCCTATTGGGTAGTTATGGAGGCGGGGCCAACCCACACGTATGCTGCCATGGAGCCTGTCAGGAAATATATTTTTTTCATATACAATTAGGTGTATACTCTTGGATATTTAGATTATATTTTTTCAACAGAATAACATTGTGATGGTTGCTGAGTGAATAATGAGATGAGCTTCTGCATGGTTAACCATTTGTGTATCAGTGATGTGAAATGACTAACGAATGAAGGAATAAAATTCTACTAATGAGCAATTAACCATAGATTGATTCCATATGTGACTTTTTTTGGAAATTTTTTTAAATTGCAATGACTTTGATTAAAACGTTAGACGTGTTGTGATCTGAGGAAGGGCTTTAAAATGTGAGCCCGAAACGGAAATCTTTTTTGAACACATTTTGAAATGTAACTTTACAAATCTTTGAACAAATAAACAAAGTTTTTAAGTGCAGCAATCCTCCAGACTTATATATATATATTCTCTTGGAAATTATCGAAATAGATTAAAGCACATTAACCACTTCAGCCCCGGAAGGATTTACCCCCTTCCTGACCAGAGCACTTTTTGTGGCACTGTATCGTTTTAACTGACAATTGCGTGGTTGTGCGACGTTGCACCCACAAATAGAGCTTTCTTTTGATGGTATTTGATCACCTCTGTGTTTTTTTTTTGCGCTATAAACAAAAAAAGAGCAACAATTTAAAAAAAATAAAAAGCATATTTTTTATTTTTTGCTATAATAAATATTCCCCAAAAAATATAATATATATATAATATATATATTATAATATAAATGTATATATAATATAAATTTTATATAAAAAAAACTATTTCTATCTCAGTTTAGGCCGATATGTATTCTTCTACATGTTTTTGGTAAAAAAATCTCAATAAGCGTATATTGATTGGTTTTGCACAAAAGTTATAGCATTTACAAAATAGGGGATAGATTTATGGCATTTTTATTATTCATTTTTTTTTTATTAATAATGGCAGCGATCTGCGATTTTTATTGTGACTGTGACATTATGGCGGACACATCGGACACTTTTGACACTATTTTGGGACCATTGTAATTTATACAGTGATCAGTGCTATAAAAATGCACTGATTACTGTATACATGACACTAGCAGGGAAGGGGTTAAAAACTAGGGGGCGATCAAGGGATTAAGTGTGTCCTAGGGAGTGATTCTAACTTTGGGGGGATTGTCTTACTAGAACATGACAGAGATCACTGCTCCCGATGACAGGAAGCAGTAGATCTCTGTAATGTTGCTAGGCAGAACAGGAAATGCCTTGTTTACATAGGCCTCTCCCCGTTCTGCCGCTCCGTGACAAGATTGCGGGCCCCCGGCGGACATCGAGTCCACGGGACCCGCGGGCATGGTCATGGAGTTTACACGACGGGCACACAATGCCACGATTTAAAGGAGACGTACCTGTGCGCCCATTTGCCCAGCTGTGCCATTGTGCCGGCGTACATTGTCGTGTGCTGGTCAGCATGTGGTTAAAAACCCTGTTAAGCCAGTACTAGGCATGTGTTATTGTATAGTGAGGGTGTGGTACTTTAGTAATCTGTAATAATCTGATGGCACATCCAATATAGGTTTGCAAGTTAATGCACAGTAGGTAAATTGTATAATTTCCCTGTAAATTAGTACATGTGCTAATTTTTTGAATTATCATTTTTAATTTTCCAGTGAATGCACATTTGTGCTTGGTTCTCAGGATCCAAAAATGTACTTTAGAGCTGAACTACAAAAAATCAGCGAAATACATGAACAATTATATGTGACCTGACTTACCTGCTTAATGTTGGGTTATTCTCTTTGGACAGTCATGTAAACCAGGGCTCTATTTACTAAACAATATCTCATGCGTTATTTTGATTATGTGGTTCATTTGATTTAGCTTAGTTAGTGCCTGGACAACATGATTGATAATGGATGTACATCAGGGGACATTTTTTTTTAAAATAAAGGACTTGTCAAAAACTGTGTTGTGTTTTTATTTTCACCTAACATTTTACAACATTTAACATGTACCTTTAAAGTTTGGGGTTGTATAACTGTTAGCGAGTACAGTCTACCCCAGAAGTTGTAATTTAAGGGCTTGTTGGCCCACTTTTATTAAAGGAAGTTCAAACAAAGTTCCAGAAATAAAATCCAAGGGTTTCCCTCACAGGAGTTTTCACCATCAACACCAAATAACGGTAAATTCAGCCTCCTGACTTACACACGCAACAGTGTCGCTGTAACCCTTGCCTGTCTCCCACAGATCATTTTCTCACCAACACTATTTGCATAGCTAGCAGCCCCTTGCTGCTGTGGCTGTCAAACTTGGGTCTCTGGCTTCCCAAATGCAGACATGCACCCCTCTGGCTTCTCCCTTGCACACCTGGACTCCTCGGGAGGGTGGAGCCCAGAACAATGGCCATGTGGGCACTGATTTGCCCATGACATCACTTCAGGAGGGCTATAGCTAAAAGACATGCTATCGTTTGCTTATATGTTTTCTCTATACAGGCTATAATGGGAATAGAACCATCTAGTGGCCAGCCAGCTAACTGCACCTGCCTACAAGCTTCCTAATCATACATCTGGCTGCTAGTAATGAGCTGATACAGCCAAAAGAAAAACAGGTCATTTTTGATAGTTTACAATCATAAAATTGCCATTTTAAAGAACGTGGAGTTCTCATTTAACTAGTGAAAAAAAACAAAAATCTTCTAGGAAGAAAAGGGGGGAAATGTGAGGCAAGTGGCGCCAAAATCCCAATTTTATTGAAAACAAAAATTATTATTATTTATTTATTTTTTTTTTTTTTTAGGAACCTTCATACATATTGGTGTATTTGCCGCATACCTCTGGGATTTTTTTTTGAGTGGTATCTAAGTAGACTAGTATATAGGGACAAATAGAGATGTATATATAAAAATAAAGAATTTTATTTTCCCTTAGGGGTAGAAAACAACAAGGACACAGATAATACATCCATACTTTACAGACATATAAGTTAAATCAGATGAAGGTGTGGAGCTTCGCCATACTCGACATGTTTCACTCTATGGAGTTTCTTCAGGAGTTTGATAGGTTAAGCTCAAAGGTGTACTGAAATAACAAAATTGCATAAGCAACGCATCCTTATTCAAAAAATGTACAGAACAAATGTACATGTTCATACAGTGTATGGAGCAATTGGCTCAGAACAAAATATACATCTAGATGAATGAGCAATGGATACATAATTACAAGTTTGGTATAAATATAGGGAGGGACATAGAAAGCAGAGGGAGGGCTTGAAAAGTAAAACCAGGCAGAACTTACCGCAGAAACTTGGATTGGTCTAGAATCTGTCTGCTTACATGAAATATAAATTTTTGTATAAAAACAAATAGATTATGAAGAGAGATGAAGTCGCTTCCAAAATGCCACAAAACAGCACAGTGTCGCTTGCAGAGAGTCACGCTATAAAGTTTGAAGGGATAAATGGGACTAATTAGTCAAATAGTAAATGTAGAGGGTTCAAGGTGATAAAATTGTGTTCATTGATGAAAAATAACTAAATAAATGGTACCTGTTGCAAAGTACGCTAAGAGTAACCGAGCTTAATAAAAGTTCAGTATAGTATGCAAGTTTAGTAGTTGCAGTTAATCCAAAAAATGTTGTTTGGAGAGTCAGCCTAGGGTTTATCTGCAATGAACCAGAGTGAAAATGAAAAGCACTCCGTTAATTGCTGAATGTAAATGAAGAAAGCAAAATGATGAGTTGTAAAAAGGTGTATGAAGAAAAAGATTGGTAAAGTCTTACCCTGTTTTGTGCTGAATATCTGTAGCGGAATTGGCCATTGAGTGGGGACAGATAAACCGCCCTACACCACTCCTGTGCTAAGGATTCCATGCAGAAAAGAAAAGGCAGAGGGAGCTGCCTTATATAGCGGCTCTCCGACCCGGCGGCGTCTGACATCACCGCCGGGTCGCGGGCGCCAAAACGGCTGCATCCGGCCATGGACGTCCGTAGATGAGTGGTGCGCATGCGTCAGCGACGAACCTTGTCGCCGGCGCATGACGTCAGACGGCGCGTCGCTGAGAAGCGGCGCGTCAGCGGCCATCTTGGATTATCCAAGTTTGCCCACATCTCTGACTAGAGGAGAGTGGGCAAAGACCTCCATAGTGGCAGGTAACCCCCGGAAGGCGAGCGTAAATTGCCACCGGGGGAAAAAACAACCAGAATGGATGGGGATTAGTTCCAGGAAGGCAAGGGCGGACCAAGCCAGAGCAAGCCAAAGGGTGGGGGGGGGGCCCACTGCGAAAGAAGATGCAAAACTGGTTTAGGTTGCTATGCCTCAATAGAAAGCCACCCCCGGGGCGCCCATACAAGCGACTGTAAAGCGTGCGGCAGTGGACATTTTTATAGGAAGCATCTCTCAAGGAATACAGTATTAGTCAATGTGGCAATCCACAACCACAATGGTAAAACGAAAAAGGTGCCAAGTTCAACATATGTGATGAGTCTGCCCAGCCACATCTGTCCTCCATCTGCTTTTAACAAAGTAGAAAATTATTTATATCTTGTTAAGGTCATCAATTACATGTTCATGTTAAATGACATGCTACATTAGTCTATTACAAATGATACAGGCAAGCAAATTATAGAAAGAATGAGATAAAGTAAATAACATAAAAATACCATAAAAATGATAAGGGGGGGGGGGGGGGGGGGGGGGGGAAACATATAGGACAAAGCAGAATAATGTGAATGATCCCCATATAGATCTCAAGGTGCCCTTAATTAGAGAAATGATTTGTAGCTGAGAGCATCGTTCAGGCCTGGGTAAGTGGTGGCTTTGAGATCAAAGATCCAACGAGCCTCACGTTGGAGTAGGATGCGATCATAATTACCACCTCTTTCACCTGGAGGCACATGCTCTAGTGCGAAAAAATGCATTTTTTTGATCATCATGGGCATGAAATAGTCCCATGTGACGACTAATTGGAGTTTCCATCTTCTTCCCACGGACAAGATTTACATGATCTCTTATGCGGTGGAAGAATGGACGTTTTGTTTTACCAATATAAAAGGCTGTGCATTCGCATAGCATAATGTATACTATGCCAATGGATTGGCAATTAACCAAAAAATTGGGTTTAAAAATGCGTTTGTTTGGTAAAGTAATTTGTTTGGATGCATGTACGTAGCGACAGAAGTTGCATTTATGACAAGGTTTGGTTCCAACATTTTTTTTGGTGGCAATTGAGTTGGAACCATTGTCTTGAATTGAAACATAGTGGCTGCGTACCAAAGTGTCTCGTAGAGATTGAGATCTCCTAAAGGTTATTACTGGGTGATCCTCTACATGTTTAGAAACCAAGGGATCAGCCTTCAGCAAATACCAATATTTGTCAAAGATTTTTCGCACACGAGCATGATGTCCAGAGAAGCGGGTGATAATTCGAATCCCTGAGGCATTGGTGGATATTTTGTTTGCGTGGATAAGTTTGGAACGGTTTTGTTGCTTTGCTTTCAAATATGACTTCCTCAGACAAGACTGAGAAAAGCCACGATGTCGTAGGCGCTGCTGCAGTTTTTTGGCCTCCACTTTAAAGTCAGAGTCCTGGCTGCAGTTCCGTTTAACCCTGAGATATTGCCCATAGGGTATACTTGATACCAAAGGGCCAGGGTGAGAACTGGTCGCATGTAGCAGTGTGTTGGCTGCTGATGGTTTACGATAGAGAGTAGTTCCAACATTTCCCTCCCCATCCACATAAATTGTGATATCAAGGAAGGTTAGTTGTGACTGACTTCTTTCCATTGTGAAACTAAGATTATAGGTATTAATCTTTAGTTTTTCATAGAAAGTTAACAAGTCTGATTCAGTGCCTGTCCAGATGAAGAACACATCGTCGATGTATCTTCTCCAGACTGGAATTTGGTCTAGGAACATTTGTATGTCCTCTCTTTGGAATAGATGACGCTCCCACCCCCCCAGGTACAAATTGGCGTAGGATGGGGCACATTTGGTCCCCATAGCCACGCCTTGCACCTGGAGGTAGTGGGAGCGCCCAAATAGAAAAATGTTATTGGTTAAAATGAATTCAAGCAGTTTCAGAATGAACTCATTGTACTTTGATGATGACTCGGTGCCCTCGGAAATGAAGCCCTTCACAACTCCAACCCCTAGATTGTGGGGTATGGAGTTGTAGAGGGCCTCAACATCGAGGGCCACGAGCCAGGAATCAGAGGGTATCGAGATACCATCAAGAACCCTTAGTAGGTCTCTGGTATCTTGTAAATACGAAACTAGGCCCTCTACATGGGGGCGAAGGAAATCATCCACCAGGGCACTGGCGTTTTCAGTGAGGCATCCGTTGCCAGAGACAATTGGGCGACCTGGTGGATTAGTGGCATTCTTGTGGATTTTGGGTAAGGCGTATAGGGTGGGGGTTTTTGGGAAGGGAGTGTTGAGAAAGTCATATGTTTTTTTCGTGATTAAGTCCTGAAGATAGGCAGAACTTAGTAAATGTCGAAATTTGCCAATAGTGTAATTTACATGGCTTTCGGGTATTTTTCGATACCATTCCCGATTTTGAAGGAGATTAAATACCATCAACTCGTATTGACATCTATCCATAATTACAAGGTTGCCCCCCTTATCAGCTGGTTTGATTATTATGTTGGTTTCTTGTTGTAAGGAGCGTAGTGCTTGCCTTTGTTGTGAGGTAAGATTGGGTTGCGGTGGATCAAGCCATTTAGTTTTGCGAATTTCATTGGTTACTTGTTGGGTGAATGCCCAAACATTGGGATTACCCTGTAGTGATGGAAAAGTAGTTGATTTTGATTTGTATTCACGAGAGGGCAGCATAGGGGCTGCAGGAGGAGGGGCAGACAGGCAAGGGGCACAGGGAAGAAGGGCATCAGCCTCAGCTAAGTCCACCTCGTCGATGTGCCCCTCATCCCACAGCTCCATTAGCTCCTCCATAGCTTTGATATCATTTAAGGATAATTGGTGTGAGGATGGCAAAGGGGGTGGAGTTGGCAATGTTGTAGGGATGCCAGCCCGAGTTGATGGATTGGATTTATCAAACATGATCCGGAACATAAGTTTCCGTGAGAACAGATTTAGATCTTTTACTAACTCAAAAGCATCTGTGGATTTAGTGGGGCAAAAGGTTAGCCCCAATTTTAGAAGTGAAATTTGTGTATCAGTTAGTGTATATGTGGAAAGATTAATTATTTCAAAATGATTTTCGTTTGTTTGATCTGTGTGGTGGTGGGTTCCAGGTTTTTCCTTGAATCTAACACTGGCTGAGTGAAAATTGGTGCTGTCCGAAAACTTGACTCAGTAGTGGCTTCGGCCTGCCCCCCTTGAGGGGGAGGGGCCGAAGGCAGAGACTGAGCCGAGGTGAAAGTGAGGGTGTCAAAAGAAGTGAGAGTTTTGGAGCTACCAGCGGCTTTGGCCGCTGAGGCTCTGGTACTGATCGGTGTGCGATTTCGTGTGGGAGAACTTTTAGATTTCCCAATTTGAGCATTTACATTACCCTCCTTACGGGAGTGTTGTGATTGTGATTTCTTAGTAGACGTGAGACGATCAGGTGCCTGTGAGGAAGAGATAGATGAAAAGGAAGAAGTATCTGAGTCAGTTAGTTCAGGAGTTTTTTCAGATTTTTTATAAGGTTTGGCAGTGCGCCTCCTATTTTGTGGGGAGCCCCAGTTGTAGGCCTGATTATTGTCATAGGATAATTTATCTCGCAGGAATTTTTTCTCCTTTGTTTTAAGGAGATCAGACACATATTTTTCAAGGCCTTCCTTGAGTGCTGTTTCGCGTTCTGCGAAGAGAGCATCCAAGGAAATTGCCTGATTTTCCTCATAAAGTTTTTCAATTTCCTTGTCAACATTGGTCAGCTCAGTGGTGTAATGTAAACATAGAAGTTTCATCATTTGAACTGAACATTGTTGTAAATTGGCTTCCCATTGGGTTTTGAAGTCAGATTCCAATTTTTGTATAGTAGGAAAGATCTGAATTCTTAGACCCCATGGGGACATTTGATCATCTACATATTTAGAAAAATACCATTTATTCCAATAAATCCTAGACTTTCTTTCCAACATACGCTGGAGTCGTACAAAGAAGCGATCCATGGTCAGACCGCCTCCTATTGAGTTTTGGGATCTGTGAATAGTATCCATGAGGCCTTCAAAGGCCTGGCCACAGTAATTGGCCATTTGTCTCTGAGAACAGAGGGCAAAGAAAACCAGTGCAATATGGGGTATCCAAAAAAAAAAAAAAAAAAAAAAAAAAAAACCAAAAAACAAAAAAAAAAAACAAAACAGAGAACAAAGAATTAGACAATACTTGCTAGACACATTTGGAATGACAGATAAATAGATAAAAATAGGAAGAGGTGTACAATTAAAGCTCAATAGTTGTAGAGACTATAAGGCTATAGATAGTGGGTTCAATAATCTAACTTCATCTAATGAGGTGATGGGCGGATGACGCCCGAAAAATACAAAATTTAGTTTGTTAGATGAAGAAGTTTGAACAAGTGGCGATACCAAAATCCCAATTTTATTGAAAACAAAAATCTTCTAGGAAGAAAAGGGGGGAAATGTGAGGCCGCATACCTCTGGGATTTTTTGAGTGGTATCTAAGTAGATTAGTATATAGGGACAAATAGAGATGTATATATAAAAATAAAGAATTTTATTTTCCCTTAGGGGTAGAAAACAACAAGGACACAGATAATACATCCATACTTTACAGACATATAAGTTAAATCAGATGAAGGTGTGGAGCTTCGCCATACTCGACATGTTTCACTCTATGGAGTTTCTTCAGGAGTTTGATAGGTTAAGCTCAAAGGTGTACTGAAATAACAAAATTGCATAAGCAACGCATCCTTATTCAAAAAATGTACAGAACAAATGTACATGTTCATACAGTGTATGGAGCAATTGGCTCAGAACAAAATATACATCTAGATGAATGAGCAATGGATACATAATTACAAGTTTGGTATAAATATAGGGAGGGACATAGAAAGCAGAGGGAGGGCTTGAAAAGTAAAACCAGGCAGAACTTACCGCAGAAACTTGGATTGGTCTAGAATCTGTCTGCTTACATGAAATATAAATTTTTGTATAAAAACAAATAGATTATGAAGAGAGATGAAGTCGCTTCCAAAATGCCACAAAACAGCACAGTGTCGCTTGCAGAGAGTCACGCTATAAAGTTTGAAGGGATAAATGGGACTAATTAGTCAAATAGTAAATGTAGAGGGTTCAAGGTGATAAAATTGTGTTCATTGATGAAAAATAACTAAATAAATGGTACCTGTTGCAAAGTACGCTAAGAGTAACCGAGCTTAATAAAAGTTCAGTATAGTATGCAAGTTTAGTAGTTGCAGTTAATCCAAAAAATGTTGTTTGGAGAGTCAGCCTAGGGTTTATCTGCAATGAACCAGAGTGAAAATGAAAAGCACTCCGTTAATTGCTGAATGTAAATGAAGAAAGCAAAATGATGAGTTGTAAAAAGGTGTATGAAGAAAAAGATTGGTAAAGTCTTACCCTGTTTTGTGCTGAATATCTGTAGCGGAATTGGCCATTGAGTGGGGACAGATAAACCGCCCTACACCACTCCTGTGCTAAGGATTCCATGCAGAAAAGAAAAGGCAGAGGGAACTGCCTTATATAGCGGCTCTCCGACCCGGCGGCGTCTGACATCACCGCCGGGTCGCGGGCGCCAAAACGGCTGCATCCGGCCATGGACGTCCGTAGATGAGTGGTGCGCATGCGTCAGCGACGAACCTTGTCGCCGGCGCATGACGTCAGACGGCGCGTCGCTGAGAAGCGGCGCGTCAGCGGCCATCTTGGATTATCCAAGTTTGCCCACATCTCTGACTAGAGGAGAGTGGGCAAAGACCTCCATAGTGGCAGGTAACCCCCGGAAGGCGAGCGTAAATTGCCACCGGGGGAAAAAACAACCAGAATGGATGGGGATTAGATCCAGGAAGGCAAGGGCGGACCAAGCCAGAGCAAGCCAAAGGGTGGGGGGGGCCCACTGCGAAAGAAGATGCAAAACTGGTTTAGGTTGCTATGCCTCAATAGAAAGCCACCCCCGGGGCGCCCATACAAGCGACTGTAAAGCGTGCGGCAGTGGACATTTTTATAGGAAGCATCTCTCAAGGAATACAGTATTAGTCAATGTGGCAATCCACAACCACAATGGTAAAACGAAAAAGGTGCCAAGTTCAACATATGTGATGAGTCTGCCCAGCCACATCTGTCCTCCATCTGCTTTTAACAAAGTAGAAAATTATTTATATCTTGTTAAGGTCATCAATTACATGTTCATGTTAAATGACATGCTACATTAGTCTATTACAAATGATACAGGCAAGCAAATTATAGAAAGAATGAGATAAAGTAAATAACATAAAAATACCATAAAAATGATAAGGGGGGGGGGGGGGGGGGGGGGAGGGGGGAAACATATAGGACAAAGCAGAATAATGTGAATGATCCCCATATAGATCTCAAGGTGCCCTTAATTAGAGAAATGATTTGTAGCTGAGAGCATCGTTCAGGCCTGGGTAAGTGGTGGCTTTGAGATCAAAGATCCAACGAGCCTCACGTTGGAGTAGGATGCGATCATAATTACCACCTCTTTCACCTGGAGGCACATGCTCTAGTGCGAAAAAATGCATTTTTTGATCATCATGGGCATGAAATAGTCCCATGTGACGACTAATTGGAGTTTCCATCTTCTTCCCACGGACAAGATTTACATGATCTCTTATGCGGTGGAAGAATGGACGTTTTGTTTTACCAATATAAAAGGCTGTGCATTCGCATTAACAAAAAAATTGGGTTTGTAAATGCGTTTATTTGGTAAAGTAATTTGTTTAGATGCATGTACGTAGCGACAAAAGTTGCATTTATGACAAGGTTTGGTTCCATTGGCAATTAACCAAAAAAAAATGTTGGTTTAAAAATTTTTTGTTAACGTTTGTTTGGTAAAGTAATTTGTTTGGATGCATGTACGTAGCGACAGAAGTTGCATTTATGACAAGGTTTGGTTCCAACATTTTTTTTGGTGGCAATTGAGTTGGAACCATTGTCTTGAATTGAAACATAGTGGCTGCGTACCAAAGTGTCTCGTAGAGATTGAGATCTCCTAAAGGTTATTACTGGGTGATCCTCTACATGTTTAGAAACAAAGGGATCAGCCTTCAGCAAATACCAATATTTGTCAAAGATTTTTCGCACACGAGCATGATGTCCAGAGACAGATTCTAGACCAATCCAAGTTTCTGCGGTAAGTTCTGCCTGGTTTTACTTTTCAAGCCCTCCCTCTGCTTTCTATGTCCCTCCCTATATTTATACCAAACTTGTAATTATGTATCCAATCCAAGTTTCTGCGGTAAGTTCTGCCTGGTTTTACTTTTCAAGCCCTCCCTCTGCTTTCTATGATGTATATTTTGTTCTGAGCCAATTGCTCCATACACTGTATGAACATGTACATTTGTTCTGTACATTTTTTGAATAAGGATGCGTTGCTTATGCAATTTTGTTATTTCAGTACACCTTTGAGCTTAACCTATCAAACTCCTGAAGAAACTCCATAGAGTGAAACATGTCGAGTATGGCGAAGCTCCACACCTTCATCTGATTTAACTTATATGTCTGTAAAGTATGGATGTATTATCTGTGTCCTTGTTGTTTTCTACCCCTAAGGGAAAATAAAATTCTTTATTTTTATATATACATCTCTATTTGTCCCTATATACTAATCTACTTAGATACCACTCAAAAAATCCCAGAGGTATGCGGCCTCACATTTCCCCCCTTTTCTTCCTAGAAGATTTTTGTTTTCAATAAAATTGGGATTTTGGTATCGCCACTTGTTCAAACTTCTTCATCTAACAAACTAAATTTTGTATTTTTCGGGCGTCATCCGCCCATCACCTCATTAGATGAAGTTAGATTATTGAACCCACTATCTATAGCCTTATAGTCTCTACAACTATTGAGCTTTAATTGTACACCTCTTCCTATTTTTATCTATTTATCTGTCATTCCAAATGTGTCTAGCAAGTATTGTCTAATTCTTTGTTCTCTGTTTTGTTTTTTTTTTTTTTTTTTTTTTTTTTTTTGGATACCCCATATTGCACTGGTTTTCTTTGCCCTCTGTTCTCAGAGACAAATGGCCAATTACTGTGGCCAGGCCTTTGAAGGCCTCATGGATACTATTCACAGATCCCAAAACTCAATAGGAGGCGGTCTGACCATGGATCGCTTCTTTGTACGACTCCAGCGTATGTTGGAAAGAAAGTCTAGGATTTATTGGAATAAATGGT
Source organism: Lithobates sylvaticus (assembly GCA_028564925.1). Lineage (NCBI taxonomy): Eukaryota > Metazoa > Chordata > Amphibia > Anura > Ranidae > Lithobates > Lithobates sylvaticus. Next base: position 295,398,202 of record CM053026.1, read on the forward strand.
ATTTTTCTAAATATGTAGATGATCAAATGTCCCCATGGGGTCTAAGAATTCAGATCTTTCCTACTATACAAAAATTGGAATCTGACTTCAAAACCCAATGGGAAGCCAATTTACAACAATGTTCAGTTCAAATGATGAAACTTCTATGTTTACATTACACCACTGAGCTGACCAATGTTGACAAGGAAATTGAAAAACTTTATGAGGAAAATCAGGCAATTTCCTTGGATGCTCTCTTCGCAGAACGCGAAACAGCACTCAAGGAAGGCCTTGAAAAATATGTGTCTGATCTCCTTAAAACAAAGGAGAAAAAATTCCTGCGAGATAAATTATCCTATGACAATAATCAGGCCTACAACTGGGGCTCCCCACAAAATAGGAGGCGCACTGCCAAACCTTATAAAAAATCTGAAAAAACTCCTGAACTAACTGACTCAGATACTTCTTCCTTTTCATCTATCTCTTCCTCACAGGCACCTGATCGTCTCACGTCTACTAAGAAATCACAATCACAACACTCCCGTAAGGAGGGTAATGTAAATGCTCAAATTGGGAAATCTAAAAGTTCTCCCACACGAAATCGCACACCGATCAGTACCAGAGCCTCAGCGGCCAAAGCCGCTGGTAGCTCCAAAACTCTCACTTCTTTTGACACCCTCACTTTCACCTCGGCTCAGTCTCTGCCTTCGGCCCCTCCCCCTCAAGGGGGGCAGGCCGAAGCCACTACTGAGTCAAGTTTTCGGACAGCACCAATTTTCACTCAGCCAGTGTTAGATTCAAGGAAAAACCTGGAACCCACCACCACACAGATCAAACAAACGAAAATCATTTTGAAATAATTAATCTTTCCACATATACACTAACTGATACACAAATTTCACTTCTAAAATTGGGGCTAACCTTTTGCCCCACTAAATCCACAGATGCTTTTGAGTTAGTAAAAGATCTAAATCTGTTCTCACGGAAACTTATGTTCCGGATCATGTTTGATAAATCCAATCCATCAACTCGGGCTGGCATCCCTACAACATTGCCAACTCCACCCCCTTTGCCATCCTCACACCAATTATCCTTAAATGATATCAAAGCTATGGAGGAGCTAATGGAGCTGTGGGATGAGGGGCACATCGACGAGGTGGACTTAGCTGAGGCTGATGCCCTTCTTCCCTGTGCCCCTTGCCTGTCTGCCCCTCCTCCTGCAGCCCCTATGCTGCCCTCTCGTGAATACAAATCAAAATCAACTACTTTTCCATCACTACAGGGTAATCCCAATGTTTGGGCATTCACCCAACAAGTAACCAATGAAATTCGCAAAACTAAATGGCTTGATCCACCGCAACCCAATCTTACCTCACAACAAAGGCAAGCACTACGCTCCTTACAACAAGAAACCAACATAATAATCAAACCAGCTGATAAGGGGGGCAACCTTGTAATTATGGATAGATGTCAATACGAGTTGATGGTATTTAATCTCCTTCAAAATCGGGAATGGTTTCGAAAAATACCCGAAAGCCATGTAAATTACACTATTGGCAAATTTCGACATTTACTAAGTTCTGCCTATCTTCAGGACTTAATCACGAAAAAAACATATGACTTTCTCAACACTCCCTTCCCAAAAACCCCCACCCTATACGCCTTACCCAAAATCCACAAGAATGCCACTAATCCACCAGGTCGCCCAATTGTCTCTGGCAACGGATGCCTCACTGAAAACGCCAGTGCCCTGGTGGATGATTTCCTTCGCCCCCATGTAGAGGGCCTAGTTTCGTATTTACAAGATACCAGAGACCTACTAAGGGTTCTTGATGGTATCTCGATACCCTCTGATTCCTGGCTCGTGGCCCTCGATGTTGAGGCCCTCTACAACTCCATACCCCACAATCTAGGGGTTGGAGTTGTGAAGGGCTTCATTTCCGAGGGCACCGAGTCATCATCAAAGTACAATGAGTTCATTCTGAAACTGCTTGAATTCATTTTAACCAATAACATTTTTCTATTTGGGCGCTCCCACTACCTCCAGGTGCAAGGCGTGGCTATGGGGACCAAATGTGCCCCATCCTACGCCAATTTGTACCTGGGGGGGTGGGAGCGTCATCTATTCCAAAGAGAGGACATACAAATGTTCCTAGACCAAATTCCAGTCTGGAGAAGATACATCGACGATGTGTTCTTCATCTGGACAGGCACTGAATCAGACTTGTTAACTTTCTATGAAAAACTAAAGATTAATACCTATAATCTTAGTTTCACAATGGAAAGAAGTCAGTCACAACTAACCTTCCTTGATATCACAATTTATGTGGATGGGGAGGGAAATGTTGGAACTACTCTCTATCGTAAACCATCAGCAGCCAACACACTGCTACATGCGACCAGTTCTCACCCTGGCCCTTTGGTATCAAGTATACCCTATGGGCAATATCTCAGGGTTAAACGGAACTGCAGCCAGGACTCTGACTTTAAAGTGGAGGCCAAAAAACTGCAGCAGCGCCTACGACATCGTGGCTATTCTCAGTCTTGTCTGAGGAAGTCATATTTGAAAGCAAAGCAACAAAACCGTTCCAAACTTATCCACGCAAACAAAATATCCACCAATGCCTCAGGGATTCGAATTATCACCCGCTTCTCTGGACATCATGCTCGTGTGCGAAAAATCTTTGACAAATATTGGTATTTGCTGAAGGCTGATCCCTTGGTTTCTAAACATGTAGAGGATCACCCAGTAATAACCTTTAGGAGATCTCAATCTCTACGAGACACTTTGGTACGCAGCCACTATGTTTCAATTCAAGACAATGGTTCCAACTCAATTGCCACCAAAAAAAATGTTGGAACCAAACCTTGTCATAAATGCAACTTCTGTCGCTACGTACATGCATCCAAACAAATTACTTTACCAAACAAACGCATTTTTAAACCCAATTTTTTGGTTAATTGCCAATCCATTGGCATAGTATACATTATGCTATGCGAATGCACAGCCTTTTATATTGGTAAAACAAAACGTCCATTCTTCCACCGCATAAGAGATCATGTAAATCTTGTCCGTGGGAAGAAGATGGAAACTCCAATTAGTCGTCACATGGGACTATTTCATGCCCATGATGATCAAAAAATGCATTTTTTCGCACTAGAGCATGTGCCTCCAGGTGAAAGAGGTGGTAATTATGATCGCATCCTACTCCAACGTGAGGCTCGTTGGATCTTTGATCTCAAAGCCACCACTTACCCAGGCCTGAACGATGCTCTCAGCTACAAATCATTTCTCTAATTAAGGGCACCTTGAGATCTATATGGGGATCATTCACATTATTCTGCTTTGTCCTATATGTTTCCCCCCTCCCCCCCCCCCCCTTATCATTTTTATGGTATTTTTATGTTATTTACTTTATCTCATTCTTTCTATAATTTGCTTGCCTGTATCATTTGTAATAGACTAATGTAGCATGTCATTTAACATGAACATGTAATTGATGACCTTAACAAGATATAAATAATTTTCTACTTTGTTAAAAGCAGATGGAGGACAGATGTGGCTGGGCAGACTCATCACATATGTTGAACTTGGCACCTTTTTCGTTTTACCATTGTGGTTGTGGATTGCCACATTGACTAATACTGTATTCCTTGAGAGATGCTTCCTATAAAAATGTCCACTGCCGCACGCTTTACAGTCGCTTGTATGGGCGCCCCGGGGGTGGCTTTCTATTGAGGCATAGCAACCTAAACCAGTTTTGCATCTTCTTTCGCAGTGGGCCCCCCCCACCCTTTGGCTTGCTCTGGCTTGGTCCGCCCTTGCCTTCCTGGATCTAATCCCCATCCATTCTGGTTGTTTTTTCCCCCGGTGGCAATTTACGCTCGCCTTCCGGGGGTTACCTGCCACTATGGAGGTCTTTGCCCACTCTCCTCTAGTCAGAGATGTGGGCAAACTTGGATAATCCAAGATGGCCGCTGACGCGCCGCTTCTCAGCGACGCGCCGTCTGACGTCATGCGCCGGCGACAAGGTTCGTCGCTGACGCATGCGCACCACTCATCTACGGACGTCCATGGCCGGATGCAGCCGTTTTGGCGCCCGCGACCCGGCGGTGATGTCAGACGCCGCCGGGTCGGAGAGCCGCTATATAAGGCAGTTCCCTCTGCCTTTTCTTTTCTGCATGGAATCCTTAGCACAGGAGTGGTGTAGGGCGGTTTATCTGTCCCCACTCAATGGCCAATTCCGCTACAGATATTCAGCACAAAACAGGGTAAGACTTTACCAATCTTTTTCTTCATACACCTTTTTACAACTCATCATTTTGCTTTCTTCATTTACATTCAGCAATTAACGGAGTGCTTTTCATTTTCACTCTGGTTCATTGCAGATAAACCCTAGGCTGACTCTCCAAACAACATTTTTTGGATTAACTGCAACTACTAAACTTGCATACTATACTGAACTTTTATTAAGCTCGGTTACTCTTAGCGTACTTTGCAACAGGTACCATTTATTTAGTTATTTTTCATCAATGAACACAATTTTATCACCTTGAACCCTCTACATTTACTATTTGACTAATTAGTCCCATTTATCCCTTCAAACTTTATAGCGTGACTCTCTGCAAGCGACACTGTGCTGTTTTGTGGCATTTTGGAAGCGACTTCATCTCTCTTCATAATCTATTTGTTTTTATACAAAAATTTATATTTCATGTAAGCAGACAGATTCTAGACCAATCCAAGTTTCTGCGGTAAGTTCTGCCTGGTTTTACTTTTCAAGCCCTCCCTCTGCTTTCTATGTCCCTCCCTATATTTATACCAAACTTGTAATTATGTATCCATTGCTCATTCATCTAGATGTATATTTTGTTCTGAGCCAATTGCTCCATACACTGTATGAACATGTACATTTGTTCTGTACATTTTTTGAATAAGGATGCGTTGCTTATGCAATTTTGTTATTTCAGTACACCTTTGAGCTTAACCTATCAAACTCCTGAAGAAACTCCATAGAGTGAAACATGTCGAGTATGGCGAAGCTCCACACCTTCATCTGATTTAACTTATATGTCTGTAAAGTATGGATGTATTATCTGTGTCCTTGTTGTTTTCTACCCCTAAGGGAAAATAAAATTCTTTATTTTTATATATACATCTCTATTTGTCCCTATATACTAATCTACTTAGATACCACTCAAAAAATCCCAGAGGTATGCGGCCTCACATTTCCCCCCTTTTCTTCCTAGAAGATTTTTGTTTTCTCTAACACTTAATTAACAATGTCACCTTCCCAGTGCCTTGAAAACAGTTTGCATTTTTTTTTTCCTTCCTCGGCAGGACTCCAGCAATTACCTCCTACATTTTCTGCTGCCGTTCTTTTTTATTACTTTAATGACAAATAATTGGACAGATTCTAAGTAATGAGGGTGAGAGCCAAAGGACTGTTGCATAGGAGACAGCTCGGCTGCTTGTTACAAGACACTTTTAGTGGTCCCTAAATCAGACAGACAAGCAGAGTAATGATCGCCTTGCTATAATGAGGCACAATTAAGAACTGCTGCAGCAAATGACAGAGCAAACTGCAGTTCACCGAACAATAACCTTTGCTGCTTTTTTTTTCTTTCTGAAGATCGAAGCTTAGCTTGCAGCCGCTATAAAAATGATTATCATATCATTTTCTGAAAACTCAAACTAGCGCCCTGGTTATTTTATTTACCATGATCATCACATTAGTATTACTTGCAATTAAATGCAGTCACTCAGTTAAATTGTTACACTAAGGAGCACAGATTAAATATGATTTGCATTTTTCATCCCTCCGTGCAAAATCGTAAACAAGCATGACCCCGCTATAGATTTAAAATGTATAGATAGAGCTGCTAGAGCGCCAGGATTGCGTTAATGAATTCAACTAATTTAAAGTGTGAAAACTAATTTAACAATTCACTTGAATTGAAGAAAAACTGTTCAATGCAACACTTTTGACTTAATTAGATTTTTACCATGTGTTGTCTGGGTTTTTTCATTTTTTTCTGGTTCAGCTTAAAGGGATTGTTCAGATATATTTTGGAAGACTTTGGAAGACTTTTTTATACAAGCAGATGAGCCAATACATTTTAGTACTGGACATGCAAACCCATGCAACAATAAGCCATTTTTTATTCTTAGTTTTGGATAGGATTAGGAAGTGTTGTTGTATTGTTCACCTGACAGAGGTTCTAACTCTTCAACATTCTTCTATCCCAATCTAAAAAGGTTTTGTCTGGAGTTTCCAAAGAAACAGCTAAATCTTCAATTGAATTGCATATATGTGAACTGTTATACATTCCACAAAATTTGCATTTCTATTCAGCCTTGTCATAATCTGGACACCCCTGCCCCACAGAGCCAGCTCCATGCTTAACTGCATTTAAAAATATGTATTCTAGTGCAGGACTTACCAGTCAGAAAATGGATTTTGAAAGACCACACATATGAGGTTATCGGTTTGATCATTCTGCTCTTGATTTCTATTCGAATTTTCCCTGGCAGTGTATATGCACTTCAGGAGAGCCTAAATAACTCAGGATCCTCTTGTATTTTAAAGTGATTGTACATGATCATCTTGTAAAACGAATTGTTCAGTTTAAAATAGAAATGAGAGGCAAGCAAAACATTTGTGTGTATGTATATATATATATATATATATATATATATATATATATATATATATATATATATAAAAACATTATAAATACCCTTTTTACCTTTTTTTATAAGCAATCACATTCCCTTCTGTTCTCAGCTGCACAACAGCTGGGGGAGGAGAAGCAACAGCACACTGAGCTTCCTAGTGAATGTGCAATAGGGGCGTGTCAGGACAAGTCTGATCATTGGAGGAGAGCAGGTGAGTTCCCAGCATAGCTAGAGAACTGACTACAGTGTGCTCTCCTGCTTAGTGTGGTCAGTTTTTATTAGGAGAGCAGAAGGACTGGCAGGAACACCAGGGATTTCACATAAAGCAAGCAATACAAAGAGAACAGGATACTTTATCATATGAGTACATGGTACAGCAGGCACATATCAGGAATATAGAAGACCAAAAAAAAAATAGGTTCCTCACCTGTGCAAATGGATGTGGTAATTAGGTGTGAAATATACTAACGCAAAACAAAAATACCTGCATAAGTATATAAACCAAAATTAACCTTGCTTCTTAGTGTGATAAGATCAATTCAAGTACATAAAAAAAAAATATATATATATATATATATATATATATATACAAATGATGACATTTAAGCTACAGTGAAAAAATGGCTAAACAATTCTAAAAATATTAAAAAAAGTCCAGAACAAGTCCAAAGTGATCTCAATGTGATAAGCACCCACCGTGAATAAAGGTAAGTATCCTCACCACCAGCATGCAGATACACCACACACTCACCGGACTCTGTTGACCCCTATTACAGAGAGTCAAATGAAAAAAAAAGCTGGATCCCACAGATTGGTCACCATATATTGGAATCCAGGTCACTGCTGACATTCATCCAGGTGGAACTGTTCTTAAATACTCCAATATCACTCCATAAACATTGAAAGGCAAGGAAGGAGAGAGAAGAGGGCTCTCATAGTGTAGTATTATAAAATAAATGTTTTTATTTAAAACCAATAATATTGCACTTACATCAAAGTAGACAAAAATCAGAATGTAAGATAATAGGAACGCCCGTTTGCATTCCTTCTGTGCTCCAAATACCGGAAATGATGTGTGGTCTCTCTCCCTTCTTACCCTTCAATGTTTATTGCATGATATTTAAGTATTTAAGTACGGTTCCACCTGGACACAGCATGTTTCTTGGGCACAGATCCTCTCCAGGGTCAGCACTTCTACTCTAGAACCACTCATCTTAGGTGCCAACATAAAGCCAGTAAAAGTGTAGCAGTTTAAATAACAGAAGAACAGTAGTAGAAGAACAGTAGAACAGTAGAACAGAACCAGCCATCCAGTTAAAACAATGTGAAAGCAAAAAAACTGTAAACACTCACTAAGAAAGCCACTGACACTGAATCGCACAGCGGCGTGACCAGCACTCAGACTCTGTCCCAACTACTTTTGTCTAAACGGACATTCTCAAGGGATCCCCTAGTTTCTAACGTCGGCCATCTTTTTTTGTAGTCCACGTTACCCCACCTACAGGAGGCACCTCACTAAGGAAATTTTGGTAAGCTTGCCTCCTGGAAGGCAAACACCACCAACTGACCCTATTATAGTACATATTTTTTGTAACACACTTTGTCATATATCTGTGCTAAAAAAGGGTGATTTTAAAGGATGGATTGTTAACTAAAAAGTACTTCATGGGCTGCACAAGATACCTGCTGCATTTTAAAAATATAGATATGAACTCATAGAAATAAAATACTAAAAAGACCATGTCATCTCAAATCAATTCTGATCATAGACACTCTTTTAAAAAGGAGCATTTTGCAGTTTTGCCTACTTCAAGCATTGAGTTTCTTTGTAGATCTCTGCATTCAGTTACATATCATTGCCAAAGCCAAAAAGAAAGTTAATGCTGAAAGACTTCCCTTTACTAGACACATTAATTGCTGGTCTGAACAGGGAGCAGTAGCTGTCACTGACTGTGGATTCCACTTTGGCTGGGGTCTTAATGGAAGCCCATTTCAACTCAGGGCTACCAGCCCAGCATATGTATTTTGTATTGGCTTGAGGGGCAAATGCCTCTTGCCCCCGATTAGTCCACCCCTGAACCTGACCATGTATAATGATCCTAATGCACATCGTTCATATCCTCACTTCACTCTCTCATATACAAACCAATTTTCAAAATTACTCTTCTGCCTAAATTTTTTACCAGTCTTAGAAAATACAGGGCTTTTTTTCAGTGACATCGCAGGGGGACGCAGTTCCCGCACCTCCAGCACTGAATGTATGTAATGACAAGGGTGCTGAGTTGTGCTGGAGAGTCTATTGATGCTGGCTGCTGGGGTATCTATTGTTGCTGGAAGGGATCTATTTTTGTGGGGGGAAGTCTATTGTTGCTGATGAGGGTTTTATGTTGCTGGGGGGCTATCATTGCTGGGATGGATCTACTGTTGAGGGAGTGGTCTATTGTTGCTGGCTTCTGGAGGGTCTATTGATGCTGACTGCTTGAAATCTGTTGTTAGGGGGTGGGAATCTATTGTCGCTGGGGGGTCCATTGTTGCTAGCTACAAAGAATCTATATTATTGCCTTTCCTTGTCATCATTAACAAATTCCATACTTAGCACCACAAAATGATACTTGGTTCTGTATTCTCTAAAAGGAGAGTTAGTGGGATGTGGGTAAGGTGGTGGAACCAAGGAATGGTGTTTAGAGGTGGGTAGAGGGCAGAGACAAACAGTGACTCAGAAGGGGGGAGTTCCTGCACTTATTCTCTGGGGAAAAAAAGCCCTGAGCAAATATATATATTGAAAAAATATATTTTAGAGAGTAAAAAATATATATACATTTTGGTGAAAAGACATATCTGAGTCTAAGGAAAATCCTATGCTTGACACCTCCTAGATGTATTAAGCTTTCAATGGCATACCTGGGAAGTCACAAAACCTGTGGGGATATATCTATTGAGACAATATCATTTGTGAATGTACGGAATGTCATTACCGCAGCCACAAAAAATTATATTTATCTGTCTGTCTCTATCCAACAAAGCTTGGAATCTTCAAATATATTAGCGATAATAACTCTCCTGCTAAACAAAACCCACAAATATAACTTTTTGCTTTACAACCTAGATAGATTTTCTAATTACTAGTGATATTTAGTTACCATTCATATGGGACATGCCCAAAGTCCTTGTTTTTATGAGTATTCATGAATGCTTCTAAAGCTTCATGTGTTTTTTTTTTTTTAAATAACAAACATGTTATACTTCTCCACTGTGCGTTTCGTTTTGCACAGTGTGGCCTCGATCATCCTCTTCTGGGGTCCCCCGATGGCGCTGGTAGCTCCTCCCTGCATCGTATAACCTCCTGGGAAAATCGCTCTTCTGAGGGGGTTACCTTGCAGGCTCGCTCCTGAGTCCAGCATTTGCATCCATAGAATGCCGGACTCAGCCCCGACCCCCCTGCGCCATGTCATTGGATTTGATTGACAGCAGCGGGAGCCAATGGCTGCACTGCTATCAATCTATCCAATCAAGAGCCGAGAACCCCGGGCATAGGAAGAGCGCATCTCCGCTGTGGGAAATTTCAGGGCTCAGGTGAGTAAAACGAGAGGGCTGGTGGGCCGGTCACTAGAAGTTTTTTCACCTTAATGCATAGGACGCATTAAGGTGAAAAAACACGAGGGTTTACAACCCTTTTAAATGATCCCATAAAAAGTTAATTGCTGTTTTTTTCATCGCATGATGTAAAACTGCTGAAGTTAAACTGGACAATAAAGCCGACAGCTGAGTAAGTACTCTGATTACTAGAGGACACATTATTACTAAAAATCTTAGCTTTAGTATGATTGCATAGGTTAAAGAAAATTTTGCATTCTGCTGAATCTAATGTGAGCTATCCATTATTCACACCACATTTACTTTCAGCATTCATGTAGATTCCCTTTGACATAACCTACTGTGTCACAGTTAATCCAATAAAGACAAAATATAGCTTGGCAAAAGACTGGTCGATTCCAGCTTTCTGGTAATTATTAAAGACTATTTCACACTGATTCCTTCAATCGATGCATTCCCCTTGCTTGTGATATTTCTTTGCTTTGAAGCTCTCGATCCTTACAGAGTGTGGAGAAAAATAGAGACACTTTTTTTTTCTAGTCCCAGGGCCTTAGTAGGAGTTCAAAGAGCACCACAAGTCATCATAGGTTTATCCTCAAAGGCTGACACTCTCCGTTTGATGTATAGTGACTTAAAAAGTCATCTCTAACAAAGCATGTGTTTGCTACTAGTCTATTGAATAAGCCTTTTATCAGCTTATCAGTATGCACCCAGCACCTGCTAACAGCTCAGAGGAGAGAACATGCCGTCTCCTTGTGGACTGGCTATTGATTTAATTCCCCTCTCTAATTTCATATTGTCTTGGTGTCCAGTTGCCAAAGCATTTCTTCTTGCAGTATGGGCTGAATACTGATTCAGCATAAAACTGTAAAACAAACAAAGAACCATTTTTAAAATAGCAATGATTGTGCTAGCAAGAAGGATCGCACTAAATCTTAAGTACATTCTGTCTGCTTGATATTTTGTTCAAGTCAACTATTTAAAGTGGCAGTAAACTGAAAACTACTGTGGACAGTGGAAAGAAGCTGCACATTCTCAAATGACAACTAAATTAGCTTTCTTCCCTACTGTAGGGTGACCAGACATCCCCGGTTTCGAAGGACAGTCCCCGGATTGAGGACACTGTCCTCGGAGCCCGTCTGTCCCCAGATTTGTCCCCAGATTGCAGGATGGGTGCTGAGGCTGGGTGCTGCCGTCACAAAGTCCTGCCTCTTGGTTTGCCTCCTTTGACAGACAGCACACTTGTCCAATGCTGGGATGTGTGCTGTCTATCATAGATGGGAGCCAATCCAGGAGGCAGCACTTGTGTGACAGTGGGTACCTGACGATTCAAATAAAAGCTGACACAGTGGGAGATGTTGGCCTGTGTAATTATCCGGCCAGCTCTCCTCTTCCTCTCTACTCCCCTGCACTGGTGAGGCTGCCTTGCTGGGCACTGGTGAGGCTGCATTGGTGGTGAGGCTGCATTGCTGGGCACTGGTGAGGCTACATTGCTGGGCACTAGTGAGGCTGAATTGATGGGCACTGGTGAGGCTGCATTCCTGGGCCCCTCGGAGGCTGCATTGCTGGGCACTGGTGAGGCTGCATTGTTGGGCACAGAGGAGGCTGCATTGTTGGGCACAGGGGAGGCTGCATTGTTGGGCACTGGGGAGGCTGCATTGTTGGGCACTGGGGAGGCTGTATTGCTGGGCACAGGGGAGGCTGCATTGCTGGGCACAGGTGAGGCTGCATTGTTGGGCACAGGTGAGGCTGCATTGCTGGGCACTGGTGAGGCTGCATAGATGGACACGTGTGAGGCTGCAGATGGGCACTGGTCAGACTGCATTGCTGGGCCCTGCATTCTTTATGTAGCGCACTCTTTAGCCCTGCATTCTTTATGTAGCACACTCCTGAGCCCTGCATTCTTTATGTAGCATACTCCTGGGCGCTCCTTAGCCCTGTATTCTTTATGTAGTGCACTCCTGAACTCTGCACTCAGTTTTTTCCCTATCTTATCTTCCTAACATTTGGTAGTCAAATCTCAAAAAATTGTAATGCGTACACACGACCGGACTTTCCGACAGAACGAATCCGCCGGACAATTCGATCGTGTGTGGGCTTCATCGGACCTTTGCTGTCGAAAAATCAGACGGACTTTAGAAATAGAACATGTTTAAAAATTTTCTGACGGAACTCAGCCAAAACCAGTTCCTATTGAGAAATCCGTTCGTCTGTATGCTAGTCCGACGACCGAAAAACAACGCTAGGGCAGCTATTGACTACTGGCTATGAACTTCCTTGTTCTAGTCCAGTCGTACGTCATCATGTTCGAATCTGTCAGACTTTGGTGTGATTGTGTTTGTCCAAGTCTGTCGGAAGTCCGCCGAAAGTCCGTCGCAAAAACCAACGGACCTTTGCTGTCGAAAAGTTTGGTCGTGTGTACACGGCAAAAGTAATTTCCCCCTAAACCTAATAACTGGTTGTGCCACCTTTGGCGGCAACAACTGCAATCAAGCATTTGTGATAACTGGCAATGAGTCTTTCACATTGCTGTGGAGCAATTTGGCCCACTCTTCTTTGCAGAATTGTTTTAATTCAGCCACATTGGAGGGTTTTCCAGTGTGAACGGCGTGTGTAAGGTCATGATACAGCATCACAATTGGATTTAAGTCCGGGCTTTGACTAGGCCACTCCAAAACCTAAAGTTTGCTTTGTTTGAACCATTTGGAGATGAACTTGCTGTTGTGTTTTGGATCATTGTCCTGCTGCATAACCCACATGCACTTGAGCTTGAGGTCACAAACAAATTTTCTAGTAGAGCTCAGAATTCATGGTTCCCTCAAAGCAGCCCCAGACAATCACACTACCACCACCATGTCTGACTGTTGGTATGATGTTCTTGTTATAAAATCCTGATTTCGTTTTATGCCAGATGTAACGGGATGCACACTTTCCAAAAAGTTAAATGTTTTTTGGTAAATGTGAGATGAGCCTTTGTGTTCTTTTTGGTCATCAGTGGTTTTGGCCTTAAAACTTTCCCATGGATGCCATTTTTGCCCAGTCTCTTTCTTATTGTTGAATCATGAACACTGATCTTACCTGAGGCAAGTAAGGCCTGCAGTTCTTTAGATGTTCCGGTTCTTTTATGACCTCCAGGATGAGTTGTCGTTGTGTTCTTGGAGTAATTTTTGTAGGCCGGCTACTCCTGGGAAGGTTCACCACTGTTCCAAGTTATCTCCATTTGTGGATAATGGCTCTCCCCGTGGTTCACTTGAGTTCCAAAGCCTTAGAAATGGCTTTGAAACCCTTCCTAGACCGATACATGTACATTACTTTGTTTCTAATCTGTTCTTGAATTTTTTTAGATTGTGGCATGATGTGTGGCTTTTTATGATCTGTTAGCATGCTTCACTTTGTCAGACAGCTTCTATTTATGTCATTTCTTGATTCAACAGGTCTGGCAGTAAACAGGCCTGGGTGCGGCAAGTCAAATTTAACTCAGTTTTCCAAAAAAATGCGGTTAATTACAGTTCATTCATGATTCAGCATGGGAGGGGCAATTACCTTTTCACATAGGGCCAGGCAGGTTTGAACAGATTTTTTCCTTTTAATAAATGAAATAATAATTTAAAAACTGCATCTTGGATTTACTCGGGTTATCTTTATGTAATATTAAAATGTGTTTAATGATCTGAATCATTTTGTGAGAAATATGCAAAAAAAATTTAAATCAGGAAGGGGGCAAAAACTTTTGCATAGCACTGTATATAATTTGAGGAAAATATGCTTAGAAAATATTTTACCATTTGCCATTAAAAAAAAAAAAAAAAATTGACCCTGGATTTCATTTTCAAAATCTGGTCACTTACCTTATTGTGTACATTCATTTTATGTTCATTTGCCTCTGACTGTATTGTACCATACAATGTCACTCATAATAGAGAACCCGAAACGTTGTATGGACACACAGAGCCGCACCTCAGGAGTGTGCCTGCTTGGGTGCCCCCAGAGCAAGCTGCTTGCTCTGGGGACATTTAGCAGGAGAGAGGAGCCAGGAGCGCTGGCGTGGGACCCAAGAAGAGGAGGATCTGGGCTGCTCTGTGAAAAACCATTATACAGAGATGGTAAGTATAACATGTTTGTTATTTAAAAAAAACAAGGCTTTAATATTGCTTTAAGTTACTGGCAGAAACTGTGCATGTGTTGGATCTCCAGTAACGACGGTGGTGCTGGAGATGGGAGGCTTGCAAGAACCCCTGCTTTAACCAATGCAACACTCAACTCCATTGTCTAGTATGTTTTGTTTTGTTTTTTGAGACAGGGACCATTATTTGGGGGGGGGTTTGGTTGCTAGTCAGAGTGAGGTTCCTTTTTTAAGCATATCTGTAGTCAAAATATAAATCATAAATTAATTTACACATTGCATTTCAATTGTTTCTAGCCTACTCCTATTAATATGAATGACAAATGTTTGTAAACTTACTTTGTAAAGATCCCACACATTTAATTCTTTGTATTCTGTTTCACATATTCACTATACCCTGTGAGTAGGCACTGATCTGTCACACATTTCACAGAGCAACAAATAGGTTGAACCAAACCAATGTACCAAAATTGACATTTAAATGATATTGGAGGGTGGAGATTAGGATGCCCCAAGCCCATTCAGCAGATCTTGACACCCTTGCTAGGAAAACAAAAAAAACATGGATACCTTATTAAAGTGGAAGTACAGGCAATTAAAAAAAAAAGGCAGGGTATCTATGACAGAAGAGACCCTATCAGTCTTTTCTGCCATAAAAGCATCCGCCTGCCTTTCAGCCGTCATGTACACTGAGTCGCGCATGTGAAGCTCAGTGAACATTTACGACCCCAATGCTGTAAATGTTCGCATGCATGGGAGTGACGTCACCGAGGCCCGGCCTATCAGACGAACGAAGGCACAAAACCCGGAAGGAAGACTGGGAGAAGATAGAAGCGCCAGGGGGCAGCTGGTTAGATCCCACTGCATCGCTGGAGGACACATTTTGACCATTTTCTGTGCATACTAGCACATTATGGCATAACCTACACACCTGAGGGGCCCTAAAATGAAAATTATATTGCAAAGTTTACTACCGCTTTAAATTATTTACAGTAATTATGGTAATAGATAATTTCACAAGCAATATTGGATCAGGCATTTCTCTGTGCTTCTGCAGAGGCCTCCTTCTGTTTTTATCAGAAAGCAAGGGGAGGGGAGGCGCCAACTAAGTGTAGTATTATAAAGTCATCATTTAATGCACAAGGTTAAAATAACTTACAGGAAGCAAGAGTAATTCATGGCCATCATTGTACTCAGGGCGCATAGGAGCCGCCCCCCATACATGCACCCGGCCCCTTTTCAGTACGCCGGACGCATGAATTCCTATGGCGGGGGTGGTACTTTTTGAAGCACCTGATTAGAGCCAGAGGCTCGAATAGTCTTCAAAATAGGGTGGGCTTGGGGCGCAGAGAGTGCACCTTGATCCCACCCAATTGTGTGAAGATAGCAAATACATTTTTGTTATTTTTACACTAACCTACCTCCCCGCCAATCAGGAGGCAGGGCGTCAGACCTGTTTCCTGATTGGCCAAAGCACCAGGACACCCTATTGGATGCCTGGCGCTTAGAAAGAGGAGTGGAGGAGACACGCTAGAGCGGAGGTCGCCGCCGCTCTGGTGCATTGGAAAGGAGCTGCTGCGGTAAGTCCCCTCTGTCAGAGCCACGTGCGCATGGGGAGGAGGGGTTGGGGGTGCTGCCAGAGCCACAAGTCCTGCAAATGGGGGGTCGTGGACACTGTGGCTGCATATGATGGGCACAAGTGGCTGCATTTGATGGGCACAAGTGGCTGCCTTTGGGCACAAGTGGCTGCCTTTGGGCACAAGTGGCTGCATTTTATGGGCACAAGTGGCTGCATTTTATGGGCACAAGTGGCTGCATATGATGGGCACAGTGGCTGCAAAGTGGCTGCATATGATGGGCACAGTGGCTGCGTTTGATAGGCACAATGGCTGCAATTTATGGGCACAGCGGCTGCATTTGATGGGCACAATGCGGTTGCATATGATGGGCAAAGTGGCTGCATATGATGGGCACAGTGGCTGCGTTTGATGGGCACAATGGCTGCAATTTATGGGCACAGTGGCTGCATTTGATGGGCACAATGGCTGAATTTGATGGGCACAGTGAGGCTGCAACTGATGGGGGGCGTTCAGTGTTTTTCAGTGTGTTTGCGCCCCCCCAAAAAAATTTGAGCACCAACCGCCACTGAGTGTACTGATAAAAGGCCACAGGCCTTTACGATTGACACCCCCGGTCCCAACTTCTGCCCTGTTCCGGTGACATCACGTCTGCATTTGCGGTCCACGCTGGTTAGTGTGGAATCCTCTGTCATCCCTGGACAGAGAGGTGCCCCATTTGGCTTACATATTTCCAAGCCATCTGGACCGTTTGTGGAGCCTGCAGGACAGCAGGGATTGCTAGGACTGATCAGTACAATGATGGGCATGAATTTCTTTTGCTTCCTGTAAGATCTTTTAACCTTGTGCAATAAATGATGACTTAATAATACTACACTTAGTTGGTGCCCCCCCCTCCCTTGCTTTATACATGTCTTACAGAGTTCCTGGACACACTATGAGGATGGCTGCCTTCTTTTAGCTCTTTTTATTGTGTCTGCTTGGACTAGAAGACTTTTACTACCCTTACTCAGCATCTGCTTTTAGGAGACATATACCATTTGGAGTGCCAGATCCCCACTTTGTACTTCTGTTTTTAATATAATGCAGACACACACAATATACTGTATGGTCTTTGTGATATAGTCTGAAGTTAGTCAGTATTAGCAAAATGTCCATTTACTAGTGATTTTGGAGTTTCGAGAAAAGCAATGTATTTGTGGGTTATAAGCTTACTCATGAAATAATTGGTGCACTATTGCTGGTGAAAAAGTCTGTTTATATAATTGAATGAACAGTATTCAATACCACAACCATGTTATAATTGAAAGAAAATCTACTTAAAATACACTATGCCACTAAATGACTCATTAAAGGAGGGTATACTTTAAAAAGAACCTTTAAAATAAAGTGGATTAAAAATAGCATTAGGCATTAAAACTAATGGCAATATGTTTTCTTCTGAAATATTTTCATTACATTGGTATATGTCGAGTGCTCTTTTAACTCTAAGGATCTGTAAATACAATGGTTGTTTGATCTGCTGTATTTCCCAAGCTAGCTCTCTTATCATTTTAGCAGCTAGCAATAGTAAGAATGTATCTAAAACCTAATGGCTTTTTCTATACAAGTGCTTTGAGTACCAAAAAAAACACTCTTTTGCATTGGTTCTTTATTCTTATATCAAAAAAAAAAAAAAAATGGCACAATAAAGAGAAATGACCTTCTATTCAACAAATAATAACAATACTGTAATTAAATCATTGAAAATTAAATGCAGTTTTAAAATAAGACACGGGTTAGTGGTATTTGTTTTATTTAATAAAAATGGTTGACACTTGACACTAAATGATAAAATAATAACATCCAAACAATCACTAACATTTTATTATGTTAGCTTTTAGAGAATTTATTTTAACAAAATGAAATAAGTATATGGTGAAAAGTTTCATGTCACCCCTATGCCTTTAAAAGTGTGCAGTTTTAAAAATCAGATCAGTGGCACTGATGGCAATGAAGGATCAGCAGTAAAAATTGCCAGCGCTTCAAATCCAGCTTTACTCTGACAGATATTTCCAAAGGCTAAATATAGCTGCTGAGGGTACCCCACACACAGCGCACTTGTTGTGTGGATCTGTCAAAAGAATAGGTACTGAATGACAGGCATGTAATGTGTATTTCTCCACTGTGCACAAAATCAAGGTATCTAAAGCTTCTCTAAATTAACCGTTCTACTTATTACTGTGATAAAGCTCCCTTTCAACATTTTCAGATTCTCTTTTTAGTCTTTGTAGTCAGGAGCTGAAACTGTAACATGCAGTCTGGTGAGACAAGAGACCATGGGATTGATTTCCTAAGGGCAAATAGACTTCACTTTGCAAGAGAATTTTCACTTTTTAAGGAAATGTTCCATTAGTTTAATGAATGTGGTGAAAATTCACTGTGTAAAGTATACTCAATTGCACCAGGTTTACCGACCAGGTACATCAACAGGAGCAGTAATACCATCCTGAAAAAAGGTGGACGAATATATTTGCATCCAGCTTTTATTTAACTTTGAATAGTTTGTTTGCACCAAGCTGGTCCAAATAAACTATTTCCCTTCATTAACAGATGTGCCTGCTGTGAGTGGTGTATAAATTGTTTGTAGCATCAGCTACATACAGTATAAAATTGAACGGGATGAGCTCAGTTATTCACAGCAAGCTTTGTATTTATGAACTAATTTATGACTTCCTCTGATTGGTTGAGATGAAGAGGCAGGCAGATGACATCACAATTTCTACAGCAGCCAATCAGAGGATGCTTTGTATTCATTCATTAAAATAAACATCTTCCTGTGAGTGGCTGAGCAGAACTCAGCCCAATTCAATTTTAGTCAAGGAACAGAAGGGTACTGCTGCTGGACCACACAATACTAAATACAGTTTATACAGCGCTCACAGCAGGTGCATCTGCAATGAAGGCAATAGTTTGTTTGGACCACCTTGGAGAGAGCTTGACACTTGACCACGAGAGCTTGACACTTCCGGGTCAAGCTCTCGGTGTCCCCGACTAGTTCAGCCAGGAAATAACGTTACCAAAAGTCCTGCAAGCAGCATCTTTAGAGCAAGTTGGGAGTGCTGTATTTAGCGCTCCCAAAATGCCCTGCCCATTGCAATGAATGGGCAGCGCTTCCAAAAATGCCTTATAATCACTTTGAAAGTGCAGAAAAACAGGACTTTTTACCATTTTTTGGGTAAAAAAGCTCCCCGCTAGTGGCCCGAAAAACGCTGCTAAAACAGCGCTAACGTGCCACAAAAATGAGCAGTGCTAATGGCTGGGTGCCTCAGTGTGAAAGTAGACTTATTCAATCTGAACATGATTATGATTTATTTATGTACTTATAGAACTGTAAACTAATCCTGATACTATTAATACAATGTCTGAAGTCAGGGTTTTAAATACTACATTTGTGGAAAGTACAGAACTGGCAGAAGTATGATATGACAAAAGGAATTAGCAGAGTGTAACTAACAACTTTAACTGCTGAAACATTGGCTAGGGGATTTATTTTTAGCAATACAAAATTGCTGTTGATATATTATCTAGATATCAAATGTTTCACACTCACTCTTTGAGATGTATGCTAAACTCCATGCCAAGTAATAAAAATGAGGGAAGCAGGATTCTGTTGATGTCTGTAAACTGTTGGCAGTTCACTGCTTAGTGTCTGAGCCTTTTTTAGTTAATGGTGACCTTTGGCACTTCAGTGCCACCTTATATGCCTTCCACTTGCTTGCCAATACTTTCTCAAAGCAAAACGGGTGAGATAATGTCATCACAAACATGTAATAATGCAAGTTTTATAAATGATAAAGGGGGACACAATTTAGCACTGCAGTATGTAGTCAAAGGACACATCTCTATCATGGCCCCCCATGGACCCCAAAGTACAAATATGCAGAATACGATTGGCAAAAACACATAAGCGCATTTTAAACTCTATTTTTTCTTTATATTAGCTTTCAAAAATAAAAAATGCATTAGACGTGCAGAACGGAAAAAATCATTTCTTTCGTTCCAGATAGATTCATTATAATTTTGTTTCGTTATGGAATTTGTTTAGTTTGGTTTTGGAATTAATTTTGTTTCATCTTGTTTTTGTTAAATTTCATGTCGTTTTAGCTTAAAATTAGTTTAATTTATTAATTTTCTAATGAATTCCAACTTTTCAGAACAATTAGAATTTGGATCGGTCGAAAAACGATAGACTGATTCTAATTCTGTGTGAAGAATAGCTGGTTGTTAAGCAGCGGGCCGGGAAGCGTCCTTACCAACTGATGACTCATCATCTGTCAGCAGGCTTCCCCGCTGACAGATGAATTACACAAAAGAATGCCCCCCAGTTTCCGGTCCACCCTCTATGTGAATGAGTATAGGGTACATAGTACCCCTACCCATTAAGCAAAAAAGTGTCAAAAAGTAATAAAAACACAGACAGTTTTTGACAATTCCTTTATTAAAAAAGAAACAGTATCCCAATGTAAATCCATCGTCAATCACGCTGCCTGCGGCACCCTAAAAATAACCAAAGGAAAATTGCTTCCGCCGACATGGAGGCCATCTGCCTACTGCAGGGTCCTGCAATTGGCAGTTCTTTTAGAAGGGCAGGGCCACCTGGCGACATCACTAGTGGCACCACCCCCTTGCGACATCGCCGACCCAGCATGTACCGGTTTGTGACGTCGCTAGGGGGTGCACCGGGCGACGTGATTGACGATGGATTTACATGTTTTTTTACTCTTTGTCACTTTTTTGGTGAATGGGTAGGGGTACTGTGTACCTGATACTCATTCACATGGGGGTTATCTGGGGGGCTCCATGTTAAAGGGGGCTTCCAGATTCCGCTAAGCCCCCTGCCTGCAGACTCCCACAACCACCGGCCACGGTTGTAGGGATGAGGCCCTTGTCCCCATCAACATGGGGACAAGGTGCTTTGGAGTGGGGGAGGCAAAGCCCCCCCACCCCAAAATACCCATACCACACATGTTGAGGGCATGTGGCCTGGTATGGTTCAGGGGGGCACTCTCTTGTCCTCCCCCTTTCCTAACCTGCTGTTCTGCCTGCTCTGATAAGGGTCTGTTATGGATTTGGGGGGGGGGCTGCTGTTTTTTTTAATTTTGGCATGGGGTTCCTCTTATCCATATCAGACCTCCACCGGCCATGGTTGTGGGGATGAGCCCCCCTGCCCAAAGCACCCACCCCCCAAGTTGAGGGCATGTGGCCTGGTATGGTTCAGGGGGGCGCTCTCTTGTCCTCCCCCTTTCCTAACCTGCTGTTCTGCCTGCTCTGATAAGGGTCTGTTATGGATTTGGGGGGGGGGGCTGCTGTTTTTTTAAATTTTGGCGTGGGGTTCCTCTTATCCATATCAGACCTCCACCGGCCATGGTTGTGGGGATGAGCCCCCCTGCCCAAAGCACCCACCCCCCAAGTTGAGGGCATGTGGCCTGGTATGGTTCAGGGGGGCACTCTCTTGTCCTCCCCCTTTCCTAACCTGCTGTTCTGCCTGCTCTGATAAGGGTCTGTTATGGATTTGGGGGGGGGGGGCTGCTGTTTTTTTTAAATTTTGGCATTGGGTTCCTCTTATCCATATCAGACCTCCACCGGCCATGGTTGTGGGGATGAGCCCCCCTGCCCAAAGCACCCACCCCCCAAGTTGAGGGCATGTGGCCTGGTATGGTTCAGGAGGTTTTTTTTTAAACATTTTTATATTGCTGCAATTCTTTTCTCTTTACATTCATCTGTCAGTAGGGAAGTGGCTGCTTAACAACCATCTATTCTTCACACAGAATTTGAATTGGTCAATCGTTTTTTAACCAATTCAAATTCTAATCATTTGGAAAAGTTGGAATTCGGTAGAAAACAAATAAATGAAACAAATTGTAACGGATTTCAATGAAATTTGTTACTATTCGTTACTATTTAATTCAGAGATTCGGATACATCCGAATCACTGAATAACCAAAAATGTGTCCGAATTTGTATTCGGACCGAAGCAAATTGCACATGTCTAAAATGCAGTTATATAGAGGTTGAATAAACAGGTTTGATAGTAAATAGTACATTTTGTATAGAGATATACACATCAGACCATACAGAGGAACAACTGCCTCAACTATTGCAACTCTCTCCTCATTGGCTTACCTTTACATAGGCTATATCCCCCCCCCCCCCCCTTCAGGCCATCATGAATGCTGCTACCAGACTCCTTCACCTTACCAACCATTCAGTGTTTGCTACTCCTCTTGGCCGATCCCCTTAAAATTCGAAATTTTATCATCAACTTACAAAGCCATCTACAACTTACCCCCAGCTACATTACTAATCTTGTCTCAAAATACCAACCAAACTGTTCCCTTCGCTCCTCCCAAGACTTCTGCTCTGTAGCTACTTTTTACCTCCTCCCATGTTCGCCTCCAGCCTGTTACATCCTGTGGAACTCTTTTCCCCAATCTGTCTGACTATCTCCTACTTTGTCCACCTTTTAGGCTATCCCTGAAAATACATCTTTTTACAGAAGCCCATCCTGCCTCCACCTAGCAACTATTTTTTTTTTTTTCACAAGCTCATCCTACACTACACTACATTACACTTTGAATAACTAGCCCTCCCCTTTAGATTGTAAGCTCTAATGAGCAGGGCCCTGATTCCTTTTGTGTTGAATTGTATTATAACTATACTGTCTGCCCTCATGTTGTAAAGTGCTGCACAAACTGGTAGCACTATATAAATCCTGTATAATAATAATACCTGAGGCTGCACTGAGGAATGAGGGACAGTCAGAAGCTATGTTAATGGACCACAGCAGTCACCATTTTCCCTATTTTGGATAACCATTTATGCACATTTTAAATATTGGTTTAGCTAGTTCCCGATCGGCTCACGCAGATATACTGAGGCAGAATGGCTCCCCTGGGCCAAACCCTGTACGGGTACGTCCTTTCGCTTTTCGGCCACCAGAGGGGGCTCGCGCACCCACTGCACCTGATGCATGTGGCACGATCGCCGCCTGCATCGTGTGATTGTGTGCACGAGCGCCAGCACGGGAATTTGTGTGTGTAAACACACAAATCCCTGTGCTGTCAGGGAAAAGGAAACATATTGTTTGTTTCTACTAAGTAGAAAAAACGATATGTCTGTTAGCACACACTGAGGGAACACACAGTTAACCCCTTGATTGCCCCCTAGTGTTAACCCCTTCCCTGCTAGTGACATTTACAGAGTAATCAGTACATATTTATAGCACTAATCACTGTATAATTGTCAATGGTCCCAAAAAAGTGTCAAAAGTGTCCGTCACAATGTTGCAGTACCGCTAAAAATTGCAGATCACTGCCATTGAAATGAAATTAAATAAACCGCGCTAAAAAAGGAAGCAAAGAAAATCAAAACAGGATGAGGGGAGGGGAAAAAGGAAGGGAGGGCCTAACCTAAAAGGCTGCTGCTGGAAGTGGGATACTCACACACAAGATCATGGAAATGGGTAAAGCTGCGCCAATAAATATTAATTAAGTGTAAATACAAAAGGAAAAAAGGAGCACAAATAAGCACAGATAAATGGTGGTCATGAAAGAACACATGGATGAGGCTATATATAAAGTCCAATGATGGCTATAATTAGTCCATAACATAAATCCATGAGAACTTTACAGCATAGGTCAATTCGATCTTAAATCCTGATTTCCAATAGCAAACAGGTTTAGAGCATAAAGGAAAAACACCACCGGGACTGTCCTGTCTCTTCACACTGTGACATGCAAATGTTGTTCAGACCACATCATGTGACTGTCCCTCACAGGCACATTCATGTCCTCTCCGTCCGCTCACACTGGACCGCTCTGACACACAAGCCACACTCCTGTGTCGAGTGTGGCTTGTGTGTCAAAGGCTTGTGTCAAAGGCACACTCCTGTGTCGAGTGTGGCTTGTGTGTCAGAGCGGTCCAGTGTGAGCGGACGGAGAGGACATGAATGTGCCTGTGAGGGACAGTCACATGATGTGGTCTGAACAACATTTGCATGTCACAGTGTGAAGAGACAGGACAGTCACGGTGGTGTTTTTCCTTTATGCTCTAAACCTGTTTGCTATTGGAAATCAGGATTTTAGATCGAATTGACCTATGCTGTAAAGTTCTCATGGATTTATGTTATGGACTAATTATAGCCATCATTGGACTTTATATATAGCCTCATCCATGTGTTCTTTCATGACCACCATTTATCTGTGCTTATTTGTGCTCCTTTTTTCCTTTTGTATTTACACTTAATTAATATTTATTGGCGCAGATCACTGCCATTACTTGTAAAAAAAAAAAGTATAATAAAAATGCCATAAAATCGTCATAAATCTTTCCCATAGTTTGGTTTGCGCAAAAGTTATAGCATCTACAATCAATATACTCTTATTGCGATTTTTTTTTACCAAAAATATGTAGAAGAATATATATTGGCCTAAACTGATGAAGAAATGTGTTTTTTTTTTATTTTTTTAATTTGGGGGATTTATTATAGCAAAAAGTAAAAATTATAGTTTTTTTTTTTTTTTTTTCAAATTGTTGGTCTTTTTTTGTTTATAGCGCAAAATATCAAGACAGCAGAGTTGATCAAATACCACCAAAAGAAAGCTATATTTGTGGGGAAAAAAAAGACGCAAATTTTGTTTGGGTACAGCGCAATATTCAGTTAAAGCGACGCAGTGCCAAATTGTAAAAAGTGCTCTGGTCAGGAAGGGGGTAAAATCTTCCGAGGCTGAAGAGGTTAATAAAATGTTTATAAAGGTCATAAAGCTTTAGACTTGTCCAACAGCTAAGGCTACTATCTCTTGCATCTGGACTTGCAAAAGGGAGTGTTCCAAAATCTGCAGTAGGTTATCTAACTCCTGCACTTTATCGACGGCTGTGAGACTCTAAAGCTGGCCATACATGGATTGAAATTCGTCGGTTTTTATTGATCGACTTGTGTACAACCAGCCAGTCAGGTTTTTCCCAAGTGATCAGTGCTGCCGGCTATATCAGGCATTGTATTCTGATCATTGTATTCTGCAAGCGGGGAAGTCTCCCTGCCAACAGAATACAATAGCACAGCGAGGGTGATTTACTCATTCACCTCAAATGTGTAGATGGGGAAATTGGTTCTGGCTCGTTGAACGAAAAAAAAGACTCATGTATAGCCAGCCGAAGACTTCCCCACCATCAGAATACACTGGTCAGCACTGCCGTCTAAAGCCAGTGCCACTGATCAAGAGAAAAATTTCCAACTGGATGGTTGTACACAAGTCGATTAATAGAGCAACTTGTGTACAACTAGTCTGCCCACTGAACCCGCTGAATTTTAACCACTTGCTTACATATACCCCCTTCATGCCCAGGCCAATTTTCAACTTTTAGCGCCTGACTCTTTGACAATTGCGCGGTCATGCTACACTGTACCCATATGAAACTTTTATCATTTTTTTCACACAAATAGAGGTTTCTTTTGGTGGTATTTAATCACTACTGTTTTTTTTATTTTTAGCTAAACAAAATACCGAAAATTAAAAAAAATAAATAAATAAAACTGTTTCTATAGTTTGTTATACAATTTTGCAAACAGGTAATTTTGATAAACAAAAGAAGAGGGACAAGTTTGAAAAAAACACAATATTCTTTACTTTCTGCTATAATAAATATCCAATTTTTTATTTTTTTTAAAACAAATTTTTTCCTCAGTTTAGGCTGTATTCTTCTACATATTTTTGGTAAAAGAAAATCGCAATAAGCGTATATTGATTGGTTTGCGCAAAAGTTATAGCGTCTACAAAATAGAGGATAACTTTATAGCATTTTTATTATTTTTTTTTTTTTACTAGTAATGGCGGTGATCTGCGATTTTTTTATTGTGACTGCGGACATATCGGACACTTTTGACACACTTTTGGGACCATTCACATTTTTACAACGATCCGTGCTATAAAAATGCATTTATTACTGTATAAATGTGACTGGCAGTGAAGGAGTTAACACTAGGAGGTGATCGAGGGGTTAATTATGTTTCTAGGGAGTGATTCTAACTGTAGGGGGAGGGGATTCAGAAGGGGAGTAGACCGATCGGTGTTCCTCTGTACTGAGAACACACCATCGCTCTCCTCCTCTGACAGCTCTGACAGGACGGGGATCTGTGTGCTTACACACACAGATCCAAGGTCCTGCTGTGTTACCGGGCAATCGTGGGGGCCCGGCGGACATCGCGGCCACCGGGCACACGCATCAAGTTCTGAGTGACACGGCGGGTGCGCGATTGCCACCTGGTGGACCGATAAGGCGAGGGTGTCATATGATGCCCTCCCAGAACGAGAGCTGCGCCACCTGGCCTTCTTATGACAGCCGGCGGGCGGCAAGCGGTTAACAAAACTACAGTAAAGGCACGCAGGTAGCAAAATAATATGGAGCAAAAGATTCTAATGTTGGCAGTTCTTAAAACTTTAACCTGGGTTAATGTACACTACATACCATCATCTGCCTGTCACATGTTTAAATATATATATGCTGTTAAACAAGAATTATGTGTCAGTATATAACAGTGATGAGCTCTTATATATAAAGCTCAGTGGCTGAGGTAATAGAAAGCAGTGAATCATAATTTAAAATGCATAAAATTCTATTCAGTCAACTTACCCGAAAAAGGAAAGCATCAAGCAATTGGTTTGCCTAGTTATATTTTTTCTTTTATTAACTATATCAGAATTGCTGAATGTATGATAGATAACCACATAAAATTATTTTAAAGAAGCTGCAGTGCTCTTTCTGAAATTAATTTAGGATGTCTCTATTTAAAATGAAGTAGAATTCAAATACAATTTTCCTGAAGACTCACTTGAGAGGATATATTAAAAGGCACCTCTCCTCAGCACATTATCCTCCTGTGTGAACAAAAAAACGTAGTCGCATTCCAGTCAGATGTGAGCATTTGCATTTAAACTGACTCAGAAGATGCATTTGACCTGTGGTGTAGCTATAATTTTCATCTCAGCACTCATACTGCTAGCTTAATCCTTATAGTTGGTGGTTTTCTTGTCTCTGAAACTGACCTTGTGAAAATGAGGCCAGCGTGTTCAATAGCTCAAGCACCATTCTCTATCTGTTTACTCTACAGCCTCACTCATTCACACTGGGAAATTGAAGCCCAGTTTTATTTATTTATATTTTAATATTTTGCCTGGCACTTCAGAAAATTAAAAGACATCTCTTGCTTTTAACTCATTTAAACAAGGACATTAAGGAATTGCCAGCTAGGGTATATCATTTAGCTACCGTGGACTCACAGGAGAATGCTACAGAGATTGTCCTTTACTAGACATGTACAATTTGTTTCGTTACCAATTTTTTTTCGGACACAAATTTGGCATAGATGAATGCATACGAAAACGAATTGTCAAAAGAACATAAATCCGAAAGAAGAAAAATCTGAAAAAACAAATAAAAAAAGAACGAAAAATGTTACAGGCTGGATTCACACTATTGCGAATTGGATGCAGATTTCCCCACATCCAATTCGCATAGCAGGAGATTGTGACCGGCTCTCTATGGAGCTGGCTCACACATCTCTGCAGTGGCTCCGGTGCGAATTGCAGAAGAGTCCTGATCTTCTTTTGGTCCATTTCAGGTCCGAATTCAGACCAAAATTCGGGCTGAAATCAAACCTGAACCGGTGAATGGAGACGCACCGGACCCCTGCTGTGAGCTGCTCCATGCTCTAGTGTGAACCCAGCCTCAACCTACAAGTTTAATGAATCGATTACATTCAGATAATTTTGTTTTTTGTATTTTCATTCTTTCTGACTATTCGTTATCACTGAATATAAAGAAATAATTGATGAATGCATTCATATTCGTATTTCTTTTGAATATATTCAGATTCTTTTGATTTTTGGATTTAGCATTGTTAGTGTGTTATCTCTGGCCAATGAGCTTGCCCCTTATTCCCTTGTGTGTTATTCTTTGTCAGACTGCATTCCATCCAGAGTCCAGACTTCAGACAGAGTGTGGTGGGCCGATTACGAATACAACCACCAATGTCCAAATGAACGAAGGGTCAGAGTAACAAATGGAATCTAATGAATATGAATGCATCCGAAGTAATGAATGCTGCATCTAAATGAATGGAACAGAATGAATATGAATGCATCCGAAGTTACGAATGATCCGAAGTAATGAACGCCGACCATAACGAACGATCCGATTAAACTAAAAAAACAAAAGAAAATGAAACAAAACTACAAATTTTTTGGAAGTGCACATGTCTACCCTCTACAGCATTCAGGATTGGCTACTGATGAAAGAAGAAGAGGACCTGTAATGTCACATGAGCGAAGATCCTGCAAAAAAGGCAAAGCTGCCAGATAACTTCCACACACCCCTGGTACATTTGTCCCATCTTCTGTGAACCCCCACCATGTCTTATTAAAGGATAAGTTCACCTTTTAAAAAAAATAATACATACACATCTTTTTGCAGGTAAAAAAAAATGTGCATTTATTATTTTATTTACTTGGAGCCTTGAAACCATTGCACCCACATCAGGCTAAAGTTCACTGTCTGCTGACGTCACTCAGCCGGTCCAGGCTCTGGAGGGATCCCAACTTTAACGTTGGGATACACTTTGATGACTGAGAGGCAGCTGGTTCAGCCTATCAGTGCACAGCTGAGAGCCTCGCCCCCCTCCACAGCCTGGCGCTTCTGTGAGCACTGGAGGGGCAGAGCAGAGGACTGGTAACTGAAAGTCACTGCTTTCTGTTCACTGCAGGGGACACTGACGCTACATCACTCAGTTTTCAGTGGCAGGGGACACTGATGCTACATCCACCCCTGGTAAGTATGCGTGTTTGTCATTTTGAAATCCCACACTTTTCTTTTAACTCTAAACTGATGATGTGTAAGGGCTTTTTTAGGGTATCAAAGTGTGTTAATGTTTTAAGGGTGCATACAATTTTAAGGCTTGACATATTCGGCATTTCAATACTTTTCTCAACCTCATCTTTTTTACTAAACAATTTGGTAATATATTTCATCTGTCGGCCCTAAAATTAAAGGGGAGGGCCAGCCGGAAAAAAAAATTAAAAGTCAGCAGCTACAAACACTGTAGCTGCTGACTTTTAATAAGCAGACTTACCTGTCCTGGGTGCCCACGATGTCGGCCCCCCGAGGCCGACTGTCCCTGGGCTCTCGGTTCCCGGTGCCGCCATTCCAACTAAGGGAAACAGGCAGTGGAGCCTTGCGGCTTCACTGCCCGTTTCCTACTGCGCATGCGCGAGTCACGCAGCGCTTTGTGAATGGGGCACGCTGTGTTGTGGGACACACACAGTTCCCATAACACACCGCGCCCCATTCACTAGAAGACGACGCGAGGAGCAGAAGACTGAAGAACACCGCGGAATAGGAAGAGGCAGATTAGGACGATCTGCCTAGCAACAGACATTTCTGGTAAATGAAAAAATAATATTTTCTTTCCTTCCAAATTTTTAGTAACATTTTTATTCAGTTTTTTTGTTTTTTTTTTTAGGGTGGCCCTCCACTTTAACTTTAGTGTATTTTTTTAATGAAATGTTGTACATATTAAACCAATATCATGAAACATAAAAAACTGAAACTGACAAAAGAAAAATTTCCAGGGTCTCTGCTTTAAAAAACATATAATGCTTTGGGAGTTTCAAGTCATCTGCAAGCCTCATTTTTTTTTCTAACTGCTTTCTGCCTGGCCTAGTAAAATGTCAGCCAGTTGGGAGCTGGTACAGATCAGTGTACTGGCCCACTACAGATCACATGACAATTGTACACAATAAATGGCTTCCATTCATGCCATTCATTGTGTAATATTGTGTTGCCCTCTGTGATTGGTCACAGTAATCACATGGTACAGACAGGGCTAATCACAATAGTACACACTGAATGAATATATTTCATTCACACTGAATGAATAGATTTCATTCACACTGAATGCATAGATTTCATTCAGAAAAAATGGTTGCAGTGATTTTCACTGTTTTAAACATAAACAGAAAAAATAAATCCTGATTACCTCCCTAGAGCAGTACCGTGTTATTATAATAAAACTGTATTGCTCTGGCCACAGTATGTAAAAAAAAAAAAAAAAAAAAAACATTGTAAAAAAAATAAACAAATGTAATAAAAAAAAATGTAAAAATATTTTTTTTAATTTTTTTTACATACTATCATCAGTCATTGTCCCTGATCACCACCACACTAGTTATATGATGATGCTGTACTGAACTGGTGACAGCATAAAAAAAAATGAAATTGTGAAAAAACTATTTATTTCTTAATTTTCCCCAAAATTGTGACGAAAAGAATACAACTTCAAAAAGCTTACCATGCCTCTTACTAAATACCTTGGACTGTCTACTTTCCAAAAAGGAGTAATTTTGAGGATATTTGTACTGTTCTGGCATTTTCAGGTCTCAAGAAATGAGATGTCGGTACATCAGGATTGATCAATTTTCAGATATACAGCGCTGTGAAAAAGTATTTGCCCCTTCCTGATTTTTTAGTTTTTTGCCTATTTCTCACACTTAAATGATTCAGATCATCAAACAAATTTTATTATTACACAATAATAACCCAAGTAAATCCAAGATGCAGTTTTTAAATTATTATTTCATGTATTAAGGGAAAAAAGCTGTTTAAACCTGCCTGGCCCTATGAGAAAAAGTAATTTCACCCTCCCATGTTGAATCATGAATGAACTGTGATTAACCACAATTTTTTGGAAAGTTAGATTTCCCTTGCCACACTTAGGTCTGAGTACTGCCAGACCTGTTGAATCAAGAAATCACATAAATAGAGGCTGTCTGACAAAGTGCAGCACGCTAACAGATCACAAAAAGCCATGCATCATGCCACAATCTAAAAAAATTCAATAACAGATTAGAAACAAACATGTATCGGTCTAGGAAGGGTTTCAAAGCTATTTCTAAGGTGGGGGAGCCATTATCCACAAATGGAGATAACCGGGGTGGATCCTATATCTGGCTCCCCCCATGTTAAAATGTAAAAACACCCCACTGTGCCCCCTGCATACCTCTGCATCCTTCAATATCTCTTTGTCGCTACTGTGTACCCCCTCTCCACAACGGCATCTCTGGACCCCTTCACATTACACAGCACTGCACCTTTGGTCCCCTTTACATTACACAGAACCCTGCACCTCTGGACCCCTTTACATTACACAGCACCCTGCACCTCTGGACCCCTTTACAATACACAGCACCCTGCATCTCTGGACCGCTTTACATTACACAGCACCATGCACGTCTGGACCCCTTTACATTACACAGCACCCTGCACCTCTGGACCCCTTTACATTACACAGCACCCTGCATATCTGGAACCCTTTACATTACACAGCACTCTGCACCTCTGGACCGCTTTACATTACACAGCCCCCCACAGCTCTGGACCCCTGCATGTTGCACCGACACACACCTAACAGTTCTGGACCCCCTGCTGGTTAGTCCCGTCTACCTGGAGTCACATTCTAAATGAACGGACTTTCCTCCGTGTGTGAAGTCCATTCATTTCAAAAGTCCCGCGGACTAGCACACAGACCGCGGGATTGTCCGCCGGACTGCCGAGTCCAGCGGACAATTTTAAGTCTGAACTTAAAACTTAGTCCGCCGGACTTTTGGGAGGAAAAAGTGCGCCGGCGCCCACACACGGGCGGAATGTCCGGCGGACTCCAGTCCGCTCGTGTGTACGCGGCCTTTGTGGACTCTATAACTTTCCTACAGAATAAATAATATACACTGATTTGGGTTATTTTCACCAAAGAAATGTAGCAGTATACATTTCGGCCTGAATTTTATATAGAAAGATAATTTATTTGCAAAATGTGATAAGAAAAGTAAAGAAAAACGTATTTACTTCAAAGTTTTCTTTATTTTTTAGTTTAATTAGCGAAAAATTTAAAAAGCCAGTGGTGATTAACCACTTGATTACTGGGCACTTAAATCCCCTGCCTGCCCACTTTGAATGACAATTGCACGGTCATGCAATACTGTACCCAAATAACATGTTTATAATTTTTTCCACACAAATAGAGCTTTCTTTTGGTGGTATTTAATCACTGCTGGGTTTTTTTTTTTTTTTGCTAAAAACAAAAAAAGAAAATGAAAAACTGTTTTTTATAGTTTGTTATAAAATTTTGAAAATAGGTAATTTTTCTCCTTCATTGATGTGCACTGATGAGACAGCACTGATGGGCACTGGTAGGCTGCACTGATAGGCTGCACAGATAGGCACTGATAAGGCAGTACTGATAGGTGGCACTGGTGGGCACTGATGAGGCAGCACTGGAGGGTACTGAGAGGTGGCACTGAGGGGTGGCACTGATGGGGACTGATAGGTGGCACTGATGGGCCGCACTGAAGGGCACTGATAGGTGGCACTGATAGGCGGCCCTGACATGTGGCAGTGATGGGCACTGGTAGGTTCGAGTCGAACTCATATTCGACTCGAACATTGCCTGTTCGCCTGTTCACCGAACAGCGAACAATTTGTGATGTTTGCAGCAAATTCGAAAAGCCGCTTCCAGTTCAGGCCAAAAAAGGGTCCTGTACCATTTTGGTGTGAATGCAATGCGATTCCAGCCATACAGTTTATGTGTACCCAGCTAGAATGTGTGGATGAGGGAATCATTTCACATCTTGTTTGTTCAACTCACTGGCTAAAGGAGAAAAGCTGAGCCCTGTATGGCCAGCTTAAAAATGGAGGTTGTACACAGAGAATCATGTGACAAGGGTATGTGGCCCTGTCAGAAGTATGACAAAGCGAGAAAAATCTGAAATATGGATCTGGCTGTTATGAATATTTATATTATATATAAAAATATGTTTGTATATATATTTGTATATAAAATATATGTTTGTATATATGTTTGTATATAAAATAAAAAATATGTTTGTATATAAAAATATGTTTGTAAATCACTTTAAAATATGTTATTTTTTTATTTAAAGTATGGCAGAAAAGCTAAATCATTGCAATGCTGATTTATAAGGTATGCCTAATACAAATAATTTAGTAACCTATGAAACAAACATAATGAACATTAGCATTGCAGACTTTCAAGTGTTTCTCACACTCAAAGATGTAAATATGTAGAGGTTTTTCCCAGCAGAAGTGTTTTTATCACAGCCTTTTCCAGCTCTGTTGCATAGTTAACAAATCAGTGAATCACATTACACATTTAATCATCTGTGCTGTATAATTAATCAATCTTTGAAAATTACATTGTATAATAAATGAAGACAGACATGACTCATTAAAACTTCTAATTAATTTTATTTAATACCATTTCATAGTTCATTGATAAGTGATGAGGGAGGAATTTCTTTACCGAGCAATCAAAACAGCCCCTGTCATACACTGAGATCAGATATTTATAAATGTATACTTTTTGGAAAAAAAAAAAAGAAATGTATACAGTAAATGTTTAAAGGTGCAGAGATGTGTGTTTCATGTAAACAGATACAGTGTGTAGTATTTAAGTTACAACCACAATAATAGAGGAGACAAACACCAAAAAAAGTATAGTCACCCTGCAAAACTACCATCCTGTAACTCTATGACAGACTGAATTCTCTAAAGTGGAGGGAGTTATTTAAATGCCAGCCTTTGTTTTGTCACTTCATCATTTTCTCCTTAAAGTGTTCAGTTTACAAACATAAATATTATGTAGGTGTAGAATCCACTATTATCTCTCTGATTTCTCTGATAACATCATCCACAGCCATCAGATTCTTCTTGACTTTGCAGCAATCGGGGGGACTTGGGCTCCATTTAGGCAGGCTTTACTAATCAACAGACCTGGGTGAGGATGGACTGGTTAACTACCTAGTTAAAAAAAAAAAAAAATCTTATGGATGGGTAGGTGACCAATTACCCTGCATATAAGTGTCCTGCGGTGGATACTGGTCTGTGACAGAGAATATTCAGTAAATGTGATCAATGCTGGATTTATAAGGGGCTAAAAGGGGCAATTGCCCCCAAGCACTCCGCCAAAAGGCCCATACAAAATATAATCATGTTTTGTTTATTAATCACTTATACGTATACCGCTGTATGTTTTTGAACATTGATGTGATGGGCACTTATTTCTGCAGTGCCACTTATAAATTACACTGTAGACTTTACCCTTGAGTGGCCAGTGTGTCTGTCAATTGCCATCATAGGGCAACTTGGATCATGGACACAATGTGCAGAGCAGAGACTATCTGAGAAGCTCTGTACCATTTTATGATCAATCACACCAATCTAAAATCTAAACAATGTGTTTTTTACATCTTTTACATTGGCGAGCCAACCTTTTCCTTTTAAAATGGAGGAAGAAGGAACAAATAAATACATTCACATGTATACATATACTGTATGTGTGTGTGTGTACAGTATCTGACAAAAGTGAGTACACCCCTCCCATTTTTGTAAATATTTTATTATATCTTTTCATGTGACTGCACTGAAGAAATGACACTTTGCTACAATGTATAACAGTGCAAATTTGCTGTCCCCTCAAAATAACTCAACACACAGCCATTAATATCTAAACTGCTGGCAACAAAAGTGAGTGCACCCCTAAGTGAGAATGTCCAAATTAGGCCCAAAATGCCAATATTTTGTGTGGTCATCATTATTTTCCAGCACTTCCTTAACCCTCTTGGGAGGGAGTTCACCAGAGCTTCACAGGTTGCCACTGGAGTCCTCTTCCACTCCTCCATGATGACATCACAGAGTTGGGGGATGTTGGAGACTTTGTACTCCTCCACCTTCCATTTGAGGATGCCCGACAGATGGTCAATAGGGTTTAGGTCTGGAGACATGCTTGGCCAGTCCATCACCTTTACCCTCAGCTTCTTAAGCAAGGCAGTGGTTGTCTTGAAGGTGTGTTTGAGGTCATTATCATGTTGGAATACTGCCCTGAAGCCCAGTCTTTAGTCTGCTCGTCTTCAGCAAACAGTTTTTGAGCTTTCTTGTGCATCATCTTTAGAAAAGGCTTCCTTCTGGAGCGACAGCCATGCAGACCAATTTGATGCAGTATGCGGCATATGGTCTGCGGCTCTGAGCACTGACAGACTGTCCCCCCACCCCTTCAACCTCTGCAGCAATGCTGGCAGCACTCATACGTCTATTTCACAAAGACAACCTCTGGATATGACGCTGAGCACGTGCACTCAACATCTTTGGTCAACCATGGCGAGGCCTGTTCTGAGTGGATGCTGTCCTGTTAAACCGCTGTATGGTCTTGGCCACTGTGCTGCAGCTCAGTTTCAGGGTCTTGGTAATCTTCTTATAGCCTAGGCATCTTTATGTAGAGCAACAACTCTTTTTTTTTCAGATCCTCAGAGTTCTTTGCATGAGGTGCCATGTTGAACTTCTAGTGACCAGTATGAGAAAGTGAGAGCGATAACACCAATTTAAACACACCTGCTCCACCTTCACACCTGTAAACTTGTAACACTAACGAGTCACATGACACCGGGGAGGGAAAATGGCTAATTGGGCCCAATTTGACCATATTCACTTAGGGGTGTACTCACTTTTGCTGCCAGCGGTTTAGACATTAATGGCTGTGTGTTGAGTTATTTTGAGTGTACAGCAAATTGACACTGTTATAGAAGCTGTACACTCATTACTTTACATTGTAGTAAAGTGTAATTTCTTCAGTGTTGTCACATGAAACTATATAATAAAATATTTACAAAAATGTGAGGGTGTACTCACTTTTGTGTATGTGTGATCTCTCTCTCTCTCTCTCTCTCTATCTATCTCTCTCTCTATCTATCTATATATATATATATATATACATATACACACATTTATACATACACCTATCACCCATACCAACATGACCACTGACAGGTAAAGTGAATAACCTTGACCATCTCATTGCAACAGCATCTGACATTCAGTGGGATATATTAGGCAGCAAGTGAAAATATTGTTCCTGAAGTTGATGTGTTGAAAGCAAAAAAAAAACAGTGCATTGCAGTTTGTTGCGTATGGGGCAGAGTAGCCGCAGTCCAGTAAGGGGGCTCATGCCTACAATGGGCACAGGAGCATCAAAACTGGATCACAGGAGCAATGAAAAAGAGTGGCCTGATGAATTCAAGAGTGGTTTGAAGAACACAACAAGAAGTTTAAGGTGTTGACTTGGACTCCCAATTCTCCAGATCTCAGTCCAATCAAGCATCTGTGGGATGTGCTTGAAAAACAAGTCTGATTCATGGAGGCTCTAACTCACAACTTACAGGGCTTAATAGTTCTGCTACTGACTAATTGGGAAATCGCATATTACATATTTCCTTATTTAAAGTTGTCTAATTATCTCACAATATTTAAGAATGCCGCCAAGCTTTGGCTAAGGGGCTTTACAGGACAAATTCTGGTTACCTTAGCTGACTCATGGGATTGGGATGGCAGGGCCACAAAAGAATAAAATAGAGAATTTTCCCCATGGGATTGTCACCCCTAACACCCATTTGTCTTATAAATAAATTTTACTCTTAATAGAGGGTAGACTTGTGCACAACGGAAAATTATGTTTAGTTTCGGTTCGTTGTCATTCGTAAAATACATAATTTCGTTCTGTTATATTCCTTATGTTACGTTAATACGTTTTTGGATAATTCGTTATTTGAGTTCGAGTGTCGATATTCGTTATACGGAATCTCGAATGTAGGATTCATTCGTTATATGCGCTATAATTTCGTTCGTATTCGTTGAAGTTCGATATTTATGTATGTATATATATTAGTGATAATGATTCGTAGTTTGAAAAGTTGTTTGTTTATTGAATCTAATAACACACACAATGACAATATCTCTTCTCCTCTGCTCAAATACAATACAACACCCTTCTCACAGTTTTCAGGAATGCACTTTGCCAGTAACCCAATGTCCAGCACAAAATTAATCAGATGATTGGACTGTAAGATTTACTTTGAGTTGACCTTTTGTTTCATTAGATCTTTAACGAATTACCAAATCATGTTGAATTCATTCGTTATATATATATATATATCTATACAGCAGTGTTTCTCAACTCCAGTCCTCAAGGCGCCCCAACAGGTCATGTTTTAAGGATTTCCATTATTTTGCACAGGTGATTTGATCAGTTTCACTGCCTTAGTAATTACCACAGCCGTTTCATCTGAGGGAAATCCTGAAAACATGACCTGTTGGGGCGCCTTGAGGACTGGAGTTGAGAAACACTGCTATACAGTATATCTATAATTTCTTTTGTATTCATTGAAATTCATTATTTTTTTATTCAGACATTCGGATGCATCTGAATGTCCAAAAGATGCAAAATTCGGCCGAATTTCGATTCGTTACGAAAAAAATTGCACAAGCCTAATAGAGGGCTATGATAATTGTTAAGTACATGTCTCTTTATGGCTGCTTTGCTTGTTCTTTCTGTTTTGTGTTTCAGATGACAAGCTGCCTGCTGTTGCTAGGAAGATTTACCTCAGCTGCTGAGCACTGGATTGGTGACAAATCCTTTGGCCGGAAACATCTAGCCAATTGCGTGTAACCTTTTACTTGTATCCTCTCATGTCACTGGGCGGAGTCAGCATTTACCTCAGCTGGACTCACCTCTGGATTCTCCTCAGTCTTCCTTCATCACTTGATCATTTGAACTGCTCTCAGCGCTGATTAGATATTCGACTTCATGAACTACTTCAAAGGAATAATTCCCCTGGAGAATGGCTTGCCTCAGTCATTTAACCGGTTCCCGACCAGCTGCCGCAGTTTTACTGCGGCAGAATGGCACGGGTGGGCGAACCGACGTAAGGTAACCATTAGGGGGCGCGCGCGCTGCCGGAGGCACGCACGCGCGCTGGCGGCTTGCCGGCACCCGCGATTGCTCAGGTCAAAATGTAAACACACAGATCTTGATTCTCTCAGGGGAGAGGAGACAGATCTTGTGTTCATACTAAGTATGAACGCCGATCTCTCTCTCCTCCTAGTCAGTCCTATTCCCCCAGAGTTAGAACACACCTAGGGAACACAGTTAACCCTTGATCGCCCCCTAGTGTTAACCCTTTCCCTTCCAGTGACATTTATACAGTAATCCGTGCATTTTTTTTAGCACTGATCGCTGTATAATTGTCACTGGTCCTAAAAATGTGTCAAAAGTGTCTGATCTGTCCGCTGAAAAATATTGCAGTCCCAATAAAAATGTATATAAGAACTGTATATATGGATGGTGTATGGGGGTGGATAACAGTATATATGAAGTGTTTATGGGGGGGACTTTATATATGGAGGGACTGTATATAGGGATTGTGTATGGGGGAGAACTGTATATATGGGGGACTGTATATATGGATGGTGTATGGGGGGAGAACTGTATATATGGGGGGAAGAATGTATATATGTATGGTGTATGGGGGGGGGACTGTATATATGGGGGAGGACTGTATATGTGGATGGTGTATGGGGGAGAACTGTATATATGAGGGGAGGACTGTATATATGGATGGTATATGGAGGGAGAACTCTATATATGGGCGGATGAGTGCATATATGTATGGTGTATGGGGGGGACTGTATATATGGGGGGCTGTATATATATGGGGGGAGAACTGTATATATGGGGGGACTGTATATATATATATATATATATATATATATATATATATATATATATATATATATATGGGGTGACTGTATATATGGATGGTGTCTGAGGAGGAGAGAGAGAGAACTATATGGATGGATGGTATATGGGAGGGGGCAGCAGAACTGTATGTATGGTGGGGGGAGGGGGTATGTATGTATGTATGGTGTATGGTGGGGGAGGGGTGTGTGTATGTATGTATGTATAGTGTATGGTGGGGGGAGGGGGGTGTGTGTATGTATAGTGTATGGTGGGGGGAGGGGGATATGTATGTATAGTGTATGGTGGGGGGAAGGGGGGTGTGTATGTACGTATAGTGTATGGTGGGGGTTGCAAAAATTCCAGCGCTATATTTGTGCGTCTAGGTGCGTGGAGTGCGTGTTTAAAGACATTTTCAGGAGGGCAGGTGACTCAGTGAGCTGCAGTTCATAAAATATATATCCACTGCATTGTAGTCCAGCCAAACATATACCTGACTGTAGGCCATTCCTGGAGTACGTGTTCACTTTCAGGCAGGTGACTCAGTGAGCTGCAGTTAATTTAATATATATATATATATATATATATATATATTATATATATATATATATATATATATATATATATATAGTCTAGCCATGCCTATACCGGACT
The DNA here is from genome assembly GCA_028564925.1 of Lithobates sylvaticus. Lineage (NCBI taxonomy): Eukaryota > Metazoa > Chordata > Amphibia > Anura > Ranidae > Lithobates > Lithobates sylvaticus. Next base: position 295,437,477 of record CM053026.1, read on the forward strand.
GTAGGCCATTCCTGGAGTACGTGTTCAAAGACACTTTCAGGCAGGAAGGTGACTCTATATATCCATTGCATTGTAGTCCAGCCAAGCCTATACCTGACTATAGGCCTTTCCTGGAGTATGTGTTCAAAGACACTTTCAGACAGGTATATAGTTAATAAATATATATAAATATCTATATATATATAGGCTTGTGTATTTATATATATATATAGTCTAGCCAAGCCTATACCTGACTGTAGGCCATTTCTGGTGTACTGTTTTTAGTAAATTTCAGGTGTTGTTTTGCTAATCTAATTGTACAGTATGTCTGGAAGGCCACCAAGGAGAGGCATCCCCAGCACGTGGCCGTGGGACACGCTTGTCCTTTTTTTCGGCAGCTGGCCATGTTGAGCCACAACATAAGAGTTGGTAGAGTGGATGACCAAGCCGTCCTCATCCTCCTCATCCTCTGCACCCAGGCTCAGGGTACTTTGTCTGCCAATGCAACTGCCAAAGCGGCCTCTTCCATCAGCTCAATGTCATCAGTCACTCCTTCTATAGCCCCACCATCATGCCCTGAGGAGTCCCCCGAACTGTTCGACCACAGTGTAGGGTACATGCTGCAGGAGGATGCGCAGCTGTTTAAAGGCTCTGATGATGGTACACAGGTTGAGGATGAAGGCAGTAACATGAGCCCAGAGAGAGGGGGTGCCCAAGAAGGACAAGAAACTGGCAGTCAGGTTCCCCCAGCTGCAGCATACTGCCAGGTTTGCTCCAGTGGCGAGGCGGGGATGATGAGGTCACTGACTCTACGTGGGTGCCAGATAGAAGAGAGGAGGAGGAGGCACATCTCCAACGAGGCAGGATGCCCTCCAGGGGCCAGCTTAAGGGCAGGCAACCCACTACATCACACCGCAGAGCTCTGCATGTGCAGGGCACTGCTTACTCCACGCATTTTTTTCCAAAAGTTCTTTGGTGTGGACCTTTTTTGAGACGTGTGCAGCAGATAGCACCATTGCTGTTTGCAACATATGTCTGAAGTGTATCAAGCTTGGCTAAAACAGCAGCCGCTTGGACACCACATGCTTGACCAGACATATGTCGAGCTCCCATGCAGTCCGTTGGCAACAGTACTTAAAAGACCCACACCAAAGAACAAGGCAGACCTCTCCTTGCTCCTCATCAGCTGGGATCTCCAACCCCTCTATAACTTCAGTCATCTCAGAGACCTGCACTGAGAGGAATGTAGGTGTAGAATTAGGTGTCCCAAGCACTTCTGGGCAATCTGCTAGCGGTACACCAACATCCGATTGTAGCAGGCAAATTTCCCTACCCCAGTTGCTAAACCGGCAAAAGAAATTTGGTCCCAGCCATCCACATACTCAGCGGCTGAATGCTAGTTTGGCTAATTTGCTAGCACTCCAACTGTTGCCTTTTCAGCTGGTAGACTCTGCCCCCTTTCGAGAATTTGTGGACTGTGCGGTACCTCAGTGGCAGGTTCCCAAACGCCAATTTTTTTCCCGGAAGGCCATTCTGGCTCTCTATGGACATGTGGAAAGCAATGTCTTGGCCTCGTTGTAAAGGGCGGTCAGCGGTAAGGTGCATATTACCACTGACTCATGGTCCAGCAGGCATGGACAGGGACGTTACCTTTCTTTCACGGCACACTGGGTAACCCTGCTGGCAGCTGGGAAGGATGCAGGACAGGGTGCAGTATTGTTGGAGCTTGTTCCGCCACCACGCCTCCAAAATGCTGGTAGTGGTGATTCTGCCACACCTCTCTCCTCCACCCCTATTCTTCTTCCTCTATGGCCTCTTCCTGTGTAGATTTGTCCTCGGAACCAGCGGTGCTCCGTAGGCGTTCTAGGGGCTATGCAAGCACTCAGGCAAAAAGATGCCATGCGGTGCTTGAGTTGGTCTGCTTAGGGGACAGGAGCCACACTGGGGCAGAGATTCTGTCAGTTCTGCAGGGGCAGGCTCATAAGTGGTTGATGCCACGCCAGCTTCAGCCAGGAATGGTGGTTTGCGACAATGGCACCAACCTCCTCTCCGCCCTCCGACAGGGACACTTCACCCATGTTCCCTGTTTAGCTCACGTCCTTAATTTGGTGGCGCAGCAGTTCTTGTGCAGGTACCCGGGCCTACAGGATTTCCTGAGGCAGGCCAGGAAAGTCTGTGGGCATTTCCGCCGGTCATATAATGCCAGTGCTCGGCTGGCTGCCCTCCAAAAGGAATACAACCTGCCCAAGAACCGCCTCATCTGTGACATGCCCACCAGGTGGAACTCAATGCTGGCAATGCTGCAGTGGCTGCAGAGGCAGCAGAGGGCCATCAATGACTACCTGTGCGAGTATGATACCAGGACAGGGTCAGGGGAGCTTGGCTTTTTTTCGCCACGCCAGTGGCTCATGATCAAGGATGCATGCACTGTCCTGTCACCATTTGAGGAGGCCACGAGGATGGTGAGCAGTGCCAGTGCATGAATCAGTGATTCTGTCCCTCTTGTCTTCCTGTTGGAGAACATGCTGCATGGAATAATGGACAGGGCACTTAAGGCAGAACAGAGGGAGGAAGAGGAGGACTTCCTTACCTCTCAAGGCCCACTTTATCCAGACAGTATTCCTGCAGGTCCACCTATCACACAGGAAGAGGTGGAGGAGGAGGAGGAGGATTGTGTCAGAATGGAGATGGAGTCTGGCACTCAGAATCAGCAGCAGTCTTCAAGGGATCTTTTTCAGTCCTCAGAAACCCATGGACTTGTACGTGGCTGGGAGGAGGTGGCTGCGGATCAGGTCGTCCTTAGTGACCCAGACGACTCCGGACCGAATGCCTCAGCAAACCTACATGGCCTGCATGGCCTCCCTGATCCTGCAAAGCCTGCGAAAGGACCCTCGGATTCGTGGTATCAAGGAGAGGGATCTTTACTGGCTGGCAACCCTTCATGATCCACCTTACAAGGGTAAGGTGGCGGAACTTATCCAGCCGTCGCAGAGGGAGCAGAGGATGAAACATCTTCGGGAGGCCTTGCAGAAAGGTTTGTGCAATGCTTTTCCAGAGCCTGGGAGGTAACAATTTCCTGTTACTCATGGACAACGTGTTGCTGAGGCTTCGGTCAGTCACAGAAGGAGCGGTGGAGAAGGTGTCCGTCTGACTGATGCGTTCAGACAATTTTTTAGTCCGCAGCCCCAAGGTCTGATCGGTTCCAGCAACCATCGCCTGCATCTGTTGTACATGGTGCAGGAATACCTAGGGTCAAGATCAGACCTTTCCAGCCAAAAATCCACTGGGTTACTGGGTCTTGAGGATAGATCACTGGCCAGAGCTTGCACAGTATGCAATTGAGCTACTGGCCTGTCCTGCATCCAGTTCTTTCAGAACGCACATTCAGTGCTGCTGAAGGCTTTGTAACCGATCACAGAGTGCGCCTGTTCACCGACTCGGTTGATCAGCTCGCCTTCATAAAAATGAATCAGTCTTGGATCACCAGCTACCAAGCACCCGATGCTGATGTAACCGATTTTTTTTTTTATGAATGTGAGATCCCTTCAAGACTGCCTATGCTGATGCTAAGTGACTATCCTATTTGATTTTTGATCAAATATTTAACAGCAGGTCTCGTTCCTGCGCTCAACATGGGTATCTGTGAAGGGTTGCAGTGTTGTGGCACCACCACCAGTGGCTAAGGCCCAATTTTTCTGCCCCTGTTTAACAGGGGCATGTAATTAAATTTTTTGATCAAATATTTAACAGCAGGGCTGTTCCTGCGCTCAACAAAAGTATCTGTGAGGGGTTTACAGTGTTGTGCCACCACCACCACTGCCTAAGGCCCAATTTTTCTGCCCATGTTTATCAGGGGCATGTAATTACAATTCTTGATATAATATTTCACAGCAGGGCCCTTTCCTGCACCCAGCAAGAGTAACTGTGAGGGCTTAAGCCCCATACACACGGTCGGATTTTCCGATGGATTCTGTCCTATCGGACAATGTTGTCGGAAATTCCGACCGTGTGTAGGCACCATCGGACATTTTCCATCGGATTGTCCGACGGACAAAGTTTTATCTCCTGCTCTAAAAAATTTCCGACAACAAAGTCCGATCACACCAATTCCGATCGTGTGTAGCGAATTCCGACGGACAAAGTGCCACGCATGCTCAGATCACATTACAAGACCAAAGCTATTGGCTACTAGCACGTTCAGAATGTTCGAATTTTCCGACAACTTTGTCCGTGTGTATGCAACACCAGTTCGGACTAAATCCGTCGGAAAAAATCAGATGGATTTTGTGGTCGGATTTTCCGACCGTGTGTACGGGGCATTACAGTGTTCTGGTATCACCAACACCTAAGGCCCAATTTTCTGCAGAGTGTATAGGGCAGGCCGTATAGTCCCCTATTTTCAAAAATCCAACTTACAAACGACTCCTACAAACGGAGGGAGACAACAGGAAGTAAGAGGAAATCTACCCCTAGGAAGGGAAATTCTCTCTTGTAAGAGTTAATATGGGAAAAAGGTGTCTCCTCCACTGATTTATCACCAATCCTTGTTTCCCTTAAAAAACCCAAATTTTCGAAATCCAAAGTCATTGGGACAGAAAGTGAGGTGAAATCTTCTGAACAGGGGCACAGCCAGCAAAACAAATGTTACCTACCCTATGGTTTCCAAAAAGCTTTAAAATAGATTTTTTGGCTGGAGCTACACTTACAAAATGTACCTGTTCCAAATTACAAACAGATTCTACATAAGAACACACCTACAGTCCCTGTCTTGTTTGCACCGCCTGTATACTGCTGTTCAGAGTATATAGGGCCTGGGGGCCCAACGCCTTTTCTTTTTTTAATTTGGGTGCGAGGTTCCCTTTAATATCCATACAAGACCCAAAGGGCCTGGTAATGGGCTGGGGGGTACCCATGCCGTTTGTCTCACTGATTTTTTCATCCATATTGCCGGGATCCGACATTACATTAAAGCCTCAAGAAGTTTTAAATTACTTTTATTCCTTTATAAATGTCATTTTGTGCAGGGACTGTTCTAAGCACGGTAAACACACGCCACTTTACTGACATACTATTGACACCCCCAGGTATGATATTTAAAGGAATATTTCACTTTTATTTTTTCACTTTAAGAATCATTAAAATCACTGCTCCCGAAAAAACATCAGTTTTTAAAACTTTTTTTTCTGTTGATACATGTCCCTTGGGGCAGCACCCAGGTCCCAAAACCCTTTTTAGGACAATAACTTGCATATTAGCCTTTAAAATTCACACTTTTGATTTCTTACGTTCAAGTCCCATAGACTTTAACGGTGTTCAAATGTTTGCGCAAACTTTCGGTCCGTTCGCATGTTCTGGATGCAAACCGAATCGGAGGTGTTTGGCCCATCCCTAATTTCATCAATCACTGGCTAGTGTGTTAAAAATGGTAATGTAAGGATATTCTTTATATACTGTTACTATGCTAGGTAAATGCAGTTCAGTTCTGGTAATTACTGTTAATCAGAATACTGGTGTTTAATCATGTCTCTCAAAGTAATGTTGTTGTCTTATTGATTGTTTGTATAAGGGCACTTGCTAAACCTCCCTTCTTTTAGGCTATGCTTGGCCTAATAAAGTCTTTCAAACACCTCAAGTTGTGTTGGTAAGTGCTTGGTGAGCAAGGTGTGTCATCTTCAGGTGTGGAAAGAGATCACAAAAAACTTGTTAAAACTCCTGACCTGTGTACCCTGCATTTTGTGCCCCTATAGCAAGGCATACAGTTTTTTTTTAGAGATGCTGCTTTGCTTGGGTCATTTTATTGCTTATCAAGCTGGTCATATTAGGTTTTTTTCCAGGTAAAAAGTAGACACCCACACACACAGGCCTTAGTGTACTATATTAAAAAAAGAAGGCATAAAAGCAGCATTATGTTGATTTGTATGAAAAACTCGGGCCATAACCTATGCATGAACAAATTGTATGATCAGCTAGACAGATCTGGGGATTGTGATAGCTGAGCACGAGTACGCATGCACATATGAGCCTGTGATGCAAATGTACAATGGTGAATATTTATATTATGAAAATCTCCATTAAAATATATTTTCATAGTCTGAAGCAGACCATTTACTTCAAGCATGAAACCACGTATTATGCTGAGAATTAGCCTACAAGTGTCCTTGCTGTTTTACAAATTATATTAGTAGAATGTTTTTATTAAGAATGATATTACTGAAATTTACTCCAAGAAGTAATAAAATGAAATAATTTTGGCATAAGTTTCCCTACAAGTCATTCACTTTAACATTATTCAGTCCATTTTTCTGCACGGTTTAATCTCTTCAAAATAATTCTACAAGAAATAAAAGTTGACATATTCCATTGCTAATATATTCACTGACCTGATAAAGACTTTGTTTTAATGCAAATAACCTAAACACATGATCATTGTCTGTGTTATCAGGAAAGCATCAGAAGAGTGAAGATTTCATTGATTTGGTGATTTTATATGGTGCTGCTAGTTAGATGTTCTATTACATATAAAGTGTTTCTAAATACCAAAAGTTTTTCTTGTTGTTTTGCTTGCCTGTATCGAAATTTCTTAACCTCCTTTCCAGTGACAACTGTCAAATTGTGGATATTGCATCACTTTCCCATAGAATGAGGGATGTTTACTAGAAGGCATGCAGACAGCAATGGAAGCCTGCATATGATATTGAGGGAGAGCACAAAACCAATGGCTAAAAGTATTTTAGTTGATCACAAAGTTAAAAGCAAGCCAAAGTATGTTAGAGTTCTGGTGGACTCTGTTTATCAGTGCATAAAGCCCAACCCCCCATCCCCATTGAAACACTTTAGCAGCCTTTACAAAGAAAACTATTAAGCATAGTTTTTTTTAGGTGTATTTGGTCTGGGGATGTCACAGGTCCTCTGGTACTGGGCAGACCCTAAATTTAATGCTGTCAGGCTGCTCTCTGCAGCATCCTGTGAGTCCAGGGTAGGCACTTTTATTTGATGGACAAAATCTCCTGCGCTCAAAAGTAATGTGACGGCAGTGGAAGTTGCCTAGAATTTCTATGTCTCCTAGTAGATGCACAGGCCTTGCTGCCCTCCAAGGGTCAGGGGACACCCAATGAAAACACTGTAAAAATGAAAAGAGAGTGCACCAACCATGCACATTAGCCAAGTGGTGTTTATTGGGAAAAAAAGAACAAAATATACTCACAAACAAGTAGATTATAAAAAGTCTACAATGAACACAAAGCGACCAGGTCACCGCGACCGTGTCCAGCACACTGGAGAACCTTCCAGATGGCTGACGAATTTAGAGGGGAGATCCCCCCTTCCTCAGAACCAATCTGTGATGCTGCATTGGCACATTAATATAGCAAATGGGTCTTATCACATGATCTAAATACCCATCCCATTGGTGGGTGGGAATGGGAGTGGTCAGAGAGCAAGTCACATTCTTGTGCATAATAACACATGCCTAAAAACAACAATGATGCTAATGGTGTCAAAACATAATGAGATTTTTGGACATACAATATGCACTTAAAGATCAACAGTAGCTAATGATCTGCAAATGCTAGAAACAGAGCATTTACACATGTGCACCTCCCAGAGAGGATGGGAGAGGAAGGAAAAAGGATGGGGTCAAGAGGGGGACCCAAGAGATGACATATGTAACCCAATGGTGTTGAGTGGCACATGACTACACTACACTAAACTGTGGGTCTCCAGATCCTCATTGAGTTCTTTGGGCGCCAAAAAACCCAAAGTGAAAATCCAATAACTTTCAAGCCTGCAAAGCCTCTAATGTCGTCTGCCATTGTCCAAATCACTGGGCATGGCTTAAATCCCAAACCCTCTCATATCCGAATATTACTGCATGTGCCTCTTTGAAGTGACGGGGTACAGAGTAATTGTCTCTGTTATGGTGGATGTTACCCTTATACTCCCCAATTTGAACCCTCAAAGGTCTGGACGTGCAAGCCTACATACAGTAGGCTGCAAGGACAAAGAAGCCCGTAGACCACATATTGATGAATTGCTTAATGGGAAAAGTTCTCCCATCTACACCAACAATGTGACGCTTCCTGTGCCATGTGGGACTACATGTCCCACAATTGTGGATCCCACACTTATAACTCCCTTTTTGATCAAATATGGAGGTCCACACTGACTGCTAACCAATGGTCCTTTCATCTTCTGCACCTTACTAGAGGCCACCACACTTCTTAAATCCCGTGGTTTCCTAAAGATGAAATTAGGATTATCTGGCATGATGTCTATTTAACACCAGATCATTACTATGAATGTTCCAGTTTTTCTTTATAATGTGTTGTATTTCCCAGGCTTTGCTGTTGTATCAAGTGCAGAACCATACAGATGATTTTCCCACATTCCTCCGAACAACAACTTCAGAGGATGTAGAAGGGCCACTATCATCACAACTCCCTGTATAAAGTGCTAAGTACTTAATATAAGCCTCATCAATATGGCTATCCGCATACCCCTTCTCTTTAAATTTCTTTTTCAGAACCAGTCCTTGCTCCACATCCTGTTCTAATGTGCATGTGCGTTCTATTCTGCAAAATTGTCCAAAACATCTATTTCTGATTCCACTGGGGATGATGGTGGCTCCTCGCATTTAAAAAGGAGTTCCCAGCACTGGAATGTGTCTTGGACAGGATAGCCCCATTAGGTGTAGATCTTATCTCGAGATCTAAAAATACTAAACAGCTCTCATTAATGATGTACGTGAAGGAGATACCAAATGGGTTTTTCATACAGTGTTCCAAAAAAGTTGGAAATCTGTACCATCACAGATAATCAGTATGTCATCAATGTACCTTGTATAGAAAGACCAGGTTTGCCCCAAAGGGGTTATTATTCCAGATAAACTGGTGTTCCCAGTACCCCATGCACATATTGGCATAAGTCGAAATATCTAAAATAAATAGCGAACCTGGCCCCCAAAGCTGTACCCTGGGTTTGTCTATAATGCTTGGCTAGAAAAGAAAGGTTATCCTGTTTAAGGGCAAACTATACAATCAAACAAAAATTGGGCTTGTTTGTGGTTGAATACCTGATCCTTAGATAGAAAATATTCAATGGCCCTTAATCCAAACTTGTGTTTGATTGATGTATACAGTGAAGCTACTCAAGAGAAAACCAATGGAACAATATGTTGAACGCACTCGAATGTTTAGAGAAAATTATAGTAGCTTTAACAGGTTTCACGAATCAAGTTTGCTTAATCATATTCTAACATGCACCACTGAACGTAATACTAAAATATTATATTCTCAGCTGAACGTAATTGGTGCCTGATTATGCTGATTAACCCTTCTCACAGGTTTCTGCAGAAAAACATACAGAAACCCAAGAAAACATACAGTGCATACATATATTAACCACTTACCGACCGCCGCACGCCGATTTACATTGTCAGAATGGCAAGGGCAGGCAAAAGTGTGTACCCATACATCCCTTTGAATTTGCCACCTAGCGGGCACGCGTGCGCTGCCAGCAGCGGATGTTCGTGCGTGCCGTGGGAGCGTGCCGGCGGCCCCCCGTGAATGTTCGCCGGCGGCCCGCAATTGCGGCAAGGAGAGGCTGAACAGGGAGATTCCTATGAAAACAAGGCATTTCCCTGTTCTGCCTAGCAACATGACAGGGATATACTTCCCCACACATCCAAAGAACACACTTGCTCATATTTTACTGCTATTGTTATTCCCGAAACGTATATGTTCTATTAAAGCTTTTTCTATTTTTAAATATTGTTATCATTTCCTAATTTGTTGCTGCCTAGAAAACCCCACCTTGGGGGACAATTCCCTTTTTCCTGTTACTATTCGGGGTGTGCAGCACTCTCTTTTCTTCCCTAAAGTGTCCTTTGTTCTACAGAGAACACACTTAACCCCTTGATCATCCCCTAGTGTTTAACCCTTCCCTGCCAGTGTCATTTATACAGTAATCAGTGGCTATTTGTAGCACTGATCGCTGTATAAATGTCACTGGTCCCAAAATAGTGTCAAAAGTGTCCGATCTGTCTGCAATAATGTCGCAGTCCCGATAAAAATCACAGATCATCACCATTACTAGTAAAAAAAAATAGTAATAAAAATGTCATAAATATATCCCCTATGCCATAAAATGAACCCCTATTTTGTAGACGCTATAACTTTTGCTCAAACCAATCAATATACACTTATTGCGATTTTTTTTTTTTACCAAAAATATGTAGAAGAATACATATCGGCCAAACTGTGGAACAAATTTGTTTTTTTATATATTTTTTGGGGATATTTATTATAGCAAAAGTAAAAAATATAGCTTTTTTTCAAAAATGTCTGCCTTTTTTTGTTTAGAGTGCAAAAAATAAAAGCCGCAGAGGTGATTAAATACCACCAAAAGAAAGCTCTATTTGTGGGAAAAAAAGGACATCAATTTTCTTTGGGTACAATGTCGCGTGACCGCGCAATTGTCAGCTAAAACAACGCAGTGCCGAATTGCAAAAAATGCTCTGGTCAGGAAGGGGGTAAATCCTTCCAGGGCTGGAGTGGTTAAAAACACTGCACACATAGAAAGTAAGCAAAACTAGACAAAATAGAAAAATAAAAATAACCACTATAAGAAAAACTATAGAAAAACTATTCCTGCCTTCTATATACATCTGCCACTAGTATATGGACCCTCCATGAATTCGAATAAAAATAGAAAGTAAAAAAATAAAAATAATCTTATGAACGATCCATAACCATAAAATTATGTAAAGGTATACCCATAAACCAGTGGCAAACAGATCAGTTAGTACAGTCGCACAAAAAAGAGAATATATATGGAAACCTCAAAAAGCTTTACAGAAAATACAAAAGATTTTTTTTAAAAGTACAAGTTTGGATTTTTCATTATTATTTATACTTTATTATTTATACTCGTTGATGACATCTGATATTAATATGACAGATACAGAAGGACCTTCTGTCAGTCGCACATTCAGAACTTTGAATGATAATCCTCTTAGGAATGATGCACATAGTGCCCTGAAACAAAATAATGAGGATTGTTCATGGTCAATTAAACTGCTATTTCCTAAGTTGGAGGAGTGTATGATCAAAGAAGTTAAATCTTATTGGGAGAAAATGACACTAGCGGAGTATCTAAAAGTGGAACGTACATCGAGGAGTCTCCGTATCAAAAAATTCCCCAGTTTTGATCTACACAACGAGGACCTAAAGAGACAATGGATGGATATACTATCTTCCTGCTCATTTGATCTTATGAGGATCATTAATACATCTAATACTTTGGAGCTTGAGAAATTACAAGAGGAAATTACTACCTTTTCAACAGGAAATTTTGCCTTTAAAAAGCATTGCACAATTTATGGAATTAGACCAAAGGTTGAATGACAAAATAAACAAAATTGAAAAGGACACAATTGATGGAAAAAAGGAAAAACGTCTCTGTGATAAATTGGATTATGAAATGAACAATGTTTACACCTGGAAGAAAACGGGCCAATGGGGCCGACATGTCAATTATCATACCAAAAAACAGGTCAGTTTCTCTGAGACAGAAGTGGAGTTTGTGGATGATACCCTAGCTTTGACAATATCAGACACTTCTATCGATCAACCTGGGGGTTCCAGTTCTTTACATAAATCTAGTACTCCAGTGGGGCCAAAAAAGAGCCAGAAATTCAAAGACAAGAAGTTAAAAAAAAAAGAAAAATCAAAAGGACACAGAGAGGAGGAAGAAAACACTGTAGATCCTGCCGAGAATTGCTATTCTTTAACCACTTAAGCCCCGGACCATTTGGCTGACCAAAGACCAGAGCACTTTTTGCGATTCCGCACTGCATCTCTTTAACTGACAATTGCCGACATATCGGACAATTTTGACACATTTTTGGGATCATTGTCATTTTTACAGCGATCAGTGCTATAAAATTGCACTGATTACTGTAAAAATTACACTGGCAGTGAAGGGGTTAACCACAGCTGGCTAGGAAGGGGTTAAGTGTGTCCTAGGGAGTGATTCTAACTGTTAAGGGGCATGGCTACGAGTGACACGTCACTGATCACCGCTCCCGATCACAGGGAGCTGTGATCAGTGACAGTGTCACTAGGCAGCATGGGGAGATGCTTGTTTAGTTTACATTAGCATCTCCCCATTCTTCCTCTCTGTGAGACGATCGCAGGTATCCCCGGGGACATCGAGTCCGCGGGACCCGCGATCCTACTCACAGAGCTCGTGGCGAGTGTACAGCGGCAAATTGAAAGGGACGCATAGGTACCCCCATTTGTAATGCGCAAGTTTGGGGCACCCTCTTTTTGTTTATTTTACCTTGATTTGATGCCCTGGGCTCACAGGAATCCCCCCCCCCCCCAGGCTTGTTTAAAATTCAAAACAAGACGGTGGGAAGCTGTCATATAGTAGTACCTTCAGCTGGTATGTGCAGGTCCACCTTCAGCATTAGGTGGAGGTATGCACAGGTAGGTGGGTGAACTGGCTAAATCTTGCCATTTAGTTTGCCCATTTGGCCAACTCTGAACAGGTTGGGTTGGGGTTGATCTCATGGTCAACCTGAACCTGAAGCTTATCCCTGGTGATCACTTAGACCTATGTGCTTAGTTATAACTCTCTCAGCTTTAGATTATTTTTTTTTTAAATAATCTTTATTTTAGTTTTCAAAAACATAAAAATAAGTAATAAAAAGAGGAAATTGCCCAAAAGGGCAACAACCCATACATCCCAAACATTCAAAATTTAGCATCAAGAGCTTGTTGGTGCATGCAGTTGCGAGCATCATATAATTCCACTATTTCCCAGTGACAATAGGGGTTGTGTTTATGAGCTATCGTACCAAACATAAGCTAACCACCCATATATGACAACATGAACAAAATGTGACATGGGGCGGAAATAATAAGGGATGTAGAAAGTGGGAAAAGGGGGTATGAGGTAAAGGAGGCAAGGGAAAGAAATAAAAAGAAAAAGGGAGGGATAGGCTGCATATAAGATAAATGACAAAAACAGTCAGCACTATAACCAGGATCAGAAATAATGGTATCAAAAGTATTCTAGGAATCTTTAGCAAGCCTGTCTTAATCTACAATAGCATTATACTAATGGCGCGTACACACGATCAGACCTTTCGACGGACTAGGTCTGGCGGACCAGAATCCATCAGACAATTCGATCGTGTGTGGGCTCGGACCTAGAAATAAAACATGTTTTAAATCTTCCCGACGGACTCGAGTCTGGTCGAAAAATCCAGTCGTCTGTGTGCTAGTCCGACGGACAAAAAACGATGCTAGGGCAGCTATTGGCTACTGCTATGAACTTCTTTATTCTAGTCCGGTTGTACGTCATCACGTTCGAATCCTTTGGACTTTTGGAGTGATCTGGTGTGGGCAAGTCCGTTCATTTGAAAGTCGAAAAGTCCGCTCATGTGTACGCGGCATTAGTCTCTCAGCTTTAGATTTGATCCACATCTCTGTAATAAAGACCAGTCCGATGCATTTTGGCGCATAATGGTCACTATCTATAGTTGGTTCCTCAAAGCATATATGGCAATAAGCAGCCACCTAAACTGCATGGCTTGTAAAACTTCTGACTTAAAGTTTGTCAGTATTTTCTATTATTTCTCCTTTAACAATATTGAGATGGCCCACAAACTGACACTTCACAACTAAAGTCTTTAATTAACTTAAGAGGGGTTAAATAATGTTTTTTTTTTTTTTTACACTCACAGGGCTATTTGTCATTAATATAACGAATGTTGCAACTATATCAATAACATTTTCAGACCGAAGCTTTTTTAATATCAAGGTGAAAGGTGAAGGAGGTGGTGACAAATAACTGGTAATGCATTTAGTATCAAAACCACCACCAACTTCATCAGTGATAAAATTATTTTTCTAAATCAAATTCTTTGTGTAGCGCACCCCCTAGGGAACAGCAGATGAACCTGGATTCCCCACTCCTGCACAGCCAGGAATGCTGAACCCCCACAGGCACTCCAGAGACAGAGAACAGTCTGCAGCCTTGTTTCCATTATCAATTAGGTGTTAACAACTTGGATAAGGATGGGAAACCATGGAATGCCCTCCTGACCCCAGCAAAACCCTGGCAACAACCTCAGGGACATCTTATTATTATACAGTGTATATACAGTCTCCCTTGCACTCCTCCTGCACATGCTTGCTTACTCACCCCAGCTGAATCACTGTTAGTTGATCTGACAGGCTCTCAGTCAGATCCAGCAATGGCCCCTTACAGGCAAAGACTTGCAGCCCCTTGTTGTATAACAGATGTCTGTGAAACAGCTTGCACATCTCCTCCTGTGGAAACTGATCCCACGACCACCTCTTCAGACACTGCCAACTCACATGGCTGCAGCTGCCCCTTTCACTAGCCCCCCAGGCTAACTCTTCACCAGCCCACCAGGCTGAATCTCATGATAGATCCTGGGGAAGGATGAAGAGTTAAGCACATCACTGTCTTCAGGGAGAACTGGCTACATGTGACAGTCTCCCCCTTGTAGGTCCCCAGCAGTGCTGATCTACTCACACTGTCCTTTTCTCTTGCACCCTTGTGTTGTGGCAGGATCCTTCAAGCACCTGAGCCCTGGCCCAAGGCAGGACCCCTCCCCCCCCAGAGTAGATGGCACCCTTGAGGGCCACTGACAGCCTCCTCAGCACTCTATCTTCCACCTGACTGCCCTGCTGTCATGAGAGAGATGCCTAACACAGAGTGAACAGATCAATGGGCTGCACTAAAGGAATCAGGCTCAAAGGTAAGTGATAAAATATATATTTATTAAAGGATAAAGACACACGTGAAAACCAACACAGCAAACCACAAACAAGCAAGAACGCAAATAATACACAGCAAACCCCAAAACCCTAATCTAACTAACTAACTATAAAAACACACAAGGAAATGGAACACATATATACAAGGCAGGGAGAAGAGAACAAGGGGAACAGGAGGCCAGGTGGAGGAAGCAGAATCAAGGGGAAGCCAAGGCAGGAATCAGGGGACAGGTCTCAGGAACCAGATAAGGAAACAACATCCAGGGCAGGGCAGGGCAGGAAGCGGATCAGGAACAGGTTTCAGGCACAGGATCAGAACAGGCAGGGACAAGGCTTACAGGAAGGAATTCTGAAGCGCTGAGCTTCAGTGAAGGACGGGCTTATATACTCCCAGCAGTTCCACATCAGGTGCAGCTTGATCACTAGCATGTCCATCTGCTGGGAGACCCCCGCTGGTGGCCACCAGAACTGCATCCTTTGATGCCGAAGGAAACAGTGACACCAGCAGGCGATCCAGGTAATAACACAGTTCCTGACACCTGCTGGCATGGTCCATGTCTGTTTATGGAGTGGTCTCAGTCCTCTTCTAGCCAGTTCCAGGGGATTGGCTGAGGCTCCATAAATTTTCAAGATGGCTCCTCCTAACCTCCACCCACTAGCTCTAGAACATTCCTCAAAGTCCCAGAAACAGGGGGAGTCTCCAAAGGAGCTGTCAGGATGAGTCATCCAGCCTTCAGTCACTGAACCCTGACCCAGATTCATACAGTAGGTGCCCGCGATATTGTGTCAATCTCGCCGCTTTTATCAGAGCTAGCTCGCATCTGGAAAGGAAAAATTTTTTTTTTCCTTTCCCAATGAGCGACAAGCATTGCTGACATTGTGGGCGTGTTCACACTGGTGTGGGGATCCGACTTATATCCCTGCCAATGCCAGGCACTGTGTTTGGTATGAATCTTGAGGAAGAACTCCACACCAAATTTTAAATAAAAAAACAGCATGGGTTCCCCCTCCAAGAGCATACCAGGCCCTTAGGTCTCCTCCGTCCTTCTTCCCTCTTCTCTCTTCTTTCGATATTGACACGAGAGAGTGGAGAAGAAACGGAGAAAGCGGATGAAGAGGCCGGAGAGCGCAAAGGAGTCGGAAGAGACCCCAGAAGTCAGAAGAAGACCACCGGAGCTGCCTAATAAATTACTTTAAAAACCTAGTGTGTTTTTTTTTATTGACTCTTTTCCCCAGGTTAATGGTAGGGGTACAATGTACCCCATACTCATTCACATAGGGTGGGGGGCCAGGATCTGGGGGGCCCCCTTATTAAAGGGGGCGCCTGGATTCCGATAAGCCCCCTGCCCGCAGACCCCGACAACCAATGTCCAGGGTTGTCAGGAAGAGGCCCTTGTCCTCATCAACATGGGGACAAGGTGCTTTGGGGTGGGGGGCTACAGGGTGCCCCCTACCCCAAAGCACTTTCCCCCCATTTTGAGGGCATGCAGCCTGGTTTGGTTCAGGAGGGGGGGCGCTCGCTTGCCCCACCCCATTTCCTGACCGGCCGGGCTGCGTGCTCGGATAAGGGTCTGGTATGGATTTTGGGGGGTCCCCCACGCCGTTTTTTTTTTTTTCGGCGTAGGGGGTTCCCCTTAAAATCTGTACCAGACCTAAGGGCCTGGTATGCCCCTGAAGGCATGCAGGTTTTATTATAAGACATTGTCGCTTATTTGTGATATTTTCCTATTGCAGCCAGCGTGAGATGTACAGTACCCTGTCGTCGAGAACCAGCGCAACGGGATCGTGCTGGAAACACAATCTTGCAGTCAGGTACTGTTGTAGCTCAGGCTTATGCCTGAGCTAAACAAAAATATTCCTACTCTAGCTCTTCTTCTAGCACACACTAGAGGGTGCTACACTCATAAATATATTCACATTCAGTATTGTTTGAACGCAATTAAAGGTACTAAAGGTACAGTCAGTTCAGTTCAAACCCCCCCCCCCCCCAAAAAAAAAAAAACATTTGACCAAATACAGTTTTAAACAAAGCATTAAAGTTGTTGTAAACCCTTACAAACCACTTGGACCTACAGGTAAGCCTAGATTAAGGATTACCTGTAGGTCAAAGAAATATCTCCTAAACCTACACGGTTTGGGAGATATTTGACAAAAAACAGGCACTGCAGTCTACGGCGCATGCCGTAGTTTTATTCCAGTTTTCCTTAATTCTGTTTCCTGCCCCCCAAAAATCTTTGGAGGACTCATCACACACTTATTTATAAAAAAAATTTTTTTCAAGGGCATTTGATATGGGTCCACTTCCTCCCATGTGGGCAGGTCCTGCATGTTGCAAAGAGTGGTGCAATGACTCTTCTGTGTGCACCATTCTCCTGTGAGTCCACATTCTCCTGTGAGTGAATATATATCCTCAGGGGTGGGTTCTTGAGGCTCCGAGCTCAAAGGAACTGGGTTAAATGCTGAACATCATTCTTGAAAAGAACCAGCACTTGATCACAAAGTGGTGAGCCTGCAAGGGATAGTGATAGGGTAAATATTGCAGGGAAGGCTTTTGTTTTATTTTTTCAAGGGCTGGGGAATGAGTTTTTTTAACCACTGGCAATCCATAGGGCTGTAAGTGTCTTTTCAGTAATAATGTTTCGGGGGGAGCTACAGAAAATGTTTACTGCATTTTAGAGTCACCATTTCTTGGATATTAAGGCTTGACATGTTTGGCATCCATGTACTCTATGTAACCTTTTATATTTTAACAAAAAAAAAGGTTTTATATTATGTTTGGGTGTACTAAAATTCAACTTAGTGTATTTTTTCCTCAAAATATATAAATATACTGTTGTAGCAGTGCCCCCGTGAGTATAGTAGTTCTGAGTGTAGTAGTTCCACCTGTTACCCTGCTCAGCCAGGCATTCACTTCCAGTCACACTTTGCTAGACAATGAACAGTCCATCAACTTGTTTTTGTTGTTTATTGAGGGATTTAACTTGGATAGGGTAAAGGGAACATGGGATGCCCAGATAAATGAATTCAATAGATGAAATGATATTTGGAATCTGTAATTGCAGTCTCCAAAGCTCAACACTCCTCCAGCACATCACTTATGAGCCATCTCTGCTTCTTCTACTGCACAATGCTTGATTCCTGGAACAGCTAGCACATGGCTAGGCCCAACTCTGAATAAGGCATAACAGTTATGGATTCACCATTTGCTGGCAGGGGTTTGCAGTCCCCTTTGGTGTAGCAACCAATAGCAACTGAAAAGAGTGTTTTTGTGCTAGCTGTAACTTGGTGGACTACTGGTCCCAGTCAGTCCTGCACAAGCTCTGCCAACCCTCCAGATTGCAACAGCTTGTCTCTAAACCTGACAACATCACAGTCTCTACTTATGGCTCTACATCCACTCCTGGCATGTCTCTCACAGATTGTCTTACTGTGCCTCTCACTCACCGACCCCGGATAGATCCTTCCTGATGACTTGCCTGGCAATGTTCCCTGCTGTCCTTCTCCTGCTCCTGTTCAGGACACCTCTCGTTTGGGTTTAATGGAGAGGTTCCTTCCCAGCTCTCGAGCTCCAGGTCTAAGGTCACCCCCCCCCCCCCCAGGAAGGGGGCTCCCTCAAAGGCCACAACAGCCTAACACTCCATCACTCAGTTCTACCACCCAACAACTCCTCCTCCAGCAGGCTGACCCTGAGTATATATAGGAGGCCTGCCCCCTGCCAATCCTAGTTGGGGATTGATCAGGGCTCCCAGATACACGCCATGTCCCTCCAATCCTGTCTCCCCACCTCTTTTCCAGAACCTTCTGAAAACCAGAGAGAGGCGCCAGAGAGATGAAGCCACATGTCAGTCACTTGCTGCTACTCTTAAACCACTCCCAGCCCTTAGATCAAAACCAAATTGGACTAGACTTTTAGCTAGGCGTGCCTAAATTGATCTGCACTGGCTGTAACAGAAAAACAACTATCTCTAGCAACTTACCTAAGGTAGAGGGTGCTACACTGTATTTAAACATTTCTGCAAATATAATATATGTAATTTTCTAGCAAAAAATGCAAAATATAAAACGTGTGTGAAAAATTATCAAATTGCTCTGAACATAAAGTAGTTAAAGAAGAACTATGTTATTGTTGTTTTTATGTTATAATGTTATTTAAATATCCATGGAACCAAGTGCTTATTGCATTTGGTCCCACTCAAATCTGTCCCTCATCATCCGATAATGTTGCAAAAAAGGAGATGGATTTGTGATTGATAGTACTGGTCTCTGGCCGCAGGGACCGCATTGGAGACCAGCGCTGAGTGTCTATCAGGACTGCTTTTATACATACACACTCCAAAGACATGCTGGTAGGTTAATTGGATCCTGTCTAAATTGGCCCTAGTATGTGCATGGATGGGGACCTTAGATTGTAAGCTCCTTGAGGGTAGGGACTGATGTGGATGTACAATGTATATGTAAAGCGCTGCGTAAATTGACAGCGCTATATAAGTACCTGAAATAATAATTATAATAATACACAGCCTGGCCACTGGCAGCACTGCAGGACTGCAGCACTGAGTAATCTTTTTGTTTTATGAATGAGAGATCAGTGTTGTCAGAATGTGTTATACACGTGGTCCTGACATTTTAGATCATTCATCCAGTAAAGAAAGCTCACACAGCATGGCAGCACTGTGTGATTCTTTGACCAGGCTTTGTATGTATAAAAGCACTTGCTGATAGAACGCTCAGAGCTGTGTGTGTCTGTTATTGGTATGAATGAACAATCAGCATTGCTTATTAATAGTAAGAGTAAAAGATCACACAGCTTAGAGAGGGGGCAGAGCACTGTGTAATTGTACCTCCCCCACAGGAACATCCAACATTTTAGCTTTGAAATGGGGTGGAGCTACAGCCAGCAGAAAACCATTTTGGGGAGAATGGAGCCACCAATTAGAACAGGGCCGAGTGTTATATGCACTTTGCCGCCTGTGGAGTTAAATATAATAATAAAAAAACTACAATAATTCTTATTTAATATTCTTACTAAGCTAGGGTTGGGCTTATATACTGTTTTGCATCTGTTTTGCTTTACATCTCCCCTTTTTTCTGGATTAATTCTATTTGGGATGCTTACTCATCTGTTGAATTCCCCACTATAAAGATGTTATGTGAAAGCTCAGAACTCACTAATTACCTAAAAATATAAACATATTCTCAAAACTGTTATTTGCGTATCTGAAATAAATTATTTGGTAAGTAATGGAGAGTGTAATATTAGAATAATATAAATTACTAAATTCCACGATTAGGTATAAGCTGGGCTGCAGCTTCCACTTAGGGGCTTCAAGGTTGGGGCACCAACAGTGAAAAAATAGGTATAAGTGGCGCTGCCTGTCACCTGAAGAGTGAACCTCCTGTGTGAGTCACTCCTCTCAGGTGAAAGTGCAATTTAACCAATCAATCAACCATTTTCCTTTTTGATCCACCAGGGTTCTCTATATGCTTCCACCAAACAGCATAGTGATGGTGATGGATGGTGGTGGATGGTGCTATTTAGTGGAAGCATATAGAGAACCCTGGTGGATCAAAAAGGAAATAAGGACCAGAAGGCAGCTTATTATGGCATAGTAAAAGCAATTTTGATACACATGTTTTGATGCTAGCTGGATATATATATATATATATATCCAGTGCAAATGGCTCATCCTCATAGGGATACAAGGATCTGTATACCCCAATATTGGATGTGCCAAAGAGGGGGTGATCACTCTGGAAATGACCACACACTCGCTATATATGCTTTACCCCTGCAGTGGTGCTAGGATCTGGTGAGTGGGGATATGAAGGGGAGCATGGAAGTCACTTCACTATTTTGCACAAGAGTTGGAGTTAAATTCATGCACAAGTTACTTTGGATATCAGCACAAGTCACTTGTTATACAAGCTGTACACTCACTACTTTACATTGTAGCAAAGTGTAACTTCTTCAGTGTTGTCACATGAAAAAATATGATAAAATATTTACAAAAATGTCAGGGGTGTACTCACTTTTGTGAGACACTGTATGTATATATATATATATATATATATATATATATATATATATATATATCATATATAAAGTATCTCACAAAAGTACACCCCTCATATTTTTATAAATATTTTATTATATCTTTTCATGTGACAACACAGAAGAAACACAGAAGAAATGACACTTTGCTACAATGTAAAGTAGTGAGTGTACAGCTTGTATAACAGTGTAAATTTGCTGTCCCCTCAAAATAACTCAACACACAGCCATTAATGTCTAAACCGCTGGCAACAAAAGTGAGTAAGTTAAAATGTCCAAATTGGGCCCAATTAGCCATTTTCCCTCCCTGGTGTCATGGGACTCATTAGTGTTACAAGGTCTCAGATGTGAATGGGGAGCAGGTGTGTTAAATTTGGTGTTATCACTCTCATTCTCTCATACTGGTCACTGGAAGTTCAACATGGCACCTCATTTCAAAGAACTCTCTGAGGACCTGAAAATGAGCTGCAGCACAGTGGCCAAGACCATACAGCAGTTTAACAGGACCGGTTCCACTCAGAACAGGCCTCACCATGGTCAACCAAAGAAGTTGAGTGCACGTACTCAGCGTCATATTCAGAGGTTGTCTTTGGGAAATAGATGTATGAGTGCTGCCAGCATTGCTGCAGAGGTTGAAGGGATGGGGGTCAGCCTGTCAGTGCTCAGACCATACGCCACACACTGCATAAAATTGGTCTGCATGGCTGTTGTCCCAGAAGGAAGCCTCTTCTAAAGATGATGCACAAGAAAGCCCGCAAACAGTTTGCTGAAGACACGCAGACTAAGGACATTAATTACTGGAACCATGTCCTGTGGTCTGATGAGGCCAAGATAAACTTATTTGGTTCAGATGGTGTCAATCGTGTGTTGTGGCAACCAGGTGAGGAGTACAAAGACAACTGTGTATTGTCTACAGTCAAGCATGGTGGTGGGAGTGTCATGGTCTGGGGCTGCATGAGTCCTGCTGGCATTGGGGAGCTACAGCTCATTGAGGGAACCATGAATGCCAACATGTGACATACTGAAGCAGAGCATGATCCCCTCCCTTCGGGGACTGGGCCGCAGGGCAGTATTCCAACATGATAACGACCCTAAACACACTTACAAGACGGCCATTGCCTTGCTAAAGAAGCTGAGGGTAAAGGTAATAGACCTGCCAAGCATGTCTCCAGACCTAAACCCTATTGAGCATCTGTGGGGCATCCTCAAATGGAAGTTAGAGGAGCGAAAGGTCTCTAACATCCACCAGCTCTGTGATGTCATCATAGAGGCAAGGACTCCAGTGGCAACCTGTGAAGCTCTGGTGAACTCTATGCCCAAGAGGATTAAGGTAGTGCTGGAAAATAATGGTGGCCACACAAAATATTGACAATTTGGGCTCAATTGTGACATTTTCACTTATGCCGCGTACACACGATCAGAAATGCTGCCTGCAAAACTCTGATGAGAGCTTTTTGGCGGAAAATGCGACCGTGTGTATGCTCCATCGGTCTTTTGCTGGTGGAATTCCAGCCAGCAAAAGATTGAGAGCAGGTTCTCTATTTTTCGGTCGGGAAAAGTTCCTATCCGAAAATGCGATCGTCTGTATGCAATTTGAATGCGCAAAAAATCACACATACTCGGGAACAATTCGACGCATGTTCAGAAGCATTGAACTTCATTTTCTCTGCTCGTCGTAGTGTTGTATGTCACCGCGTTTTTGACGGTCGAAAGTTCAGAGAACTTTTGTGTGACCGTGTGTATGCAAAACAAGCTTGAGTGGAATTCCGTTGGAAAAAACATTAAAGATTTTCCGGACGGAAATTCCGCTCGTGTGTACGGGGCATTAGGGGTGTACTCACTTTTGTTGCCAGTGGTTTAGACATTAAAGGCTGTGTGTTGAGTTATTTTGAGGGGACAGCAAATTTACACGGTTATACAAGCTGTATAACTCACTACTTTACATTGTAGCAAAGAGTAATTTCTTCAGTGTTGTCACATGAAAATATATATTAAAAGATTTACATAAATGTGAGGGGTGTACTCTCACTTTTGTGAGATACTGTGTGTGTGTATATATATATATATATATATATATATATATATATATATATATATATTGGTCTTATCACTCCAAATGACTTTGTGCCAGAAGGTTTGAGGCTTGTCAAATCATTTATTTTAGCTGCTGTTTGGCGTATTGTAAATGTGATACTTTGTGGCATTTGCGTAGTAATAGCTTTCTTCTGGCCACTCGACCATGCAGCCCATCTTTATCCTTATTGTGCATCTTCAAACAGCCACACCCCATGTTTTCAGAGAGTCCTGTATTTCACCTGAAGTTATTTGTGGGTTTTTCTTTGCATCCCAAACAATTTTCATAGCAGTTGTGGCTGAAATGTTTGGCATTCTCAATTTCTTGGATATCTTTTTATATCCCTTTTCTGTTTTATACAGTTCAACTACCTTTTCCCACAGATCCTTTGACATTTCTTTTGCTTTCCCCATGACTCAGAATCCAGAAATGTCAGTGCAGCACTGGATGAAAGATGCAAGGGTCTGTCAGAAGTCCAGAAACTCATTGACCTTGCATACACAGACACACACTAATTAGAAAAAAAAAGATCACAGGTGAGAATGGTTCCCTTTAACAGCCATTTAAACTGCTTTATGTCAACTTCTGTGCATGTTATCAGGCCAAAATCACCAGGGTATGTAAACTTTTGATCAGGATCATTTGGGTAGTTTGTGTTGTTGTTATGATTTAAAAAGAGTAAACACATTTGATTGATAATAAATGGCTTCAGCCAAACACTAACCATAAATGAAAGAAACGTCTTTGTGTTATCATTCATATTCTCAGAAAAATGGCCAAGAAATCATAAATTCTGCCAAGGTATGTAAACTTATGAGCAAAACTGTAGATAATTGCAAAATCAGAGCAAACGGTTTGGCCTGGTAGTGGGCACATTCCCTCAAACTAGCAGGAAATTCTAAACTAACCTTAAATAAATTATTATTTTACTGAAAGAGGACAAGTTGCTTGGGCAGACTTCCATCAGAGCCAGTGAGTCAGTCAATAATGAGTGAATATAAGCATGCTAGGGACAAACATAAAACTATAAAAAAAAAGATATAAAAAAAAGGAGGCGATATGATGGACTACTTTGTATTTTACTTCCATAATTCTTCCATGTTTCTATGTTTAATTATTTTCTTGTCGATTACTTATGAGTGAATACTTAACTGAAACTCCACTCCTAATATCTTTTCTTGGTGTCAAACAACACTTGATGGTTTCCATGTGCCTTTCAAACAAATATGCTGCAGTCACCATTCATTCCTGTAGATAGGCCCATACTCCTTAATGAGTACTAAACCAACAATTAATAAGGGCCTCATTATTCCATGCTAGTTCCGAGGCCAAGGTATGAAACTGAACTGTTTATTGACTAACAGTCATGCTTCCTTGACAAAGCCAAAAAAGTTCTTCAGCAGTGGATGAGGTCCTGCCTGGCACATCGAAATAAGCTTGCTGGAGGGTAGAAAGACTGAAAATCATAGGATCTCAACACTCCCACAATGGTGAGGCCTTACGCTAGTGCCTCATCGGGAAGGTGTGATATCACCCTTGGAATGATCAGTAGGAAAATGGTGGGCCGCTAACTCTATTGATAAAGCCTCGAGAAGCTTTTGGATTACCAGAAGGGCGAGGCGGTGGATTGGAAATTTCCACCCCCAGTGAACAGTCCCCATCTGGTGATCTTCCTGTTCAAGCCAGCTGGTTTACTCACCAGACCTTTATGATTAGACTGTAATCCAAAAAAATCAGCGTTGTGGGGAAAAGGAGTGCGTATTCAGTGTATCTTATTTTATTTGCTAATTTAACATGCATAAGCAGTTATTCAACAGAATTGCACAAATCTATATTAATGTTTTAATAGCATAAAGTTAAAATGTACTTGACCACAGGAAATTGAGTCATACTAGTGTTTTTATTCAATCTATAATCTTCATTTTTTTTCTTTTATTAAGGTTTCATAGCAGCAAACTATGTTTTCCTTTATTAAGGTTTCAGAGTAGTAAACAAAATTCCCAGGTCCTTCATTCAACACATCTATGTTGTATGAAGAACCTCAAATTCTGCTTGAGAGCAGAAAATATAACACAAATAAGTGTCTCTAGGCCAATTTCTGATACTAAATCAAATAATAAATAAATAGCCCAGGCTATATCATTAAATATTTAGTATCCTAAACTTCAGAAGAATTATACATCTGTATCAAATTTTGAAATGCTGTGATCTCTTATTTAATCCTAATTACGTTATAAGTATATGTATACAGTGGGGAAAATAATTATTTAATCCCCTGTAGATTTTGTAAGTTTGCCCAATTACAAAGAAAGGAAGGGTCTATAGATTTTATCATAGGTGTATTTTAAATGATAGAGACAGAATATCATTCAAAAATCCAGAAAAAATGCATAAAACAAATTCTCTAAATTAAAGAGGAGGTCCGCCCACCCCAGCAAAAATACACATACTGCAGCTGCTGACTTTTAATAATAGTACACATACCTGTCCTGGAGTCCAGCGATGTTCACACCGTTGGATGCTACCGCCACCATTGCGGGTAAGGGAACCGGGCAGTGTAGCATTATGGCTTCACCCTGGGTCCCTACTGCGCATGTGTGAGGCACCACTGCGCTCTCCTACTAGCCCGGCGGCAGGGAGAGGAGGAGGGAGCCGAGCTGCATATTGCGCTGCGGCCCGGACTCCCGGAAGTGGGTACAGGTATCCACTCCCCTTGAAAGATACCAAATATGGCACCGGAAGGGGGGAGGAGACCAATGAGCGGAAGTTCCACTTTTGAGTGGAACTCCGCTATAAGTTGCAGTCCAGTAAAATAAGTATTTGATCCCCAAGCAAAACATGACTTATTACTTACATAGTTACGTAGTTACATAGTAGGTGAGGTTGAAAAAAGACACAAGTCCATCAAGTCCAACCTATGTGTGTGATTATATGTCAGTATTACATTGTATATCCCTGTATCTTGTGGTCGTTCAGGTGCTTATCTAATAGTTTTTTGAAACTATAGATGCTCCTCGCTGAAACCACCGCCTGTGGAAGGGAATTCCACATCCTTGCCACTCTTACAGTAAAGAACCCTCTATGTAGTTTAAGGTTAAACCCCCTTTCTTCTAATTTTAATGAGTGGCCACGTGTCCTATTAAATTCCCTTCAGCGGAAAAGTTTTATCCCTATTGTGGGGTCACCAGTATGGTATTTGTACATCAAAATCATATCAAGCGTCTCTACTCCAGAGAGAATAAGTTCAGTGCTTGCATCCTTTCTTCATAACTAATATTCTCCAGTCCCTTTTATTAGCTTTGTTGCCCTTCTCTGTACTCGCTCCATTTCCAGTACATCCTTCCTGAGGACTGGACAGCATACTCCAGGTGAGGCCAGACCAGAGTCTTGTAGAGTGGGAGAATTGTTGCTTTATCTCTTGAGTTATTCCCCTTTATAATGCATGCCAATATTCTGCTTGTTTTGTTAGCAGAAGCTTGACATTGCATGCCATTGCTGAGCCTATCATCTACTAGGACCCCTGGGTCCTTTTCCATCCTTGATT
Organism: Lithobates sylvaticus; assembly: GCA_028564925.1. Classification (NCBI taxonomy): domain Eukaryota; kingdom Metazoa; phylum Chordata; class Amphibia; order Anura; family Ranidae; genus Lithobates; species Lithobates sylvaticus. The sequence continues at coordinate 295,463,939 of CM053026.1, forward strand.
CCCCCAGTGGTCCCCCCCCCCCCAGTGAGTAGATTGCATTTATATTTTTGCCACCCAAATGCATTATTTTACATTTGTCCACATTAAACCTCATTTGCCATGTAGTTGCCCACCCCCATTAATTTGTTCAGATCTTCTTGCAAGGTTTCCACATATTGCGGAGAAGTTATTGCCCTGCTTAGCTAAGTATCGTCTGCAAATACAGAGATTGAACTGTTTATCCCATCCTCCAGGTTCATTTATGAACAAATTAAATAGGATTGGTCCTAGCACAGAACCCTGGGGGACCCCACTTTCCACCCCTGACCATTCCATGTACTCCCCATTTATCACCACTCTCTGAACTCGCCCTTTTAGCCAGGTTTCAAACCATGCCAATGGACCTTATTTTGTACAGTAAACGTTTATGAACTATGTCAAATGCTTTTGCAAAATCCAGATACACCACGTCTACCTTCCTTTATCTAGATGGCAGCTCACCTCCTCATAGAAGGTTAATAGATTGGTTTGGCAAGAAAGATTATTCATGAATTCATGCTGATTACTGCTAATTATATCGTTTTCATTACTAAAATCTTGTATATAGTCCCTTATCATCCCCTCCAAGAGCTTGCATACTATTGATGCTAGGCTAACTGGTCTGTAATTCCCATGAATGTATTTTGGCCCTTTTTTAAATATTGGTGCAACATTGGCTTTTCCCCAATCAGCTGGTACTATTCCAGTCAGTAAACCCTCGTGAAGACTGAGGAGAAGAATAAATTCAATACCTTCACCATCTCCCCATCCTTTTTTTCCCACAAATAAAGCTTTCTTTTGGTGGTATTTGATCACCTCTGTGTTTTTTATTTTTTGCGCTATAAACAAAAAAAGAGAGTACATTTAAAAAAAAAAACATTATTTTTAACTTTTTGCTATAATAAATATCCAACAAACATATATGAAAAAACAATAATTTTCCTCAGTTTAGGCCGATATGTATCCTTTTACATATTTTTGGTAAAAATAATCGCAATAAGCGTATATTGATTGGTTTCTTCAAAAGTTATAGTGTCTACAAAATAGGGGATAGTTTTATGGCTTTTTTATTAAATTTTTTTTTTATTAGTAATGACGGTGATCTGCAGTTTTTATCGGGACTGAAACATTATGGCGGACAAGTCAGACACTTTTGACACTATTTTGGGGCCATTGTCATTTATACAGCGATCAGTGCTATAAAAATGCACTGATTACTGTGTAAATGACACTGGCAGTGAAGGGGTTAACCACTAGGGGCGATGAAGGGGTTAAGTGTGTCCTAGGGAGTGATTCTAATTGTGGGGGGGATGGGCTACTAGTCACATGACAGTGGGAGCGGTGATCTCTGTCATGACACAAGCCAGAACGGGGAAATGCCTTGTTTACATAGGCACTTCTCCGTTCTGAGGCTCCGTGACACGACAGACGCGGGCACGGTCACGCTGTACGCAGTGGGGCGCGTGCATGCGCCTGCTTTTCCCGGCTCTTAAAGTGGATGTATAGGTACGCCTATTTCCCCACTGCGGCCATTGTGGCTAAGTATATCGGCATGCAGCAATCGGCAAGTTGTTAAAAACAAAAAACTTGCTGTGTGAATATCTCAAGCACTAGCACACCTGCCAAGAATAGGCGCCATAATGTGTTTAATATGTTTACTTCCCATGATTGTCAGCTCCATCTAGTGTCCATAATGCAGTATCTCCTGAAATACCTCAATTAGGAAAATACTGCATTATATCCACAAGATGGAACTGACGATTATATTGAGTAAACATGTTTCACAAATTATGGCAAATATTCATGACAGCTGTGTGAGTGCTTGAGACATTTGCACTCAGACATTCTGACCTCTAAGTATGACCAATAAACATATTTTTCAGTATGTTTGGCATCATGCTTCACTGTAAACAGTTTTCATAAGAAACTTTTTTTTTTTAAATCTGTTCAAAGTTTCTTATTTGAAGCCCATATGGTTAGCTGAAGGTACATAAACAACAGCCTGGGAATGCAGATAAGTGCCAAGGCAGAAGCTTTACAAAGTTGCCTGCATCAGAATATGCTGTTACTGGCAGGATTTTCTGGTTAGAAACTGCAACAGAGTCCCAAACATTATTTGCTTAATAAAGCTATACACAGTGAGGCATGATGCCAAACATACTGAATAATAGATTTTTGTTTACACTTTAATAAACAGTTGGTGACAGGTTCTATGCACACATTAGTGCACTCGTGCTCAAAGACATGTTACATTAGGTCTATGATACATTGAAAAGACTTAACTGGTAGTTTTCATAGTGTTCTTATCCTTGGGACATGTTTTATGGATTACTTTATGGATTGCTTGCTCTATGAGCAGGGAATACAAGACAATTTCCCCCATATTGTTTACTTTGGGAATTGTGCTGTAGAAAATGTGCATATTTATGGTCACAACCAGTTTGTTCAGACTAAATATTTAAAGGTATAACGATAGTTATATATTGCAGTGTTTTTGGCAAAAAAAATTCGATTTAGCTTTAGTCTTCGTCTTTTGACTAAAATGCCATTTTACTTTTAGTCCCATTTTAGCCATCTGCAAATGTTTTAGTTTTTGTCGTATTTAGTCGACTAAATCTGCAGTACATTTTAGTCAACTAAAATGTCCTACATTTTAGTCAACTAAAATGTCCTACATTTTAGTCAACTAAAATGTCCTACATTTTAGTTGACTAAAATCATTTTAGTCAACTAAAATCAAATGGGTTTAGTTAAATTGTAATGCATTATTTAAGCATTTCTCTAGAATTTGCAAACCTATTATATACTCCTGGAGTAAAAATATTTAATATGTTATTATTTATGGTATTAAGGTTTGAACAAACTCACAAATACGGATTTAGCCACTCAGGATGGTCTGAGGAGGCCTGTAATGTAATGCACAGTGCTCTGGACAGTGGTCTGAGGAGGTCTGTAATGCACAGTGCTCTGGATGGTGGTCTGAGGAGGCCTGCAATGCTGCTCAGTACACTGGGACAGTTGTCTGAGAGGCCTGTAATGCTTCACAGTGCTGGATGGTGGTCTCAGGGGAGGCCTGTAATGCACAGTGCTCTGGATAGCGGTGGTAGGAGGAGGCCTGTAATGCACACAGTGCTCTAGATGGTGGTTTGAGGAGAGGCCAGTAATGTACACACTCACAGTGCTCTGCTCTGGATGGTCGTGAGTCGTAACTCTCGTCAGAAGCCCTGTAATGCACAGTGCTGCTCTGGACAGATGTTTGAGGAGGCCCGTGATGCTGCACAGTGCTATCTGCTAAGCATGGAGCTTCGTACAAATCGCAAGTTCACAAGGGTAAACATCACTCCCTCACATTTTAGTTTTGTTTTCATTCATTAACGAAAACGGAATTGATTTTCATTGATAGTTTTCATCAGTGGATGAAAACGGGGTGTACATTTAGTTTAATTTTCTTCACTGTAAAAGGGCCACTGATGAAAATTTTGACAAATGTTTTCGGTGACAAAATTAACACGTGGTATGTGGGAACTAATAAATGGTGCAGAATAATTTGTGATTGACAAGAGATGAACTTAGATTGTGAATTGTTAGCTATTATTGCTTATGATGAGGCCCCTAATTGGTCATTGTAATTATATACAGTATCTCACAAAAGTGAGTACACCCCTGACATTTTTGTAAATATTTTATCATATATTTTCATGTGACAACACTGAAGAAATTACACTTTGCTACAATATAAAGTAGTGAGTGTACAGCTTGTATAACAGTGTAAATTTGCTGTCCTCTCAAAATAACTCAACACAAAGCCATTAATGTCTAAACCACTGGCAACAAAAGTGAGTATACCCCTAAGTGAAAATGTCAAATTGGGCCCAAAGTGTCAATATGTTGTGTGGCCACCATTATTTTCCAGCACTGCATAAACCCTCTTGGGCATGGAGTTCACTTCACAGGTTGCCACTGGAGTCTTCTTCCACTCCTCCATGATGACATCACGGAGCTGGTGGATATTAGAGACATTGCACTCCTCCACCTTCCGTTTGAGGATGCCCGATAGATGCTCAATAGGGTTTGGGTCTGAAGATATGCTTGGCAGGTCCATTACCTTTACCCTCAGCTTCTTTAGCAAGGTAGTGGTCATCTTGTAGGTGTGTTTAAGGGCATTATCATGTTGGAATACTGCCTTGCGGCCCAGTCTCCGAAGAGGGGATCATGCTAGGCTTCAGTATGTCACAGTATTTGTTAGCATTCATGTTTCCCTCAATGAACTGTAGCTCCCCTGTGCCAGCAGCACTAATGCAGCCCCAGACCATGACACTCCCACCACCATGCTTGACTGTAGGCAAGGCACACTTGTCTTTGTACTCCTCACCTGGTTGCCACCACACTCGCTTGACACCATCTGAAACAAATAAGTTTATCTTGGCCTCATCAGACCACTGGACATGGTTTCAATAATCCATGTCCTTAGTCTGCTTGTCTACAGCAAACTGTTTGTGGGCTTTCTTGAGCATCATGTTTAGAAGAGGCTTCCTTCTGGGACGACAGCCATGCAGACCAATTTAATGCAGTGTGTGGCGTATGGTCTGAGCACTGACAGGCTGACCCCCCACCCCTTCAACCTCGGCAGCAATGCTGGCAGCACTCATACATCTATTTCCCAAAGACAACCTCTGGATATGACGCTGAGTACGTGCCCTCAACTTCTTTGGTCAACTATGGTAAGGCCTGTTCTGAGTGGAACTGGCCCTGTTAAACCAATGTATGGTCTTGGCCACCGTGCTGCAGCTCAGCTTCAGGATCTTGGCAATCTTCTTATAGCCTAGGCCATATTTGTGTAGAGTAACAATTTATTTTTTCAGGTCCTCAGAGAGTTCTTTGCCATGAGGTGCCATGATGAACTTCCAGTGACCAGTATGAGAGAGTGAGAGCGATACCACCAAATTTAACACACCGACTCCCCATTCACACCTGAGACCTTGTAACACTAACGAGTCACATGACACCGGGGAGGGAAAATGGCTAATTTGGCCCAATTTGGACATTTTAACTTAGGGGCGTACTCACTTTTGTTGCCAGTAGTTTAGATATTAATGGCTGTGTTATTTTGAGGGGACAGCTAATTTAAACTGTTATACAAGCTGTACACTTACTACTTTACGTTGTAGCAAAGTGTAATTTCTTCTGTGTTGTCACATGAAAAGATATAATAAAATATTTACAAAAATATGAGGGTTGTGCTCACTTTTGTGAAATACTGTATGTCATCCCATGTGAATAGAGGGAGATAAACCTCATTGCGCAGTATATCAAACAACAATTTATTGTAGGTAAAAACAAGGGAATGAGCTCACATTTTCAGCTCATAAAATTGACCTGTGTTTGTATATGATTCCAGCAGTCCCCACCAGAAAGATGGCCGCTGTGTCCCAGCATGCACTAGCGTCACATCACCGATTGTATTAGTGGATCTATTATATTTGGAGTGACTTGGAGTCTAAGCGGTTGAGCTCCTCTGAATACAACTGTCGGGGCCTCCGGAAGAAGAGGTCCCAGAACCCTATTATTCCGAAGTACATTCCAATGCCTTTGCAGGATGTTTTAGAAAAAGTAGTAAAGTAAGCACGTTTGTAGGTATCGTCAGGTACAACATCCCTTGGAACCAGCAGCTCTTCTCTATTCTTCTTCGCTGCACGATCAATTGCTTGATTGTGTTCCAGCATATCATACCCCTTTTCCAAAAATTTTAATTGTAAAGCATAGGCCTCCCGTACAAAATCTTCAAATTTCGTGCAGTTCCAACTAAGCGGTAAAAATTTACTAATGGGGACAGATCTTAGCCAGGCAGGATGGTGACAGCTTTTAGTGCTAATGAAACCATTTATGTCCATCTCTTTAAATAATGTTGACATGACAATGACTCCATCCAGCACTCTGATCTTTAAATCCAAGAAATGAATCTCAGATCTACTCGATTCATGCTGGAGTAAAATACCCCTATCGTTGGAGTTTAGTAAGGTCATAAAGTCATCCAACAACAGAGATGAAAATGACACTAGAGCTACACCTAATACAAGCTTGACTGAAACAGGGGAACTGGATTTTAACAATTCCTCAAATAGTCATTGCATACCGTCACCTCAAAAATGTAATTAAATAAAGACTTGAGGTGTGTTTCTCTGAATTGGGGTAAGCATACAAAAAAGAGGGGAGAAGGAAAGTAAACAAGGAACAGCCAGATTTATCAAAAAAAATATATATATCTATAATTCTTTATTGAAAAAATCTGCATAAACACTGAAAGCTAGTAAATATGTGTATATATAAAGCCTCCACTACATACAATAAAAATAGACAACGTTGTCTAAGAACATAGGTGACCACCACAAGAAGACACACACTCACAGATATCATGAATAACTAATCCTCATAGAGAAGTCCCAGTGAGGACATGGATGGATGTAGTCTCAGAGCGATTTGCTCAATATCTCATAGATACCACACATTGAGCATTTATCCTTTCAACAGCTGAGTTAGATATACAATATTTAAGAGCAGTTCAAAGATTGACCCCGGTAAGGCAAATTGAAAATGAATGATGCATTGATAGCAAAGGTAATGATGGAATTGCAGTACGGTTTCCTATTAGTGTATATCAAACATAGATGGACACGACAGGAGTGTTCAGGGTTCCCCCATGTAGCAGGGTATATAATGAATGTCCAGGTTGCCAGTTACAGATGGGGATGGGCTATTGGATCTCTAGGGGGCAGGTGAGTGTGTGCATGTATATACACTTCCCAGCCAGGAAAAAGGAATCAATACAGCTCACCACTCTCCTAATGTCCACCTCGTCCACAGCATCAAGGCAGTAAGACTGGCAATACACCCGTTTACAGGGAAGATGGGAACCACAGAGGATAGAGTGAAAACTCTGTCCGCTACTCCACATGTCCCATAGGCATCCAGTGCTGTTGGTGTTCAGCGTTGTGGTACCTGCATGTAGCTATAGTACTCCTGTATCTTTTCAAAGCTCCCAGGGAATGCGGATGGGGGGCTGTCCACTAGTAGGTGATCTGTGCCCTCATTGCAGAGAGCATGATGGCGTCATACTGACGCACTTCACTCGTGACTTGAGTTACTTCAGAGAATGCATAGACGTCTGGTAACTATCCTTAGATAGCCCATGCAAAGTACGGCATATGGTGTCTCCACAGGGTTCATCAAATCTCCATTTCCGGTTACTCCGCCAGTCACGCGGTAACAACGGTAAGAATGGCCGAACATGGAGTGCAGCAGAACTCCAAACACATCATTAAGTATGAATAAATAAGAATGAAAGTAGTAATAATAAAGAAAAATAAATGAAGATAAAAATAAAAGTAGATATAAATGAATAGATACATCTGTGTTCTTAGACAACGTTGTCTATTTTTATTGTATGTAGTGGAGGTTTTGTTATATACACATTTTTCCTGGCTTTCAGTGTTTATGTGGATTTTTTCAATAAAGAATTATATATAGAGGTATAGTATCCCCGCGCTAATATGGAAAAGGTGAAATGGGAGATAAGTGAGGTGCAGCGAACACCGAAAGGGTCAAACTGTACCCACAAACGGAATGGAAAAAATCAATGGGTGGTGTCGCGCTCCTAAACTGATATCACTAGTAAAATCGCATAAAAGTCGCATAAACTGCTAGACTAAAATTATGCAAAATAAAGTGACTGTAGTGCAACAAAGGCTAAAAGCATCAGAACACAAATAAATATAGTGACTCTGTGACTGTAGTGCAATCGCATAAAAGTCGCATAAAACTGCTGGACTAAAATTATGCAAAATGAAGTGACTGTAGTGCAACAATGGCTAAAAGCATCGGTAAATAAATAAATACAGTGACTCTCTGTGGCTGTAGTGCATCAATAAAAACTATAGATAGAGATTATTTTGCAAATGATTAAAACAATCATTGAGGTGACTGTTGTGCATAAATAGCTAAAAACAGCAAAATGACATAATAAAGTGACTGAGATTGTGAAAAACAACCGTATGGTGGGTCAAGATAAATATATAAATATAACAAGGAAAATAACAAATGAAGGTGATTGTGAAAAAAATATTAAAATAATAAAATCAACACATATGAGTAAATCGATCAATCCTCATTGAAAGTTCATATGGCAATTGTGCGGCGTGGTGCAAATAGGTGCAAAGGCATTCAGATCTGGAGATTCCAGTGGTACACAGTGCCAAGTGTGGGTCTAAAGATGGTGATATAGCTTGCACATGAGTGATAATGGTGCTGTGCTTCTTCGGTGTTAACAACACCCGTGGGTGTCCTAACTTCTTACCTTACTGCTGTAAGGTAAGCAGCATATATGTAGACAACTGAGAGGTCGTCTCTCAGGGGGAAGATGCCCTCAGGGGGATGGTTCTCTAGGGTCTCCTGTCCGGTGGTCCTCTTATTCCAGGGTGTATGGAGCCTATGGGGTGGTGTATCTGGAGGTATCCTTACAAGTAGGGCCAGGCACCGCTCAGCATATACTGTGTGATATAGGTATGGAAGAGGAAGACAAGGGACCCATATAGTGCAGTAATTTTGGAAATATAGCTGGCTTTTATTAATAAAGAAAGGTACTCACATAGCAACAACAGATACTGTGTGTATACAAAAACGAGCGGTGAGCTCACAACCTGTGCGTCACTTCCGGGGTCCGTATCCTACGCGTGTCATCACCGTCACGTGACTTCATCGGGGATTCAAACTATTTCTGGTTTGGTGGGTCCTATTACCTGCCGGATAAGGGTGTGGCCATGGGCGCCAAGTTTGTGCCCAGTATGGCCAATCTCTTTAAGGCTAACCTAGACAAGAGGTCAATCCTCTGGAAAAGGTACATTGACGACGTCCTCCTCATATGGGATGGCAAACAGTGTGGCTTGGATGACTTTATGACCTTCCTAAACTCCAATGATAGGGGTATTTTACTCCAGCAAGAATTGATTAGATCTGAGATTAATTTCTTGGATTTTAAGATCAGAGTGCTGGATGGAGTCATTGTTACATGAACATTCTTTAAACACTTCAATACATGGCATTTTCACCCCCTTCCTGCCCAGGCCAATTTTCAGCTTTCAGCGCTGTCACTTTTTGAATGACAATTGCACGGTCATACAACACTGTACCCATATGACATTTTGATCCTTTTTTTTCCCACAAATAGCGCTTTCTTTTAGTGGTATTTGATCACATCTGCGTTTTTTATTTTTTTGCACTATAAACAAAATAGACTGACAATTTTTAAAAAACACAACATTTTTTACTTTTTGCTATAATAAATATCCCAAATTTAAAAAAAAAAAAGTTTTTTTCCCTGATATGTATTCTTCGACATATTTTCAGCAAATCGCAATAAGCGTATATTGATTGGTTTGCACAAAAGTTATAGCACCTACAAAATAGGGGATAGATTGGCATTTTTATTATTATTTTTACTAGAAATGGCGGCGAGCTGCGATTTTTGTCAGGACTGCGATATTGCAGCGGATAGATTGGACAGTTTTGACACTATTTTGGGGCCATTTACATTTATACAGTGAACAGTGGTATAAAAATGCACTGATTATTGTATAAATGTCACTGGCAGGGAAGGGGTTAACACTAGGGGACGATCAAGGGGTTAAATTTGTTACCTAGGGAGTAATTCTAACTGTGGGGGGAGGAGACTGACTGTGGGAGGTGACCGATCAGTGTTCCTCTGTACTGGGAACACACAATAGGTCTCCTCTCCCCTGACAGGACGTGACAGGACATGGATCTGTTTACACACAGATCCATGTCCCTGCTCTGTGACCGTCAATCGCGGGTGACAGGCGGACATTGCGGCTGTCAGGCACGCGCATTAGCTCCTGAGTGACGCAGGGGGCGCGCGCGCCCCCTATCGGCTGCACAGCCGAGGACATCATATGACAGCTGCCCAGGATAAGAGAGACACCTTGCGGCCGTCATTTGACTATACGCAGGATGGGAACAGGTTAAAGAGATAGACAGGAATGGTTTCATTAGCACTAAAAGCTATCACCATCCTGCCTGGCTAAGATCTGTCCCCGTTAGTCAATTATTACGGCCTAGGAGGAACTGCACAAAATGTGAAGATTTTGTGCGGGAGGCCTCTGCTTTACAATTACAATTTTTGGAAAAGGGGTATGATATGCTGGAACACGATCAAGCAATTGATCGTGCAGCGAAGAAGAATAGAGAAGAGCTGCTGGTTCCGAAAGATGTTGTACCTGACGATACCTACAAACGTGCTTTTTTACTACTTTTTCTACTCAGCAATATGCTATCAAAAACATCCTGTGAAGGCATTGGAATGTACTTCAGAATGATAGGGTTCTGGGACCTCTGGTCTCATTCCAGCATCCTGGTTTTGGTTGTGATATATTCCCCCTGCAAGGTGATTGATGTGGCCAGTCTCTGGGTGGAGACCAAACCTGCAGTCTCATTCTTGTGATAATGCATTTGTAACATGTGTCCAAGCTCTCTGTTTGTCTGCCCTGCCTGCTAGTTTGGATTCTGTCGTTGACGACCTCAGATCAGATATCGACTACTCTCTGAATGCTGTCTGCCTTTTGACTACAGATTTGATCCTGACTTTTCTGAACCTTTCCTGCCTTGTATCTGGACTGCAAATGAACCATTCTGCCAATCGCAAGTATCTGTTTACTGTGCTCATTTTGTGTCTGCCCAGCATGGTAGCCAGGCACTATAGCATTGTGTAGAAGTCCTGTGGGCAACCGAGTACCAGTAGGCCTTCTTGCCTTATGGGAAAGGGGGCTGCTATAGCTGAAGAACAGCTATAGTGCCTGACCACCTGCAATAGGGGTAAGCATGACCAGGACAAGAATTTTATATAAAAACTTACTAGTACTTAGATGTAGTGGCTGCATTAGTATTTTTGTCAGGCTTTTTTACGTCTCTTCTTTCAACTGGTGATCCTGCCTGTACCACACTTCCTGTTTTAGGCTGACAGAAAACCTTTTTGAGAAGATTTTTACAAAACGAGTCACGTATTAATGTTTTCTATCTTTGATAGATTTACAATAAGATAAGGATATTTAGAAAACACATACTTTGATTTTTATCTATGACAATTTTTGTGAAAATAATATCTAATACAGGGAGGATGTGTGGTTCTCAATGCATAAAAATTCTTAATGCGCTCCCTATAATTAAGGAAAAAAGTAAAGGAGAAGGGAGGAGGAAAGTACGATAAGAAGTGAAAGGGACAATGAAGGTTATTCAAGGGAGAATGAGTCACACATAAGGATGGGCCCGGTGCTCGATGCGAACCCACGTTCGCATCGAGCACCGGGCGTTCGCTCGCTCGGCGAGCCCAGAACTATTTTGGCCGCTCGCATCACGTTCGTGTGAGGCGAGCGGCCCCGCAATGCATTGCGGCTGGCGCGGCCGACGCAGTGCATTGCTGGCTGATGATTGGCCAAGCATGCACTGTGACCCCGCATGCTTGGCCAATCACAGCCCCGGAAACTCGAAGAGCCATAATTGGCTACAGGCAGGACGCCTGTAGCCAATTACAGCTCAGGGGCTGTAGTACACGCCCCCCCCTATAAAACGCCGCCACGCCGTCTGCGCCGGTCACATGCTGTTCCGGCGCAGATTGAGCAGGCTGTTTCTGTGACACTCTGCTGCATTTAGATAGATAGAGAGATTCACTTGCAGAGATTGAGTTAGATAGATTCAGTTACAAAGATTGATTGACAAAGAGGGGCTTGTAGTGTGCTCGTGGCAGGCAGGCAGAGCTCCTATATTTTGTTACCAGAAGCACCTATAGGACTTGTAGTGTGTTCGTGGCAGGCAGGCAGAGCTCCTATATTTTGTTACCAGAAGCACCTATAGAACTTGTAGTGTGTTCGTGGCAGGCAGGCAGAGCTCCTATATTTTGTTACCAGAAGCACCTATAGGACTTGTAGTGTGTTCGTGGCAGGCAGGCAGAGCTCCTATATTTTGTTACCAGAAGCACCTATAGGACTTGTAGTGTGTTAGTGGCAGGCAGGCAGAGCTCCTATATTTTTGTTACCAGAAGCACCTATAGGACTTGTAGTGTGTTCGTGGCAGGCAGGCAGAGCTCCTATATTTTGTTACCAGAAGCACCTATAGGACTTGTAGTGTGTTAGTGGCAGGCAGGCAGAGCTCCTATATTTTGTTACCAGAAGCACCTATAGGACTTGTAGTGTGTTCGTGGCAGGCAGGCAGAGCTCCTATATTTTGTTCCAGAGGCACCTATAGGACTTGAAGTGTGTTAGTCCCATTACACACACAGAGCTATATTTTCTTCCCAGAAGCACCTATAGGACTTGAAGTGTGTTAGTCCCATTACACACACAGAGCTATATTTTCTTCCCAGAAGCACCTATAGGACTTGAAGTGTGTTAGTCCCATTACACACACAGAGCTATATTTTCTTCCCAGAAGCACCTATAGGACTTGAAGTGTGTTAGTCCCATCACACACACAGAGCTATATTTTGTTCCCAGAAGCACCTATAGGACTTGAAGTGTGTTAGTCCCATTACACACACAGAGCTATATTTTCTTCCCAGAAGCACCTATAGGACTTGAAGTGTGTTAGTCCCATCACACACACAGAGCTATATTTTGTTCCCAGAAGCACCTATAGGACTTGAAGTGTGTTAGTCCCATTACACACACAGAGCTATATTTTGTTCCCAGAAGCACCTATAGGACTTGAAGTGTGTTAGTCCCATTACACACACAGAGCTATATTTTCTTCCCAGAAGCACCTATAGGACTTGAAGTGTGTTAGTCCCATTACACACAAAGAGCTATACTTTGTTCCCAGAAGCACCTATAGGACTTGAAGTGTGTTAGTCCCATTACACACACAGAGCTATATTTTCTTCCCAGAAGCACCTATAGGACTTGTAGTGTGTTAGTGGCAGGCAGGCAGAGCTCCTATATTTTGTTACCAGAAGCACCTATAGGACTTGTAGTGTGTTCGTGGCAGGCAGGCAGAGCTCCTATATTTTGTTCCCAGAGGCACCTATAGGACTTGAAGTGTGTTAGTCCCATTACACACACAGAGCTATATTTTCTTCCCAGAAGCACCTATAGGACTTGAAGTGTGTTAGTCCATTACACACACAGAGCTATATTTTCTTCCCAGAAGCACCTATAGGACTTGTAGTGTGTTAGTGGCAGGCAGGCAGAGCTCCTATATTTTGTTACCAGAAGCACCTATAGGACTTGTAGTGTGTTCGTGGCAGGCAGGCAGAGCTCCTATATTTTGTTCCCAGAGGCACCTATAGGACTTGAAGTGTGTTAGTCCCATTACACACACAGAGCTATATTTTCTTCCCAGAAGCACCTATAGGACTTGAAGTGTGTTAGTCCCATTACACACACAGAGCTATATTTTCTTCCCAGAAGCACCTATAGGACTTGAAGTGTGTTAGTCCCATCACACACACAGAGCTATATTTTCTTCCCAGAAGCACCTATAGGACTTGAAGTGTGTTAGTCCCATTACACACACAGAGCTATATTTTGTTCCCAGAAGCACCTATAGGACTTGAAGTGTGTTAGTCCCATTACACACACAGAGCTATATTTTCTTCCCAGAAGCACCTATAGGACTTGTAGTGTGTTAGTGGCAGGCAGGCAGAGCTCCTATATTTTGTTACCAGAAGCACCTATAGGACTTGTAGTGTGTTCGTGGCAGGCAGGCAGAGCTCCTATATTTTGTTCCCAGAGGCACCTATAGGACTTGAAGTGTGTTAGTCCCATTACACACACAGAGCTATATTTTCTTCCCAGAAGCACCTATAGGACTTGAAGTGTGTTAGTCCCATTACACACACAGAGCTATATTTTCTTCCCAGAAGCACCTATAGGACTTGAAGTGTGTTAGTCCCATCACACACACAGAGCTATATTTTCTTCCCAGAAGCACCTATAGGACTTGAAGTGTGTTAGTCCCATTACACACACAGAGCTATATTTTGTTCCCAGAAGCACCTATAGGACTTGAAGTGTGTTAGTCCCATTACACACACAGAGCTATATTTTCTTCCCAGAAGCACCTATAGGACTTGAAGTGTGTTAGTCCCATCACACACACAGAGCTATATTTTCTTCCCAGAAGCACCTATAGGACTTGAAGTGTGTTAGTCCCATTACACACACAGAGCTTATTTTCTTCCCAGAAGCACCTATAGGACTTGAAGTGTGTTAGTCCCATTACACACACAGAGCTATATTTTCTTCCCAGAAGCACCTATAGGACTTGAAGTGTGTTAGTCCCATCACACACACAGAGCTATATTTTGTTCCCAGAAGCACCTATAGGACTTGAAGTGTGTTAGTCCCATTACACACACAGAGCTATATTTTCTTCCCAGAAGCACCTATAGGACTTGAAGTGTGTTAGTCCCATCACACACACAGAGCTATATTTTGTTCCCAGAAGCACCTATAGGACTTGAAGTGTGTTAGTCCCATTACACACACAGAGCTATATTTTCTTCCCAGAACACCCTATAGGACTTGAAGTGTGTTAGTCCCATCACACAGAGCTATTTTTTGTTCCCAGAAGCACCTATAGGACTTGAAGTGTGTTAGTCCCATTACACACACAGAGCTATATTTTCTTCCCAGAAGCACCTATAGGACTTGAAGTGTGTTAGTCCCATTACACACACAGAGCTATATTTTCTTCCCAGAAGCACCTATAGGACTTGAAGTGTGTTAGTCCCATCACACACAAAGAGCTATACTTTGTTCCCAGAAGCACCTATAGGACTTGAAGTGTGTTAGTCCCATCACACACACAGAGCTATATTTTGTTCCCAGAAGCACCTATAGGACTTGAAGTGTGTTAGTCCCATCACACACACAGAGCTATATTTTCTTCCCAGAAGCACCTATAGGACTTGAAGTGTGTTAGTCCCATCACACACACAGAGCTATATTTTGTTCCCAGAAGCACCTATAGGACTTGAAGTGTGTTAGTCCCATTACACACACAGAGCTATATTTTGTTCCCAGAAGCACCTATAGGACTTGAAGTGTGTTAGTCCCATCACACACACAGAGCTATATTTTGTTCCCAGAAGCACCTATAGGACTTGAAGTGTGTTAGTCCCATTACACACACAGAGCTATATTTTCTTCCCAGAAGCACCTATAGGACTTGAAGTGTGTTAGTCCCATCACACACACAGAGCTATATTTTCTTCCCAGAAGCACCTATAGGACTTGAAGTGTGTTAGTCCCATCACACAGAGCTCCTCTATTTTCTTTGCATAAGCACCCACAGGACTTCTAGTGTGTTAGTGGCATCACACAGAGCTCCTATATATTCTTCTCAGCAGCACCCACAGGACTTCTAGTGTGTTAGTGGCATCACACAGAGCTCCTCTATTTTCTTTGCAGAAGCACCCATAGGACTTCTAGTGTGTTAGTGGCATCACACAGAGCTCCTATATATTCTTCTCAGCAGCACCCACAGGACTTCTAGTGTGTTAGTGGCATCACACAGAGCTCCTCTATTTTTCTTTGCATAAGCACCCACAGGACTTCTAGTGTGTTAGTGGCATCACACAGAGCTCCTCTATTTTCTTTGCATAAGCACCCACAGGACTTCTAGTGTGTTAGTGGCATCACACAGAGCTCCTCTATTTTCTTTGCATAAGCACCCACAGGACTTCTAGTGTGTTAGTGGCATCACACAGAGCTCCTCTATTTTCTTTGCAGAAGCACCCACAGGACTTCTAGTGTGTTAGTGGCATCACACAGAGCTCCTATATTTCTTCTCAGCAGCACCCACAGGACTTCTAGTGTGTTAGTGGCATCACACAGAGCTCCTCTATTTTCTTTGCATAAGCACCCACAGGACTTCTAGTGTGTTAGTGGCATCACACAGAGCTCCTCTATTTTCTTTGCATAAGCACCCACAGGACTTCTAGTGTGTTAGTGGCATCACACAGAGCTCCTCTATTTTCTTTGCATAAGCACCCACAGGACTTCTAGTGTGTTAGTGGCATCACACAGAGCTCCTCTATTTTCTTTGCAGAAGCACCCATAGGACTTCTAGTGTGTTAGTGGCATCACACAGAGCTCCTATATATTCTTCTCAGCAGCACCCACAGGACTTCTAGTGTGTTAGTGGCATCACACAGAGCTCCTCTATTTTCTTTGCATAAGCACCCACAGGACTTCTAGTGTGTTAGTGGCATCACACAGAGCTCCTCTATTTTCTTTGCATAAGCACCCACAGGACTTCTAGTGTGTTAGTGGCATCACACAGAGCTCCTCTATTTTCTTTGCAGAAGCACCCACAGGACTTCTAGTGTGTTAGTGGCATCACACAGAGCTCCTCTATTTTCTTTGCAGAAGCACCCATAGGACTTCTAGTGTGTTAGTGGCATCACACAGAGCTCCTATATATTCTTCTCAGCAGCACCCACAGGACTTCTAGTGTGTTAGTGCATCACACAGAGCTCCTCTATTTTTCTTTGCAGAAGCACCCATAGGACTTCTAGTGTGTTAGTGGCATCACACAGAGCTCCTATATATTCTTCTCAGCAGCACCCACAGGACTTCTAGTGTGTTAGTGGCATCACACAGAGCTCCTCTATTTTCTTTGCATAAGCACCCACAGGACTTCTAGTGTGTTAGTGGCATCACACAGAGCTCCTCTATTTTCTTTGCATAAGCACCCACAGGACTTCTAGTGTGTTAGTGGCATCACACAGAGCTCCTCTATATTCTTTGCAGAAGCACCCATAGGACTTCTAGTGTGTTAGTGGCATCACACAGAGCTCCTCTATTTTCTTTGCAGAAGCACCCATAGGACTTCTAGTGTGTTAGTGGCATCACACAGAGCTCCTATATTTTCTTCTCAGCAGCACCCACAGGACTACCGACTACAATGGCTGGAAGACCGCCAAGGGGAGGCAGAGCGTGCAGAGCCAAGAACACAGGGCAGGCAGGCTCTGTTTCTAGTGGACGTGGCCGTGGACGTGGACGTGGTCGTGCATCGTCATCAGCACGTGGCCATGGGACACGCGCGTCTTTGTTTTCGGCAGCTGGACATGTGGAGCCGCATCATGCTGAAGGCTTGGTAGAATGGATGACCAAGCCCTCCTCATCCTCCTCATCCTCTCTCACCCAGGCTCAGGGTACTGACAGAGCATCATCAGCCACCCCTTCCCTAGACCCACCATTTCCTCCTGAGGAGTCCCCCCGAACTCTTTGAGCACAGTGTTGGGTACATGCTCCAGGAGGATGCCCAACGATTCGAAGGCTCGGATGACGATACCCAGCTTGAGGAATCTGGCAGTACAGTTCCACCAGCTGCAGCTTACTGCCAGGTTTGCTCTAGTGGTGAAGAGGGAGGGGATGATGAGGTCACTGACTCCACGTGGGTGCCTCAAGGGAGAGAGGATGAGGAGGAGGACGAGGAGGAGGAGGATGCGGCGTCACATGTCCAACGAGGCAGGATGCCCCCTGGAGGCCAGGTAGAGGCCAGCACAGCAACTGTACAACACCGCAGAGCTCCGCCTGTGCAGGGCACTGCCTCTGCACGTTATCAGAAAAGTTCTTTGGTGTGGGCCTTTTTTGAGACGAGTGCAGCAGATCGCACCACTGCTATTTGCAATATTTGTCTCAAGCGTATCTCGCGTGGCCAAAACATCAGCCGCTTGGGCACGACAAGCATGACCAGACATATGGCGACCTGCCATGCAGCTCGTTGGCAGGCACACATAAAAGACCCACACCAAAGAACTAAGCGGAC
The DNA here is from genome assembly GCA_028564925.1 of Lithobates sylvaticus. NCBI lineage: Eukaryota > Metazoa > Chordata > Amphibia > Anura > Ranidae > Lithobates > Lithobates sylvaticus. Next base: position 295,481,792 of record CM053026.1, read on the forward strand.
CTCTCCTTGCTCCTCCTCAGCTGGGATCTCCATCCCCACTACACCTTCAGTCCTCTCTGAAAGCTGCTCTGAGAGGACTGAAGGTGTAGAATTCGGTGTGTCACAACCAAGTACTTGCAGTACACCGACGTCCGAATGCAGCAGGCAAATTTCCCTGCCCCAGCTGCTGGACCGTAGAAAGAAGTACACTCCCAGCCATCCACATGCCCAGCGGTTGAATGCTAGCCTTGCTAAATTGCTAGCACTTCAACTGCTGCCTTTTCAGTTGGTAGACTCGGCCCCCTTCCGTGAGTTTGTTCAATGTGCGGTTCCTCAGTGGCAGGTTCCCAAACGCCACTTTTTCTCGCGGAAGGCGATTCCGTCTCTCTACCGGCATGTGGAGGGCAATGTCCATGCCTCGCTGGACAGGGGCGGTCAGCGGTAAGGTGCATATTACCGCTGACTCATGGTCCAGCAGGCATGGACAGGGACGGTACCTTTCTTTCACGGCCCATTGGGTCACTCTATTGGCAGCTGGGAGGGATGCAGGACAAGGTGCAGTAGTGTTGGAGGTTGTTCCGCCACCACGCCTCCAAAACGCGACTACTGCTACTGGTTGTGACACACCTCTCTCCTCCACCCCCTCCTCTTCTTCTTCCTCCAGTGCTCTGTCCTTGGAACCAGCGGTGCTCCGTAGGCGTACAAGGGGCTACGCAAGTACGCAGGCAAAAAGATGCCATGCCGTGCTTGCGCTGGTGTGTTTGGGGGACAGGAGCCACACTGGGCCAGAGGTTCTGGCAGCTCTGCAGGGGCAGGCCGAGAGGTGGTTGACGCCACGTCAGCTTAAGCCAGGAATGGTCGTTTCTGACAATGGCACCAACCTCCTCTCCGCCCTGCGACAGGGGCAGCTCACCCATGTGCCCTGCATGGCTCACGTCCTCAACCTGGTGGTGCAGCGGTTCTTGGGCAGGTTCCCAGGCTTACAGGATGTCCTGAGGCAGGCCAGGAAAGTCTGTGTGCATTTCCGCCGATCTTATAATGCCAGTGCTCGGCTGACTGAGCTGCAAAAGGAGCTGAACCTGCCCAAGAACCGCCTAATATCTGACATGCCCACCAGGTGGAACTCAACGTTGGCCATGCTGCAGCGACTGCACACGCAGCAGAGGGCCATCAATGAGTACCTTTGCGACTACGGCACCAGGACAGGGTCAGGGGAGCTTGGTTTTTTTTCCCCACGTCAGTGGAGCATGATCAGGGATGCATGCACTGTCCTCTCACCATTTGAGGAGGCCACGAGGATGGTGAGCAGTGACAGTGCATGCATCAGTGACACTGTCCCTCTTGTCCACCTGTTGGAGCATACGCTGCGTGGGATAATGGACAGGGCACTTGAGGCAGAACAGAGGCAGGAAGAGGAGGACTTCCTTGCCTCTCAAGGCCCCCTTTATCCGGACAGTGTTCCTTCTGTCCCACCCATCACACAGGAAGAGGATGAGGAGGAGGAGGAGGAGGAGGAGGAGGAGGATTGTGTGAGCATGGAGGTGGAGCCTGGCACTCAGCATCAGCAGCAGCAGTCTTTTAGGATGATGTACAGTCCCAACAAGCCAGTGGACTTGTACGTGGCTGGGAGGAGGTGGCTGGCGATCATGTCATCCTCAGTGACCCAGAAGACTCCGGACCGAATGCCTCAGCTAACCTACGCTGCATGGCCTCCCTGATCCTGCAAAGCCTGCGGAAGGATCCTCGTGTTCTTCGGATCAAGGAGAGGGACCATTACTGGCTGGCCACTCTCCTTGATCCGCGGTACAAGGGTAAGGTTGCGGACCTTATCTTGCCGTCGCAGAGGGAGCAGAGGATGAGACATCTCAGGGAGGCCTTGCAGAAAGGTCTGTGCAACGCGTTCCCAGAAACTGGGAGGCTACAAACTCCTGGTCCTGGGCGACGAGTTGCTGAGGCTTCGGTCAGTGGCAGAAGGAGCGGTGGGGAAGGTGGACGTCTGACCGATGCGTTCAGACAATTTTTTAGTCCGCAGCCCCAAGGTATGATCGGTTCCAGCAACCATCGCCAGCGTCTGATATACATGGTGCAGGAATACCTTGGGGCAAGGTCAGACTTGGACACCTTTCCCACCGAAAATCCTCTGGCTTACTGGGTCCTGAGGATGGATCACTGGCCAGAGCTTGCACAGTATGCAATTGAGCTACTGGCCTGTCCTGCCTCCAGCGTTCTTTTCCGAACGCACATTCAGTGCTGCTGGAGGATTTGTGACTGATCATAGGGTGCGCCTGTCCACCGCCTCGGTTGATCGACTGACATTCATCAAAATGAATCAGTCTTGGATCACCACCAGCTACCAGGCACCTGAGGCGGATATAACCGAATAATTTTTAATGTCACATCCCTTCAAGACTGCCTATGCTGATGCTGAGTGACTGTCCTCTTATGTTCACTGACTATCCTCTTCCTCCTCCTCAATGATCCATGCCACAGCACCAGTGCCTAAGGCACAATTTTTCAGCCCCTGTTTAACAGGGGCGTGTACTTACAATTTTTAAAAAAAATGCTTCGCAACACGTGTGACTGCTGTGCTCCAAGTACAGTCTCTGTGAGGGCCGTGTTGCAGTGTTGTGGCACCAGCACCAGTGCCTAAGGCACAATTTTTCAGCCCCTGTTTAACAGGGGCGTGTACTTACAATTTTTTAAAAAAATGCTTCGCAACACGTGTGACTGCTGTGCTCCAAGTACAGTCTCTGTGAGGGCCGTGTTGCAGTGTTGTGGCACCAGCACCAGTGCCTAAGGCACAATTTTTCAGCCCCTGTTTAACAGGGGCGTGTACTTACAATTTTTAAAAAAAATGCTTCGCAACACGTGTGACTGCTGTGCTCCAAGTACAGTCTCTGTGAGGGCCGTGTTGCAGTGTTGTGGCACCAGCACCAGTGCCTAAGGCACAATTTTTCAGCCCCTGTTTAACAGGGGCGTGTACTTACAATTTTTTAAAAAAATGCTTCGCAACACGTGTGACTGCTGTGCTCCAAGTACAGTCTCTGTGAGGGCCGTGTTGCAGTGTTGTGGCACCAGCACCAGTGCCTAAGGCACAATTTTTCAGCCCCTGTTTAACAGGGGCGTGTACTTACAATTTTTTAAAAAAATGCTTCGCAACACGTGTGACTGCTGTGCTCCAAGTACAGTCTCTGTGAGGGGTTGCAGTGTTGTGGCACCAGCACCAGTGCCTAAGGCACAATTTTTCAGCCCCTGTTTAACAGGGGCGGGTAATTACAAATCTTGATCTAATAGTTCACAGCAGGGCCCATTCCTGCGCCCACCAAGAGTAACTATGAGGGCCTGCAGTCTTGTGGCAACACCGTCCACCACCACCGCCAAAGGCCCAATTTTTCTGCCCTGTTCATCAGGTGCTTGCAATTACAAATCTTGATCTAATAACTCACAGCAGGGCCCATTCCTGCGCCCACCAAGAGTAACTATGAGGGCCTACAGTCTTGTGGCAACACCGTCCACCACCACCGCCAAAGGCCCAATTTTTCTGCCCTGTTCATCAGGTGCTTGCAATTACAAATCTTGATCTAATAACTCACAGCAGGGCCCATTCCTGCGCCCACCAAGAGTAACTGTGAGAGCTTACAGTCTTGTGGCAAAAACCGTCCACCACCACCACCACCCCCAATTTTTCTGCCCTGTTCAACAGGTGCATGCAATTACAAATCTTGATCTATTAACTCACAGCAGGGCCCATTCCTGTGCCCACCAGTCTTGTGGCTACACCAACATCTAATAGGGCAAATTTCTGCAGAGTATATACGCCAGGCCCCTACTTTCAAACATCCAACTTACAAACGACTCCTACTTGCAAATGGAAAGAGAAAACAGGAAGTGAGAGGAAATCTACCCCTAGGAAGGGAAATTCTATCCTGTTAGATTTAATTTGGGAAAAAGGTATCTCCTCTCTACTGATACTTTATCACCAATCCTTGTTTCAATTAAAACCCCACTTTTCCAAAAACATTTGTCATTGGGACGGAAAGTGAGGTGACATGTTCTGAACAGATGTGCAAAGACAGCAAATGTTACAGGGGTGATAACCCCTCCCTATGTTCTCCAAAAAGCTTAAAAATAGATTTTTTTGGGATGGAGCTACACTTCATAATGTACCTGTTCAGATTCTACTTAAGATCAAACCTAAAGCCGCAAGTGGTTTTAAATGGCTTCTTTTTTTCCTTTACAAATGTCATTTTGTGCAAGGACAGTTCTAAACACGGGAAACACATGCCACTTCACAGGCATACTTTGGACACCCCCCAGGTACCATATTTAAAGGAAAATGTCACTTTTTTTTTTTTCACTTTATGCATCATTAAAATGACTGCTCCCGAAAAAACGTTAGTTTTTAAAAGTTCTTTTTGCATTGATATATGTCCCCTGGGGCAGGACCCGGGTCCCCAAACCTGTTTTATGACATTAACATGCATATTGGCCGTTGTAATTAGCACTTTTGATTTCGAACGTTCGCGTCCATTATAACGTATAGGGTTCGAAAATTCGCGCGAACTTTCGGTCCGTTCGAAGGTTCTGGTTCGAACCGAACCCGGGGGTGTTCGGCTCATCCCTAGTCACACAAGAACTAGGCATAAAAGGGGTAAAAGGCTCAGGGAATTCCTATATGTTCCTCCCAATGGAACAAAATTATTTCAAAGCTATATTTACCATAATTAAACTGTATCTGAGCACCACAAACGAAAAAAGGTATTTCATTTATTTTTATGTTCAAAGCAAACTCACCCATAGAGGTGAGGAGGGAAGAAGTGAAAAAAAGAAGAAAACAATGGAACATACACCAAACATAAGTTTATAATAACTGACAGAGATACAAGAGGTATTACAAAAATAAATGTTTCCCATGTGTTTTAAACGTTGTAAAACTGTATTTCCTAAACTGTAGACACATTTACACCTGAATATTTATTTTAAACACACAATACGTCAACCTACAACCCATCATTTCATCTCATAATATTTTGGATGTTAAATTTAAGGTCTTGACAGTGCTGTTTTTCTCCAATTTATATTCACATAAGACAATCAGGGGTTTCATTCTATCACTGTGCTTCACTTCCTAAGTTGAGCACTGTATATAGACAGCCAGTGAATGGAAAACATTGGTGATGTGAATGAGTAATTGCTTGCCAGCTAGTCGACAGGGAGAGAGCTGACACAGGGTTGCACATATTTCATGAATAATGAGAGGAGTTTCAGCTCTGTGAAATCACTGTCTGTTGGGTCAGAAATTTCACATTAGTGGATTCATCAGAGCAGATCGGTGTCAGGGAGACATTCTTTCCTCAGGTAAACATACCTTTTGCTTCAATAAACTGTCATATCTTAGTTGTAAGTAGAGAGCAGGCCATCACACTTTTGTTAGCACACGTCTCAAACAGCAGCAGCACTTGTCTTTTAGGTTTACCTCTGTACAGCACGGCTTATCGGAAAGGGTAAACCGCGCCACAGTAAATGGAAATTTTGTATGTGCAAATATTTTAATATGTAGATTTAGTTAAAGAGAAGAATATACCTTCAGAGAGATTAATTTATAGAAAAGTAACCAGTACATTTAAAATATTAAGGCCTGAAATCATTCAAAACATATATAAAATTTCCATCTCTGTACACAAATTGTAATGTTTGACACTATAAAAACTTTTCTGTACAGTCAATATTTCAGCTTGGTGGGGTAAAATATATGTAACAACAAACAATCCAAGATCTAGCATGCTTCCAATAATAAGCTTAAAATGTCACATGATTATTTGGCATTGTTTTGTGCCATTTTCAAGGCGTATTCAACCTTTTATTGCATTGTAATAAATGCAACTGCATTAAAGTGGAAGTAAACCCATCGATATAACAGTCTAAAAAAAAAAGGCATGCCGTGAATGTTAACTGCACATTGGCTGTGCTCTCAACCAAACAGTCAAACCATCCAATGGCTGGTGTCATAACGGATCACATGTGCAGCACTGTGGCAGTTGAAGATTAAACAGAGGCAAAGATGGCAGCTTCCTTGGCTGAAAAAGATAGGGGGGTTTACTTCCACTTTAATAAAAAAAAGAAAGTTTATTTATTAAATGTTTGCATTGCAGAGCATTGCAACTATGATCTTGGCATCACAGAAGCAATGCACAGACTCCTGCTTTATATACATCCTAATTTCAGGCCTATAGAGCAGTATAGACTCTCTGTAACTGTATGGGGCTATAGGAAGTAAACAATGGAATAAAATGGACAGACAGAAAAAAATGTCCCTTGTTCCAACTTTAAATAAAAACCCACACATTTAGATATTGCTGAAATTGGCCAAAACAAAGTAAAACTTTCTCTATTATAATTAACATAAAATAGCATTGTCCCAATCACGAGTCATTACAACTTTGGCCAACTAATATACTTAAATTACCTTTTTTCACTAAACTCTACAGAAGCAATATTGGCTTCTACAAAGTAACAGCAGTATGGCAGCTGAACGGGTAGCCCTACATGGCAGGCAGCATTTGTCATTCCACCAGGAGAGGTTTTAAAGCTTTACTCAAGTCTTACAATTATTTAGTATTTGCAGCAAGTTCTCTCCTGCATACTCTCCAAAGTACTCTAATTTTCCTGCCCACTGTCATTACAGAAATACAAGTATCAGAAACTGCAGCAGCTACCCAACCTCCCACCCAACTATGCACCCAACTGTGCCTACCCAACTTCTTGCTGGAATGACTACATGCATACTTTTCATCCAGCCTCCTCACATCCATTCTGTAATTTCCTTCCTTTTTTATTTGCATAGTTAAATAGTTGGTAAAGTTTAATAAAGTCACTGTTCCATCCAATTTAACACAAGTGTGATTGTATGTGACTACTTTTGTTCCTATCCCTGTGCATTGTGTTCACTAAGAAAAATATCTTAAACTATTTTGAACCTATCTTCACTCTCCACTGACACCACCAACTGTGGAAGGGCATTCCACATCCTTACCACCCTTACTGTAAATAATCCCTTACACAGTTTAAGAATGGAACCATATTTTCTTGTATGGCTACGTGTCTTTTTTAGAGACCTGAGATTAAAAAGTCTCTCTCAGATTTGTATATTGCTATCATATCCCCTCTTAAGTTTATCTTCTCCAAGGAGAATAAGTTTGATGTTTGAAGTCATTCCCCATCATAGCTGAGATCCTCCATCCCCCTTATTGGCTTTGATGTCCTTCTCTGGACTCTCTCCAGTTCAAGCCCATCTTACAAAGTACCATGTGTGGATGTTTTCTGTAAGAGATGGGCATCATTTGTGGGCATGTTTGTGTTGCTGTTACTTATAGAGTTACTGTTACTTATAACTCAGTTACTCAGTGCCGTCTTATCTGTGCCTATCAGTGCCCATCAGTGCAGCCTATCAGTGCCCATCAGTGCTGCCTCATCAGCGCATATCAATGAAGGAGAAAAATTACCTGTTTACAAAATTTTATAACAAACTATGAAACATGATTTTTTTTTTTTAATTTTCAATTTTTTTTGTTTGGGCAACATGGCTCGGCTGCGCGAATCGCCGCTATGGTACGTCGGTACCATAAACGGCCACGAGGGGGCGCCTGCGCACCCCCCGTTTACTCCCAGAGCCTATGCGTGTGCCCGGCGGTCTCGATCACTGCCGGGCTCCCGCAATCGCTCTGGGCACACGGAGAACCGGGAGCTGTGTGTGTAAACTGAGGAGTGAACTGACAGATCGTCTGTTCATACACAGTATAAACAGTGATCTGTTAGTTTCCCTACACAGTCCTAACCCCCCTTCAGTTATAACACGTACTAGGACACTCATTAACCCCTTCACGGCCCCCTAGTTTTAACCCCTTCACTGCCAGTGTCATTTTTACAGTAATCAATGCAATTTTAATCACACTGATCGCTGTATTAATGCCAATGGTCCCAAAAATGTGTCAAAATTGTCTGACGTGTCCGCCATAATGTCGAATTCATGATAAAAATTTCTGATTGCCGCCATTACTAGTAAAAAATTTTTTTTTATAATAAATATGCCATAAAACTATCTCCTATTTTGTAGACGCTATAACTTTTGCGTAAACCAATCAATAAACGCTTATTGCATTTTTTTTTTTACCAAAAATATGTGGAAGAATACGTTTCAGCCTAAACTGAGGAAAAAAATGTTTTATATATTTTTTGGGGATATTTATTATAGCAAAAAGTAAAAAATTATTATTTTTTTTCCAAATTGTCACTCTTTTTTTGTTTATAGTGCAAAAAATAAAAACCGCAGAGGTGATAAAATACCACCAAAAGAAAGCTCTATTTGTTAGAAAAAAAGGACGTCAATTTTGTTTGGGAGCCACGTCGCCGACCGCGCAATTGTCATTTAAAGTGATTCAGTGCCAAATCGCAAAAAGTGGTCTGGTCTTTGGCCAGCAAAATGGTCCAGGGCTTAAGCGGATTAATGATGCAAATCCTCAAACAATCCATATTAATTCCAGGTTGTAATGCAACAAAATGAAAAATGCCAAGGGGGTGAATACTTTTGCAGTTTTAGTTTAGTTCATCTCGACACAGAATTGTGCTGCGCATGCGTAGCTCAGTGTACAGAAAAGAATTTCATAAAAACAGAAGGCAACATCTTTTCCTGAAGAAATGTTAGCTCTACTTTAGGTGTACTTCCACCTCTACAACAAATTTTTAATTAACGAAGGAAGAAATTTGGGGCAATAAACTTTTTCTGGTATTAACCTATTACTTTTGCACTACATTTGAATGCTGCATGTTAAAATTTTGCACCATGGCACATTAAAGCATTTGTAAAAATAAAAAACGTTTTTTCCTTTATTTTAGGTAAAATATGAAAGGGTTAAAACCTCTGCCAGGTTGTTATTCCTTTCTGGGTCTCTGCTGTGAAATTCATTCTTTGTGTTCTGGTAATCACTGACATAAGGACAGAAATTACATGCAAGTATTCATGCTACAAATGGGCGCTAAATTTTTCCACTGAATTAGAAATTTAAATAAAAAATAAAACCTGGTGCATAGTAAGTAATTACAGTGTTTTGAAAAAGTATTCCTACCCCTTGACATTTTCCATATTTTGTCATGTTACAACCAAAAACCTGAATGTATTTTATTGGGATTTTATGTAGTAAACCAAGACTAGGTGGCATATAATTGTGAAGTTGAAAGAAAATTATAAATCACATTGTTATAGAAATTAATATCTGAAAAGTGTGGTGTGCATTTGTATTCAGCCCCCTTTACTCTGATACCCCTAACTAAAATCTAGTGGAACCAATTGCCTTCAGAAGTCACCTCATTAGTAAATAAAATCCACCTGTGTGTAATTTATTCTCAGTATAAATACAGCTGTTCCGTGAAGCCCTCAGAGGTTTGTTAGAGAACCTTAGTTCTCAAACAAAAACAAACACCATCATGAAGGCCATAAAGTAGTGGAGAAGTTTAAAGCAGGGTTAGGTTTTAAAAAAACATCCCAAACTTTGAACATCTCACAGAGCACTGTGCAATCCATCATCAGAAAATGGAAAGAGTATGGCACAACTGAAAACCTACCAAGATATGGCCGTCCACCTAAACAGACAGGCCAGGCAAGGAGAGCATTAATCAGAGAAGCATCCAAGAGGCCCATGGTAACTCTGGAGGAACTGCAGAGATCCACAGCTCCGGTGGGAAAATCTGTCCACAGGACAACTATTAGTCGTGCACTCCACAAATCTGTCCTTTATGAAAGAGTGGCAAGAAGAAAGCCATTGTTGAAAGAAAAACCTTAAGAAGTCCTGTTAGCAGTTTGTGAGAAGCCATGTGGGGGACACAACAAGCATGTGGAAGAAGGTGCTCTGGTCAGATGAGGCCAAAATTAAATTTTTTGGCCTGAAAGCAAAACGCTATGTGTGGTGGAAAACTAACACTGCACATCCCCCTGAACACACTATCCCCACCATGAAACATGGTGCTGGCAGCAGCATGTTGTGGGGATGCTTTTTTTCCGCAGGGGTAGGGAAGTTGGTCAGAGTTGATGGGAAGATGGATGGAGACAAATACAGGGCAATCTTTGAAGGAAACCTGTTATGCCCTGTACACAGGGTCGGAAATTCCGTCGGAAAAGCTCCGATCGGATTATGTTGTTGGAAAATCTGATCATGTGCGGACTTTTTCCCGTCGGATATTCAGACAGAAAAAATTTGAAAGCAGGACTTAAAATGTTCCGCCCAAAAAATCCGATTAGACCTTTTCCGATCGTTTGTAGAGAATTCCACGCATGCTCAGATCAAATTATGAAACCAAAGCTATTGGCTACTAGCCTCTACATAGTTCCGTCGTACGCAATGAACGTCACTACGTTCCGAACAATCGGATTTTCTGACAACTTTGTCCGATCGTGTGTATGCAACACCAGTTTCGGACAAAATCCGTCTGAAAAAATCAGATGGATTTTGTGGTCGGAATGTCCGACCGTGGGTACGGGGCATTAGAGTCTGCAAAAGACTTGAGACTGGGGCGGAGGTTCACCTTTCAGCAGGACAACGACCCTAAACATACAGCCAGTACTACAATGGAATGGTTTAGATCAAAGCATATTCATGTGTTAGAATAGCCCAGTCAAAGTCCAGACCTAAATCCAATTGAGAATCTGTTCCAAGACTTGAAAATAGCTGTTCACAAACGCTCTCCATCTAATCTGACAGAGCTTGAGCTATTTTGGAAAGAAGAATGGGCAAAAATGTTACTTTCTAGATGTGCAAAGCTGGTATTAGTGGAAATGAACAGTAAAACATTTTAAAAAGGAAAATTCACATTTAACCACCTCCCATCCGCGCTATAGCCGAAAGACGGCTACAGCGTGGACCTAATTTGCCGGGAGGGTGTCCATGGACGTCCTCATGTTATCGAGCGGCCTGCGCGCCCCCTGCAGGGAGCGCGCGGCTCGCTCTGTGATCAGCGAGTATATGAGAAGAAGGAGAAAAAAAAAGCAGATCACCAGTGGCTGTCATCAGGATATCGGTCCCGATCAAGGGGCATGCTCATCTCTGCCACCTGTGCCAACTAACAGTGCCACCTAACAGTACAAAACAGTCTTGCCTACCAGTGCCCACCAGTGCCACCTGCCAGTGCCCACAGTGCCACCCATCAGTGCCCACAGTGCCACCCATCAGTGCCCACAGTGCTACCCATCAGTGTCACCTACCAGTGCTGCCCATCAGTGTCACCTACCAGTGCCAATCAGTGTCATCTACCAGTGCCCATCAGTGTTACTTACCAGTGCCCATCAGTGCCACCTATCACTGCCACCTATCAGTGCCACCCATCAGTGCCCATCAGTGCCATCTTATCTGTGCCCATCAGTGTCACTTACCAGTGCCCATCAGTGCCACCCATCAGTGCCATCTTATCTGTGCCCATCAGTACTGCCTTATCTGTCCCAATCAGTGCCATCTTATCTGTGCCTATCAGTGCCCATCAGTGCAGCCTATCAGTGCCCATCAGTGCTGCCTCATCAGCGCATATCAAAAAAGGAGAAAAATTACCTGTTTGCAAAATTTTATAACAAACTATGAAACATGATTTTTTTTTTTTAATTTTCAATTTTTTTTGTTTGGTTAACAAAAAATAAAAACCCCAGCAGTGATTAAATACAACCAAAAGAATGCTCTATTTGTTTGAAAAAAATTATAAAAATTTAATTTGGGTACAGCATTGTATGACCGCGCAATTGTCATTCAAAGTGCATCAGCGCTGAAAGCTGAAAATTGGTCTGAGCAGGAGGGGGTTTAAGTGCCCAGTAAGGAAGTGGTTAAAATACTTGATTATTCTTTGTTGTTACTGTTACTGTTGTTAAGTTGCCAACAGGGTCTAGTTAAAGCTCAACTCTAGGAAATGTAAATTTTCTTTTGTTTTGTTTTGTTTTGGATAAAGTGGGGAGGAGTTCAAATTTCGATAAGACTTTATTTCTGTTTGTGCCATCAATTAGGAAGCCTTATTCCTGTTAAGGTACTGACAGCAATACAAATTTTGTCAGAGGCTCTAACTCCCTCTCTACCATAATTATAATTTTTTTCTTATGTAGCACTGATATTTTTGCCTATTAATGCTTTACAATGTAAGTCTATGAACAATATTATAGCTTAGTATTTGGCGCCATCTAGCGGCCAATACAAGGAAATGGACTTCAATTATTTTCCTTTTCTATAGTGTTAGAAAGATAACAGGAAGTGACTGTTTACACTTTTGCTGTGACCTATCTACCCAGAATGCCAGGTGACCTACCCATGATCACCCTGTACTGAACTGCATGCTGGGTAGGCTATAAAAGTGTCCACACCGCCATTTACTTTCCCTTCTGGATGCATGGCCTGCCTGTAAGGACCTGTGAGGGGGGTCTCCAGAGAGCACAGCCTACAGCCACTGCAGAGCGGAACAATTGCAGACTCTGCCATTCACCTGATCGCTGGAGAGACTGAGTGACCGGATCAGGAAGGATCCAGAGACACCTGTCGGAGCATCAGAGGGACCCAGTTCATCTTGCAGAGCAGAACGGTGTGACGGAGCAAGACAGGGTGCACCGGAGCAGAACTGTCACATTCTTCAGATCCAGTTTGTTGAGAGGGCTGTTGCCCACAGTTTATTACGCACTTGCATACACTTAGACTTCAACATAGTGTTGCTGGGACCTGTAGTCCCACGGAGGAGGATCTAATAGTGACTGCGTTTAAGAAGGCCTCCAGCACCATTCAAAAATATCTTAAAGACATCAGTCTCAAAAGTCCCGAGATGGAAAAGAAGCAGCAGGGGGCTAAGGAAAAAAGAAAGAGCGGGAGAAACAAAGAGCAGAGCAGGCTGAAATATCCAGACTAGAAGTGGACCAGGAAAGGTCTGGGGCTGCAGACATCACTTCATTCCAGAGAGATATTACACAAATCCCAACAAAAACAGAAATGGCTGAGATGTTTTCCAAACTAGAAAACTCAATTAAAATGGAAATTTCCAATATCAGAGGGGATATGGGCGTCTTGTTAAAAAGAGTGGAGATAGTGGAGGAACTAACAACAATACAAACAAAAGAAAATATGGAACTCAGAACGCAGATGGGAAAACTGCAAACTAGCCAAAGAGACATGATCTACAAAATGGAATATATGGAGGACCAGAGTAGAAGACAAAATTTAAGGATCAGGTCTCTTCCTGAACAGAGGGGGGAAGACCTCAAAGAGAAAATGGAAAGCATTTTTAAACCATTACTGGGTTTAGGTGAGGATACTTAGAGTTAAAAATCGACCGGGTCCATCGCATTAGGAAACCAGCTGGCTTGAGAGAGGAAGTCCCCAGAGATGTGCTCATTAGGTTTCATTCCTACGATGAAAAATCCCAAATCTGGAGTAAACTCAGAGGAAACCCTCTTAAGTTCGAGTCAACTGAACTACAGGTTTTTTCCGATCTCTCAGCAGGAACTCTGGCAAGGAGAAGACAGATGAGGCCCTTGCTGGACAGCTTAAGGTCCTTAAACATGAAATACAGTTGGGGATTCCCCACAGCCCTGATCGTTATTAACGCAGGGAGAACATTCCGTTTGAAGTTTATGGATGAGTTACAGAATTTCTGTCAAGAGTTGGGGATTCCTATCCCCGGAATTCCTATTACCCGGAACTAAAATAATAAACCCCGGAGTGAGGGTGGAGGGGAGGGGGCGGGGGAGGGGGGGAGATGATCCAGAGGAAAGGGTAAGAAAAGGGGGAAGGATTTTTTTTTCTTCCCCTTCCCCTACATATAGGGAATGGATTAAACAAGTGTGGGTAGAGGCGTGGGGCAGATGCTGGCTGGGGGAAACTTGGGGGGATATATGTGGGCCTGGTGGACTCCCCCCCTTAAAGGGGGTGGGGGAGGGGGGAGACTCTACTACAGACCGCTGGAGCCGGAGTTCCACTCTGAAGGTGCAGTAGACAGGAGGGATCTCTAAGGGATGCCTCGCTGCTTACATAGGGTCGAAATTAGACCAAGGGAGGGGGGAGGGGTTAAGGGGGGGGGAAGGATTATGGTTTGGGGGTGGAGGGGGGAGGGGGGAGAAAGGATTCTAGTTAGGGGGGAGGGGGTGGAGGGGGGTAGGAAAGGAGGGTTCAAGGCCGTCCCAGCCTTACAAGAACGAATAAGCCGGATCAGAGTGAATAAGTCCTGTCATTTGAATGTTTTATACTATGGAATATGTCTGGCAGGGACTTGAAGTTAATCACATATAATGTGAAGGGGCTCAATTCACAGGTTAAGAGGTATAAGATACTGAAGGAATTAAAGTCATATCAGGCACAGGTTGTATTTACCCAGGAGACGCACATATCCCAAGAAAGTAATATCAGAATCCTTTCCCATGAGTATCCGTTGTGGTTCCAAGGAGATACCCCAACTAGAGGGGCTAAGGGGGTGGCTATTGGGCTTGCGAGAAGTATCAAATTTGAATATATGGATAGGCTGGTAGATCCTGAAGGTAGGTTTTTGTTCTTAAAAGGTATAATAGGCGAAAATATTCTAACATTGGCGAATATATATAGCCCTAATAAAAACCAGACTGGATTCTTATCACAGGTACTGGGCCATTTAGCGATTTTTCGCTCTGGCAAAGTTATTTTAGCAGGGGACCTAAACTTTGGTAGGGACCCTAAGATGGATTCAACATCAAAGGCTCAGACCTTGAACACCCGCCAGTTAAAAAAGATCAAACAAAAACTTAGGAAAGACCAGCTAATAGACGTGTGGAGGATGCAGCACCCGGATACTAGGGACTATACTTTTTTTTCCCCAGTACACGGGACACATTCCCGCCTAGACTATTTTTTTGTTGAACATAAATTTCTGGACCAGGTAGTAGAGTCGCAGATCGAGATAATGACCCTCGGACCACGCCCCCTTGTCGATGTCTATTAGACTCCCTGGAATCCAAAAGCGTCCAAGCGAATGGTGCCTTAATGACGGCTTACTGGCAGAAGCCGCCACTGAGGAAATTATAAGGAGGGAAATATTATCCTTTTTCGAAATAAATGATACTGGAGAAATATTACCGGCATCCTTGTGGGAAGCACACAAATCATATATGAGGGGGATTTTTATCTCAATCGGAGCGGGGAAAAAAAAAATTAAAAAGGGAGCTTAGAGTGAAACTGATAGAAGAAATCCATAACCTTGAACAAGAACATAGGGACGAAAAAACGCGAAGACAAGATACCCTTCACAGATTGCTAAATAAAAGAGAAGAATTAAAAACGGAAATGGATTTAGATGCAAGGAAATGGTTCCACAAACTAGATACTGACCGCTATAAATGGGGTAACAAAAGTAGCAAATATCTAGCAAAAATGTTAAAAAGCAAGAGAGAGATTAATTATATCGATAAAATACAAAGTAAAGTGGGGTCAATGGTAAATGTAACCAAAGATATAGCCAACAAGTTTAAAATCTATTATGAATCCCTCTATGATGTGAAAACAAAAGGTCAGACTACACAAGCCCAGTCAGAAGATTCCCGAAATTTTATTAGAGACAGCTTGGTCCCCTCTTTAACACTGGAAGACAGCTCCAATATGGACAGGCCTATAACTGAACAGGAAATATTCAAAGCTTTGAAGAGTTCCCCTGCTGGCAGGAGCCCGGGACCGGATGGTTTTACATTGGCTTATTTTAAGAGATTTGGAGATATCTTGGTCCCTAGACTCTGCCAGTATTGGAACCAGCTAGGGGGGGAGTGTGGAATGGGTAAAGAAGCGTTAATGGCTTCAATAACATTGATACTGAAGGAAGGGAAGGATAAAACGCTGTGTTGGAGCTACAGTCCTATTGCTCTACTAAACGTGGACACTAAGCTCTTCGCGAAAGTATTGGCTAATAGAATTAAAACTAAGATGCCCGACCTGGTACATCCAGATCAGGCTGGGTTAGTGGCGGGAAGAGAGGGAAGAGACAATGGGATAAGGGCACTCTTGTTAATGCAGGCGAGTAGGAGGAGTGGTGTCCCCAGTCTATTCCTGTCGATGGACGCTGAGAAGGCGTTCGACAGGATAGACTGGGGACATATGTTTACAACACTGGAGGTCATGGGAGTGGGACCAAGGATGAGGAGTTGGATAAGGACACTATATGACTTCCCTCAGGCGAAGGTTAAGGTGAACGGTCTACTTTCATCCGCCTTCGTCATGAAGAACGGTACACGTCAGGGCTGTCCTCTGTCCCCTCTTCTATTTGTGCTAGCATTAGAACGCTTGCTCTCCACCATACGGAAAATGCCCGATATAGGGGGGATCAAGGTGGGAGATGAGGAACACAAGTTAGCCGCATTT
This sequence comes from Lithobates sylvaticus, assembly GCA_028564925.1. NCBI lineage: Eukaryota > Metazoa > Chordata > Amphibia > Anura > Ranidae > Lithobates > Lithobates sylvaticus. Next base: position 295,498,153 of record CM053026.1, read on the forward strand.
GCGGATGACGTACTTTTTTTTTTTAACTAACCCCCGGATCACCCTACCCAACCTACTTAAAGTCCTAAAAATATACGGCCATATGTCAAATTTTAAAATTAACCTCACTAAATCGGAGATTCTGAATATCAATTTAAGACAATCAGAGGTAGCCCATTTAACAAAAGAATTTCAATTCCCCTGGACCAGGTAGTAGAGTCGCAGATCGAGATAATGACCCTCGGACCACGCCCCCTTGTCGATGTCTATTAGACTCCCTGGAATCCAAAAGCGTCCAAGCGAATGGTGCCTTAATGACGGCTTACTGGCAGAAGCCGCCACTGAGGAAATTATAAGGAGGGAAATATTATCCTTTTTCGAAATAAATGATACTGGAGAAATATTACTGGCATCCTTGTGGGAAGCACACAAATCATATATGAGGGGGATTTTTATCTCAATCGGAGCGGGGAAAAAAAAATTAAAAAGGGAGCTTAGAGTGAAACTGATAGAAGAAATCCATAACCTTGAACAAGAACATAGGGACGAAAAAACGCGAAGACAAGATACCCTTCACAGATTGCTAAATAAAAGAGAAGAATTAAAAACGGAAATGGATTTAGATGCAAGGAAATGGTTCCACAAACTAGATACTGACCGCTATAAATGGGGTAACAAAAGTAGCAAATATCTAGCAAAAATGTTAAAAAGCAAGAGAGAGATTAATTATATCGATAAAATACAAAGTAAAGTGGGGTCAATGGTAAATGTAACCAAAGATATAGCCAACAAGTTTAAAATCTATTATGAATCCCTCTATGATGTGAAAACAAAAGGTCAGACTACACAAGCCCAGTCAGAAGATTCCCGAAATTTTATTAGAGACAGCTTGGTCCCCTCTTTAACACTGGAAGACAGCTCCAATATGGACAGGCCTATAACTGAACAGGAAATATTCAAAGCTTTGAAGAGTTCCCCTGCTGACAGGAGCCCGGGACCGGATGGTTTTACGTTGGCTTATTTTAAGAGATTTGGAGATATCTTGGTCCCTAGACTCTGCCAGTATTGGAACGAGCTAGGGGGGGGAGTGTGGAATGGGTAAAGAAGCGTTAATGGCTTCAATAACATTGATACTGAAGGAAGGGAAGGATAAAACGCTGTGTTGGAGCTACAGTCCTATTGCTCTACTAAACGTGGACACTAAGCTCTTCGCGAAAGTATTGGCTAATAGAATTAAAACTAAGATGCCTGACCTGGTACATCCAGATCAGGCTGGGTTAGTGGCGGGAAGAGAGGGAAGAGACAATGGGATAAGGGCACTCTTGTTAATGCAGGCGAGTAGGAGGAGTGGTGTCCCCAGTCTATTCCTGTCGATGGACGCTGAGAAGGCGTTCGACAGGATAGACTGGGGACATATGTTTACAACACTGGAGGTCATGGGAGTGGGACCAAGGATGAGGAGTTGGATAAGGACACTATATGACTTCCCTCAGGCGAAGGTTAAGGTGAACGGTCTACTTTCATCAGCCTTCGTCATGAAGAACGGTACACGTCAGGGCTGTCCTCTGTCCCCTCTTCTATTTGTGCTAGCATTAGAACGCTTGCTCTCCACCATACGGAAAATGCCCGATATAGGGGGGATCAAGGTGGGAGATGAGGAACACAAGTTAGCCGCATTTGCGGATGACGTACTTTTTTTTTTTAACTAACCCCCGGATCACCCTACCCAACCTACTTAAAGTCCTAAAAATATACGGCCATATGTCAAATTTTAAAATTAACCTCACTAAATCGGAGATTCTGAATATCAATTTAAGACAATCAGAGGTAGCCCATTTAACAAAAGAATTTCAATTCCCATGGAGGGAGAATATTAAATATTTAGGGGTAAGACTGGCAGCTACACTAAGAAAGACATATTTGATAAACTACATCCCCTTGCTGGACCAGATCAAAAACGAAACAAAAAAGTGGACAATGAATTCGCTGTCATGGCTAGGAAAAATGAATGCAGTGAAAATGATCATTGCACCAAAAATAAATTATAAGTTTCAAATGCTTCCACTAGCAATCCCCAAGGTCTATTTCAGGACCTTAAAAAGCATTGTTTCTAAATTTATCTGGTCCAACAAGAAGCCGCGGATAGCAGCAGAAATTCTGACAAGGGAAAAGAAACTGGGGGGACTCGCCCTGCCCGATTTTGAAAAATACTTCAACGCTATAGCTCTCTCACGAGTCACTGAATGGACAAAAGAGGGGGAAAAAAAGAGATGGGTAAATCTAGAAAATACACTCAGCAACACGCACTTGGGTCTTGTTATATGGAATCCACCTAAATTTAGGGCAATAGGAGCAGAAACGCACGATATCACTTGGGTAACACTGAAAGCATGGGATAATTTGTTTAGAAACAATAGTTGGGAATATAATTCCCCGTTGATTTATTTAAAAAATAATATTTATTTTGAGCCGGGAAGAAGTAAACTATGGGGTAACTGGATCAAAAAAGAAGATGCACGGTTAAGGGACATTATTAAACACGGTAAAATAAGCACTTTCTATGAATTAAGCCAAGCGAGGGATCTGCTATCGATTGACACCTGGAGGTAGGCCCAATTGAAGCATTTCGTAGAGAGATTACCCCAGCCAATTAGAGGGGGGGAAGATTATACCGAAATGGAGAGAATATGTATGCGTTCCTCAACCAAAAATAATATTTCACGCATATATAAAATCCTAATAAGAGAAGGTGTTATGGGAGTCCCTCCGGGTGTCAAAAGATGGCAAAATGAATTAGGAACCCCTTGTAATAGATGTTATAGATGTGATAAGATATTTAAGTTAATGCACGGAGCAGCGTTGGATATCAAAACCATAGAAGTTAATTACAAATGTATTTCGGGTTGGTATATAACCCCAGTTAAGATGAGTAAATATCAAAAGGACAGAACCCCCGAATGTTGGAGAGGTTGCGGCGATATTGGTACTATGGCACATATATGGTGGAACTGCCCCATCATTAAAAAAATTTGGAAACAAATCCTAGAATTAATTAAAAAGATAACAAATCAAAATATACCTGAAGAGCCATGGGTGGTGCTGTTCCATGGGAATGATATTCCCCTGAGGCAATATCAAGGTTCCCTAGTCCCCACCCTCCTAGATGAGGCAAAAAAATTAATTCCTAAAAAATGGATGGAAACGGAGAGCCCGCAAATAGGAGAGTGGATAGCCCGAGTGAATATACAACAAAGATTGGAAAAAACAGAACCAAAAGGGGCAGAGGAAACTAGAGAAGAGGAAGAGGAGGGAAGGTGGTATTGCTGAAACAAATTTAAAAAATCATGGAGATATTACGAAGAGATAACCAGATAAGTAGAGAGTCCCCTGAGCATGTAGCAATGACTTGCCCTTAAGCAGAAAAAAAAGGAAAAGTCCGCCAGAAGATACAGGACTAATCTGATCCACTTAGGTGAGAGATGTAAGGAGTAACTTGTAAGGTAGGGATGGGGGGTGGGGGAATGGGTGGGAGGGATTATTGGAATTGCTGGATGTGTATGAGGTGGAGGCTTTTTATGTCCGATCCTCGTTTGTCTCTATGTCTGTGTAAAAATTTTGAAATAAATAAAGATTTAAAAAAAAAAAAAAAAAAAGAAGGCCTCAAGCCTGTCATTCACTACACTTTACCACTGTGTTTTACCAGAGGCAGTTACAAGTGTATTACACCACAGGAACAGTTCCCGTATTAATTTCAAGTTAACCCTTGTTATTCCACTGTTGGATTACAAATTGTTACAAACACTACTAGCTAGCAGAAGAAAGAAGATCAAAGACTGCATCTTGTATTGCAAGGCCTTGCACCTTTATTAACCACTTCCGGACCGCCTCCTGCACATTTACGTCGGCAGAATAACACGGCTGGGCAAAAGCACGTACCAGTACATCCCCTTTAATTGCCCAGCCGTGGGTCCTAAGCTCTGTGACCGCGGCCACGGGACCAGCGCTGAAGACAGAGCTGAAGAACGGGAAGAGGTCTGTGTAAACAAACCTCTCCCCGTGCTTCCTACACTGCCTGTCACTGATCGGCTGTTCCCTGTCATCGGCAAAGCCGATCAGTGACGTCAGACGTAAAGCCACACCCCCCTACTGTGAAAAAAACACACACGTCACAGACATAACCCCTCCCTGCCCCCTAGTGGTTAACTCTTTCACTGCCAGTGTCATTTATACAGGAATCCATGCATTTAAATAGCATTGATTGCTGTATAAATGACAATGGTCCCAAAAATGTCCGATGTGTCTGCCATAATGTCGCAGTCACAATAACAATCACTGATCGCCGCCATTACTAGTAAAAAAAAAATATTAATAAAAATGCTATAAAACTATCCCCTATTTTGTAAACGCTATAACTTTTGCGCAAACCAATCAATAATCGCTAATTGCGATTTTTTTTTACCAAAAATATGTAGAAGAACGTATCGGCCTAAACTGAGGAAAAAAAATCTTTTTTTATATATTTTTTGCGCAAAAAATAAAAAAATAAAAACTGCATAGGCGATCAAATACCACCAAAAGAAAGCTCTATTTGTGGGAAAAAAAGGACGCCAATTTTGTTTGGGAGTCACGTCGCACAACCACGCAATTGTCAGTTAAAGCGACGCAGTGCCGAATAGCAAAAAGGGGCCTGGTCCTTTGGCTGCAAATTGGTCCGGGGATTAAGTGGTTAAAGTAGGGGGAGCTCCCTTGTAGTTGTGTTGTGCCATATTTATCATTTTCATTCCTATATTCACCAGAGTATGCTGGAAGTGGGAAGGTGCCCAGAGTAAGGCCACTTGCCACTCTGAGCACTAGTCCCAATTGGAGTCACATTCCCAGAGGTCATCTAAGAAAACTGTGCAGACACAATCTATTGTCTATACTTCGTGCTTCATGCTGTTACACTATGTTGGTGTGACAGTACAAATGTTGTAGTTATTATTTCACACTAACCTCAGTAAAAATACGTTTTTTGGTTAAGTACTTTGGTGTGGAGTGCTATTCCTTTTCCTACAGGTGGAGCACTGGATACCCAGGTAATAACAAAGGTATACTGTTATTATATTGTATATTGTGGGGTTATCCTTCACCATTAGCTCCACACCAACATTGCACCACAGCTGTGTCAAGGGGACTGAGCCAAGTCAGTGGGGGTTCACTTGCAGAGTACAGTCCCAAACAAATTTAGCAGCTCTTTCGGGGTTCAATGCTACACTTACATTAAATTAAATATCCTCAGTGGGGCCACAGATGGCAATAAAAGCTTGGTCTAAAAAAATGTAGACCTAGTCTTTTTTTTTACATTCACTTCTCTTTCCCCGCTCTATTTGAACATAAATTGAAAATTTGGACATAAGTTGGGCTTTACCAAGGTATGGTAAAGATAACCAGCCATGAGTTGCAACTCATGTAAACAAATAAAAATGTTGTATGATACTAAGACATCTATGCAACGATCTTGTTTAATTTGATCACATCCTTTGTGGTTTTTTTAATACCGTATATACTCGAGTATAGGCCGACCCGAATATAAGCCGAGGCACCTAATTTTACCACAAACAACTGGGAAAACTTATTGACTCGAGTATAAGCCTAGGGTGAGAAATGCGCAGCTACTGTAAGTGGAAAAGAGGGTCAACGATGCCCATTTGCAGCCTCACTGTGCCCATGCAGATGGACACAGTTGACCGATTTGGGGCCCTGTATCTCAGGGTCACTTAGTGCTAGGAACCCCATCTGTAGATATGTTGTAGTGCTAATTACACTGAGTTGGAATACAACATTTGGGGTTCCTAGCACCAAGTGTCCCCGAGATATGGGGCCCCAAATTCGGGTCAGAAAATCTCAAGCACTTTTCTGCAGCAGAAAATGACATTTTCTGAACCGACTTTGGGGCCCTGTATCTCGGGGCCACTTAGTGCTAGGAACCCCATACGGGGCCCCAAAGTCGGGTCGGAATTTTTTTTTTTTCTGCAGGAAAGTGCTTGACTCGAGTATAAGCCGAGGGGGGCACTTTCAGCACAAAAAAATGTGCTGAAAAACTCGGCTTATACTCGAGTATATACGGTAACTAAGGAACGCAAATGCATTTTCACTTCTTGTTGTTGTGCCACATTTAATTGACATATTTCAAGTCAAGTCATACATTGTGGATGATCTACAAGGTTTACATTGGTCATTTTTGTCTCTAGCTTGATAAATTGTTTCAGAACAGAAAAGATCTTATTTATTCATACTCCAACAAACAGATTACACAATTTTATTTTTCTATCTTCTACTTTTCTGGGCTGAAACAACTTTAACACAGCAAACTGACAGCTAAATACATTCTGGGAATTGAAAAAAAAAGGAGTTCTTCAAACTTCTCTTTTCTTCACATTTTTTCAAAATTTCTGAATCAATTAATGGTGTTTTTGAAAGATTGGACATCTGTAGGCAATAAGAAATGTCTAATTTCTTAGAAAAAATATGATTTGTTTGATTTATAGTGGCATAAAGCTATTCTGGTATTAGTGGAGATACAGGGCAGTGCATGATGCAGCCAATGACTAATTGTTCACATTGTTAATGTTTCCAGGGCTTTGTGCTGATAAAACCTAATGTTATCAATGCGCTGATGTTAAGAACACATTGGAACGTTAGTGTTTCAGTTTTTGTGCTATTTTTGCATCATAAATTTTCTGCTGACACAAAGTCTGACACATCTGACTAAATGTTATTTCTGTAATAAATAGCTGAAAGTGTTTTTCAGCTTTGTTACATTAGTTTCCTTAAACTTATTTTCACATATCAGCTAACAGAGGTCATACTTCAATTCACTAGTGTATAATTATTTTCAGGTAATATACCGTACTTAGGTTATTTTTTATCTTATAAATAGTCTATCAAAAAGGACAGCTCATTTTGTTATGAGAAAAAGTGGAAGAACAACAGAAAATTCTGCACCTTCACAAAAGTAGAAAAAAATAGCATGATCTTCAGTCCTAACGCTTTAACCTAAAATGCACCCTTAACACTTATGCCCTAGAACCTAACCCATAAAAAACTCTTAAAACTTTCCCTACATTCACACCTATGCATTTTTTAGAGCGTTTTGCAGTATGCAGAAACACACTACAGTTTATTTATAATGGCTTCCTATGGTACACGTTCACATCTATGCGTTTTGCAGCCGGTGCATTTTTGGAAAGTGTTGGTGACTTTTTTTCCCATGTTTTGCATGTAATAGACTTCAATAGAGTCGCGTTTGTGATGCAAATTTTGATGCGTTTTGTTTTTTTCTTTCCCTTTCAAAACACTGTATATAGCTGGTTGCTAAGGAGCAGGCCAGGAAGCCGTCCACCACATCCTTAACAACCAATGAGTCATAAGCTGAATGTAAAAAAAAAGAATTGCAAAAAAAATTGTGAAAAAAGACCCTTCGGGGCTGGTATGGATTTGGAGGGGACTCCCCTCAAAAAAATGGCATGGTATCACCCCAAAATCGATAGCAGACCCTTATCCAAGCATGCAGCTTGGCAGGTCAGGAAAGGGAGGGGACGAACGAGCATCCCCCTCCTGAACCATACCAGGCCGCATGCCCTCAACATTGGGGGGTCGTGATGGGGACAAGGGCCTTTTTCCGACAACTCGGTGGTGGTTGGGGGGGTCTGTGAGCAGGGGCTTATTGGAATTTGGAAGCCCTCTACCCATTCACCCAGAAAAAGCAGTGTAGAGACAGTTTTTGACAAGTCCTTTATTAAAAATGAAGAATGTCCCCCATCACAGCCCCAACGTGTCTTCTTCCTCTGGCATTCTCCCTCTGGTGGTTTCTTCTCCCTCCGCTGTCTTTGCCCTCCAGTGGTTTCTTCTCCTTCCAGTGGTTTCTTCTCCCTCTTCTCCCTCCGGTGAGGTCTTCTTCCTTCACCGCTGCTGACCTGCTAAAAAAAATGTCTTCCTCTGACACTGGCAGCCTCTGTTGTGTTGGCTCCGCTATCTGCCATTTCTTGTATAGTCATGGGGCATCGCCATCTGGTGATGTCACCCAGAGATCTCCCCCCTGGTGACATCACAGGCCATCACAGGGGGCGGGTTCTCTGGGTGACGTCACCGAAGGGCCTGGTATGGACCTGGGGGGGACTCCACGCCATTTAAAAAAACAATAATTTTGCGGGCAATTTTTTTTTTTTACATTCAGCTGTCAGCGGGTAACTACATGAGAGCTGATGACTCATCAGTGGTTAAGGACATGGCAGCCAGCTTCCCAGCCCCCTCATTAGCAACCAGCTATATACAGTGTATTTACAGTGTGTTTAAGAACAAAAAAAGAACAAAAAAAAAACATAAAACACAAAATGGATGAAAACTGCATGCAAAAATGCATCAAAAATGAGGGTTTAAAAATGCAAGATGCACCGCAAAACATGCCTAAAAAACACATCAAGAGCAGTCCACATGGATGTGAACCTAGACTTAACCCCAAACAGTTCCCCCTATTAATTCTTAACACCCCTAACACTTAACCTTAACTAAATTCTGATTGAAAAAGTCACCTTATATGTTACAAATCAAGGGGAGAATGAAGATTTGCAGTCCAAGGACCACGGCTATGGAACGCTCTACCTACGAACATCCGCTTAGAAAAAGACCATCGGGCCTTCAGGAAAAAACTCAAGACCCACCTCTTCTAAGAAGGAATCAACCCAGGTCGGATCAAGTGCCTCGAGGCGATTCAGTTTGCAGTTACAGCGCTATACAAATCTTTCATTCATTCATTCATTCATTACAAACATAAATAAAGTAATAAATGTCTAAAAAATATGAACGTAAAGGGTGAACAAAAGGGCAGAGGGGAACTGTGATGTGAAGAGGTGGGGGATTGAATAAATTGATGTACTCAATGGACTGTGATGTAAGGGGGTAGGATGTGAAGGCTTGTTGGTAGTATCTAGCTTTTCAATCAGACTACACTAAAAGGACATGACGGGTATTAAATAAAAGGAAAATATGTAATTAGATAAATTTGTTTTTGGTACTAAGAGTCCAGAATACTGGGAACAAGAAAATGCTGCAGCTCCTAAAAAGTTGAAAAAGAAACAAATTATGCTGTACAACAAATCAGCCAATAGGGACAGTTCACACCAGAACTCGTTGCGGGAAACCCGTGTTGCATGCGGGTTTCCCTCGCCGCATTTAAAACACACTACACTTCTGCACATCTGCAGTGAATGTCAGTGTTAACAACACCCCAAACACAGGTCACAAACGCAGTGTGTTTGTCTGCATGGGCTCTCATGATACAGCAGTAACATGTGATCTGGTTACTGTGTGTTTTATGTACTACTTTTGGTGGAGTCTGGTGCAATTTAAGCCCATTCAAATTAATGTGTTAAAATCTCACAGCACCCAGGTCATTTGTAAATCGCACAGGAACTCACAGAGCTTTCGGCACAATTCATGATATTAACCAGCCCTTGAAACTTGTCCCAACCCTACCTGAATACAAACACTTTAACTTTTAATCCCTAAAGGAAGTCCTTGACATCTAAACAACCCCAAACAGTTAACCTATAAAGTGTGCAATTACATTTTAACTCATCCCCAACTCTTAACCCATAACCTACTTCTGATCCAAAAAGGCAGCTCATATGCTACAAAAAAGGAGTAAATCTCAAAAAGTTGTTAAAATAAAATGCTGATTGACCAAAAATTGCATTTGATTTTTTTGCTTTAATTTAGACTGCACTATAAGGAAATATACATTTAAAGTGGCCGTTAACCCAGTACAAAAAACTCCCATCCCCTCTGTATCATAATGTTATGTGTCCCTGTGCCTGTGTTATATAAAAAATATGCTGATCTGTACCTATATCAGAGCATCTCCTGGCGCTCACGTGACTCCTTGGCTCTCTCCTCTGCCCGGCTGACAGCTATAGTGGGAGGGTCCGAGCACTGATGTCAGGCGGGGAGGAGGAAAGGAGATATATAACACAGGCACAGGGACATTATGTTTTCTGTAGTTATGATAGGAGAAGGGGGCGGGCACTGACACAAGCTGACAGGCGGGGGGAAGAGGAGGACAGGGCAGGGATGCGGATGATGTAGGCACGTAAACTGACCATGGTGCTAGGTCTCAGCAGCTATGATAAAGCGTGGTCGGTTTACAGGGGGGGAGGGCATAGCCAGGCAGGATTAGCCAGGTTTTTTAGGTGATAGAAGGGGCCAAATTACACAGCACAAGCATTGTGCTGTTAATCATGCTTTAAGGGAACAGGATCTGTGTTTTTGTTTTTTAAGGTAACAAACACTTTAAATACATCTGTTCTTAGTGTTTGGAGTTTAGCTTCCTGAGAATAAGTAAAAACTCTGCACCTTCCTAAAAGTATATAAAAAAGTAAAATATGTTTTACACTCAACTGGCATTTAATATTTAGCCCTCTTCTACCCAAATATTTAACAGTTTAACTATTAAAATTCACCCTTAACACTTACCCTCCTAACCATAAGAGCCGGTTCACACAGGGACAGCACGAATTGCAGCGCGACGCACAGAGGCGACCTGCACACGACTTCAGCGGCTTCTGTATAGAAGTCAATTAAAGTCGCCTTGAAGTCGTCCCAAAGTAGTAGAGGAACCTTTTTCTAAGTCGGAGCGACTTGAGTTGTTCCTATTAGAATGGTTCCATAGTACAGGACGGAACGTGACTTGTCAGGCGGCTAAGTCGCCTGACAAGTCGCCCCTGTGTGAACCAGGTCTTACACATAACTCCTGGGAAAAGCTCTTGACATTAAAACAACACCAAACAGTTAACTTCTAAAGTGCGGCTTTAACTCTTAATCCCTCCTAACACATAATGTCCGTGGTCACTTACTCCACCCCATGTAACATTTAAAGTGGTTGTAAATTCTTTAGATATACCCAGTGAAGTGACTAGCCTCAGGCGATACACAGAGATTAAACAAAGCCTCCTACTTAAATTGTACCTGTTTATATGCAGCATTTTTCTGTGGAGACTAAAACACACAGATCAAAGGATTATTCACCACAGCAGAAGGCATTGGGTTGGAATATGACATCACACACACTGCAGAGCTAGAGTAAAGAGCTACATGTAGTCTCATAGCATGGATGGAAGGGACACACCCATTTCACACAGGCTCACAAGCTCATAGAAAAAAATACTGAGGCTATAAGTCACCTGCTGTGTGCTGGGGGGGAGGCATATCCCAGGATGCTGTTGTGTTGTCTTAGAGTTCTATCAGAGACTGATGCAGATAGCAGAGGGATCAGAGATCAGAGAGGAACCACACTCAGTGCTTTGGATTCTGGCAAGTACAGACCATAGAAGGATGTGCTTTGTTCATTTTTATGTCTGAGGATTACAACCACTTTAACCTAACCCTTAAAATGAGCCATAAATACTTAACTCATCCAACCCAAACTCTTAATTTAACCAAAAAGGCAGGACTTAACATCGCCTAACCCTATCACTTAACCCCTAAATGGAATTCTTAACAATTAACCTTCCCTTATTCTGTTACATACTGACAAAGTACAGCACCATTAACTTCTAACAAAACAATGCACAACCCGCACTGGAATCATCAAGTGCCAAGATCCTGGATCAACATATATTATTATTAATTATAAGTTTGATCCTCTGTCATGTTTTTAACTCTATGGCTATTACTTCCTCTTTCTGGAACACTCTTTAACAGGCTAGGAAGTGAAAAATGCTCCAAAGAGGATCCAAATACGAAAAAAAAAACTTTCAGAGAGTTTATCCTTTTCCCAGTCTACTAGGGAAACATTTCATTGTTGTTTGTGACCCTTGGTGGGATTTCCACTGGCCTACATTACCTATGACACCCATCAAAGAGAAAGGACGTGAAGAGAAATCTCTTCAATGAGCACAAAGACGGAATGGGTTGGAGGCTCTAGGTCCAAAGTGGATTTACTCCTGCATTGTGGGGTGGACTATATGAAATGTGCAGTGACTCAAGATAGGCCATTATCATGCCCATTCTCATGCCCAAAGGGACCTCTAAGAAGTGCTTAGAACAAAATTCAAGAATTTTAGAAAAGAAGGAATGCCGTAACAATGGTTGAAAGTTGGAAATTTTTTATTTCATCATAATATACCAAAAAAAAACAATTTAAATCATTTAGGGGGTTCTTAAACATTATTTTTTGCAGGGCTCAATATACTGGTGAAAATTGGAAATTGAATTGAAATTTGGACCAGACTTGAAAAGGATCAAACATAAGTAGGAGTATTTGTGAGAAAGCAAGCGTCAGCAATGTATTTAACCTCCAAAAAACATTGGCTTACTTTATTCAGATATATGATGGTTAAATAAAAATACTCTGACTCTTTACCATTGGTGGTCCCCTCCACGTATCAATCTGGTAGCAATGGTAACCTGATAGAAGTTCTAACTCTTTCCACTCTATCTAAAAAAAAAAAAAAAAAAGTCACCAGAGCCGAGCTTTGAAGAATTTAGTATTATAAGAAAGTTGTTTCATAAAATATAATTTACTGGGCTTTTAGTTATAGCTATAGTTCCTGCAGTCCTAGAGTATTGATTTTCTACTTACTTGCTATATGCTACAGGTCTTTCTGTCCCTGGGGGGGTTACACTTTTATCAAAGTGTATCAAAGTGTAGTGGTCTTTTTCTAGTCTTGCTTGTATAAAATAGTGATTGTAAGGTGAAAAAATTGCAATTGTAATTGTGCATACCCTTAGGGCATGTGCTGACCCATGATTGATAATTTATAAAAACGGAAGCGAATAAAAAACATCAAATTTCAGCAGCCAGTCTTCCAGTGCAGGTTAGAAAATGAAATTTCATAACTCACTGATTGGTTGCTATAGGCAAGAGTCTTATTCATTGTTTTCCAGAGCTTATGTTAGTCTTATATTGTCTTGCTCAGAATCTTATGTGCAATGTCAAGCACCATATGACTTATACTATCTGGTGCTGCTAGCATTTTGTAAAAAAAAAAAAAATGTCTTTCTTTCTAGCACATAACCTTTTATAGTATGTTTTAAGCCGTTGAGTATATAGACAGGTGGCATTGCCACCACTCTATCAGGCTAGCAGAATAAAGACTGATGTGGTGATCCAGGATCACTCAATCAATTCCTAACTGTTGCACAATATTAAACAAAGTGGTCATGTGAACTGTTTATTACTGGAACTAAGGGGGCCTGGCATAGGACTAGTGTATCCTCTGCCATGAACTCCAGGCACCATTTTGTGAGAGTCTGTGGACCATTGCACTCCTAGTTTTCTTGATATTTTTGAAATCATGTTGGATGCAGAAAGCATATATACTGTATAGGCTAGCATGTATTATTAGGTGACCCACAGAATGGGAATATATTAAAAGCAGGCTCAGGACCCTGCTTGTTAGGGAGTGGTTAGGCCTAAAGACATGGATGGAATCTGGTCAAGGGGAGATAGCTCAGGCTCTAGGTGGTCCCTGAGAGGACATTGTAGGAAATTAAAGGTTCCAGAACCTATTACCAGAGTGCTGGAGCACTAAAGCAAAGCGGCAGGATGAGGGCAGTGCCATCTTGTCTGATAACCTTACCAAAATGCTTAGGAATCACACTTCATGCAACTTCCTGTATGTAAGTCTCACATTCTTACATGTGCTGCTAAATGTTAACATAAGTTACAATTTGCTTAAAAGTGACATTGGAGAAGGCTTTGGGGTTGATTTACTAAAATTGGAGCACTCAGAATCTAGTGCAGCTGTGCATAATAACCAATCAGCTTCTAACTTCAGGTTGTTCAATTAAGCTTTGACATCGGTTACTATGCACAGTTGCACCAGATACTGTTTGCTTCAATTTTAGAAAATGTACTCCTTTGTGTTGTTATAACTGCTGATTACGCTGATATAAATGTATCAATGTAGCATTTTCACTAAATTCTTTTGTAGTTTTGTGAGCACTGTCGTGGGTTGAACTCTAACCTGAACCTAACTGTACCTTAACAGGAGTATCCCTTTAAGGGTTTTTCCACTGCCACATGTTCTTTGAGCTTGCTCCAGCAGGGGACACTAAAGAGATATATTCTGCATTAAGAGTTTTGATAGCCTAGCCAGTCAGTGAGCTTGGAAAACCTTATGTGTATGTACATGGTGGGACAACAATTAAATACCCAAGGAACCTTATATTCTGTTTCTTCCCTCTAGAGCTTCTGCCATATGAGGATGCCAGTTTAATGTCAGTCTCTTCTAGGTCTTTGGCCTAGGCACATGAAAGGACGGAGGGATCTCCCCTTCTGGGAGACAACCCTGAAGGTTCTTGGCTGTTGGAGGAAGAGAGCATAAGGCCTGGGGGAAGCAAACTTAAACTGTGGAGGTATGGTTGTGTTATAATCAGGAACCTTTCCATGTTGTCCTTCCCTGGATATGAAGATTGAAATACCACTTGAACCTCTTTCACCAGGGAGCCCAAGCTCTGATGGAGTCCAGCCTGCACAGTCTGTGATTTGATAGGTAACAACTAGAGATTTTAAGAGACCTTGAATATATGGAGGCCTAGTTTGATGCATGTGATGTAAGGAATTTATGCTAAATGAAATACGTGAAATGAAAAGTCTTGCATCATAATTAATATACACATGCTTGGTTCTACTTTGACCTGGTATGTTTGTGCACATGGTTGTAAATAGTAGCTGTCATCCTTGAACAGCTTGTACACCTGCTGTTATGCACTTTTTTCAGTAAATTTGTGGGGAACGTCAGGCTAAGGTGCAAATTGACACAAAATATATAAAATATTTATTTTATTTTATATCACGTCAATTAATTGTTTGTATAAAATTCAAAATTCAAAGTCACAAGACTAATAGATTTAACAGACACATTTTACATGTTCCATGTTACAATTGATGCATCCATCTTGACATGTTTCGCCAAATATTTTACAACTTCTTCAGGAATATAAGCATCAATCTAGATTGGATGATAAATAATCCATAAGGAAAAATATACTTAAAACACATTGCATGTAAACAATCAATTATATATTCATAACGTAAAAACTGATAAGACAAGATAGAATAAAGTAATCCTTCTGTATTACACATCAAATAATGTATTGGCTGCTTCATATTTATTCTTATTATGTAGGTTACATTACATACCTCTTAGATTTCCTCAAATATTATTTAAGGTTGCAATGACAGTTGACACCCATAGGGTAATGGTCTGGGCAACTGAGTAGACAGCCATAGGGAGGATAAAGGTACAGGCTATACAAAGGATATTTTTGGAATTATACTTTGAATATATATATATAACTATACTTCACAGTGTATCTATATTAACTTACAGGGAATCAAATTTCCTACGTAAAACTCAGGAGCAGTTTAGGACTCTATTTTTGTCTGAATTATCCAACACCCACAAGGTATGGGGGTCCACAGACCTAAAATAAGGATGTACTGACTATTGGTACAGTATGCAAACATTAGTCTAATTACTGATTATATTGGTCTATTTCATTTTTAGTTGATAGGGTTAATGGGATCATTGTGATGGCCACCAGTGACTAAGCATTGTAAGATCTATTACAAAAAGGGAAAACATCCCAACCTCAATTAGTATATTAATATATAGTTTAGTCACCAAGGTGATCCCATTGCTTAAACCCAAACCCCCCCATTAGGGCTGATAAACAGCTTACTAAATAGTAATACCATAACATTTTTTAATGATAAAATTTGGCCATTTGTCTACCTACTGTGTCAATAGGTCCTTTCAGCTTGGGGGGAATAAAAGGCCTGCCGGTGGCCATTTTGCTGGAGCCAGGAGGGAGCAAAGAAGTTGGAAGGACCTATTGACACAGTAGGTAGACAAATTGCCACATTTTATCATTAAAATTTTTTATGGTATTACTATTTAGTAGGCTGTTTATCAGCCCTAATATGGGGTTTGGGTTTAAGCGATGTTGTGAGTTGCCAATTGCATTCTCTCCTTGGGTCCTGATCTGCTGCTCGGGAGTGACCCCCACCTCCTCACCCTGGGTCTCCAGAACTACCGCAGGTGTGAGGCAGAGGTCTTGGAGCCTCTGTCTGGTTGCCAGCGCTTCAGCTGGGTTGGTGTCATCATTCTGGGGCACTGTCTGCTGTTGGAACTCCCTTTCACCTGTATTGTCTCCCAAGTGCAAGAACCTTTGTTGGGGAGGGGGAATAGCTGCTCCCCCTCCCTGCATCTCTGAAATCCACTGGGGAAGAGGAACCATCACCTTCTCACTGCAAGCCTCCGAAACTGCCATGGGTGTGGAGCAGGGGCTTGCAGTACTCTGTCCTGCTGCCAGTACTTCTTCTGGGGGTTCGCTAGGCGGTTCCTCCTCTACAGAAAAGTCGATTAAATCACTTGTTTTGGTAATTGCTGAAAATCCAGGGCACGGGCTGGTCACACTTGGGCCCAGTGCCAGCACTTGAGCTGGTGACACATAATCTATAACATTCTCTGATGAACAGTCCATTAAGTCCATACATTCTGTAATCTGTGGCTGGAGAGATGAGCAGACTGCTCCATCTCCCATACCCTCATCCGGCTGCTGAACAGATGCATTCCTCCATCCAAGATCAGCCCATGCAGAAACAGGAGTGTCAAGGTCAGTCAGCACTTGCTGCATTTGCCATAAGACCTCTGAGTCCATAGCTACAGGTACAGGTGGGCAAAGCATACTGTTACTCTGCCACATTGCCGGCTCTTTAACCAGAATTTCAGAGCTGTCTGCTGGTACTTCTGGATAGTCCGAGGCGAAGGGAGCCCAGCCCTGGCGCTGAGCAGAGTCTAGCAGCCATCTGTAGGTGATCTCCAGCTCCCATTCCTGCAGGGCCAGAAACTCTATATCTTCCAGTGCACTTCCGAGACATTCAGTTCAGATATTCCAACCACTGATAACCATAAACAAGGCAATACTTATTTGGTTGCTCAACATAAACTCTTTATTAGAACAAGAATACAGTCTTATATACAGTTGAAGAGGAGGTTCCCCCTCCTACTCATATTACTCTAACAATATACCTGTAACCAGAAACATAAATAAACATGAGCTAATTAAATAATCGCTTAGACAGCCTAGGTGACTCAGAGGCATGACCTTTCAGGACAGACTTGCCGTCTTTTATCTTAGAAGACACAATCAACTTTATCATAAATATAAACACAGCAAACCTTCTCACAATAGCAGAAGCTAATTATAATTAACAATACAAACATTGATCTCCCCCTCCTCAGCCTAGTAGGCAACAGACTATAGTAGGAGTAGACTGTCCTGCTCCTACACAGTTCTAGAGGCCTGTGATCAGCTCTTTCAATTAACATGTTGAGTTCAGAATGCCTAAAGGGGGCATACCCAAATATTAAATGAGAAGAAAAAAGGTGAGAATAAAAAGGGTCCGGGAGGGTGGGATACGAAACGCCAGGCTGGCAGGAGTAAGGAGGAGGAGGGCGGGTTTAAATACCCCTGACTCCTCCTACAAACTCAGGCTAGCCTGCGGCCAGCCTTCCCATTTGTACTCAGAGTTTCAACGAGAGATCCAATAAGTACGTGATAAAGGAACACATGGAAAAGACCTGGGGTGTGCCAAAGGTCACATGGTCAGTATGCCTAAAGGTGGCAAAAATAAAGACAATATTGTAAATCAGTAACAGATTTGTTGGAAGTAACATGACAACTGATGCGTCTTGCATGCAGTCAGATGTAACCTGAAATGGTCCAGATGTCTGACCAACTGACTGACCATGAGTACCCGAGAACCTGATACGGTACGGGTTAATTCGCCCAGCCTAAGGAATCCAAAAGAAGCCAAATATATGGCAGCTTTAAGTACCACTCTGAGGAGTCTCTCGAAAGGCAACCTGTCCAGCAAATCGGACATGCCCTGGAAGATATGTTCTGTGACTGGAAGTCTGCTGACAGAAGAAAGAGGAAAACTCCTTTGGACGCCCCTCAGAATGGACTTAACAGCATGGGCAGCAAAGATGGAAGGTCTATTCAGATTCTGAAGAGATAAATGGTGCTGAACCCCTGCAAGATATGTCTTAATCGTGCCATGTGACAACTTCAGTTGCGAGTGGCAAAATGACACAAAAGCCAGCAGATAACAAACATCATGACCATCGAAACACGGATGCCGGGACTGTAAAACCTGGAAGGTCTTCCAGGCCGAGGTGTAAGCCTTCCTGGTGTTGGTTGATAACGATACAGTAATCAAAGCTGCTGCATCAAGCAAATGGGAGTCTAGTCCATCATCAGAAGTGAGGGCTGCGGGGATGGCGTGGCCCATGCCTCTGCATCCGGGACCTGTCGGAAAAATAATGGGAAATTAAGCTGAGACAGAGCATCTGCAGCAACATTCTCTGCTCCACTGATGAACTTACAATGAATATGAAAATGAAACTGTAGGGACAACCAAATTAGCCTGCGTACAAAGGACATGATGACCAATGACCTGGATCTACCTTTGTTGATTATCTCTACGGCTGCCTGATTGTCTGTAGAGAAAACCACTGTCTGCCCTGACCATGACCTACCCCACACCCGGGCCGCTGACACTATGGGGAAGATCTCAAACAACGCCGAAGATTCTGTGAAACCTGGGATGGCCAAGATTTCCTCTGGCCATGGCCCAGCCAACCAGTGGGTGCCAAAAATGGCAGCATAACCTACCGTGGCCGCCCCATCCGTCCCCACCTGAGGAGAGGATATGGACTCCGCAGGGATAAACATGGCAATCCCGTTTAAATGCTGGAGGAATTCTTCCACATTCCACCCTGGAACAAGCCTGAGAGATCGTAAAGGTATGGATACAATCTCTGATCCTGGTGAGCTTATCAGCCGGAAGGCTGGCCTCCATGGCCTTGGTATCCAAAATGATCCCTAAAAAGGTAAGCGCCGTCGCCGGGCCCTCCAACTTCTTGACTGCCAGCAGGACATTGAGTGCTGCAAAAACTGACAACAATTTCTGTAAATCCACAGGGGCTTGCTTGGGACTCTCAATGAGGAGGAAGTCATCAAGGTAGTGAATGACTTTGTGACAACCCTCCACATAAACGAGAATCCACCTGAGTGTTTGAGCAAAAGCATCAAACAGCCAAGGGCTGCTTTTGGAACCAAAAGTGAGTTTGGTGGCAAACTAGTACAGTCCCCTCCACTTCAACCCATGCCACTGCCAGAGTGACGGCATGATCCGAAGGAGTTTGAATGCGTCAGCTATGTCCGCTTTGGACAGCCAAGCACCCTTCCCAACCCAGATAAACAGCTGAATGGCCTGATCCACTGATGCATACTTCAAAGAAAATTCTTCAGACGGGATTAAGGAGTTTAAGCTAGGTACCGCGAAGCAATGAGGGGCAGACAAATCATAAATGAAGCGTAATTTATGGAAAAATTTTCCCTTGACAAACCCCAGAGGATTGACCCTCCAATGGGGATACAGAAAACGGACCAATAATAAACCTTTTGTCCAGTTCAGACTGGAGTAATATGTCCACCACCCCCAAATCTACCACAGAAGACATGAGATTGGGAGTCTCAAAAGTGCCAGAAGGTAATGTAACAAACCCTGTATGGAAGCCCCTCGTGAACTCATCCACCAGAAAAGGACATAAACTGGGAGAAGGGTGAGAGACCAAGCAGTCCAGTAAAAAAGCCACATTGATGCGTCTTAAGCCCCATACACACGGTCGGACTTTTTCATGGATTCTGTCCGATCGGACAATGTTGTTGAAAAATCAGACCGTGTGTATGCACCATCGGACAGTGTACGTCAGATTGTCCGACGGACAAAGTCTTATCTCCTGCTGGATAGATTTGCCGACAACACGGTCCGATCACACCAAATCCGATCGTGTGTACGGTTGTCCGACCGGACAAAGTGCTACGCATGCTCAGATCACATTACAAGACCAAAGCTATTGGCTACTAGCCTCTACGTAGTCCCGTCGTAGGCAACAATCGTCACCGCGTTCAGAATGATCGGATTTTACGACAACTTTGTCTGACAGTGTGTACGCAAAACCAACATCAGACAAAGTATGACGGACATGGTCCGACGGACCTGGTCCGCGGATTGTCCGACCGTGTGTATGGGGCTTTAGTCAGCTGCTCTTGCCCTGCCTAAGCGAGCAGGCTGATTTCGGGTGGGCCCTAAAACAGCCAGAGCAAATATGCAGCAGACGGCACTGTCTGTAGTTACAAACACCGTAGTTTAAATTGTTGCAAATCTGCGACTTCCCCAGATACTGGACAGGCGACCCAACTTGTCAACAGAAGCAGCCTGAGCCGGAGCTGGCAGAGAACTGGGCAAAGCCCTGGAAGTGCCCAGGAGAACAGGAAACTCAGTACTGCATACTAGGGCACCAGTATGCAGTGTGTGATGATGACTGGCATGTGGCGCAAACCGGTGACCTCTACCCAGGTAAATGACGGCAAAAAAGTTCTGTGTCCACCCTGCTCCAAACAGTGACAACCTGATGTTGAGTAAACATGGCAGCGGCTTTGGAGGAGAATGACTGGTGATAGTCATAGAATGCTGTGCCTCCGAACTTATGACCCAACTCTACCACCGCATACAGGTAATGGTCCAGCTCCTCCCTCCTCTGGGGACTCACCAAGCATACAATACCCCTGAACATACTAAACACCAACACAAACTCAGGGATAGAGAGCTTGCGGTTCAGCCTGTGGTCCCTGGACTTGATGATTATTGACACATTGCAACAAGCATAGGACTTGTTGTCAGCCATATCATGGGCAACAATCAACAAGGATGCCAGATTGACATCCTTGCCTTCCAAAATCTCCTTCCTGATATTCCCTGGGATGAAATGGGCCGGGGTGACAGAGGGGACACCAGAGCGAGTACCTGCAGCCAACGGCAATGGCCTTGAAACCATGGGGACCTCAGACCCTGCCGCAACCCCAGGAATTGCAAGATCCACCGGGGCTGGATTTGGACTGGTTTCCAGAACCTCCACCCTGGCCATAACTCCTGAAATTAACTTGCAAGAGAGCTCAGGGTAGAATGGATCTGTGTAAGGGATGCAGCAACCATACACAGGGTGACCTGCTCCACACCGGAACTTGAAGAGGTAGCAAACAATAGTCTGAAAAGTTCAGCCTTGCGGGCTGACGCCGGGTATGAGATACCCCTAAGACGCAATTCCGCCATTAGTCTTGGGACAGTCCAGGACCTCAGAGAAGGCGTGCTGCCCTGCTCCGAAACCCCAGCTGGAGAAGTGGAATGGAGGCAAAGTCATCAATGTCCACTGCTTGAGACATGCCCTAAATAATTAAAACAAAACGTAAGCACAATAACAGAAACTAACTAACACCAAAAATACCAAGACCCCTCTACCCCCTCCTTCCGCCGCCTCCCAAACCATAAATAAAACCTGAGTGTGCCCAAGAAAATGTACACCCACCCGACTAAGGTGGCCGAGCAACCTGCGGTCCGCAGGTCAATTAAAAACGTACACTGAGGCCCTCCAGAACCTGAAAACGTGACAGGCCCAACATGACTAGAACGTAAAGAATCATGATAAATGACAAAAGGCCAAATGAAAGTAGGATCGAGAAAGGGGTGAGGAGACTTACCACTGCCCAAGCCAATTAAAAACGATCAGCTCAACCCGCTAAGACCTAAAATGTGATAGGTAAATGCCGCAGTGGTGAACGAGACCTAAAAGTGTGAAGCAAATGAACGATAAGAGAACGGAGCACCAGCAAAACCAGACTTACCTTTGATCGTGCAACCCTTTACCCTAACCGAATAAGGCTTGCGTCTGGCGCCCGAAGCCCACCCTGAAATAAAATGTACGAAATGTACTGAAAACATGTCAGACCCTTAAACAAGAGACAAGAATGTGAAGTGAAGCTGATAATGCCATGTAAACCCCACCTACGAAACCCGAAAATGTGCCAGGCAACTGAACGAGTGTTACAACGTGAAGCATGATCGTGACTACAAATGGCTGAGGAGACCTGCCACTGCCCAAGTCAATTAAAACGAAACATCTCAAACCGTAGACACCCACAGACATGGTGGGTGACCCCGCAGTGGTGACTTCTAAAATCCCATGAGGCCTGAGACAGGATAATGACACCTGTGCGTGCAAGACCTTACCCAACTCAAAGTCCAGCCTCCCCTCGTGCATCCGTCACGAAGGTGAACCTGTGAAATCGCAGAAGTGGAACTAGCACCCTGGCCGTGGATGACCATAACACATGACACTTACTGAAACACACTGAAACAAACACAGATTTGACGAGGCGTAAGCACTTTGACCAACGTCCTAAAAAGAGAAAAATAATGACAGACATATGCATCAAAACCTGAAGAGATATGACATGTTAAATGATAACGTGAAGGTAACGAGACACAGACTGCGAATGCGAGCCTGACCCCCCCCACCCACCACTACCCTGCCCGCTAACATGCATCACAGAGAAGTGCCTGCAGGGAAAGTGCCATGAGTGGCCATCGCACAGATGCACCTGCAGCACCACCTGCCAGAAAGTGGACACCAGCCCCCACCCCCACAGTGAAAGGTGTAAAAAAAAGCCCCCCCCTCCCACCTGTGGTGACAAAGCATGGAACAAGCCCCCCTCCTGCCAATGAAACATGCCCCAAAACTCCTTTAGCATGACACCGGAAAACGCAGGCATGGTTACATACCTGACAACCCCCCCTCCTGCCAATAAAACATACCCCAAAACTCCTTTGGTATGACACAGGAAACGCCGGCTTGATTACATGTCTGACAAACCCCCCCTCCAGCCAGCCCATGCCCTCCAGAACGATACCTATCCTTCAATAAAAACTAAAGCCGATAGCCGCTGGATGGAGCCGAACCCTGCCGAGGGCCGTCGAGTGGAGCTGAACATTGCCGAAGACTGCTGAGCAGATCCGTCGAGTGGAACCGAGAGCCGCCAAAACCTGCCGGAGAGCCAACCGAGTCCTTGTGGAGCCGAAAACAGGATGTGCCGTTTCCAAATTTCGACCAGAAATGACGCCACCATACGAAACGCCAGGCCGACAGGAGTAAGGAGGAGAAGACTGTGTGTGTGTGTGTGTGTGTAGAATGGAATGACTGTGAGTGTGTGTAGGATGGAATGACTGTGAGTGTGTGTGTGTGTAGGATGGAATGACTGTGAGTGGTTGTTTGTAGGATGGAATGACTGTGTGTGTGTGTAGGATGGAATGACTGTGAGTGTGTGTTTGTTAATGATGGAATGACTGTGTGTGTGTGTGTAGGATGGATATGAATTTGTGTGTGTAGGATGGATATGACTGTGTGTGTGTGTGTGTGTGTGTGTGTGTGTGTGTGTGTGTGTGTGTGTGTGTGTGTGTGTGTAGGATGGAGATAACTGGCAGCCATCCCCACGAGATAAAGACCCCAATTGACCACTGCTTGCTCCTCTCCTTTCCCTCATGAAAGAGAAAACAGAGAGAGAGAGAGCCAAGCCATCCTGATTTTCCCCCAGAGATGGACATGCAGAGAGAGCCCAAATTGCAGAAGTGATCTTTCCTCTGCTTGGGTTGACTTCTGCCTCACACGTGTTGCAGCTCAAGGCGGGCTGGCATATTTACCTCCACCTCTCTGAGGCTGGTCACACCTCTATCTGAGTCCCACCCAATCACTGAGAGGCAAGCTCCACCTGACCTCCTCGCATGCTGACATCATTGAAGCAGAGGAGGTTGGGGGAGGACCTGAGTAAGCTGTGTTTCCTCTGCGCGGCAGCGGTGTTTTGGAATACAGAGTGAACTAAACTGCTGACTGTCTGTGACAGAGCTTAATTTTAATGATTCTCCAGAGGACAAGGTCAGCCTGGGATATCAGTCAGTCTAAATCCTAACCTGCTGAATGCTTTTGTATGCTTTGATCTGATTACTTGCTATGAGCATATTATCTGTTACATTTAGCTTGTTCTCAGCATCTATCTCCTAAGTCATCCCTGGAATCTGCTACTTCTGGTTGTCCCTTGTTACGTTTGTTGACTTTGGTTTATGCTTTTTGTCTGTTTTTATCTTCAGCTTGTTTGCTGACTACCAGTCTTGTCCTTGTCTCTACTTTATGATTTGTTAAATTGTTAGGGCCCTGCTTGAGTTGTCTGCTGTCACCCCAAGCATTCTCATGGGCTACTCTTTATTTGTACAACAGTATCACTAGAAAGGATCATAGAGTGCAGGGGTCTGGGTCAGAGCCTTGTGCCACCACTTGGTGAAAGGGTTCTCTCTATTAGGGATGAGCCGAACACCCCTGGGTTCGGTTTGCACCAGAACCTGCAAACGGAGCAAAAGTCCGCGCGAACATTCGAACCCTATTAATTACAATGGACGTGAACGTTCGAAATGAAAAGTGCTAATTTTAAAGGCTTATATGCATGTTATTGTCATAAAAAGTGTTTGGGGACCTGGGTCCTGCCCCAGGGGACATGTATCAATGCATTTTTTTTTTTAAAACGGACGTTTTTTCAGGAGCAGTGATTTTAATAAGTGTAATATTCCTTTAAATTTCGTACCTGGGGGGTGTGTATAGTATGCCTGTGAAGGGGCGCATGTTTCCCATGCTTAGAACTGTCCCTGCACAAAGTGTCATTTTTGCAGGAAAAAAATCTTTTTTAAAATTTAAAATCACTCGCGGCTAATGAATAGGCGGCTCCCGTAACACAGAGAACAGTCATTCATTGAAAGTCATTGATAAAAAAAAAAGTCATTGATAAAAAAAAAGTCATTGATAAAAAAAAAGCGTGGGGGTCCCCCCAAATTCAATTACCAGGCCCTTCAGGTCTGCTATGGATATTAAGGGGAACCCCGCTTCAAATTAAAAAAAAAAATGACGTAGGGGTCCCCCTAAATATCCATACCAGACCCTTCAGGTCTGGGGTGGATTTTAACCGATTCCCGACCGCCTCACGCAGATATACTGCGGCAGAATGGCACGGGCAGGCAAAATCATGTACCTGTACGTGGCCCTTTAAATGCCTGCCCGTGGGTCGCGTGACCCAGTCGGGTGCTCCGTGACCCCGGCCGCGGGACCAGCGGACCCGATCGCCGCTGGTGTCCCGCGATCAGGTCACAGAGCTGAAGAACGGGGAGAGGTTTGTGTAAACAAACCTCTCCCCGCACTTCCTACTCTGCCTGTCATTGATCGACTGTTCTTGGTCATTGGGAAAGCCGATCAATGACGTCAGACGTCAGCCCCGCCATCTAATGTGAGAAAACACACACACGTCACAGCCCATAACCCCTCCCCTCCCCCTAGTGGTTAACTCTTTCACTACAACTGTCATTTATACAGGAATCAATGCATTTAAATAGCATTGATTGCTGTATAAATGACAATGGTCCCAAAAATGTGTCAAAAATGTCCGATGTGTCCGCCATAATGTCGCAGTCACAATAAAAATCGCTGATCGCCGCCATTACTAGTAAAAGAAAAAAATATTAATACAAATGCTATAAAACTATCCCCTATTTTGTAAACGCTATAACTTTTGCGAAAACCAATCAATAATCGCTAATGGCGATTTTTTTTACCAAAAATATGTAGAAGAATACGTATTGGCCTAAACTGAGGAAAAAAATGTTTTTTTTATATATTTTTTGGGATATTTATTATAGCAAAAAGCAAAAAATATTGCATTGTTTTCAAAATTGTCGCTCTATTTTTGTTTATAGCGCAAAAAATAAAAACCGCAGGGGCGATCAAATACCACCAAAAGAAAGCTCTATTTGTGGGAAAAAAAGGACGCCAATTTTGTTTGGGAGCCACTTCTGACAAGAACAGTCCGGCTATCACTAAGTGTACTGCGCATGCGCAGCGCATTCATTAGCCGCAGATGGCTGCCTTAGATGACACAACAGGCCAGAAGGGTAAAGGTGGTTTAATGTGATACTGCAATGCTGTACTAACAGCATGCACACACTAATCCCCAGAATCACAGCAGATAATGTCAGCAGTCAGCATCACTCAGCAGAATGAATCACAGCAAGGATAGTGTCAGCAGCACTGCAGAATGGATCACAGCAGATAATGTCACTAACGCCGGAACACACTACACGAGGCCGCCGGCGCGGCGGCCTTTTATAGTGTGGGGCGTGTACTAAACCCCCTGAGCTATAATTGGCCACAGGCATCCTGCCTGTGGCCAATTATTGCTCTCCTCGCCGCTGGCTCTATGATTGGCCAAGCATGCGGGGTCACAGTGCATGCTTGGCCAATCATCAGCCAGCAATGCACTGCGACTGGCGCAGTGCATTGTGGACCGTTCGCATCACACGAATTTGATGCGAACTGCCCACATAGTTCTGGGCTCGACGAGCGGTTGAACGGCCGATGTTCGATTCGAACATGGGTTCGAATCGAACACCGGACCCATCCCTACTCTCTATTATGTGTCATGCAGAATGATAGAGAAGCAAGAAGCTTGTGTGGCTCTTTCCACAAACCAAACTAAATTAAAACGGAAAATTTATATCAAATACTTACCGTAATTTTCCTTTCCTGATAGGCTCCATGGCAGCATACGTGTGGGTTGGCCCCGCCTCCATAACTACCCAATAGGACCCCTCTCCCATAAATCTTTGCTCCTGGCTGCTATTCGTGTTCCGTAACTAGCCTACTCCAGACATTTGGGAGGGAACTCCTGCTGCCATGGAGCCTATCAGGAAAGGAAAATTACGGTAAGTATTTGATATAAATTTTCCGTTTTCCTGACAGGCTCCATGGCAGCATACGTGTGGGAAATAACTCGCCAAACACACCCGGGTGGGCAAAATGTTGAGCAAAGAAAACCAAAATGTATTTATCATTGTCCACCGACAATACTTGTAAACCAAAATTAATAGAAGACAGCGCAGCTGGCTCAACACAATAGTGAGATACAAAAGTGTTAATTGTGGACCAAGAGGCCGCTCTACAAATAATTTCAGGCTCCACATGCCGAGAGGCCGCCTATGAGGTCGAGATGCTCCGCGTTGAATGAGCCGTCACTGCCTCAGGAGGAGCCAAGCCCTTTGCTCTGTATGCCCTTTGAATAGTCTGCACAATCCAAGTGGAAATTGACCTAACTGACGCTCGCATCCCTTTGTTCTTGCCATGAAGAAGGACGAAGAGGAATTCCGTTTGCCTGAATGGAGCCGTTGCTTCCAGATACTGCTTTAAGGTGTGACCTACATCAAGAGGATGAATATCTTGGTCATTTGATGTTTTGAAGGTAGGGAGTACAATCTCCTGATTCTCATGGAAGACCG
Organism: Lithobates sylvaticus; assembly: GCA_028564925.1. NCBI lineage: Eukaryota > Metazoa > Chordata > Amphibia > Anura > Ranidae > Lithobates > Lithobates sylvaticus. The sequence continues at coordinate 295,525,445 of CM053026.1, forward strand.
TGGTCACCTTTGGGTTTGACCCTAACATTGGAATCAGTACCACTCTGTCTGCAAAAAAGGTCAGAAAGGGTTCCTCTGAACCAAGATTCCTGATCTCCGACACCCTTTTCGCTGACGTTATTGCCACTAGGAAGATAGTCTTAAGTGTGAGATCCTTAACAAACAAAGGTTCAACAGAATCTTTCCCAAGATTTGACAGAAAATCCAGAACTAATGGAAGGTCCCATTTGGGGAACCTGGGTCTTCTTTGTGGTATGAGCCTGATGGCACCCTTAAAGAACTGACGAACTACGGCGTGATTCGCCCATGAGACTCCCGTGAAGGCCGAGATGGCTGACACTTGTACTCTGGCTGACTGCCAGAGATAAATCCAGTCCAGATTGAGGAAAGCTCAGAATATCATGAACTGCTGGAGAGTTACGAGAATTTTCTCTTAATGACATGTGTACAGTAAACCTGGACCATATGAGCTCGTACACCCTATTAGTACTTCTTCGTCTGGCGCTAAGAAGGGTTGGAATAGCTTCTTCTGGGCAACCAAGGGCTTCTAGCCTTCCCCTCTCAAGAAACACACCTTGAGGTGTAGACAAGATGGGCACGGGTGTAACGTCATGCCTTGGGACAATAGATCCGGCCTGAGAGGCAGGGAAATTGGATCTTGATAGCTGAGGAGTAGCAGCAGAGGAAACCACGGCCTGTTGGACCAGAATGGAATGACCGCAATGATCTCCACCTTTTCTGTTCTGAGTCTCCGCAGAAACTGTAGAATCACCGGGACTGGAGGGAAGGCATAGGCCCTCTGGAAATCCCAACTGGTCGTGAGAGCATCTATCCCGAATGCCTGAGGGTCCCTGAACCTCGCAAGGTACTTGGGCATCTTGAAATTGCACGGGGAAGCGAACAGATCAACCTCCGGAGACACTCCCAGTGTTAGGAGCCACTCGAATACCTCTCCGTGGAGGGACCACTTGTTGTTGTCCATCTTGACCCGTGACAAGAGGTCTGCTTGCACATTCTGGACCCCCGGAATGTATACTGCCGAGATGTTGGCTAAGTTCTTCTGAGCCCAACTCATTATTGGCTCCACTTCTTGTAACAGGGTCCAGCTGTGAGTTCCGCCTTGCTTCCTTATATACGCCACTGCGGTTGTATTGTCCAACCTTAGCATGACGGAAGAGTTCAACACTAGATGGCGAAAGGATAGGAGTGCCTGAAATGCTGCCCTCAGTTCCAGAATGTTGGAGACGACTCCTTGGGACGGGAACGTCCACCTGCCCTGAGCCACATCCGAACGGCAATGAGCGCCCCACCCCTGGTTGCTGGCATCTGAAATCACAGTGATCCATGAGATGGGAATAATCAAATGATGGTTGCGCAGATTCTTCCCTTGAAGCCACCAGAGGAGAGATGTCCTCATAGATGGGGTAAGAAAGATGCGCTGATTCTGATTGACAGAGTTCCATTGATGCAGAAACCCCTTCTGAAAAAGACGAGTATGCCACTGGGCCCACTACACCATGGGAATGGTTGCTGTCATTGTGCCAATTATTTTCAGGCACTGGAGAGCAGAAGGTGAGAAGATCCAAGAGCTGCAAGAATCCTGTCTCGGATCACCACGATTTTCTCCTCTGGGAGGGAGATGGTACCCTCCACGGTGTTGAATTGAGCGCCCAAGAACACAAGGGACTGACACGGTTCCAGCTGACTCTTCTCTAAATTCAGGAGCCACCCGAACTCTTGCAGGGTAGAGATGACAACCTCTTTGTGATCTAATAGCTGATCCTTGTTCTGAGATAGTAAAAGCAAGTCGTCCAGGTAGTGGTGGAGACGAACACCCTTGACCCTGAGAAGAGCCACTACCGCCAATAGCACCTTGGAGAAGACCCGGGGTGACGTGGTTAACCCGAAGGGTAGACATGTGAACTGTAAGTATTGGTTGCCTACCGCAAAGCGGAGGAATTTGTGAAAGTCCTTTGTCACAGGCACGTGAAAATACGCGTCTTTCAGGTCGATTGATATTAACCAGTCTCCCAGGTGTACCGACTGCTGTATGGTAAGCAGGGACTCCATCTTGAATTTTTCCTTGCAAATGAAGGAATTGAGATGGGTCAGGTCTATTACTGGCCTCCATGTGCCGTTTTCTTCTGCACCATAAACAGGGGTGAATACATGCCTTCGCCCCGTTCTTCCTCTGGGACGGGTACGACTGCGCCTTGTTCCAATAAACAGCTCACATAGGTCAATAGGACCTGTCTTTTCTCTTCTGAGCCTGGAAGAGTTGTAGGGATAAATCTGAGTTTTGGAGTGTTGCTGAAGACCCATTTGTGACCGGACGACACCGTCTTTGCGGTCCAATAGTCCCGAATTGAGGCCGCCCAAACATGTTTGAAGTGGAGAAGACGAGCCCCCACCCGACATGTTTGAGCGGGCCCAATTTCAAAAGGACTTCCCAGAGTCCTAGTTCCCAGAGGAACCACCTTTAGAGGCCTTCTTAAAAGAAGACTGCCTGGACCTCCATGTCCTGGAGAATTCCCGGCCAGGTTTGTAGCCGCGTGCATCCCTGGCACGATCCGCATTCTGCCTTCTTGGAAAAGAGCGTCTTTGGTTTTGAGGACGCCTATCCTGAGGGAGAAACCCAGATCTCCCACCTGTGGCCCGGGATATGGCAGAATCAAGCTTATTGCCGAATAATGAGGACCCTTCAAAGGGGATGCGGCACCAAGCCTGCTTAGATGCAGGGTCTGCGAGCCACGGACGGAGCCACAACGCACGGCGTGCTGAAACGGCTGCCAGCATATCCCGAGACATCAGGCGAATGACATCAATGGATGCCTCCTAATCTCCTGAATAGGAGAGTCTTTTAGCCGTGTCCATTGAAATGCCTCTCAGGTATTCTTCAATGCTGTCAGCCCAGAATTCTATGGCCTTTGACACTGCTGCAATCGCAAGCACTGGTTTGCACGCCATCCCTGAGGTCAAATAGATTCTCTTCAGATCTGAATCGATCCGTCTCTCTAAAGGATCCTTGAATGACACAGTATCTTCTAAGGGGAGAGTCACATATCTCACCAAACGCATAAGCGCTGCGTCTACCAGTGGAGCTGACTCCAGGTGCTTCACATCTTCTTCCTTAAAAGGGTACAGTTTAAGGATTTTAGATTGCATGGAACTCTTTTTGTCCATCTTGCTCCATTCCTCTGAAATAATATCACCCAATTCGGACAGAAACGGAAAAAATTGGCGCTCCTTATTGAGCTGCTTAAAAAAAAATTTCCTTTGCTTTGGGGAGGAAGTGATAGGATCTTCCCACTTCAGAGCCTCTCTCACTGCCTTGACCAGGGAGGGAACCAGACCATAATCAAACCCCAATCCTGGATCTTCCGGATCCGATTCACTGTCTGAGACAGGAGCCGAGTGGCGGCTAGGCTGGGATGATTCCCATGTCTCTTGTAGTAACCCCTCTCCCACTGTAGGATCTAATGGGTCAAATGGGGATTCACATGGCTGTTGGGCTTCCCTTTCCTGCAGGGATTCCTTTACCACTCGCCTCACCATTACTTCTAAGCGCTGATCAGCACCGTCTCTTTCATCCGCTACTTTGGCGAAACAATGGTCACATAGGGATTTATCCGCTGGCACGGGCATCCTGCACCCCCAACATGATTTCTCTGGCCTCTTGCTGGAGTGAGCCACAGGGGGGCGAGAATAATCCCTGTCACGCTGTTCCGACCTGGCGGACCTATGGTGGCTGGATTTTGAGGAGGATTTGTGGTGGTGCGATTTTGACGATCCACTGCGTCTATAGGCACTAGGTTGTGGATCAGATTTGGAAGGGCTGTGAACACAGAAAGACAGACAGAAGGGACAGGTCATACTTGCTGCCTATGCTTACTCTCTTCAACATTAAAAAATACAAAAGATGTATTTAGAACCTACCTAACATGAGCAGGCTGGCCACTAGGGGGCAGTGAAGCATCCATCATTACAAAGACAAAACACCTGACGCTGTAGTAACAAGAGAAAACATTTCCGACCTCAGACCAGACAAAAGGCACATATCCCTAGCATAAGGGATTGTTCCTACCTTGCCCAGCTTTGCAGGCTTTTGAATTTGGCGCCCGTGACATCATCGGCGATGTCAGACGCCGGGTGCTCAACGCGCATGCGCGAGAACCAAGCCTCGCTCTCATGCCGGGTCCGCGCATGCGCAGAACGCCCGCGAACCCGGAAGTTGAAGAGAATAGTTTGCTGGAACACAGAAGCGTCAGCAAACAGCATGGAACAGCAATAGGATACAGGAAAAAAGAGCATAAAAAAAACGGGCACACACATAAACACTGCTGCCATGGCAATATACATACTCACCACTCTACCAACGATCATATGGCCGAACGAATCCACGCACACACCGGACCTCCAGCAGATAAGGGCCACCTGTAGCAACAGGTAAACAGGCCGGGCGCACTTTAAGGTAAGATAACCATTTCTTCAGCGCTACTCTGCAATTACTCTCCATACCCTGCTTAACAGTCAGGGCCTATCGGAGGAAACAATTCAGTCATTCGGCCGATGGATCGCTGTGAAGTCATCTTCAGGTAGGAGAACCACATGGTCCTACGGAGGAGGACAAAAAAGGAACACGGATAGCAGCCAGGAGCAAAGATTTATGGGAGAGGGGTCCTATTGGGTAGTTATGGAGGCGGGGCCAACCCACACGTATGCTGCCATGGAGCCTGTCAGGAAAACATTTTTTTAGATTGCTTTTACACAAGCTTTAGGCTCGGTTCACATTGGGGGAACACGACTTCCAGCGCGACTTTTTGAGGCAACTTGGAGCGACTTCAACATGACTTGGGGAGACCTACAACACGACTTTAAGTCGCCCCAGACCAGACTTTGGCCGTGGCCAATCAGAGAATAATCAGCTTTTGAGGGGGAACTCCACGCCAAATTTTAAATAAAAAAACGGCATGGGTTCCCCCTCCAGGAGCATACCAGGCACTTAGGTCTGGTATGGATTTTAAGGGGAACCCCCTACGCCAAAAAAACGGCGTGGGGGTCCCCCCAAAATCTATACCAGACGCTTATCCGAGCACGCAGCCTGGCCGGTCAGGAAGGGGGGTGGGGACGAGCGAGCGCCCCCCCCTTCCTGAACCGTACCAGGCCGCATGCCTTCAACATGGGGGGTGGGTGCTTTGGGGAAGGGGGGCACCCAGCGGCCCCCCACCCCAAAGCACCTTGTCCCCATGTTGATGAGGACAAGGGCCTCTTCCCGACAACCCTGGCCGTTGGTTGTCGGGGTCTGCGGGCGGGGGGCTTATCGGAATCCGGGAACCCCCTTTAATAAGGGGGCCCCCAGATCCCGGCCCCCCACCCCATGTGAATGAGTATGGGGTACATCGTATCCCTACCCATTCACCTGGGGAAAAAAGTGTCAATAAAAAAAAACACAACACAGGTTTTTAAAGTAATTTATTAATCAGCTCCAGGGGTCTTCTTCCAGAGCGGAGAAGTCGGAAGAAGGCCCCCGAAGTTGGAATTAGGCCCCCAGAGCTGATTAATAAATTACTTTAAAAACCTGTGCTGTGTTTTTTTTAAGTGACACTTTTTTCTGCAGGTTAATGGGTAGGGGTACGATGTACCCCATACTCATTCACATAGGGTTGGTGGCCGGGATCTTGGGGCCCCCTTATTAAAAAGGTTTCCCGGATTCCGATAAGCCCCCCTACCGCAGACCCCGACAACCAATGGCCAGGGTTGTTGGGAAGAGGCCCTTGTCCTCATCAACATGGGGACAAGGTGAATTGGGGTGGGGGGCCGCAGGGTGCCCCCCTTCCCCAAAGCACCAACCCAATGTTGAGGGCATGCGGCCTGGTATGGGTCAGGAGGGAGTGCTCGCTCGTCCCCACCCCCTTCCTGACCGGCCAGGCTGCGTGCTAGGATAAGGGTCTGGTATGGATTTTGGGGGGACCCCCACGCCATTTTTTTGGCGTAGGGGGTTCCCCTTAAAATCCATACCAGACCTAAGGGCCTGGTATGCTCCTGGAGGGGGAACCCATGCCGTTTTTTTATTTAAAATTTGGCGTGGAGTTCCCCCTCGAGGCGACACTGTCGCTTCAATATAGATGGAGCTCCGACTTGGAGGTGACTTCCATTGAAATCAATGGGTACAAGTCGCCTAGAAGTCGGATTGAAGTAGTACAGGAACCTTTTCTGAAGTCGGAGCAACTTCAGTAGCGTTCATTAAGATGGCTCTCATTCACTTGCATGTCATTTCTGATGTCAAGCGACTTGGGGCGACTTGAGGGCTGACAAGTCGCTCCCCAAGTCGCGGTAGTGTGAACCGGCTCTCAAAGTGATATTAAAGTCTTGTTTTTTTTTGTTTAAAAATAACAAACATATTATGCTTACAGTGGTTTTGCACCAAGCAGCCCAGGTCTTCCTCTTCTCTGGTCCCTCTCTATCGCTCCTGGTCCCTCCCTCCTGCCGAGTGCCCCCACATTAAGCAGTTTGCTATTGGGGCACCGGAGCTGAGCCGCCTCTCTGTGTCTATTCAGGCGTGGAACCGTGTCTCGGCCCAACCCCCTTTTCTCTCCTCATTGGCTCACTGACTTTAATTGACAGCAGCGGGAGCCAATGGCGCCTGCCGCTGTGTCTCAGCCAATCAGGATGGAGTGTCCCGGACAGCCAAAGCTCTCATGCAACACTGCTGGATCGGAATGTGGCTCAGGTAAGTATTAAGGGGGCTGTTGCACAGAGAAGGATTTTTATCGGAATGCATTCTATGCATTCAGATTAAAAACCTTCTGCCTTTAGAACCAATGTAAATGATTTCTGTTTAAAAGTGCTTATGAAAAAATATAAATAAGCTAACCTTTACATTTTTTTTATATTTTTTTAATCAATCTCCCACTTAGGTAACATTCTGATATTGTCAGCTGGTTGATGTGTATGTGTGCACACCAAATGTCATATTGCAGACAGAGTATTCCTCGCAATTGAGTCTCTGAGCTTAGTAAATCAGGCCCTAAAATACAAATAGATCATTATTCGATTTTTTTTTTTTTCTGCCTTATTATATTGTAGATGTAAAACATCCCATTTATATTCTCTGTAATTGCAGCAGGCCTGAAATCAGGGTCTGAACTGTTAATAAATTATTATGTCATGCAATTGCTGCGTGAAGGAATTCTGCAGAGCTCCCACTGCATTAAATGTCACCTCATGTCTAAGCCAATCCATTTGATAATTGCGTACATTTTATCTCTTGACATTGGAAGACAGCTCTTGGTTATTTAAGTCAACACAAAGTAAAATGAATATGTTAATATGCGCCAGAGGACATGATCTATGGCCCTGACAAATATAGTATGTGGCACCATGAAAAAAGTATATATATATATATATATATATATATATATATATATATATATACATAAGTATATTCCATATAATAGCAAGGCATTTCTAAAGATGCCAATAGGTATATGTGCAAAAGCATGGTGCCTGGTTGTATTTTAGAATCTCATATGAGAAAAAAAAAGAAGACAGTGACCTCTGGGCTTGTTTAATCAAAGCAGCCCATTCTCTTGTGCCCTTTTCCTATCTACTGGAGCATAGTGAAAGGCACTGACTGAATCTCTTGCTGCTGTGAGAGCAAGCTCTGAATTATTCATAAGTGCTCTAATGGTAAGTGATGAGATCTCTTCATGCTCAGGCCTTGTCACAAGGTGTTTATTACTTTGTTTCTCTACCCGCCTGCTTTTACTGTGGGTCAGGAGAACCCTATATACACTCTTGACATGCACTGCTAAAGATAGCACTTTAAAAATCACTTTCGCCTGGGAGGTCATCTGAAAGTTATTATGAACAAATTATTTCTTTATTTCCGCTGACTGGCTATAAAGCCTTAATGATCTGTCACCTAGCAATAGGCTGCCTATTCAAACATAAAAAAATGCCAAGTTGATGGGTTTATAACTGGAATCAGTTTGTTGTAGTTGTTTTCTTGTCAAGTAAGTGTCCAACATGCATTATGAATCTCCATATTCATGAGCCATTAGAGATATTGATGTTATGATGATGAAGGAAACCTAAGTGATAACAGTATATAATGTTTTCCTGCTAAAGTTTATTAAGTCCACAATATATTTGAAGCCTTATGTCTGCGTTTGATTTGTGGGGCATTTAATATGTAATAGGCTCAAATTAAATGGTGGAAGAAAGAGCCCAGACAGATCCAAAAGCTGTAGGAAAGTGTACTCCTTAACTACTTGCTTACTAGGCAATTATACCCCCTTCCTGCTCAGGCCAATTTTCAGATTTCTGCGTTGTCGCACTTTGAATGACAATTGTGCGGTCATGTAACACTGTAATCATATTAAATTGTTATCACTCTTTTTGGAGACAGATAGAGATTTCTTTTGGTGGTATTTAATCACCACTAATGATGGGCAGCATTGATGGCCACTGATAGACACTCATAGGCCACACTGATGGGCACTGATAAGGAGGCACTGATATGCAGCACTGATGGGCACTGTTAGGCAGCATTTATGGGCACGGATTGGCACTGATGCGGCTGCACTAATAATCAGGGCACTGATGATCAGTGCCCTGATTTTCTGTGTACATGTCCCCTGTCAGGATTGCCTGTGACAACGCATGAGAAAAGAAGGGCCTATAAGCAGCAACTCTGTTTACTTTGTGATCAGCTGTGATTGGACACAGCTGATCACGTGGTAAAGGGCCACTGTGATTGACCCTTTACCATGGTCTGTGATCGGCTGTGTCGGGAGGACGTGCAAGGATGCCCTCCCGGAACAACATAGCCACGCAGTAAGGAAGTGGTTAAAAAAAATAAAACAAAAGCTCTCAACTTCATACAAATTGACCAGTGGCAAAACAGTTTAGTGGGCTTCCTCTTGTTGTGAGTTTTTTTTTTTTTCACAGTACCACACTGCTTTGTTCTAAAAGTTTAAAGTGTTACTAACCCACAACAGTAAAATCAGTCTGTATATGCAGTAAAGAATGCTTGTTATACTCATTGTGGAAACTAATGCCGCGTAAACACACGATCGGAATTCTCGTCGAAAAAAGCTCTCATGGTTTTCCCAATGGAATTCTGACGGAATTCAACTCAAACTGTCTTGCCTACACACGGTCACACCAAATTCCAGCGGTCAAGAACACTACAACGAGCCACGTTCAATGCTTCTGAGCATGTGTCAAATTGTTTCTGAGCATGCGTAGGAATTTTGCACGTCAGAATCGCTACAGATGATCAGAATTTCCAATAGAAACCTTTTCCGTCGGAAAAATTGAGAACATGCTCTCAATGTTTTGCTGTCGGAAATTCGGCCAGCAAAATTCCGATGGAGCCTGCACACGGTCGCATTTTCCGATGAAAGGCTCTCATCGGTCTTTTTCTGGCCGGAATTCCGATCGTGTGTACGCTGCATTAGGGGTTATTCCTCCATCTCAGCATAAGTCCAAAAAGACCCACTCTGTGGATTCGGTGCAAGCTAACTCTTTGCCATATTTTCAGCTAGACCTCCCACACTGGAGGATAGCTGCATAGGGGAAAAACCTACAGCCATAGGTTGATCACCTTTCAACTGCTAAAGCTAGTCTTTGCAACATGTCACCACATACTTCTGTGGTAAAGTTATATGCACCAAAGAATCACATATTTATCGTGTTACTGCCATAGCTGCCATTCCATTAGGAAATTCACTACTAAAAATAGACAGGCAGGCCTAAAATCAGAGGCATAGGAAAAGCATGTGAATGTATTAACTTTTTAATATGCATAAATTAATTTTTTTTAATTACATTTTTTTTCTTAATTTCTCATTTAAGACTAGCCCTACCCTGGTGGAACAAGGACAGGAAACATAATGCAAACTAGATGGAAGTCTCACCTAAGGAACGCAATGAAATAAAACAGGTAATAATAAATAGTACATTCAACAGTTGTAAAGCAGATAAATGAGATCTGTCTTGCTGAAGCCAATAAATCAAAGTATTTATCCAGTGTTGAATTCAAAAATAAAAATATACAGTGGATAAAAATTCAAATGTAGATGATTTTACAGAAGTTAGTCAAGAAGACAATTATAGCACTGAAAGGTCAGGTGAGGTGGAAACTGCCAGAAAGCAGCAACATGAGAGAACCAAGTCAGTGCAATGAATAAAATTGCCTTACAGCAAAAAAGGGAATAAAAGCTAACATTTGACTGCCTTTACTACAAAGAATACCTACTTGTAAGTGAGAACAAAGAAATGAATTACTCAATGGGTTAACAAAGTCATTTTTGAAGTGTAGAATCAGATTGTTACAGAAAAAAATGGATAGTGGACAGTCTGTTTTATCTGCACATTGGGGAGGGTGTGAGTCTTTACTTCAGCCCCCGGAAGATTTTACCCCCTTCCCGACCAGAGCACTTTTTGCGATTCAGCACTGCGTCGCTTTACCTAACAATTGCGTGGTCGTGCAACATTGCAAAATTGACGTCCTTTTTTTCCCACAAATAGAACTTTCTTTTGGAGGTATTTGATCACCTCTGTGATTTTTATTTTTTGCCATATAAACAAAAAAACTGCGACAATTTTGAAAAAAAAGCAATATTTTTTACTTTTTGCTATAATAAATATCCCCCAAAAATATATAAAAAAACACATTTTTTACTCAATTTAGGCCGATATGTATTCTTCTACATATTTTTGTTAAAAAAAAAAAAAAAAAATCGCAATAAGCATATATGATTTTATTTGCGCAAAAGTTATAGCATATACAAAATAGGGGAACGTTTTATGGCATTTTTATTATTATTATTTGTTTATTAGTATAATCTGTGATTTTTATCGTGACTGCGACATTATGGCGGACACATCAGACACTTTTGACACTATTTTGGGACCATTTTCATTTATACAGCGATCAGTGCTATAAAAATGCACTGATTACTGTGTAAATGACACTGGCAAGAAAGGGGTTATACACTAGGGGGTGATCAAGGTGTTAAGTGTGTCCTATGGAGTGATTCTAACTGTGGGGGGATGGGCTTAAGCTCACATGAGAGCGTTCACTGCTCCCGATGATAAGGAGCAGTGATCTCTGTCGTGTCACAAGGCAGAACTTGGAAATGCCTTGTTTACATAGGCATCTCCCCGTTCGGCTGCTCCGTGACATGATCGCCGGGAGAATGGCAGACATCAAGTCTGCGGGTTCCGCCAATTGAAAGGGACGTACAGGTACGCCCATTTGCCCACCACTGTAATTGTGCTGACGTATATACGGTCGGCAAGTGGTTAAAATGTTGAAAGTTCACACAACAGAAACTCAACAGGGCACCCCACAACTAATGATGGAATTTCCTGGTGGGTGTACTAGATTGTGGCCCTCAGATACACTTGTATAGATATTTGAGTTGTTATATTCAGCGCATAGGTTCAAAAAAGGCTGCTGCCTCTCCTGAGGTGCTTTAATTTAAGCTCCAATATAAGAAATGTTGTGTTTAACAAGGTGAATGGCGCTGCCTATAACCTGAAGAGTGATTCTCTCCAATGAATCACTCCTCCAAGTGGGTGCACAATAGGTAGGTATTTAGTTGCTGTAGGTACCATGTCCTGTCACCTGTAGGGCAACTCCCTACAGTGAGTCACTCTTCCCAAGTGAGTATGCAAATGAGTAACTAGTGCCTATTCCCGTCACCTAAAAAGGTGATTACCCAGTGGGTCACTTTTACAAGAGAAATGTAAAGGTGTGTGTTTAACCTGTGACCTATATTGGGTAATGTGCTATTCTTCGTGCTATTGGAAGCTTTATATCCAATACCTTCTTCTGAAGTGTTCGTGCAAAAAGTGATGCTAATTTCATCAAATCATCTAGTACAGGCAATATTCATTCCTGAAAATACATACTTGTGCAAATTCAAGTATAATAAATTGATAGTGAATTAATTATGGCCTTAAAAAAAGACTAACTAAAGCAAAGTCCAGTGGGAAAAAGTATATCAAAAAAGATAAAGAATAAAAAAAATATAATGAATGCAAAATAATTATTGAAAAATAACAATAAATTCCAGTCTTAAATGGTGCAAAAAAAATCACAAATTAAAAAGTGACTTGTGCTTGTCTGAGGTGACTCGTGCCTGGATTTATCCACCAGTGTGCAGAGAACCAAGTAACTTCCGTGCAAACCAAACACAAAAGATGGACGTGAGAAATGGATGGACCACCAACCAGAAAAGAGAGACGGTACAAGCACAGAGAAATATGGAAAGAGAAAAGAGAGGAGGGAGGAAGAAAAAGACGAAGAGAGTATTAGGAGATGGAATATACAATTTAAGTGATGCCCAATTTTCTGAAGAAGAAATGGGTGTTTTGGATCTGGGCTTGAAATTTGCGCCTGCCAAAACATTACACGAATTTGAGGCCTACATCGATCTTCAGAAATTCATCAGAAAATTCAATCTGAAAAAACAATCTGAAAAAATATTTTCACTAAATGAAGACAAAAGAATACCAGAGTACTCAACATTTACTCAAACTAAACTCAAAATTAACTTGATTTTTAACCCTAAGACCCATGGTAACCAGTGCCTTGGGGCCTTTAAAAAGATGGTAGAAGAAGATCTGAAGAACCTGAAAAGGAAAAAATCTGGAAACACAAACTTATGGAAAACCATTAAAGAAATAAGGAAAAAGAAGGAAGTAGTAAAATGTCCGGCTGACACAGGAAGAATTATTACGTTCAAACTAAGGGGGTGGCAATGGGGGCACGTTACCTCTTTATGAATATGTGGGAGGAAAAATACAGGTGCCTCGGCTTATATTCGGGTCGGCTTATACTTGAGTATATATGGTAATCATTCTGTGGGAAGGAACAGTGGAAACCTTTGAAGAATTCCTCAGGGGAATTAACCTCAATAAGTATGGAATTTCCTTTACTGGGAAGTGGGACCACCAGCAAATCGACTACCTGGATTTACAGATTTTCAAGGAAGGAAATTAACTATATACTAAAACGTTCTTCAAAACAACAGATCACAATGGCTACATACCATCTTCAAGCTGCCATCACCCTAAATGGAAGGGGAACATCCCCAAAGGGCAATTGCTAAGACTGCAAAGAAACTACTGCATAATGGAAGACTTTAAAATGCAAGCAGATACCCTGATTAGGAGATTTCAAGAGAAAGGATATCAGGAGAAGAACTGAAAACCGAAATAAAGAGATTGGCTAGGAACTCACTATTGGTCAAAAAAGACAAAAAAGTAGGAAACTACACTGATGTGGCATTCATTACTGGATTCAACGCTCAATACCAACTAATAGAACGCATCATCAGAAAATATTGGCCCATTCTGAAAGAAGACGGAATCTTATCCAAAATTCTACCAAAGAAACCCAGGTTCGTATACAGAAGAGCTCCCACACTCAGAAACCATTTAGTCCATAATGTGATTGATCCACCAAAAGGGGTTCTACAAGTGTCAAAAATGCCTCCCATGCAGAGTAAGCAAGAAGCAGCTGCGGAAAAAATAATAATTTAAATCTAGGGTTAATAATAGGGAATACCAAATAAGAGAGTTGATTACTTGCAACAGTACCCATGTCACCTATATCATCGAATGTCAATGTCACCTCTAATATGTGGGTAGGACTACCCGCCCATTATGTGTGAGGATTAGGACAAAAATGGTTGAGACTAATTGAATAGGAGAGAGAAGAGGTTCAGGTCTACATCCCTTGTACAATTTGCAAAAGAAAATTTCCTCAAAGATGGGACTTTAAAGGACCATAAACACTCAAAAAATTGAATTTGTATAAAATATTGAAAGTTTATTACAACAAATAATTTACATCATATATTAAAAAGCTAAAACACATGATAACACTGAGATGGTCAGCACATAGGATTGAAACATGAATAATGGAAGAGGCCCAAACCAACTGTCAAACAGACAGATGAATACCAACACGTTTCGACATGTGGGGTCTTCTTCAGGAAAAAAGGGAAAGGGCTAATAAACTTCCATACAGGTACGAACAATCTATAAGATTGATACAAAAATCATGATTATACATACAGTACTATATATTTACAAAATAGAGTAACTAAATCTATACAAATATATGTGCATTGATATCTGTACTGACCTCATGTGTTAGACGTTTAAAGCACCGGAGATCATATGCTCAAAGCGAAAAGAAGAGAGCAGGAACAACAAAGCAACAAAGTGTCATGTCAGGTGCAGCGCCCCCGTGCCACCAGAATATCACCCAAAAAGGAGGATAAAAGGAAAGTAAGTAGAGGGGGGAAGCACAACAGCAAGACAGGGGAAAAAGGTGTCCGAGAAACTCATTGACAGCTAGTATACCACCTTAGGTCAAGGTATGAAACCTGATGGTAAAAAAGATAATAAAGAAATTAGATACCAGATATGAGCAACAAACTGAAAGAAAAAAACTAAATAATATTTGTTCCAAAAGGGGATAGGCTACTCCATCAAATATAGATACATATAAAACCAAAAAACTGCGCTGGACATAAACTAGTGAATATAAGCAGCAACACCACATGTGAAATACATAAATCAAAAATAAGAAGAAAAAGTTGCGCTGTAAATAATAACAAAAGATCCTGAAAATACAAAAGATAAAAACCATAAATACAGTGAATAAATACAGTGAATGGTTGTGAGACATATGTACCAGTGATGGTCCAAATTATGTCAAAATATAAAGTTCATAAGCTAAATAACAAAGTCCACATTAGTGCTGTACAGGATCGCTGATCAAATCAAATTGAGATCCGTGCAAAAAGTGACTTCTTGTGAATGATCCCACCACCATCCAGATTTTCGGCTTACCAGCTGTTTAGAAAGAATGTACCTGCGGCTATAGCCCAGCCAAGGCCTTTTCCTATTTGTTTCCTTTCCGTCTGGCAGATCGTAGCGTCTGTGTCGGTTCCAGCACTGATCGATCGTTCCGAGCCACCAGGGACTTTAACCTCACCAGGTAGTATGTATCCCGAGAGCCAAAAAAAAGGGAAAGGCAGACCATGGGTAGGATCCGAAGATTTATTTAAAAAGACGCCAACGGCGTATATACACCGATACAAAGAAAAAAAGTTTAAAAGTTTGCGGCCGGCCGGCTGCAGTAACACATGCCCGTGCTTGTCCGGGACGTAGTGTGCGGTGACGTCAGCACGTCGCTCCTCCCTACGCATTTCATCACAGAAATGACGTAATCATGGTGCCCCATGATTACGTCATTTCTGTGACGAATCGCGTAAGGAGGAGCGACGTGCTGACGTCACCACACCAGAGTACCATACCAGAGAGTAACAACTATCTTTTTGTCATACATACCATGTAACCTATTGTTTTTTGTCTTGTTTATGCTGTCTTGCATACTTGTGTAGTTATTTTGTCTATGTCTTTTTAACTATCAGTCATCACATGATCGAATGATTTTATGTATATTCAATAAATTATATTTTTCAAAATTTACATGCGTGTTTGCTGCCTACAAAGTCCCAATGAAGGGGATTTCTTTTTCTTCAATGTGCCACACCTGGAGCGATGAATGACGCTCAAGGATGTACCCTCCCTATCCCACCCGAGCACCAATCCACTCGAGCACCAATCCACTCATGTGTCTCCCCTGGGATGGCGGTGCAACGCGCCACCACACCCACACACTGTGACAGCGTAGCTGACGCGGCCACGCCCAGCGGCGGCGTGACCGGGAGACACCAGAGATGTTGTCATGGGAAAACGGCACAGCCAGTCACATGACGGTGTGGCAAGCCGCGTTGCCCGCCCACTGACGCAACAAAGGGCGCAAGGATGCAAGGAAACCAAGCGTCCTAGCCCGACCAGAAGCCACCGCCCTCCAGGGGAGGAGCGGACCGTAATGCCTGGGTGCGCCAGCTGGGAGATAACCCGGAGTGACATGACAAAGGAGCCACACAAAGTTCATGACAGAAAAAAAAGAAAAAAAAGGAGGAGAAGAATAGTAGTGCCAATAGGGAAACAATTTGAGATTCATTAAATATGGATCATGAGAAATGACAATTTGGACGTATACTCAATCGAGATGCAATACAGAAAAAAATAAAAATAAAAGGAAAGTAAGGTAACAGTAAAAAGAGAAAAAGAGGGAAAAGAGAGCAGAAAAAAGGGAGGAAAGTGGAGAAACAAAAGGGAGGAAGGGAATGTTAGTCCCTTTGAATCTAAACCTCTGTACAACCCATGAGGTCAATAACTGACTTCATATGCTGTAATTGACACAGTTACGATCCTAAAATAACATTATTCGTTGATCATATGTAGATTTAATTAGTTAAAGTCAAATAACCATAATACATATCTTAATGGAACAGCAGTGATGCAAATTCAAGAAAGGAAATCAGAAATCCAATATTTGGTGAATGGTATTTGAAACTAAAGTTCCTTCTCTGGACCGCCCGAGACAAATCCATCCAAAAAAGGTTTATAGGAAACTGACTCATTTAGGCCAGGGAAGGTGGTAGCATCAAGTCTAAAAATCCAGCGCTGCTCCTGCTGCAGGAGTGTCTTGTTCCAGTCCCCGCCTCTAAGGCCTGGATGGACATGGTCCAATAATAGAAATTGTATTCACGAAAAGATGCCACCGTGGAAAACATGGCCACCCATTGGCAGATCAGGATTGCAAGATCGCATACTATGAATATGTCAGTATGCTCTCTGCCAAAATTCTATTTTGGTCTTATTCACATAAAAACAGTCACACTAGAGTAAATATATAACACCATGGGTGCGACAATTTGCAAAATGTCTAGGAACAAAATAGAATTTGTCTGGGAGATCTGGATGCTTCGCAATATTCAAATATTGACAATATCCACATCCCCACATGCGAAGGTACCTAGTCTTTTACAAGGATCCCTTCCACCTGGTCGAAAATCACTGGAAACAAGCTTATTTTTCAGAGAGCTTGCTCTCTGAAATATGAAAGCTGGGCGTTCTGATACGCATGATCCAGCTATAGGCTCAAGCATCAGAACGTGCCAGTATTTGTTGATAATTTGTTTGAAACTCTCCTGCTGGTTAGAGAAATGAGTGATGATTATAAGTTGATTGGTATCAGATTTTTCAGTTTTAGTTTTATACAGTAGTTCTCGCCTGGGGGCTGTGAGACCCCTCTGCCCACTACATTTCTATTTCCTCCCTGCTCACTCTACAGAACTACTGGTGGGAAGATACAGGAGGAATAGCAGCCAGCGGTCTTACAAACAGGAAACCACAGTGCAATAATGTTTTTTCAGCAAGATCAGCAGGCTACTACAGAGGAACTACAGAGCTCAGAAGAACATGGATAGCATGCTTTGTGAAGGTAGGAGATCAGCAACAACGACATGGAAAAAACGTTCTGCTTTAAATGTTTTGAACAATACAGCGTGGTAATATAATAGAAAAGATCACAAGCTAAACTATGAAACTTTTTTTGCCACTAGCCATTTGGTACAAAGTTGAAGATTTTTGCTTTATTTTTTAAGAATAAACTTTCATATAATTTATAGATCTGTCATGACTGGTTATAAATTGTATGACTGCTACACTAAATTGGGTGTCAGAAGCAAAGTTAAAAAAAAAGGAGGACACTCTTCTCGTTGCATGGTATTTTTATATAATTGTTTATTTTTTTTCTGCATTGATACATGTAGTTCTCAGCTCCCTAATGCCGTTTGTTTTACAATCACTTATATATTAGACTGGAAAATGGCGAAAAATACATTTTCAAGGGTCACGCCCCTAGACTTTCAGTAGTATAAACCACTTGCCGACCAGCTTACGCAGATATACTGCGGCAGGTCGGCTCTCCTGCGAGAACCAATTCACCTGTACGTCAGTCCATGCAAGGAGGATAGCGGGCGCATGCATGCCCCCTCCGCGCGCTTCGGGAGAGTGCCCGCAGGTCCCACAGACTCGATGCTCGCGAGCAACCTGCAATTGCGGTAAGGAGAGGCAGAACGGGGAACTGCCTATGTAAACAAGGCGATTTCCCTTTCTGCCAGATGACATGACAGAGATCTACTGTTCCCTGTGATCGGGAACAGTGATCTCTGTTATGTTCCAGTAAGCCCATCCCCCTACAGTTAGAACACACCCAGGAACACAATTAACTCCTTGATCACCCCCTAGTGTTAACCCCTTCCCTGCCAGTGTCATTTTTACATTGACCAGTGCATTTTTATAGCACTGATCAATGTAATAATGTCACTGGTCCCCAAAAAGTGTAATTTGGGGTCAGATTTGTGCACCGCAATGTCAGAGTCCCCCTAAAAATCGCAGATCACCCGCATTACCAGTAAAAAATATCAAAAGTAAATAAAATCCCTAAATGTGTCCTGTAGTTTGTAGACGTGATAACTTTTGCGCAAACCAATCAATATACGCCGATTGTATTTTTCTTTACCAAAAATATGTAGGAGAATATATATCGGCCTAAACTGAGGAATACATTTGTTTTTTTATATATTTTTTTGGATACGTATTCTAGCAGAAATGAAAACAATTTTGTTTTTTAAATGTTGGTCTTTTTTTTTGTTTATAGCACAAAAAATAAAAGCCGCCAAAAGAAAGCTCTATTTGTGGGTAAAACGTCAATTTTGTTTGGGTACAGTTTTGCACGACCGTGCAATTGTCAGTTAAAGCAATGCAGTGTCGTATCGCAAAAAATGGCCTGGTGATTAAGGGGGGAAATCCTTCCGGGGCTGAAGTGGTTAAGCTTACATTTTGCAGTTCTTGGACTTAACAATGTGTTCTATGGCCCATGAACCAAACCCAGGATGGTTTTCTCCTATCCCTATCAGTTTAAGTTTCCCCCAGCTGCTGCCACTCAATCACAGCTGCATTGCACTCTGTGAAAGGCCAGAATCTTTGTTCATAAAGAGCCTTTATTGACTGTTTTTGTTTCATTGTTTGACAGGGCACATAACCTGTGATTGCTGATGTGTTCTGGCACCACCAGCTGGTGGGGAGGCTGAAGCATTTATTATACAGGTTTTAATAGCAGATGAGAAATGGGGGGGGGGGGGGGGTTGTAAAATACATAACTGTAGATGCAACTGAGTAAATGGCCAGTTTGAAACCCTAAGTTTCTATGGCCTAAAAAAACAAGGTAGAAGACAAGGCCTCTTGGTTACCTAATACCTTCTCTTTGTCAATTTGTCTCATTTTCTTTTACACACACATACATGTGTCGTATATTGTGCAATATTAAGTCTTAACAGTAAGTGAACTTTTCTTTACTTATTCATTCACACTCTGCTATTCTGTGTCTCTTGAGCTTCACATAATATTGATTTTGGTGCAGAAAGGCCGCATGCTGTCAATCAGCCCATGATATTGATTGCTGCAGAGAGAGATAATTAAAATATTTTTTATTATTGATCCACATTGACCTATGAGTAAACCATGTCCTATTTGTAGAGCATCTATAACCATAGAGCACATCTGATAATGTTCTTTCAAGTGATCAAGGAAATTCAGCTCTTTTTTTTCTTTCTAACCACAATGTAATTCTTTTTTGTTAAATATGGGGCTTGGCTTGGTTCAAGGTCTGTATCAGGATTCTGGATGAGGTAAAGAGCAAAAGCTTCAGTTTGGTTTTCATTTAACTCTTAACAGATTGCAGCCTGCTATAGCATGAGGATTGTGCCACACACATTAGTTATTGCCACAAATGCAGAAGTGACAGCAATATTTCTAGGGTCATCATGTACTGCTAACTGTAAATTGAGCAGTAAAGGATTTTAAAGCATTGTTTACAGACGATTTTGGGTAGCACTCAGATTTAAGGCTTGCCATATTTGGTACCTAATTACTCGATGCAACTTCAACTTTTAAATTTTAACAAAAAGTTTGGTATTATATTGTGTTTGTGTGCACTAAAATAAATTTGAGTTTATGTTTTTTACTGAAAATATGGATTAATAAACAGTTGTACTAATATTGTGTGACATAAAAAAATTCAACTGCCATCATTTTAATCTACAGTCCAGAGAAATATTCCCAATGCACATGTTCCTGGAAATGGCTACAAGGTAATTGGGTGCTGCAGGAGACCTGGAATAAAAAAAAACATCTGACAAGAAAAGGGTTCATTCTAGACAATAAAATATTTTAATAGGATAACTGAACTTGGTTCCAGATCACACTCAGGCAACCCTTTATTTGCTAACCGCAACTGAAACAAGAAAAAATGATAATTTATTTTTGGTTGCACAATTGTCAAAACCAGACCCTTAATATTGCTCCTATTATTAAACAGGTTGGTTGGGAGGTATCCTAAACATATACTTTAATATGCACCCCAAAAGATGAAAACACAAAAAAGTGTTAGTTTGTATTTTGGGCAAAACTGTAAGCTCATCATTTGCGACAAGGGTTTTCATGTTTATTTGAGACATGTCTTCATGTCTGGTGAGTCCTACACTAAAAGTTCACAAAGTATGGATTACCCAAGCTTGATCCCAGTGTACACCCAGGTAATCCTTTATTTGGCCTTGGGAGTTAAAGCACTACAAAAGGAGCCATGACAGGTCAGCTACTTTTCAAATATCTTTCTTAAAGCGGTAGTAAACTGCATTAAACAAACTGGTCCTCCCTCAGGCTCATGTCATAATGTGCTAGTATGCACATTGCAACATATATGTATCGATCTTGACAACTCCATATTTTAACCACTTTTGAGCATTTTAATGACATGCATTTGTTAATAGCTGTTTGTGTTTTAATTGACAATTATAACGTATTGGATTATTTAATTATTTTCACTTATTCGATAAGCGCTCTAAATTTGTAGAAGGAGGTTTTTAGGGTATCTACAATTTTGGTTTAATGCATTTGTTAATATTTACATAATGTGCCACCTAGTATTATTTTTTAAAGCGAAAGCTCAAAGTCAAGGTGTTGGCTTATGCTAAAAATAAGCCAATAGACCAAGCAAGCTAATGCTTCTTTTCAGCTGACAGGTGCAGTTGGTAAAACTGCCTAATTTTTTAGGAACAAAAAAATTAAAAGTACTGTATACCCACCATGACTCCCCTTTCACGGCTTCATGTTTCTCATCACATATTTAATAATCCAAGTCATAGCACACACTGTACTGCTGCTGGCATACAGCCATCCAAGATATTTTGTTTAAATAGTGGACACTTTGTAGTTCGTGTGGACACTTACATTTCTGTTACTTTGAGGACATTTATAATATTGATTTTTTATGCTAATTTATTTCTGTGTGCACTGTTTATATTTGGTTTGATATCGCACGCAAAGGTTAGGCATATTTTGTGTAGTGTTATAGTACGTGTAAAGGAATTATTAGTATTTAATTTATTTGCACCAGTTGTAGTAGCGCCTTCACAGATTTATTTAATACTGTATGTATCTAGTCTACAGATACTGTAGATTCTAATTAGACAACAGAGAATCATGGTGTTGCATTCAAAAAAAAAAAAAATGGGAGAAGGGGCACTTTTCCCTCTGGATGTTATTAACTAACTAACTAACATGATCCACACATTGCTATTCATTGGTAATAATTATTATATTTATATGGCAGAAAAAATATAAATGGAAGATCATTTATTTGAATGGCTTCAGACAGCTGACGATATTGTGTTTCTGTGCATAAGTAATATCTGTTTCCTGAATGATATACAGGATCTTTTAATTTCTTGAAGGATATTTCCACAATCTTCACTATGAAATACTTTGAACATCAGGACCAATTGGAAGCATGCAGGGCTCTGTTCCGGTTAATCGCAAACGAAAAGCTTGCCTCCCCACAATGTTAATAAAATAGGTGGTAATCAGATTAGTGTGATTACACACAATCTGGTTTCTTTACCTCTATAGTGGCTATGGGTGACGTCTGTTTTTTAATGGGGAAGACAACTTTGTCTGGGGTATGGTGATGGATGGATGTTTAGATTTTTGTACAACTTGTATAGCCTTAATTATTTTGGAAATAAAGCATATCCTAATTTCTTACTTCGGGCATATTGCATTAGTTCCATACAGGTAACCGCTTTCTAGTGTGACTCTCTTGTTCACATATCAATCTTTTTGTATGTGTTACTTTGGTTACATGGGACTGCACTAGGTGGTTTGTTCAGATGGCAACAATATACTACTCATATTGCCTAAATTACTGTAACAAAGCTTGTGCTTTTAATAGGGATGAGTGAAAAGGACACAGTTCAGTTCACACAATGTTCGGTAAACCCAGGAAGAAATCTGCGAACCCTGAACATAGTGATAAACCTTATTGAAGTCTGTGGAAGTTGACTCTTGTAAATTTTTCTTGTCTTTATTAAGGATAATTTGCAAGTTATACTTAAAAAAAATAAAGAATATGGGTAACTAGGCACTGCCATGGGGGGCATTTACCAATGCAAAAACAAAAAACAAAAAACAATTTAAATACCATGGAGAGGGGATCTTTTCTTTTCTATTTCAACTTTTTTTAATTAAATATTTAAAGAGAAATACAACCACCAAAGTGGCATAATTGCAAATGTATAATATTAGAAAAAAACTGTTGAAACTGTGTAACAAACAAACATGCAAACATGCATAGTCTACTAGATTAGCTTCACAGAATAAATTGTATTTAATATCTATCCATGTAATGTCTGTGATAGCATTGGATTATGTACATAAAGAAGAAGCAAACTTCCTCTGCTGACATTTGCCTATATGTAAGCCTATAATAAGGGATAGGTAAACATCTCCTAAACATGTGCCCTGTGCCGTGAACGGTGGCTCCCGCGCAGGAGTGACGTCATCGCGGCTCTGGCCAATTGGAGCCTGTAAACCTGGAAGCAAAATGGGTGAAAATGGAGGTGGCTGCAGCACTGACATTGCGGCGCTGGAACAGCTTTGTTTTAAGGTAAGTTTCACATAATATGCTAGTATGTGATGCATACTAGCACATTATGACTTTACCTTGCAGGAAGGAAAAAAAATGAAAACCACTTTAAAGTGTAGTTAGGAAGTATAGCTATATCCTAACATTTAGTAAGGAATAAAGACTAAAGGAAATGATCAAAGTAGACAAAGAAAGGGTGTTACTTTACAAGGCTTTCGTAAAAAAACAAGATATGAAATAGATGAGGCCAGCGAGCAAACCCCACCCCACCCACAATAAATAAATCTAAGGCTATTGGTATTCATTTCTGGCTGACATTACAATATCCAGGTCTCCCAAATTTGCAAGTGTTTCCTATGTTTATCAGTTAAAATGCTTGTCAGACATCCATTGACCATAATGTTATCTACCTTATGTTTGACTTCTAGGAATAGTATAAGCTACCACTTCCAGCTCCTAACTTAAGAATATAATGTTGCTATGTAGGAGGGTCTGCTAGAGATTTCTTGGGATATCTTTGTGGAACAGTGAATGTAAATCACTTTCTTCCAAATGGCATTGTAAAAGGACCAGCCCACCAGTTATGTGGTTTATTCCCCATAACAAAGCAACCACAAAAACAATTATCCGAGCAATTAGGATTCATATGAGATAAATGGGAAGGGACCCTATGCTCTCGCAATGTGACTTTGTAGGCTACCTCTGCGGTATAAACATTGAGTGAACACAGCTAGATTTCCCCACATCCATGATCAATCCTCTTCTGGTCTAGAGTGACGATCTTCGTCCCTCCTTTCAATATATAAAGGACTAGTATGTCACTGTAATTTGTTAAGTTGCAAGTGAATAATAGAAATCTAATTTGGTTCACTTGTTGGTAAAGGTAAGTATGTTCAAAACATGTTGGTGACTTAGCCAAGTCTCTGTTTTTGTTTGGAGAGAGGGTATTTTCATGCAGCTTGAAGGGCAACATTGAAAATACACAAATCCTTTAAATAATACATTAAATATAGATGGCTTAATGCTGCACATGAAGTTATCGAATAGAAAAAGGTGTGGGGGTTCCCCTTAAAATTCCTATCAAGTCCTTTTCCAGGCATTCAGGCTTGGTAGCCAAAAAAGAAAGGGCAATGAGTATATAGCTCCCCTTCTTGTAACATACCAGGCCACATGCCTTTTAGCATTGAAGGGGACCAATACAAAGTGGTAGCTGTAAAACCTCATCCTCATATCCTGTCCCCCAAAAGGAGGGTATTTGTGGGGGGAACTTATAGTAGTTTGGAAGTCCCCTTATAATAAGGGGGGCCCCAGATATCCAGAGGAATGAGTACATTCATGCTCTTTATTACTCTTTTCCCCAAAAAAGTAAATAAACACACAGACTATGTGAAAAAGTCCTTCAAACTAATTTCATAAAAAAATGTAAACAATGTCCCCGGATGTAAATCAAACATCAATTATGTCATCTAATGATGTAGATCCATTGTTTATTGTGATGACCTCTGCCGCCATGATGACCTGCCACCTGATGAGGCTATAAAAGTCTGTGTGTAGACCTGTCAATCCAACTGTCAGTTTTTTTATATCATTGATTCAGATGGCTGTAAAGCCACCTGATCACTTCCACAACCATCGGAAAGTGACCCCCCCCAACATTTGATCTGTGCTCCACTCTTCCACCTGCAAGCCCAGGATAGCCATGGGGGGTGTTGGCGGGTAAAGCATAGGGAGATCAATGAACATGCATTCTCTGATCCTTCTTGCAGTGGATAAACCTGTGAGCATTTTGTCACACCCAGGTTCAAAATTGTCATTCCCTGGCTGCTTTTGCCAGGTAAGCAGCAATATAAGCATGGTATGTGCTTGATTAGCTGCAGTAGCATGCAAAGGTGACATTAGGGGACTAATAGACCTGTTACCAGCAATATTTATTTCATAGACAGATTATCAGTCTCCTATTCAATGGCAAAACATTTTTAAAATGAAAATAACACATATTCACAAAACGAATATCACAAAAAGTCCCCGACTCCTATGTACATATGAATGCAAATATGAGCGCCCAGTGCATCTAAGCACAAAAATAACAAATTATGCTATTAAGTATCAACGTGATTGCCAGAGTGAGAGCAAGAATTCAAGGGGCATAATTCATAGTTACCTTAAACTGATGACCTGTAAAGGTGCCTATTCTGTCTCTTGTGACAGTTTTGGGTACTGAAGTCTGTGTCCCTTTTATGAGCACGCACAAATATAAGGCTTTACATGGTTGGTATCTCTTGACTCAATGCAGCTTGATCTTTTATATTTTGACAAAATTGGCTAATATGTTATGTTTGTATGCACTTAAAGTTACCCTAATGTTATTTTTAATGAAAATATGGGTTTGATAATACATTGCACCAATAACTTTCCCACACATAAAAAAAAGTAAACACTTTTTATACATTCGGTGAGATATAATGCATTTTTAAAATAAAATGTGAATATCTGTAAAATAGTTAGGTTTATATTTTCTAGCAGATTGTAAAATACTTTTTCTCTAGGTTTTTCTCCTACGTCAACTTCTTTTTTTAAAGAAAAAAGTAAAACACAGCAAAATGTGCAGCTTACCTGATGTCTTTGTCATGGAACAGGATTTCAGCAATTTTACTCTAATAATTGTAAATTAAAGTGACAATGCTGAGGAAAAGGCAAGGTAACAAGTGCTTGCAACAGCTTTGAAATCTATTCCTGAAGCTCAGAGGTTTTGGAACCTTTTGTGTGTGAGTCTCAACCCTGTCTCCGCAAGGTTACTTTTTAACAATATAAGGAGCATAAGTGCCTTTTCATCAAATGAAAAAAGCATGCCCACTGGCAAATGAATCATATTATAAAAATTGATTGTATCCCAAAAGGGAAAAATGTTATTGAAGATCCAGTGGCCTGGGATGATACTTCATTGATCATTGTAAGAAATACTTCCAGAAACTGTTTTTTAATCTTTCCGCTAGAGCATTAGCAATTATTCTTTAGCCCGTGGTGAGTAATGACTTCGGTTTCCCAGTTCCTCAATCGATAAAACATTTACCCTACTGCTACAAATGTGCTCTTCGCTTAGACAAGCAGAATTTTTCTTCCAATTATTCTTTTTTCTGTGTGTAACCTCATAAAATATTTTTAAACATATTTCAATGTAACTGAACAACACCTCCCTCTACACAATGTGCTACATCTCTGTTCTTTTTTATGGAGAAAAGAGTTATTAGGGAATACTAACTTTTCAACTGGATTTTATTGTCGCCAACAGAAGCAGTTAAAAGCAAAAATGGTCCAAATGATTTACCTTTGGAGAAATCTTATAAAATACCTCTAGCCTTATTCGATAAAATGTCTTTAGAGTTAACTGCCTTTCTAAACAGCTTAGGAATCAAGAATCATGGCAGTTTAATAGGTTCACATGGTACTATGCTGCTTTTTTTTTTTTTTACATTTTTATTACAAGCTTTATTAACCAAACTAAACAGTTCATTGGAGATGCAAAGGTGTGAAGAGATTATTGAATTAGGAATTTGGGCTTAACTGCAGGCACTTGTGATGCATTGCAGGACTTTTCACCTTATCTAGCACTGCATTCTAATGTTGGCCATAGGGATGGGCCGAACACCATCCTGTTCAGTTTAGTAGCAGGACTCCTGAACAGGGGAAATGTTCTAACCAGAACGGCGAACCCCATTAAAGCCTTATTTGAGCATGCAGCTCGGCAGGTCAGGCAAGGGGGGGACGAGCGTGCGTCCCCCCTCCTGAACCATACTAGACCACATGCCCTTCACATAGGGTGTGGGTGCTTTGGGGCGGGGGGGGGCTTTGCCCCACACCCCAAAGCACCTTGTCCTCATGTTGATGGAGACAAGGGTCTCTTCATGACAACCCTGGGCTGTGGTTGTCGGCGTCTGCGGGCAGAGGCTTATCGGAATCTGGAAGCCCCCTTTAAAATGGGGGCCCCCATATCTCACCCCTCCCCATGTGAATGGGTATCGGGTACATAGTACCCCTACCCATTCACCAAAAAAGTGTCAAAGAGTAATAAACACAAGAGACAGTTTTTTGACAAATCCTTTATTAAATAATAAAAAAATAGTGTCCCTCGATGTAAATCCATCGTCAATCACGCCACCCACCAAACCAGAAAAATAAAGAAGGTGGCACCGCTACCTTCTGACATCATGGACTGGTGCATGCTGGGCATGTCCATACCACACCCGACTGGGGGGGAGCCCACTCCGTTTTTTTTCACAACTTTTTTTTTTATTGTTCAGTTGTCAGCAAGGAAAGATAGATAGCCTTTTCATGGGGGGCTGGCAGCTCAGAAGCCTCTGTACTATTCAATAAAGGAACATACCAATTCTTTGCTGTCTTTTCTGCCAGGAGTGTTTTTGTTGTTACCACAGTTTTGCCCGATTCAGCAAAAAAAGGAAATCCCAATCGACTCACACATCTTCAAAAAGGAAGGATGTCAATAAAAAAATTACACAATTCTGCTGTACCTAAGTAAATACCCTAATAGGGCGGTGGTGGATTTTCTTGCAGATGACTAAAAGTAATGTGGAGCTGGGCAGAATGGCAGACCCTTTTGATCTATGCCCATTACTTTTTTGCACATGTTGCCCCTAGGTGTGAATCAGAAAAAGGAACCTAATACATTTTGGTTGATCCATCATCTGTATTATACAAGAAGGGCTTTGGTAATTGATGCTAGTGGCTGGTATTTGACTTCAGTGTCCTCCACATCTTTTGATACATCTGTTGCTTGGGTACAGCGTTATGGCCAAGGGTCGCTTATGGCAAAAATGGATGTTGAATCCGCCTTTCGTCTGTTGCCAGTCCAGCTAAAGAGCCAGCACTTGTTGGGTTGTTATTGGTATGGAAAGTTTTTTAACGTCTGTTGCCTGCCTATGGGCTGTTCCGTTTCTCATTCCTTTTTTAAGACTTTCAGTACCTTCTTGGAATGGGTGGTTAGAGAAGTGCAAATAAGGTTAGTGAAACGTCACCTCAATTATTTTCTTTGTATAGGCCCTCCGGGTTCCATGGTGGAACGGTCTTGTAAAACTAGTCTTGTAAAACTAGCGTTCGTAATGGAGCTATCACATTCGTGATGCGGCAAATTATGAAATCTCTCAATGCAGCGCACATTCTCTTCTTCTTTATAATGGGATAATAATGAAGCTGCTTTGCTGGTGATATTGACAGAGTTCTGCCAAACGTATTTGAAATTGTTTTTTTTCTAGTGATATTTATAATAATAATATTTTTTTTTGGGTCAAGTTACCATAACACCATTATTATCTCGTAGTTTTTAAGCTCAAATATACATCTATGTTGGTGTCCCTTGTTAATTTGACATTGTATTTTTGAAATGTACCTGCCTACTCACAAACAAACTGTCCTTTTTTAAGTAAAACACATAGCCAAGTATTTTTCAAACTAAATATTTTTTATTTACTAGGGAGCACTAGGGAGCACAAGGTCATATAAAAATCAAGAGGAAGGCAGCGATGGAGAAACAGTTGGAATTGGTGAAGCGTTTGTACCCCAGAACAGACATCAATTATTGAATTGCAAAATTGGTAACCTGAGGAGTCCAGGACCTAGGAGACAGATAAGAAACACAAACAGTAATTCAAATGAAATAGTAGTTTAGCATCAAATCAAAAATGTATTCAGGATCAGCAACATTTTACTGCAAAGCCACTGCCCCTCTACCCACAAAGTAGTCCATATACTGTTGCAGGACATCTCTGGCAGTTTGGGAGGGCAACCCAGCACGGCCACTTTCCAGAGCCATCATCACAACAGGATCAGCTGGATCTGACACAGAAAAGTCAACTTCATTCGGAAGTGAGGCAAGGTAGCTGTTTGCATTCCAAGTAAGTAATTGTGCAGGATGCAGCAGCACAATACAACATGGTTTAGCTTGTATTCGGCCAGGTTAATTGCTGTTAGAAACAGCCTGAACCGCCTTGATAGTATTCCAAATGCATTTTCAACAACCCTTCGGGCACAAAAGAGCCTGTAGTTGTAGATCCTCTGCTCTGGGGTGAGGTTCCTCATAGGAAAGGGCCTCATAAGATGTTCCCCCAGAGCAAAGGCCTCATCTGCAACAAATACAAAATTGAGGCCCTCAACATTCTCCTCAGGAGGTGGCAAATTTAAGTTGCCATTCCGGAGCTGATGGTAGAATTTGTTCTGTGCAATCACTCCTCCGTCTGAGTTGCGGCCGTTCTTTCCAACATCCTGGTACAGGAACTCATAATTTGCATTGATATCGGTTGACTTAGCATTTTTGGGGGGGAAGGGTTCCAAATGAGTTTGGGCCCCAAAAAAATTGCCTCTTGCACTCTGCCTGAATAATAACACTTGTACACATTTTAGGAGGTGTTTAGGGTAAGCACAAAAATGAAGATGATAAAATACATTGTTAAGTTACTAGGCTAGGTGTGTATGGGCCCAGGACAATAATGGTAATTATGGAATGAAGAAATTAACACAATACATTAGAAAAACATTAAATACATAGATGTGATGTTAAAGGCTAAAACTTATCAGAATATAGTCCTTCTGCAGGACTTGGATGATGGCAGAAAAGGTCTCTGGAATAATGATTCCCAGAGCCTGAGGGGAGATCCCAGTTGTGAACGTCAGATCCTGGAGACTTTTCCCCATCGCCAAGTACCGCAAGGTGGTGACGAGCCTTTGCTCGGGAGTAATGGCTTGCCTCATGCATGTGTCCTGCTTACTAATATATGGGGTAAGCAATGCCAATAGACGGTGAAAGCAGGGGTCCGTCATCCAGAGATAATTACTGAAATCATCAGGATTATTCTTCTGGAGCTCCCACAGCAAAGGCATATGAAAGAATTGGTCACGATTAAGCAACCAATTCTTGGTCCAAGAACTCCTCCTCCCCCTGTTCCTGGACTGGACTTGGGTCAAAGCATTAAACTCCAAGCCCAATAATAGCACGATCTCTCCGACGAGAATGCCACATGGCTAGTAGACGAACGGCCGTTCAGAAATAAACTGACAAGCACGCACTGAAAATCTGAAGCGAACTGAAAAGAATGCACTGAAAAACAGAAATGACCTGACAGGCACGACCTGAAAATCAGAAACGAACTGACAAGCACGATCTTAAAAAAAGCGAATCGACACTCACCAAACTTCTTCTAACACAAGATTAGCAGAAGGAGCCCAAAGGGTGGCGTATGATTATTGAACTTCCTTTTTATCGGCTCGTAGTACGTCTATTACGTCACTATGTTCGTAATTGTTGGCCAACAATTGTGTGGCCATGTGTATGCAAGACAAGTTTGGGCCAAAGCCCTTCAGACAAAATTCCACGGTTTTGTTGGTGAACAATCCAATCGTGTGTACGAGGCTTTTATGTGTAGTGTTGTATTTGAGACAGGAATTATGTATTTATTTTATGTGTTCTTGTTACAGACTTTCCCCTGGGACGGGTGTGGATCTTGGTAGGGAACTCATGCTGATGCCAGGAAGGAAGGGAGACAACTTGGCTTTTAAGGGAGCAATGCCGTTTTGGCTGTGCATAAGAAGTATGGTATGGGATAGAGCCTGAACAAAGCCAGAATTAAAGTAAATAGAGAGATTTGGAGGTTTGTGGCTAGTCTTGGAGGAATTGTGGTTGGGCACGTTGAATTGGAGGACCAGAACATTTGCTACTGGAGGGGGGTAGAGTTCACTTGAATGCTGTTGGAACAGATATTTGGTTTTTGTGGCTGCAGGAAGGGGTGCAGCGAATGCTGCAGGTGTGGAGGGACTCGCTTGATTGAGGTGTCACTCAGAGTCACATGGTGGATCAGGGGGTTTTTGGCGGGTCAATTCATAGTTGAATTGTTACAAAATTGTGGGGCCCATATGGGGCATGGCGCTTCCACTTGGTTGATTATTGGTGGCTCTTCCAGGCACCTGGTCCCTGGGAAAAAAATTAAGTGTGTGAGTTTGTAATGTCTTTGAGACAGCTGGGGAATGGACATAGATTCCAGTTACAAAACTGTTCCTTTAAATACACCCAAATACCCCCTCCTGCTTGCACTGTCATATTGTTTATTGAATTGTTTATTATGTTGAAGTTATATGCTATTTATTTTGTTTTTGGAAATAAAATGGACATATAACCATTGTTGTGGAGTCTGTGTAGTGTTATTTTTAGGTCATGTCATTAATTTGCATGTAAATAAATACATTTACATACAAGTGAAGAGGAGCTGCAGTCAGCACCGAAAGGCATCAAAACTCTCTTTACATGACAAAGATTTGTCACTTCACAGATTTTTCAAACTTTATATATTTCTACCCCGCACACATCCAGATTTGTTAGTGCTTATTTTACAACTTTACTGAATTGATCTGAAGTTGTAAAACAGTAGTAAATTGTCCTTAAAAGTCAACAACATTCTTTAAGAAGCCTCTAGTCCTAACTATGTCAGTAAAAAAATAAGAATAATGTTTGTTTAACATTTGTCATTGAGCACTAAATACTTTTAAGTACTAATATTTTTTCTTTTGAAAAAACCCTATGTCAGATAGTCACTTAACATTACAATTAGTTTCCATACAGCAAAGGTTCTGTTCAGCCTGCTTTGTGTTTCCTTATTAAAAGAGACAAATCAATAATGCTTAGTGGTTATACATTTATTGATTAAATAAAACGTTGGACCATGCATTAAATACCCTAATTATAAGAAGGTGTTTTACAGCAATAAAAGCATGAATAATGCATACTGTTAACTTGCTGAGACAATACTGAGTCATCTTTTAACTTAAGTCAAGCTTTCAAAAGTTAAAGATCTGCAATCCCAAATGTAATGTGGTCGCAAAGTATAGTAAAGTAGTTTTGTATTGTTCCGTCACTGAATTTTACTCCACTTAGTGTGGGGGCAGTTTTACATTTTGTTTCCGCTAAGCCAGTTACATCATGCCCCCCGCCACCCTAAGAAACTTCCACCCCCCTCCCCTTCACACACACACAAAAGCATATGTTCCTCATAAAGGTGGTGAAATAATCACAATGAACTACGTTAAGTGGTAGAAGTAAAAATTACAAAATGATATGTCACTAAATTATCCTTCATTTAAAAATATTATCATTTACAGAGTCATAAAATAATTTTCATAATTAAACTTGACATAAAACAATTTAACAAACAGGTAAACCTGAGAACAATAGATGATGCTAAAAACTTTACTGAAAACATGCTCACAAAAACAAGAAACATGCTAAGAGACACAATCAGTACTGTACTGACACTTTGGAGAACTCAGTCCAAGATTAGATCACTGCAAATAATCTGGCTGTCCTATGAGCCAGGTGATGGGAAAGGCACAGAAATTGAGAAACACTAATAGTCATGTGCCAAAAGGTTTAGCAAAAATTCCCACACACTTGATATCCAATCCACTATCAGGGTACTCCTCAAAGTGTAAGATGTATAACTTGGAACTGTATGATTACAGCTAAATGCAGAGTGTTCGGTACATTCAAACATTCACTAACAGAGTAAGCGCAACATTCTTTGTCCATTCATGTAATGACAATGGCTGACTGCAAGTTGAGTGAATGTACAGGGGAGGGCCACTGTGTGGATCTTTTTGAGAATCAGAAGATTCATGTAACACGCTTCTGATCAACCTCTTTAGGAAGAGGCAGTTCAAATCAGCTGTTCCAACAGATGGTATGTGAGAATGTGCGTCCATATTTTACCGCATTCTGATGTATTCAGGTGTTCAGCAGTTTCCACTGTATCGATACTAAGCCAGTGCTGTGTGTCAGCCACACTTAAGGTCAGCCAGCTGCTTGGTAAAGCAGAGTGATTCACTGGGTAGTCCGTGGTAAACTCAGTTTAAAACTGTTTCTAGCTGTCAAAAGCAGTCTAACTCCTTTTACTTAAAAAAGCTGATGGAGTACCTCTTTAATGTTTAAAAATTTTGCCATGTTAGGATCCCTACTAAGAAATGTAAGTGCCTTCTTTTCTATTAGGTTAAGATGGAAAAGGGTGCTTTTGCTGGGCCTCAGCCTTTCTTGTTGGATAAAGATCACAAAATGTAATACTGTCACTCCAAGCCAAAGATAAACTTCCAACCCTCTGTTGAAATCAGGTCTTTCCTCTGAGTAGTGATGCCAGCTACAGTAGCAGTAATATGCATAAACATAAAGTCAGTGCCTTTATAATTAGTGCTGCTATTTTTATGTGTCTTTAGCTTGTTGGTGTTCCTTTAGTGATAAAAATTAAATGTGTGGTACAGCTCTCCCCACTAATACTGCATAGTAAAACACACTGGTAATGTATAATATGACACACTACGCCCCCTTTCACGCTGAGTCGCTTTTTGGGCGCTTTCATGCTAAAATAAGCGCCTGAAAAGCTCACGAAAATCTATTTCCATTAAAATCAATAAATGCTTTCACACTGGGCTGGCAGGGCGGTGAAAACGCCCCTCTCCATTGAAATGAATAGAAAGCTCTTCAAAAGTGCCTGAAAAGCAAATGTTTAGAAGCGCCTCAGTGTGTAAGGGGCCTAAGGCCCCTTTCACACTGGGGCGGTGTGGGCGTAGGCGGTAAAGCAGCGCTATATTTAGCGCTGCTTTACCGTCATTTTAGCAGCGGTATTCGGCCGCTAGCGGTGTGGTTTTAACCCCCGCTATCGGCCAAAAAAGGGTTTAAACCGTCCGCAGTATAGCCGCGCTGCCCCATTGATTTCGATGGGTAGGAATACACCACTCCTTCACCGCTCCAAAGATGCTGCTAGCAGAACTTTTTTTACCATCCTGCTAGCGCACCGCTCCAGTGTGAAAGCCCTCCGGCTTTCACACTGGAGTGAAAGGACCCGCTTTTTTCAGGCGCTATACAGGCGATATTTTTAGCTCTGTAGCGCCTGAAAAAATGCTTCAGTGTGAAAGGGGCCTAAGAGAACACTACATGTGAGGTCCTATACATCATTAGAACCAAAAACACTGTGTGGAATATATAGGTAATAAACAACAATAGACACTTTAAAGAGGAGCCCCCCCCCCCACGAAAAAAAATAAAGTCAGCAGCTACAAATACTGTAGCTACTGACTTTTATAAATAGAACACTTATCTGTCTAGGGTTCCCACGATGTTGGCCCTCCAATTTATCCCAAATGATCTCCAGTGTCCCTTCACCATCCAAACTATGCGCTCACCTCATATACAGACCTTCCACAGGTCATGCAAGTCTTCCCATTTAAGGGGTATATATTCCAATGGCTGGCAGCTGATATCCTATTCTGGGGAAACTTGTTCCAGTATGCAGTAATCCCCATATGCAGGTATAAGGTGCTCATAAAATCAGATGAACTGACTTAGTGCTGAATTATTTAAAGGTTCAGATTTTATAAAACAAAAAAAACAAACATGCAATACTTACCACAGCTGTGCAGTTGATTATGCACAGAGTGGGCCAGATCTTCCTCTTCTGGGGTCCCTCTGCGGTGATCCTCCTCTTCTCGAATGACCCGTCAGAGAATCGCTCTTCTATGGGACACCCGTATGGGAGCACCCCCATGTCCTGCTGCTGCATCTGTTGACACAGACAGAAGTACTCTGCTCCGCCCCCCGGCGCCCATGTCATTTGATTGATTGACAGCATCGGGAGCCAATGGCTGTGCTGCTATCAATCTATCCAATCAGGACAGGAGACACCGGCCGGAGCTGGTGTGCTTGTTCCCGTCGTGGGAATTACAGTCCTCAGGTAAGTATAAGGGGGGCTCGGGGGGCTGGTGCAGTAAAAAATGCATTAAGGTGAAAAACGCAGAGGGTTTACGACCCCTTTAAAAGCCAATTCTTTAAGAAAAACGATTAAAACCAAATTCACATTTTAGGGTGCACTTCCTCTAGTGCACCTAGGCATTACACTTCAATCATGGGGGTGTGAGCCCCTTGTTTAAGACTTGGATATTGCAGTGGCTCGGCTCTGTGAAGATACAATTTGTGGATTGTATATATGATATATGTGGATTACTGAATACTGGAACGAGTGTCCCTGAAAAAGGATCCCAGCTGCCAGCCATTGGAGAATATACTCCTTAAAGGGTAAGGCTTACAGTGACCTGTGGAAGGTCTGTAAATGAGGTGAGTCCCCCAAGGGAAGTGAAGGGACACTGGAGGTGATTTGTGATAAATACCACATTCACAGAAGAGATTTTTTACCCAATGAACTTTTGGTCATGGTTTACAGCAGTGGCGGTGCGTCCGTTAAGGGCACACGGGCGCTGTCCCCTCTCTCCAGCCACCCTATCTATGAATAATGGATAGATTCATGCATTGCATGAATCTATCCATGGCCGCTGTCGCCACCCCCTATTCAGGGATCTGGCCTTTTTTCAGACGCCGGGTGCCTGAATTGCAGCGTTGGGGGTGTATTTTTGAAGCACCTGATTAGAGCCATAGACTCTAATAGACTTCAAAAAAGGTGACCTCGGAGCGCAAAGCATTGGGCTCGTAGTTCACCCAGGTGTTTTAGAAAAGCGAATGAAACGACAGGCGCTGTGATTATACGCCTATCAGGAGGAGAGGAGGGGAGGAGACACATGGAGGACACAGCTCGCCGCCGTCACCCGTTGCCCCACCGAGATAGGGTAAGTGCCGGCA
This sequence comes from Lithobates sylvaticus, assembly GCA_028564925.1. Lineage (NCBI taxonomy): Eukaryota > Metazoa > Chordata > Amphibia > Anura > Ranidae > Lithobates > Lithobates sylvaticus. The sequence goes on from CM053026.1 coordinate 295,561,051, forward strand.
GACGGCAAGTGGGTGGGGGGGTTACAGTGGCAACTTTTGATGGGCACAGTGGTGGCATTTGATAGGCACAGTAGCAGAATTTGATGGCACAGTGGCAGAATTTGATGGGCACAGAGGCAACATTTGATGGGCACAGTGGCAGCATTTGATGGACACAGTGGCAGCAAATGATGGGCACAGTGGCTGCAATTGATGGGCACAGTGGCTGCATTTGTTGGAAACAGTGGCTGCAATTGATGGGCACAGTGGCTGCAATTGATGGGCACAGTGGCTGCATTTTATGGGCACAGTGGCTGCAATTGATGGGCGCAGTGACTGAAATTGATGGGCACAGTGGCTGTAATTTATGGGCACAGTGGCTGCATTTGATGGCACAATGGCTGCATTTGATGGACACAGTGGCTGCAATTAATGGCACAGTGACTGCATTTGATGGGCACAGTGGCTGCAATTTATGGGCACAGTGGCTGAAATTTATGGGCACAGTGGCTGCGTTTTATGGGCACAGTGGCTGTGTTTAATGGTACAGTGGCTGCAATTGATGGGCACAGTGGCTGTGTTTGATGGGCACAGTGGCTGCGTTTGATGGGCACAGTAGCTGCAATTGATGGGCACAGTTGCTGCATTTGATGGGCACAGTGGCTGTGTTTGATGGGCACAGTGGCTGCAATTGATGGGCACAGTGGCTGCGTTTGATGGCACAGTGGCTGCAATTGATGGGCACAGTGACTTTTCAGTAAAAAAAAATGCACTGACTTGTTGAAAGTTGTTGTAGGTGCTGTTATTAAGTGTCTTCAGTATTGTTTTTGCACACTGTGCATGTTCTCACCTCACATTTGGGGGGCTGTCTACAGTAAGGTAATTACTTTATAATGCTGATTTTTTTGTGTCCTGTTGAAAAAGTAGCCTAATAAAAGATTTAAATGAAAGTATTTATTACAATGTTTCTGTTTTTTTTTTTTTTTTTTGGGGGGGGGGTGGGGGCTTTAGGAAAAAGTTACAAATAGCTGTTGGAGGTCTTATTTAAAGCAGATTGATTTTCACCCCCCCCCCCCACAATTTTTTTTAAGCCCTACTTACTTGGTGATGAGTTCCACAGATTTCAGATACTCACCCGCCCAATAGATCCAAAGTTGTACAGCTCAGAGCCTCTGGCAGCACTCGGCCCCAACCTGCAATGTTTTGGTGTGACGTCATTGAGTGGCTACTGGCTGTTCTGGGTTCAGCTCCTGTTGACGTGCCACTAGGCCTGCCCCCTCCTCCCTTACTGAATGAAAGGCTTTGCCTCCTGGGATACAGTATGTGACATGTATATCCCAGAAGGCAAAGAGAGGACAGTGCCCGTCATTCGCCTAGGCGAATGATGTGCAAGGGGGCAGGGCCAGACAATTTAATTAAAAAAGGTAAATAACGAAAACAAAAGAGTGCCATTCATTCAGAGGACCGATTTAAATTTAAATTGTGGCTTGTGCTTCTATAAAAATTACATTTACATCTGGTAACTACAATATTTGGGGTGTTTTATTCTGGGAATATGTGAAACTGTATTGCTGACTTCTAGATTAAAAATGGCTGTTGGAAGTTCTATTAAAATTGGGTCTTGAGCGCAAATAAATTAGTTATTGGAACATAATACAATATTTGTACTGTTTTTGTGGAAATAAACAAGACTATACTGATGATTTCTTTATTTGAAAGTTGCTGATGGCAGCCCTATTAAAATTGGGGCTGGAACACAAATACGTTAAATCTGGGACCAGACACACTATAATATTTTGGGTAATCTTTCTGGGAATAAATTATACTACAGTTTTGATTTCCACAGTTACAAATTGCTCTTGGCGGTCCAATTAAAACTGGAATTTAAGCTCAAATAAATGAATGCTGGGAACATACTCATTACAATACTTTTAGTTTTTTTTAGGAATACATTACATTATAATGTTGATTTCTAGTTTAAAAAAAAAGATGTTGGTGGTCCTTTCAAAATGTATATTGAGTACAAATACATTTATATTGAGAATGCAGACAATGTAGTCTTCTGTGCTCTCTTTTCTTAGAATAAATTGCACTGCCCTTCCCCACTACCCTATTTATGTATCCACATAACAGCGGAATACAAAACCCTATATCAGGCTAATTAATTTAAACTTACTTACTTGTTCCTTATTGACCTTTTAAAGGCTCAGTTCATAACTAAATAAATTAACACGATTTTGCAGGTAAAAAAATACGGATTTATAATTTTTTTACACTGGTACCTGCAAAGCATTGCACCACGTCAGCAGATTACTGGTGCAATGCCAGGCTCCTGCAGACACACAATACAGCTAGCTATCTGCCTGTACCTCCATATGGGCACACAGTTATTGAAGTGCAGGAAGAGTCAATGCAATATGAGGGATCTCATTAGCGCTCTTATTGTTAATTTAAAATGACATGCTGTTCGCTACATTAAAAGATGGAAATTGTAGTTCATTTATTCACAGAACTCTGTAAATGGATGATGTGACTGCATGGGTGTAACATGTAACGTGTTACAAAAGGTGAACTTCTGCTTTAAGATAAACATAATATATCCTGGTTGGACAAGATTATGGCTGTTAAGATGACATTGCTGCTTTTTTGTACCATACCCATGTTTTTTTCCCCAACCCTATCCTGAGCTCCTGTCTTCAAAGACTGCAAAGTAGAATCTTGAAATTTGGCTGGAGCAGTAATTTTCCACAGATGACCAAATCAATCCTACATAGACCTTAGTTTTAAGTGGATTAGTGGATTGGGCCTTTTTTTCAGAGGAACAAGTATCTAGCTTATGTTTTTGTGACTTTCAGGTTGTAGGTTCTTTTAAAGAGGAATTATACTCACCTGTTCTCCAGCAAAGTGATGTCCTAAAGCGCCATGCCAGCCGCTGGCATCTGCAGCCTGGTATCGATCCCCGACCATTTAAATTGGCTGGGCAGTCATCCCAGCATTGCCAAAATTCTTACACTAAGCTTTGCATGCAAATAAAAAAAAAGTTTCTTACTTGTATAATTCACTCCTTGAAGTAAGTGATCCCTTGGGTACAGGAGTGGAGGGGCTCTGGATACTGCAAAGTAAACCAAAATATGGAAGCAGAGTCTACTTAGGAAGAAAAACAATACTGGCTCAAAAAATGGGTCTCCCACAACTGGGGAGGTAGTGGAACAAGGAGTTAGAAGGTCAGGAATCAAGTGGAGTAATATCTGAGGACACTGGGGCTTTTAAAGCATCAGAAGTGGAGTAATGCTCCAAGATCGACCAGAGAGTGCAAAATGTATCCCACATGTCATTTTCTTGTGCCACAATCTCTTCCATCCCCATAATATCGTTGACTATGTGCACCCAATGGGTAATGGCGGGAGAAGAAGAGGTTTTACATTTATGAGGTAATAAACTGATGGGCAGCAGATAAAATACCTGTGATAAGTTTCAAAAGAGGGACTAGTCAAACTGTTAGGCAGGTTTGGATTATTTAAAAGAAGGGTGAGGGGACAAGGTTTTGATGTCAGAAAGAGCATTTCTGTTTGTACCAAAGATGAATCAATATATCGGTAGGAGAAGAAAGCGTCTGAAACAAACGGCGAATCTCCCCATATCCTCAGGGCAAAGCTCTGAAGTCACCAGGTGACATGTCTTGTTCGACTTGGATAGAGGCTTTGATGATAGGCCTGGGAAACCAATCAATCATGTGGGAAAAGATCACTGCAGAGTGATACAACTTGAAGTTAGGAAGATCGGTCCCACCCCAAGTTTTCCCAGCACAAAGGATATTATACTGTAATCTGGAAAACTGTTTATGTCAGAGAAATTGTATAGAGAGAGAATGTAATGTCCAAAAGAATGGGATGATAAGTATGGTCTGAAAAATATACAACAGTTTAGGTAATGTGTCCATCTTTAAGATGTTTCTTCTACCAAATCAGGGTATCCGTTTATTGTGCCAGTGTTTCCTACAAGTCTTGGTCAGCAGGGGGGTATAAATAAAAACATACAGATCCAATAATTGTGATGGCATGGCTGTCCCTTAGTAAGATATGTATCAACATGTCCATTAAAAGGGGAGGTTATCTTAAAGGCTAAAAAGTGTCTGAGAGGGTAGGGAGATATAGAGGGCTTCGGTCTTAGACTTATGGAGTTTAAAATTACTATAGCTACCAAAAAGATGAAATTCATCAAGAAGGGAGGGGATAATGATATGAGGTTGATAGACATATACTAGAAGATCACACGCATATAAGGAGAGTTTACGGTGCAAAGATGGAGTGTGAATCCCCTTAATGGAAGAGTTTTGTCTAACAGCCTGAGATAAGTGTTCAAAAACGATCACAAGCAACATGAACATCCCTGCCTGGTCCCAATCGAAATAGCGAAAGGGTCAGAACTAGCATCATTGGCCAAGACTGAGGCAGACAGAGAGGAGTACAAAGACATAAGTTTGGTAACAAACAATTGCCCTAGACCAATCTGCTCCTGTGAGAGAGGCAAAAAAACTGCCAGCTGACCCGATCAAATGCTTTCTCAGCATCCAATGATAACAGACAGGCAGGGATGTCATGTCGCTGAGCATAGGTAAATAGGTGAATGGTTTTAGATGTGTTGTCCCTGAACTCTCAACCAGGTACAAAACCCACCTGATCTTTATGGATCAAATTGGGAAGGAGAGGCGAAAGCCGCATAGCAAGAACCTTAGAGTGGAGTTTTAAATCTATATTCAATAATGAAATGTGTCTGTAGCTACCACAATTAGACAAATGCTTACCGAGTTTAGGGAGGACAATGACCTGTGTTGTCAGGAGAAGAGGTGGGAGTGGATGATATTCATCTATTGAATTACAGGCCTGACACATAATTGGTGCCAGATGTGGGGCGAAAATGTTATAAAAATGGGATGTAAAGCCATCAAGTCCTGGACTCCGTTTTCCAAACCTTTAATGGCCTGAAAAAATTCTGCTTCTGTAAACGGAAGGTCCAAATCTTCAGTTTCAGAGGTGAAGATTGTAGGTAGGGTCGTTTCCCGAATACAGTCTATCATAGACTCCTGGTATGGAGGAGAGGCATGGGCCCCACCTCAAGGGGATAAGTTATACAACTTTGAGTAGTAATTATGGAACTCATCCACTATTTCTGCATCCCAAAATAGTCCTGAGTTCGAGGAGGAAGAAATTGGATGCTTTGTCTCTGAGAACGAGAATTACATGTGCTAGATGACTTGCTTTTCATTTTATCTTGTTCTATAAGGTATTTAGAGGACATGTAGGAGATCATGCCTAGCATTCGAGAGAGCGAGCGACGTGTATGCATACAGCGTCCGTTTATGGAGTATCCCAAAGAAGAGATTAGGGTCAACAGCTTATACATCTTCAGCGTGCGGTCTCTTTTTAAATGAGCCCCATGCTGTATGAAGACCCCACGTAGGATGCATTTCCGGGCTTTCCATTTAGTAAGGGGATGAGTGTTATCTGAGGCGTGAGTAATGAGAAAATCCCTGATGACTTGGGAGACAGCAGCGATGCATGGGGGGTCCCACAATAAATTATCATATAATCGGCAAGTCCTTCGCAAGAACCCTGGCTCTCCCCAAACTAAAATCTACAGGAGAATGATACGACCACAAGCAAAGGCTGATAGAGACATGTGGAAGAGACTCTGAAAGAGTCTGAGAAATTAGAAAACAGTCTATTCTGCTACAATGTTGTGCACCAATGAGTAAAAACTATAGTCCTGTTCGGAGGAATGTAAAATATGCCACACATCAACCAATCATAGGCCTTGCAATGCTTTATGGATTTTAGACAAGGTTGTAGGAGATATGGTGGACTTACTTGAGGAAGAGTCTAGTCTCGGGATCAGTGGGACATTAAGATCACCCCCAGAATAATAGCGCCAGGGCTGAAGGCTTCCAGTTCTGAGAGAACTTAAGAGAGGTAACAAAATTGTTCCTGATTTAGAAAAAAGACTTTGAACACAGTAAAATAAACTGTGCTCAACACAACTAAAATAAAATTAAATTGCAACTTGAGGAAAATAAAACGCTCAATCATATAGTCTAACACATCTGGGGTGAACATGCAGTGGAATGCTACAGAAACCCCCATGGAGTGCAGGGATCTTATGAGATTTAAAATGAGTCTCCTGCAAAAGGAAAATTTTGGTCTGGGTCTTATGGAAATGGTAAAGGATTTGCCGTAATTTCTTGGGGGTGTTGAAGCTCCTGAAGTTAAAGGAGGATAATTTAACATCTAATATACTCACCATTTATCTGGAAGGGTGGACAAACAAGTAAAACATCTGTTGGGGGTAAGTCGAGCAGGAGGATACCAAAAGCAAGCGCTCACACAAGAGGAGGTAGTGAGGAGCGTGTGACTACCCCCAAGGGATGTGGTTGTCAAAGAACACAGTAGGCTAAATAGTCCCAGCATCAATTCACTATGTAGAAACAGCAGAGCCTCTAGGGCACTGAGAACCCTATGGAGGGGAACCTGAGAAGTGCATGTAGCAGCTTGCTCTGCAAGGCCGTGACTGCATTACAGTTTTTCGGGTGAGAATTACATAAACACAGAGAATATTGAAATAATAAGTAAGCATACTAGCAAAGATCCAAGTGCAATTTTATCTCAAACCCGATTATATATATATATATATATAATTACATGGGGCATAAAAATTGGGCCTTGGGTGGTGGTGGTGATGCCACAACACTGTAACCCCTTACAGATACTCTTGTTGGGTGCAGGAACAGGCCCTGCTGTGAAATTTTAGATCAAAAATTTTAATTACATGCCCCTGTTAAACAGGGGCAGATAAATTGGGCCTCGGGTGGTGGTGGTGGTGCCCTAAACCAAAAATATTGTTGGAAGCTAGCATCATCAAGATTGAGGAGGAATAGGATAGTCAGCATAGGCAGTCTTCAATGGATCCCAGATCCATAGCAAATTCAATCAGTTACATCAGCATCAGGTGCTTGATAGCTGCTGATCCAAGACTGATTCATTTTTATGAATGTGAGCCTATCAACAGAGTCTGTGGACAGGTGCACTATTTGATCCATTACAAACCCTCCAGCAGCACTGAATGTGTGTTCAGAAAGCACGCTGGATGCAGGACAGGCCAGTAGCTCAATTGCATATTGAGCGAGTTCTGGCCAGTGGTCCATCCTCAAGACCCATTACCCCAGTGGATGCTCTGTTGGAAAGGTCTCCAAGTTTGCTCTTGCCCCTAGATATTCCTGCACCATATAATGCAGACGCTGGTGATGGTTGCTTGAACTGATCAGACCTTGGCGCTGAGGACTGAAAAATTGTTTAAAGGCATCGGTCAGCCGGCCACCTTCTCCACCGCTCTTCCTCTGACTGAATGAAGGCTCAGCAACACGTTGTCCAGCACCAGGAAATGGTAACCTCCCAGGGTCTGGAAATGCGTTACACCAATCTTTCTTCAAGGCCTTCTGAAGATGTTTCATCCTCAGCTCCCTCTGCGAAGGCAGGATGAGTTCTGCAACTTTACCCTTGTAACGTGGATCAAGAAGGGTTGTCAGCCAGTAATGATCCCTCTCCTTAATCCCACGAATACTGGGATCTTTTCGCAGGCTTTGGAGAATCAGGGAGACCATGCAGCGTAAGTTTGCAGAGGCATTTGATTCTGAGTCCTCTGGGTTACCAAGGATCCGTAATTACCTCCTCCCAGTCATGTACAGCTCCTTGGGTTTCTGGGGACTGAAAACCATCCCTTGAAGACTGCTGCTGAGTGCTATCCTCTACATTCATGCTGACACAATCCTCCTCCGCCTCCTCTTCTTCCTGTGTGTTTGGCGGGCCCGCAGGAATTCTATCTGTATAAAGGGGTTCTTGAGAGGAAAGGAAGTCCTCCTTTTCCTCCCGCTGTTTTGCTTCAAGTGCCCTGTCCATGATTCTACGAAGCGTGTGCTCCAGCAAGAAGACTAGAGGGGCAGTGTCACTGCAGGCATTGTCGCTGCTCACCATCCTTGTGGCCTCATCCAATGGTGACAGGACAGTGCATGCATCCTTGATCAGTAGCCACTGGTGTGGCAAAAAAAATCCAAGCTCCCCTGACCCTGTCCTGGTGCCATACTCACACAGGTACTCAATGATGGCCCTCTGCTGTGTGTGCAGCTGCTACAGCATTGCCAACGTTGAACTCCACCTGGTTGGCATGTCACAAATGAGGCGGTTGGTGGGCAGGTTGCATTCCCTTTAAATGTAAGCCAGCCGAGCACTGGCATTGTATGATCAGCGGAAATGACCACAGACTTTTCTGGCCTGCCTCAGGAGATCTTGTAAGCCTGGGTACCTGCTCAAGAACTGCTGCACCACCAAATTTAGGATGTGTGCCAAACATGGAACATGGGTCAAGTGTCCCTGTCGGAGGGCGGAGAGAAGGTTGGTGCCATTGTCGCATACAACCATTTCTGGCTGAAGCTGGCATGGTGTCAACCACTTCTGAGCCTGCCCCTGCAGAGCTGACAGAATCTCTGCCCTAGTGTGGCTCTTGTCCTTTAGGCAGACCAACTCAAGCACCGCATGGCATCTTTTAGCCTGACTGCTTGCATAGCCCCTTGAATGCTTATGGAGCATTGCTGGTTCAGAGGACAAATCTGCAGAAGAGGCCATAGAGGAAGAAGAAGAGGAGGGGATGGAGGTGAGAGCTTTGGCAGAATCATTACTAGCATTTTGGAGGCATGGTGCATGGTGGCAGAACAAGCTCCAACAACACTGAACCCTGTCCTGCATCCTTCCCAGCTGCCAGCAGAGTTACCCAGTGTGCCGCGAAGAAAAGGTAACGTCCCTGCCCATGCCTGCTGGACCATGAGTCAGCGGTAATATGAACCTTACTGCTGACCGCCCTGTCCAACAAGGCCAAAACATTGCCTTCCACATGTCGGTAGAGAGCCGCAATGGCCTCCCGTGAAAAGAAATGGCATTTTGGAACCTGCCACTGAGGTACAGCACATTCAACAAATTTGCGAAAGGGGGCAGAGTCTACCAGCTGAAAAGGCAGCAGTTGCAGTGCTAGCAATTTGGCCAAGCTAGCATTTAGACGCTGAGCATGTGGATGGCTGGGACCAAATTTCTTTTTACGGTTCAGCAACTGGGGTAGGGAAGTTTGCCTGCTAAAATTAATTGGTGGCGTACTGCTAGCAGATTGGCTGCAAGTACTTGGGACACCTATTGCTGTACCTTCATTCCTCTCAGTGCAGGTTTTTGAGAGGACTGAAGGTATAGTAGGGTTGGAGATCCCAGATGAGGAGCAAGGAGAAGTGTGCCTTTTTCTTTGATGTGGGTCTTTCAAGTGTTGTTGCCAACAGACTGCATGGCAGATCATCATATGTCTGGTCAAGCATGTGGTGCCCAAGTGGCTGCTGTTCTGGCCACGCTTGATCCGCTTCAGACATAGGTTACAAACAACAACGGTGCGATCTGCTGCACACGTGTCGAAAAAATCCCACACCAAGGAACTTTTAAAAGTCAGCAGGGAGTCAGCAGTGCCCTGCACCTGCAGAGCTCTGCGGTGTGATGCAATAGGGTTGCTGCCCTTAAGCTGCCCCCTAGAGGACATCCTGCCTCGTTGGAGTTGTGCCTCCTCCTCCTCACTTTACTCCTCTCTTCTCTCAGGCACCCAAGTACAGTCAGTCACCTCATCATCCCCTCCCTCCTCGTCACTGGAGCAAACTTGGCAGTATGCTGCAGCTGGGGGAACATCACTGCCAGTTTCTTGTTGTAAAGAAACGTCCCACACTCTGCTTTCCTCATATACCGCTTCCTCCAAGTCTGAATATAGATATTAGATATTCCAAAACGCTAACAACCACAAATAAGGCAATACTCGTTTGGTTGCTCACCATGAACTGTTTATTAGAACAAGAATACAGTCTTATATACAGGGGAAGAGGAGGTCCCCCACTCCTGCGCATAATACTCTAACAATACACCTGTAACCAGAAACATAAATTAACATGAGCTAATTAACTAGTCCCTTAAAGCCGAGGTGACTCCATGCCCACTTGGCCATTGTTGTGATTAATCAGGATTTCACTCCAGGTCAGACTTGTTGTCACCGAGCTTCACACAGTAGATTATACATTATCATAATACACAGAATCAAACAAACGAAGAATAGTCTTTACATATACAATAGTAATCCATAAATAGAAGATGGATACTCTTACCGGATAGGTTTCCCAACTAGGATTCACACATGTCTTTCTGTTGCACCGGATGAACAGTTGTCTGTGGATACATCAACGCTCACTTTATCATAAATAGAAGATGGATACTCTTACCGGATAGGTATGTGGATGTGGGTTGGATGGGTCCTAATGAGTCCTCACTTTTCCATCTCCAAATGGTGGGTCCTGGTGTCTCCGTTTGTAGACTACAAAAGGACGGGTGCTCCGACCCGGGGTGTATCCAAGGAAGGGTGAAACAGCGGGGCTTGTGACGTGAATATAGAATGAGAGAAAATAAAAAGGCTCCGGATGGTGCAGGTCAAAACAAATCAAAAGGTTTTTTGAGGTGGTCAGATATAATATATATATGACACAAGAATTAAAAGTGATCACGAAAAAAATTAAGTAAAATATGGTATAAAAGCAATGTGGGGTACAAAGTATGCTGGACCGACGCATTTCGACACTAAGGGTCTTCAACAGGGGAATGCTGTGACCCCTCACATTGCAATTCAATAAATAAACTAGTGGAGCTTAGATCCAACCCTAATAGGGGGTGAAGCAGGAAGTGTGCAAAAAATTTAATTTGCTGTTCAAGCCTCTCTTTGAATCGAGCTCAGGAACCCTTAATAAAGGATTTTGCTTTTTTTAAAGATTTGTTTTTTGAAAAAAACTATTTTTGGAAAGAATAAGCAAATAAATACTAGAGTATAAATAGTGCACAATATCAACCTTAGTCTATTTAGATCAGCAGGTGAGGTTAAAAGACAAATGTCATGGTATAATAAAATATATAAGTGCTTGCGTGACAATCCCAGGTGCACAAAAATATATATATAAACTTCAAGTTACAATGAGGTTGTAACCAATTTAATAAATAAATAAATACACAATGTGTTAAAAATAAATACAATGTGTTTTAAATAAATAAAGTGCTTCAAAATGTGAGTAAAAACAAGTATGTGTTATAATGTGTCAAAGAAAGGAAATATCCAGCTTATGCCAGTGATGCATATGGGGATATATAAATTCCAAAAGCCAATACAGGCTTGACCTGATGGATTAGCTAATTAATTGATGAATTAATGGGTAAACGGCCGCCAGTTAAATATTATATTAATCCCATAGGTGATAGCAGTCCATTAAATGAGTTAGATAATTAATGAAATAACTCTTCACATCCACTAATGATATCCGGGACACAATTAGAAATGCTAGAGAAAAAAAAAAAAGGAGAGAAAAAAAGAAATTTCCCTTTATGCTGGGAATGTAGGGCTTTTTCCCCTTTGGTTCCTCCTGATATCTTGCTCCGGTATGATATAAAAGAGAAAAAGACACAAACAAAAAAACCATTGCGCAGCGCTCTATTCAACCACCAAACAAAGAAGATCTTTTAGGTGGTTGCCTACAGCTATACAACTCACATGTACCCAGTAGGTGTTTGTGCGTTCAAATCCTGCTAATGGTCAGGCTCAGATAGGGGGCTGTCAGCCCTTTCCTCCTCACTGTGCTGACAGCCCCCTATCTGAGCCTGACCATTAGCAGGATTTGAACGCGCAAACACCTACTGGGTACATGTGAGTTGTATAGCTGTAGGCAACCACCTAAAAGATCTTCTTTGTTTGATGGTTGAATAGAGCGCTGCGCAATGGTTTTTTGTTTGTGTCTTTTTCTCTTTTATATCATACCGGAGCAAGATATCAGGAGGAACCAAAGGGAAAAAAGCCCTACATTCCCAGCATAAAGGGAAGTTTCTTTTTTTCTCTCCTTTTTTTTATCTAGCATTTCTAATTGTGTCCCGGATATCATTAGTGGATATGAAGAGTTATTTCATTAATTATCTAACTCATTTAATGGACTGCTATCACCTATGGGATAAATATAATATTTAACTGGCGGCCGTTTACCCATTAATTCATCAATTAATTAGCTAATCCATCAGGTCAAGCCTGTATTGGCTTTTGGAATTTATATATCCCCATATGCATCACTGGCATAAGCTGGATATTTCCTTTCTTTGACACATTATAACACATACTTGTTTTTACTCACATTTTGAAGCACTTTATTTATTTAAAACACATTGTATTTATTTTTAACACATTGTGTATTTATTTATTTATTAAATTGGTTACAACCTCATTGTAACTTGAAGTTTATATATATATTTTTGTGCACCTGGGATTGACACGCAAGCACTTATATATTTTATTATACCATGACATTTGTCTTTTAACCTCACCTGCTGATCTAAATAGACTAAGGTTGATATTGCGCACTATTTATACTCTAGTATTTATTTGCTTATTCTTTTAAGTGTAGGACACACTTTAATGGTGCAGCATATCATTTGGTCATCTTATCTATTTTATTTGGTTTTCTAAAACATTTTTAATATTTTTATTCTCCTATCAGCGCTTTAGTACTCACTTTGCATATTTTTGGAAAGAATAATTTTTAAAATCCGTTCAGAAATGCTGAGTAGTGGTCATAAGACAGAATGTGCAATGAGGGTAATATGCCAGTATGATGTGATATGACATTTCCCTTAAACTGCAGAGCGCAGCTGATTTTACTTGATGGGTGCATCATCCAGGGGATAAGGGTCAGTGGGAAGTGTGTATGATACAATGTGTGGAGTATGACCGGAAAACAAACGTATTGGTGGCACTATAGCCCATGAAGTGTGTGTAATCCGTCCCTGCTCCTGTCCACAGGAGCCGGACGTTTCCAAAATGTCACTTCCGGGGTCACTACATAGGCATCATCACTACCAGCAGGGTTGTAGTTTAAATGACGCCCATCGCTGTGTAGATCATGTGACGTGTCACGTGACGTGCGTTGTCCGGATCTCCAGGACGTTATCCAAAACGGATGGTCACCACTTCCTGGTTCCCGATCATGTGACCTCCCTGCGTCAGCGGCTCACATGATCACAACAGCGGCCGTAATACGATCGCACGCTCCGCTATAGTGCAGGACAGCGTCACCACGGCTACGCTGTGTGTCTGTGTCCCCATTGTGAGCTTTCAGAGGCTGAGGCTATTTGAAATAGAAACCGCATAGCATAAATGGAGGAACACTTGGTAGATGAATTATGCAATAGATACATAACATAAATCTGAGTATATAACAAAGTTATAAATATCAAATCCCTGTGTATATACATATTAAAATGAAACATCCTAATCGTATAGTGGGAAAGATGGATATCCACACTAGAGGGATATTAAAATATTGGAAAATATGGGGGGCGTGGCCTAGCGAGCGAGCCGGATGGACGTGTAACAGCGGAGCTCCGGCAAACTCAGGGACAACAGCGACCGGCGAGCGACCATCCACGGCGGAATTACCGAGACACAAAGCGGGCATACACCTATCACACACGAACGATGTCCGGGAAGAGAAAACAGGACCGAAAACCGCAACGGCTGACGGACTATTACCCTGCGAGCGGCAAGGCCGAAAGTCAAGATGGCGCCGAGGCCTACTCGTCACCAGAAACCTCGAGGCAGCAGCGGACCTCATCTAAAGGTAATGGGCCACAAATGAGGGACTTCCCGGACGATAGACGGCAGTACCCCTCTACCCCATCCACATGTAGCCCAGCCAAGACCAAACCCAGAATGGATGACGAGGGATTAGACAGAGCGGGGAGCCCAACATCAGATTCAGGGGAAGACACTAGGGAACTACCGGAATCAATAGAATCGTTCCCCACACAAAACATGCCGGTCATGGACACTGTCCTAAAAGACATGCTTCTATCGCTGCGCAGCTCTCTGCAATCAGACATGGCAGGATACATGCACAGGATCAATAGAGATATACAGGAGGTGGGAAACAGGGTGGACCACATTGAGTCCAAGATGGGAGAATACGCCACAGCCATCAATAAACTAGTGGATGCCCATGAGGAGAATGAAGCCGAATCAGATTGGATCAAAGCCAAAATGGCGGATTTAGAGGACAGATCCAGGAGGAACAACCTGAAAATCAGGGGGATCCCTGAATCTGTGCTGCAGATTGATCTAGCTGCACACGCTACCGCCATATTCAAATCCCTCATGCCATCACTCACAGACCTAGATGTCACCATAGATAGGATACATCGGCTGCCCAAACCTACCCACCTATCCGACCAGATACCTAGGGATGTGATTCTTAGACTACACTTCTTCCACATCAAGGAACAACTGATGTCTATAATGAGGAAGCAAGACCAAATCCCCGCTCCCTGCCAAAACCTTCAATTTTTTGCTGATCTGTCACAGTACACTCTGCAAAAACGGAAAAACTTAAATGCAGTGACAAAGGTACTAAGAAACCACAAAATAATATACAGATGGGGCTACCCAACAAAACTAACTGTGACTAGGAACAACCACACTTACACTGTGACCTCCCTGGAAAAAGGTATAGCCCTTCTGAGGGAATGGGATATACTGCCAGACCCCCAAGAAGAATCTGCTATATCTAGCAATCCCCGCCGACTCACCCAGGAATGGAAAAAGATCCCGACTAAAAATACTACCTCTCACTCTTGAATGGAATGCATGGATGAGACAAAAATTGCAACTTGTCCCTGACCATTGGAGTCGCTAGGAAAAGACTTACCCCCCAACAACATCTCACAGCGATAAGCTGTCTAAGGGTATAATTACCCCCAAGTTAAGTTGCAACCAGATGCATGCAACAAAGTTAACAACTTATTTTTTTTTGTGGCTGCTTTATGTCTTTTTTCTCTTTTCTGCACCCCCTGCTCCCCTCTTTCTCCTGTTCCTTCCCCAATCTCCTACTAGTGCACGTGGGACGTGGTCGACTCCACATCGAATCTACAGAAAACTCCAGAAGAGCGGCAGAGAATCACAACGGACTGTGACACCAACACAGCTCACAACTATACCGCAGGGCAATCTAACAGCAACAAAATACCCAAGTAAGTCTTGCTTGCACCACGACACTACCAAAATATATGTATCTTGTAGACCAAGTGTTGAGGTCTGGGCCACCACCCATCTCATGACTTTCTCTATAAATGAACTATGGCTATTAATATAATCTCCATCAACGCTAAGGGGCTCAATCACCCCATGAAGCGCAAGTCCCTATGGCAAGAAGCCTTGCTCCACCAAGGAGATATTCTATGTGCCCAAGAGACTCACTTTTGCAACAAAGCACCACCGAAATGCTCTCACAAGAGCTTCCCAGATGTATTCACATCTAACGCTGAAAACAAAACAAAAGGAGTGCTGATAGCGATACGAGACACAGTAGCATTCACACTTCTCCAGAAGATATGTGACACCCAAGGCAGATATTTGATCTTAGTCTGTACGATCAACTCCGCACCGTACACAATAGCAACGGCTTATTCACCCAACAAACACCAAGTACATTTCTTCAATAAATTGATGACAAGAATCAGAAAGCACCAGAAAGGACCACTTATTCTATGTGGAGACTTTAATATCACCCCGGAACCAGAGATAGATTCTACATCCGCACACCTACGTAGCCCTCCTTCACTAAACCCCTCCATCAGGAGACACGAAGTGTATGACGCATGGAGATGCATCCATGGTAACGAAAGAGACTTCACCTTCTTCTCAGCACCCCATAAGGTTTACACAAGAATAGACCTCGCATTAGTAGATCAACAGATTTTGTTCAACACTAAAGACGTCCGTATTAACAACATAACCTGGTCTGATCACGCCTCAATTGTACTCACACTAGCGAACACCACCCACCCCAGGCCCAATTCAGTATGGAGGCTGAACACCTTCCTACTGCAACAGAAGACCATCAAGGATCAGATTGAAAAACACCTAAACAATTTTTTTCATGAAAATGTTGATTCTGTGCAATGTCCTATTATGTTGTGGAACGCCCACAAAGCGTTCATAAGGGGTATGCTGATCCAAATAGGGGCAAGGGCAAAGAGGCAGAGGCAGCAACGCACTACGGAGCTAACAAAGCAAATTTCAGATTTAGAAACCAAAAATAAAACACTTGCTGATAAGAATACCTCCCAGAAATTATCGCAACTTAGATATGACCTTAGACTCCACCTCCTAGACAATTTTGAAAAAGCCACCAAACGGCTAAAAATGAATTACTATGTGAATGGCAATAAAGCAGGAAAACTCTTAGCTCAGAATTTACAAGGACACAGATATAAAACTAGAATACCCTATATTATTCATCCTGCCACTAATGTAAAAGAATTCCACCCCCAAAAAATCGCAGATGCATTTAGCCATTACTATGGTTCTCTGTATAATTTAAAAGATGACCCCACCACTAAACAGCCGAACCCTGAAATCATCAATGATTTCTTAGACAAACTGTCCATACCCAAATTGTCACCCCAACAACTACAATCCCTGAATCTCCCATTTTGCGAAGCAGAAATTCAAAAAACAATAGACTCATTACCCTTAAACAAATCCCCAGGGCCAGATGGATTTAGCAGCGAATACTACAAAGAATTTAAAACTACACTGACCCCCTTCTTGACTCCAGTATTTACCAAAGCAGATGCCTCTGCCTCTTTCCCCCCAGAAATGTTGGAGGCCCTAGTGGTCGCTTTGCCAAAACCAGGGAAGGAACCCACTGTCCCCTCCAATTTTAGACCGATCTCTCTATTAAATATAGACCTGAAGTTGTACGCCAAACTTATAGCTTCCCGACTATTGGATATATTACCCACATTGATTCATCCGGATCAATCGGGCTTCACCAAACACAGACAAACATCTGATGCGACCAGGCGCATGATTAACATAATCCACTTAGCAAAAATCCAGCGAAGGCCTTCTCTGCTCTTGGCGTTGGATGCAGAGAAGGCCTTCGATCGAATACACTGGATGTACCTGGCTAAAGTATTGGAATCTTTCGGATTCTCAGGGCCCATATTCTCAGCCATTATGGCTCTCTACTCCACACCCTCCGCCAAGGTGTTCATGTCCGGCACCATATCCAAACCATTTAACATTACTAATGGGACCAGACAAGGCTGTCCCCTATCCCCCCTCATCTTTAACTTATTGATGGAGCCCCTAGCTATCTATATCAGAGAACATCCGAAAATAATAGGTTTCCCTGTTGGCCAAGACAGGCACTCCATAAGTCTCTTTGCAGACGATATTATAATGATTATGACAGATGTGGTTTCTTCCCTGGAGGCGGCTCATCAAGCTCTGAGTCTATTTAATAGTGTGTCTTACTATAAGGTCAATGATAACAAATCGTATATATTAGGACTGGGAATTGATGCACCCACAAGAGACAACCTCCAACAGCGGTTTCCTTATAAATGGGCAGCAGAAGGTATAAAATATCTAGGGGTAACCCTGACTTCAGAGACAAACAAATTGACAGACGCTAATTACACTCAATATCTACTAACAATACCTCATAAACTACAAGCCATATCCAAGACTGAATCGACCTGGTCAGGCCGCTTGGCGGCATTTAAAATGATGTTACTTCCCCAGCTATTGTACATATTCCGAACCCTTCCTATCCCTGTGCCAGATAGGTTTTTTACCCGAGTACAGGCGTTGGTCAATGGATTCCTCTGGCAAGGGAAGAGAGCAAGATGTGCGTTCCACAAACTGATCAAAACCAGGGAGGCTGGGGGAGTGGGTCACGTATTAATAAAAGATTACTATTACGCTGCAATTCTAGCCCAACTAAAGTCTTGGTTCCCTGGTAACCATGAGACGAGATGGCAATCACTAGAGAGACACCAAGCTCCCAACCACAAACTCTCTGACCTATTACTGGTACACGAACATATGCCTCATTCCCCCAGATACTCACCAACTATAAGAGCCTCCCTATCAGCATGGAAACTTATCTTAAAACTACCAAAAGCTGACATACCACAGAAAACCATTCCGATACCTATCACAAGCCTGGAACTTCTAATACCAGACCTTCATGTTAACCACTGGCCACAATTGGGGATCAAACACATAGAGGACCTTTACATAGGTCCAGCACTTAAATCTTTCAGAGCACTTCAAATTGAACACCAATTAGAAAACAAGGACCAATTCAAGCATAGGCAGATTTCCCACCTACTGACATCCAACATACTATTTAACACAGAAGTCCCCTGGAAAATATATCTTTACTTGACTAACCCCAAGACCTCTATTAAAGGGATCTCTGTATTCTATGGCTACCTTAACTTAAAAGCAGTATGCACCAAGTCCCCCTCTATGAGAACCTGGGAACTAGACCTTAATTCTACATATACTATTGAACAATGGCAAATAGCTATAACATCCATATACAAAGCATCTAAAAGCGCGAACCTATGGGAACTTTACCAAAAAATATTTCTTAGGTGGTATATGACCCCCACAAGACTAGCAGGATTTAACCCAGACATACCTCCACTATGCTGGAGGAATTGCGGCCATAGGGGCTCCATCCTACATATTTTGTGGGCTTGTAATAAAATCAAACAGTACTGGCAAAAAATTTTTCATATCATTCAAAATATCTCCAATAGTCGAGTCCCTACTACTCCAGATATGGCTCTACTCTCATTGGGCATAGAGACACTACCTCACCAAACAAGACACATAACAACCCAGATTCTCACGGGCGCTAGACTAGAACTCACAAGAAAGTGGCTGAAACCTGAAATCCCCTCTATTACAGAGGTAATAAGAACCACTAACCTGCACATAACATATGAACTGATGTTCGCGGCCTCTCAAGGGAATTACACAACCAAATGTCAAATCTGGAAGCCTTGGGTCGAGTGGTATAGCAGATGGGATACCGCCCGCCAACCTTCTAGACCACTGTAAACGAAACTAAATAGCCAATGGAGCACCCTGCCTCTCTTCAACCAGTGAGGGCCACGTCCCGCACGCACCCCACCCACCCTCTCCCACACCTACCCCCACCGTACCCCTCTCCTCTCTTCTCTCTCTTCTTTTCTATTTTTCTTTTTTCTCTACCACTCTCTTATATTTCAACATGAACATGTAAGCTTCAGATATTCAAACGAACGATTACACTCACATTCCATGTACAAGTTTCAGCAACCTATAAGCATAGGTTCACAGGGCACACAAACCTAACAACTGATGACTTAAGACCATTATAAATGACGCATAGGATGGAAAAGTTATGGGCCAACCAATGGAGGGGGCCACTCCCTGGTCACAGTGTGATCCCCAAAGGGGTGACTAGGGGGTGGACACCCACCTGAATGCTGCACCACAGCAAAACTCTATCCTGAAACAACAGAGGTAGATGGACCTCCTATTTAATTCAACGAGCTAGGAATGCTAGTGAATAACATAATAGCGGTTAACAAACTTATAATGCACCTATTAATGTTACTCCTTTATAATGTTGGAATTTTGTTCTGTTTTGTTCATAAATATAAGAAACACATATGGCGCTGTGCGCATTGTTACTGTAATTGCTCACAACAGTTCTCAAATAAAAATTATTGAAACTAAAATATTGGAAAATATTAGAAACATGAGTTGGGATGTACAGGAATGTATGGAAATATGATGATTTTAAATGAAGTGAGATGGGGGTGGTAAATAAATTATTATATATAAAAATATATATACAAATGTAATATATATTAGGAAACATATATAAAAAATGTGTAAAAATATATGAAAAAATATATAAATATGTGAATATGAGTATGAATATAAAAAATGACATCCAAGCAGCATCCCAGATTGACAGAGTCTCTCTGTTAGAGACGAAACCAAAAACCACCAGGGATGATAAGTTTAAATGGTATTTTTTCACCACCTTCTCTATCCAACACAATGAAATTAAGAAAATTCTCAATAAACATTGGAAGGTACTCCACAGCGTCAAAATTTTAGGAACTGCCACCCCAGAACAAGCTGGAGTCATTTTCCGGGGGGCACGTTCTATTCAGGGTGACATCGCCCCCAATACCATAGA
The DNA here is from genome assembly GCA_028564925.1 of Lithobates sylvaticus. NCBI lineage: Eukaryota > Metazoa > Chordata > Amphibia > Anura > Ranidae > Lithobates > Lithobates sylvaticus. Next base: position 295,581,227 of record CM053026.1, read on the forward strand.
TGCCCCCAAACCTATTTCATTTTTTCCAGAATGTAAGGGCTTCTTTCCATGAGGAAAATGTAACGTTTTTTTTGCACAATGCTCTGGGGAGAAGACAAATTGATACTTTTACATCCACAATCACCTTACGCGTGTACTCTATGAAACATTATACCACTTGTGTAACCAAATTTATAGTATACCTTATCACGTGCCCATGCAGAAAACAGTACGTGGGACGCACCATCAGGAATTTTCGATTAGGGTGAACGAGCACTTGGCAAAATTCAAAAAGGGATGCGATAAACATACCGTTCCCCGTCATTACTTAGAACACCATGCCAAGGACCCCACAGGCACCCAGTTTCAAATCATTGACAGATTTGTACCCAATTGGAGAGGGGATTCATGCCTACGAGGTGTCTCACGTCTTGAAACTTTTTGGATCCATGAGCTCAAGTGCTACTCGCCTTATGGCATGAATACAGACTGGGACATCAATTGCTTCATTAATCGAGCATAAGCGCATCTTGTTTATTTTTCTCCTAGCAGTCACAGTCCATCTCTGTTTAAATCAGAGTTTATGCCCCAAACACATATAATTTATTATTGCTGCGATTTTTAGATTTGGGGTTATCTTCAGTCGCAGCAGAGTCGCTTATGATACACCATCTTTCGAGTATTTATCACATTACTCACATATTTATTTATTTCCACTGGTATTCATTTATTTATATTCATACTCATATTCACATATTTATATATTTTTTTCATATATTTTTACAAATTTTTTATATATATTTCCTAATATATATTACATTTTTATATATATTTTTATATATAATAATTTTTTTTACCACCCCCATCTCACTTCATTTAAAATCATCATATTTCCCTACATTTCTGTACATCCCAACTCATGTTTCTAATATTTTCCAATATTTTAATATCCCTCTAGTGTGGATATCCATCTTTCCTACTATACGATTAGGATCTTTCATTTTAATATGTACATACACAGGGATTTGATATTTATAACTTTGTTATATACTCAGATTTATGTTATGTATCTATTGCATAATTCATCTACCAAGTGTTCCTCCATTTATGCTATGCGGTTTCTATTTCAAATAGCCTCAGCCTCTGAAAGCTCACTATGGGGACACAGACACACAGCGTAGCCGTGGCGACGCCGTCCTGCACTATAGCGGAGCGTGCGATCGTATTACGGCCGCTGTTGTGATCATGTGAACCGCTGACGCAGGGAGGTCACATGATCGGGAACCAGGAAGTGGTGACCATCCGTCGTGGATGGCGTCCTGGAGATCCGGACAACACACGTCACTTGACACGTCACTAGCGTCACATGATCTACACTGCGATGGGCGTCATTTAAACTACGACCCTGCTGGTAGTGATGACGCCTATGTAGTGACCCCAGAAGTGACATTTTGGAAACATCCGGCTCCTGTGGACAGGAGCAGGGACGGATTACACACACTTCATGGGCTATAGTGCCACCAATACGTTTGTACGCCATACTCCACACATTGTATCATACACACTTCCCACTGACCCTTATCCCCTGGATGATGCACCCATCTGAGTAAAGTCAGCTGCGCTCTGCAGTTTCACCCTTCCTTGGATACACCCAGGGTCGGAGCACCCGTCCTTTTGAATTCTACAAACGGAGACACCAGGACCCACCATTTGGAGTTTTGCCCCTTGGAGTTCGGAGATGGAAAAGTGAGGACTCATCAGGACCCATCCGACCCACATCCACATACCTGATCAGGTTCCATCAGGTTATCAAGTCTTACTGACCCACTGTCGTATGACATGGGTGTCCAACCTATCCGGTAAAAGTATCCATCTTCTATTTATGATAAAGTGAGCGTATCTACAGACAACTGTTCATCCGTGTCACGTCCACTGCTCTACAGTCCCATCTTTGGTTCTGGTGCTATTCTATAAGAAAAGCTTCCCATTTACTTCTATATTTGTGCGGATCACCTCACTGGACATCTACAGAAAGTTCACAGTTTGGACTAACCCACAATTTTTGAGCCTTATCTTGGACTCTATATAATAATTTTTTATACTTATTTTTATACCAATTCACTTTTATTCATTTTTTGTGCATTGTATTTAATTTTGTGTGTTCAGTCACATTTTCACACCCACACCAAATTACCTAGCGCTACACTATTCTTCGTCCCAATTTGCTTACTTTGTTTGTTTGAGTGTTGGCTGCTTTATTTTTCACTTTTATACTTTCATTTTAGCGCAGTGTTTTCCCCCCCTTTTACACTTCTTTTGCACCCCCTCTTTCTAGGCTCACGTTACTCTCTTCCTCAACCTGGGAACCAACATTGGAGCCTTCAAATCGTTGTGCATCCTCCAGCAGCATGTACCCGACACTGTGGTTGAATAATTCTGGGGACTCCTCTGTGCATGATGGTGGGGCTACAGAAGGAGTGACTATTGACAAGGAGCCGGTAAAATAGGGCGCGTTTGCAGCTGCATTGGAAGGCAAACTACTCTGAGCCTGGGTGACAGAGGATGAGGAGGATGAGGACAGCTTTGTTATCTACTCCACCAACTCTTCTGCATGTTATGGCTCAATAACACGGCCTGCAGCAGAAAAAAAGGACACGCGTGCTGAGACATCTGCTGCTCATAGCCGGAGATAGCCAAGGTCAAAATTATTGTCTCAGCTGTCAATTGCTTCATTTGCTTCAGCTGACTAGCTGGGGGCGTACCGGAGGATGGACGGGGAATCAAGAAGGTACCAGGAGATTGCCTGAGCGTGACTTAGCCTGGAGAGTGGGGAGTGGAGAGCAGCTGTCATCCTGTTGTATGTCGGCTCCCGTTCCTGTGTGCTGAGACGCTGAGAGTTATTGCATCCTGTCTTCCTCACCCCCGTGATTACACTGACTTTTTTCCGCTGAGCGGCCTCTCCTTCATCTCTTCTCTGGAAATGTTAGATATAGTTACAGCTGTGACAGTCACAAGCCAGGGTACTGACCTGTGCTGCCTTGCTGCGTTAATCTGCTGATCTGCTGTTGAGTCTCTGCTACAGCTTAGTTGGTCCTGTGTTGTTCTAGCCCACTGCTGGTTATAAGCTACATGCTGACTATCAACTAAGGGCTGATTATTGGTTTCTGCTGTTGCCTGCTATCTCCTGCTTGCTCCTGTACAGTAATTACATCTATTCCTATATTCTCCTTTGGTAGCCAAACAGCGGAAGCTTCAGACCTGGTGGAGTAAGCAGTGGTGTGGCCATCTTGCTACACCCTGAGGTATGAAAAAACAGAAAAGATGCAGCGCTAAATATATATATAGACCCTGGAATGTTATCCGGGGATGTGAACCAAACTATAAAGAGCTTGGGTAAAAGTGCCAAGTGCGTATACATTCAGTGAGTGGACTGAAAATAAAACAATAATAATATAGAAAAACATGAAAAATGGTGACATAAACATGTGTGCAGTGCTATTTGCATATGTGTTCAAGGAGTAATCCTGATGGTATATAGGCAGTGAAACCTAATGTGATACTCAAAACAAAATCTATAGACCTATGATGGCCACAAAATATCTCATAAATGATACCCTCTATATAAAGAACATAGTCCAAAATAGTAACATAAAAGTCACTCAGATGAAAAAAAATGTCATCATATCATGTTCAATCCCTTAAACATGATGCCAAGATGTAAAAATCACATGGGAAGTAGCAATGAAACTGGATAAAAAACAGGGTGATGTTCACACACGACACCGGGGAATGTGCCTCCAACACCAGGGGAAAAGGGTAGGTACTCTTACCCGAAGCTGTGGACCCACACGCCAGGCGGTGGTGAGTCAAACAAGCATGGATGATGTTTGAGGAACTCGCTCTCCAATTCGGACTTCTTTAAATGGACTCGCGTGCATCCGCGTACATCAGGCCGAAAATAGCATAAACATTGTGATGTTCCTGGGATATGTAGTACTGCAGTGGAGCAGCATAGATCATATGGAAAAAAGAAGTGCAGCACAATCCAACATTATAAAAATGTATTTAAATAAAAAAGTACAACCATTGCTTCTGATGCGTACAAGAAGTGATCACAGAACAAATAAAAAAGCGTGGTATGCAAAGTTTAGAGCAGGCTATGTACCCGACATGTTTCATACAAAAGTACTTTAACTGGGGCGTTAACCTGCTGAATATGACCACGCCATATATATAGTATACCTTTACATTTAAAAACTCACATGTCTCATTAAAAGTGAAAAGGAACAGCTGTCAGCTACAACACTGATCAATCCAGCCTATCAGGGGAGCTCAGCAAGGAGGCCGTGTCATCACGTTGCCGCTGTAGGCCGTGGCTGGCTGACGTTCAACGTCATCACGCAGCGGCATGGGAACCGCAATCTGCATTACAAACCTCTCTCTGTTTCTCCCATACAGACCAAGAGGGCGTGGCTGACTGGCTGACATTCAAAAGCCTGCTAGTGCCTGCCCATTGAGGAAGCTCAATGGTCTCATGTGATGAAATTATCCAGTTTGTGATAGGTCATAGGTGCAAACCAGCACCAAGAGTCAACAAAATGGTTATCCAATCAGCGACTGTTCCAAAGTGACATGGACATAGTCACATGACCGGCAAACATAACCTGCATTGATACCCTATGTAGCTAGGCAACCTGAGCCAGTGACCTATGCTTGTAAACAAACATGCCTATCCACTCACGCTGAGAACACGCTCCTACTGGAAACTAAAGTACAAAAAAATACTCAAGCCACCATATTAGATATGGGAACCTTGGTGGGTTAAAACTGCTAAACAAGCTATTAAAAATAGAATAAAAGACAATACTCATAGAGACCTTCCTACATATCCTAGCACAAAGTAAATGACCTGCTAATGACATGAAACATAATTCGTCAATAGGAAGAATAACCATAGTATGTAAATTAATCCACAGAGACATTATACTGATAACAATCCTGTGCATTGACCTCCAATATATGTGAATTAGGAAACTGACCAGTAATGTAGCTAGCACAGCCATATTCTATAGCTGAATAGCACATAAAAGTCTAACCAAATGTGAAAAAAAATATAAAAGATGTAAAAAAAAATATTAACTAAGCTTTTGCTAATAAAGGCATTAACATCCCAGTCAATATTCATCCCGTGAGGGGAGTAACATCTGAGTATATCCAGAATGTCTTTAGTTGTGAAACGCCCCTCACACAGGATACGCCTCTCCAATGGGGGACAAATTTGTCAATGACCTGGAATTTGGTGCCTAAATGGTTTATTATTGTGATGGTGAAGATAATGCCTAGGCACGCTGTGGTTAATGCAACCTTTCTTGATACTAGCAATGTGCTCATTCACCCTAACTGAAAAAGATCTGATAGTCAGGCCCACATATTGCTTTTTACATGGACATGTAATGAGGTAAACAATATAGCGGGTGGCACAGGTGGTAAAGTGCTTCATCTGGTAGGTTGCAGAGGTAGTAGTAGACTCAAAGGTCTCAGACTTTCTCCTCCCGCAAAGATTGTGTACACAAACATTACATATATGACAGGGATAATATCCCTTAAGGTTGTGGAAAAAGGAAGGTCGAGTGGGGGCGTCTATTACATTCAGAGCAATCTGATTCCTTAAAGCTCCCCTGTTGTCAGGTCACCTGAGCCCAGGTGACAGATGCACCCGTTGGGGTCTGGAGTGCACTGCAAGGTACTGGACCCTACGGCTGACTGCTGCGGATGGAGCTCTATGATATACAGGAGAGCAGGTACTCTGCAGTACCTACACGGATGACGCTGGGAGCTAGAGCATGAGATTTCCCAGGGCACAGAGTCTAAGAGCCAGCGGGGGTTCACCAGAAGCCCCTAGTGGTGGGGATGGATTTAGCTGCAGTCTGGATTCAGGTCGCGACCCCTAGGGCCTCCCAGCTCACACTCACAGTAGACTACAGGGAGGTAGAGTGGAAGCAGCAGACAGCAACAACAAAGGATAGTCAGGAGATAGCCAAAGATCGGGGTAACAAGCAGGTAAGGATAGTCAAGAACAAGCCAAGATCGGTAACTGGAATCAGACGTAGAAGACACAGCAAGTCGCACACGAAAGCTAAACACACAATATTGATCAGCAGAGCTGGCTTGCAGTGTACAGTTCCCTGATAGGGGCTGTGGTGGAGCCATGCATTGAGGAGAGATTACTTAAGCAGCCAGGTGAGAGTGGCTGGCCTCTTAATCTGAACATATGGAGGGGTAATCTGACAGACAAACATTACTGCATAACCATGACACCTATAAACAACTCCTGCTCTATTTGGAACAGCGGGACCTAAAAGCGCTAAAAAAAAAGCTAAGTGCTCTTCAGTGGCGATTAAAAATGTTTTTAATTTGTCTATGTTGTACAGAGAATTCAGTAATGAAGGACCATTTAAACTTGGTGTCAGGTGCATATTTGGGTTGTTCAGTAGTGCACCTATCAATCATCGAGACCCTATTAATCTCCTCGTCTATAACCGTCAGAAGGTATCCCTTCTCGACAAATTTAGACTTCAGAGGGCCTGTTGATGGAAGTCAGATAAATCGGTACAGTTCCGTCTAATGCGTAGTAGTTGGCTACGTGGGACTGATTTTAACCATGAACTGTGATGGCAACTGTCAACCGGAATGGTGGGTTTAAAAACAAGTCTTAGTGGTAAGCCTATGGTCTATGATAGAAATTTCCAGGTCAAGAAAGTGTATTGAAGTATCACTAGTCTCGTATATCAACGTAATGCCTCTCTCACTGTTATTAAGAGTGGCCATAAAATCATGTAAGGACTCTTCATCCCCTTCCATAAGAGGAGGATGTCGTCAATGTATCTAGCCCACAGGGCAAGTTCAGGTCTCTGTAGTGCATAGACGACATCCTCCTCCCAAGGGCCATAAACAAATTGGCGAGGCTGGGGGCAAACTTTGCCCCCATCGCCACTCCCTTCTGTTGCAAAAGTACTGATTGTTGAACCAGAAGTAGTTGTGTTTTGTGGCAAACTGGAGTAATTCCATAATATACCTCTGCTGAACAATTGGGGTTTGGGTACTTTTAGACAAATAATGTTCGACAGCTGCCAAACTCAGCTTATGGGTTATACAAGTATAGAGTGATGTGACATCCGCCATGACTAATAAATAGTCCTTGCAATAATCTAATCTTTCCAATAACCGAATGGTATCACCAGATAGGATGGAATCAATCTCACCAATGGCTGTAAATGAAAATCAATATACCACACTATGCGTGAAGTCACAGAGTCGATACCGCTAACTATAGTTCATCCAGGATGCTGGGTAGCACTCTTATGAACTTTAGGGAGGTAATACATAATGGGTATGCGGGGAGCCAAAGGTACTAAATAATCCCTCTTCTTTTTTGTCAAGGATCCCCAGTTGGAAACCTCTATTTATTAATTTGACTAATATTTTTTTGAACTCAGTAGTAATGTCTTTGGACATCAATCTATAAGTATCCAAATCACTAAGGATTTCAGTAATTCCTGTATAAAAATCTTTCTTATCTAGAATGACTAGGCCACCGCCTTTATCGGCCGGCCGGATAATCAAGTCTTTACGCTCGTATAAAGATTTAAGACCAATTTTAATATTGGGATTATCATGTATTCTCTTCTTTGTTAATAAATCTAAATCCTTCAAAACTAGGTCACGGAAGACCTTAATGTCTAAGGTGCTGTGGAACTTGGAGGGTTAAAAAGAGAGGGGTTAGATAGGCCTAAATTAACCACACCTTCACCTCTCGTCATTACATTTCGTGGTCCTGAGGGGTTAGCAATAAAATGTCTTTGTACATTTAATTTGCGTATATATCTCTATACGTCTATAAAAGTGTTACATTTATTAAGTTTTTTCGAACGGACAATTTTAAGACCTTTATCTAAAATTTTCAGTTCCGCCTCGGTAAATGTCGCCTGGCTAAGGTTAAAAATCCCACTTGCATTTATGTTCGTTTTCTTTTTCCTGGCCTGCCTCCCCCTTTGGGAGCCTCGTTTTGTTCTGCTCCTCGTTTGGGGCCCAAAAGTTCCCGGGGAAAACCCCCAATTTGGGAGGGTCCAGGATATGTGTAATTATAATTGTAAGGTAATTTATTGTACTGGTCATGTTCCCTATCCATATAGGAATAATGTGTGTTATAATTATCTTGTGAATGGTCTTCTTTAAGAGGCAAGAACCGGTTATACGTCTGTACAGGTGTACGTTGAGCATGGTATTGTTCATGATAGTATCCACCATGTACCGACCATGTGGGGATCGATTATATCCAGGATGTTCTAACTGTTGTGAGCCTTCATTTTTCCCACGATGTGAACCTTTTCCCCTATTCCTTCTACCTCTTCCCCTAGCCTGGTTAGAATATGCCTCCCTAGGGGGATGGGTGGGAGTGTGGTCATTACCATATTGTCCCCTAAAATGACCAGGGGTGTGAGGGTAGTCGGTTTTTCCTGATTTAGATGTTTGTATAGAATATGTTGCAGGTATGGATTCATTGGTTAAAGTTGATGGATGGGACACGCCCATATGAACAGGATCTGCAACATTGGAAGGAGATGCGATTTCTTTCTTTTGCCAATTAAAGACCAAGTTAGATTTATAATCATTAACATATTAGTTGAAAGTGAGGTATATTCAGATGTAGATTTATATGGGAGAAGTTGTTCCCTGAGATCTTTAATCTCTTTGTCGATAATAGATAATCTCATCCCTTTTTTATTAACAAGGAACCCTAAAAAGCTGATACCCGCTTCGTTGAAGTAGCGGAACCATGCCTCAGTCTCTGTCTCTCCCTGTTGGGGATGTACATCCCATCATACACCCTAAGGTATGCCTATGAACTTTTTAATATCAATAAATAATATCAATATCTTATTTATTGAAACATTGCAAATATATTAGTTATGGAAGACTTTATGGACTAAGGTTTTTTTTTTTTTGTTTTTTTACAACTTCCTCTATCTTTGGACCAATATTTTGCAATTGATGATACAATTGATAATAGGCATCTTCATCTGTTGTGCTGTGGCCCCTGACTTAGGCTTAGAGCAGTGGCCATCTTGCTACACCCATTTTGTTATATAATTCACACTGTTAGGCACAGACTGCTATGACTGTTAAGGGGGGAAAGGGAAATGCAAATGCTTGGATTGGGAGACTCTCCCATACTTTCTCCCATACTTTTATTTTTAGCTAACCTCAGTTAAATTTTCATATTTATACCATTGGTAACAGGGTTCTAAATACTCATTATACTGAGTATATTCCCTGGGAGAATAAATAGGGTCTTTTTTTTGGCTAAAGATAGATGTCTCAGCCTCAGAGCAACCCTGTGACATTAAAAAAGTTAGTACATCAAGCGAGCCAGTATTATGTGAGGATGTGAGGAGTCACGCATGACGTCACCCGTGGCCATTACATTGGTTAGACATATCGTTTGATTCGTTTACACGCCGGCACTCGGATCTGAGTGCATTGTTTGTAAGTGAGTTCTTCTTATTCTTTATTATTAATAAATGGTATATACAGAGAGCACTAGATCCTATTATTCTTTGTCTTCACACATGGTATAATTTCACTGACTGAGTCTATTTGGATACTGGGAGGAACTGAGGATCTGTGAACCCTGCTATATGTGTACTGCTCTGTGACCTGTTTCAGGTCGAATGCTGGAGGTGAGAGGCCATCTGTATATGTGGTGGAGGGAACACTGAAAAATTCAAATTCAATCAGCCTGCATAGAGATTCTTCTACCTTTTCTTCGTACAGGGGGGAACCAAATGCGCAAACCACCAAGGAAAGATCAATATAAAGAAACAATATACAACTAAATATGAATAGCTGCCGCAGCCACCATTAAAGTGTTCACACACCAAAAATAGATGAAAAAATATAAGAAATGTGGCGCTGGCCAATTACAGACACTGTCAAATGTAATAAATACCAATAAGATTAGATGATATAAGATAAAACAATATTAAAATTAGTGATATACTTATATATAGAATTACTTCAATGAGTAAAAAAATATAGGGCGCTTGAACAATGGATTAAAAGATATAAAGAAAAAATCTTAAATGAGAATAGATATATAGAATTACTATAAAAAATGTGGAGCTTTAATCCGGACCCAGAAACCAATCCTAAGGGGGAGGGAAGCTCCAAAGAATGGTTCCACAGAAGCGTCTGCTAGTTACTGTCAAAATTCCAACATATATAGCAACAACGTAACAAACCGTGCTATATTAATGCATAAGAGATAGATCAGACTGATCAATCCAAAGTGAGGCGGTGCAACAATAAATAAATGAATAAATCCATAAATAATGAATAAATAACAATAAATAAATAATAAAGCGTATAAATAAATACACCCAACCAATGCGTAAATCAATAAATAAATACCGTGAATAGTACGTAAATATATACGTGCTAAAAGATGTGCAAAATGCAAATAGGTGAAAGGAGGTATTCAATTAGTGCAAGAAATAGCAAAAAACATGCAATCAAATATTGTGAAAAAATCAATCAAAAAAAATTTTTTTTATAGAAAATGTGTGAAAGTCCAAATAACTGTGTAAATAAATAGACATCCAGTGCACTCTAAATTGCTGCGCTAAAATAAAGTGTCCAGTGCAATCCAAATTGCCAATATCGATTAAGTTCCCATACACGATGCAATCGATATCTCCTGTGCAGTGGCTCTTCCTACTCAGAATATAGCCTTTATATGGTGGTGGTGATCTTTTCCATGCAAGAAAAGTGCTGATCCAAATTAGTTTTCCCCAGCCTCTTACCTTAAGGCAAGAGGGTAACAGCCTTTCAATAACAGGGAAGACAGATCACCTCCGTTGGACTTCTCCAGATGGGTATCCTTACTACCCTCTTACACTCTCTCCATAGATCCCGTGGACATGGGAACAGAAAGAGGGAGACATTCCATTGTGTAGAAGTAAAAAATGGATTTTATTAAAATAAAAGAACTTACAGTTGATGCATAAATTTACAAGCGGCAGTAGTTACAGAGCGCGACCCCGGCCGAGATCGCACTTTGGTCACCTGACTCTGACTCCTCACGCGTATCGCCACGCCCACGTGGCTTTCTCAAAGGATTTTTTTACTCATTGAAGTAATTCTATATATAAGTATATCACTAATTTTAATATTGTTTTATCTTATATAATCTAATCTTATTGGTATTTATTACATTTGACAGTGTCTGTAATTGGCCAGCGCCACATTTCTTATATTTTTTCTTCTACCTTTTCACCCTCACCATTTTCGGATTTTAAATGGATTTTTTATTTTTAATGTAATTTAATTTTATTCATTGCGCAGCACTGTCTTTACTTTTATGATGACATCATGTGACCAAGAGGTATTCTCTATTTTGTCATGGAATATGCATGGCCTTAACTCTAAATTTAAAAAGAGCACTGTTAGTTAACTATTTGACAAGCTATTTTCCACATATAGTGCTACTTCAAGAAACTCACCTTATGGGGAGTAAGCTTCCTACCCTTAAGAAGCCCTGGGTACAGAAGGCTTACCGTGCTACATATTCCACGTTTTATAGAGGGGTTTCGATATTGATTAGTAGATCCTTACCTTGCACGGTGGAAGATTTATTTTCTGACTCCCAGGGTAAATATGTTTTGGCTGTGTTTCTTCTGTGGGGCCTGAGATATATAGTTGTTAGTGTGTATATTTTACCCACCATTGCTGGGACCCTCTTATATAGTCCAGCTAAGCTATTGATAATGGGAAACTTTAATGCTATCCTTGATCCTGCTTTGGATTAGCAATATTAGCAGATATGGTGGATGTTAGATACCTGCCGAGTGGGTTAGCGCAGGGGAGATTGAGTATTCACAGTTTTTTACATTCAGATATGGTTAATAAAATTTGGCCCCTTCTAGCAGAGTATTGGGAGTTTAATATAGAGTCGTCCACTTCAGCAGTACTATAGGATGCTTTTAAGGCCTATACAAGAGGAAAATATATATCCATTATCAAAACAGTTATTACATTTGCATATGGCTGAGGCCACAAGGATGGATCTATACAAAAATAAACAAAAATATTTTGAGCAGGGAGAGTGGAGAGAGAGTGGTCGCTTTTTGGCCATGATGGCTAAACATGAACAACCTAGTATTCCGATTTCAGAAATATGCACCTCCTCTGGAGATATAGCCTGTACACAGCCTAAAATTCTGGAGACTTTTCGTCAATTTTATCAGACATTGTATACATCTCATTTGTCCTCTGATTTCCAGCCAACTGAATTGGCGGCTTGGTTGGATTCAGTTGCACTGGCTTTGTTAACAGATAAGGAGAGGGAGATGCTAGTACGTCATATAAATTCGGAGGAGGTACTTTCGGTCATCGGTTCTTTTCCATTGGGGAAGTCACCGGGGTCGGATGGCCTATCTATTGAATTTTATACCGCTCATGGAGAGCTCTTAGCTCCTGTATTGGCTTCTCTTTACTCTGATTGTTTGAAGGAGGGTGCTTTGCTGGACTCAATGAGTCATGCTTATATAGTTTTAATTCATAAGCACCCAAAAGATCCATCCTCTTGTGCTCTTTTGAATGTAGACTTAAACATTTTGACCAAGCTTATCTCCCGACGATTACAACCTATGATGTCTAATATTATTGATTCAGATCAGACGGGGTTCATGCCTGGTAGGGCTACTGATGTGTATTTGAGGAGATTATATACTAATATTTATGCTTCACATCTTAATATAGGATCTAGGGTCATTGCTTCCCTAGATATTGAGAAGGCTTTTGATACCTTGGAGTGGCCCTTTTTGTGGAAGGTACTCCGCAGAATGGGCTTTCCAATGGTATTTATAAAATGGTTGCAGGTCTTATATAGAAATCCTACTCTGATTGTTTGAAGGAGGGTGCTTTGCTGGACTCAATGAGTCATGCTTATATAGTTTTAATTCATAAGCACCCAAAAGATCCATCCTCTTGTGCTCTTTTGAATGTAGACTTAAACATTTTGACCAAGCTTATCTCCCGACGATTACAACCTATGATGTCTAATATTATTGATTCAGATCAGACGGGGTTCATGCCTGGTAGGGCTACTGATGTGTATTTGAGGAGATTATATACTAATATTTATGCTTCACATCTTAATATAGGATCTAGGGTCATTGCTTCCCTAGATATTGAGAAGGCTATATAGAAATCCTACAGCTGCAGTTAAAATGGGGGAAATTTGGCAGGGCTGACCCTCTTTGCTATTGCTATGGAGCCGGTGGCGGAGGCTCTGTGCACTTCCCTCAATATTAAGGGATTGCGGATTGGCTGGTTGGAGGGGAGGGTAGCCTTGTATGCAGATGACCTTTTATTATTTTTAAATGATGCTGAACCCTCGCTCCAAGGGGCCTTATGCCACATACACACGATCGGACTTTTCAGCCGGACTATCCGGGGGACAATCCGCCAGAGTTTTGATCCGCTGGAGTTTTGGCGGAGGTCCGTCGGACTTTTACACGGAGTAAAGTCCATTCATTTATAACGTGACTCCAGGTAGACGGGACTAGCGAAAGAAGTCAATGCCGCCGCCTCAATCAGCAAGATTGACACCTCGCTAGCCCTGTCACCTGGTATGGATTTAAAGGGGAATCCCTACGCCGAAAAAACGGCGTGGGGACCCCCTGAATCCATATCAGACCCTTATCCGAGCACGCAGCCCGGCCGGTCAGGAAAGGGGGTGGGGACGAGCGAGCACCCCCCCTCCTGAGATGCACAAGGCCGCGTGCCCTTAACATGGGGGGGTGCTTTGGGGAAGGGGGGCCCTGCGGCCCCCCCACCCCAAAGCACCTTGTCCCCATGTTGATGAGGGCAAGGGCCTCTTCCTGACAACCCTGGCCGTTGGTTGTCAGGGTCTGCGGGCGGGGGGCTTATCGGAATTCAGGAGCCCCCTTTAATAATTTCGGCCCCCCACCCTATGTGAATGAGTATGGGGTACGATGTACCCCTACCCATTCACCTGGTGAAAAAAGTGTAAATAAAAAACACAACACAAGTTTTTTAAATACTTTATTACACAGCTCCAGGGGTCTTCTTCTGTCTTGGGGGGTCTTCTCACCGGACTCTTCCGCTATCTTCTGCTAGCTCTTTTACTAGCGGAGGACCCGGCTTTCTCCTTCATCGCCGCCGCCGTCTGGGGTCTTGTTCTGACTTCGGGGTTCCTGTCCCGCTCTTCTGTTCTTCTTGCCGGGCCTCCGTTATCTTCTTGCAGCTCTTTTACTAGCGTTGGCCCGGTCTTCTGTCACCGCTGCCGTTGCTGTCGCCGCCGCCTTCTGCTTCTTCTTCTTCTTCCTTCATCCGATGTTGACACAATGCTGTCTCCGCTTGTAATGGCCGAGACGTGTTGCACGGCCAATTATATAGGGACAAGGGGCGGGGTCACGGCCCATGTCACATGGTGACCCCGCCCCTTATGATGTCACAGTCCCAGCATCCTCCTTCCTGACCGGCCGGGCTGCGTGCTCGGATAAGGGTCTGATATGGATTTGGGGGGACCCCCACGCTGTTTTTTCGGTGTAGGTATTCCCCTTTAAATCCATACCAGGTGACAGGGCTAGCGAGGATTTAATCTCGCCGATTGAGGCGGCGGCATTGACTTCCTTCACTAGTCCTGTCTACCTTGAGTCACGTTATAAATGAACGGACTTTACTCCGTGTGTCGGCAAGTCCGTTCATTTCAAAAGTCCCGCGGACTAGCACACAGACGGCCGGATTGTCCGCCGGACTGCTGAGTCCGGCGGACAATTTTAAGTCAAAACTTCTAACTAAGTCCGCCGGACTTTTGGGAAGAAAAAGTCCGCCGGAGCCCACACACACACTCTAGTCCGGCGGACAAATCCGCTGGATAGACCGAACGTGTGTAAGGAATATTTTTCAGTGGTTACAGGCTTGTAAAGTAAATTGAACTGAGTCCTTGTTGTTCCCAATTGATATGGAGGCCCGTAGTGCGGCTTTGGATGATATTCCATTGCAGTGGGTAGAGAATTTCAAGTATTTAGGAGTTGTAATTTGCCGCCAAGCTTCTGAAAAGGCATTGAAGTCTCTACCACTGTCCTTATTGAGATGTATTAATCTCTTAAAAATGAAAATCGTACCAAAATTTATGTTACATAGTTACATAGTTAATTAGGTTGAAAAAAGACACAAGTCCATCCAGTTCAACCACAAATAAAAAAAATAAAATAATATCATAAAATCCCATATACCCCATTCTATACCCACGGTTGATCCAGAGGAAGGCAAAAAACCCCAGCAGCGCATGCTCCAATTTGCTAAAGCAGGGGAAAAATTCCTTCCTGATCCCCCGAGAGGCAATCGGATTTTCCCAGGATCAACTTTACCTATAAATGTCAGTACCCAGTTATTTTATGTACATTTAGGAAAGTATCCAGGCCTTTCTTAAAGCAACCTACTGAGCTGGCCAGAACCACCTCTGCAGGGAGTCTATTCCACATTTTCACAGCTCTTACTGTGAAGAAACCTTTCCGTATTTGGAGATGAAATTTCTTTTCCTCTAGACGTAAAGAGTGCCCCCTTGTCCTCTTTGACTGTAAAGTGAATAACTCAACACCAAGTTTACTATATGGACCCCTTATATATTTGTACATGTTGATCATATCCCCCCTTAATCTCCTCTTATCAAGGGTGAATAAATTCAGTTCCTCTAATCTTTCCTCATAGCTGAGCTCCTCCATACCTCTTATCAGTTTGGTTGCCCTTCTCTGCACTTTCTCCAGTTCCCCAATATCCTTTTTGAGAACTGGTGCCCAAAACTGAACTGCATATTCCAAATGAGGTCTTACTAATGATTTGTACAGGGGCAAAATTATATTTTTCTCTCTGGAGTCCATACCTCTCTTAATACAAGAAAGGACTTTGCTTGCTTTGGAAACCGCAGCTTGGCATTGCATGCTATTATTGAGCTTATGATCTACTAAAAACCCCAGATCCTTCTCCATCATTGATTCCCCCAGTTGTACTCCCCCTAGTATGTATGATGCATGCATATTCTTAGCCCCAAGTGCATAACTTTACATTTATTAACATTAAACCTAATTTGCCACTTAGTTGCCCAATTAGACAGTGCATTGAGGTCGGCTTGTAAATTGGAGACCGTTAAATTGGAGACCGCTTGTAAATTGTAATGACGTTATTCCACTGCATAGCTTAGTGTCATTTGCAAAGACAGAAATGGTACTTTTAATTCCAGACCCTATATCATTTATAAAAGATATTAAATAGTAAAGGTCCCAGCACTGAACCTTGGGGTACACCACTGATAACCTTAGACCATTCAGAGTAAGAGTCATTTACCACTACTCTCTGAATTCGGTCTTTTAGCCAGTTTTCTATCCATTTACAAAGTGATCTTTCCAAGCCTGTAGACTTTACCTTACACATGAGGCGTGTAGGGAACTGTGTCAAACGCTTTTGCAAAATCCAAGTATACTACGTCCACAGCCATGCCTCTGTCCAAGGTTTTACTTACTTCCTCAGAAAAAGAAATCAGGTTTGTTTGTCAACTTCTGTCTTTCATGAATCCATGTTGTCTGTTGCTTAAAACTCGTCTATGTGGTCTTTTATTAACCACTTCAGCCCCGGACCTTTGGCTGGCCAAAGACCATAGCGTTTTTTGCGATTCAAATGATAATGGATGGTGATTTTGCGCTAAAGTGCACCAAATAATGTAAATGTATGAAATATAAGTGAATGTGATGTGTTAATGGTCACTGTAACGTGACTCGACATACACTGGACGTGATATAAATGAATCAATCAGACAAATAAATCACATAAATAGATTATGACATATAAGTGACTAAAAAGTGCAACTAGTGCTAAAAGAAAAACATTATAAAATCACATCAATGAGTGAAACAAATACAATCAAAAATCTATAAATATGTGAAAAAATAAGAAGTGAATAAAAATATATAAAAATATATAAAAGTGCACAATATGAACCACAGATTAATGAATAAATAAATAAATAAGAGTCCACAGGTATAGTTAATGCAAAAGAGGTATGGTAGTGGTGGTGACACCCATAGGCGTAGGGCTCTAATAGTCTCTTAAAATTTGATAAGCGGTGGTTATGCCTCTCTCCAAAAGTGGGGGGTGTTGGGTAGTGAGGACCTGCTCCTAGATGGTGCTCCCTAGCCTCTCACCTCTCAAACGATAAATATGGGCATCAAGACCGGCACATGTAGTCAGCTCCAATTCTATATTCCCACTTGGATGGCTCCCAACCAGACCTGCTTCTATTCGATAGGTTCCATAAACGTGGTCTCCACTCTCTGTAAGTCGTGGACCCAGGGATATCCCTCCACTTATTAGTTTGCGGTAATGTCTGCGATCCCGCAGTAATAGCTCGCTCCCGATAAGAGTTGGGATGTAGGAAAAGACAAAAAGGAAGAGGGGGACCCGATCGTGAAGTATGTCAAACTAAGATGATTTTAATAGAAAATAAATGCTTACATTAAATGATGTACAAACAGCCAGAGAGATGTTGGTATGGTCTCCGCTTTACAGCACTTCCGGTATCCTACATCCGGCCAATCCCTACGCGTTGCGTCACGTGACCTCGTGACTTCATCAGGGGATTTATTTTCTATTAAAATCATCTTAGTTTGACATACTTCACGATCGGGTCCCCCTCTTCCTTTTTGTCTTTTCCTACATCCCAACTCTTATCGGGAGCGAGGTATTACTGCGGGATCGCAGACATTACCGCAAACTAATAAGTGGAGGGATATCCCTGGGTCCACGACTTACAGAGAGTGGAGACCACATTTATGGAACCTATCGAATAGAAGCAGGTCTGGTTGGGAGCCATCCAAGTGGGAATATAGAATTGGAGCTGACTACATGTGCCGGTCTTGATGCCCATATTTATCGTTTGAGAGGTGAGAGGCTAGGGAGCACCATCTAGGAGCAGGTCCTCACTACCCAACACCCCCCACTTTTGGAGAGAGGCATAACCACCGCTTATCAAAATTTAAGAGACTATTAGAGCCCTACGCCTATGGGTGTCACCACCACTACCATACCTCTTTTGCATTAACTATACCTGTGGACTCTTATTTATTTATTTATTCATTAATCTGTGGTTCATATTGTGCACTTTTATATATTTTTATATATTTTTATTCACTTCTTATTTTTTCACATATTTATAGATTTTTGATTGTATTTGTTTCATTCATTGATGTGATTTTATAATGTTTTTCTTTTAGCACTAGTTGCACTTTTTAGTCACTTATATGACATAATCTATTTATGTTATTTATTTGTCTGATTGATTCATTTATATCACGTCCAGTGTATGTCGAGTCACGTTACAGTGACCATTAACACATCACATTCACTTATATTTCATACATTTACATTATTTGGTGCACTTTAGCGCAAAATTACCATCCATTATCATTTGTCTCACGGGTTTGTGTTCACCCTTAGATTTTGCTGCTTGTTTTTAGGAATTTTTTTCCACATACAGCACTAGTGCTGGCACCTATTTTTTTTTTTTATTATTTTGTTTATTCATCCATTCACTTTAATATAGTTTCTAGTTCGTAAATAGCGCGAAGGACATCCACATTCATTTCTGTTTTTTGCGATTCGGCACTGAGATGCTTTAACTGAAAATTGCGCGGTCGTGCGACGTGGCTCCCAAACAAAATTGTCTTTTTTTCCCCACAAATAGAGCTTTCTTTTGGTGGTATTTGATCACCTCTGTGGTTTTATTTTTTGCGCTATAAACAAAAAAAGAGCAACAATTTTGAAAAGAAAACACAATATTTTTTACTTTTTGCGATAATAAATATCCCCAAAAAATATATAAAAAATTTTTTTCCCTCAGTTTAGGCCAATACGTATTCTTCTACATATTTTTTGTAAAAAAAATCGCAATTAGCGTTTATTGATTGGTTTGCGCAAAAGTTATAGCATCTACAATATAGGGGATAGTTTTATGACATTTTTATTAATCATTTTTTTTTACTAGTAATGGCCGTGATCTGCAATTTTTATCGTGACTGCAACATTATGGCGGACAGATCAGACACTTTTGGTGCTATTTTGGGACCATTCACATCTATACAGTGATCAGTGCGATTAAAAATGCACAGATTACTGTGTAAATGTGACTGGCAGTGAAGGGGTTAATCAGAAGGGGGCGCTGCAGGGGTTAAGTGTGTCCTAGGGATGTGTTCTACCTCTGGGGGGATGGGCTACGTGTGTCACAACACAGGTTGCTGTGATCAGTGTCCTGTCACTAGGAAGAATGGGGAAATGCTTGTTTACATCAGCATTTCCCCGTTCTTCTTTTCCGTGAGACGATCGCGGGTATCCCCATGGACATCGAGTCCGCGGGACCCACGATCACACTCACGGAGCTTGCGGCGTGCGCCCACAATGCTGCATCTTAAAGGGCAACGTACAGGTACGTTAATATGCCTGTACATGCTATTCTGCCGACGTATATGGGCATGAGCCGGTCGGCAAGGGGTTAAACTCTCCAGTATCTTCCCGACTATAGAAGTTAAACTAACAGGTCTAGAGTTACTTGGTAAAGACTTTGATCCCTTGATTGGCCCTGCGCCAATCAAGTGGTACCATTCCAGTCATTAACGAGTCCCTAAATATTAGAAACAATGCCTTGAAATGCTCAATTCTTTTAGGATCCGTGAGTGGATGCTATCTGGTCCAGGTGCTTTATCCAACTTTATTCTGTTTAAATTTTTCTGAACCATATCACTTTTCTTGTCAAATTTGTTTATTTAATCTTAACAATTAGTATACATAAGTACAAATGGTGGCAGCAAAAGAAAAGATCGCATATATGGTAATAATATTGAGTTAGTTCCAACATAAACTAAAAGTATTTTAACTAAAACTATTTTAGCATGGATCTAACTACTCAAAAGATTGTGTCATACATTGTATAAGAGAGGATAAAAGCAACTTAGACCAGGTTAATATAAGATGACCTCAGATTAAAAAAAAAAAGGTATTAATTATTATCAAGAGTATACAGTGGTGTGAAAAAGTGTTTGCCCCCTTCCTCATTTCCTGTTCCTTTGCATGTTTGTCACACTTAAGTGTTTCGGAACATCAAACCAATTTAAACAATAGTCAAGGACAACACAAGTAAACACAAAATGCAATTTGTAAATGAAGGTGTTTATTATTAAAGGTGAAAAAAAATCCAAACCATCATGGCCCTGTGTGAAAAAGTGATTGCCCCCTAAACCTAATAACTGGTTGGGCCACCCTTAGCAGCAACAACTGCAACCAAGCGTTTGCGATAACGTGCAATGAGGCTTTTACAGCGTCCTGGAGGAATTTTGTCCCACTCATCTTTGCAGAATTGTCCTAATTCAGTTACATTAGAGGGTTTTCGAGCATGAACGGCCTTTTTAAGGTCATACCACAACATCTCAATAGGATTCAGGTCAGGACTTTGGCTAGGCCACTCCAAAGTCTTCATTTTGTTTTTCTTCAGCCATTCGGTGGTGGACTTGCTGGTGTGTTTAGGATCATTGTCCTGCTGCAGAACCCAAGTTCGTTTCAGCTTGAGTACACGAACAGATGGTCGGACATTCTCCTTCAGGATCTCTTGGTAGACAGCAGAATTCATAGTTCCTTTTATCACGGCAAGTCTTCCAGGTCCTGAAGCAGCAAAACAGCCCCAGACCATCACACTACCACCACCATATTTTACTGTTGGTATAATGTTCTTTTTCTGAAATGCAGTGTTCCTTCTACGCCAGATATACTTGGACACACACCTTCAAAGAGTTCCACTTTTGTCTCATCGGTCCACAGAATGTTGTCCCAAAAGTCTTGGGGATCATCAAGATGTGTTGTGGAGAAATTGAGACGAGCTTTGATGTTCTTTTTGCTCAGCAGTGGTTTTCTCCTTGGAACTCTGCCATGCAGGCCATTTTTGCCCAGTCTTTTCCTGATGGTGGAGGCATGAACGCTGACCTTAACTGAGGCAAGTGAGGCCTGCAGTTCCTTGGACGTTGTTGTGGGGTCTTTTGTGACCTCTTGGATGAGTTGTCGCTGCACTCTTGGGGTAATTTTGGGCGGCCGGCCACTCCTGGGAAGGTTCACCACTGTTCCATGTCTTCGCCATTTGTGAATAATGGCTCTCACTGTGGTTCGCTGGATTCCCAAAGCTTTGGAAATGGCTTTATAACCCTTTCCAGACTGATAGATCTCAATTACTTTCTTTCTCAATTGTTCCTGAATTTCTTTGGGTCTCGGCATGATGTGTAGCTTTTAAGGATCTTCTGGTGGACCTTACTGTGTCAAGCAGCTCCTATTTAAGTGATGCCTTGATTGTGAACAGGTGTGGCAATAATCAGGCCTGGGTGTGGCTAGAGAAATTGAACTCAGGTGTGGACAACCACAGTTATAGTATGTTTTAACAAGGGGGGCAATCACTTTTTCACACAGGGCCATGATGGTTTGGATTTTTTTTCACCTTTAATAATAAACACCTTCATTTACAAATTGCATTTTGTGTTTACTTGTGTTGTCCTTGACTATTGTTTAAATTGGTTTGATGTTCCGAAACACTTAAGTGTGACAAACATGCAAAGGAACAGGAAAGGAGGAAGGGGGGAAACACTTTTTCACACCACTGTAGTTTTTAAATAAAAAATGTAAAAAAATAAATAATGTATTATACAATCTAAAATCTTATACTACATATTGGAACTATGTACAATTTGTATAATGATAACCAAGGAAATAAAAGTTCTGCTACCAGAACTATATAAAGTGTAAATTGAAAGAGGAAAGAGAGAATAGGGGGGAAAAGTAGAAGAGAGAAAAAAGATAAAATAAAAAGTAATCTTAGGTAGGAGAAAAAATAGATAGGAAAAAAAGAAATGAGAGGTAGTGGGGGTCCCCGGGGTAGTACATGGTAATAAACACATACTATGAATGCAGAGAATGGAAGTATAAATCGAGATTACCAAGGTCTTAGTAGGGAAGCATCAAAATTGGAAGACAAAAAGTGAGTCACCCAGGGATTCCATATATTCTCAAAGCTGGATATTTTATCTTGAGTTATAGCATCTGTTTTGGCATTGATCATTACTTGATTGACTCTATTTTTAGTTTCAGCAATTATTAAGGACGGGGATTTCCAAGTTTTGGCAATTGTTTGTTTGTGTTGCTGTAGTGATCTGTAATAGGAGTTTGAATTGGCGGTAGGAGAGAGTGGCCGGTTTTAATTTTAAAAGTGCTATTGTAGCATCAGGATTGATAGGGTTTTCAAACAGTGTTGAAATCATAAGTAATACATCTTTCCAGAAATGTTTTGCTACCGGGCAATCCGACCAAGTATAAAGATGTGATCCAAGATCACCACAGTATATTTTGCATTTCCCACAGGGACCAAATACCACTGTGTGAGTACTTTGTAATTTGTCTCTAAAGCCCCATACACACGGTCGGATTTTCCGATGGATTCTGTCCTATCGGACAATGTTGTCGGAAATTCCGACCGTGTGTAGGCACCATCGGACAGTTTCCATCGGATTGTCCGACGGACAAAGTTCTATCTCCTGCTCTATAAATATTCCGACAACAAAGTCTGATCACACCAATTCCGATCGTGTGTAGCTAATTCCGACGGACAAAGTGCCACGCATGCTCAGATCACATTACAAGACCAAAGCTATTGGCTACTAGCCTCTACGTAGTCCCGTCGTAGGCAACAAACGTCACCACGTTCAGAATGATCAGATTTTCCGACAACTTTGTCGGACTAAATCCGTTGGATTTGGTGGTCGGATTTTCCGACCGTGTGTATGGGGCTTTAGGCAGCTATGTTTTGTGAGGATGACTTAGTTGTGATCCAAATCTTATCCCAATCTGCTGCTTCCCATGAAAACCAAGATCCATCTCCCACTTAGCCACATATGATGGTGAGGTTGAGTTGGGTTTAGTAATAAGATGAGTGTAAAGAGTTGAAATAAGTCCCTTAGTGTGTGGGTCACGTTTACATATATTTTCAAAGCATGTTAATTTATCTAAATTAATTCTTCCTTGTTTATAGGGCATACAATTATTTAAATCTGAAGATAAAGAAAGAGCTCTGAATTAGGAAGTTTGTGACTTTCACATAAGTCAGGAAAAGTTTTGAATAAGGTAGAGGATGCTAGTTCACAGAGTTGAGTTAAATTAGTGGAGGTCCATGCTTTAAATGATTTAGGGGAAGACCAAGCAGGATAGAAAAGTGGATTTTTACGAAATGATAAAAGAGGTATATGGGGATATTGTAGTCCATTTACTAATTAAAATGTATCCCAAATGGCTAGTGTATGTTTAGTTATAAGACTTTTGAGTTTTTTTCTGGTTAGAGGATTTAGACTATACGAGGTTGGTTATTGAAAGTGGGTCACAATCTATTGATTCCAGCGCAACCCAAAGTGGAATTTCATGTTTTTCGTAATATTTGAGGATATGGGCTAATTGAGCTGCATGGTAATAGGTGGTAAAATTAGTAAACCCTAGTCCCCCTTTGGGCTTTGTAAGGTAAAGATTGTGTTTGGGCAGACAGGGTTTCAAGGAGCCCCAAACGAAAGTTAATGCCTTAGGCTGCTTTCACACTGAAGCACTTTACAGGTGCTATAGCACTAAAAATAGCGCCTGCAAAGCGCCTGTAAAGAGCCTCTCCTCTCACTACAGTTTGAAAGCCTGAGTGCTTTAACACTGGAGTGGTGTGCTTGCAGCACGGTAAAAAAAAGTCCTGCAAGCAGCATCTTTGCAGCGCTGTAGGAGTGGTGTTTTTAACCCCTTTTCAGCCGCTAGCGGGGGTTAAAAGATCCCTGCTAGCGGCCGAATAGCACCACTAAAATGAGGGTAAAGCGCAGCTAAAGATAGCAGCGCTTTACCGCCGACGCCCCCCCAATGCCTCAGTGTGAAAGCTCACTTACGTTGTAGTATTCTGAGAAAGTATGCTGGAACAGGGATAGGTAAAACTCAAAAAAGATAAAGAATTTTGGGAAGTATAGCCATCTTTATTACATTAATTTTACCTATCCAAGATAATGGTAGAGAGGACCATTGTGTCAGAAGATTCGATATTTGACGCAAAATTGGAGAATAATTGGCTGTGAAAATTTCAGAGAGATTGGGTGTGAGAGTTAACCATAGGTAAAAAAGGTGTGAAGTGGACCATGAGAAAGGGAGGGATGTTTGCACTTGTTGTAAAATATGAGGAGGTAAAGATATATTTAAGGCTATAGATTTTTGAGAGTTAATAGACCAGATACGTGGGCAAAGTGATCAAGTTTGCAAGTGAGCAGAAATACGAGGGGATGGCATAAAGATTAAGATATCATCAGCAAATAGGCAAAGTTTATTTTGGTGACCAGCTAAATCTAGACCTTTAATAGAGGGGTCAGTACAGTATCATCAGCAAATAGGCAAAGTATATGTTGGTGAACAGCTAAATTTAGACATTTAATAGAGGTGTCAGTACGGATTGATTGGGCAAGGGGTTCAATAAGTAGGGCAAATAATGCCGCGTACACACGAGCGGACTTTCCCGCAGGAATGTCCGCCGGACTGAAGTCCAAAAGTCCGGCGGACTAGGTTTTAAGTTTTGTTTTAAAATTGTCCGCTGAACTTGGCAGTCCGGCGGACAATCCCGCCGTTAGCATGCTAGTCCGCCGGACTTTTGGAAATGAACGGACTTGCCGATCATCGTGAAGCACGTGACTTCAGGTAGACGGGGCTATCGAAGGCAGTGAATGCCGCCGCGCTAGCCCCGTCACCTGGCATGGATTTAAAGGGAATCGGCGTGGGGGTTCCCCCCAAATTCATCTCAGACCCTTATCCGAACACGCAGCCCGGCTGGCCAGGAAAGGGGTGGGGACGAGCGATCCCCCCCCTCCTGAGCCGTACCAGGCCGCGTGCCCTCAACATGGGGGGTGCCCTGGGGAAAGGGGGGCCGTGCGGCCCCCCCACCCCAAAGCACCTTGTCCCCAAGGGCCTCTTCCCGACAACCCTGGCCGTTGGTTGTCGGGGTCTGCGGGCAGGGGGCTTATCGGAATCCGGGAGCCCCCTTTAATAAGGGGGCCCCCCATCCTATGTGAATGAGTATGGGGTACGATGTATCCCTACCTATTCACCTAAGGTGTAAAGTGTAAATAAAAAAAACACACAATTTTTTAAAAATATTTTATTGCACTGCTCTGGGGGTCTTCTTCCGTCTTGGGGGGTCTTCTCGCCGGACTCCTCCGCTATTTTACCTAGCTCTTTTACCGAGCAGAGGAGCCCAGCTACCTTCTTCGTCGTCGCCGCCGTCGTCTGGGGGTCTCGATCCGCCTTCAGGGGTCTTCCGGGGTCTTTTCTGTTCTTGCCGCTGTCATCGCTTTCTGCGCCACCGCCGCCTTCTTCTTCCTCTTCTTCTTCTTCTTCTTCCGATGTTCACTCGTCGCTCTCTCTGGCCGGAATGGCAGAGCGGCGCTGGGTTGTGACTTGTATAGGGACAAGGGGGCAGGGTCACATGCTCATGTCACATGGTGACCCCGCCCCCCTATGATGTCACAGTCCCAGCATCCTCCGGGACTGTGTACAACAATGGCTGGGTAAGGCTAGCGGTGATGTGTCGAATTCTGTCCCCGTCACATAGTGTCCACCCTGTACTGAGCTTGCTCAGTACATAGGACAAGGGGATTTCGAAACTCTCTCCAGGTTCAAGCCACATCATCCGAGGTTAAAGCCTAGCCAAGCGAGCCCGTGAGGGGCCCTGTTACTATGTGCTACCGTATGTCCACTTGGATGGTGGGGCTTAAAACCTGCACTCACTGCGCAGGCGACGTTCATCTTTGGAGATTTTGTGAATCTCCTTGTCCTCCGTACTGCGCAAGCACTGCACCTGCACAGTAAGTGGTCGGACACTATCCGATGGCCAGACAGTTTTTGTCAGAACACCGGTATACGTGTCTATTCTGCACAAGGTACGGACAAGTCCTGTGGGATCCATGCCTGGTTCATTTTAATGAACGTGAGCTTGTCCACATTGGCTCTGGACAGGCGGCTGCGCTTGTCTGTGATAACGCCCCCTGCCGTGCTAAATACACGTTCAGATAATACACTGGCTGCAGGGCAGGCCAGCACCTCCAAGGCGTAAAGGGCAAGCTCAGGCCATGTGCCCAATTTGGAGACCCAAAAGTTGAAGGGGGCAGACCCGTCATTCAGTACGTGTAGGCGTGAGCACACATACTGCTCCACCATGTTGGTGAAATGCTGCCTCCTGCTAAGACGTTCCATCTCAGCTGGTGGTGCTGGTTGTTGTGGAGTGCTGACAAAGCTTTTCCACATTTCGGCCATGCTAACCCTGCCTTCCAAGGTGCTGGCCATGCCCTGGCTGCATTAGCGACCTCTTCCTCCTCCTCTGCCTTCGCCTTGTGCTTCCACCGTACCCCCGCTGTCAAGTGGGAATGCCACCAGCAGCGCGTCTACCAGCGTGCGCTTGTACTCGCGCATCTTACGATCACGCTCCAGTGAGGTAATTAAGGACGGCACGTTGTCCTTGTAACGGGGATCCAGCAGGGTGGCCACCCAGTAATCAGCACCAGTTAAAATGTGGGAAACTTGGCGGTCGTTGCGGAGACACTGCAGCATGTAATCGCTCATGTGTGCCAGGCTGCCCAGAGGCAACGAAAAGCTGTCCTCTGTGGGAGGTGTATCATCTGTGTCCTCTGTATCCCCCCAGCCACACACCAGTGATGGACATGAGCTGGTCTGGGTGCCCCCCTGCTGTGAACATGGTTCCTCCTTCTCCATCTCCTCCTCATCCTCCACCTCGTCATCCTCCAGAACTGTGCCCTTGCTGCCAGACAATTGTGTACCTGGCGGTTGTTGGTGCAGGAACCCACCCTCGTAGCCACTTGTGAATGACTGCCCTGAAAGCCTTGGAAATGATCCCTCTTCCTCCTCCTCCTCCTGTGCCACATCCTCTTCCATCATCACCTGAAGCATTTTTTCAAGGAGGCATAGAACTGGGATAGTAACGCTGAGAACGGCGTCATCGGCACTGGCCATGTTGGTGGTACTTGAAACAGCGCAACAAGGCACACAGGTCTCGCATGGAGGCCCAGTTATTGGTGGTGAAGTGGTGCTGTTCCGCAGAGCGACTCACGCGTGCTTGCTGCAGCTGAGGCTCCACTATCGCCAGCTGCTGCTCGCACAGTCTGGCCAGCATGTGCAAGGCGGAGTTCCATCTTGTGGGCACGTCACATATGAGACGGTGAGCTGGAACGCCGAAGTTACGCTGCAGCGCTGACAGGCGAGCAGCAGCAGGGTGAGAACGCCGAAAGTGCGCACAAACGGCCCGCACTTTCTGCAGCAGCTCTGGAATATCTGGGTAATTCTTAAGGAACCTCTGGACCACCAAGTTCAGCACATGTGCCAGGCAAGGGATGTGCGTCAAACTGCCTAGGCCCAGAGCTGCTACAAGATTTCGCCCATTATCGCACACCACCAGGCCGGGCTTGAGGCTCACTGCCACCAACCACTCATCGGTCTGTTGTTCCATGTCCCTCCACAACTCCCGCGCGGTGTGGGGTTTTTCCCCCAAACAGGAAAGTTTTAAAACTGCCTGCTGTCATTTACCCCTGGCTGTGCTGAAGTTGGTGGTGAAGGTGTTACGCTGACTGGATGAGGAGGCGGTAGAGAATGAGGAGTCGGAGTAGGAGAAGTTAGCAACAGGTGGCAAACTGAAGCGCCCAGGACATGCGCCAAACTGCTATCCGCCTCAGGCCCAGCCGCCACTACATTTACCCAGTGTGCTGTTAGGGAGATATAACGTCCCTGACCGTGCTTACTGGTCCACGCATCCGTAGTTAGGTGGACCTTGCCACAGATGGCGTTGCGCAGTGCACACCTGATTTTGTCCCCCACTTGGTTGTGCAGGGAAGGGATAGCTCGCCTGGAAAAGTAGTGGCGGCTGGGCACGACGTACTGTGGGACAGCCAATGACATCAGCCTTTTAAAACTCTGCGTCTCCACCAGACGGAATGACAGCATTTCAAAGGCGAGGAATTTTGAAATG
Source organism: Lithobates sylvaticus (assembly GCA_028564925.1). NCBI lineage: Eukaryota > Metazoa > Chordata > Amphibia > Anura > Ranidae > Lithobates > Lithobates sylvaticus. The sequence goes on from CM053026.1 coordinate 295,609,407, forward strand.
CTGGCATTCAGGGCCAGGCATCGCGGGTGGCAAGGGGTGTACTTCCTCTTCCGCTCCAGTGTTTGGGAGATAGAGAGCTGAACGCTTCCATGGGACATTGTGGAGATGGTTGGTGACCCAGGTGGTAGTGTTGCTGGCAGATCCTCTGTTTGTGGGTTGGTAGGTGCCACTGTCACTACAGAGGTGGATGAAGAGGCCGAGACTGCAACAGAAGAGGAAGCAGGAGGAGCCAGAGACCTTTATTGGTTTTTGAGGTGTCTACTCCACTGCATCTCGTGCTTTGCACTTATATGCCTGGTTATGCAGGTTGTGCTCAGGTTGAGAACGTTTATGCCTCGCTTCAGGCTCTGATTGCACAGCATGGAAACCACTCGTGTCTTGTCATCAGCACATTGTCTGAAGAACTGCCATGCTAGGGAACTCCTGGGACCTGGCTTTGGTGTGCTCGGTCCCTTGCTGCGTTGAGCAGTAGCAGACGTACTGTCTAGGGGACGGACGCTCAGATTTTACAACCTTCCCCCCCTTCTGCTGTGCTGGTGGCTCTGTGCGACCACCGCCTCTTCCTCCGAACTACACTGGTCACCTGCATGACGTTGATTTCATGTGGGGTCAAGGACCTCATCATGCTCCACATCATCTTCCACCCAGTCTTCACCCCTGCCCTCCTTGTCGGCCTGCACAATGGCAAAAGCAGCAGCAGTTGGCACCTGTGTTTCGTCATCAACCGAGACGTGCTGCAATGGTCCTCCCATGTACTCATCATGAAACATAAGTGGTTGGGCATCGGTGCACACAATCTCTTCCACTTCTGGGGCAGGTCTAGGTGGATGGCCCTGGGAAACCCTGCTAACAGAGTCATCAAAAAGCAGAAGCGACTGCTGCATGATTTGGGGCTCAGACTGATTGGCTGATTTGCAAGGGGGTGAGGTGAAAGACTGATGGACATCGGCTGCAGGTGCCAACTCTGAACTTTTATCAGGAGACTGGGTGGGAGACAATGTCAAGGAACCAGAGGCACTGTCAGCAACCTAATCTACTATCGCCTGTACTTGTCCTGGCCTCAACCTTCGTACAGCCTCATTAGGCGCGCCGAAATACCACGACCGGGGCCACGTCCCTTTTTTGACGATCTCCTCATAATTTCCAAATTTATGATCTCGCCCTAAATGGGTGTTTTTGCAATAGCAGTACACCCACAGTATGTAAAGCGTGTATCTCAAAAACTGCTAAACTGTAGAAAATGCTATGGAAAAAAAATTTTTCACTACAATTTTTTTTTGGGATAGCACAATAGAAGAAATATCGATCGATTGTATGTCACACTCCTGCACACATGCAGAAAACACTCAAAGATTTTATTTTTTTGCAATAGCAGAATACACCCACAGTGTGTAAAGCGTGTATGAAAATGCAGAAAATGCTATGGGGAAAAAAAAATTTCCACTACAATTTTTTTTGGGATAGCACAATAGATGAAATATCGATCGATTGTATGTCACACTCCTGCACACATGCAGAAAACACTGAAAGATTTTATTTTTTTGCAATAGCAGAATACACCCAAACACCTGAGGAAAGCGTGAATGAAAATGCTATGGGGGAAAAAACATTTTCACTACAATTTTTTTGTTGGGATAGCACAATAGAAGAAATATTGATCGATTGTATGTCACACTCCTGCACACATGCAGAAAACACAGCAACATTTTATTTTTTTGCAATGTTTTTGCAATAGCAGAATACACCCAGAGTATGGTGTATCTCGTAGTAAAATATGCAGTGATGGTGCCTTGAGCTTGCAGATAAAAGTTATATTTTGTCTGCCACTGGCCTCATGGCACTGTTAAAAGACTGTGCACTGCACCCAGCCAGGGTACAATTGATTTAGGAATCTGGTGAATAATTCTCTCTCACTCTTTCCCTCAATAAAGACACTCTCTAGTCTCTACTAGCTATGTAGATCGCTCACTGACTATTACTAATTTGAAGATATTTCAGAATACACCCAGAGTATGGTGTATTTCTTAGTAAAATATGCAGTGATGGTGCACTGAGCTTGCACACCGGACCCGAACCCGAACATACAGGCAATAGTTCGGGTTCGGGTCCGGTTCCCGGACACCCAAAAGTCCATTACGGACCCAAACTTTACAGTTCGGGTTCGCTCAACCCTAATCATGAGATAATTTCAGTCGAATAGGTTTAAATCAAATCAAATCGGATTTAGTTTTTTAAGTGCTCGGGCTAAAAGAGTGTTTGGTTTATTCGCTTTAAGATAAAATTTATGTTTAGACTTATATAACATTTTATCTACAGATTCTGATAAAAAAGGTCAAGATTTAAACGTGCTTTATCAAGCTGTAATTTACCGTATTTATCGGCGTATAACACGCGCCGGCGTATAACACGCGCCGGCGTATAACACGCACAGCCTGAGACTATGAGGCTGCAGCTGCCAACTCTGAACTTTCATCAGGAGACTGGGTGGGAGACAATGTGAAGGAACCGGAGGCACTGTCAGCAACCCAATCTACTATCGCCTGTACTTGTCCTGGCCTCAACATTCGTACAGCCTCATTAGACGCGTCGAAATACCGCTGCAGGCTCTGTCGCCTACTCGCACCTGAGGAAGGTGTTTCACTAGTGCGTGTAGCTGGCACAGATTGACCACGTCCTCTCCCTGCAACAGGAGCTCCACCAGCAGCACCACGACCGGGACCACGACCGGGGCCACGTCCCTTTTTTGACGATCTCCTCATATTTTCAAAATTTATGCTCTCGCCCTAAATGGGTGTTTTTGCAATAGCAGAATACACCCACAGTATGTAAAGCGTGTATCTCAAAAACTGCTAAACTGCAGAAAATGCTATGGCAAAAAAAAAAAAGATTTTATTTTTTTGCAAAAACAGAATACAATTTTTTTTTGGGATAGCACAATAGAAGAAATATCGATCGATTGTATGTCACACTCCTGCACACATGCAGAAAACACAGCAAAATTTTATTTTTTTGCAATGTTTTTGCAATAGCAGAATACACCCAGAGTACGGTGTATCTCTTAGTAAAATATGCAGTGATGGTGCACTGAGGTTGCAGATAAAAGTTATATTTTGTCTGGCACTGGCCTCATGGCACTGTTAAAAGACTGTGCACTGCACCCAGCCAGGGTACAATTGATTTAGGAATCTGGTGAATAATTCTCTCTCACTCTTTCCCTCAATAAAGACACTCTCTAGTCTCTACTAGCTATGTAGATTGCTCACTGACTATTACTAATTTGAAGATATTTCAGAATACACCCAGAGTATGGTGTATCTCTTAGTAAAATATGCAGTGATGGTGCACTGAGCTTGCACACCGGATCCGAACCCGAACATACAGGCAATAGTTTGGGTTCGGGTTCGGGTCCGGGACCCGGACACCCAAAAGTCCGTTACGGACCCAAACTTTACAGTTCGGGTTCGCTCAACCCTAATCATGAGATAATTTCAGTCGAATCGGTTTAAATCGAGTCGAATCGGATTTCGTTTTTTAAGTGCTCGGGCTAAAAGAGTGTTTGGTTTATTCGCTTTAAGATAAAATTTATGTTTAGACTTACATAACATTTTATCTACAGATTCTGATAAAAGAGGTCAAGATTTAAACGTGCTTTATCAAGCTGTAATTTACCGTATTTATCGGCGTATAACACGCACCCCAAGTTTAGGAGGGAATTTTAAGGAAAAAAACTTTTAGGATGGAAGTTTAAGGAAAAAAAAAAACTTACATTTAAGTGTCCATTGCAGCCTTGTCAGTGCAGCCTTGTCCCAGTGCAGCCTTGTCCCAGTGCAGCCTTTCCCCAGTGCAGCCTTTGCCCTCGCCATCGCCATTTAAAATTGGCTCCGACAGGACACCGGAGCGGAGCGAACGCTGCCGAGATAGCAGGGACTGGGCGGAGCCGAGATACACATGTACCCGGCTCTTGTCGGCTCTTGTCGGCTCCGCTCACGTGACTGTGAGTGGAGCAGAGAAGAGCCGAAAAGAGCTGAGTACACTCGCTATGTGTAGCTCGGCAGCGATCGCTCCGCTCACAGCTAGCGGAGATCGGCGGGGGATCGGTGGGGATCAGCGTATAACACGCACCCACGATTTTCCCCTGATTTTAAGGGGAAAAAGGTGCGTGTTATACGCCGATAAATATGGTGGTCACAGGTGTAGGATTGGATTGAAAGATTTTGTGGCATGTATTTAATTCTGCTTCTTATTTTTGTTTTAGTTGTCGTATTTCTCTTTTAAGAAATGAGGCTTGGCATATACAAACCCCACTGTCAGGGTCCTGGCCGCTCGGTGCGGCCCAGATTGCCTCCACGTAGGCAAACGGTTACCTCCATGCCCTCCAGGCATCAGCGCGGGCGTTGGCGCGCGCCGCGGGCGCGTGCACGCGCGCGACCGGCCCGCGGGCGCGCTCCCGTGCGCTAATAGCGGGGGCGCGCGCCCGTGCGCGTGCACGTGCGCGTTTAGCGCTGTTTGGCGCCAGTGCGCCTATTTAAGGATCAGGGCTGCAGCCCTGCGGTGCTGTTCGTCTGCAGCTCTGACCTGAATCTCCTGTGTGAACCTGCCTGAACCTATCTGTGATCTTTGGAACCCGACCCGGCCTGTCTGACCCCGCTGACCTCTCTACTCCTTGACCCCGGCTTGCCTGACCCTGCTAAAGGACTTACCACCTGTTGCCGAACCTCTGCCTGTCACTTGACCATCCGTCTGCCTGCCGTCTATGCCTATCTGCCTTCCCTGTGACCCGGCCTGTCTGACTACCTCTGCCGTCCGAGTGTGCCTCTCTCCCGCACAGGATCTGCCTCCGCTGCTGCTCCAGAGACTACCTCTCTCTTCGGTCATCCGATCCCGAGCCTGCTGTGCCATCACCTGCAGTTCCTGCCACCTAAAGACCAGCACCAGCATCCTGCTTCATCCTGCACCAGCTGACTCACCGGACGGACACTCCTACTCCGCTGTGCTCACGGGTCCCCTGTTCCCATTCCAGTGGACCCTGAACCAGAGTCGTAAGAGAGGTCCCCTTCCGTCAAGCCAGGCTCGCCACCAGGTACCTTACAGTACGAACAGCCCAGATGACCGAGCCTGCGGAAGGAACCTCGTCCATGCAGGACTTCTGCTCCCACCTTGCAGCCCTCACCCAAGCAGTGAAGTCTCTACAAGAAGGCTATACCAGGCTAGAGGGACAGGTACAGCAGCTCTCCGGTCCTATGGCCGCTGCACCTCCTGCACCACCAGTTCAACCCACGGTTCAGCCTGCAGTAGTGATGCTTCCTCCAGAGCCAAGGGTGCCCGTTCCGGAAAGATTCTCAGGAGATCGGTCCAAGTTCCCTGCCTTCCGGGATGCCTGTCAGCTTTATTTTGCACTTCAGCCCAGGACTTTTTCATTGGAAGCCACCAAGGTGGGGTTCGTAGTATCTCTCCTGCAAGGAGAACCCCAATCTTGGGCCCACCGTCTTCTGAGAGTCGATAGCCCACAGATCCAGGATCTTGCTACCTTCTTCCAGGCAATGGAACAACTTTATGATGACCCCCAAAGAACCACTACAGCCGAGACCGCCTTATCCACGCTCCAACAAGGCCGTAGAATGGCCGAGGACTACATCTCTGATTTCAGGCGCTGGAGCGCGGACACTCGGTGGAACGATGCAGCCCTTAGGCATCAATTCCGCACAGGCCTATCTGAGAGTCTGAAGGATGAACTGGCTCGAGTGGGGGTTCCCGAGTCTCTGGAAGACCTGATTACCCTGACCATCCAACTGGATCGCCGGCTCCGGGAACGCCGAGCCGAACGTTCCTCTCAACCGACCCGCCCGGCCTGGATGGTGGCAAGGGCACCAACTCCAGCTGCCCGCTATTTTCCTGCACCTGCTTCAGTTCCAGCCAGCCCTGCCTTCGACGGCCCTGAACCAATGCAGATCGGACTTATGCGCTCCACCCTGACTCCTGAGGAGCGTGCCAGGCGCCGGCAGCTGAACCTTTGCCTCTATTGTGGCGGCCCTGGACATTACGTGAACAACTGCCCAGTCAAGATCCGTAAGTGTCTTTCTTCTGTCTCTTCTAAACCTGCACCTTGTCCCAGCAACACCACTCACCTGGCTCTTCCCCTCTCGTTGCAGCTTCAAGGAAAGACAATCCACACCAACGCTATCCTTGACTCCGGAGCATGCAGTTGCTTTATCGATGCCACCTTTGCCAACTTACAAGGCCTACCCCTCCGAGAGAAGACCCAGGGACTTTCTGTTTTCTTGGCCGACGGGTCACGCATTAAATCAGGTCAAGTGACCCAAGAGACCTTGCCCCTGCCTGCCACCATCTTGTCCCAGCACCAAGAACTATTGATACTGGATGTAATTTCCTCTCCTCTCTTCCCAGTGATTTTGGGCATGCCATGGTTCCAAGCCCACAACCCTTGCATTAACTGGTCAACGGGACAAGTAAAATTCCAGTCCCCTTATTGCCGTCAGCACTGCCTATCTGAGCCCGCTGGGGCACCCTCTGCTCTGTGTTGCCTGAACTCCGATCAGGACTTGTGCCGGGCCATGCCCAAAACTTACCACGACTTCCTCGACGTGTTCAGTAAACGAGGGGCAGACTCCCTGCCGCCCCATCGTCCATATGACTGTCCTATCGAGATCCTTTCAGGTGCCGAAATCCCATTCGGTCGCATCTTCCCTTTATCCGAAAAGGAGCAGGAGGCCCTGAAGACTTACATCGCGGAGAACCTCGAAAAAGGGTTTATCCGTCACTCCACTTCCCCAGCAGGCGCAGGGATATTCTTTGTTACCAAGAAGGACCAAACACTCAGGCCTTGTGTGGACTATCGTGAATTGAATAAGGTGACAGTCAAGAACCGATACCCCTTGCCGTTGATACCGGAACTCTTTCAGAAACTACGAACGGCAACTATCTTCTCCAAGCTGGATCTAAGGGGTGCCTACAACCTGGTCCGTATCAGGTCCGGGGATGAATGGAAAACGGCCTTCCGGACCCGCTTTGGTCACTATGAATATCTGGTCATGCCGTTCGGCCTCTGCAATGCCCCTGCCACCTTTCAGCACCTGATCAATGATGTCTTTAGAGACTTTCTGGACATTTTCGTAATAGTATACCTCGATGACATTTTAATTTTTTCCAATTCTCTTGAGCAGCACCAGGGGCATGTGGGCAGAGTACTACTTCGTCTCCGGCAGCACGGCCTATATGCTAAGGCAGAAAAGTGCCTGTTTGAACAACAAGAGATTCAGTTTCTGGGACTTGAGATTTCCCCAGCAGGGATCAGGATGGATCCCCAGAAGGTGACTGCTGTATTGGACTGGCCGGCACCATCGGACAAGAAGGGCATTCAGCGCTTTATAGGATTCGCAAATTTCTATAGAAAATTTATTAAGGGATTCTCTACCATCGTCAACCCTATTATTCAACTGACAAAGCAGGGTACACGCTTCCAGTGGGGCCCCGAGGCCCAGGAAGCTTTTAAAAAACTTAAAAGACTATTCACCTCTGCCCCCATCCTGAGTCACCCCGACCCTGCCCTCCCATACATTCTGGAAGTCGACGCCTCCGAAGTGGCGCTGGGAGCGGTGGTATCTCAACGTCAAGGCAGCAAGGATTTGATGCACCCGGTGGGGTTCTTCTCTCGAAAACTAACTCCTGCAGAGAGGAATTACGACGTTGGAGATCGGGAACTCCTGGCCATCAAGGCGGCTCTGGAAGAATGGAGGTACTTGTTGGAGGGCGCAAGTCATCCGGTATTGGTGTATACCGACCACAAAAACCTCGAGTATCTACGGACAGCCAAGCGACTGAAGCCTCGACAAGCCCGTTGGGCCTTGTTTTTTTCTAGATTTTGTTTTCATATCACCTACCGCCCAGGATCCAAAAACGTGAAACCAGACGCGCTCTCGCGCATGTTCGACAGTCCAAGAGACACAGCAGCTCCGGACACCATCCTATCATCCGGCAACTTCCTACTCATACAACCAGACTTGCTCTCGCAGATTAAGGAGGCATCTGCAAATGACCCAGCGACCCCAGGGGCTCCCCTGACTCTCAGAGACGGCCTCTTTTGGAAGGGAAGCCAAGTTTTTGTCCCGGAACCTGTCCGGACCAAGGTCCTGAATCTTTGCCATGACCACCCCCTGGCAGGACATTTTGGAGTCCGCAAGACTATCGATCTGGTGCAACGCACCTTCTGGTGGCCAAGTTTGAGGAAAGACTGCAAGGAGTACGTCAACGCCTGCCCTGTCTGTACCCGGAGCAAGACCTTAAGAAGCCGAGCTTGGGGCCTTCTTAAACCTCTTCCCGTACCCGATCGTCCATGGAGGATGATCACCATGGACTTTATAGTTGAACTTCCATGCTCAGAGGGATGCACAGCTATTTTCGTAGTCGTAGACCGGCTGTCTAAAATGGCCCACTTTCTGCCCCTTAAGGGAACCCCGTCCGCTTCCGAAACAGCCCGTGTCTTTATCAGGGAGATAATTAGGTTGCATGGGGTCCCTGCCAGCATAGTCTCCGATAGGGGGGTTCAGTTTACGTCCCGTTTTTGGAGGGCCTTGTGTAAATCCCTAAAGATTGAGTTGGCGCTGTCCTCGGCCTATCATCCCCAAACAAATGGACAGACAGAACGCACAAATCAGACCCTGGAGCAGTACCTTAGGTGCTTCACGTCCTTTGTGCAGGACGATTGGGTGTCTCTACTACCCTTAGCCGAGTTTTCATACAACAACGCCAACCACTCAGCCACAGGTCAATCCCCTTTTTTCTCCAACTATGGCTTCCACTTATCCTTTCTCCCTGACTTTCTTCCAGAATCCCCGGTTCCAGCGGTGCAGGATACAGTGACCTTCCTCAACCACAACAATCAGATCCTCCAGGAGACGATAACCAAGGCCCAGGCGGACTGCAAAAGGTTCTTTGACCGGAAAAGAAGGGGAGAACTGGACCTCCAGATTGGAGATCAGGTATGGCTTTCCACTATTAACTTGAAGTTACCTTGCCCTTCCAAGAAACTCGCTCCCAAATTTCTAGGACCCTTCTCTGTGAAAAGGAGGATCAACCAGGTGTCCTACGAACTGTCGTTGCCCACCTCAATGAAAATACACCCGGTGTTTCATGTGGCCCTGTTGAAACCCGCTGTACCCGACCCCTTTCCTGATAGGGGAGCTGGACCTCCTGGTCCTGTTCTTGTTGAGGGCGGTGAAGAATATGAGGTGGAGGCCATTATTGATTGTAGGAGGCGGCAGGGGCAGACACAGTTCCTGGTTAAATGGAAGGGGTACGGGGCTGAGGACAATTCCTGGGAACCTGATAGTAACCTTCATGCCAGAAGACTGATCCGTGCCTTCTTTTCTGCCCACCCAGAGAAGAGAAGTCTTTTGGGCACCCGGAGGTTGCCCCTTGTGGGGGGGCAATGTCAGGGTCCTGGCCGCTCGGTGCGGCCCAGATTGCCTCCACGTAGGCAAACGGTTACCTCCATGCCCTCCAGGCATCAGCGCGGGCGTTGGCGCGCGCCGCGGGCGCGTGCACGCGCGCGACCGGCCCGCGGGCGCGCTCCCGTGCGCTAATAGCGGGGGCGCGCACCCGTGCGCGTGCACGTGCGCGTTTAGCGCTGTTTGGCGCCAGTGCGCCTATTTAAGGATCAGGGCTGCAGCCTTGCGGTGCTGTTCGTCTGCAGCTCTGACCTGAATCTCCTGTGTGAACCTGCCTGAACCTATCTGTGATCTTTGGAACCCGACCCGGCCTGTCTGACCCCGCTGACCTCTCTACTCCTTGACCCCGGCTTGCCTGACCCTGCTAAAGGACTTACCACCTGTTGCCGAACCTCTGCCTGTCACTTGACCATCCGTCTGCCTGCCGTCTATGCCTATCTGCCTTCCCTGTGACCCGGCCTGTCTGACTACCTCTGCCGTCCGAGTGTGCCTCTCTCCCGCACAGGATCTGCCTCCGCTGCTGCTGCTCCAGAGACTACCTCTCTCTTCGGTCATCCGATCCCGAGCCTGCTGTGCCATCACCTGCAGTTCCTGCCACCTAAAGACCAGCACCAGCATCCTGCTTCATCCTGCACCAGCTGACTCACCGGACGGACACTCCTACTCCGCTGTGCTCACGGGTCCCCTGTTCCCATTCCAGTGGACCCTGAACCAGAGTCGTAAGAGAGGTCCCCTTCCGTCAAGCCAGGCTCGCCACCAGGTACCTTACACCCACGGAGAACAGGTTTATGAGCTTCCCATAGGGTCAGTGGGGATATATCAGTGGTATCATTATTGGCTAGGTAATCTTTTATGGCTATTTCTAGATCAGAGGAGTGTGATGGATGAGATAGGATTAAGTCATTAATATGCCATGTAGAATCTTGTGTTTTGGGTATTAGAGAAGTGAAAGTTAAAAGTACAGCACAGTGGTCAGTCCATGTAAAAGGGATAATAGATGAAGAAAGGGGTTCAGGGGTCATGCCTATTGGGATCAAAATATAAGCAATATGGGAAAATGATTTATGGGGATGAGAATAAAAAGTAAATTGGCGCCTAGCAGGATTGATTTCATGCCAAGAATCTAATAAAGAGTGTTGTTGAATAAGTTGTTGGAACTTACGAGATTGAGACCTGATGCAATAGGATTTGGGGATTTATCTAAAAAAAGGATAAAGGACTTGATTTGAATCTCCACAGATTAAAATTCTGCCCATTTTATGAGTATCAATTACCTTTAATAAATGGGAGAGGAATGACCATATCACTTTTGAGCCAATGTGGATCATTTGGGGCCGTGTCAGCCTACCACCCTCATTATGAACATGAGCTCCCCCTTGCTCCTTTGTATACACAGAGCTGAATAAATAATTTCATACATTTGCCTTCTCTTTGTCCCCAGTCACCCACTCTAGATTTTTTTGTAAAGGGTCTGACTTTTTTACTATTAATATATTTGAAGAATTTTTTGGGGTTTGCCCTACTATCTTTTGCAATCTGTCGTTCGTTTTGAATTTTTGCGTCCTTGATTTCCTTTTTACATATTCTGTTATATTCTTTGTAACATTTAAACGATTATAGTGTTCCTTCATTTTTATATTTTTTTAAAAGCTCTTTTTTTATTATTTATAGCCATTTTAACTTTGGCCGTGAGCCACATAGGTTTTATTTTTAGCCTTTTAAACATATTGCCCATGGGAATATACTTTACAGTGAGTCTACATACAGTCACTTTGAAGAATTCCCATTTCTGTTCTGTGTCCATTGATGCCAATATTCACTCCCAGTCTAAATCATAATTGTGGACAAGATGATGAGAGGGTATGTAGCCAAAAGCTTTTCAAAGCTTTGGTGTCACAAGCAGGAATCAAATTGTACTGATGGGGGACTGCTGCAGATGGGGGACTCCTGCCCTGCATAGATTATGGAGGCCTAAACAAAACCACCATTAATAGAAAGGTTTACAGGTGGCCTATTATTTCATTTCTATTTTTACATGTTGAGTTGAAGCCCAATTTCAGTATGAATGATGGAGCTATGAGTACCTCATCCTTGACATGTGTCATCTAAAGTGATGCAGCAGTGAATACAGAGTATGTAATTGAAATTGTAATTGAACCTTATACTTACATCTAGTCTAGGAGAGATGTGTACTTACCTAGCATAGTGTGTTTAAGTGAAGTTTTTTCTTTAACTACAGAGGGTAAATGTAATGTAATGGCACTGGACCAATCAGAGTGAAATGAGAAGGCAAGTGTGTTGGGATTTAGTAGGGTCATTAATTAAGAAAGACCTGATTTATTGTATGTATACAAGCACACGTCTTGTTAATGTCCTGGCTTATATTTTGTATTGACTTTTTTTATTCAATAGAAGAATGCCCATTGGGCAGAGAGTATTATTATAGATTAAAAATTATAGATTTCTTTCATACCTTCCTTCCTACTTTGAAATAGTAGGCATAAATCCTTGATCTTTATTCTCTTAGTGACTAAATAATCAGAGGTAGAGTCAGCAAAGATGTGGAAGACTAAAGTGTGTGATGTGGGAAGGACATTTCATATGGTAACTTTCTGTCAAAACATGTATGCCTTTCTCTTTATATTATTTGTAATAGTGATAAACAATTATGACAAAATATTTTTTTTAAAATATATATTTGTATTCATCACATTATTTTCTAACAGACTTCACAAATAAACAGAAGAAAAGTATTGCACAAATAATGACAACTAAGGGACACACCTGAACAGGCAGTATTACCTGTAGTGCTGTAGTAGGAAACACACACAGGGCTTGATACTAGGGCAATTCAGCTAGCAGCAAAGAAGTAATCTGGTTAAAAGGTACCAATACGCATAGATGGTTTATTGATAGATAGGATTAAAACAATTAAGGCTGTCTATAATCTACATGTGTTTTGGGTAAAGCAGCACTGCTCATCCATATGCATATGTGAGGTTCCCATCAAGTGCTGGAGGCTGTCTTTTCCTGACCCCATAAGTGATGCTAGTTCCAGAGCACACACAGATATATGCCAGCCAAATTAAACACCCCAAAGATCAGAACAAACATAACATGAGAAATTCTTGGTTTACAACAATACAAACGTATATTTTATGTGTCAGCGAACATAATTTTTTTCTTTATTTCCTAGGGTACAGCAGCAGAAACAAATCAAAGATCATGATGCTAGTGGCAAAATCATGCCACTTTTTTAAACTATTCAGTTATTAAATGTCTAAAATTGACCACAGGAAGCAGAAGACAAATGCACAGACGATCGGACATTCCGACAACAAAATCCTGGATTTATTTCTGACGGATGTTGGCTCAAACTTGCATACACACGTTTGCACAAATGTTGTCGGAAATTCCGAACGTCAAGAACACGGTGACGTACAACACGTACGATGAGCCGAGAAAAATGAAGTTCAATAGCCAGTGCGGCTCTTCTGCTTGATTCCGAGCGTGTGTGGAATTTTTTGCGTCGGAATTGTGTACACGCGATCGGAATTTCCGACAACAAATTTTGTTGTCGGAAAATTTGAGAACCAGCTCCCAAATTTTTGTTGTCGGAAATTCCGACAACAAATGTCCAATGGAGCCTACACACGGTCGGAATTTCTGACAACAAGCTCACATCGAACATTTGTTGTCGGAAATTTCGACTGTGTGTACGTGGCATAAGAATGACTATGAGGGGGACTTCTGCCCATCAGTATCAGTTAAAGCATCAGTTAATTGTAAATCACAGCTGTATTTCTTCCCAACCTTCTTAATGGAATCATCTTGTGCACTACCAGCTAACATCTTTATTACTCCTGAACATTCAGAATAGAAAGTCCCAACACCCATGAAAATAAACAACTGTTCCAACATCAGGAGTGCTCATAATCATCACCCCCATTTCCCCAAGGTAGCTTTAAAAGTCCAATTCCCTGCCCTGAGATCGTTGGAAGTTAGCCAATTATGGGTTTCATAAGAAGGTAAGTCAGTAAAACTAAGAAAAAAAAAAGGAAAGAGACTCAAAATTGGAGTTGTCTATGGTAGCCAATCAGAATTCTAATTTAATTCACCTATATGCTGAACAGTTCAAATTGGCTTTGACAATTTATGCTCACTTGTTCTCCTGTGGTAATTTATCAGATCCTAAAGTGTACTTTTTGCAGTGGAAGAAATCTTTCTATGAAACATTAAATGAACTATATATTATCAAAAAATCTTTTTGCAAAAGTTTAAAGCAACATATTAATTAAAAAAAAGAAACACATTTCAGCAAATTCATAGTGCACCTGGATGGTGGGAATTCATCTGCTGACACTGTTCAATATATGATAATGGTTCAGAGTGGAAACAGTAGGGGTTTTGAATCTAGCATTGTTGGAAGTAACTGCTTATTGCTGACAGGTGTCAGACATGCTGTCAACTAAATAGTCTTACTTCTGACAACAACAGTGTGCAATCAGTAATAGCATCAGACGAAAATACAAGTGAATGTTTCTGTAGCCCAATCTCAAAGAGGTATCACGTTCCCAAACTGGTGTTTTAACACTATTGTAAAACAGCGTTTATATTATATGCAAGTTCCTATTCACCGTATTTTTGACATTTTGTACTGAAAAGTGATTGGCAATTTGGCCACCTTTTAGCAATTAAAACAATCCCACAATGTCTCCATGTAGGAATCTTCAAACTGATCTTAAAGAGAAATGGAACAACAAACCATTCCATTATCTTAAACCTATTTTTGAGTTGTTGTGATGGCAGGCATTACACTAACAGCCATTACGGCAAGATCTTGGGCCATATTACCATATAACATTGAGGGGACATCATGGTTAAGCTAACATTGGACCTGTCCATTTACGGATTAAGATAAAGAATAAGCCCCTGACCCTATCCTAATCAACTTGATGAGAAGGGTAGATGGCGTTGGATCTATTCAACTTTCACAAGTTGATGTGTAGTTGGTGATGTGCAGCATGAACAGCTTCCAAAGCTGCTTCTGACTGAAACTATAGGCAGAGGGGAAAACAAGAACACCACTTCAGAAAGGTATCTAACTTCCTGGAATTCCCAAGCAAAAACTACCTTTTGGTCCTTTGTCGTCTTTAAGGGGAGACATCTTTAAACCTCCAGTTATATTGCATTCTTCCACTTACCATCAGCTGTTTTACACATACTAACATAGAACTATTTGGTACATTATGTGCTGGCAACTGTGTGCTCTCTTTTTTCCAACCATGTTTTATTTTGTTTTAATCCATGTAATGGGGCATCTGTTAGTATTTATTATATTCATAATATTTATTGTAATAGTTACTACTATAATACATGCAAGTTGTATAAGATTATAGAATCATTAATTATCGTTTGTCAAAATTCATATGAACTACTGTATATGATTTTAATTAATGTTTATGATGCTTCATTGTGAACGACACAGTTGAGTACTGTCTGCAATACCTTTTTTGTTTGCACTAAAATTTAAAGTATATGTAAACCCCTACCTTGTAAAGCAACCCATGTATTTTAAAATAGGAAAGAAATGCTCATAGAATGAATATAACCATCTTCTGAAATTAGAATTTTGAATTTTGAAATTTGAATTAGAATTTTGAATTTAAAATCGATTTGAAAATAACAAATTCCGAAAATGAATCATTCTACTATGATGAATATGATGAAATAGAATTATTAACTTAACACCAATTCCGAAACAAACAAACTATATTTTTCCATTATGCACATCTCTAAAAATGATCAGTACTTAACTGAGTTTTTGCAAGTGCACTGATACAGTTACAATCATCTTAGGCACGATGGAAGATATTCATTGTGAACACATACCTTTTATCCCCATCCAATATATTTTTTATTGGTATTTATTATGTATGGTATGTTATTTCTTAATTACAATTATTATTATATTGCATACAATAATTTATATTACATTTATCCCTAAGCCACAAAAAGTTATTGGTTGTATATGCAAATGCTGCTTAAACCATTTTCATGGAAGAAATGCCTTTTGACTCCAACCTTCTGGTGTGGAAATCATATTCTTTGCTCTTTCTCCCATCATAATAAACTATTATGCCCCGTACACACGGTCGGATATTCCGATGGAAAAAGTCTAATCGCATTATGTTGTCAGAAAATCTGATCGTGTGTGGGCTCTAGCGGGCTTTTTCCGGCAGAATTTCCGACTGAAAAAATTTGAGAGCAGGATCTAAAATTTTCTGACAACAAAATCTGATCAGACTTTTTCTGATCGCGTGTAGAGAATTCCGACGCACAAAGTGCCACGCATGCTCAAAACGAAGATGAAAGCTATTGGCTACTGGTCTCTACGTAGTCCCGTCGTACATTTTTATACGTCACCTTGTTTGGAACGATCAGATTTTTCGACAACTCTGTCCGACCGTGTGTGTGTGTAACACACGTTTCGGAAAAAAAAACAGACGTATTTCGTGGTCGAAATGTCCGACCGTGTGTACAAGGCATTACATTATTTTCGTATGCAGCCTACTTGGCTAAGTGATTCCTCAAACTTCAGGGTACAGACTGGTGTACTTTTAAGTTATCTGCCACTCCAGATTACCTATCTTGTATTACCTTTAGTCTTAATGGCCACACAGTTTTTACACCTCCTGTAAAATACATGAGTGTATATATTGTACATACAAAGACACATGATGTGTGGGGTGATGTGATGCATTGTTTTCATAAAGGCTTAAAATAAATTACAGCAAAACTATCAAATAACTTTGACATTAAAAATAGGAAATTTGTCTTCTGTCCAGGACATTGAAACCCTGCCTTCATGGAAATTATTCTTCCCACCTCTTTTTGGTGGCCTTTTTTTAACTATTCCTGAAAAAAAATGTCATATACCTAAATTGTATGAAAAATAACAATTACATTTGCCCCCTTCACTGGGATAAGAGGCTTGTATCTCTGTGTTGAAAAATGTCTACCTGAAATAGTTGAAGCAGACGTTTGGAAAGAAACAATGCTTGTTTCTGGCCAGCCCCATCAACATGGAGCAACGTGCTTACTTAGCCCCCCTTCTCCAGCAAAGCACACTCCAGATCTTGAAGGCGCATGTTGCCTGGTATCGTTCAGGAGCAGATGAACACTCCCTAATTCCCCTCCCCCACTTTCCTAGCCACTTTCATGGTCAGCCAGACTGCATGCTTAGATAAACATCTGATTTGGATTTTGGGGAGAACCCTGTGATGGGAGTCACTTTGGGTGGGGGGATTGTGGAACCCAACTTACCTTGGAGAGCACTGGAATCTCCTTGTTCAGCTCCCCCAACCCCCCCCCCCCGTGTGTAAGTAACCCTGTGTCTATTAGGGGCACAGGGTGACCGAGAACCCAAGTCTGATCTGCACTAGTCAGACTCACTGTACAACCACACTGGAATATATATATATATAATATATATATATATATATATATATATATATATATATATATATATATATATATATATATATATATATATATATATATATATATATATATATATATAAATTGAATATAGTCTCTTATACTGTTGTAGACTATTTACTAGATCGTTTGAGGTGTGGCTGTATTCCATTGTTCTATTGTTTGTGTCTGCCTTGGGAGCAACCTATTATGGGATGTATATGTCTCTGTGGATTAGCTGTGAGAGGGGAGGGGAGATTTCTCCAGCAGCCCCTCCCAAAGACAGTCTACTGATAAGAATTGAACTCACCCATGTCATGCTACCAGTGGAGGTAAAGTCTACCCCACCCTATTTCATTATGCAAAGAAGGGGGATTGTCCCCTGAGTGTATATATGTGTGCCTTTGTTCAAATAAACAGTTCAGGTTCTAGCTTTGCAGTCAAATGAGTCCCGCCTAGTTCTTGTTTGTAATATGCAGCAATAATATCTAATATCTATATTCAGACTGGAGGAAGTGGTATATGATGGAAGCATTCAAGTGGAGTGTAGGATGTTCCTTGAAAAACCCTACTTTCTTTTAGCATGCTAGATCCATACCAGATCCTCATCAAGGATAAGGGTCTAGTATACCATTTCTCTTTTTTTTCATGGGTTCGCCCCTTACAACTAATACCAGACCAATGTCTAGGATAAGATATCAAGGGGAATCCCAGGCTATTTTGTTAACAAGCAGAAACAGAGCATGTGATATTGTTACAATTTAAATGGTATTCTATTTGCATTGGCACAATCACTCAATGGTAGTGCCCAGCTGCCCATCCTATCTTCCCCAAAAACTTGCAAAAAGGAGAAAGGCCAGAAAAACATTCAGATTTGACTCCCATAGACTTCACAGGGCTTCTCAACTATGTTCAATTTTTTAATTGTCGCAAATTTCCAGTGAACTGACCTTTGCTTAGTTTACCTATCACACCTAGAGAAGAGAGTCAACAGTTAACTGGCATCTCTCAGTGTGAAGTTGGCTGTGGGAAAATGTATGTCCTATATTTTGAAGGGACAGCTTCAATGAGTCCTGAACTATACACTTTGGAGGTTAAAGCTACTGCTACTGCAAATGTATTCTATTAGGTTCATGTACAAGACACCATGCCTGAAACACCAGGCAACTCTCCCCTAGACTTTTCAAGTGAATGGATTGAGTCAGTGGGAAACACATATAAGCAAGTGTCTGCAACAAGTGGGTATGGTAGGCCTAATAGGGTGAGTTACTAAGCACTAGAACCATTCATGTTATCATTCTAAAATGTATTTTTTTTCACAATGTGCTACTTCAACATATTTAAACCCATGTTTACTGAAGATTTAGATTTCCAAATCCTGCTCTTATTTGTATACTATACTGCATTGAATTATGTTTCACATATGGCAGTTTTCTGTTCTGTAAGTAGCTTCGGGCAGCCTAAATGTGACAGAATAATTTACTATTATGGATTTAATTATCTACTTTGTGAGGGTGCAAAAAAATCAGAAATTAAGCTGATGTGATAATTTAAAGGGGAACTACACTGTATCTAAGAACCACAAATCTAAAAAAAATGATTTAGTTCATTTTTAACATTCAAACAAAGACACCCATACATCAATGTCTCTATACCTTATTTAGCCGAGAAATCTCTTTGAAAAATGCCTCCTAATAATTCTGGTGTCCATCTTCTGTAAGGGCAGATGATTCATGTTGCATTTACTTCCTGGAATCCATCTTCTCTTAGGCATGAAGGCAGGGGGGAGGGCTTGGCTGAGAAAATCCCTGCTCCCCTCCTGAAGACTCTGGGGATGTATGACATCATTTGCCTAGGCATGGAAACCAGAAAATAACTGAAGAAATTTAAAAAAAGGTTGAAACATTTAAATATGATATTTCTATCTATTTACTAATGCTAGCAGCATAAGGATTAACCACTTGCCGACTGCCTCATGCAGATATACTGCGGCAGAAGGGCACGTACAGGCAAACTAACGTACCAGTACGTGGGCCTTTAAGAGGCGGACTTCCGCGGACTTGATCGCTGTGGGGATACCCACAGTCATCTCACGGAGAGACAGAATGGGGAAATACTAATCTAAACAAGCGTCTCCCCGTTCTGCCTAGTGACAGTGTCACTGATCTCTGCTCCCTGTGATCGGCATCAGAGATCAGTGATGTGTCACATGTAGCCACGCCCCTGTTAGAAACACTCCCCAGGACACACTTAACCCCTACACTGCCTCTAGTGGTAGTGGTTAACCTCTTCACTGCCAGTGTCATTTACACAGGAATCAGTGCATTTGCATAGCACTGATTGCTGTATAAATGACAATGGTCCCAAAAATGTGTCAAAAATGTCCGATGTGTCTGACATAATGTCGCAGTCATGATAAAAATCGCTGATCACCGCCATTACTAGTAAAAAGAAATATTAATAAAAATGCCATAAAACGATCCCCTATTTTGTAACGCTATAACTTTTGCCCAAACCAATCAATAATCGATTATTACGATTTTTTTTTAACAAAAATATGTAGAAGAATACGTATCGGCCTAAACTGAGGGAAAATTTTTTTTTTTTATATGTTTTTGGGGGATATTTATTATAGCAAAGTGTAAAAAAGAATGTGTTTTTTTTCAAAATTGTCGCTCTTTTTTTGTTTATAGCGCAAAAAAAAAAATTGCAGGGATGATCAAATACCACCAAAAGAAATCTCTATTTGTGGTAAAAAAAAGGATGTCAATTTTGTTTGGGAGCCACGTCGCACGACCACGCAATTGTCAGTTAAAGTGACGCAGTGCCTAATCGCAAAAACTGCTCTGGTCAGGAAGGGGATAAATTCTTTCGGGGCTGAAGTGGTTAAGAATAGTCAATGTTGACTGAGAGACTGAAGGTCCACTTTAAGTTTGGTTTATCTGCAGTTTTAGAGTTTGTCATTTGGTTATGTATTAATTGGCAGGCATAGAGTCTAGGAGGGTAGTCATGATTATATCACCATTTACATTTTTTGTCATCATGAACTATGATATTTATATTTATATTTGGGCCCATAACTTCTATATACGTATGTGTATATTTACCACATAAGCTATCATGTATCAAATAGATCAATTATATTTCCTTTATTTTCTTTCTTATTAATTGATAATTTATAGCTACCAAATTTTGCTTAGGTAAAGTGATGTTAAAGTCTTGTTTTTTTTGTTTAAAAATTACCAACATTTTATTCTTACCTGCTCTACACAGTGGTTTTGCATGAAGCAGCCCAGATCCTCCTCTTCTCGAGTCCCTTGTGGACACTCCTGGCCCCTCCCTCCTGCTGAGTGCCCCCACAGCAATCAGCTTGCTATGGAGGCACCCAAGCCGCTGCTCTGTGTGTTCATTCAGACACAGAGCCATGATTTCCCCCCCCCCTCTCTCTCATTAACTCACTGACCTTGATTGACAGCAGCAGGAGCCAATGGTGTCCTCTGCTGTGTCTCAGCCAATCAGGAGGGAGAGTCTCGAACAGCCAAGGCTCTCGTGCAACATCGCTGGAACGAGATGGGTCTCAGGTAAGTAGTAAGGGGGCTGAGGGGGGTTGCTGCACACAGAAGGTTTTTTATCTGAATGCATAGAATGCATTAACCACTTTCCGACCAGCGCACGACGATGTACGTCCCTTTTTTGAAGAGGGATATCTCGGTAATGGCAGCAGCTGCTGCCACAACCGAGATATCCATCTCTTCAGGCGCCGGTCGGCATTCCGATAATGGTGGTCATTGCGGCGGATTCGCCACGAGATCACCGTTATCGTCGGCGGGAGAGGTGCCCCTCCCGCCGCTCTCCCGCGCCTTCCGCCGCTTACCGGAGCCGTCGGCAGCGGCGTAAGCAATCGGGTCCTCCTCCGTGCTGGGTATAGCGACGAGTGAGGCTAAGATGGCCGCCACCCGTCTCTATACCATAGCAGGGCAGGAGCGACGTCAAAACGTCACTTCCGCCTCCTAAAGGACCATTTTCCAAATGTCATTTTTTTTAAATGACATTTTTTTTTTTTTTTTTTTTTTTTGCTTTTAAGTCCAAATATGAGATCTGAGGACTTTTTGACCCCAGATCTCATATTTAAGAGGACCTGTCATGCTTTTTTCTATTACAAGGGATGTTTACATTCCTTGTAATAGGAATAAAAGTGAGGCAATTACATTTTTTTTTAAAAAACAGTGTAAAATAAATAAAATCAAGAAAAATAAATAAGAAAAACAAAAAAAAATTTTTTTAAAGCCCCCCGTCCCGACGAGCTCGTGCGCAGAAGCGAACGCATACATGAGTAGCGCCCGCATATGAAAACGGTGGTCAAACCACACATGTGAGGTATCGCCGCAATCGGTAGAGCGAGAGCAATAATTATAGCCATAGACCTCCTCTGTAACGCAAAATATGCAACCTGTAGAATTTTTTAAACGTCGTCTATGGAGATATTTGAGGGTAAAGTTTGATGCCATTCCACGAGCGGGCGCAATTTTGAAACGTGACATGTTAGGTATCAATTTACTCGGCGTAACATTATCTTTCGCAATATATAAAAAAATTGGACTAACTTTACTGTTGTCTTATTTTTTTATTAAAAAAAGTGAATTTTTTCCAAAAAAAGTGCGCTTGCAAGACCGCTGCGCAAATACGGTGTGAAAAAAAGTATTGCAACGACCGCCTTTTATTCTCTAGGGTGTTAGAAAAAAACAATATATAATGTTTGGGGGTTCTAAGTTTTTTTCTAGCAAAAAAAACTGTTTTAAACATGTAAACACCTAAAATCCAAAACGAGGCTGGTCTTAAAGTGGTTAAGATAAAAACATGTTCTGCCTTTAGAACCACTTTAAAAGGGCATCAACTTTGAGGAACCTGTAATCAAGCATATATTTGGCATCTATTTATTGCTGCAGAAAAAAATCACACTGTTTTGTATAACATGCAAAATCTCCAGATGACTTGTGCAAGGGTACCTTCAACAATATACTAGTAACAGAATTTAGGAAAAACTGTTATGTTGGATTGCAGTGCCATATTTCAAATCGTGACTTTGACTTTTACCTAAATAAAATAAGAATGATACCATTTATTGGCTAACTAAAAAGATCTTAACCACTTGCCTACTGTGCACTTAAACACCCTTCCTGCCCAGACCAATTTTCAGCTTTCAGCGCTCGCGCACTTTCAGTGACAATTGCGCGGTCATGCAATGCTGTAACCAAATGAATTTTTTATCATTTGTTCGCACAAATAGAGCTTTAGTTTGGTGGTATTTATTCGCTACTCCGTTTTTTATTTTTTGCGATATAAGCGAAAACATAGCGGAAATTTTGAAAAAAAACAATATTTTTCTCCTTTCTTTTTTAAAAGAAATCCAATAAAATTTTTGTCATAAATTTAAGCCAAAATGTATTCTGCTACATGTTTTTTGTAAAAAAAATTCCGTTAAGTGTATAATAATTGGTTCGCGTGATCACGGAATATGTACGCAAATGATCATGTAAAAGGGGTGTGCAGGTGATCACGGACATATGTGCAGATAATCATTGGCACATCTGATTTTAGTGGGACATATGTGAGGGACATGTGTTTTTATTATTTAGGGACATGTGTGTTTTGGGGACATGGGTTTTGGGGACATGTGTGTTTTACTGTGGGGACATGTGTGTCTTACTGTGGGGACATGTGTGTTTTACTGTGGGGACGTGTGTTTTACTATGGGGGACCCTAGACTGGTGATCAGTAAAAAAACATCTCATACACACTGATCACCAGCCGGCTGTAGCGATCCGCTCTCCTCTCCTCACCGACGACTTCCGTGTGAGGAGAGGAGGGCCGATTGCCTAGCAACCGGCTGTTTGTTTACATCACATGAAAGCCGTGATTCGTCACGGCCGTCATGTGATCAGGAGGGCCAATCACCGTGCCCTCCTGCCGATTCGAGATGCGCCGTGTCCGGGTGACACGGCGCGCGATCCCTCTACTTCTGAAGGACGTTCCTGAACGTCCTATCAGAAGTAGACGGCTCCCACCCGGCCGTATATCTACATTGGCCGGGTGGGAAGTGGTTAAATTGGAAGCTCTAACAAGCAGGGCTATCTGATTCCTACTGTATTAAAGTGTATTGTAGTTGTACTGTCTACCCTCAAGTTGTAAAGTGTAAACTGTCAGCGTTATATAAATCCTGTATAATAATAATAATTATAGTGCAAGCTTTCAAGGCACACCAATCTCTTCTTGTGCTGTGAAATAAAGTTTTTAAAAATGCCATACTTCTTTTGCTGAACTATGGGAAAAAATCTATCAGCAATCTTTTCCTTATCATTTTTTTCCTACAAAGTAAAGTCTGTTTAAAATGCTTCAGTACTGTTGGAAAATCGTTGAATGTTGAGTGTAGTTTATTTTCTCAGTGCTATCTGTAAAATGGCTAAAGTAATCACACAATGTCACGGTACCTGTACTGTAGATGGCAGTATCTACTTGTTGAATTTAACTCCATAAAGCAAGCCTAGTCACAACTACTGACACAAAACAAGATAGAAGAAATGAGATCATTGTTCCCTGAAACATATATTGTATTTCTTTTAATGATATTTATAACCAGCTCTATTCTCTACAAGTTAAACAAAAACTCAAATGAAATCACATATCTTACCGTGCAAGATGCCTCCGCAATTTGTTTGTGACATGCTTAGTGAAATGCAAACATGAAGATGAGCAGTGAGTACAACAATCCAAGAAGCCATTTTTCTTCTTACTTTTCTTTAAACAAAGCACTCAATGCTCCTCAGATTATATATTGAATTTTTAAATAGAAAGTTTTATTTAAAAAACTATTTTACAAACTGCATTTCCCATTAAGGGCCCTTTCACAATGATGGACATTTGATGTGCTTTTGTGCAGTTTAGGGCCCTTTAACACTGATGCACTTTTGATGCATTCACATTAATCTATAATGGAAGGTGCCTTTTGATGCACTTTTGAAGATGCAGCATGCAGGTTTTTTCAAAGCGTAGTGCACCTGCAGTGTGAAGAGGATTTAAAAGGATGTATTTTTCATTAATTTTTGTTTCGCTTTTTAAACACCAAAAGCGCATCAAAAAAATGATCAGTGTGAAAGAGTTCTAAGAAATATTGCTTTCAATCTGGAAAATGTAAATTACAGTTTAAAGCATATGTCAATGCAAGATTGAAAAGAAAAAGCATATTTAGTACATGTTTCAAATGTTTTTGTTTTGTATGAAATGGGGAAGGATTAAAACTCCTATTACCTTTTTATTGCTGTCTATATTCTGTTGGGGAGATTTTCCTTCACTTTATGTACTAGAGATGTAACAGGAACAGATGTCCCAATTGAAGGATTTACCCTCACCTCTTGTTCTGTAAAATATTAATTTCCACTCACTTTTTTTTATTTTTATTCTTTTATTATGGCAAAGCATCTCAGATACAAGAAGTCAAGTTGTTTCAGCAAATTTACAGAACTTATCGGAGATACAATAAGACAACATATAATTGTCATATACCAAAGACCAGGAACAGACAAGACCAATGAATAAGTTTGCTGACTGCTTGTATACAACTTTACACATACTACAGGATCTAAATCAGCAGGACATTAAGGCTCAAGAGTAAACATACCAAATATCAGACAAAAATTAAACTAATGAAACCGAGCAAATACAGAAATAAAAGAAAACAGATACTGTATGCTGGCATATCTAACACTTATGCATCATTTGTTTATTGACAGGTATTATCACATAACCTGTAACTTCTGAGAAGTCTATTTTCATATTTACAGCTGCAAAAGCTAGGTAGCAGGAGTAGGACAGATAGTAAGGGAAGGGGGGGAGGGGAGAGAAGCAAATGGGTCACTCTCCCAAAGGGTAAACAGAAGTCCCAGCATAAAAGTCAGGGCTTCTGCCTGGTTTAACTCAGTGAGGACTCAGAACGAGCAATATCCTGCAAATATGCTTCCGTACATGTGAAGTATCTCCAGGGCCTCCACTTGTCACTGAATTGTTCTTCTGTATTATGAAGTGTAGCTGTCAGTTCCTCCATATGGTGGATATCATTGATTCATTGATTTTAGAGTGGCCTGTTGGCCTACAGATGTGAGCACATGGCTTGCTGCTGCCATGCTGGTTTGTCTTCTTTTGCTTTCCACTTGTATTCGGATGCCTTTCTATCCCCGTGGTAACTGAGGGCTGGAGGGAAGAACCGCCATATAGGCGAAAACGTAGCTGCAAAGTGACATCTACTGGAACGCTGATGACAACTAACAGCACCAAGGCTGTTCTCCTAAGCTCAGTCTGACCCCCCTGAATAAGGGCGGTCACTGGCTTTTTGGTAAGCCTCCCCTCTTAATTCATTTGTGGTGACGGTGACGGGTTGCACGAACAAGCTACAAGCACACCCTGGAATGCACTTTGGATATTTTTCATATGAATAATTTTCACATTTATTTATATATATTTGATTTATTTGGACTTTTACACATGAACTTCTTTTGAATTATTGATGTTTGTTCTTTTTGATCACATATTTTATTTTTCATTATTTGGTTCAATATCTTATACCAGTCATATTTTATATATTGTACACTACCAAGCGCTGCACTTCCTTTTCTTTATATTGATTTTAGAGTACCACAGGCCTCTGGTTGGCGGTCGAGGCTGCCTTCCTCAATGCAGTGACACAGGCCCTTGCTACATCACGCCCTTGCTACATTGAGTAACTGCAAGTAAGTAAGAGTTTTTTTATACTTCCGAAGGTGTCTTTCTTTTAGGTGGAGTAGACATGTGGCCAGATTTCTGTTCAGATTGACGGAGGTCAAATGTTTTATGATGGTCGTCACCTCCTCCCAAAAAGGTCTCAAGGCAGAGCAGGACCAAGAAATTTGGAATATTCTGCCGACCTCTGCATTGCACTGCCAACACATGTCAGGGGTAGCACTATCTATCTTGTGGAGTACATAAGATACTCTGTACCATCGGGATAGAATTTTATACCCGACTTCCTGATATTGGTTCGCTATGGAAGATTTTTGATCCAGGAGGAGAGTTTTTTCAACTTGTTGTGGTGTAAACTGAGAGTCTAGATCCTTCCCAATGACGAACAAATGTCAGGGTCGGTTCATCAGCATGGTCTGTCAGGTAGCTATACAACAAAGACAGTGTATGCCTAGAGCGTTCCACCTTACTTCACAAGGTTTCAAGAGGAGTAAAATAACGCGGGGTGCAGTGCGCTTTCTGAAAAATCTGAAGAAAAGGTCTAAGTTGTTAGTGCTCAAGTTGTCCAAAGGTGGTTCTGAAAGCCTGGGGATGGCTGCGAGGGAGGGGAGCCCATCCGAGGGGGGGGAGCCCGAGCCCACCCTGTGGCCACATATCCACTAATGAGATTTCCCTAACTGGCCCAGCCTTCGCACTCTTCTACTGGTAAGTCCGGGAATGAAGTTGGGGTTTTCCACTCACTTTTAGTCCCACCATGTCAGATAGACCACGACAGGAAGAATCTCCCAGATGAGAACACAGACAGCAATAAAAAATTGACAGCATTTCTTATTTTTTTTAAATGCTTTGGCCATACATACACTTGTTAATAGAGAGGAAAGCATTTAAGAGCAGATTTAATCTTTCTCATGAATTGTATAGAAAGATATTATAAAATAGTTACATTTATTCTCTTGCATTGGTTACAAATAGGTAAAGTGAGTTTAAAGGTGATTGTACTCTTAACTTCTAAAAGTTCACATATCAGATAAAACACTGGCTACAATTGTTTTTACTACTGCCAAAGCATTTCTACTGTTTGTTCTCACTTTACTGACTGACAGAATGATTGTACATGTCAGCGGAGAGCTCTACAGGCTAATTCCTTTCCTGCAGCTGTTGGGAACAGAGCTACATTATCAAGTCATTAGCTGAAAGGCAAATTAACTTTCACAAATCATGCCTAATCATTAAATTACACCTGCCCTGAGTAATATAAGAAGAACTGTCAACGCTGATCTCATTCTGAAAATGTTAGTTGCCTGGCTGTTTCTGGTTTCTACAGATCTGAAAAAAGCATTTAACAAAAGAAAATTGGAGATCAGAAGTCAGAATTACTTTTTTTTTTTTGCTTTTTCTAGGCCAGTCATTCAGAAAGTGTTCAAGCCAAAGCAATAGCAAGACAATCGGTATTTTCAGAAGAGGTGAGAAATGGCAACCTACCTATTCCTCTCACAAGATTTTTTCTGTAACCACTTGAGAATTTTGAGTATAAGAAATACATCTTTTAAAAAAAAAATCCAATAAAGCTTTAGGCAGAATCTCTTATGTTCTACACCTCTTCCCCTTCCGGGACCCCCCCCCCCCCTTCCCTTTCCCCATCCCACCACTATTACCAGCAATCAAATTAACAAGCAATCAAATACCAGCAATTGTGAAATTCTATATATTACACAGCAGGTGTAGCTGTTAAAATGCAGCCGCTTCTGTGTAAAATGACACTTGCACATAGTCTGCAAGTGTCATTGAGTGAATACAATATAACAATGTATTGTTTCATTGTATTTGCTATTTCATTCATGTGTAGCCCAAACATGTCACCTTTAACCTGCATATGACATCAGTCTAAAGAACCTTACAAGGTAAAAAAATGTAGATAAATGTACTCCTATTTATTCCTATTTAACCCTTAGCTAGCCTTAACCACTCATACCGCACAAATTCCTGCACTCCTCTCCTACATGTAAAAATCATAATTTATTTGCTAGAAAATTACTCAGAACCCCCAAACATTATACAGAGGAGGTTTTGGGCTAGAATTATTGCTCTCACTTTAACCTAATGTACTGGTGGTCTCATTTCTTGTGACCCGAACAAGCCAGGAAAGAACAAATACCCCCCAAATGACCCTTTTTTTGAAAGTAGACATTCCAAGGTATTTAGTAAGAGGCATGGTGAGGTTTTTGATGATGTAATTTTTTCCCACAATTCTTTGCAAAATTAAGATTTTTTCCTTTCTTTCCACAAAATTGTCATTGTAATAGGTTATTTCTCTCACATGGCATGTTTATACCACAAATGGTATAGTATTACGATACCCCATGTGTGTGACTTTTTCACAGCCTGGCCACTTAGAGAGGCTCAACATGCAGGGAGCGCCATCACGTGTTCTAGGAGCATAAATTACACATCTAACTTGTTGACTACCTATTACACTTTAAAGGCCCTGGAGCACCAGGACAATGACACGTGACACTGACGTGGCACTGATGACAGATGGCATTGATACGTGGCACTGATGACACGTGACACTGATGTGGCACTGATGACAGATGCCACTAATATGGGGCACTGATGACATGTGACACTGATGACAGATGGCACTGATACGTGTCATTGATGAGAGATGGCACTTATACGTGGCACTGATATCATGTGGCACTAATACGTGGCACTGATGAGAGATGGCACTAATACGTGGCACTGATGACAGATGGCACTAATACGTGGCACTGATGACACGTGACACTGATGACCGATGGCACTGATACGTGTCGTTGATGACACGTGACACTGATAACAGATGGCATGTGACACTGACAGGTGGCACTGATGACAGATGGCACTGATACGTGGCACTGATGACAGATGGCACTAATATGTGGCACTGATGACACGTGACACTGATATGGCACTGATGACAGATGGCACTATGTGGCACTGATGACACGTGGCACTGACGTGGCACTGATGACAGATGGCACTTATACATGGCACTGGGGACAGGTGGCACTGGGGACAAATGGCACTGGGGACAAATGGCACTGGGGACAGGTGGCACTGGGGACAGGTGGCACTGGGGACAGATGGCACTGACAGATGGCAGTGGGAACAGGTGGCAGTGAGGACAGTTGGCAGTGGGGACAGGTGGCAGTGGGGACAGATGGCACTTTATTTTTTATTTTTATCCTCACACGCTGTCTCTGTGTGAGGAGGGAGAGCAGTGCTGACAGATGATCTTATATGTTTACATATGAGATCATCTCTCATTGGACACGCCGATCGCGCTGAAAATGGCCACTGTGATTGGCCGTTTACAGCTCTCTGTGATTGGCTGTGTCCAAGGGACACAGCCAGCACAGAACTTCCCCGATTATGGAGAGACTCCACATCTCTCCTCCAGGCTGGAAAGCCTGATATTGAAAAAAAAAAAATCTCAGGCTTTCCGGCCGAGTCCCTGGGATCGCTTACTTCCGCCGGCCTGGACGTGACATTATAACGTTGTGCCCGGGCCTCCGAGAGTCATAGAGACTGCGGGGGATCATCTGGCCCTCGGTTTTCTCTATGGCTAACTTCTGGTGCTGGCTGATTCCTTCTCTGGCTCACCGATCGCATGGGCGAGGCCGGCAAGAGAGAACGTCCCCTCCCGCCACCTGTAAGAACGATCCAGTGGCTGAACAGCTGCTATGATTGTTCTTATAATGCAGGGAATCACCGGCTGAAAAAAAATGATATCTGAATAATGTCTGTAACTGCAGGCATCATTTAGATATCACCACTGTAAGCCCATGATGTTCTTCGGTATGGAAGTGGTTCCCTAATTATGTATTTTTCCACTTCAGCTCTTATTTTTCTCCAATTTAAAAAAAAAATGTATTATCGTTGTCATTTTAACTTATTTGTTTCTCATTTTCATGAAAAAAAAAAAGTTAGTGTTGCATATAAAAAACTCAAAAGTAAAACAAACCTTTGTTATTTTCATTTTAAAAGAACTTTGTGATGTTTTGTTCCAGAAACATAATTTTAGTATCATTTTAAATGGGACTGATATAAAAGAAAATGTATATGTTTTATTTACAGTAAAACTTTTTTTTTTTTTAAACTAACACTGGTCAAGAAATAAAGAAAAACACTTTTATGTTATTTTTTTTTCTATCTTTTTTATCTATCCATTACATTGAAAGCAAATGAATTGTAAGTTGCAGAGCAAGACCCTTATAATTCTCTTGTATTGAATTGAATTGTATTGTATCCGTAATGGCTCTATTTACTTTGTAAAGCACTGTGCAAACTGTCAGCCCTCCTGTATATAAATATTGTGTTATAATAATAATAATGATGATAAACTTTTTTATGCAAGACAGTATTGCCAAAAGGGAGCATAGTTTGTTCCCCTTCTTACAATTAGCATGTATTATTTTCTTATCTTAGGTAATAACAAGGTTATTGCTAAAAAAACTGACATTGTAAAAACTGCTCTGATCTGTTTACCATTGGGAACATTTGCCCTCACTTGCTCTCCAATAGAAACATCAAAGTGTAAAAGCAAATCCTCTTGCAGACAGTTGTCACTGCAGTAATGTCCTTACTAAAAAAGTTCTTTCACAACCCAACCAAATGTAGTGACACTTGGGCATGCTGGCTTCATTTTAGAGAGTCTACGGTGCAGACCAACCCGTCCAAAAGCCCACCTTCATCTCCATGACAAAAAAAGATTTGACCTGGACTTCACGTAATATCTAACATATTCCACCATCCCTTCTCCCACACCCTCCCTCCCACCTAACAGCTCCTCATAAAGCTAACTTAAGGAATTATCCACACATACCTAACCCTATACAAACATACCTACAAATTTGTCTAGGTAGGTGCACATACCTGAACGGTCACTGAATTCCCCACCCCCCCTCTCCCTGGAAAACATATTACCCCAACAGGGCTCTCTCATACACCTTGAAATACCGAACATGTTTAAACCACATATACAACCACCTTTGGCCCTCATCCATTCACAGTGAGGTCCCTATAGGGGTGAAGGGGTCCTGGGCTGACGTTTGTCGGTATATACCAAAACACTATTTGGATCCCAACCCATGCACCCACACCAAATCCACTACACGGAGATGCTTAGACATCCCCAGTTACTAGACATGCTACTCAAATTATACCCACATAAGCATAGGCCGATTTGGACACATCGACACTTAGTCTGACTCACAAACGAAGATGTCACCCATAATGAGACTCATATCGCTGAGTTTGTATTCTTCATAGTATTTCGTTTAGAACTTCTGGTCGAAAGACTGTTTGTTGTATCCACTACTGTTATTCACTGTTAACATGACAAATGTGATTTTCTGTAAACCTTCTTGAACAAAAAAAAAAAGTTCTTTCAATTGGTGTTTCAGTGCAAGTTATACATTTCCCCCTTACGTTCAGTCCTGGTATAAAAGTCTAGAACAAATAGGGTAAGCGAACAGAGGAGTGTTTGATAATGTTTCTCTTTTCTTTTTAAGACTGCTTTAGATACACTTTACTTGGAAAAAGAGCTTATAATTCTGACAAAAAAAAGTGTAAAGGCAATACAAATACAAGTGAAAACCAAAGTCAGTTCATTACAAATGCATTGTTATTGGCTGCTGTTTTGTGTTGTATACTTATATTTGAGTTTGTATACTTTTTACTTTGGCTATTATGGTATAAATTTTCCTAAGTATGGACATAACGTCTGAATGGTAAAAATAAACCAAAAAAATGAAGTAATGTAAGGAATGTCTGGATCTTAACATGCTGTTATTCTTCTCACTTTCACACATGACCTCTTAAGTAGGCTGGATTCATTTCCAGTTCACATTCACAAACTTCGACACCCTTTTATACCAGCATGGAAACAATTTGGGGATTTTTCACTGCAATAAATTGCCATAGCACCTAACATGTTCAAATTAACATTTTTTGTGAGTAAAATTGGTATGTCTGACAGCACTTCTGTTTGTTTTCAGTAAATGTTAAACAGATGTACGCTAATATCCTCATGGGCTTAGTGAAAGATGATGCAATAATGTGAATTACATTGTAACACTGCCAAGTTCTGAAATCTTTTCCTCTTTCAATACTGGCTCTACTGTAATTGAATTTTAAATTATACACAAAAGAAAAGCATTTAAGAAAAATATTAGCAAAGCTCTAATGGAGGGGGTCATTTTGAAAATGTAGCACTTTAATAGAATTGTCCGCACAAAACGGGGAAACGAAATATGAAATATCTTTACTTTCAACTCGGCTGCGGATTCTCTTTTAAGTGCAGATGAAAGTTTGCTCAGTGGATACTTAAATCAATGTAGGGCTGGGGTTTTGGTTACATAAAACAAGGAGATGAACAAACAAACAAAAAGGCAGCTGGTTGTATGCTTTTAAACAGTTTGAACTCCATTTGAACCTAATTATTCTAAGCTTTGTCTGCTTTGTTGTCCTTACACTCACTGCTCACTGGCACATCACACTGTGAGAAGTGTAATATTATCAATGCAAACTGTAAAACAGGATGCGCTATGTATCTTCATGGCCTTTTGCATTTTGCTTTCTTAAAGAGATCTTAAAACCAACAAAATTGCAGGTAAAAGCACAAAAAATATTTTAAATACTTACTTGCAGTGTTCATACCTCCCAACTTTTTGAGAAGAAGGGACACCTATTAGCAAAAGTATTTAGGCATAGGACACACCCCCTGCCACGCCCCCTTAAAGGAGAATTATTTAAAAAAATATTAGTTAAACATACAAGTTCTTTTTTTGACAACTACTATTCCTTTATACTGGCTTTTAAAATTTACAAATGCAGCAATTTAGAAATTGGATAAAAGGTTTAGCAACTGGGAAACACTTTTTGAAAAATGTTGCTTTTTATATACAATTATATAGATCAGACCAAAATCAGGGACAAATGAGGAGGAAAGAGGGACTTTGCTCCAAATCAGGGACAGTCCCTCAAAATCGGGGACAATTGGGGGCTAAGAGTGTTTCTGTTTTCTTAGGGAACACTTGCATCCAATTTGCAATGGTGTGAACCCAGCCTCAGTCTCCTCTCTCCTTGCACGTTATAGTCATCTCCACTTCTCTATTTCCTTCACTCTTCCTCTCGCATCCCAACATAAGTTTTCATGTAGCTTGAGTGACAGCTCTGAGTTTGCTTGAGTTGCTGACTATGGATGAGCATAACATAAATAGGGATTAAGACCTTCAAACAGAGCACCACGTCCCAATTAGAAATATAAATGCAGAAAAATGGACTTGGGGTTCACTGCCCCCGGGACTTTGACGGTGCTAGTAGTGGACACATAGATGAATACTGAACATTCATAATAAAATTGTTTTATTTAAACATATACATAAAGACAATACAAACATGCATATTCATGACAACTGGATTAATCACCAGCACTAGAATTGACATGTGCAAATTAAAACAGTGAGCTAACAATTTCATAAGATACCACTTCATTCAACATGTTTCGCTCATCTGAGCTTCTTCAGGAATTGGGTATATGAATATGTTACACTGAAAGTAAATAGGGAACAGTAAGATTACACAGCAAATGCACAACAAACATACTATGCAGTGTATATGCTCCAAAACAGAATGAAGATGTAGACTAGATTCAAAAAACAATTGTCAAATAAGTCAATGGCAAAATTTATATTGAGATGTAGTAACCGTCAAACAGATCTCTTACCAGTAGAATACCTAGTAGTCCATTAAGGAAAGCCAATAGTGCTCAAGCTCAAAATGTATACTGAATGCCAGCAGTGGAAATCCCTCCATATCAATGGACCAACCATCAACAAACCTAGGGGGTCACAGGAGGAGATATAGTAGATTGATCCAAGCTATAGATAAATGTAAAATACAATGCACTGCTGGTCAAAACCGACAGTTCATGATTCCATTTTCCAGTTCTCTAAAAATGTGTTTGTATTTTACATTTATCTATAGCTTGGATCAATCTACTATATCCGCTGTTGGCATTCAGTATACATTTTGAGCCTGAGCACTATTGGCTTTCCTTAATGGACTACTAGGTATTCTACACATTTGCTGTGTAATCTTACTGTTCCCTATTTACTTTCAGTGTAACATATTCATATACCCAATTCCTGAAGAAGCTCAGATGAGCGAAATGTTTAATGAAGTGGTATCCTATGAAATTTTTAGCTCACTGTTTTAATTCGCACATGTCAATTCTAGTGCTGGTGATTAATCCAGTTGTCATGAATATGCATGTTTTTATTGTCTTTATGTATATGTTTAAATAAAACTATTTTCTTATGAATGTTCAGTATTCATCTATGTGTCCACTACTAGCACCGTCAAAGTCCCGGGGTCAGTGAACCCCAAGTCCATTTTTCTGAATTTATATGGATGAGCATATCGGCCATGGGTGGAAGGGAGTTTGCTGAATCCTGCAAAACCCAAACTTAGAAGTGAACCCCATTGAAGTCATTGGGGGGGGGGGGGTGTTGATACTAAATTCTGGCTATTTTCAA
This sequence comes from Lithobates sylvaticus, assembly GCA_028564925.1. NCBI lineage: Eukaryota > Metazoa > Chordata > Amphibia > Anura > Ranidae > Lithobates > Lithobates sylvaticus. The sequence continues at coordinate 295,643,701 of CM053026.1, forward strand.
TTAAAATAGGCAAATTATTGTGAAAAAAGGCATTGGAAGCTGGACTCTACCATAGGGAACACTTGGACCCCTTTCACACTGGGACCGCTGTTTACTTTTCGGCTACTAGCGGGGCACTTTCAACCCTTAAAGAAGGGGTTAAAAACTCCCGTGTTGCGGCACTTCCGAATCGCTTTTCAGCCTCTTTAGATTCCAATGGGCAGGGCATTTTGGGAGCAGTGCTCCCAACCTGCCCCAAGGATGCTGCTTACAGGACTTTTCAGGTGCTTAGCAGAGGCTATTTCCAGCGCTAAAGTGCCTGAAAACCACAGTGTGAAAGGGTCTTAACAAAGCAAAAGTAAATGCTGCACAGCAAAGGGAGGGGTTCTTTTAATGTAAATTAGTGGGTGATGTAAAACAAACATCAGTCCAATAGCATGTTTGGGAGCTGTCTTTAACCACTTGCTTACTGGGCACTTAAACCCCCTTCCTTTTTTTGAAAAATGTTGCTTTTTATATACAATTATATAGATCAGACCAAAATCAGGGACAAATGAGGAGGAAAGAGGGACTTTGCTCCAAATCAGGGACAGTCCCTCAAAATCGGGGACAATTGGGGGCTAAGAGTGTTTCTGTTTTCTTAGGGAACACTTGCATCCAATTTGCAATGGTGTGAACCCAGCCTCAGTCTCCTCTCTCCTTGCACGTTATAGTCATCTCCACTTCTCTATTTCCTTCACTCTTCCTCTCGCATCCCAACATAAGTTTTCATGTAGCTTGAGTGACAGCTCTGAGTTTGCTTGAGTTGCTGACTATGGATGAGCATAACATAAATAGGGATTAAGACCTTCAAACAGAGCACCACGTCCCAATTAGAAATATAAATGCAGAAAAATGGACTTGGGGTTCACTGCCCCCGGGACTTTGACGGTGCTAGTAGTGGACACATAGATGAATACTGAACATTCATAATAAAATTGTTTTATTTAAACATATACATAAAGACAATACAAACATGCATATTCATGACAACTGGATTAATCACCAGCACTAGAATTGACATGTGCAAATTAAAACAGTGAGCTAACAATTTCATAAGATACCACTTCATTCAACATGTTTCGCTCATCTGAGCTTCTTCAGGAATTGGGTATATGAATATGTTACACTGAAAGTAAATAGGGAACAGTAAGATTACACAGCAAATGCACAACAAACATACTATGCAGTGTATATGCTCCAAAACAGAATGAAGATGTAGACTAGATTCAAAAAACAATTGTCAAATAAGTCAATGGCAAAATTTATATTGAGATGTAGTAACCGTCAAACAGATCTCTTACCAGTAGAATACCTAGTAGTCCATTAAGGAAAGCCAATAGTGCTCAAGCTCAAAATGTATACTGAATGCCAGCAGTGGAAATCCCTCCATATCAATGGACCAACCATCAACAAACCTAGGGGGTCACAGGAGGAGATATAGTAGATTGATCCAAGCTATAGATAAATGTAAAATACAATGCACTGCTGGTCAAAACCGACAGTTCATGATTCCATTTTCCAGTTCTCTAAAAATGTGTTTGTATTTTACATTTATCTATAGCTTGGATCAATCTACTATATCCGCTGTTGGCATTCAGTATACATTTTGAGCCTGAGCACTATTGGCTTTCCTTAATGGACTACTAGGTATTCTACACATTTGCTGTGTAATCTTACTGTTCCCTATTTACTTTCAGTGTAACATATTCATATACCCAATTCCTGAAGAAGCTCAGATGAGCGAAATGTTTAATGAAGTGGTATCCTATGAAATTTTTAGCTCACTGTTTTAATTCGCACATGTCAATTCTAGTGCTGGTGATTAATCCAGTTGTCATGAATATGCATGTTTTTATTGTCTTTATGTATATGTTTAAATAAAACTATTTTCTTATGAATGTTCAGTTTTCATCTATGTGTCCACTACTAGCACCGTCAAAGTCCCGGGGTCAGTGAACCCCAAGTCCATTTTTCTGAATTTATATGGATGAGCATATCGGCCATGGGTGGAAGGGAGTTTGCTGAATCCTGCAAAACCCAAACTTAGAAGTGAACCCCATTGAAGTCATTGGGGGGGGGGGGGGGTTGATACTAAATTCTGGCTATTTTCAATTAAAATAGGCAAATTATTGTGAAAAATGGCATTGGAAGCTGGACTCTACCATAGGGAACACTTGGACCCCTTTCACACTGGGACCGCTGTTTACTTTTCGGCTACTAGCGGGGCACTTTCAACCCTTAAAGAAGGGGTTAAAAACTCCCGTGTTGCGGCACTTCCGAATCGCTTTTCAGCCTCTTTAGATTCCAATGGGCAGGGCATTTTGGGAGCAGTGCTCCCAACCTGCCCCAAAGATGCTGCTTACAGGACTTTTCAGGTGCTTAGCAGAGGCTATTTCCAGCGCTAAAGTGCCTGAAAACCACAGTGTGAAAGGGTCTTAACAAAGCAAAAGTAAATGCTGCACAGCAAAGGGAGGGGTTCTTTTAATGTAAATTAGTGGGTGATGTAAAACAAACATCAGTCCAATAGCATGTTTGGGAGCTGTCTTTAACCACTTGCTTACTGGGCACTTAAACCCCCTTCCTGCCCAGACCAATTTTCAGCTTTCAGAGCTGTCACTCTTTGAATGACAACTGCGCGGTCATGCTACAGTTTACCTAAATTACATTTTTATAATTTTTTTCACACAGATAGAGCTTTCTTTTAATGGTATTTAATCATTGCTTTTTTTTTTTTTTGCTAAATAAAACAAAAAAGGACACAAAATTTTGAAAAAAATAAAAAACTGTTTCATAATTTGTTATAAAATTTTGAAAACAGGTCATTTTTCTCCTTCACTGATGTTCGCTGATGAGGCTGCAGTGATGGGCACTGATAGACTGTGCTGATGGGCACTGATAGGAGGCACTGATAGGCGACACCAATGGGCACTGACAGGCACTGATAAGGCAGCACTAATGGGCACTGATAGGTGGCACTGATAAGCACTGATGAGGCGGCACTGATAGGTGACACTGAGAGGTGGCACTGATGATCACTGATGGGCACTGGTAGGCACTGGTAGGTGACACTGATAGGCAGCACTGATCTGTGGCACTGATTATGAGACACTGATGGACATTGATTGGCAGCACTGGTGGGCATTGATGGGTGGCACTGTGGGCACTGGTAGGTGGCACTGTGAGCACTGGTATGTGGCACTGGTGGGTACTGATAGGTGGCACTGGTAGGTGGCACAGTGGGCACTGGCAGCTGACACTGGTGGGCACAGAAAAGGCAGCCACGGCTTCCTGTGTGAAGGACCGATGTCCCTATGACGGAAGCCTATAATGCTTTGTTTCCCCTCATGCTGACAGCGTGAGAAAAAAAAAATACCGATTACCGAGCTTCTGTTTACATCACTTGATCATCATTGGCTGACAGCTGATCACGTGGTAAGGAGCTGGGATAGACCCCTTACTTGGATCTGTGATCAGCCGAGTCTCATAGACTCGGTAAAACAGAGCACGCAGACAGCACTTGCTCAGGAGGACGTCCATGGAAGCCCTCCCGGCAATCTAGGCCCCCGCTGCAGCCGTCTTTCAGCTATAGCGCGGGCGGCAAGTAGTTAAGCTGTATGTGGTGTTACCAAACAGCAGAACCCCTAATATTATTCATTTAAAAAAGGGGGGCTTTTTAAGATACAGTAGTTTTGGCTGCAACACCTTTTTTTAATCCGGGTGTAATAGACCTGAATTGAACAGTGGAAATAGCAACCGCAACAGGTCTAAAAGCAATAGTAATGTTTACTCAATGTTTTAAATGTTTTAAAACAATTCCAAAGCCTTCAACTTGTACAAGTTGGACAGTGGCAAAACTGATAGTATACCTTGTAAGTTTTTTTTTTTTTCGTATCCCCACATTACAGTGTCATAAAAATGTTATAAATTGTCAAAAACACTTCAAAATGACAGTGCCATGAAAAAGTATTCATACTCTTGACATTTTCCACATTTTGTCATGTTACATCCAAAAATGTAAATGTATTTTATTGGGATTTTATGTGATAGACCAACACAAAGTGGCACATAATTGTGAAGTGGAAAGAAAATGATAAATGGTTTTAATTTTTTTTTTACAAATTAATATGTGAAAAGCTCCCCTGAGTCAATACTTTGTAGAACCACTTTTCACTGCAATTATAGCTGCAAGTCTTTTTGGGGAAGTCTCTACCAGCTTTGTACATCTAGAGAGTGAAATGTTTGCCCATTCTTCTTTGCAAAATAGCTCAAGCTCTGTCAGATTGGATGGAGAGCATCTGTGAAAAGCAATTTTCAAATCTTGCCACAGATTCTCAATTGGATTCAGTCTGGATTTTGACTGGGCTATTCTAACACATGAATATGCTTTGATCTAAACCATTCCATTGTAGATCTGGCTGTATGTTTAGGGTCGTTGTCCTGCTAGAAAGTGAACCCCTGTGTCTTAAGTCTTTTACAGACTCTAAAGCCCCATACACACGGTCGGATTTTCCGATGGATTCTGTCCTATCAGACAATGTTGTCGGAAATTCCTATCTCCTGCTGGATAGATTTTTTGACAACAAAGTCCGATCACACCAAATCCGATCGTGTGTAGCGAATTCTGATGGACAAAGTGCTACGCATGCTCAGATCACATTACAAGACCAAAGCTATTGGCTACTAGCCTCTACGTAGTCCCGTCGTAGGCAACAAACCTCACCACGTTCAGAATGATCGGATTTTCCGACAACTTTGTCCGACCGTGTGTACGCAAAACCAACATCGGACAAAGTACGACGGACATGATCCGACGGACCTGGTCCTCGGATAATCCGAGCGTGTGTATGGGGCTTAACAGATTTTCTTCTAAGATTGCCCTGTATTTGCTCCATCCATCTTCCCATCAAATCTGATCAGCTTCTCTGTCCCTGCTAAAGAAAAGCATCCCCACAACATGATGCTACCACCACCATGTTTCACAGTGGGGATGGTGTGTTCAAGGTGATGTGCACTGTTAGTTTTCTGTCACACATACCGTTTTGCTTTTAGGCCAAAAAGTTCAATTTTGGTCTCATCTGACCAGAGCACCTTCTTCATTTTTGCCGTGTCCCCCACATGGCTTCTTGCAAACTGCAAATGGGACTTCCTATGGCTTCCTTTCAACAATGGTTTTCTTCTTGCCACTCTTCCATAAAGGCCAGATTTGTGGAATGCACGACTAATAGTTTTCCTGTGCACAGATTCTCTCACCTGAGCTGTGGATCCAGAGTTACTATGGGCCTAATTGGCTGCTTCTTTGATTAATGCTCTCCTTGCCCGGCCTGTCATTTTAGGTGGTCGGCCATGTCTTGGTAAGTTTGCATTTGTGCTATACTCTTTACATTTTCACGTGATGGATTGAACATTGCTCCGTAAGATGTTCAAAGCTTGGGATATTTTTTTATAACCTAACCCTGCTTTAAACTTCTCCACAACTTTTTTCCTGACCTGTCTGGTGTGTTCCTTGGCCTTCATGATACTGTTTGTTCACTAATGTTCTCTAATAAACCTCTGAGGGCTTCACAGAACAGCTGTATTTATACTGAGATTAAATTACACACAGGTGGACTCTATTTACTAATAAGGTGACTTCTGAAGACAATTGCTTTTACTAGATTATAGTTAGGGGTATCAGAGTAAAGGGGTCTGGATACAAATGCACACCACACTGTTTAAATATTTTCTGTAAAAAAAATTGAAAAAACATTTATCATTTTCCTTCCATTTCACAATAATGTGCCACTTTGTGTTGGTCTATCACATAAAATCCCAATAAAATACATTTACGTTTTTGGTTGTAACATGACAAAATGTGGAAAATTTCAAGGGTTATGAATACTTTTTCAAGGCACTGTACAATGGTACATTCCCTGAACCCCCTCACATCCACATATTCCCAGATTATTCCCAAAAATTCCAAAACACTTCCAGGTATGCATTTGGTAGAAATTGGCAACTGCCAGGAAAGTACGTTAGCATTTAGAACATCAGCAAATAGAAAAACAGCATGTTTAACAATGAAAATTAGAGTGTGTTATTTGAAAGAGAATAATCACAAATAATTTTGAGTGCTGGAGCACCAGTTCAAGGCATAAACTTTAAGGTGCAATCCAGGATTTACCTTCCAGCAAATGGCAACCTCCTTAAAAAATTGATAACCATAATTATCCATACAGATCAATCAGGATTTATTCCTAACAAATCCACTAGTACCAATATTAGAGGATATTAGATGTGCTACTGAACATCCATGTTCCCATACATAATGCAGGTGAGAAGACAATACTTTCTCTTAATGCCTTTTTATTGGCTTATTGGGGTTAAATTTGAGTCCTCAAAATTCTTCTCATTACAGCAGGGCTCATGACAAGAGTGTCCTATGTTGCCATTGCTCTTTGCCCTTGCCATGGAAGCCTTAGCAACTGCAATTTGACAATCCAGGGACAGTGCTGGGTTCAAAAGCGGAGACAGAGAGGACATAATAGCAGTATATCATGATGATGCCCTTTGGTTTATTGGAGATATTCAACACTCTTTGTCTACCCTCATATCTTTGTTTAATAAATTTGGCACCTTTGGGACAGATCCACCCTATTACCAATGGACCCTCTGTCTCAGGTCGTACCCCATCTATCCTTTTTTTGGGCTACAAGCACAAATCTCTTCTGAATATGCTGGAAACAGACTCTTTATCTACTAACCCCATCTGTCCCACCCCTGTTCTTTTACATAAATGATGTCCATAACTAAGGACCTGAATGAACTATGAGGGACTCCTCTTTGGATGTAAACTGATGTACTTGAAGAACATCCTAAAACAACTTTTAGACTCTAGGCGATGAATTTTAATTACCCAACAAAAATGTTACCAGTAGCTTCAGATAAGGTGTTCACTATCAACCCAGGCTAAAATGTACTTTATGCAGCATCACAAAGTCTCATTGCTTTTTTTTTACTTTTGGCTAGAGGGGAGAGAAATTCCAAAATTTTGGGTTGTCCCTAGGAAAGGTAATAGAGGGTAAATCTTCCAATAGTGATACTAGTTCTGGTGGCCTGGTGATCCCCAAGAGAGTCCCTTAACTTGCAGTAATTTCCTCTCACTTCCTGTTTTGGCTATGGGACAGAAAATTAAGGTAAATCTCCCTAATGGGACAAAGAGGGCAAACATGTACTACTTTAAATGTACTACTTTAAAATGGATATCAAGTTTTACAGGGAAATATCTTCATTTTTATTAGGAAGTGATTTTTTTTGTGAAACTAGCCCTTACAAAAGAATATATTTGTTATGTAGAACACTGTAATTAAAAGAGAATATCATTTTTTGCTTGAAAAATCATGGTTCTGCTCTTATTTTTTTTATGTTTTCTCTCCCTGAGTAGTATACTTCCTGTAAAACTCTTTATTATGAACTTCCCATGGACCTGTACATACATCCTGTAAAACTCTTTAGAATAAACTTCCCATGTACATGCTCAAGTGGCAATTGAAGGTCGCCGTTTTACTGTGGTGACTATGGTGGAATGTGCTAGTAGATTAAGTGCTGGTATAGTTGCCTATGGTCCAACTCAGAACTGCTCCATAAAGGGTGACAACATTGCAACTGTATTGACTACACATTGCCTTTCTCTGTGTGGAAGTGTCTGTGAATGCACTTTGCTGGTAGAATCACCAGGAATCAATTTAAAAAGTGTTGCTAACATTTTTACTTGCTTTTTTCACAAAAGTTCAAAAGCTTTTCCTGGTAGGTAATGTCTAGGGAGTTAATGCTTACAATAATTAACCCTGTCTGTACTGTGATGGCAACTCTCATTATCACTTGAACTAGATAAGATCGATAGCACATATCTCAGTGATGGAAAATTCCTTTTTTATATAAAAAAGTTAATACCATATGTTTAAATTTTTTGTTGAAAAAGCAGGACAGATGCAAACCTGGTTTGTAGTGAAGTTCACATATTCTTTAAACGCTGGATTATTTTTACATATTCCATATAGTCATATATATATATATATATATATATATATATATATATATATATATATATATATATATATATATATATATATATATTCTTCAGAAAAATTATAAACACTTAGGATGAATACATTAAGTGAATATTCACTTTAATTATCCAACCATTTGAAAAGCAAAAGCAATTTTCTGTCCCCCATACAGTATATACCTACTTATGTATATTAGCTTTTTCACATAATTTGATAATTGAAGTGAATAGTTACTTAATTTATTAAGTTAAGAGTTTCCAATCCTTTTGTAAATCAGCCTCAATGTATTTACCTAAACTCAGTAACTGAGGTTTACACATTTCTACGAGTAAGGTTTATATATTATGTAATGTATTAAAAATGTCATTATTACACCATTTCAGGAAGGGATAATACTCAGTGGAGATTATCTATCCGTCTGTAAATTTGTGAGGCATACAGGATTTCACATTAAATCTCTACTGTAACAACAAGCATTATTACAACTATGTTTTAAATTAAAATATGAACCTAAACAAAGAGTTCATGGCACTGACAAAATACGCCATAGAAGATCATGACTTTTAGACAAAAAAAAAATATGATTTTTGATCACTATGAAAGTAAATATATATGCATGCTTTTTTCATGCTTGAATAAAGACTAGCAAAAGTATGCCTATTCATTGAATGGGTTGTATTTAGGAATCAGCTCCACTTCTGGTACAAACAACTGTTTATGAGAATACTGTAATAATTAACTGTGATATTTTGCGATATGGATTGTAAATTGTTCAGTACAGCAATTAGAGTGGCATGATAAGTATGTGGGGATCTGGAGTATATACCATATTACTTCCAGTACATCCAGAGTGGGATTTTTTGGGGGAATATAATTAGGGATGAGTATATACAGTATACATTCACATCAGTCCCTGCCCTCAATGAGCTTTCCATCTAAGGTCTCTATCTCACGTTCACACATACACTAGGGCCAATTTAGACAGGGCCAGTTAACCTAACAGGAAGTCTTTGGAGTGTATAGGAAACTGGAGTACCCAGAGGAAATCTACACAGACACAGGGAGAACATGCAGACTATATGTAGGTAGTGCCATGGTGGGGAGTCGAACTGCTAAACTGGATTTAAAAAAAAAAATACTATATGTCCTTCATGGCAGTGTCCAGCTACCCATGACTTTTTTAGCAAAAGCTTGCAAATTGCCCTTGAAAACAGAAAGGCCAAGAACACATTTTTCACAGGGTTCAATGAATGTCTAGAAAACTCAACTTTGTTTGGCTGGCTCATCCTTAATGTTCAGCAAAAAGTGTATGCTGCATACCTCAAACCCTAGACCCTAAGTGCCCGTACACACGGTCGGAAATTCCGATCACAAAATCCGTTGGATTTTTCTCCGACAGATTTTGTCCGACACTGGTGTTGCATACACACGGTCGGACAAAGTTTTTAGAAAATCTGATCATTCCGAACGTGGTGACGTTCGTTGCGTACGACAGAACTATGTAGAGGCAAGTAGCCAATAGCTTTGGTCTCGTAATTTGATCTGAGCATGCGTGGCACTTTGTCCGTCGGAATTCTCGACACGATCGGAAAAAGTCTGATCGGATTTTGTTGTCGGAAAATTTGAGATCCTGCTCTCAAATTTTTTCCATCGAAAAGCCCGCTAGAGCCCACACACAATCGGATTTTCCGACAGCATAATCCGATCTGACTTTTTCCATCTGAATATCCGGCCGTGTGTACGGGGCATTAGAAGAAAAATAAACTATATTATGGTATGGTATGGTATTTGGTACCATGGTGGAGAGGAGGAGAGTTATGTAAAACCTGTGAGAGGTGCCAGGAGATATTAAAGGAGATATACAAACACAGGCGATATCTGACCCTCTTATTAGTTAAAGGTGTCATGGTTCTCTGTTGAGTGTACATTTAACTGAGCACAATCAGGTGAATGAACATGAAGCTGGTGACGGTTTCCAACACCTTAACATATTGAATACTGATTCCACTCATCTAGAAGAATTTATGAACTGCATTTTTAAAGGACATTCACGTATTGTCACTTTTTATCACTTGGTATCTAGCACCTTGCACTTTGCTTTGAATTGCTTTGAAGCATAAGCACTTTATTCTCTTCTACAGCTTGTGTATTTCTATATAATGTTTTTTAGCTGTATAACTCATAATTTTTGCACTTTACTGGTTATTTGGTAATACTATAATATTTGAGTTTGTTTGTAGAACCCCCTCATATATGTCATATTTTATTTATAATTGCAGTGGCATGAGATATCCCTAACATTAATGTAACATGTATGATAATATTTAAAGCTTTGCTCTCTAACTAATCACTGTAGAAGAAATAAAAAACTAAGCTTTACATACCTTAGATCATGGTCACCTGACATGATAGCTCTTGAGTTGTCAGGAACTGGATCACCTGCTGGTGGCACTGTGGTTCCCGGAGCTGAAGGGTGCAGTTTGGGTAGCTACCAGCAGGCGTCTCTCTGCAGTGAGCAGATCCCAGTAATTATGCTCTACCTGATGCTGGCGGCTGGGAAGGTATATAACCCTATCCCTTGATTTGCATTATTGTTTCAGTGTTTTACCTGTTAGCCATGTACCTGCTTGCTGATCCCTGCCTTATCCTATACCTTGTATCCATTATTCTGTATCCTGTTACCCCACCTCTGCTCCCCTTGTTCCCAGTCCTAGCCCTGATAATGTCCTGTATATAGTGTACAGTAATTAGGTTGTTGGTTTGGTTTTGCTTCACTGTCACATTTATTTTTCACTTTTGTTTTGCTTATGGTTTATTGGTGTTTAATAGGTGTTGTGTGCATTAGTAAACATTATTTCACTCTTACTCAGTTTGATTCCAGTTTCCTAAGTACATTTTAAATAAACCAGTCATTCCTGCTGTCGCTGCATACCTGCACTTGGTATCCCTTACATGAGTCTTCTCTCTTCCATACAGCAGAGTAATAGGGTTCTTTTTTCGAGTGTCCATGATCGGACAAAGTACGACGGACATGATCCGACGCACCTGGTCATTTGTCCGACCGTGTGTATGGGGCCATACAGCAGAGTAATAGGGTTCTTTTTTCGAGTGTCCATGATGCTGCCTGAATAAAGTGGATGTTTTCTATTGGCTGTTCATCTGAGGCTCCAGAAGACAATTATATCAAGGACTTATTGGCAGCAAGCACAGTCTACAATGCTATTCTCACTGGAAGAGGTGCCAATGAGGAGAACATGGCTGCTGATTCAGGTAAGCAAAAAAGGGACATTTAAAGCGACATTAAAGTTTTTTTTTTTCTAAGATAAAAAACACATTATACTTACCTACTCTGTGCAATGCTCCTCTTCCCTGGCCCCCTTCCATTGCTCCTGGCCCCTCCCTCCTGCCAGGTGACCCCACAGCAAGCAGCTTGCTGTGGGGGCACCCAAGCAGGTGCGCTCCAGAGCCATGGCTCTGTGTGTCCATTCACACACGGAGCCATGGCTCGGTGCGGCCCTGCCCCCTTGATCTCCTGATTGACAGTCAATGATGCCAAAAGCAGGAGTGTGATTCCCTGGAAAAGCAAGGCTCTTGTGGACATCACTGGATCGAGAGGGGGGTCAGATAAGTTTTAGGGGGGCTGAGGGGGCTGCTGGACTCCAGCATAGAATGCATTAAGGTAAACAACCTTGTGCCTTTACAACCCCTTTAAGGGTGGTAAAAATAAAAACAATGGGTAAATGAATGGGAGCGGGGTGAAAGGAAAGGATGGGTGGGGAGCTTGGTTTTGTTTGAAGATGAGCTTTAAAATTAAATTGATTATTCTTGCACACTTCTGGCAGTCTACAGATCAGTATCAAAAGTATATCTGTTTTTAGACGTGGAGGATAAAAACACTATTACCATGAAATCATGTGTTATTAAATCCTTAAATTCTTACAGGAATAGGGCTTTTGCTTGCAATTAAGGATCAGTTTCTTTAGGCTCAAAGAGAATGTGCACCAAGAAAAGGTGAAAAGGTAAAGACAATGTTTACTTTATGTAGCCATGCTATGCTGTCAGCATGCCAAGAATGTGCAGTATTAAAATATGTGTGATTGCAGTCGGACACATTTATTTTCCAAAGGAGGGTTGTCTCCTGCCAATTCTTTAGCAAAAAATCTAAAATAAAATCTTGAACCAGCTGTCTAGGGAAGTTCAAACTCTCCTAGTTTATGAATGACCTACAGTGTTTGAAACATGGAGAGTGAACAAACATTTACACTACTTTGGAACCCTACTGTGAGTATAATATTAACATTATTACTGAACTCCATTTTTGTGTCAGATTTTTGGAAGCTCACACAATCTCCTGCTTTGGTAGCAATTAATAATTCCCTGACAATGTGGAAACATTATTTATTGAATACTGAACAGTATGTTAAACACAACATAGTACATGTAGCCATTGTGCTGCAATGACATATTGGTTTTAGCTTTCAAGCCATTATTTTGTCATTTTTACTGTCCTGTCAATGTATTTTTATATTTTTTAAATGATACTCTTAAATGAGGTTGGAAGGTAAATATTTGCACAGCTGATTAAAGTAGTTCCACATTTGGTTAATATTTGAACAGTAAAGAATTTATTAAAAAACTGAAACATTCATTTGAGCATATGTTCTTTCTCATTACATTGGCCTTGTTTTTTATGTGGTGTGATCTGTTAGCACTAGGTAAGCAACTTTATGCAAGCTAAAATATCTTTTTCACTTTTCTCTAAATGAAATTGATTGTTTAATAAAAGCTGTTTTTACTGTAAATTATATCAATAAAACCTTATATAATTATATGATCTAATATATTATGGATAGAGTGTCTCAGCAGCAAGAAGAGAAAATATAGAACAGTGCTGTAGCAGGCTGGCCAAACATTTAGAAGCATAATAAGAATAGTACAGATCTTTAGCCTGATTTGGTTAAACAATATGGAAAAGTGCACGCATACACATGCAGGCACGCAGAAAGGAACTTGGCACAACAGCAAGAGTTTGGGATTTTAATGCTAATATAACATTTACTCATCCATACAACTAAAGCTTGTCCAGATCAGCTTTAGTTGATAGCTGGTGAAGTTGACAGTGGATGGTGGAGAATTTCCATTTACCTCTATGGTGGATGGAGCTGTCTTTAAACACACATTGCAAGTATGTGCTGTATGCACAGTAATTTATTTGACTGCAAGTTTTTCCCTCCAAAGTGACATCACTGACTCCTAGGTGCAGTGGCGTCTCCAGCTTTCAGATTTAGGGGGGGCACCTGGGGGGACAGGGACAAAAGTAGGGGGGAAACTATAAAATGCAATTTTACTACGATCCACAGGGTGGCAGAAAACAAGAGATATATGTCACCAGCATACCAAGAAAATATAAGGGTCCAAAGCAGTGGGAGAACTATCAGGGTTGCAAAGGTTGTCTTGCCACCGGGCCTTGGTGTTCTGCCACTGTGGTGTTCCCCAGCCTCCTCTTGCTGTCCTGCCCCTGCTATTGACAGTGCTGGTCTTGCATCTGTGTCCTTGGCAGTGGCAGCAGTCTATTAGGACCTAGTGCTGGTGACATGGGTGCATGCAGGGGAAGGCACTATTGGTTGTAGAGAGCCGAGCCCCAGCTGGTCACCTAGCAGCAGTAATGTTGTATAACTTTCTCTGTTGACATGCTGATCAGGATTTGATCCAGGTGATGCTCCCAGTCAGATCTAATAAACACAGTATTTATTAGCATCAAGAGTACAACCACATCCACCGTATGTTCAGCAGCCATGTGGGCTCTATGCCTGTAAGGTGTGGGCTTTGATCAATAAAATCACTATGATATTTAACACTAGGATTTGACACGATCAGCATGTCAGAGAAGGCTGCACTGCTACTAAGCAACCTGCAGGGAGGTCAACTGTCTACTCTACAACCATTAGGGATGGGCTCGGATGTGTTTGAAATCCCACTTGCCGGATCCCGCCAGGAAGCCGACACTGCACATGGCTAATCACAGGCAGTGAGACATTCCTGATCTGTGCAGCTGCGGACCAGGAAATGTCTCACTGCTTGTGCTTAGCGCTGTGCAGTGTGGGCTTCCTGACGGGCTCGGGCATGTGGGATTTCGAACATGCCTGCCCATCTCTAACAACAAATTGTGCTGGCCCTCATGTACATCAGCCCCATAAAGTAACCAGCACTGGGTTCCAATGTGCCACTGCTGCCATGGAGACAGAGACCAGCGCTGTGAATAGCCAGGACAGCAACCCTGGTAGTTCCACCACTGGTCCACACTGCAAGGATTCCCCATCCACCTATAATGTGTAGATGGGAGAATTGGATCATTTTTTTTTTTTCATGAATTGAAAAAAAAAGTGATCAATGTATGGGCTGCCTAAGTGCTAAGACCAGCCATAGGCAGTTTAAATCTCAGCTGGTTGAGGTTTGAACCATTAATGAGCAGTCTGAATGTACCAAGTTGATCGATCAAATTGGGAACAACCAGCCTGACAGATACTCTTATGATTATCACTAGTGGTTGCTATAGCCACTAGTGATAATGACTGTTTGTTGGGAGAATACAATTGCTGGGCAGAAAGGATATTCCCCTGTCACCACTGTCTGTGTTAATGGGGGAATCATGCAAGTTTCTTTCCTGCACTCTGTGGATGCAGGAAAGAAATTTGCATAGTCTATTACCTGCCTGAACGTGAAAGTAAGTTGTGAAGGTCTTGAAAGAACAGGAGAGGGGGAGCGACAGATGGGGGAGAGAAGGGATGGAGATAATGCAGTTCAGTGATTACAGTGTACTGCAGTGCACACACTTACCCACGCGTCCAGGCTAGAAGAATACTTCCCCTCTCAATAGAGACTGTGTTACTCCAGCGGCAGCCTGAGTAAGATGTGGCGCATCCGCTACGGATGCAAACAAAAAGACATTGCCTTTTTGTAAAAAAAAAAAAAGTTTTTTGGGTGTTTTTTTTTGGGGGGGGGCACATGGTGGGGCACAGCATCATTTTGGGGGGTCAGGGCCCCCTCTGGCCCCCCCTAGGGACGCCATTGCCTAGGTGTACCTGCACTGTGTGCAAAATGTATCTGTTTCAGGTATAGGTGAATGGAGGCTCTCCTGCATTCACTAAAACAACTGATTGCTGCCAAAGCAGACGTCATACTCATGACGTTCATGGACTTTGACACGTGTTGATACAAAGAACAAAGGACAGCTTGCCCCGTCCGCCCCCACTCCCCTGCTGGGAGAAGACATTTTGCTGATTCCCCTGTCAGAACTGTCTGTGTTGATGGGGAAAACATGTGTGAATTTCTTTCCTGCAAGCCGTAGTTGCAGGATAGACATTTGCACCGTGTATGGCTGGCCTTAGTGTCAGGCTGCAGCATTTAGCTATAAAATGTGACTCTGGTGGCTTCAGACACTCTTCATGCCCCAGTGCAAATTCTAATTATGCCTAACCCTAAGGTAAACACAATCACACAAATCTCATAAACGTTTTAACTTGTTAATTGTATTCCAAAATTCGTTTTCAATTCTCAAATCTGAATTTTATGCTAAAATAATACCCGGTGATCCTGACATAAAGGTGTTGTTCAGGCCCTTTTTGTTATAGAGTGGCAATGCTCTCTACTCATCTCCGAAGTATGCTACTGCATATTTCGGACATGGAATTCTGATGGAGACTGTAGGCAATCACTTCAACACATATTACATAGGCAGTGTTCACTGCTATCACCATCAGGAAAGCTTCCCTGAGAAATGCCATATAGCCATTGCTGGAGTGCATGCATATGCTTAGAAAGTGTCTGCAGATAGGCTGCAGGAGACAAGCAGCACTGAGATGCATTAAAGAATGGGAAAAAAAGTGTATACAAGTATTTTATATTAAATAATGGCAATTATTTATAATAAACAGTGCTCTAAATGTCATTCTAACTGAATAGTGTACGCCAGATAGTATAAAAATAGTCAACTTTGAACTTAAGAAAGTAATGATTGATATTGAGATCACTGATCTTTGATTTTTCTAATATTCCATTTTCTTCTTATATGCTTACATTGATAATCATAAGCGTGTACTTAGTGTTGGAGGTTTCTCTGCTATGATTATGTTTCAGGAAGATGTTACATAGGAGTTACAAATGATACAGATGTAATGTGTTAGCCTTCTGGGTAGAAATAAACATAATTGTGTGAATTTGAATATATCCCTCTGGTTCACAATTGATAACAGCTGCAGTTCAAAACTGATTGAAGTAAAAACAAGCATCTTTTTAAAATTCGTTCTGCCTTTTATTCTCAATCAAGCAAATCAGGGCAATGCTAGCCAGATCTGGGTTAGATCAAGTTCCCTCATCTCTACCCACTAAACCTATGGCCAAAAATCTCAACAAATTATAATAAAATCTGCCCCAACCCAGTTCAAAGCATGTCAAATAAGCTATATACTAAGCTACGAGTTTGACAGCCTTTACCTGCCACACTGTTTGCATCTTTGGGGGGCCAATATTTTACCCACTGGCTGTGACTGCAGACATACTGAGTCTTCATAAATGTCTATGTTACCGTCTCCCATATGTTTCTTGGCATGGAAGATGGCCCTGTATAATCCTATGACTGCTCAGTGAGCAGAAAGAATATTCAGTCTTTGGGCCGGTTCACACTGGTCTGACATGCTCTCCTACTTCCAGAGTACAAGTCGCATGACATGTCAAAATCAATGGTTCCCTATGAGAGCCATCTTAACTGGTACGGCTTGTGTCAGTCTGACTTTGAAAATGCTTCCTGCACTACTTTGGTCCAACTTGGGCACGATTTCAGCCCATTGATTTGAATTGAAGTCGGGATCATCATCTTAACTGATCAGAATTATGGCATGCACTGAGGATCTTGAGGGGGAACTAGCGAGGTGTCTGCCCCCCAGATCCATACCAGGCCCTTTGATTCTGGTATGGATCTTGAGGGGGAATGCACCCCAAAAAACCAAAACAGCATAGGGTCCCCACCCCAGTCCATACCAGTCCTTTCGTTCTGGTATAGAATTTAAGGGGAATCCCACACCAAAATCTTTAAAAAAAAAATGGAGTCCCCCAAGATCCATACCAGACCCTTATCTGAGCATGCAGCGCGGCAGGTCAGGAAATGGGGGTGAATGAGCGAGTGCCCCCCTCCTGAACCATACCAGGCCACATGCCCTCAACATGGGGGGTGTGTGCTTTGGGGTGCCCCCCCACCCCAATGCACCTTGTCCCCATGTTGATGGGGACAAGGGCCTCTTCCCAATAACCCTGGTCGGTGGTTGTGGGGGTCTGCTGGCAGGGGACTTATTGGAATCTGAAAGCCCTCTTTAAGAAGGGGGTCCCCAGATCCTTGTCTTTGTCAGATTGTCTGTCATTTGCCTCATGCAAAGTCCCAACCCCCCCCCTAATTTTCTGCTATATAGGGATGTAAACATGTGTTCATACATGCTTCATTTAAAGTTCCACCCACCCTTTCTTCATACATGATTAATAGGGATGGAGGCATCTGACAAACAGATATCTAGTTTTGTACTAGCATCTGTACTGTTATGAGTCCTGTGTGTCTGACGGACCTACCCCAGTCTGTACATATAGGACTTATCAAGTTTATTCCCCAGCACTTTGCTGTATAATTGTTCAGTAGCCTTTCCTGTCCAAACCCATGCGGGTTGTTTCCACTGGGGCTACCTGCCTGTCTGTTTTCCGGGAGCTGCGGTGCACACTGGGCCCCCCCTTCCCTTCGTGTGACCGGATGCATGGGGGATCGAGCGGGTTGCCCACTGTGCATCAGCACCACGCATGCCGCTGCACGTGTGACATCATCTATGAGCATCACAGTGAGGGCGTTGTTTCCATTCTTTGCTAATACATGGGGAGGTTTTCGGTGCCAATCGCGGATGATTATGACTGCTTGATTGGAGGCGCCTCCCCTTTCTGTCATGCCAGTGTGACGCTGGTGGTTACTTGCGTGTGGGTTTGTCAGGCACACATAAAACACCTCTTTTTGATTCAGCCCTTTCACTTGCTGCTTTGGCATGATGCACTGCACACATGGATCACACCACAATATTTCTACACAAGGTAATAACTTTGGACCCACCATGTCTGCTCACACCCTAATACCTTTCTCTTTCACTGTTTTTTTATTTCCCCTCGGGAATCTGCGTGACAACACTTTGCACACTTGTTTTTTGTTTTGTCCTATATCTAGGTAGGTTCACATTTTTACATTTTTAATCTCTTACTCACTACACACCTTCATTTTTCTTTGAATCTTTCTATATTCTCCATGGCACAATGGTCTATACTTACCTACATCAGCAATTCTATATGAGAGTTTTTTCTATAACTCACTAATTTTACAGATTTTTTTGAAGATATTTCTATCACCATTCAGTATTCATGGAGATTTTGTGCGTCCGCCTCATGTGCCAATCTTACCACCTCAGCTCCTGGGACAGACTATCTCAGTGGCCCCTGCTCCACAGTACTACATGTTATTCTTTTCCAACCTTATGTAAGTGATTAGGATTGGACATTCCTTTCCTTTTTTATCTTAATCCTTCTTTTGATGTTTTAGTCCAATACTAGATTTACTGGTATTTACGTCTTTTTCAGACATGTTGAGGCATCCTCTCCTGAGGAAGTGGCTGTAACTACGAAACACATAAAGATTTATTTGATGCAGTCATATTTTTAATACATCATCATTGTCTGGACCTATCATGTCGTACCATTCTTGATGTTGTCTATGACTCTAAGGAGCATTTAATATTTTTACAGATTGGCAATCCAAATGTGCTGCTTACATTTTTATGAGTGTATATATATATATATATATATATATATATATATATATATATATATATATATATAATGTATATATATGTATATATATATATATATATATATATATATATATATATATATATATATATATATATATATATATATATATATGTAATGTATCCATGCTGTGTATATATATATATACACACAATAGCTCACAAAAGTGAGTACACCCCTCACATTTTTGTAAATATTTTATTATATCTTTTCATGCGACAACACTGAAGAAATTACACTTTGCTACAATGTAAAGTAGTGAGTGTACAGCTTGTATAGCAGTGTAAATTTGCTGTCCCCTCAAAAAACCTCAACACACAGCCATTAGTGTCTAAATTGCTGGCAACAAAAGTGAGTACACCCCTAAGTGAAAATGTCCAAATTGGGCCCAAAGTGTCAATATTTTATTTTTTTTTCACAAAAAAGGTTTTATTGAAATTGAACAGAATTACAGGTATAATACATAGCATAAAGTTCAATGCAAAAAAGTTTCCATGACATTAATACATGAATTAACAGTGCCAGGATCAGTATTGCGATCTGGGTCATGGGTTGTGGGGAGAAATACATGGTATTCAACAAATAAAGATCAAAATTTATAAGGAACAGCATATAAAGTCTATATAACGTGTTAGCTCATGACGAGACATCCTAATGTTGTCAAGTGTGTTATACATAGGTTTTCAGCCCTGTGGACCACTATCAACAGGTCCAAACACGGCCTGGGGGGTATATTGAACTTGGAGGTAAACTGAGACAAGGATCAAGGGTCTCTAGTAGGGCATTGGGGCGTTCTTTGAGCTTGAATCTGACTCCTAAGGGAAGGAGTCGGGTAATGGGATAGGGAAGATTTAGGTGGGGGGGTAAGAGGGGGGAAGTAAGGGTAAGAAGGGGTGGGTGTAGGGGGTGGATATGCAGAAGAAGGGGAACGGGCAATAGGCATATTCATTCTTCGTTCTGTAAGTTTACCTGAGGTTCAAGGGGGCCATGTTATGTCGGAAAGTACGATTTGTAACCATCCGTGGTTTTAAAATAAGTCCAACAGGCCCATGTTGAGGCAAACTTTTGTATGCGATATTGCGCGGTGAAGATTAATTCTTTCATTTCCTCAATTTTTGCAATCCTGACTAACCACTCCCTGATGGTTGAACTATGCGTCGAACGCCAGTGTACTGGAATGCATAGTCTGGCTGCATTGACCATGTGCATGGCCAGTGATTTGTGATAGGATCGGTTAGACAGGGTTGTATGGTGTAGCAGATATTGTGCTGGGCTGTAGTCTAAAGTGTACGTAGTTACCTTTTTTATCACAGAGTGTACTTCTTTCCAATATGGTTGGAGTGCCTCGCACTCCCACCATATGTGGATCATGGATCCTACATCATTATTGCATCTCCAGCATGTTTTTGGGATTGTAGGTGAGAAGTGATGTAGGCGGAATGGTGTTCTGTACCTTTTTGTATCCATTTTCTTGTATTTCTACATTCATTGAACCCTTGTGTGTATTTGTGAGAATGGTTTCCCACTCTTCGTCCATGAAAGTCATCTGTAGGTCTTTGTCCCAGGCTAAGCGCGCGTTGTCTGTCTGTGAAGGGTGTTTATTGTCTTGTAGTAGGGGGTAAATTGATGATATTAGATGTCATTGTGGTTCGGTATGGGAGTACAATGTTTCGAAAGGTGTGAGATTTCTGGTCCACATGTCTAAGGAGTCAGTAGAGGTGAAGAAGTGTCTTAGTTGTCTATATGACCAAAAGGGGAAATCTTTCGTCTGGGAGTTTGATTTCGTGAGATCGTATTTGGCCTCTGTTGTAGAAGTGTTGTGCCAAAACTTCCTCATGGGGCCATTCCCGTAACAGGAAGATGTTCGTGTCGCCCGGGGGGAAGTCTGGGTTACCTCTTAATGAGGTCAATGGTCCTGGTCTTGAGGATATGCTATAACGTGTCAATATTTTGTGTGGCCACCATTATTCTCCAGCACTGCCTTAACTCTCTTGGACATGGAGTTCACCAGAGCTTCACAGGTTGCCACTGGAGTCCTCTTCCACTCCTTCATGACGACATCACAGAGCTAGTGGATGTTAGAAACCTTGCCCTCCTCCACCATCCGTTTAAGGATGCCCCACAGATGCTCAATAGGGTTTAGGTCTGGAGACATGCATGGCCAGTCCATCACCTTTACCCTCAGCTTCTTTAGCAAGGCAGTGGTAATCTTGGAGGTGTGTTTGGGGTCGTTATGTTGGAATACTGCCCCGTGGCCCAGTGTCCGAAGGGAAGGGATCATACTCTGCTTCAGTATGTCACAGTACATGTTGGCATTCATGGTTCCCTCAATGAACTGTAGCTCCCCAGTGCCGGCAGCACTCTTGCAGCCCCAGACCATGACTCTCCCACCACCATGCTTGACTGTAGGCAAGATACACTTGTCTTTGTACTCCTCACCTGTTTGCCGCCACACACGCATGACACCATCTGAACCAAATCATTTTATCTTGGTCTCATCAGACCACAGGACATGGTTCCAGTAATCCAAGTCCTTAGTCTGCTTGACTTCAGCAAACTGTTTGCAGGCTTTTTTGTTCATCATCTTTAGAAGAGGCTTCCTACTGGGATGGCAGCCATGCAGACCAATTTGATGCAGTTTGCGGCATATGATCTGAGCACTGACAGGCTGACCCCCCACCCCTTCAACCTCTGCAGCAATGCTAGCAGCACTCATACGTCTATTTCCCAAAAACAACCTCTTGATATGATGCTGAGCATGTGCACTCAACGTCTTTGGTTGACCATGTCGTGGCCTGTTCTAGGTGGAACCTGTCCTGTTAAACCGCTGTATGGTCTTGGCCACCATGCTGCAGCTCAGTTTCAGGGTCTTCTTATAGCCTAGGCCATCTTTATGTAGAGCAACAATTATTTTTTTCAGTTCCTCAGAGAGTTTTTTGCCATGAGGTGCCATGTTGAACTTCCAGTGACCAGTATGAGATAACACCAAATAGAATGGTTCTGTGGGTTATTTCCAGCAATTGTAAAGGGTTATGGTTCATCTTAAAATTATGTCCGAGAGAATTTTTTGAAGGAATTGAAGGATTAGACTTTGGCTTACTGCTGGGCTTGACTTGAAAGCACTATGTTGCTCCGTTCTTCTGTTATCAGCCTGAAAACTCCTGACAAGTAGGGATGAGCCGAACACCCCCCCGTTCGGCTCGCACCAGAACCCGCGAACGGACCTAAAGTCCGTGCGAGCTTTAGAACCCTATTAGTTATAATGGATGCGAACGTTCGAAATTAAAAGTGCTCATTTTAAAGGCTAATATGCATGTTAATGTCATAAAAAAGTGTTTGGGGACCTGGGTCCTGCCCCAGGGGACATGTATCAATGCAAATTTTTTTTTTAAAAACGGCCGTTTTTTCAGGAGCAGTGATTTTAATAATGCTTAAATTGAAACAATAAAAGTGTAATATTCCTTTAAATTTCGTACCTGGGGGGTGTCTATAGTATGCCTGTAAAGGGGCGCATGTTTCCCGTGTTTAGAACTGTCTCTGCGCAAAGTGTCATTTTTGAAAGTAAAAAAGCTATTTAAAATCACTCGCGGCTAATGTTAATTCACGGCTCCCGTAACACAGAGAACAGTCATTCATTGAAACTCATTCATAAAAAAAAAGTCATTGATAAAAAATAAAAAAAATGAAAAAAATAAAGCGTAGGGGTCCCCCCAAATTCAATAACCAGGCCCTTCAGGTCTGGGATGGATATTAAGGGGGATCCCAGCCAAAAAAAAAAAAAAAAAAGGCGTAGGGTCCCCCTCAAAATCCATACCAGACCCTTGAGGTCTGGTATGGATTTTAAGGGGAACCCTAGCCAAAAAAAATGGCGTGGGGTCCCCCTCAAAATCCATACCAGACCCTTATCCGAGCACGCAACCTGGCAGGCCGCAGGAAAAGAGGGGGGGACGAGAGCGCCCCCCCCTCTCGCCTGAACCGTACCAGGCCACATGCCCTCAACATTGGGAGGATGCTTTGGGGGTCTAAGACCCCTAAAGCACCTTGTCCCCATGTTGATGAGGACAAGGGCCTCTTCCCCACAACCCTGGTCGGTGGTTGTGGGGGTCTGCGGGCGGGGGGCTTATCGGAATCTGGAAGCCCCCTTTAACAAGGGGACCCCCAGATCCCGCCCCCCCCCCCCCCCCCCTGTGTGAAATGGTAAGGGGGTACAAAAGTACCCCTACCATTTCACCAAAAAAGTGGCAAAAATGGTAAAAATGACAGGAGACAGTCTTTGACAATTCCTTTATTAAAATCTTCTTTCTTCTTTCTTCATCCTTCGGATTCTTCATCTTCTCCTTCCTTCATCTTCTTCCATCTTCTTCTTCCATTTTCTTCTTCCTCCGATCCGCTTCTTCTTGCGCTGGTCTTCTCGTCCTTCTCGTCCGGCATCTTCTTCCGTCGGCGTCAGCGTCGGTGTCGGTGTCGGTGTCTTCTTGGGCCGCTCCGCGCAATGGGAGGCTCCCGCTGTGTGAGGCTCCGCTCCATCTGACAGGTCTTTTAAAACGGAGGGCACCTGGTGACCCCGCCCCCTCTGACGTCATGGGGAAAGCCATCATGGAATTCCCCATGACGTCCCTGTGCGTCAGAGGGGGCGGGGTCACCAGGTGCCCTCCATTATAAAAGACCTGTCAGACGGAGCGGAGCCTCACACAGCGGGAGCCTCCCATTGCGCGGAGCGGCCCAAGAAGAGACAGAGACACCGACACCGACGCCGACGCCGACGGAAGAAGATGCCGGACGAGAAGGACGAGAAGACCAGCGCAAGAAGAAGCGGATCGGAGGAAGAAGAAAATGGAAGAAGAAGATGGAAGAAGATGAAGGAAGGAGAAGATGAAGAAACCGAAGGATGAAGAAAGAAGAAAGAAGATTTTAATAAAGGAATTGTCAAAGACTGTCTCCTGTCATTTTTACCATTTTTGCCACTTTTTTGGTGAAATGGTAGGGGTACTTTTGTACCCCCTTACCATTTCACACAGGGGGGGGCCGGGATCTGGGGGTCCCCTTGTTAAAGGGGGCTTCCAGATTCCGATAAGCCCCCCGCCCGCAGACCCCCACAACCACCGGCCAGGGTTGTGGGGAAGAGGCCCTTGTCCTCATCAACATGGGGACAAGGTGCTTTAGGGGTCTTAGACCCCCAAAGCATCCTCCCAATGTTGAGGGCATGTGGCCTGGTACGGTTCAGGCGAGAGGGGGGCCGCTCTCGTCCCCCCCTCTTTTCCTGCGGCCTGCCAGGTTGCGTGCTCGGATAAGGGTCTGGTATGGATTTTGAGGGGGACCCCACGCCATTTTTTTTGGCTAGGGTTCCCCTTAAAATCCATACCAGACCTCAAGGGTCTGGTATGGATTTTGAGGGGGACCCTACGCCATTTTTTTTTTTTTTTTTTTTGGCTGGGATCCCCCTTAATATCCATCCCAGACCTGAAGGGCCTGGTTATTGAATTTGGGGGGACCCCTACGCTTTTTTTTTTGTTTTTTATTAATGAATGACAGCTCTCTGTGTTACAGGAGCCATCAATTCATTAGCCGCAAGTGATTTAAATAGCTTTCTTCCTGCAAAAATGACACTTTTTTGCAGGGAAAGTTCTAAGCACAGGAAACCTGCCCCCCTTCACAGGCCACCTATAGACACCCCCCAGATGTGATACTGCAATGCTGTTCTAACAGCATGCACACACATATCCCCAGAAATAAAGCACATATTGTTGTCAGCAGTCAGCAGCACACTGACACGCTGACACTGTCTGAAACATAATATGCGAGGCCGCCGGCGCGGCGGCCTCTTATACCGTGGGGCGTGTACTAAAGCCCCTGAGCTATAATTGGCTACAGGCATCCTGCCTGTAGCCAATTATGGCTCTCCTCGCTGCCGGCGCTGTGATTGGCCAAGCATGCGGGGTCACAGTGCATGCTTGGCCAATCATCAGCCAGCATTGCACTGCGCGGGCCGCAATGCATTGCGGGGCCGCTCGCATCACACGAATTTGATGCGAGCGGCCCCAATAGTTCTGGGCTCGCCGAGCGAGCGAACACCCGGTGCTCGATTCGAACATGGGTTCGAATCGAACACCGGGCTCATCCTTACTGACAAGTTCTCCGTCACATATGATAAAAGCAGCTTGAGGTTGGTGTTAGGGAGGATGCTATTAATAGATTAGCAGCGCCTTGAACCATTCAATGATCAGCTCTGAAAGTCTCTAACTATGAGGAGAGGTGGTGTGTGCCTTTCCTCCAATCAGCTGTCTTGGCTGTATGCCGAGACTTCACTGCAGTGTTGAACAGGAAGAAAAAAATCTCCTAACACGATCTGAACTTTCTAAACAGTATATAAAGCTGAAGATAGCAGCTATACATGTACAACTTATGTAGGGATATTTTTTTAATCTCTGTGTATCATCTGAGGCTGTTCACTTCACTGGTTATATGAAAGGATTTACATCCACTTTTGAGGAAGACAGAGGAAAGCATGGTCCTATGGTTCATGGTCTGTTGAATGTTTACAAACAGTCCCATTCGTTTTTAGAAAATTATTACGAATCTAATAGTGAAAACCTTAGTAATTTAACATATAGCCAACTGAAGTAATTGTGTAATTTACAGCACAGACATCCAGGTTTTGGCTATGGCATTCTCCCTGTCTTTGTCCACCTGCAAGGTAATTGATGTGGTCAGTCACCTGTTATAAGCAAGGCAAATGCTCAGTCCCATGCTTGTGATAGAGAGTGATACGTGTGTTGTTTTTGATCAATCTCCTTGTCTGTCTGCCCTGCTAGATTGGATTTCCCTGTGTATGACTTTGGACCGGATTTTGGACTATTCCCTGAACTCAGCCTGCCTTTTACCTGGACTGTCATAGAACCACGTTATCTGTCTGCTAACCGCAAATATCAGTTTGCTTTGCTCAGTTCGCACCGGCTGATTACCGCCACACTAGTTGCTCCAATGCTACAAACAGGGATCACTCTTCAGAGAGCTTTTGAAAGGCAGTATGGAGCATTGTATAGCCTCAACAGCTTGCTTAAATGGTTCATGATCAGCAGGTGTACAGGGGTATAATTCCTGCCACAGCTGGGAGCCAAAGCATGGCAACAGCGGAATGTGTACACCCCCTAGCCACTGCCACAGCCAACAGTGTTCCTATTCACCACCACATTGGTGTGCAGTGTTGCCTCTGCCTGCCACCTATACTTACCCTGTCCTTTGCCTGTTTGCTGACCAATCTGCACATTCTGTTGACTATGTTCCTGTAAGACACCAGTCCCAGTCAACCCCTGAGGACAACTGCACTCTTATGCCCCATACACACGGTCGGACATTCTGACCACAAAATCCGTCATATTTTTTCCAACGGATTTTGTCCGAAACTGGTGTTACACACACATGGTCAGACAAAGTTGTCAGAAAATCCGATCGTTCCAAATGAGGTGACGTGCAAAACATACGACGGGACTACGTAGAGGCTAGTAGCCAATAGCTTTGGTCTCGTTAGTTGATCTGAGCATGCGTGGCACTTTTTCCGTCGGAATTCTCTACAAACGATCGGAAAAAGTCAGATCGGATTTTTTTGTCGAACATTTTAGATCCTGCTTTCAATTTTCTTCCGTCTGAATTTCCGATGGAAAACGTCAGATGGAGCCCACACCGTGTGTATGGGGCTAAGAATATAAATACCGCTCTGAGTCTGGAGGCAAAGTGATGTCCACCCTGACAACAACAGAGAGGAAAAAGGGAAGTCTGAATGGCCGCACTTCAGCAAAAACTTCTTTATTAGGCTTTTCAGCAAAACAGCAACAGTAGCTTACGCGTTTCACGCCTCAAAGGCGCTTAGTCATAGCGACGTGTGTACGGGGCGTTATGAGATGTCACTACTTTGGATTTTATCTTTTGCCTAATAAAGAAGTTTTTGCTGAAGTGCGGCCATCCAGACTTCCCTTTTTCCTCTCTCGTGTGTATGGGGCGTTAGAATTACAGAGACTCTTTTGGTCTTTATTTTTCCATCCTCTTGTACTTCATGGTCAGTGAACATGGCATACCTGGGGGCAGCCATGTACCAGTAGGTTAGGCTTGCTTGGCTTATAGGAATGGGGACTGCTATAGGTGAGGCTACACTAAGTTATATTCCCTGACCACTTGTATAGAGGCAACCTTTACAGTACATTGTTTTCTATACAGTGTTGGTTGATTTTTGTGGTACACAAGATACAAACATTGGAAAAGTCTCACACATTTGGCATTACCAAACTCAGGAGGAGTAGCCAAATGTGTTTTGGGTCGAAATTCTAAGTACCATATATACTCGAGTATAATCCAACCCGAGTACAAGCAGCGAATTAGACCACAAAAAACTGGGAAAACGTATTGACTCGAGAATAAGCCTAGGGTGAGAAATGAGCAGCTACTGTAAGTGGAAAAGAGGGTCAACAATGCCCATTTGCATGCCTCACTGTGCCCATTTGCAGCCAAAGGTCCCCTGAACTTCAAACTCGGTAGTTAAGGGTTCCTAGATGCCCCCTAGCTGCAGCCAAAATTTGGGGTCTCCAGAAATGACATTGCTGCAGATGGACACAGTTGACCGAATTTGGGGCCCGTAACTCTGGGCCACTTGGTGCTATGAACCCCATCTGTTGTAGTGCTAGTTCCACTGGGTTTGCACACCAAATTTGGGGTTCCTAGCACCAAGTGGCCCAGAGATACGGGGCCCCAAATTTGTCATTCTCTGCTGCAGAAAAGTGCTTGACTCGAGTATAAGCAGAGGGGGGGCACTTTCAGCACAAAAAAATGTGCTGAAAAACTCGGCTTATACTCGAGTATATACGGTATGTCCATGCTGTGTGTGAGAAATATCTTATTAAATTGACAACTTTGTGTCAAAAAATTATTTTGATATTCTTTCTGCATTTTCCAAAAATGCAGAAACTTTTGGCAAAAGAATGAAGTCTTCAAAAGACGCAAAAAAATATCTTGGCGGGTCTACTCTGCAAACTGTGGTCATTTTGTGGGTGTTTATACTGTCCTGGTGCTGCGAGGCCTCTAAAATGATGATAGGTAGTCAGGAAATTAGATGTGTAATTTATGCTCCTAGAAAACCTGAAGGTGTTCCATGGATTTTGGACCCCTTTATGCGTTTAGGCTGTGAAAAAGTGCGGTATCCACATACTCAGGAGGTGTAGCAGAATGTGTTTTGCGTTGTAATTGTAAGTATATCTATGCTGTGTGTGAGAAATAACTTTAATTACATTTCTGATTTGCGTTGTTTTTACCAAATGTAACAAATTACCAATGTAGCAGAATACATTTTAGCCTAAATTTATGATTTTTTTTTTTATAATATTATATAACCAAAATGAAAACGGTTTCTTTTCAAAGTTTTTAGCCTTTTTACCTTTATATAGGAAAAAAAAAAAAAACACTCGTAAATATATATCACCAAAAGACAGCTCTAGCTATCAAAAAAAATAAAAAAATTATGTAAAATTAATTTGGGTACAGTGTTGCATGACTGAGTGATTGTCATTCAAAGTGTGACAGTGCTGAAATCTGAATATAGCCTGGGCAGGAAGAGGGTGAAACAGTCCAGTTTGGGTTAAACACAGCTTTTTGTGGTTTGCTTAGTCTTTTGAACATAAAACAAAGATAAAGGCAAATATACAAATTAGTATTCCCATGAATAGGAAGTAAGAACACTATCTTTAGTACACATTGATCCTCTTACAAATAGCAGACTAAAATGGTAGTTATATTGTACTGGAAATATATCAGCATTATGAAATTTGCATCATTTGATCCACTGAGCCATGCATGATGCATGATGCATGAACTTCTGTATATAGATACTGTTTCTATGTTTTTCCTAACATGTAAATACTTGTCTGTATATTTGCTTACTTCCTCCTGCTTCACACTTGACTACACATGTATACACAAGAGTTAACTGACTTGACATGCTTTCTTGTTAACTTCCTAATTATTTGACTTGGCACATGTTGATTTACCCTCTTCCCCTTATCACCTGCTAGTCACTGAATAATGATGGCAGTAAGTAATGAGGGTCTAATTGATCACATAAGAATTATCCAAACCCAGTGGTACAGTATTGGTATATATATATATATATATATATATATATATATATATATATATATATATATATATATATA
The DNA here is from genome assembly GCA_028564925.1 of Lithobates sylvaticus. NCBI lineage: Eukaryota > Metazoa > Chordata > Amphibia > Anura > Ranidae > Lithobates > Lithobates sylvaticus. The sequence goes on from CM053026.1 coordinate 295,672,847, forward strand.
TATATATATATATATATATATCATTCATATATATATATATATATATATATATATATATATATATATATATATATATATATATATATATATATTTTATTTTTTTGTTTGTTAGTTTTTTTGGGTGCTTTGGACATTTTCCTCTTGAAGATGGAAAAAGCTTAATCGATTCAGATGAAAAAGCTTTATGCTTACTGCTTCTCCAAACAAATTCCAGAGCTACTGAATAGAATTCTCATCCATCTAGTCTGAAACTAGCTGCCTGTGAAAAGTTTTATGCTAGATAGATGTATTTGCACAAGGGGGGTAGTCATTTCATCTCATGTTAAATAAATCACTCTGTTTGGCAAATATTGACTCAAGCTGTTATACCTTTATGTCTTTCTGAAACTCACTCCGCTCAAGAGCTCAGCAAGCAAACAAGGATAGGTGAAGGAAGTTAGTGTGGTGACTTTAGCCAGTGTTTATTTTGTGCGTGCTCTGAGCACATCCTAATGACCTTGTAAGCCTATGCTTGCAATGATAAGAAAGTATTATTATGCTGAAACTTTCCACTTCAGTGATTTATTTTAATTGAGGATTTTAATTATGTATCAACCTATGAAATTCCTGGAAGATGTTCTATCACTTTCTGTGGAAATGAAAACTCTATGGGCTAATAGGTTTGGTTGAAGAGAAAATGGTAAAAACAAAGACTGTGATCTGTAGAAGTGTTCATTTAATGTATATTTTAACATTTACAGCAAATCTTTTTTTTTTTTTCTTATTGAAGGTCATTTTAAACTTTAATTTCCTTCTCACTTTAAAAATAACATTACTTTGAAAATATTACTGTTGTCTATTGTAGTAACTAACTGAATTCATGAAAATTATGACATAATGGGGAGCACCAGAAACATATTGAACATATCTATCCAGGTTTATTATCAAGACAATGCAAACAATAAGGCGAATTTCCCAAATACAGTATCCTATATTTTATGGAGGAGAGAAGAAAGAGAGAGAGACTCTGTGGGGAAATTGTCTACCCTGTAAAAAATATCATCATTGACCATATTTTGATTATTACGGGATGCACCAATACCACTTTTTTTACAACGAGTACGAGTACCGATACTTTATTTAGTACATGCCAATACCAATTACTGATACCTACCACTACTGTTTTGTTTACACTTCATCTGTCAGCAATGGTAAAAAGCATTGAAAAGTTATTTACGAATTAAATAATTTTTTTTTTTTTAATTTTGCACTTTTTTCAATTTGAAACATGTAAAATATATCTTAAAGGTGTAAAAATATTATTGAACAAAGCAAACAAAAAAGTTTAAATTATCAAGGCAACTTTCACACTGAGACGGGCGGGCCCTGGCGGTAAAGCGGCGCTATTTTTAGCAGCAATTTACCGTAGTTTTAGCAGCGCTATTTGGCCGCTAGCAGGGCGGCTTTAACCCCCGCTAGCAGCCAAAAAAGGGTTAAAACCGCCCGCAAAGTGCCGCTGGGAAGATGCGGCTTGCAGGACTTTTTTGACCGTCCTGCAAGCGCACCGCTCCAGTGTAGACACAGGAGAGGCGCTTTACAGGCGCTATACAGGCACTATTTTTAGCACTGTAGTGCCTGTAAAGAGCCTCAGTGTGAAAGTAGCCTAAGGCCCCTTTCACACTGGGGCGGGAGCCGCGGTGACGGTAATATAAAGCTGCTTTACCGTCGCTTTAGCCGCGGTACTCGGCCGCTCGCGGTGCAGTTTTACCCCCCGCGAGCGGCCAAAAAGGGTTAAAATCGCCCGCAGAGCGCCGATGTAGCGGCGCTTTGCGCCGGTATTGCCGCGGATTTACCGCGGTGTCCCATTCAAATCAATGGGAAGGAGCGGTATAGGAGCAGTGAACACACCGCTCCTATACCGCTCCAAAGATGCTGCTAGCAGGACTTTTTTTACCGTCCTGCTAGCGCACCGCTCCAGTGTGAAAGCCCGCCGGCTTTCACACTGGAGTGAATGGGGCCGGATTTTTTCAGGCGTTGTACAGGCGCTATTTTTAGCGCTGTACCGCCTGAAAAACGCCCCAGTGTGAAAGGGGCCTTATAGTTTAAAAAATAGAAGTGAACAAAAAAAATTAGCAGGACAATAATAATTAAATGGAGAAGGAGAATAAGGAGTTAATTAAGGCTGATTAGAGCAAATAAAGGGTTAATAAGGGGTTAAAACTTTAAGTTTTTTTTTTTTACTTGACAGGTTACTTTAAACTGACTTCATCTGCAAAGGGAAGTTCATCCATTTATCTGTAGATGATGAAACAGATACAGAAAGAAACAATGCTTCTTTTTATCTCTCTGTTTCAGGCTGAGCAATGCTGTTGATAAACATTGCCCGACTGCTTTTTTTTTATTTTGACTGCTCCATTTGCCGGCTCAGGATACCCTTCAACCTTTTTAACCATAAAGTGAGAAGTGAGGTAGGAAGTAGCCACTCTATCTCTTGGGATTCGTGCACTGAATTAAACCCGCTGGGGACTGTTTTAGATATTAAAGGAACCTGGAGTGTAAGTATTAGTAAAATGGACAACATTAATCAATTTTTGTATGTGGTGTTTTATATTAACTGCTAAAGAGTCACATACATAAGTCCCATCCAGGCAAACCTGTCCTTAATTTATCCACTGCTATATGTGTTCCAACTTGGAGACTCTAGCCACTTCAAGACCACCCACAGTACATTTATGTCATTACTTTGACGTTAAATACTGTTGTTATGGCAGCAGCTAGTTTTTTTGTACTGCGGGCAATTCTGTGTCTAATAAAAGTGGTTTCAGCAGCAGATTCGCCATGGGATCACTTTTATAGGCGGCGGGATAGGTGCACCCCCCCTCCCGCCACTTCCCGGTCATCTCTGGATTTACCGTACCTGTCAGTTAGCCCAGAGTAGATCCGATCTGATCTGTGGCTGGGCAGGAAGCCAAGTGAGGGCAAGATAGCCTTTGGAGGACCGAAGCAACGTTAGACGTCACGTCCGCCTTCCGGCCTTAAAGGGATCATTTTTTTTCCCCTTTTAAAGGCAAGCTTACTTTTTTTTTGCTTTTAAAAGTAAATATGAGATCTGAGGTCTTCTTGACCTCAGATCTCTCAATAAAGAGGCCCTGTCATGCCTATTTTTATTACAAGGGATCTTTACATTCCTTGTAATAGGAATAAAAATAAAAAAAATTTTTTTTAATTTTAAATAAAAGTAAAATAAATAAGAAAAAAAAAATGTAAACAGTGTTCAAACCACAGATATGAGGTATTGCTGTGATCATTAGAGTGCGAGCAATAATTCTAGCACTAGTCCTCCTCTGTAACTCTAAATAGGTAACCTGTTAATCATTTTAAAGCGTCGCCTATGGAGATTTTTATTAAGTGTCGTAGTTTGTCACCATTCCTCGAGTGCGCGCAATTTTAAAGCAGAACATGTTAGGTATCTATTTAATTAGCGTAAAACGTAATTTTTCACATTATACAAAAAAATGTTATTCAAAAAAAAGGTGCGCAAATACGATGTGACATAAAATATTGCAACAATTGCCATTTTATTCTCTAGGGTCTTTGCTAAAAAAATATATATAATGTTTGGAGGTTAATTTTATAGCAAAAAATACCGATTTAAACATGTTAGAAAAAAGTTCCAGAAAAAGCCTGGTCTTAAAATGGCTAGTTAGGACCGCAGTATACAGAGGAGACTTGGCAAAGCATTGCTGCTTTCACATATATTTACAAATATATGCAACTAAACCCTCTGTTTTTAATGTCAATTGTTAGTAGGGGTCAGGTTTTTCGGGGTTTTATTTTGAAGGCTAACTGGTAAGTGTGCAGGGAAATGTTTTGTTTGTTTGTGATGTGCATTGCCCCTCCATGTGCGCCTTGCTGCAAAGGCTAGGTAACATTGAGGTGGTTGCCATTTTTTGTATAGCTTATGTGCTGGATTTGGCATGAGGACACGTTGGATGCCTTCAGCTGCTCTTGCTGAGCATGCAATGTGTCCCTGTGCCTTTAAGGAGGAGTGGGCTCCCTCCAGGCAAACCTGCCCTTAATTTACCCACTGCTATATGTGCTTCAGCTTGGAGACTCCCAAATATAGAGTTAGAACTACAGTATACAGAAGAGCCTTTTTGAGGCACTGCGGCTTTCATATACATATATTTGTAAAGGTGTGCAACTAAGCCCTCTGTCTTTAATGTGAATTATTAGGTTATTTTTATTTATTTTTTACAGGCTAGCTGGTAAGTGTGCTGGAAAATTATTTGTTTTCTTTGTGATAAGCATTGCCCCTCCATGTGCACCTTGCTGCAAAGGCTAGTTATAAATTGGGATGGTTGCCGTTTTTCTGTATGGTTAGGTCACATGTTTTACACTGATATGTAAGTTATAAAAACAGGTTCAGGACTCTTCAAAGGCAAACATTGTATTTTCATTGTAAAATCATCTCAATGTAAACATCTTAATGTTGGCAAATTTTATTGTCAAATAAAGTGCACTTTTGCACTTTCAAGTGCAAAAGTGCACTTGAAAGTGCACTTGTAGTGCAAAATGGAGTTGCCTTTAGTAAATAACCCCCATTTCAGTGTAAACACCAACTTAGTCCAAAAAAGGATATTGAGCATTGAAAGAAGAAGACACACATTGTTGAGTAGAAAACGTTTTACTCTGTGCACATTTACATGTGCGTTAGAAAAGGGTTTTTTGCAAAAAACGAAATATTTTAGTAATAACATTTTTGTTTTTGACAGTACAAATAGCCTTTTTTGTGTTAAAACAGGCATGTTTAAAACCATAAAACAATATACAACCCAGGAACTTACAAAATTCAACTTTGACAAAGTGAAAGCAATATCAGACATGAGTATGTCCAAATTGTGTTGATATTGCCTTCATCAGATGGGGTGATGTCCCCCTGTAAAAGCCACATTTTGAAGATGCACACAAATTGAGAGTCAAAATGGGGATTTCCCTCCTGATCCCATGCCTAATGTCAACATGTGCTAGCTCCCATCATGGGGAATCAATGGATGTGCAACCCCTTCCTCTGATCTACTTTAGTTGCAAAGAAGGGGTTGCACCCCCAAAACATATACCTTGATATCCTGTGATGGCAGATAGCACACTGTGTGCATCTTCAAAATTTGACTTTCTAAAAATATTTAAAATGCGTGTAAATAATAAAAATACAAACAAAATAGAAGAATTTTGGGGTGTTTTAGATTCTGCCTAAAACATCAGTGATGTTTTTGAGTCTTTTTTCCACATCATTGATGTCTTCCTTGATCTTCTGTAAATCACGATTGCACACCATGATCTCCCCGATGAGGACGTGCCATTATGTATTATAAATATGCAGGCATCCATCTATTACCTGAAGCTCTGGTCTCAGACACTCACCTGTTGTGGTCACTATTTCACCCACTTCATAAACCTCTCCTTCCTCCACATCTTCTGGTTATGGTGTGGGGATTGCCTTTTCTTTAGGAGGTAGGGGGTCCCTGGTGTCCTCAGATGTCCCAAGTCTTTTCTCCCCTATGTGAATAAAAAAAGGAATACTTAGCACACAGATATTTGAGGCGAGAAATAGTAATATGAAACATTGCTTGGAAGTGTCGTACAATTGTCTTTTTTTGGAAGAGTTCCAAGCTGAAGACATATATTTTTTTTCCCTTTATAAAGCTGGAATACTTACCTTTTTTGTTCAATTTTCACACATGGAGACACCCCTAGTATCCACTGGAGCACCTGTGTGGGACACCCTAAAAAGGGTGTTCTGGTGTCCCACACTAGTGCTCCTGCGTCCAGATGTGTAAACAGCTGCTTAGTGTCCTCTCCTTACACTGAATCAAATTTGCATTTCATTCTAGTTACAGATCCATCTAGACAACAATGTACTAAACTTATTTGAATACAAATAAGCATGACCAAATGTAGTTAACCTGCATCTTCCAAAAACATTGTATTAGTTGCCATTTTAAACTGTACAACATTAAAGAAAAGCACATTGAGCAGCATGCAAGTAATAATAATAATAAGAACACACGATAAATACTTATTTTGAAGAACTCTCTTGATCTTTCTGTACTGATCATGCTCCCTCAATTTCAGGTCTGAACAGCATTTCCTCAATTGATTATTAGATCGTCGTACCCCAAAATTCCTGTGCAGACTTCTCACAACATTAGTCATGATCTTGGTCTTTCTCACATTTGGGTTTGGGTAAGGTCGATGCTTCCCATTATAGTCGGCCCTCTTCAAGATGTTCACCATCTCCACCATCTCTATAAAGGACATATTTGAGGCCTTAAATCTCCTCCGGGATTGGGACGTTTGTGGCTCCGGCCTATCGTCGTTGCTGCTGCTGTCTGCATGCACTTGCTCTGTCTCCACCATGTGCTCCCCCACTGCGCCAAAAGACAAGGGGCAGGAAATAGACTAGAAAGAACGTCAGGGGCGGGCGGAGTTTCACTCATGCACAGTGTATATAAAGTGTAACACGCGTTCGTCGTACGTACGATCTGTGAGCAGAGGAAGGAGTAGCGGAAGAGACGAACGTTATAGCAAAGGTACAATTTGAACTTGGTGCATCAGTGGCCTATAGATTCTGCTTCTAGATTGAGGCCTATATTGGGACAAGATTAAAAGAGTTTAGCCTGACATTAGGGTCTGTCTTGTGTTGTGTCTTGCAGAGAAAATGACTCCATTCAATGATAGGGCATTTCTAGCAATATTCATTGACATGTTCAGGGAGCTGCCCTGTCTGTGGCAGGTGAACCACCTGTTTTTTAATAAGCTAAGAAAGAGTAAGGCAGCGCTCGAGAAACTGCTTGAATTTGTGAAGCCGATGATCCCTACGGCAGACATCACCTATTTGAAGGCCAAAATTGGTGGCATGAGGAGTACTTATCGTAGGGAGCAAGAATCCCCAGAGATCAGGAGCAGCAGATGACCTTTTATGTACCCAGGCTGTGGTACTATGACAGACTGCATTTTCTGTCAGACCAGAGTGAACTCAGGCCAGCACTCTCCACTCTTCCTTTAAGGCTTCCTTCCACCTCAGCTGAGGCTTCCGATGTCCAACCTGGGCCTTCCACCCAGGAAGATGTGGAGGAGCCCAGTTTGAGTCAGGTAGAGCATTGTTCCAAATACTTCTTGTCGTAAAATGAATGATGTTAACTAGATGTTATTATTGATCCCTAATTGCTGATTTAACAAAGTGGTTTACATATCAATAGACAGTAGTGGCCAAAAAGGATTGGGACAAGAATGAAAAATGCTGGGCTCAGAATTATAGTCTTTTATACTTGTTAACATTCAATTTGCAACAGTCATGAGCTCAAAATTGTGTGTGATTGATGAACAGAAAACTAAAACTATGTCCCTTTTTCTTACACAGGAAAGCCTCAGCCAGGAGGTGGCGGGGGTAAGTGGCAGCCAGGAGGTTGACCATTGTCCTCCTCCCCCTCTTCCACAACTCCAACACCAGAGCCACAGCCTGGAAGGAAGCGTCTGAGGAAGACAACAGTATTATGGCCTGGGTGCAGTCTGGTCTTGGAAAAGATGCAGGCTGTTGTATGACCACAGCCTAGGGACATATATGTCATCTGCTGCTGTTCCTGATCTCTTGGACTCCTGGACTGGATTGTGCTCACTATTATATGGACTCCTCAGGCCACCAATTGTGCCTGTAAAATAGTTTTGATGTGTGCCCTGTGGTACAAAGGCTTTGCAAATTTCACCAGTTTATCCAGCGTTGCCTTCCTCTTTATTTTGTTAGGACCTGTGATCCTGTTACCCTTACCTTTGCCTTACAGCCTGATCCATCCATCCCCTCCTTTTCCTGTTTGTTCCTTGTCCCCATCTGCTGACCTCACGTTGACGACCCTGGCCTGGCTACGTTTATGATTCCAGTATTCCCCATTGTATGTATATATCTGTCTGTTTATTAATATTATTTGTGGGTCTCTGTTTGTGGTTGGTTGGTTGCATACTGTATTATATTGGAGGTGGTTGTCTTTATATCATTCACTTAATAAATCACTATATTTCACTTATATATGTTTGGGTTTCCTCTATTGTGGTCCACGCAGTTCTGGTCTCACCTGATACGTGACAGCTAGGGATGAGCCGAACACCCCCGGGTTCGGTTCGCACCAGAACCTTCGAACGGACCGAAAGTTCGCGCAAATTTTCGAACCCTATACGTTATAATGGACGCGAACGTTCGAAATCAATAGTGCTAATTACAACGGCCAATATGCATGTTAATGTCATAAAACAGGTTTGGGGACCCGGGTCCTGCCCCAGGGGACATATATCTATGCAAAAAGAACTTTTAAAAACTAACGTTTTTTCGGGAGCAGTCATTTTAATGATGCATAAAGTGAAAAAAAAAAAGTGAAATTTTCCTTTAAATATGGTACCTGGGGGGTGTCAAAAGTATGCCTGTGAAGTGGCATGTGTTTCCCGTGTTTAGAACTGTCCTTGCACAAAATGACATTTGTAAAGGAAAAAAAGAAGCCATTTAAAACCACTTGCGGCTTTAGGTTTGTTCTTAAGTAGAATCTGAACAGGTACATTATGAAGTGTAGCTCCATCCCAAAAAAATCTATTTTTAAGCTTTTTGGAGAACATAGGGAGGGGTTATCACCCCTGTAACATTTGCTGTCTTTGCACATCTGTTCAGAACATGTCACCTCACTTTCCGTCCCAATGACAAATGTTTTTGGAAAAGTGGGGTTTTAATTGAAACAAGGATTGGTGATAAGTATCAGTAGAGAGGAGATACCTTTTTCCCAAATTAAATCTAACAGGATAGAATTTCCCTTCCTAGGGGTAGATTTCCTCTCACTTCCTGTTTTCTCTTTCCATTTGCAAGTAGGAGTCGTTTGTAAGTTGGATGTTTGAAAGTAGGGGCCTGGCGTATATACTCTGCAGACATTTGCCCTATTAGATGTTGGTGTAGCCACAAGACTGGTGGGCACAGGAATGGGCCCTGCTGTGAGTTAACAGATCAAGATTTGTAATTGCATGCACCTGTTGAACAGGGCAGAAAAATTGGGGGTGGTGGTGGTGGTGGACGGTGTTGCCACAAGACTGTAAGCTCTCACAGTTACTCTTGGTGGGCGCAGGAATGGGCCCTGCTGTGAGTTATTAGATCAAGATTTGTAATTGCAAGCACCTGATGAACAGGGCAGAAAAATTGGGCCTTTGGCGGTGGTGGTGGACGGTGTTGCCACAAGACTGTAAGCTCTCACAGTTACTCTTGGTGGGCGCAGGAATGGGCCCTGCTGTGAGTTATTAGATCAAGATTTGTAATTGCAAGCACCTGATGAACAGGGCAGAAAAATTGGGCCTTTGGCGGTGGTGGTGGACGGTGTTGCCACAAGACTGTAAGCTCTCACAGTTACTCTTGGTGGGCGCAGGAATGGGCCCTGCTGTGAGTTATTAGATCAAGATTTGTAATTGCAAGCACCTGATGAACAGGGCAGAAAAATTGGGCCTTTGGCGGTGGTGGTGGACGGTGTTGCCACAAGACTGTAGGCCCTCATAGTTACTCTTGGTGGGCGCAGAAATGGGCCCTGCTGTGAACTATTAGATCAAGATTTGTAATTACCCGCCCCTGTTAAACAGGGGCTGAAAAATTGTGCCTTAGGCACTGGTGCTGGTGCCACAACACTGCAACCCCTCACAGATACTGTACTTGGAGCACAGCAGTCACACGTGTTGCGAAGCATTTTTTAAAAAAATTGTAAGTACCCGCCCCTGTTAAACAGGGGCTGAAAAATTGTGCCTTAGGCACTGGTGCTGGTGCTACAACACTGCAACCCCTCACAGATACTGTACTTGGAGCACAGCAGTCACACGTGTTGCGAAGCATTTTTTTATAAAAATTGTATGTACACGCCCCTGTTAAACAGGGGCTGAAAAATTGTGCCTTAGGCACTGGTGTGGTGGCATGGATCATTGAGGAGGAGGAGGAGGAGGAGGATAGTCAGTGAACATAAGAGGACAGTCACTCAGCATCAGCATAGGCAGTCTTGAAGGGATGTGACATTATAAATTATTCGGTTATATCCGCTTCAGGTGCCTGGTAGCTGGTGGTGATCCAAGACTGATTCATTTTGATGAAGGTCAGTCGATCAACCGAGGCGGTGGACAGGCGCACTCTATGATCGGTGACAAATCCTCCAGCAGCACTGAATGTGCGTTCGGAAAGAACGCTGGAGGCAGGACAGGCCAGTAGCTCAATTGCATACTGTGCAAGCTCTGGCCAGTGATCCATCCTCAGGACCCAGTAAGCCAGAGGATTTTCGGTGGGAAAGGTGTCCAAGTCTGACCTTGCCCCAAGGTATTCCTGCACCATGTATATCAGACGCTGGCGATGGTTGCTGGAACCGATCATACCTTGGGGCTGCGGACTAAAAAATTGTCTGAATGCATCGGTCAGACGTCCACCTTCCCCACCGCTCCTTCTGCTACTGACCGAAGCCTCAGCAACTCGTCGCCCAGGACCAGGAGTTTGTAACCTCCCAGTTTCTGGGAACGCGTTGCACAGACCTTTCTGCAAGGCCTCCCTGAGATGTCTCATCCTCTGCTCCCTATGCGACGGCAAGATAAGGTCCGCAACCTTACCCTTGTACCGCGGATCAAGGAGAGTGGCCAGCCAGTAATGGTCCCTCTCCTTGATCCGAAGAACACGAGGATCCTTCCGCAGGCTTTGCAGGATCAGGGAGGCCATGCAGCGTAGGTTAGCTGAGGCATTCGGTCCGGAGTCTTCTGGGTCACTGAGGATGACATGATCGCCAGCCACCTCCTCCCAGCCACGTACAAGTCCACTGGTTTGTTGGGACTGTACATCATCCCTAAAAGACTGCTGCTGCTGATGCTGAGTGCCAGGCTCCACCTCCATGCTCACACAATCCTCCTCCTCCTCCTCCTCCTCATCCTCTTCCTGTGTGATGGGTGGGACAGAAGGAACACTGTCCGGATAAAGGGGGCCTTGAGAGGCAAGGAAGTCCTCCTCTTCCTGCCTCTGTTCTGCCTCAAGTGCCCTGTCCATTATCCCACGCAGCGTATGCTCCAACAGGTGGACAAGGGGGACAGTGTCACTGATGCATGCACTGTCACTGCTCACCATCCTCGTGGCCTCCTCAAATGGTGAGAGGACAGTGCATGCATCCCTGATCATGCTCCACTGACGTGGGGAAAAAAAAAAAGCTCCCCTGACCCTGTCCTGGTGCCGTAGTCGCAAAGGTACTCATTGATGGCCCTCTGCTGCATGTGCAGTCGCTGCAGCATGGCCAACGTTGAGTTCCACCTGGTGGGCATGTCACATATTAGGCGGTTCTTGGGCAGGTTCAGCTCCTTTTGCAGCTCAGTCAGCCGAGCACTGGCATTATAAGATCGGCGGAAATGCACACAGACTTTCCTGGCCTGCCTCAGGACATCCTGTAATCCTGGGAACCTGCCCAAGAACCGCTGCACCACCAGGTTGAGGACGTGAGCCATGCAGGGCACATGGGTGAGCTGCCCCTGTCGCAGGGCGGAGAGGAGGTTGGTGCCATTGTCAGAAACGACCATTCCTGGCTTAAGCTGACGTGGCGTCAACCACCTCTCGGCCTGCCCCTGCAGAGCTGCCAGAACCTCTGGCCCAGTGTGGCTCCTGTCCCCCAAACACACCAGCGCAAGCACGGCATGGCATCTTTTTGCCTGCGTACTTGCGTAGCCCCTTGTACGCCTACGGAGCACCGCTGGTTCCAAGGACAGAGCACTTGTCAGGAACGGTGCTATTACCTGGATCGCCTGCTGGTGTCACTGTTTCCTTTGGCATCAAAGGGTGCAGTTCTGGTGGCCACCAGCAGGGGTCTCCCAGCCGATGGACATTGTCAGGAATGGTGTTATTACCTGGATCGCCTGGTGGTGTCACTACTTCCTTCAACATCAAAGGGTGCAGTTCTGGTGGCCACCAGCGGGGGTCTCCCAGCAGATGGACATGCCAGGAATCAGGCTACACCTGTTGTGGATTTGCTGGGTATATAAGCCTGTCCTTCACTGAGGTTCAGTGCTTCAGTATTCCTCTCTGTAGCCCTGTCTTGCCTGTCTGAAACCTGATCCTGGACCTGAAACCTGTACCTGTAACCTGACCCGTTATCTGCTTCCTGCCCTGTCCTGGATGTTGTCCCCCTTACCTGGTTCCTGAGACCCGTCCCCTGTCTCCTGCCTTGATGTTCCCTTGCTTCCTGTTTCCCCCTTGGTCTCTCCTCCCTGCCTTGTATATATATATGTTCCATTTCCTTGAAGTGTATAGTTAGTTAGTTAGATTAGGGCTTGGGGGTTTGCAGTGTTATTTGTGTTCTTGCTTGTTTGTGGTTGCTGTGTTTATGTGTGTCTTTATTATTAATAAATATATCTTTATCACTACCTTTTGGAGCCTGATTCCTTTAGTGCAGCCCATCGATCTGTTCACTTGTGTTGGATGCCTGTGTTTAGGCTCCATCCCTAACAGAATACTGAAGCCATACTAACAGATCGGCTGCACTTGGGAATTGGGTCTGGACACTTGCTTTTGTCAAGGAAGATGCAGCTGGAAGATATTTTGTATCTTTCACTCCTGGCATTGGAAGAAAGAGATCTTTGTTATCAGACTTTGGGTGGCTATACTAGGGAGCAACTACTGGAGTGCAACCGTATAGCCCATGCTTTTGTTGATCAGGGCCATTTTCTTTTTGAGGACGTGCAGCCCCTGATCCAGATTTGTGCCGAGCTGGCCCTGCCCTGTATTCCTGAGGGCCGTGATGATTTCACTCCCCCTTTTGATATGAATCAGGTTGTATCCCTAGTATGGCTTTTTGAAGATGATCCCGACGACTTTTTTGAGCACTACTCTGGCTGTTCCCCACAGGTGATTTCTGAATGCATTGTGTCTGCGCAGTCTTTTGTTAGACAGGGAAACTTGAATTCACAATTTGTACAACCCATACTTTCAGCATGGTCTGGCATGATGCAATTAGCCCCAGCCAAACAAACCACTTCTGCCATCAGACACCAGCCTACCCAAATGTATGTTTCCCCATCACCCATGCCAAACTCAGTTGCCACCCAGTATACATTGCTCCCAACCAAATATTCATATCCGGTCTCCTCTCCCTGTACCTATCCTGCATACAACTCCCCTACCTCTTCTCTGCCAAATCCCAACACTCCTTTCCTGTCTGCTGCACCCCCAACCTACAAAGCTTCAGCGACCAAGTCAAAGAAAAAACTAAAGTTCTTCCCGACCAAAACGATCCTGCCAGTAACCCAATCTGCCTCCACACCCACTAATCTGTCCCAGCCTGAAGCGCCAGAGTTCCAGCCGGAGGTGCCAGCAATCCAGCCTGAAGAGCCAGTACTAGCCTTCCAGCCTGATGTCCTGGTGCCAGCCCTCCAGCCTGATGTTCCAGCCTTCCAGCCTGATGTTCCAGCCTGATGTTCCAGCCCTCAAGCCTGATGTCCCAGCCTTCCAGTCTGATGTCCTGGTGCCGGCCTTCCAGCCTGATGTCTCAGCTTCCCAGTCTGATGTCCTGCTGCCAGTTTTCCAGTCTGATGACCCGCTGCCAGTTTTCCAGTCTGATGACCCGCTGCCAGGTTTCCAGTCTGATGACCCGCTGCCAGGTTTCCAGTCTGATGACCCGCTGCCAGTTTTCCAGTCTGATGAACCGCTGCCAGTTTTCCAGTCTGATGAACCGCTGCCAGTTTTCCAGTCTGATGACCCGCTGCCAGTTTTCCAGTCTGATGACCCGCTGCCAGTTTTCCAGTCTGATGACCCGCTGCCAGTTTTCCAGTCTGATGACCCGCTGCCAGTTTTCCAGTCTGATGACCCGCTGCCAGTTTTCCAATCTGATGACCCGCTGCCAGTTTTCCAGTCTGCTGACCCGCTGCCAGCCCTCCAGCTTGATGTGCCCGTGCCCGCTGCCCAGCTTGATGTGCCCGCTGCCCAGCTTGATGTGCCCGCTGCCCAGCTTGATGTGCCCGTGCCCGCTGCCAAGCCTGATGTGCCCGTGCCTGCTGCCAAGCCTGATGTGCCCGTGCCTGCTGCCCAGCCTGATGTGCCCGCGCCTGCTGCCCAGCCTGATGAGCCACTGTCTGCTGCCCAGCCTGAGGTGTTCCTGTCTGCTGCCCAGCCTGAGGTGTTCCTGTCTGCTGCCCAGCCCAAAGTGTTCCTGTCTGCTGCCCAGCCTGATGTGCCTGTTCCTGCTGCCCAGCTTGATGTGCCCGCTGCCCAGCTTGATGTGCCCGTGCCCGCTGCCAAGCCTGATGTGCCCGTGCCTGCTGCCAAGCCTGATGTGCCCGTGCCTGCTGCCCAGCCTGATGTGCCCGCGCCTGCTGCCCAGCCTGATGAGCCACTGTCTGCTGCCCAGCCTGAGGTGTTCCTGTCTGCTGCCCAGCCTGAGGTGTTCCTGTCTGCTGCCCAGCCTGAGGTGTTCCTGTCTGCTGCCCAGCCCAAAGTGTTCCTGTCTGCTGCCCAGCCTGATGTGCCTGTTCCTGCTGCCCAGCTTGATGTGCCTGTTCCTGCTGCCCAGCTTGATGTGCCTGTTCCTGCTGCCCAGCTTGATGTGCCTGTTCCTGCTGCCCAGCTTGATGTGCCTGTTCCTGCTGCCCAGCCTGATGTGCCTGTTCCTGCTGCCCAGCCTGATGTGCCTGTTCCTGCTGCCCAGCCTGATGTGCCTGTTCCCGCTGCCCAGCCAGAAGTGCCCATACATGCTGCCCAGCTTGATGTGCCTGTTCCTGCTGCCCAGCTTGATGTGCCTGTTCCTGCTGCCCAGCTTGATGTGCCTGTTCCTGCTGCCCAGCCTTATGTGCCTGTTCCCACTGCCCAGCCAAATGTGCCCATACCTGCTGCCCAGCTTGATGTGCCCGTTCCTGCTGCCCAGCTTGATGTGCCCGTTCCTGCTGCCCAGCTTGATGTGCCTGTTCCTGCTGCCCAGCTTGATGTGCCTGTTCCTGCTGCCCAGCTTGATGTGCCTGTTCCTGCTGCCCAGCCTGATGTGCCTGTTCCCGCTGCCCAGCCTAAAGTGCCCGTACCTGCTGCCCAGCTTGATGTGCCCGTTCCTGCTGCCCAGCCTAAAGTGCCCGTGCCTACTGCCCAGCTTGATGTGCCTGTTCCTGCTTCCCAGCCTGATGTGTTCCTGTCTGCTGCCCAGCCTGAGGTGTTCCTGTCTGCTGCCCAGCCTGAGGTGTTCCTGTCTGCTGCCCAGCCTGAGGTGTTCCTGTCTGCTGCCCAGCCTGATGAGTTCCTGTCTGCTGCCCAGCCTGATGAGTTCCTGTCTGCTGCCCAGCCTGATGAGTTCCTGTCTGCTGCCCAGCCTGATGAGTTCCTGTCTGCTGCCCAGCCTGATGAGTTCCTGTCTGCTGCCCAGCCTGATGAGTTCCTGCCCGCTGCCCAGCCTGATGAGTTCCTGCCCGCTGCCCAGCCTGATGAGTTCCTGCCCGCTGCCCAGCCTGATGAGTTCCTGTCCGCTGCCCAGCCTGATGAGTTCCTGTCCGCTGCCCAGCCTGATGAGTTCCTGTCCGCTGCCCAGCCTGATGAGTTCCTGTCCGCTGCCCAGCCTGATGAGTTCCTGTCCGCTGCCCAGCCTGATGAGTTCCTGTCCGCTGCCCAGCCTGATGAGTTCCTGTCCGCTGCCCAGCCTGATGAGTTCCTGTCCGCTGCCCAGCCTGATGAGTTCCTGTCCGCTGCCCAGCCTGATGAGTTCCTGTCCGCTGCCCAGCCTGATGAGTTCCTGTCCGCTGCCCAGCCTGATGACCCGAAGCTCGCTGCCCAGCCTGATGACCTGGTGCCCGCTGCCCAGCCTGATGACCCGGAGCCTGCTGCCCTGTCTGTTTTTATTTCCAGATCTAAACTTCCAGACCCTGGTGGTGGGGTACATGTCCCATTGTCGGACTCGGGTGGCACGCCTCCTAGTAGGTTAAGAGACTCTGGCCAGAGAGCGCAAGGAGGTCTGCCGTCACAGAGAAGACTTTTTGGGACTCTTCCACTTTTACATGCACTGCCAGATCTATGGCAGAATGGAGTGTCCAGAGGCCACTCCTTAGGGGGGGGAACTGTCAGGAACGGTGCTATTACCTGGATCGCCTGCTGGTGTCACTGTTTCCTTTGGCATCAAAGGGTGCAGTTCTGGTGGCCACCAGCAGGGGTCTCCCAGCCGATGGACATTGTCAGGAATGGTGTTATTACCTGGATCGCCTGGTGGTGTCACTACTTCCTTCAACATCAAAGGGTGCAGTTCTGGTGGCCACCAGCGGGGGTCTCCCAGCAGATGGACATGCCAGGAATCAGGCTACACCTGTTGTGGATTTGCTGGGTATATAAGCCTGTCCTTCACTGAGGTTCAGTGCTTCAGTATTCCTCTCTGTAGCCCTGTCTTGCCTGTCTGAAACCTGATCCTGGACCTGAAACCTGTACCTGTAACCTGACCCGTTATCTGCTTCCTGCCCTGTCCTGGATGTTGTCCCCCTTACCTGGTTCCTGAGACCCGTCCCCTGTCTCCTGCCTTGATGTTCCCTTGCTTCCTGTTTCCCCCTTGGTCTCTCCTCCCTGCCTTGTATATATATATGTTCCATTTCCTTGAAGTGTATAGTTAGTTAGTTAGATTAGGGCTTGGGGGTTTGCAGTGTTATTTGTGTTCTTGCTTGTTTGTGGTTGCTGTGTTTATGTGTGTCTTTATTATTAATAAATATATCTTTATCACTACCTTTTGGAGCCTGATTCCTTTAGTGCAGCCCATCGATCTGTTCACTTGTGTTGGATGCCTGTGTTTAGGCTCCATCCCTAACAGCACTGGAGGAAGAAGAAGAGGAGGGGGTGGAGGAGAGAGGTGTGTCACAACCAGTAGCAGTAGTAGCGTTTTGGAGGCGTGGTGGCGGAACAACCTCCAACACTACTGCACCTTGTCCTGCATCCCTCCCTGCTGCCAATAGAGTGACCCAATGGGCCGTGAAAGAAAGGTACCGTCCCTGTCCATGCCTGCTGGACCATGAGTCAGCGGTAATATGCACCTTACCGCTGACTGCCCTGTCCAGCGAGGCATGGACATTGCCTTCCACATGCCGGTAGAGAGACGGAATCGCCTTCCGTGAGAAAAAGTGGCGTTTGGGAACCTGCCACTGAGGAACCGCACATTGAACAAACTCACGGAAGGGGGCCGAGTCTACCAACTGAAAAGGCAGCAGTTGAAGTGCTAGCAATTTAGCCAAGCTAGCATTCAACCGCTGGGCATGTGGATGGCTGGGAGTGTACTTCTTTCTACGGTCCAGCAGCTGGGGCAGGGAAATTTGCCTGCTGCAATCGGACGTCGGTGTACTGCAAGTACTTGGTTGTGACACACCTAATTCTACACCTTCAGTCCTCTCAGAGCAGCTTTCAGAGAGCACTGAAGGTGTAGTGGGGATGGAGATCCCAGCTGATGAGGAGCAAGGAGAGGTCCGCTTAGTTCTTTGGTGTGGGTCTTTTATGTGTGCCTGCCAATGAGCTGCATGGCAGGTCGACATATGTCTGGTCATGCTTGTGGTGCCCAAGCGGCTGATGTTTTGGCCACGCGAGATACGCTTGAGACAAATATTGCAAATAGCAGTGGTGCGATCTGATGCACTCGTCTCAAAAAAGGCCCACACCAAAGAACTTTTCTGATAACGTGCAGAGGCAGCGCCCTGCACAGGCGGAGCTCTGCGGTGTTGTACAGTTGCTGTGCTGGCCTCTACCTGGCCTCCAGGGGGCATCCTGCCTCGTTGGACATGTGACGCCGCATCCTCCTCCTCCTCGTCCTCCTCCTCATCCTCTCTCCCTTCAGGCACCCACGTGGAGTCAGTGACCTCATCATCCCCTCCCTCTTCACCACTAGAGCAAACCTGGCAGTAAGCTGCAGCTGGTGGAACAGTACTGCCAGATTCCTCAAGCTGGGTATCATCATCCGAGCCTTCGAATCGTTGGGCATCCTCCTGGAGCATGTACCCAACACTGTGCTCAAAGAGTTCGGGGGACTCCTCAGGAGGACATGGTGGGTCTAGGGAAGGGGTGGCTGATGATGCCATTGAGTACGCGTTGGCAGCTGCTCTGCCAGTACCCTGAGCCTGGGTGAGAGAGGATGAGGAGGATGAGGAGGGCTTGGTCATCCATTCTACCAAGCCTTCAGCATGATGCGGCTCCACATGTCCAGCTGCCGAAAACAAAGACGCGCGTGTCCCATGGCCACGTGCTGATGACGATGCACGACCACGTCCACGGCCACGGCCACGTCCACTAGAAACAGAGCCTGCCTGCCCTGTGTTCTTGGCTCTGCACGCTCTGCCTCCTCTTGGCGGTCTTCCAGCCATTGTAGTCGGTAGTCCTGTGGGTGCTGCTGAGAAGAATATATATGATTTCTGTGTGATGGGACTAACACACTTCAAGTCCTATAGGTGCTTCTGGGAACAAAATATAGCTCTGTGTGATGGGACTAACACACTTCAAGTCCTATAGGTGCTTCTGGGAACAAAATATAGGATCTCTGTGTGATGGGACTAACACACTTCAAGTCCTATAGGTGCTTCTGGGAAGAAAATATAGCTCTGTGTGATGGGACTAACACACTTCAAGTCCTATAGGTGCTTCTGGGAACAAAATATATGATCTCTGTGTGATGGGACTAACACACTTCAAGTCCTATAGGTGCTTCTGGGAACAAAATATAGCTCTGTGTGATGGGACTAACACACTTCAAGTCCTATAGGTGCTTCTGGGAACAAAATATAGGATCTCTGTGTGATGGAACTAACACACTTCAAGTCCTATAGGTGCTTCTGGGAACAAAATATAGCTCTGTGTGATGGGACTAACACACTACAAGTCCTATGGGTGCTTCTGGGAAGAAAATATAGGTCTGTGTGATGGGACTAACACACTTCAAGTCCTATAGGTGCTTCTGGGAACAAAATATAGGATCTCTGTGTGATGGGACTAACACACTACAAGTCCTATGGGTGCTTCTGGGAAGAAAATATAGGTCTGTGTGATGGGACTAACACACTTCAAGTCCTATAGGTGCTTCTGGGAACAAAATATAGGATCTCTGTGTGATGGGACTAACACACTTCAAGTCCTATAGGTGCTTCTGGGAACAAAATATAGGATCTCTGTGTGATGGGACTAACACACTTCAAGTCCTATAGGTGCTTCTGGGAAGAAAATATAGCTCTGTATGATGGGACTAACACACTTCAAGTCCTATAGGTGCTTCTGGGAACAAAATATATGATATCTGTGTGATGGGACTAACACACTTCAAGTCCTATAGGTGCTTCTGGGAAGAAAATATAGCTCTGTGTGATGGGACTAACACACTTCAAGTCCTATAGGTGCTTCTGGGAACAAAATATAGGATCTCTGTGTGATGGGACTAACACACTTCAAGTCCTATAGGTGCTTCTGGGAAGAAAATATAGCTCTGTGTGATGGGACTAACACACTTCAAGTCCTATAGGTGCTTCTGGGAACAAAATATATGATCTCTGTGTGATGGGACTAACACACTTCAAGTCCTATAGGTGCTTCTGGGAACAAAATATAGCTCTGTGTGATGGGACTAACACACTACAAGTCCTATGGGTGCTTCTGGGAAGAAAATATAGGTCTGTGTGATGGGACTAACACACTTCAAGTCCTATAGGTGCTTCTGGGAACAAAATATAGGATCTCTGTGTGATGGGACTAACACACTACAAGTCCTATAGGTGCTTCTGGGAAGAAAATATAGGTCTGTGTGATGGGACTAACACACTTCAAGTCCTATAGGTGCTTCTGGGAACAAAATATAGGATCTCTGTGTGATGGGACTAACACACTTCAAGTCCTATAGGTGCTTCTGGGAAGAAAATATAGCTCTGTGTGATGGGACTAACACACTTCAAGTCCTATAGGTGCTTCTGGGAACAAAATATATGATCTCTGTGTGATGGGACTAACACACTTCAAGTCCTATAGGTGCTTCTGGGAACAAAATATAGCTCTGTGTGATGGGACTAACACACTTCAAGTCCTATAGGTGCTTCTGGGAACAAAATATAGGATCTCTGTGTGATGGGACTAACACACTTCAAGTCCTATAGGTGCTTCTGGGAAGAAAATATAGCTCTGTGTGATGGGACTAACACACTTCAAGTCCTATAGGTGCTTCTGGGAACAAAATATATGATCTCTGTGTGATGGGACTAACACACTTCAAGTCCTATAGGTGCTTCTGGGAACAAAATATAGCTCTGTGTGATGGGACTAACACACTTCAAGTCCTATAGGTGCTTCTGGGAACAAAATATAGGATCTCTGTGTGATGGGACTAACACACTTCAAGTCCTATAGGTGCTTCTGGGAAGAAAATATAGCTCTGTGTGATGGGACTAACACACTTCAAGTCCTATAGGTGCTTCTGGGAACAAAATATATGATCTCTGTGTGATGGGACTAACACACTTCAAGTCCTATAGGTGCTTCTGGGAACAAAATATAGCTCTGTGTGATGGGACTAACACACTTCAAGTCCTATAGGTGCTTCTGGGAACAAAATATAGCTCTGTGTGATGGGACTAACACACTTCAAGTCCTATAGGTGCTTCTGGGAACAAAATATAGCTCTGTGTGATGGGACTAACACACTTCAAGTCCTATAGGTGCTTCTGGGAACAAAATATAGCTCTGTGTGATGGGACTAACACACTTCAAGTCCTATAGGTGCTTCTGGGAACAAAATATAGCTCTGTGTGATGGGACTAACACACTTCAAGTCCTATAGGTGCTTCTGGGAACAAAATATAGGATCTCTGTGTGATAGGACTAACACACTTCAAGTCCTATACGTGCGTCTGGGAACAAAATATAGGATCTCTGTGTGATGGGACTAACACACTTCAAGTCCTATAGGTGCTTCTGGGAAGAAAATATAGCTCTGTGTGATGGGACTAACACACTTCAAGTCCTATAGGTGCTTCTGGGAACAAAATATATGATCTCTGTGTGATGGGACTAACACACTACAAGTCCTATAGGTGCTTCTGGGAACAAAATATATGATCTCTGTGTGATGGGACTAACACACTTCAAGTCCTATAGGTGCTTCTGGGAAGAAAATATAGCTCTGTGTGATGGGACTAACACACTTCAAGTCCTATAGGTGCTTCTGGGAACAAAATATATGATCTCTGTGTGATGGGACTAACACACTTCAAGTCCTATAGGTGCTTCTGGGAAGAAAATATAGGATCTATGTGTGATGGGACTAACACACTTCAAGTCCTATAGGTGCTTCTGGGAAGACAATATAGCTCTGTGTGATGGGACTAACACACTTCAAGTCCTATAGGTGCTTCTGGGAACAAAATATAGCTCTGTGTGATGGGACTAACACACTTCAAGTCCTATAGGTGCTTCTGGGAACAAAATATAGGATCTCTGTGTGATGGGACTAACACACTTCAAGTCCTATAGGTGCTTCTGGGAACAAAATATATGATCTCTGTGTGATGGGACTAACACACTTCAAGTCCTATAGGTGCTTCTGGGAACAAAATATAGCTCTGTGTGATGGGACTAACACACTTCAAGTCCTATAGGTGCTTCTGGGAACAAAATATATGATCTCTGTGTGATGGGACTAACACACTTCAAGTCCTATAGGTGCTTCTGGGAAGAAAATATAGGATCTATGTGTGATGGGACTAACACACTTCAAGTCCTATAGGTGCTTCTGGGAAGACAATATAGCTCTGTGTGATGGGACTAACACACTTCAAGTCCTATAGGTGCTTCTGGGAACAAAATATAGCTCTGTGTGATGGGACTAACACACTTCAAGTCCTATAGGTGCTTCTGGGAACAAAATATAGGATCTCTGTGTGATGGGACTAACACACTTCAAGTCCTATAGGTGCTTCTGGGAACAAAATATATGATCTCTGTGTGATGGGACTAACACACTTCAAGTCCTATAGGTGCTTCTGGGAACAAAATATAGCTCTGTGTGATGGGACTAACACACTACAAGTCCTATGGGTGCTTCTGGGAAGAAAATATAGGTCTGTGTGATGGGACTAACACACTTCAAGTCCTATAGGTGCTTCTGGGAACAAAATATAGGATCTCTGTGTGATGGGACTAACACACTACAAGTCCTATAGGTGCTTCTGGGAAGAAAATATAGGTCTGTGTGATGGGACTAACACACTTCAAGTCCTATAGGTGCTTCTGGGAACAAAATATAGGATCTCTGTGTGATGGGACTAACACACTTCAAGTCCTATAGGTGCTTCTGGGAACAAAATATAGGATCTCTGTGTGATGGGACTAACACACTTCAAGTCCTATAGGTGCTTCTGGGAAGAAAATATAGCTCTGTGTGATGGGACTAACACACTTCAAGTCCTATAGGTGCTTCTGGGAACAAAATATATGATCTCTGTGTGATGGGACTAACACACTTCAAGTCCTATAGGTGCTTCTGGGAACAAAATATAGCTCTGTGTGATGGGACTAACACACTTCAAGTCCTATAGGTGCTTCTGGGAACAAAATATAGGATCTCTGTGTGATGGGACTAACACACTTCAAGTCCTATAGGTGCTTCTGGGAAGAAAATATAGCTCTGTGTGATGGGACTAACACACTTCAAGTCCTATAGGTGCTTCTGGGAACAAAATATATGATCTCTGTGTGATGGGACTAACACACTTCAAGTCCTATAGGTGCTTCTGGGAACAAAATATAGCTCTGTGTGATGGGACTAACACACTTCAAGTCCTATAGGTGCTTCTGGGAACAAAATATAGGATCTCTGTGTGATGGGACTAACACACTTCAAGTCCTATAGGTGCTTCTGGGAAGAAAATATAGCTCTGTGTGATGGGACTAACACACTTCAAGTCCTATAGGTGCTTCTGGGAACAAAATATATGATCTCTGTGTGATGGGACTAACACACTTCAAGTCCTATAGGTGCTTCTGGGAACAAAATATAGCTCTGTGTGATGGGACTAACACACTTCAAGTCCTATAGGTGCTTCTGGGAACAAAATATAGCTCTGTGTGATGGGACTAACACACTTCAAGTCCTATAGGTGCTTCTGGGAACAAAATATAGCTCTGTGTGATGGGACTAACACACTTCAAGTCCTATAGGTGCTTCTGGGAACAAAATATAGCTCTGTGTGATGGGACTAACACACTTCAAGTCCTATAGGTGCTTCTGGGAACAAAATATATAGGATCTCTGTGTGATGGGACTAACACACTTCAAGTCCTATAGGTGCGTCTGGGAACAAAATATAGGATCTCTGTGTGATGGGACTAACACACTTCAAGTCCTATAGGTGCTTCTGGGAAGAAAATATAGCTCTGTGTGATGGGACTAACACACTTCAAGTCCTATAGGTGCTTCTGGGAACAAAATATATGATCTCTGTGTGATGGGACTAACACACTACAAGTCCTATAGGTGCTTCTGGGAACAAAATATATGATCTCTGTGTGATGGGACTAACACACTTCAAGTCCTATAGGTGCTTCTGGGAAGAAAATATAGCTCTGTGTGATGGGACTAACACACTTCAAGTCCTATAGGTGCTTCTGGGAACAAAATATATGATCTCTGTGTGATGGGACTAACACACTTCAAGTCCTATAAATGCTTCTGGGAAGAAAATATAGGATCTATGTGTGATGGGACTAACACACTTCAAGTCCTATAGGTGCTTCTGGGAAGACAATATAGCTCTGTGTGATGGGACTAACACACTTCAAGTCCTATAGGTGCTTCTGGGAACAAAATATAGCTCTGTGTGATGGGACTAACACACTACAAGTCCTATAGGTGCTTCTGGGAACAAAATATATGATCTCTGTGTGATGGGACTAACACACTACAAGTCCTATAGGTGCTTCTGGGAACAAAATATATGATCTCTGTGTGATGGGACTAACACACTTCAAGTCCTATAGGTGCTTCTGGGAAGAAAATATAGCTCTGTGTGATGGGACTAACACACTTCAAGTCCTATAGGTGCTTCTGGGAACAAAATATATGATCTCTGTGTGATGGGACTAACACACTTCAAGTCCTATAGGTGCTTCTGGGAAGAAAATATAGCTCTGTGTGATGGGACTAACACACTTCAAGTCCTATAGGTGCTTCTGGGAACAAAATATAGGAGCTCTGTTTGCTGCCAGTGCCTGCCTGCCACGAACACACTACAAGTCCTATAGGTGCTTCTGGGAACAAAATATAGGAGCTCTGTTTGCTGCCACTGCCTGCCTGCCACAAACACACTACAAGTCCTATAGGTGCCTCTGGGAACAAAATATAGGAGCTCTGTTTGCTGCCACTGCCTGCCAGTGCCTGCCTGCCACGAACACACTACAAGCCCCTCTTTCTAAATGAATCTTTCTAAATGAATGAAATGAAATGAAATGAAATGCATGCTTGGCCAATCATCAGCCAGCAATGCACTGCGCCGGCCACGCCGGCCGCAATGCATTGCGGGGCCGCTCGCATCACACGAACGTGATGCGAGCGGCCAAAATAGTTCTGGGCTCGCCGAGCGAGCGAACACCCGGTGCTCGATGCGAACATGGGTTCGCATCGAGCACCGGGCCCATCCCTAGTGACAGCATACCAAGGCCATCCCTGACCAGAAGTGACTGCACAGAGGAACCATCTCGGTTCTGTTTACTTTTGTGAGATGAATTCTGATGTGATTGTCTACTAAGCTTTGCTAGCGTCAGAGAGTGGTGAATAGGGATGAGCCGAACACTCCTCGGTTAGGTTCACATCCAGAACATGCGGACGGACCGAATGTTTGCGTGAACATTCGAACACCGTTAAAGTCTTGAACGTGAGAAATCAAAAGTGCAAATTTTAAAGGCTAATATGCAAGTTATTGTCCTAAAAAGGGCTTGGGGACCCGGGTCCTGCCCCAGGGAACATGTATCAATGCAAAAGAAAGTTTTAAAAATGACAGTTGGGAATGGAGCGAGTCCGTGGGTAATAGGGAAGAATAAATGTATGTAGGTATGTGTGGGATGGGAGGGGGTAGGGTCACGATCGCACCTGTAAGGGGCTGCCCTGATGGGCTGGGATGGAGGGGGAGGGAGGGTTGGGGGGAGGGGGCGGGAGGGGGGCGGGGGGGGGAGGGGGGAAGACAACCAGGGATTGTGGGGGGGGCACAAGTCAAGCACAGGGATCACTTAAGCATGTTAAATATGTCACGAGGGAGTGGGGGGAGGGGGGAGTGAGAGAGAAACTTACAATAATACTAAGGATTTGGGTGAGATATACAGCTAGGGGAAATGATTTATTTAAGATGGTCCATTGTTTCAAGGGCCTGTGTGGTTTAGTGTTTTTACACCCGATTGCAATTTCACTGGCACTAGTGATGTTAGGATTATTATGTACTTATGTCGAAATGCACGAATTTAATAGAAATGACACTTAGGTTTTATATGACCAGAATTAGAGGAGAGAGGGACTGGATTGCTAGCCTCTATGAGGCAGGGTCCTTCCCCCCTATTTTGTTTTTTTTTTTTTTTTTTTTTTCTTCTCTTTTTCTTTCTCCTTTTTTTTCTCTTCCTTGCGCATATGGCTTTACTTTCTGAGTGGGACGGTCCGGAGGGCCCCATATTTTCTTTGATAACTACTCTGGGCAACAAGACTTACACACTCATCAATCCTAAATGCAGTTGAAGAAACTTGATCTGATCTCTTGGAACGTCTGGGGTCTTGGAGACCCGGCCAAGAGAGACCTGGTCCTGTCCCTTTTGGAGGGCAGGGGGCCGGGCATTCTGTGTCTCCAGGAGACACACCTGGTGCAAGACACAGTGCCCTTGCTCCGTGGTCGGAAGTGGCAGGCCCAGTACCACTCATTGCATTCCTCTTATTCAAGAGGTGTGAGTATTCTTATTGGGAAGGGAATATTATTCTCATGCCATAAGGTTCAAATAGACCCAAAAGGTCGTTATGTTTTTTTACACTGCTCATGGGAAAATAAACCGTATGTCCTCGCAAACATCTACGTTCCCCCTCCGTTTAAAATGGAGATTTTATATGAACTTATCGCATTTACAATAGATAAAGCTGGGATCCCGGTATTAGCAGTGGGGGACTATAACCAGGTATTGGACAGTTCAATGGATAGGTTTCCTACCCCTAAGCAAGTTATAGCCAGGGAGGAGGGTAGGCTGACTCGATTTCAACAAGAAACCGGGCTCATTGAAGCCTGGAGAACACGGCATCCACAGGAGAAGCAATATTCATGCTTTTCAGCCACCTTCTTGACCCTCTCTAGACTTGACATGGCCTTGGTCAATGAGGAAGCTCTACCTCTGATAGCAGCAATAGAATACGGCCCAAGGGGGGTCTCGGACCATTCGCCCCTGATTCTGTCATTGAAGACAGGAAATAAGGTTCACCATCGGGAGTGGAGAATTGACCCAGCGTGGCTGGAACTAATCGAAACCCCTGAAGAAATAAAAATGGCCCTGAAAGAGTTTATCAATATAAATTCAAACACAGCCCCTATTGGGGTAGTCTGGGATTCATTGAAAGCATACCTTAGAGGCCTCCTTATCCAGCAAGTGGCGAGAATTAAAAGAACGACACGAGAGAGGGAGGGGGAAGCTAAAAGGGGTGCAATGATCGCAGAACAGAAATATATCCTTGACCCAAACTTGGAAACGCAAAAGGAATGGTTAGAGAGACAACAAGTCTATAAGACAGTCACAAAAAGGATTAGCGAGGACAAACGCATACTCCAGAGGCAATTAAATTATGGCGAGGGTGAAAAGGTGGGTCGCATGCTGTCACTATTGGTGAAGACAAATATGTCTCCATCAGTGGTCTCGGCAGTGAGGACCAGGTGCGGAGAGATCTCGACGGATCCGATAACTATCCTGAGAACATTTAGAGACTATTACTCTACCCTATATAAATCACAGATAGACGTAGATAGTGGGGAAGATGCCCCCTTTCTTGAAGGGATAAATTTCCCAACCTTGCCAGAGGGGGAACGGCAACTAATGGATGCCCCAATTACTTTACAAGAGTTAACTGATGCCGTCGCTGGCATGTCAAATTCTAAATCACCCGGCCCGGATGGACTCCCTACGGAGATCTATAAAAGATACGGCGAAACTCTGCTTCCGGAACTGCTTAAGTTGCTGGACCAGGCGCAGTCCATGGGGTCTCTTCCAGCTTCAATGACGGAGGCGACTATTGTCGTTATTCCGAAGGAGGGAAAAGACCCCATGGACCCCGCCTCATATCGTCCGATTTCCCTGCTGTGCACGGATGTAAAGATTCTGGCCAAGGTCTTAGCTGCTCGACTAAATATGTGTATTCATAATTTAGTTCATCCCGATCAATCTGGGTTTGTCCCAACAAGATCAACCAGTACAAACATACGCAGAACTTACCTGAACATACAATTGCCAGTAGACAACAAGGACCCCAGGGCCATTATGGCCTTGGACGCTGCCAAGGCATTTGATAGCCTAGAATGGGGTTATCTGTTCAAGGTACTGCTCAGATTTGGTTTTGGATCTAACTTTATTAACTGGGTGCGCTTGTTGTACACAAATCCAACCGCCAAAATAAAGATTAACAATGAACACTTTTTTAGGCTGGAAAGAGGAACGAGGCAGGGGTGCCCCTTGTCCCCGCTCCTCTTTGCTTTAGCAATAGAGCCGTTGGCCATTGCTGTTAGAGCCAACGGGGAAATACATGGGTTTAGGCGAGGGTCAGCGGAAGAGAAGATAGCGTTATTTGCTGACGATATCTTGTTTTACCTAGGAGACGTAGACTCCTCATTAAAAGCAGCCATAAAAATGATGGGGGACTTTGGCAGGATCTCAGGACTCTTAATCAACTGGGACAAGACGGCCCTCATGCCGATGGATCCAACTCCAGGTGACATAATTATCGATAACCTTAACTTTAAACCACTTGATAAATTGAAGTATTTAGGGATATGGATAACTAGGGATATAAACGCATTTACTAAGTATAACCTAGATCCGTTACTACTCAAACTTAAAGGTAAGTCTGAGGTGTGGACCCGCCTCCCCCTCTCGGCAGCAGGGAGGTGCAACCTTATCAAAATGATTTGGTTGCCACAGATTCTTTATCTCCTACACAACTCTCCCCTATGGTTGGGACAGAAGTGGTTCAGGAAGATGGACTCGCTCTTTAGAGATCTGATTTGGAAGAGAGGACAACCTAGAATTGCCCTCGCTACGCTTCAGCTTCCTCTGGGGGAGGGTGGACTGGCGATTCCGCACCTTAGACGGTATTTTGTTGCATCCCAATTACAGCACCTGGCAGGGAGGGGGGCCACCAGAGATCCTGGTAATAACTTACTCTTGATAAGTAGCCCACATAGTACACTCATGGAAGCTCTTGAGGCAGGCTCTTTTCCCACACGTCACCCAACGCTAACCCTGATAACAAAGCTCTGGCAAACAGCAAAGTCCATGCTGGGATACCAGGGCATAACAGAGCTGGCCCCCCTGTGGCATAATAACAACTTAGAAGAACTAGCCAAGATCACCAAGTCCAGTGCCTGGGAAAAACAGGGCCTCACGCGACTAAGCCAATTGTATTCTGGCGATAATTTGAAAACTTTCGCTGCCTTGAAACAGGAATTTTCCCTCCCTAATTGTACTTTCTACAAATATCTCCAGGTGAGGCATGCAGCCCAGATGCAATTTGGATTACAGGTACCGGGCTGGGTCCAGATACCTATACTGGCGCAGCTTGTGTCCTCGGAGCCAACTAAGGGGATAATTTCGGGGCTGTATGCCAAACTCGGGGACAGGACTAGAGAGGGCGGGGGACCAACCAAGAGCAGGGTAACCTGGGAGAATGAGCTGGGACCACTGTCAACGGAAGAATGGGAAAGGGTCATTGGACAAGCGAACCGGGTATCAATATCCCCATCCCACAAGATGTCACAGCTTTACTTTATGTACAGAGTATATCACACTCCAAGTAAAATGTTTAAACTGCATTGGCGGGATAATGACCGCTGTCCCAGATGCGTCCTAGTCGGGGACTTTATCCATATGTTTTGGAAATGTCCAAAACTATTTAGATACTGGACCAGCATTATTGAGGCAATTAACACGACCTTGAGGCTAAATCTGGAGGTAACGGCCAAAACCTGCTTATTAGGTCTCATGAAGAGAGAGAGGATTCCGTACAACCTTACGGACTCTATTCTACGGGCCCTCTTCCAAGCCAGGAAGCTGATTGCTCAGCACTGGCAGGCACAGCTACCACCGACACTAGAGGAATGGAATAGAAGTATAAAAACGGTAATGGGCAACGAGAGAATTTTCTTTACAAAGCAGGGCAATTACAGAAAGTTTCAAACGATATGGGGGCCCTGGACAACATCACCCATAGACGAAAGGTGAATTTAGCCTTAGCACGGGCGTACCCATAGCTCAGCACCAGCTCCTTCCTTATTACTCCGCTTCTATAAGTGGTCTTTTCTCTTACTTTGTCTTTTCTTTCTCTCTCCTTTTTTTTTTTTTTTTTTTTTTTCTCTCTTTTTTTTTTTTCTTTTCTTGCTTTTTGTTGGTTCTTAAGGATATGCTCCTGCTACCGCTCCCTCCCAGCTCTTAGTGGCACTGGGAGGGGATAGAACAGTCTGTGGCTTGACGGGGGGGATGGGAGGGGGGAGGATGAGGGGGGGGGAGGCTTAAATTAAGTAGGGGGACCACACCCGCTCTGGAATTTTTTGTGCTAGTCGCGGTTCAATGTATAAGCTACCATGTCGGGTGATGCCCATCCCGAAAGAAGTTAAGGACTTGATGTTGAATGTCTTTTGTATCTGTAAATGTTTTCAGTTGAAAAATCAATAAAAAGTTAATATTTAAAAAAAAAAAAAAAATGACAGTTTGTTCGGGAGCAGTGATTTTAATGATGCTTAAAGAGAAAAGTGAAATATTCCTTTAAATATCGTACCTGGGGGGTGTCTATTGTATGCCTGTAAATTGGCGCGTGTTTTCCGTGTTTAAAACAGTCCCTGCACAAAATGACATTTCTAAAGGAATAAAAGTCATTTAAAATTACTTGCGGCTGTAATGTAATGTCGGGTCCCGGCAATATGGATGAAAATGAATGAGAAAAAGGCATGGGTAACCCCCCAGCCCATTACCAGGCCCTTTGGGTCTTGTATGGATATTAACCACTTTCAGACCAGACCATTTTGCTGGCTTAAGACCAGACCACTTTTTGCGATTCTGCACTGCGTCGCTTTAACTGACAATTGTTAGTTTGTAACTCTTACAGGAGAGAATTTCCCTTCCTAGGGGTAGATTTCCTCTGACTTCCTGTTGTCTAGTAAGTAAGTAAGTAGGAGTTGTTTGTAAGTCAGATGTTTAAAAGTAGGGGACGGCCTGTATATACTATACGGCCTGCCCTATATACTCTGCAGAAATTTGGGCCTTCAGTGTTGGTGGTACCAGAACACTGTAAGCCCTCACAGTTACTCTTGGTGGGCTCAAGGAACAGGACCTGCTGTGAAATATTATATCAAGAATTGTAATTACATGCCCCTGTTAAACAGGGGCAGAAAAATTGGGTCTTAGGCAGTGGTGGTGCCACAACACTGTAACCCCTCACAGATTCTGCTGTTCAGCGTAGGAACGAGCCCTGCTGTGAAATATTAGATCAAAAATTGTAATTACGCGCCCCTGTTCAACAGGGGCAGAAAAATTGGGCCTTGGGCGGTGGTGGTCGTGACACAACACTGTAAAGCCTCACAGGGGCAGAAAAATTGGACTTTATGCACTGGTGCCACAACACTGCAACCCCTCACAGATACCCTAGTTGAGCGCAGGAACATGCCCCGCTGTGAAATATTACAGCAAAAATCGTAATTGTGCGCCCCTGTTAAACAGGGGCAGAAAAATTGGGCTTTAGGCACCAGTGGTGGTGCCCAGAACCAAAAATGTTCTTAGAAGCTATCAACATGAACATTGAGGAAGAATAGGATAGTCATAAAAAAATGAATCGGTTGCATCAGCATCAGGTGCTTGGTAGCTGGTGATCCAAGACTGATTCATTTTTATGAAGGTGAGCCGATCAACCGATTCTGTGGACAGGCGCACTCTGTGATTGGTTACAAAGCCTCCAGCAACACTGAATGTGTGTTCCGATAGAACGCTGGATGCAGGACTGGCCAGTAGCTCAATTGCATACTGTGCAAGCTCTGGCCAGTGATCAATCCTCAAGACCCAGTAACCCAGTGGATTTTCGTTTGGAAAGGTTTCCAAGTCTGATCTTGCCCCAAGGTATTCCTGAAACCATGTAAAACAGACGCTGGCGATGGTTCGATCAGACCTTGGGGTTGCAGACTAAAAAATTGTCTGAACGCATTGGTCAGATGGCCACCTTCATTACCGCTCCTTCTGTGACTGACTAAAGCCTCAGCAACACGTTGTCCAGGAGGACCAGGACATTGTAACCTCCAGGCTTGTGGAAACGCATTGCACAAACCTTTCTGCAAGGCCTCCCGAAGATGTTTCATCCTCTGCTCCCTCTGCGAAGGCTGGATAAGTTCCGCAACCTTACCCTTGTAACGTGGATCAAGAAGGGTTGCTAGCCAGTACTGATCCCTCTCCTTGATACCATGAATCCAAAGGTCCTTTCGCAGGCTTTGCAGGATCAGGGAGGCCATGCAGTGTAGGTTTGCTGAGACATTCGGTCCGGAGTCCTCTTGGTCACTAAGGACAACATGATCTGCAGCCACCTCCTCCCAGCCACGTACAAGTCCATGGGTTTCTGGGAACTGAAA
The DNA here is from genome assembly GCA_028564925.1 of Lithobates sylvaticus. NCBI lineage: Eukaryota > Metazoa > Chordata > Amphibia > Anura > Ranidae > Lithobates > Lithobates sylvaticus. The sequence continues at coordinate 295,704,710 of CM053026.1, forward strand.
ACGATCCCTTGATGACTGCTGCTGATGCTGAGTACCAGGGTCCACCTCCATGCTGACACAATCCTCCTCCTTCTCTTCCTGTGTGATAGGCGGGCCTGCAGGAATACTGTCTGGATAAAGGGGGCCTTGAGAGGTAAGGAAGTCCTTCTCTTCCTCCCTCTGTTCTGCCTCAAGTGCCCTGTCAATTATTCCATGCAGCGTGTGCTCCAGCAGGAAGACAAAAGGGACAGTATCACTGATGCATGCACTGTCACTGCTCACCATCCTCATGGCCTCCTCAAATATTGACAGGACAGTGCATGCATTCTTGATCATTAGCCACTGGTGTGGTGAAAAAAAGGAAAGCTCCCCTGACCCTGTCCTGGTGCCAAACTCACACAGGTACTCATTGATGGCCCTCTGCTGTGTGTGCAGCCGCTGCAGCATTGCCAACATTGAGTTCCACCTGGTGGGCAAGTCACAGATGAGGCGGTTCTTGGGCAGGTTGCATTCCTTTGAAGGTCAGCCAGCCAAGCACTTATATGACTGGTGGAAATGCCCACAGACTTTTCCTGGCCTGCCTCAGTAGATCCTGTAAGACACAAGAACTGCTGCACCATCAAATTAAGGACGTGAGCCAAACAGGAAACATGGGTCAAGTGTCCCTGTCGGAGGGCGGAGAGGAGGTTGGTTCCATTGTCGCAAACCACCATTCCTGGCTGAAGCTGGCCTGGCGTCAACCAACTCTGAACCTGCAGAGCTGCCAGAATCTCTGCCCCAGTGTGGCTCGAGTTCCCTAAGCAGACCAACTCGAGCACCACATGGCATCTTTTTGCCTGAGTGCTTGCATAGCCCCTAGAACGCCTACGGAGCACAGCTGGTTCAGAGGACAAATCTGCACAGGAAGAGGCCATAGAGGAAGAAGAAGAGGAGGGGGTGGAGGAGAGAGGTGTGGCAGAATCACCACTACCAGCATTTTGGAGGCGTGGTGGCAGAACAAGCTCCAACACTACTGCACCATGTCCTGCATCCTTCCCAGCATCCAGCAGAGTTACCCAGTGTGCCGTGAAAGAAAGGTAACGTCCCTGTCCATGCCTGCTGGACCATGAGTCAGTGATAATATGCACCTTACCGCTGACCTCCCTTTCCAACGAGGCCAAAACATTGCCTTTCACATGCCGGTAGAGAGCTGGAAAGGCCTTCAAATTTCTTTTGTCGGTTTAGCAACTAGGTTAGAGAAATTTGCCTGCTACAATCGGATTTAGGTGTACCGATAGCAGATTGCCCACAAGTGCTTGGAACACCTAATTCTACATCTTCATTCCTCTCAGTGCAGGTCTCTGAGAGGACTGAAGGTATAGTGGGGTTAGAGATCCCAGCTTATGAGGAACAAAGAGAGGTCCACCTTGTTCTTTGGTGTGGGTCTTTTAAGTACTGTTGCCAACGGACTGCATGGGAGCTCGACATATGTCTGGTCAAGCAGCCTGCTGTTTTGGCCACGCTTGATACGCTTCAGGCATATGTTGCAAACAGCAACGGTGTGATCTGCTGCACATGTCTCAAAAAAGGCCCACACCAAAGAACTTTTGAAAAAACGCGCTGTCAGCAGCGCTCTGCACATGCGGAGCTCTGCGGTGTGATTCAGTCGGTTGGCTGTCCTTAAGCTGGCCCCTAGGGGGCATCCTGCCTCATTGGAGATGTGCCTCCTCCTCCTCTCTTCTATCAGGCACCAACGTAGAGTCAGTGACCTCATCATCCCCTCCCTCCTCGCCACTGGAGCAAACCTGGCAGTATGCTGCAGCTGGGGGAACATGACTGCCAGTTTCTTGTCCTTCTTGGACACCCCCTCTCTCTGGGCTCACATTACTGCCTTCATCCTCAACCTGGGTACCATCATCAGAGCCTTCTGCGCATCCTCCTGCAGAATGTACCCGGCACTGTGGTGGAACAGTTCGGGGGACTCCTCAGGACATGATGGTGGGGCTACGGAAGGAGTGACTGATGCCATTGAGCCGATGGAATAGGCCACTTTGGCAGCTGCATTGGCAGCCAAACTTCTCTTAGCCTGGGTGACAGAGGATGAAGAGGATGAGGACGACTTTGTGATCTACTCTACCAACTCTTCTGCACATTGTGGCTCAACACGGCCAGCTGTCAAAAAAGGGACAAGCGTGCCCCACGGCCATGTGCTGAGGATGAACCGTGTCAACGACCAGAACTGTTGGCTGTAGACACAGACCCTGCTTGCCCTCTTTTAGTGGCCTGTGAGCATCTGCCTTTCCTTGTTGGCCTTCCAGACATGCTGTAAAATTGGATTAGCAAAACACCGCCTGAAGTTTACTAGAAAAATTACACCAGGAATGGCCTGCAGTCAGGTATAGGCTTGGCTAGACTAGAATGCAGTGGATATATATGTAGGAGACTGTATATATATATATATATATATATATATATATATATATATATATACACATATATATATTTATGCACTGCAGATCACTGAATCACCTGCCTGGCCTGCCTGCCTGAAAGTGTCTTTGAATACGTACACCAGGAATGGCCTATAGTCAGGTATAGGCTTGGCTAGACTAGAATGCAGTGGATATATATGTAGGAGACAGTATATATATTTTATGCACTGCAGATCACTGAATCACTTGTCTACCTGAAAGTGTATTTGAAAATGTACACCAGCAATGGCCTGCAGTCAGATATAGGCTTGGCTAGACTAGAATGCAGTGAATATATATATGTTGGAGACTGTATATATGTATTTAATGCACTGAAGATCACTGAATCACTTGTCTGCCTGCCTGAAAGTGTATTTGAAAACATACACCAGCAATGGCCTGCAGTCAGATATAGGCTTGGCTAGACTAGAATGCAGCGGATGTATATATGTTGGAGACTGTATATATATTTAATGCACTGCAGATCACTGAATCACTTGCCTGCCTGAAAGTGTATTTGAAAACGTACACCAGCAATGGTCTGCAGTCAGATATAGGCTTGGCTAGACTAGAATGCAGTATATATATATATATATATATATATATATATATATATTGGAGACTGTATATATATTTAATGCGCTGCAGATCACTGAATCTCTTGCCTGCCTGCCTGAAAGTGTATTTGAATACGTACAACAGGAATGGCCTGCAGTCAGATCTAGCTACACAAGATACAGTGTATATATATATATATATATATATATATATATATATATATATATAAAGCCGGGATGTATGTATATATATATATATATATATATATATATATATATATATATATATATATATATATATATATATATATATATATATATATATATATATATATATATATATATATATATATATATATATATATATATATATATATATACTAAATACACTGCAGCTAACTGAATCACCTGCCTGCCTGAAGTATATTAGAAAGAGTACACCAGGACTGCAGTGAGATATAGCTAAACTGGATACAGTGGATATATATATATATATATATATATATATATATATATATATATATATATACGAGACTGACTGTATGTATATATATTAAATAGACTGCAGCTAACTGAATCACCTATGTAGCAAAACAGCTGTGTAAGCAGCTGTGATACACTCCGCGCCACCAAAAAAAATATTTGAATAGTGATTACTATTGGAAAACTAGATATTAAAAGAAAGAAAAAGTTGCACCCTTGAAAAAAATCAATAAGATTTTCAAATAGTGGAAAATGTGCAATAGGGGCGCTCCGTAACTATATAAGTGATACACACATTGATACCAATTATGATTAAATAATGAATTCTATACAACAAACTAAAGATATCCAACAACCCTATCTAATTAGGGATTGGATAATTTTTACCGTGATTGTGCAAACACACTGAATCCTAAGTGATCGATCACAATAACCATATATCCATGTGCAAAGACATTTTTTTTAAGATAAAAAATCATGATATACCAAAAAAAACTATTAGTGTCCCATTTTGATCATAACATATAATAAACAAAGTCCATATGGGTGACTGAACCCCTCCAGAAATTATTTGTGACAAGCACTCCTGAGTATGTGACTTCCACAGATGCTATACAATCTTCTTATGAGAATAGATAGCCCTTCACCATAGGAATACGCATTCAAGCACCCAATAGTGGTGTATAAGCTGGCTGCTTACCAGATTACATTGACTACTTTACTTAAAAAAGTTAGTCAGTTGCGCTTTTGCAGGTATGTGCCTGCTCACATGTGGAATGGCATGGGATGGCAACAGGTGTCACTTCCTCCTTAGTGTCTCAGGCAGGATACATAGAAGGCACAAACATTGCCAACATAGCACAATACTGTTTTTATTTACCCACTTTAGCCCCGGACCAATTGTCAGCTTAAGGACCAGAGGTCTTTTTTCAATTTCGCACTGCACTGCTTTAACTGGTAATTGCGCGGTCATGCAATGTTGTAACCAAACTAAATTTGCGTCCTTTTCTTCCCACAAATAGAGCATTCTTTTGATGGTATTTGATTGCCTCTGTGATTTTTATTTTTTGCGATATAAACGGAAAAAAGACCGAAAATTTTGAAAAAAAAAGATATTTTCTACTTTTTTACTTAATTTAATCAAACATTTGGGCCAAAATGTATTCAGCCACATGTCTTTAGTAAACAAAATGCCAATAAGCGTATATTTATTGGTTTGCGCAAAAGTTATAGCGTGTACAAACTAGAGTACATTTTCTGGAATTTACACCGCTTTTAATTTATGACTGCCTATCTCATTTCTTGAGGTGCTAAAATGGCAGGGAAGTACAAAACCCCCCCAAATTACCCCATTTTGGAATGTAGACACCCCAAGCTATTTGCTGAGAGGCATGTTTTTTTTTTTTAGTCCCAAGTGATTGAATAAAGACAAAAAAAAATAAAAAATGTTTTCAAAAAGTTGTCACTAAATGATATATTGCTCACACATGCCATGGTTATATGTGGAATTGCATCCCAAAATACATTTTGCTGCTTCTCCTGAGTATGGGGATGCCACATGTGTGGGATTTTTTGGGAGCCTAGCCGCGTACGGGGCCCCGAAACCCAAGCACCGCCTTCAGGATTTCTAAGGGTGCAAATTTTTTATTTCACTCCTCACTACCTATCACAGTTTCGAAGGCCATAAAATGCCAAAATAGCACAAAACCCCCCCAAATGACCCCATTTTGGAAAGTAGACACCCCAATCTATTTGTTGAGAGGCATGGTGAGTATTTTACAGCTCTCATATGTTTTTGAAAATGAAGAATGTAAAGAAAAAAAATATTTTTTTTCTTTTTTCAATTTTCAAAACTGTGTGACAAAAAGCGAGATCTGCAAAATACTCACCATACCTCTCAGAAAATAGCTTGGGGTGTCTACTTTCCAAAATGGGGTCATTTGGGGGGGGTTTGTGCTATTTAGGCATTTTATGGCCTTAGAAACTGTGATAGGTAGTGAGGAGTGAAATCAAAAATTTGCACCCTAAGGCTACTTTCACACTGGAGCGGTGGGAGCGCTGGCGGTAAAGCGGCGCTATATTTAGCGCCGCTTTACCGGCGTTTTAGCGGCGCATTGCGGCCGCTCGCGGGGTGTTTTTACCCCCCGCAAGCGGCCGAAAAAGGGTCAATACCGCCCGCAAACCGCCGCTATTGCGGCGTTTTGCGGGCGGGTTCGGCGCGCTCCCCCATTGTTTTCAATGGGACCGGGCGCTATAGGAGCGGTAAATATACCGCTCCTATAGCGAGCCAAAGATGCGGCTTGCAGGACATTTTTGAGCGTCCTGCAAGCGCACCGCTTCAGTGTGAAAGCCCTCGGGCTTTCACACTGAAGGAACAGCAACAGCTGTTTCGGGTCGGTTTGCAGGCGCTATTCTTAGCGCAATAGCGCTTGCAAACCGCCCCAGTGTGAAAGGGGCCTTAGAAATCCTGAAGGCGGTGATTGGTTTTTGGGGTGCCGAGGATTGGCAGTGAGGAGTGAAATAAAAAAATTACACCCTAATGCCGCGTACACACGTTCGGACTTTGTCCGCCGGACCTAGTCCAGCGGACAAACCGCCGGACTTTCCAGCGGGGCTTCGCCGGACTTTCCGAGCGTGTGACTTGCCCACACACGCCCGGACTTCTCCGGCGGACAATCCACGGGAAAAAGTCAGCGGGACTTTTGAAAATGAACCGACTTGCCCACACACGGAGCAGTCCGTTCATTTAGAATGTAACTGCAGGTAGACGGGGCTAGCGAAGGCAGTAAATGCCGCCGCGCTAGCCCCGTCACCTGGCATGGACGCTGTGGGGGTCCCCCCCAAATCCATCTCAGACCCTTATCCGAGCACGCAGCCCGGCAGGCCAGGAAAGGGGTGGGGACGAGCGAGCGCCCCCCCTCCTGAGCCATACCAGGCCGCGTGCCCTCAACATGGGGGGTGCCCTGGGAAAAGGGGGCCGTGCGGCCCCCACCCCAAAGCACCTTGTCCCCATGTTGATGAGGACAAGGGCCTCTTCCCGACAACCCTGGCCGTAGGTTGTCAGGGTCTGCGGGCGGGGGATTATCGGAATCCGGGAGCCCCCTTTAATAAGGGGGCCCCCAGATCCCGGCCCCCCACCCTATGTGAATGGGTATGGGGTATGATGTACCACTACCCATTCACCTAAGGTGTAAAGTGTAAATAAAAAAAAACACAATTTTTTTTTCCGATGATCGGCAAGTCCGTTCATTTCCAAAAGTCCGGCGGACTAGCATACTAACGGCGGGATTGTCCGCCGGACTGCCAAGTCCAGCGGATAATTTTAAAACAAAACTTAAAACCTAGTCCGCCGGACTTTTGGCGCCAAAAAGTCCGCCGGCGCCCACACACGGGGGGATTGTCCGGCGAACTCGAGCCCAGCGGACAATCCCGCGGTAAAGTCCGTTCGTGTATACGCGGCATTAGAAAGCCTGAAGGCGGTGCTTGGTTTTTGGGGTCCCGTACGCAGCTAGGCTCCCAAAAAGTCCCACACATGTGGTATCCCCGTACTCAGGAGAAGCAACAGAATGTATTTTGGGGTGTATTTCCACATATGCCCATGACATGTTTGAGCAATATATCATTTAATGTCAACTTTTTTTTTTTTTCATTATTCAATCTCTTGGGACAAAAAAATAAAAATATTTAATGGGCTCAACATTGCTCTCAGCAAATAGCTTGGGGTGTCTACTTTCCAAAATGGGGTCATTTGGGGGGGTTTGAACTGTCCTGGCATTTTATGCACAACATTTAGAAGCTTATGTCACACATCACCCACTCTTCCAACCACTTGAAGACAAACCCCTTTCTGACACTTTTTGTTTACATGAAAACATATTTTTTTTTGCAAGAAAATTACGTTGAACCCCCAAACACTATATATATTGTTAAATAAAAGGCCCTACAGATTAAAATGGTGGGTGTTGCATTTTTTTTTCCACATAGTATTTGCGCAGCGATTTTTCAAACGCATTTTGTGTGGTAAAAATACACTTTTTTTTTATTTTAATGCACTAAAACACACTATATTGCTCAAATTTTTGATGAAATAAAAAATATGATCTTAGGCCGAGTACATGGATACCAAACACGACATGCTTTAAAATTGCGCACAAACACGCAGTGGCGACAAACTACATACATTTTTAAAAGCCTTTAAAAGCCTTTACAGGTTACCACATTCGATTCACGGAGGAGTTCTACTGCTAAAATTACTGCCCTCGATCTGACTTTCACGGTGATACCTCACATGCATGGTGCAATTTCTGTTTACATATGACGCCAGACCAATGCTTGTGCTTTTTTTTTTTTCTTAGTTTTTTTTTTATTTATTTAGCTTTTTTATTTTATTTTTAAACTGTTCCTTCCATTTTTTTTCTTAGTTATCATTTTTCAGGGAATGTAAATATCCCCTATGATAGCAATAGGCAGTGACAGGTACTCTTTTTAAAAAAAAAATGGGGTCTATTAGACCCTAGATCTTTCCTCTGCCCTCAAAGTATCTGACCACACCAAGATCGGCGTGATAAAACGATTTCCCAATTTCCCAATGGCGCGGGACTTTCCCTCCCACTGCTTGTAAAAGCAGTCTAGGGGCTAATTACCCGCTATAATTGCTTTTACATGAAAGCCGATCACTGGCTGAAAAGAATGATACCAAGATGATACCTAAACCTGCAGGCATCATTCTGGTATAACCATTCAAAGTCCAGCAACATACTGGACATATATTGTAATCTTTTTTTTTCATGCAGCCTCTTGGCTGAACGAAAAAAAAGGGATTGATTGGTGGGTATGCCCACCATTAGAATACCTCCCTTCATCCACCCACTTATAATGATGGGCATACATGCACTGTTATGTCCCCAGGATACCTCTTTCTTTTCTGAGGTTCAGAAAAGAGAATTACCTTGTCATTTAATTTGTATATTGTGTTGTTGCATTATTAAGCTATAAATTATGTTTGTTCTAGGTTAGCTGTTACGCTTGCGCCACCTACTGGCCAAACATTAATATAGTTTATAAGAGATATCCAGTTACTTAGGAAGTGATGTAAAAATCGTCATATCCTCTTTAGTCAGGAAGTGAAGCAGCCTCAGAGATAAACATGTTCATATCATGGCAGCAGCCTAGATGCTATCTCTCCTCATCCATGGCATCGAAGGTAAGCCATACTTATCTTCCTCCTCCACAAGCTATCAGGGAAAGGAGTTAGTAATTTTAGTTATTATTTTATATGATGTTTACTGCTGTATGGTAATGTTATATTATTCTTGTTGTTTTCAGTTTTACCGCATATCACATGTGTCATTCACGTGTATATTAAAATCTGCAACGTGCCAATAAAAGACACAGACAAAGAAACAGCAGTCAATTATTGTGTGCGCAGAAAAAAGGTTATCTGCCTGGATAGCTACCCATAGACTCCGGGAGTACGGGGGGCGAGGCCAGGACAGTAAAACTTCGTCCAGGAACACTAAGGATAGTGCAGAAGGGGAAGAGGTTTTGGCCCACACGGAAGAGCTACAGTCTGCAATCGACTATACAGCCACTTTCATACAGCCAAGCAGCATACAGAGACTGCAGCCCTATACGCTAACTGTTCCCACAGGCCGCTACTCAGTCAAGCAGCCATGTCACGCAGTACAACATCACTCAAAACCAGATCACGAGTTTACGGTTCCAGCAGGTCGGTGACAGCTAGTGTTGCAGCCGCCATTGCCCGTGGGAAAGCCGAAGCGGCAAAGACACGAGCTACCTTTGCCGAACAAGAAATGCATTTGAAGTTAGAAAAGGCCTCGCTAGAAGCCAAACAAGCACAAGATAGGGCCGCAATAGAAGCCAAGCAAGCGCAAGATAGGGCCTCAATAGAAGCCTCTAAAAAAGCTTGAACAAACGCGTCTAGATGTCGCACTGGAGAAGCTCACTACAGAAAGGGAAGCTGCAATTGCCGTAGCTGAAGCAGAAGCCCTGGAAGCAGCCGTGAGCCTCAGTGGTGAAGGCATAAATGTGCTTGGCTCTGAACAAGGAGAGCCGAATCCCTCGCAACGCACTTCAGAGTACGTACATCAACACTTCAAATCAACGTACGATACCTCTTCTCTACATGGAATAGACAATGTCCTAGGACAAACAAACCAAGCACTGCAGGTAACAGAGCATGAGAGCAACCAAATTCCTCAGAGCTGCAAGCAGCAGAACTCCTGTCAACACATTACAGATCAAGCCTACGTCTCTGCACGTCACGACCCTCAACCTCCAAACCAGCATCAGAATAACCCTTCTACTACACAACGATACGAGACAAGAGAGCCTAAAGCAGAAACTTCTGACAGGTATGGTCGCACACCACACTCCCACTACAGTAGTGAATCGCCAACATGCTCTAACACCAACCAAGTTATAACAGACTTTGCCAAGTTCTTTGCCAGACGTGATTTAATCACAAAAGGACTTGTAAAGTTTAACGATCGGCCAGAAAATTACAAAGCCTGGCGGTCATCCTTTCAAAATACCATAAAAGGTCTAGACCTGTCTCACACCGATGAAATAGACCTCCTAGTCCAATGGCTTGGGAAGGACTCTGCCGAACATGCCAGTAGAATCAGGAACATTAACATAAAACAATTTCCCAGAATACCTAGCAAGGGTTATCACAAACTACGAGAATTAGCCGACTTGCTAGAGGAATTACTTCTTGCTAAAGAGGAGGGAGACCTGCCTGGTCTCGCCTCCCTGGATGCGGCCAGAGGGATTAAACCTTTAATTCTGAAGCTTCCCTACGACCTACAACAAACGTGGGTCACATATGGTTCTAAACATAAGAAAATGTTCCAAGTACCATTTCCACCATTGAACGTTTTTGTAGACTTTGTTTCAGAGCAAGCTAAGTTCCTGAATGATCCCAGCTTTGACTTTATGCTGTCATCAATCACGCCCCCTAGCTTCAAACAGCACAGGATGCCAGTGACAGTGAACAAGTCTCATGTTTCTCCTACAGATTTTTCCTATAGGTCTTCCAACATTGCTCACCCAGAAGACAAAGTCGGAGATCCTAGAAAGCAGTGCCCTCTACACAGGAAGCCGCACCCTCTACCAAAATGTAGGACCTTCAGGGAAAAGTCTCTAGAAGATCGCAAAGCCTTCCTAAGAGAGAACCGCATATGCTTCAGGTGTTGTTCATCCACATCACACTTTGCCAAGGACTGCAAGGTTAGTGTATCATGCACAGAGTGTAACAACACAGATCACAACTCAGCACTACATCCAGGCCCTGCTCCTTGGAACGCCCAGCGAGCTAGCGATACCAACGAGCATGGCGGGGAGCAAGAGAACACTGGTTCAAACATTTCAATGATTACCTCACAGTGTACTGAGGTATGCAAAGATCCTGCAGGCGGTAGGTCTTGTTCAAAGATCTGTCTTATTAGAGCTTATCCAGCGGGTCACAGAAACAAAGCTGTCAAGATGTATGCACTCTTAAATGACCAAAGCAACCACTCTATGGCTAGATCCACATTCTTTGACACCTTCGGTGTCAGGGGTCCAAGCTCCCCTTACTCCCTAAAGACTTGTGCGGGTACCGTTGAGACGGCGGGGAGAAGAGCCAGCGCCTTCTGTATAGAATCCATGGACGGTCGGACTCGCCTACCTTTGCCCACCATCCTCGAATGCAACCAGATTCCAGACAACCAGTCAGAAATCCCTACACCAGATGCAGCAATTCGCCAACCTCATCTAAAACGCATGGCCCATCTCCTACCAGAATACGACGAGCAAGCTCAGTTAATGCTGCTCCTAGGAAGAGACATTTTGCAGGTCCATAAAGTAAGGGAACAGATTAATGGTCCCCGCAATGCTCCCTTTGCCCAAAGACTTGACCTGGGGTGGGTCATCGTAGGGGACGTCTGTTTAAAGACTGTGCACAGACCCACCACGGTCAGTAGCATGTTCACTAATGTACTTGACAAAGGACGTCCTTCCTCCTTGCAACCATGTCACAACAGCTTCATCACAAAAGAACTTCCAGGTAGTACTCACATACCTTGTTCCTCTGTAGACCCAGACACAGATGACCACGCTTGTGACAGCGACCCAGACCACCTAGGGTGTACAGTCTTTCATAGAACAAAAGAAGACCAGCAGGTAGCAATGTCCTTTGAAGATAGACTTTTCTTGCAAATAATGGAAAGGGAGACAGCCAAAGAAGAGTCAAACAATTGGGTCGCACCTCTCCCATTTAGACCCCATAGACAGCATCTACCTAACAACAAGGAACAAGTCCTTAGATGCTTTGCCTCCCTTAAATGTAATTTCCAGAGAAAACCAGACACTGAGTTCTACACTGACAGTAAAGTAGCCCTGGGGTACATCTACAACGAAACCAGACGCTTCTACGTCTACGTCAGTAATAGAGTGTTGAGGATTAGGAGATCCGTACAACCAAAACAGTGGCACTTCGTTCCAACTAAACACAACCCTGCAGACCTAGCGACCAGAGCTGTCCCAGCCAACTGTCTTAAGGACACAACATGGTTTACTGGCCCTGCATTCCTGTACAATTCAGAACACACTTCTGAATCGGAAACCTTTAGCTTGGTAGATGCAGTCAAGAATGCAGAAGTTCGTCCACAAGTGTCTGCATTAGTCACGGTGACTTCATAAAACCGACTCAAATCTTATCGGTTCTCCAGATTTTCCACATGGAAATCACTCATTAGAGCCATTACTTTCTTATCCCACATAGCTCGTTCCTTTGGGAAAAGGACTAACTGCAAAGGCTGGCACCGCTGTAAAAATACCTACTCAGTGACTGACCTAGAGCAATCAAAACATCTGATCATTTACACTGTGCAACAAGAGACCCTTGCTAGGGAGATTGACTGTATTAACAACAAAAAGCCAATCCCTAAAGACAGCGTCTTAAGGAAACTCGATCCATTCCTCGACAGCAGTAACCTGTTGAGAATAGGAGGACGCCTTAAAGAAGCTACCTTGGAGTATGACGAGAAGCATCCTCTCATTCTCCCAGCTCAGCACCATGTCACTGCCCACTGTCAAGTTAAACACCAAGGCCGACTATTCACTGAAGGAGCTTTGAGGGTTGCTGGACTGTGGATAATAGGAGCAAAAAGATGTGTGAGCAAGTGTATCTTTAACTGCGTTACCTGCCACAAACTCCGTGGACTTTTACAAACCCAAAAGATGGCTGACCTTCCACCTGACAGACTTAACTCAGAGCCTCCCTTTACAAGTGTGGGCCTTGATGTATTCGGTCCTTGGTCCGTTATTACTCGCCAAACCAGGGGAGGTCACACCAGCAGCAAACGCTGGGCAGTTATTTTTACTTGTATGACTGTTCGAGCTGTTCACATATAGTTGATTGAATCAATGGACACTTCCAGCTTTATCAACGCTCTCAGGCGCTTCATTGCCATTAGGGGTCCTGTTAAGCACATCCGCTCTGATAGGGGCACCAACTTTGTTGGAGCGGCCAAGGAACTTCAGATCCTTTCGAATCTAGACAACAGCGTGGAAAGGTATCTCAATCAACAGGGATGTACCTGGACATTTAACCCTCCTCATTCTTCCCATATGGGTGGTGTGTGGGAAAGAATGATAGGTGTAGCCCGCAAGATCTTGGATTCTATTTTCCTTCAAATGGGAAATGTCAGACTCACGCATGAATGTCTGTCCACTTTCATGGCTGAGGTCTCAGCCATCATAAATGCTAGACCTCTGATCCCAGTTACTAATGATCCAGAGGACCCCATGTTGCTGACACCTGCAACTCTACTCACTCAAAAAACCAACATGGTCAGTGCTCCAAATGGAGAGTTTACTGATAAAGACCTTTTCAGACGTCAATGGAGACAGGTGCAATGCCTAGCCAACACTTTCTGGGACAGATGGAGGAGATATTACATCCAAACCCTACAACTCAGGAATAAGTGGCAAGTTAACAAACCAGACCTGAAGTCAGGAGATGTGGTGCTCGTTAAAGACTGCCAAGCACACAGGAAAGACTGGCCGTTGGGACTTATCACACAGACACAAGCAAAGATGGACATGTCAGGAAGGTCGAAGTTAAGATTTCCAAACAGGGTGAAGTAAGGTCATTTCTCAGACCCATATCGGACTTGATTTTACTTGTGTCCAATGACGCTGTTAGTGGCGTTGGTTAACGCCAGACGGGGAGTGTTATGTCCCCAGGATACCTCTTTCTTTTCTGAGGTTCAGAAAAGAGAATTACCTTGTCATTTAATTTGTATATTGTGTTGTTGCATTATTAAGCTATAAATTATGTTTGTTCTAGGTTAGCTTTTACGCTTGCGCCACCTACTGGCCAAACATTAATATAGTTTATAAGAGATATCCAGTTACTTAGGAAGTGATGTAAAAATCGTCATATCCTCTTTAGTCAGGAAGTGAAGCAGCCTCAGAGATAAACATGTTCATATCATGGCAGCATCCTAGATGCTATCTCTCCTCATCCATGGCATCGAAGGTAGGCCATACTTATCTTCCTCCTCCACAAGCTATCAGGGAAAGGAGTTAGTAATTTTAGTTATTATTTTATATGATGTTTACTGCTGTATTGTAATGTTATATTATTCTTGTTGTTTTCAGTTTCACCGCATATCACATGTGTCATTCACGTGTATATTAAAATCTGCAACGTGCCAATAAAAGACACAGACAAAGAAACAGCAGTCAATTATTGTGTGCACAGAAAAAAGGTTATCTGCCTGGATAGCTACCCATAGACTCCGGGAGTACGGGGGGCGAGGCCAGGGCATCCTCCCGCAAAAGTTATGCCGTGTACACACGGTCGGACTTTTCCACGGGGCAAGCCTCCATCGGAATTTCGACCGTATGTACACGGCATTAGGAGCCAATCGCTCCTCCGCCCCTGCTGCCCCCATGCTTCGGCATATATGCTCTTTTTTTTTTAACTGTGGCAGTGAAATCACATCCTACAGTGTTGGAGTCACGGCTTTATGTATCGTGGGAGCAAACGCTGTTGCTGTCAAGATAAATAAATCCGCGCTGCAACTGAATGGCGTACCTGCTAAGCAAATTATGGTTAACATTAAAACAAAGTAAAATTACAGTATAACAGTAAGACCTTACCATACCATACCTGCAAAGCAAATACCAAAAAAAAACATAGTAAAAAAAAAAATTTTTTTTAACGTAACCGGTGCCTAAAATATATATATGCCGAAGCATGAGGGCATCCTCCCGCAAAAAAGTTATGCCACGTACACATGGTCAGACTTTTCCACGGGCAAGCCTCCGTCGGAATTTCGACTGTATGTATGTGGCATTAGGAGCAAATCGCTCCTCCGCCCCTGCTGCCCCCATGCTTCGGCATATATGCTCTTTTTTTTAACTGTGGTGGTGAAATCACCTCCTACAGCGTTGGAGTCGCGGCTTTATGTATCGTGGGAGCAAACGCTGTTGCTGTCAAGATAAATAAATCCGTGCTGCAACTGAATGGCGTACCTGCTAAGCAAATAATAGTTAACATTAAAACAAAGTAACATTACAGTATCACAGTAAGACCTTACCATACCATACCTGCAAAGCAAATACCAAAAAAAACATAGTAAAAAATAAAACATTTTTTTAACGCAACCGGTGCCTAAAATATATATATGCCGAAGCATGGGGGCATCCTCCCGCAAAAAAGTTATACCACGTACACATGGTCGGACTTTTCCACGTGCAAGGCTCCATCGGAATTTCGACCGTATGTACGTGGCATTAGGAGCAAATCGCTCCTCCACCCCTGCTGCCCCCATGCTTCGGCATATATGCTCTTTTTTTAACTGTGGTGGTGAAATCACCTTCTACAGCGTTGGAGTCGCGGCTTTATGTATCGTGGGAGCAAACGCTGTTGCTGTCAAGATAAATAAATCCGCGCTGCAACTGAATGGCGCACCTGAAAACAAAAAAATGGTTAACAATAAAACACAGTAAACAAAATTACATACCTGAAAAGCAAGCATGATAAAACATAATAAAACATTGCAGAATAGAATAGAGTAAAAAAGAGCAACAATAGAGAGAGAGAGAACAATAAAACGACAACTATTTTTGGTTTTTTATTTTTTTTTTTTTTTGGGGGGGGGGGGGGGTTTGTACTTTTTATTTTATTTTAATTTTTTACACTTTTTGTGTAAAACGGTCGGGTCTCAAAATGTGATGGCATTCTTGAGACCCTGTGAAAGTGTATCCTAGCCTGTGAAATGCTGTACCCTACGCTAATACTTCACTAGTGAGTGGTAGTGTTCAAAACATTCACCAATGCAGAGACCAGGATTGTCAGGACAGCGTAGACAATAATAACGGGTGTCACGCCTAAATCCGCGCTTGCTACAGACACAACATCTTTTTTGGGGGGCTCGATTGGTAGGGGTACTCGGGAGGACATAAGAATAATGCCTCTCATGCAGCCGGCTTACTGCATTTGGTAGGGAATGGTGAGGTGCAGAAACGTCTGGATACAGAAGGTCTGTGACAACCTCTTCCTGGAATTCAAGGAAGGGTAAAGTCCCGCCTGAATCGCCGTATAGCACATGAGCATTCAGCAAAGCCAATTGGAACAAATAAATAGACACTTTTTTGTACCAGCGTCTAGACTTACGGGCAACTAGATACGGCGCCAACAACTGGTCATTGAGATCCACCCCTCCCATATTTTGGTTATATTTGTGGACACAGAGGGGTTTCTCAACAACACCAGCCGCCGTATGAATTTGGACTGTCGTGTCTGCATGAAGGGAGGTAAGAACGAAAACATTCTTATTATCCCTCCACTTCACAGCGAGCAAGTTATTACACTTGAAGCAGGCTCTCTCCCCCAGCCTAAGATGGGAATCTACAAGCCGCTGGGGAAAGCCCCGGCGATTAGGTCGCACGGTGCCACATGCTCCAATCTGCTGATCAAACAAGTGACTAAACAGTGGCACGCTCGTGTAATAATTGTCCACGTACAAGTGGTACCCCTTTCCGAATAAGGGTGACACCAAGTTCCACACTATCTTGCCAGCGCTCCCTATGTAATCTGGACAGTTCTCCGGCTCTACTTTACTATCTTTTCCCTCATAAACTGAAAAGCTCCACGTATAGCCTGTTGCCCTGTCACAGAGCTTGTAGAGCTTGACCCCGTATCTGGCACGCTTGCTGGGAAGGTACTATTTGAAAGACAAGCGGCCAGAAAACTTAATCAGGGACTTGTCAACGCAGACAACTTGATTGGGAGTAAACAAGGCTGCAAAACGTTGGTTGAAGTGGTTTATGAAGGGCCGAATTTTGTAGAGCCGATTAAATTCAGGGTCTGCTTGAGGACGACAGAGTTCATTGTCATTGAAGTGCATGAACCGCAAGATCTGTTCGTATCGTGCCCTGGACATGGAGCGAGAGAACACGGGCAGATGGTGGACTGGTGAGGTGGACCAATAAGTCCTCAGAGTCGGGAATTTATGCATGCCCATGTTGAGGGAAAGGCCCAGAAAGGACTTAAATTCGTAAACCGTAATTGGTTTCCAATCTCTGGCAAGGGAAGGCAACTGGGGATTAGCGGCGATGTATTGACCAGCATATATATTACTTTGGTCCACAATAGATCTATAGAGATCTTCCATGAAAAACAGCGATTAAAAATCGGATGGCTTAAAATCAGCTGTTTCCACCTGAATACCGGGTTGGCCAGTAAATGGGGGAAGTACGGGTTCTGCAGAAGTGGTGGGCACCCAATCAGGATTGGCGAATTCTGCAGGAAGGACACTATGTGATCGACGGGCCTGCCTTTGTCTTCTTCTTGGTGGCAGCGGGACACTACTTGTGCTTGCCAACTCGCCAGCTTGAACTGCACTTATGGGACTCGCCACATCACCAAGTGTTACTGCAGTGCTGGATGTACGTCCAGGGTGTACTAGGCCGCTGGTGCTTGCCAGTTCACCAGAAGGATTAGCGGCGCTAGTACTTCTCTGCTCCATACGAGAGACCTGCGGTTCTTGCACCTCAACAACAGCAAAAGATCAGGATCGGGTATGCCTGACCTTAGCAGGGACCACACCTCTGTCATCAGAGCTATCTGTCATGGAGCCGCTGTCATCTACTGGATCGTATTCTGAGCCTGATTCTGACAGATGAGTGACCTCCTCTTCACTATCTGACATACTCAGAAACAAGTAGGCCTGTTCCCTAGTGTACTTTCGATTTGCCATTTTGGGCTCTAAATTTAGTAGTACACTAGTGAGATTCACAGGTAAAAAAGCTCCTGACTGTTAGCGACTGAATCAAAACGCTACCAAAAAAAAACTGTTAGCGATCGCAGGGATCAGGCCTGACTCTGCGAACGCGGCAGTTATGTGTGCTTAGTGTTTTGTAAGTGACAGTGATCGATCGATACTGCACTTGGGTGGGCTGGGCTGGGCGGAGGGGGAAAATGCAGGTGCTAGCAGGTACCTGGGCGGATCCCGCTAACAATGCATTTTTTGGAACCCTAACCTGCTGGGACGCTAGTATAGATCTGATCAGATCAGATAATGATCTGTTCAGATACTATACCACTAAGGGAGGTGTATGCTTTGCGCGTGGGTGTTTGCGGTACTGGCACTAACCTGGGGCGACGCAGACCTTATTTGACCCTAAAACCTAATTGATATCACCCGCCGGGCGATCAAGGGGTTAAACTGTTATTGGGTAATAAATGGCGGGTGCCCTGACAGTATAAAAAACAAACTAACTAACCAGCGTCACCCGTAACAGTTATAAAGTGATCACTGGTCAAAGGGTTAACTAGGGGCAATCAGGGGGTTAAAACCTTTATTAGGTAATATATGGGGGTACCTGACTCTATATAAAAACCTGACGGAGAACCTAAATAACTAAATAACTAACTGGCTAACCAGCGTCACCAGTGACACTTATACAGTGATCACTGGTGAAAGAGTTAACTCTAGGGGCAATCAAGGGGTTAAAACCTTTATTTAGGTTGTAATATGGGGGTACCTGACCTATAAACCTATTTATGAACCTATATAAACCTGGCGGTTACCCTAAAAAAAACTGGCTACCTAGTGGCACCAGTGACACTAATGCAGCGATCAGAAAAACGATTGCTTAGTGACACTGACAAAAGGGGGTGAAAGGGTTACCTGGGGGGCAATCAAGGGGTTAAACCTTTATTGGGGGGGTAGGGGGCTACCTTAGACCTAAAGGGGCCTAAAACTAACTGCCCTGACAGTTATTTCAGTCACAACTGACACTAAATGCAGTGATCAGTAAATAAATGATCACTGCAATCAGTGACACTGTGACTGGGGGGGCAGGGGGTGATCTGGGGGGTGATCAGGGGGTGACAGGGGGGGTGAAATGTGTGCCTAAGTGTCCTGGTGTCAGTGTACTGTTGTGCACTTACTTGTGTGTCTTCTCAGCTCGGCGTCCAGGTCAGAAAGACCGACATGAGGAGCGTGACATCACTTCCCCTTGCCTGTGTTTACAATTACACAGGCAGGGGAAGCATCTGATTCGCCAGGAGCGATCGCGAGGGGGTGGCCAGAAACCACTGGCCGTCCCCTCATCTCGGATCGCTCCTGAAGCGATGCCGACCATCCCCGCCGGCGGAAGAATGTCACGTACAGGTACGGGATTTTGCCTGTACGTGCCATTCTGCTGACGTATATGTACATGGGGCGGTCGGCAAGTGGTTAAAAGAACATAGTCAACTGGCTACTTACATAACACAGTGCCCAACCCGGCACTGGGGCTGCTCGCATTGAAATTTAGATGTTCGGTTGGAGAAATCTCTTGTTAGGCTCTGTGGATGGGGTGTGCGTTCCAATACACACCGCCGACAACCAGGAGACCGGAAGTGAGATGAAAAGGATGTGAACAGGTAAGCAGACAGCTTATATACCACTATTGGGTGCTTGAATGCGGATTCCTATGGTGAAGGGCTATCTATTCTTTTTTCTTTGCACATGGATATATGGTTATTGTGATTGATCACTTATGATTCAGTGTGTTTGCACTATCACGGTAAAAATTACCCAATCCCTAATTAGATAGGGTTGTTGGATATCTTTAGTTTAGTTTTTATAGAATTAATTATTTAATCATAATTGGTATCAATGTGTGTATCACTTATATAGTTACGGAGCGCCCTTATTGCACATTTTCCACCAACTGAATCACCTGCCTGCATGAAGTATATTAGAAAGAGCACACCAGGTACAGACTGCAGTGAGATATAGCTAAACTGGATACAGTGTGTGTATATATATATATATATATATATATATATATATATATATATATATATATATATATATACACACAAAGCTGGGATGTATATATATATATACAGGGGGTCCCCTACTTACAAACATCCGACTTACAAACGACTCCTACTTACAAACGGAGGGAGACAACAGGAAGTGAGAGGAAATCCACCCCTAGGAAGGGAAATTCTCTCCTGTAAGAGTTAATATTGGAAAAAGGTGTCTCCACTGATGCTTTATCACCAGTCCATGTTTCCCTAACAACCCAAAATTTTCAAAATCCAATTGTCATTGGGACAGAAGGTGAGGCGAAATCTTCTGAACAGGGGCACAGACAGCAAAACAAATGTTACAGGGGTGATAACCCTTCTCTGTGTTATTTAAAAAACTTAAAAATAGATTTTTTGGCTGGAGCTACACTTAAAAAATGTACCTGTTCCGACTTACAAACAGATTCAACTTAAGAACAAACCTACAGTCCCTATCTTGTTTGTAACCCGGGGACCCCCTGTATATATATATATATATATATATATATATATATATATATATATATATGCTAAGTACACTTCAGCTAACTGAATAAACTGCCTGCTCAAAGTAAATGAAGTTACACTCTCTCTCTCTATCTCTCTCTCCGCCAAGAACATACTACACAAGGCCGACGTGCAGGCTGTGTGCCCCTGTCTGCTGCCCAGCCTGATGTGTCCCTGTCTGCTGGCCAGCCTTCGGGCCCCAAATAAAATGCCTACTGTGCTACATACTTGGCTGTTGCCTCTGAAACATGGCACTTAATTTTTTTCATTCGCCTTAAAACCTGCAACATTTTTTAAGTGTGGAATTGTGGTTTTAAGGCATTTTGTTGCACTCAGGGTTGGACTTTTGTTAAACTTTGTATGTAATACAGAGCGGTACTGAAAAGAAGATTACAAGCTATGATATGTGACTTGTTTTGACACTGTTTGGCAACTTGTATGAAATTGATTGCGCTAGCTATAAATATTTTATTCAAAGTATATACTTTGTGATAGCTTCTAGCTATAATGTCAATGGTACTTCCAGCACTCAGTTATGTTCTATCACTGTAACAGCAAACAATTATAGTCTTTGAAAAAAAACTACCTAAGAAAGACTTTTTCTTTTGGAAATCAACCATACAGAGTTGCACTGCTGCTGTATGTAAGTTAAAGTGGTTGTAAACTCTGTTACACCACTTGTACCTACAGGTAAGCCGATAATAAGGCTTAACTGTTGGCACTTTAAATATCTCCTAAACTTACATCGTTTACTATATGCGCTGCTGCAGACATCTTTGGGGCATGCGCACTGAAGAAACGGCCCACTGGTGCCATTTCTTCAATTGCGGTGCCGTGGCTGGCTGCTCCCGTGCACATGCGCGGGAGTGACGTCATCACGGCTTCAGCCAATTACAGCGCCGGAGCATGCAAACACGGAAGTAACTCCGGTGAAAGATGTCAGCCATGGGAGTGGAGTGCGGGTGGCACTGCAGGGCATCGTTCTAAGGTAAGTATTTTATAATGAGCTAGTATGCAATGCATACTAGCTCATTATGCCTTTGTCTTTCAGGGGTTTTTTTGTTTGTTTGTTTTTTGAGGTTTACAACCTCTTTAATGAATAATGTAAAAGTAAACTAAATCATTACACATGCAATTTATGTCATTTCACAATGTGTCACTGGTGGTGTCCCTGAGAATCATGATGTTCTCTGAAACCATATTCAACTTAAAGGCATCCCCTAAGCATGTAAATTATGCATTGGCACATGTCCCTCAAGCCACTGCCTAGCTCCCCATGCCCTTTGTTTGACAACCCCTTGCCTATTAGCCCATTAAATGGCCATTACTGATTTCTAACAAAGGTTCCCTTTGACTTCAATGGGGTGCAGACACATGATCTGAACTTTGGTAATGTTTACTGTACCTGCATTGAACTGAATCTGGGTACATTCAGCTCAACCCTACAGGGTACTAGGACTTCGTTGAAGGTCATATTTATTGAACACAATGGAATTCTGTCTCTCTGCCGACTGGAGAGGAAAGTATATATTGTTTTTTTATTGCTGGGTCAATTATTTGGCATTTACTCATTTCAAGTGGAGGAATTATAGAATGAAGACCATCCATTTGAAAAATATTAAACACACAATACATTTAATAAAAAGTTATTTTCAAAAACAAATACATTTTAGCCTTCCTTTTATGCACTATAATACCGATATATGTTCTCTGACAAGTTGCCATGGGATACAGAGTCATATTTTGCTGATTTACCCTACCTTCCATACTTTGTTTAAATTAAATATGTTCTATTAGAGGGATTATATTTATTCTTTTATCATCACCGCCACGACACTCCTAACTTATCTTGGCAAGCAGTTCTAAAATCTGAAATTTGCTTGACATTTAAAGAACATTTGGTATATTTATGATCTAATTAGACCTAAGTAATATTGCTTACATATGTTGTACAATGTGCATGTTCCAGGTTATTTTTTCATGAACTGTTTCAGGAAAAAGAATTGTCTGCAGATGAATCTATGATACTTTGCTTGATTTTGTTTCCCATCTGGCTTACTGTTCCAAGCATTTATTTTAGCCTTCAGTGCCATTTTATCCCATAAAACTTCATAATTATGAGGAATTTGTATGGGCTGTTCCAGTCTGGTGCACAATTAGGGATGCAATATGAATTTTTCATTGCTCAATTTAGCTGGAATTGTAAGATGGATGGGGGGAGATGGGAGGGACCACAATGAATCTAGCCACATACTATAAAATAACTAGCAGCAAGTTGAAAGAAGTGAAAGAAATTGAAACGATCACAGTTGTAAGCTAAGCCATTAAGTGGCAGACTAAGGTTTAGTGTCATTTCCATGCAGGTAAGGGATGGAGGTGCTCAATTAATGGCACAAGTTGAATTGCTTAAGGGATTGGAACAGCATGAAAGAACATTTCAGCTCTCAGTTCAGGTTCACCTCCTGCCTGGCTAATAGTTAAGTACTGAAACAGAAATACATTCTTTCTGCATGGGATTTTGGTTCCAGGACGGAAAGATGAAACATCAAGCACAGATTGTGCTGAACTGTGTACCTGACAACTGTTCAAGCATTATTTGTTTCCTATTATTTACTCGTTTTATGGTCTTTGAACGCACTCTAAGAAATTATACTAAAGAGAGATAAATATACAATTGTAAGTAATGCAGTGATTGTATCATTTAAAGCTCAAAGGGGCTTTTGTAGCTCTTCATTTAGAGACAACAGTATAATATAGTGCTCTGCTCCATTCACTTGGCTCACAGATCTATAACTGAGGAAGCCATATGCCTTTCACTGATTAGTTTTTGGATGCGTGTCATCTCGTAACTTTGGCAGATTGATAAGATCATCCAGTGCTACTATGCCTCTAATTAACACAGCTATATTCATGTTCCTAAATATATGGCCAGCTGTAGGGTACCAAGCTGCAAATCTGTATTATGATGAGCCAATGTTGCTATTCATAGTACTCTGTAAAAGTTTGCAAAGCTGATATAAAGCATTGATCAATGGATTTTACTTAGTGATTGAGCAAGTATGTTTTTGTTTTTCACAAAGTGAGTTTGTGTGCCTGTCCGTGTGTATTTCGATTTTGTTATTAGTTTACTCTCCACCTGTGTGTCTGTCTTGCCCCTATCACATGATTTTCTTTTTTTTTTACTTCTCCCAACACAGCAGAAGGAGTTCTGCTTCTCACGCTACATTAAACAGTCATACCGGAGAAAATACAGTGCACAGTATTGCACAGAAAATCAACTTTTATATTATAAAAAATATATATTTTGCACTTACAGATTAAAAACTTGAGCATAGGCATATTAACAGACTGAATTTACACATACTTCAAAAGAGCCCATACAGAGAGGCAAATTGTAATCAGTAAAAGGCTGGTCAAAGGAGGAAAGAAATGCTGATATCATTCATCTGTAAAGGGGTAACTGCAATGTGGGCCACATAGTATCAGTGATGTTTAAGATGACCACTCTGAATCAAGATGTATATAAAAGATGGAGTTAGGAAACATTGTTGTAAATAAAAAATGCTTTCAAGTGGTGTGAAGTTTGTTAATAGGATTTATCAATAAAGCCACTATGAGACATTTGCCATTTTTCTTTGTCTGTAAACAAGGCCAAAGCAGCTCTTGTTTTATAAACTCTGCTGGGAATTGTTTCCTAATTTAGGGGTTTTCCCCTTTTTCATGAAATTGGAATCCTGTTTATAGAAAGGGCCATAGTTTCTCATCGTACATTAAATCCATTTGGGAAAGATGTGGTTACAATATACTGTAGCACTCAACTTCTTTCTGGAATGGTAGGGTCATGTCCTTTTTTAATCGTCCTAGGTGGACCTTGCTACAACACACAATAGATGACAATCAGATGCCATGCTGCCTATTGAGTGTGAAATCAATAAATATAGAAAGATCTAGAAATGTGTTATTTTCAAAAATACCATGCTGCCAGATACTTTTCAACTTGCTACAATATATTGGTGTAGAACATAAAGTTCCCTTTTCTAGGAAAGAAATCCTAAGAGTAGCTGAAAAAATGTCTGTGCTCAAATCCAAATTGCTTAAAATATGTTATTTGTGCTGGTGTACATTGAGAGTAATTGTGCTGATGTGCAAATCCTAGCACATCACACCGTTACATTTTTTTGCTTTTTCTTTTGTTAGACTATTGTTGAAATGTCACAAGTGAAATTTTATTTAGTTTTATAGGCTGCAACATGGTGTGGTGCAGTGGACTGCACCACACCACACTGCACTTAAAACATATTACCCAATGCCATATCTCTTTTCAGTGCACACCACTACAGTGCAGTGCTGTAAACTGACCTGATCAGGGGCAAGGCTTTTTGCCAGGGTGGTTTTCCCTGGTGCAAAAAACAACAGCAGGAATCTACCACCAAGCCTGTACACTTCAATGACAGGTTGTCTGTGGCCACAGGAAATCATGGCTGTTCGGACTTTGTGTGCGGCCAGTGGCGATCACTGTAACTGAAGTGGCCAGCGGCAACCTGTAATTGAAGTGGGCGGGCTTGGAGGCCACAGCTAGATGCTCAGCACAGCAAAATTCTTAATTAACCCCCAGGCACACTGCTGTATCCCCTACATGCTTTTTCAGAGATTCTTGCTTTGCATTTATTTTTCAAGGCACCTTTCAGAGCAAAGGTGGGCATGTGCTGAGAAGGAGACGTCAGAACAAAAATGTGCTTGCGCTAAGAAGCCCTGGTATAGTTGCCAATACTATACATCAGCCTTTACATTTTCCACTCACCTACTCATATTCTGCAAGTGGAAAATGATTGCTGGCCAGTGTGGGGCTGCCTCAGAGGGGGTGGCGGCGAGCACCACCAGCAGGTGCTCTCCCCCAGGTGGGCACAGGTTATGCTGCATTGATGGGCACAGGTCATCCTGCATTGATGGGCACACGCTATGTTGCATTTATGGGCACTGGTTACGCTGCATTGATGGGCACAGGTTAGGCTGCATTCATGGGCACTGGTCACGCTGTATTGATGGGCACAGGTCAAGCTGCATCGATGGGCACTGGCCATGCTGCATTAATGGGCACTGGTAAGGCTGCATTGATGGGCACTGGTGAGGCTCTGCTTATGGGCACTGGTGAAGCTCTGCTGATGGGCACTGGTGAGGCTGTGCTGATGGGCACTGGTGAGGCTGCACTAATGGGCACTGATGAGGCTGCACTGACGGTGTCATATACCTTGGAGGTGAGCCTGATATGCCGAGGGAGACCTCTCGTACAGCCCCGGCTCAGGGACCACTGGAGTTGTGACAGTGGCCGCAAGAGTACGGTGAGGTAAGAGTGCCTGCAAGGTTCTCTTTGCTGGAAGTGGTAGTAGCTGACAGGAACAGCCAGTGCAGGTGTACTGTGGATGCAGGGCTGCGGATGCAGGTATGCTGCAGATGTAGGGCAGTGGATGCAGGTGTGCTGTGGATGCAGGTCAGCGGGTGCAGGTGTGCTGCAGATGCAGGTTAGCAGATGCAGGTGTGCTGCGGATGCAGGGCAGTGGATGCAGGTATGTTGCGGATGTAGGGCAGCATATGCAGGTGTGCGGCAGATGCAGGACAGCGGGTGCAGGTATGCTGCGGATGCAGGACAGCAGGCAGGAGCTAATTCGGACAAGCCTGGTCATACACAGAAGATCAATCAGCATAAACAGCAGGCAGAGAATGGTCAGAGTTCCGGCCGAGTTTGGCAACAGGGAATCAGACAGGAAGTAGCCGGGTCAAGCAAGCCAAAGGTCAGGAATGGACATAGTGGTGTGGTCAGGAAGCTGGGTCAATACTGGATCAGGATACATGCACAGGATCAGAACATAGGGTACAGCTGCAGATCAAACAGCAAAGAACTTGTGCAGCTGAAGCATCTTTATAGGCCACTAGGAGCCAAAGCACGGCTACCGCACGTGCATGCGCATCTCCATGTGCGAAGTTTGTGATCCGTGCATGCGCACTGGTACACGTCTCTTCAAAGCTGGATGGTTACTAGCCCGACTGCGCCTATGTGCCCGTCAGAGCAGCGCACAAGCAACAGAGAACATGAATGACATCAGCCAAGGGTCCGTATATTGTGGATTGTTGGTCTTATTATATAACTTAGTAATATAACTCTATATAGACCATAGCTATAGAGGAGAGTTAGAATAGTACTTTCCCCTTAATGCAGGTCCGGTTGTTAGAGAGTGTATATCAAAAA
Organism: Lithobates sylvaticus; assembly: GCA_028564925.1. Taxonomy (NCBI): domain Eukaryota; kingdom Metazoa; phylum Chordata; class Amphibia; order Anura; family Ranidae; genus Lithobates; species Lithobates sylvaticus. The sequence goes on from CM053026.1 coordinate 295,731,293, forward strand.
TTAAACCATCCAGAACATTAAGGTTTAAAGATGGTTCTATCCATCAGCCAGATATCTGGATGTGCCTTATGGATCTTAACCACTACGCCCCCCCCCGCTATAGCAGAAAGACGGCTGCAGCGCGGACGCTCCCTGCCGGGAGGACGTCCCTGGATGTCCTCCTGTTTACATCCCTAATGCGTGCTCCTGAGAGGGCGCATCGGGGAAGTTCTGTGCTGGCCGTGTCCGTCGGACACAGCCCATCACAGATCGCTGTAAACGGCCAATCACAGCGGCCGTTTACAGTGAGATCGGGCTGTCCAATGAGAGATGATCTTATATGCAAACATATGAGATCATCTCTCAGCGCCGCTCTGCCTCCTCACACAGACAGCGTGTGAGGAGGGAGAGATGAACGGCGCCGGTGCGCCGTAAGTAAAGAAGGAAAAAAAAAAAAGGAAAATAAAGTGATCTGTCCCCACTGCCATGCTGCCACCTGTCACCAGTACCACCTGTCCCCGCTGCCACCTGTCATCAGTACCACCTGTCCCCAGTACCACCTGTCCCCAGAGTGCCATCCGTGCCATCTGCCAGTGCCACCTGTCCCCAGTACCACCTGTCCCCAGTGCCATCCGTGCCATCTGCCAGTGCCACCTGTCCCCAGTGCCATCTGTCATCAGTGCCACGTCAGTGCCATGTCAGTGCCACGTCAGTGCCATCTGTCATCAGTGCCACGTATCAGTGCCATTTGTCAAAAGTGCCACCTGTCAGTGTCACGTGCCATCTGTTATCAGTGGCACGTGTCATCAATGCCACATATCAGTGCCATCTGTCATCAGTGTCACGTGTCATCAGTGCCACGTATCGGTGCCATCTGTCATCAATGCCACGTATTAGTGCCATCTCTCATCAGTGCCACGTATTAGTGCCACATGATATCAGTGCCACGTATAAGTGCCATCTGTCAGCAGTGCCACATATTAGTGCCATCTATCAGTGTCACGTGTCATCAGTGCCCCCGTATTAGTGCCATCTGTCATCAGTGTCACGTGTCATCAGTGCCCCGTATTAGTGCCATCTGTCATCAGTGCCACATCAGTGTCACGTGTCATCAGTGCCACCTGTCATCAGTGCCACGTCAGTGTCACGTGTCATTGTCCTGGTGCTCCAGGGCCTATAAAAGTGTACTAGGTAGTCAACAATTTAGATGTGTAATTTATCCTCCTAGAACACGTGATGGCGCTCCCTGCATTTTGGGCCTCTCTAAGTGGCCAGGCTGTGTAAAAGTCCCACATATGTGGTATCGTAATACTTAGGAGGAGTAGCAGAATTTATTTTGGGGTGTCATTTGTGGTATACACATGCCATGTGAGAGAAATAACCTATTACAATGACAATTTTGTGGAAAAAAATAAAAAATAAAAAGATAATTCATTTTGCAAAGAATTGTGGGAAAAAAATGACAACATCAAAAAGCTCACCATGCCTCTTACTAAATACCTTGGAATGTCTACTTTCAAAAAAGGGGTCATTTGGGGGGTATTTGTACTTTCCTGGCTTGTTCGGGTCACAAGAAATGAGATAGGTCACCAGTGCATCAGGTGTGATCAATTTTGTATAATTTGCACCACAGCTTGTAGAGTCTGTAACTTTCACAAAGACCAAATAATATCCACTAATTTGGGCTATTTTTACCAAAGATATGTAGCAGTATAAATCGTGGCCAAAATGTATGAAGAAAAATTAATAATTTGCTAAATTTTATCACAGAAACAAAGAAAAATGCGTTTTTTTTTTTTCAAAATTTTCGGTCTTTTTTCATTTATAGCGCAATAAATAAAAAACCCAGAGGTGATCAAATACCACCAAAAGAAAGCTCTATTTGTGGGAAAAAAATGTCCAAAAAATCATTTGGGTTCAGTGTTGCATGACTGAGTAATTGTCATTCAAAGTGTGAGAGCACCGAAAGCTAAAAATTGGTCTGGGCAGGAAGGGTGTTTAAGTGCCCAGTAAGCAAGTGGTAAAAGTTGGAGTCAAAATTATGTGGATGGCGATGTGGCTGGTGGTGTCTGGCAAGGTAGAGCTCTACCTAGACTTATTATATAATAGAGAGGGGGAGGGGTTTGACTTTATATGATGCACGTCTAAGCATTGAGGTATACAATCACATGATGGTAATTCCAGAGGAATATACTTAGTATAATTAAAGATAACATGATAGACAGTATTACCACCTTAGCAGTTTATTGTACATAATTCACAATAATAATAAATACATTACATGTATAATAATTAAAAGTTCCAATTCATAATAAAGATAATGATGTTGATAAAGGTCATAATTAATGATAAAATTACATGTTATTGAATCTCAGAATCACATGATTGAAATAGTGATGCATACGGCTCAGATTAAATAATAATTAAATAATAATTTAAAATAATTTAAATATATGTTGTTATATCTCAAAATCACATGATTGCAATGATGTAGCATATGGCTGGGGCTCTACACATTTTGTGAAGATGTCCACTCGTCAGGAGCACTAGCAATCAGAATCTGTTTTTTGAGATTTTGAGATTCAACAACATATATTTTATTATTTAATCCTAGCCGTATGCTGCACTAATTTAATCATGTGATTCTGAGATTCAATAACATGTACTTTTATCATTAATTATTACCTTTATCAACATCATTATCTTTATTATGAATTGGAACTTTTAATTATTATACATGTCATGTATTTATTATTATTATTATTATTGGGAATTATGTACAATAAACTGCTAAGGTGATAATACTGTCTATCATGCTATCTTTAATTATACTAGGTATATTCTTCTGGAATTACCATCATGTGATTGCTTAGCCATGCTTCATATAAAGTCCCACCCCTCCCCCTCTCTATTGTATACATATTAGGGATGGAGGCAGATGAACCTACCCATTCATTGCCTCATTTAAAGTCCCACCTTCCTGTCCTCTCCTCATCTCGTAGTCTTATTATTTAACTTAATTAGTTTTATAATAAGACCATCTCACAATATACGGACCCTTGGCTGATGTCATACATGTTCTCTGTTGCTTGTGCGCTGCTCTGACGGACATGGCTTTCTTTTCATTTTTGAGTTATGTTCTTTGTCTTTATGGGTGGAGCATCAACATTTGGGATATAAGCTACAGATCTGGAACCCGCAAGCCCTCTGTCCCTGTAGAAGATCTGCATTTTGTTTTTCGAAACGCGTTGGAAGTTCTATCTGTCTGACAAAACTCTGGGATTTTCCTTGCAGCTGGTTTCCATTTCTGCTCTATATTTGTGTTTGTTGCGTATATCCCCATGTTCATGTTGCTATATATTATCAATGTGTAATACATTTTGAATATTTTTTTACCATGAAACTGTTTGTGGCCCGGTTTAAAGTCCCAATCTGAGGAATTCATGTTCTGATACTACTGACTAGAGAGTCATTGGGCAAGAAGCTGACTCCTTTCTAGCCTAAACAATAGGGAGGCATAAAAACACATATGATTACACAAAATTCAGCTTAAAGTCACATTAAAGCCTTGTTTTTTTTAATTTTTTTTATTAAAATAACAAAAATGTCATACTTACCTGCTCTGTGCAATGGTTTTGCACAGAACAGCCCTGATCCCTCTCTTCTTGGACCCCCTGCCGGCGCTCCTGGCTCCTCCTCCCCACTGAGTGCCCCATAGCAAGCCGCTTGCTATAGAGGCACTCATGTGTGCTTGTTCCCGAACTTCCTGAGACTCCTGCTCCCCCGTCATTGGCTCTGATTAACAGCAGCAGGAGGGGCAAGAGAGCTAAGAGAGGATTGGCTCTTGTGCACATCCCTGGATCAAAATCTGCTCAGATATGTATTTAGGAGGGGCTGCGAGGGGAGATGCATGCAGATGTTTGTTTTTTTTTACCTTACTGCATAGAATGCAGTAAGGTAGAAAAAAACATTCAGCCTTTACAATGACTTTAAGGTACAGTATATGAGTGGCAGGGTTTTTTCATGAATACCATTGCCAGTTCAAGAACTGATGCTATATTTCACTGATATTAATCATTAAAAGGCTTTTAACACTTTGTGTTCTGTTAAACTGGCACAAGATGGATTTTCCCATCATTTTAATTTTAATTCAGTGAAATTTGGTAAATGTATTGACCTAGCCAATGTCAAAATGTACTATAAACTGTTCGCACAGCAAATATGCCAGCCTATTCCCTAACCCTTAGAGAAATCAAAATCAATAATGATTCTGTAAACAATTACTGACCCTTAGGGGATTATGATCTTCAGACTCAGATTTAAAAAAATGGATGTGCATCATTCATGATTCATTTAACATACAACAGATCGAAGCTTGCTTTTTTTCATTGTTATTGAACTACCTGATTTAACATTGCACAAAGTATTGTTTGCATTATTTTTCAACACTGAGAACTGCCAGATTTTTGCAAACATGTTAAATTTACATAGTTGACCTGAAGATTAGTTAAAACCCTCAAAAAGTATTTAATTTCTAAAAGCAGAGACCCTGGGGAATAATAGGGTGACAGTTGCAATTCTTTTATGTCACATGATATTAGTGAAACAGTTTATCAAACCCATATTTTCAGAAAAAAAATATTCTAAAGCTTAATTTTAGTCCAAACAAACATAATATATTACTTGATTGTTTGAAAAAATATAAAAGCTGTGGTTATATTGAGTAAATATACACCAAATATGCCAAGCCTTAAAATTGTGTGCACCAGTGAAACATTGACAAACTTCATTACTCCAAATTGTCCATAGGCAATACTTCAAATATATAATAGTAATAAAGGTGCAGCGCCCTAATATAGCAACACCAAATAAATAATCATAAGTAAAACATCCACTATAAATCATGTGCATAAAAACATGAAAGTGAAAACTACAAACAAAAAATGCATAAATAAACTAAAAAGTCCTTTAACTCCAAAAATGTCCATGTATTGCTTCCACCATCCAAAAAAAGGGACATCACATGCAACTGGGGGTAAGACCGCATTCACCAGCTCATTAGATGTCAGTGCAGCAAGTCACGCTTTGGCAGTGAACAATCTCAGCGTCCACTTTATGGACATCCAGCTGCCAGGTTGTGTGCTCGGATAATGGTCTGGTATGGATTTTGGGTGGGATCCCTACGCCTTTTTTTTTTAAAAAATTGGTGCAGGGTTCCCCCTAAAATCCATAGTAGACCTGAAGGTCCTGGTATAGATTTTTGGGGGACCCCCACACAATTTTGTTTTTAAATTTTGTAAGGGTTTCCCCTTAATATTCATTGGACTGAGGGGGGGGTGCCGTTTTTTTTAATGAGTTTGATTTATATTGCCGAGACCCGAATTCATTACAGCCACGATCAGTTTTAAATTACTTTTTTTCCTTTAGAAATGTCATTTTGCTGTGGTACTGTTCTTTATGGGTGGAGCATCAACATTTGGGATATAAGCTACAGATCTGGAACCCGCAAGCCCTCTGTCCCTGTAGAAGATCTGCATTTTGTTTTTCGAAACGCGTTGGAAGTTCTATCTGTCTGACAAAACTCTGGGATTTTCCTTGCAGCTGGTTTCCATTTCTGCTCTATATTTGTGTTTGTTGCGTATATCCCCATGTTCATGTTGCTATATATTATCAATGTGTAATACATTTTGAATATTTTTTTACCATGAAACTGTTTGTGGCCCGGTTTAAAGTCCCAATCTGAGGAATTCATGTTCTGATACTACTGACTAGAGAGTCATTGGGCAAGAAGCTGACTCCTTTCTAGCCTAAACAATAGGGAGGCATAAAAACACATATGATTACACAAAATTCAGCTTAAAGTCACATTAAAGCCTTGTTTTTTTTTAATTTTTTTTATTAAAATAACAAAAATGTCATACTTACCTGCTCTGTGCAATGGTTTTGCACAGAACAGCCCTGATCCCTCTCTTCTTGGACCCCCTGCCGGCGCTCCTGGCTCCTCCTCCCCACTGAGTGCCCCATAGCAAGCCGCTTGCTATAGAGGCACTCATGTGTGCTTGTTCCCGAACTTCCTGAGACTCCTGCTCCCCCGTCATTGGCTCTGATTAACAGCAGCAGGAGGGGCAAGAGAGCTAAGAGAGGATTGGCTCTTGTGCACATCCCTGGATCAAAATCTGCTCAGATATGTATTTAGGAGGGGCTGCGAGGGGAGATGCATGCAGATGTTTGTTTTTTTTACCTTACTGCATAGAATGCAGTAAGGTAGAAAAAAACCTTCAGCCTTTACAATGACTTTAAGGTACAGTATATGAGTGGCAGGGTTTTTTCATGAATACCATTGCCAGTTCAAGAACAGATGCTATATTTCACTCATATTAATCATTAAAAGGCTTTTAACACTTTATGTTCTGATAAACTGGCACAAGATGGATTTTCCCATCATTTTAATTTTAATTCAGTGAAATTTGGTAAATTTATTGACCTAGCCAATGTCAAAATGTACTGTAAACTGTTTGCACTGCAAATATGCCAGCCTATTCCCTAACCCTTAGAGAAATCAAAATCAATAATGATTCTGTAAGCAATTACTGACCCTTAGGGGATTATGATCTTCAGACTCAGATTTTAAAAAATGGATGTGCATCATTCATGATTCATTTAACATACAACAGATCAAAGCTTGCTTTTTTTCATTGTTATTGAACTACCTGATTTAACATTGCACAAAGTATTGTTTGCATTATTTTTCAACACTGAGAACTTGGCACTTTCAGCCTTTCATTGCTTCATTGCCAGATTTTTGCAAACATGTTAAATTTACATAGTAGACCTGAAGATTAGTTAAAACCCTCAAAAAGTATTTCATTTCTAAAAGCAGAGACCCTGGGGAATAATAGGGTGACAGTTGCAATTCTTTTATGTCACATGATATTAGTGAAACAGTTTATCAAACCCATATTTTCAGAAAAAAAATATTCTAAAGCTTAATTTTAGTCCAAACAAACATAATATATTACTTGATTGTTTGAGAAAATATAAAAGCTGTGGTTATATTGAGTAAATAGATACCAAATATGCCAAGCCTTAAAATTGTGTGCACCAGTGAAACATTGACAAACTTCATTACTCCAAATTGTCCATAGGCAATACTTCAAATATATAATAGTAATAAAGGTGCAGCGCCCTAATATAGCAACACCAAATAAATAATCATAAGTAAAACATCCACTATAAATCATGTGCATAAAAACAAGAAAGTGAAAACTACAAACAAAAAATGCATAAATAAACTAAAAAGTCCTTTAACTCCAAAAATGTCCATGTATTGCTTCCACCATCCAAAAAAAGAGACATCACATGCAACTGGGGGTAAGACCGCATTCACCAGCTCATTAGATGTCAGTGCAGCAAGTCACGCTTTGGCAGTGAACAATCTCAGCGTCCACTTTATGGACATCCAGCTGCCAGGTTGTGTGCTCGGATAATGGTCTGGTATGGATTTTGGGTGGGATCCCTACGCCTTTTTTTTAAAAAAATTGGTGCAGGGTTCCCCCTAAAATCCATAGTAGACCTGAAGGTCCTGGTATAGATTTTTGGGGGACCCCCACACAATTTTGTTTTTAAATTTTGTAAGGGTTTCCCCTTAATATTCATTGGACTGAGGGGGGGGTGCCGTTTTTTTTAATGAGTTTGATTTATATTGCCGAGACCCGAATTCATTACAGCCACGATCAGTTTTAAATTACTTTTTTTCCTTTAGAAATGTCATTTTGCTGTGGTACTGTTCTAAACATGGGAAAAATGTGCCACTTTACAGGCATACTATAGACACCCCACAGGCACAAAATGTAAAGGAATATTTAATTTTTATTGTTTCACTTTAAGCATTAATAAAATCACTGCTTCTAAAAAAATGACAGTTTTTAAAACTTATTTTTGCATTGATACATGTCCCCTGGGGCAGGACCCGGGTCCCCAAACACTTTATATGACAATAACTTGCATATAAGCGTTTAAAATTAGCACTTTTGGTTTTTCATGTTAGTGTCCCATAGACTTTAACGGTGTTCCGCGTCTTTTAAAATTTGTCACGAAAACCACATAATTTTCACTGTTTGGAAAACAGGCGAACAGGCGAACACCCGATGTTCGAGTCTTACTTATGTTCAACACGAACATCATGCTCATCTCTAGTCTAAACCACTGGCAAGAAAATTGAGTACACCCCTAAGTGAAAAATGTCCAGATTGGGCCCAAAGTGTCAATATTTTGTGTGGCCACCATTATTTTCAAGCACTGCCTTAACCCTCTTAGGAATAGAGTTTACCAGAGCTTCACAGGTTGCCACTGGAGTCCTCTTCCACTCCTCCATGATGCCATGATTGCGCTCCTTCACCTTCTGTTTGAGGATGCCCCACAGATGCTCAATAGGATTTAGGTCTGGTGACATACTTGCCCAGTCCATCAACTTTACCCTCAGCTTCTTTAGCAAGGCAGTGGTCATCTTGGAGGTGTGTTTTGGGTCGTTATCATGTTGGAATACTGCCCTGCGGCCCAGTCTCTGAAGGGAGGAGACCATGCTCTGCTCTAAGTATGTCACTGTACATGTTGGCATTCATGGTTCCCTCAATGAACTGTAGTTCCCCAGTGACGGCAGCACTCATGCAGCCCCAGATCATGACACTCCCACCACCATGCTTGACCGTAGGCAAGACACACTTGTCTTTGTACTCCTCACCTGGTTACCGCCACACACGCTTGGCACCATCTGAACAAAATAAGTTTATCTTGGTCTCATCAGACCACAGTACATGGTTCTAGTAAGCCATGTCCTTAGTCTGCTTGACTTCAGCAAACTGTTCACAGGCTTTCTTGTGCATCATCTTTAGAGGCTTCCTTCTGGAATGACAGCCATGCAGATAATTTTTATGCAGTGTGCGGCAGCACTGACAGGCTGACCCCCCACTCATATGTCTATTTTCCAAAGACAACCTCTGGATATGATGCTGAGCATGTGCATGCAACTTGTTTGGTCGACCATGGTGAGACCTGTTCTGAGTGGAACCTGTCCTGTTAAACCGCTGTATGACCTTGGCCACCATGCTGCAGCTCAGTTTCAGAGTCTTGGCAATCTTCCTATAGCCTATGTCATCTTTATGTAGAGCAACAATTCTTTTTTTCAGATCCTCAGAGAGTTCTTAGCCATGAGGTGCTATGTTGAACTTCCAGTGACCAGTATGAGAGAGTAAGAGCGATAACACCAAATTTAACACACCTGCTTCTCATTCACACCTGAGACTTTGTAACATTAATAAGTCACATGACACCAGGGAGGGAAAATGGCTAATTAGGCCCAATTTGGACATTTTCCCTTAGGGGTGTACTCACTTTTGTTGCCAGCGGTTTAGACATTAATGACTGTGTGTTGAGTTATTTTGAGGGGACAGCAAATTGACACTGTTATATAAGCTGTGCACGCACTGCTTTACATTGTAGCAAAGTGTAATTTCTTCAGTGTTGTCACATGAAAAGATATAATAAAATATTTACAAAAATCTGAGGGGTGTACTCACTTTTGTGAGATACTGTATATGTCTAATACAAACTTTTTACTAAAGAAGTTTGGCTATGTGATGCTTACTCTATATATTTAAAACCAGGGCTCAAAATTTCAAGTCCTGAGCTACTAGCCAGGTCTCAAGGGTTACTCGCCACCAATTGCCCCACCCAAACCTTACCCTGTCCCGCCCCTAATCACGCCATCATAAATTATCTCATTGCAGCATAACCTGTGCCCACCATTGCAGCCTCACCGTGTCCCCATTGCAGCCTCGCCGTGCCCCCATATTGCAGCCTCACCATGCGCATCCTCACTGTGCCCCCAAATTGCAGCCTCACTGTGCCCCAAATTGCAGCCTCACTGTGCCCCAAATTGCACCATCACCGTGCCCCAAATTGCACCATCACTGTGCCCCAAATTGCAGCATCACCGTGGCGCTCGTTCGACCCCACCCCTTTCCTGGCCTGCCGGGCTGCGTGCTCGGATAAGGGTCTGAGATGGATTTGGGGTGGACCCCACGCCGTTTTTCGGCGTGGGGAGTCCCTTTAAATCCATGCCAGGTGACGGAGCTAGTGCGCCGGCATTTACTGCCTACGCTAGCTACGTATACCTGAAGTTACGTTCTAAATGAACGGACTGCTCCGTGTGTGGGCAAGTCCGTTCATTTTCAAAAGTCCCTCGGACTTTGTCCAGCGGATTGTCCGCCGGAGAAGTCCGGGCGTGTGTGGGCAAGTCACACGCTCGGAAAGTCCGGCGAAGCCCCGCTGGAAAGTCCGGCGGATTGTCCGCTGGACTAGGTCCGGCGGACAAAGTCCCTTCATGTGTACGCGGCATTAGTAATGGAAATAGTTTGTTTGGGCCAACTCGGCCCAAAACAACTATTTAAAGCAATAGCAAACATGGAATTCCACATTAAGCTAAAAGTCTGTGTTGATTTTGTTGAGCGAATTGCTCGCAATTTTGTGTGTTGGATAGAGCCAGTCCATTCACTTGAATGGGTTGTCCTATGCAACCCATTCTCCTTTTTGGGCAACAAGCTTTAGGGGATTTTTAAAAGGTGTGGTTTGCCTTTTTTATTCTGGGGGTTCATAGTGTACACTTGTTGCTGACACCGAAAAAGCAGCCCCTTCTTTTCAGCACGACACTACATACTTGTGCAGTAAAACAGTGTGTACCATGCCTCCTTTTGCAATAACTGCTATTAATTTTATGCAACTCCCTTTATTAAAAATGTCAAACAGGCCTAAATTGAGAAGCAGAGGTTCTGTATGCAAAGATAAAATGATGTGATGGTTTGGTGGTTGGGCTGCATCATCTAGAGGCAGGGCATATCTTCTTTTTTTTTATCCCAGAGTGGCAATGCTATACAACCATAGCGTGCACCTGAGCTTTAACATCGTGCACTGGAGCATTTGGCTTTCCCTGTAGCTAGTGTATTGCTTAGGGCCTTTAGAAAAGCAGAGGGTTTTGTTACAGAAAAGTGTAAAAGTCTGTCCCTTGAAATGAAAAAGTGTGACTAATGACTACAAAACTGCTGATACTGATGTTCCAGACCAAACTTTTAATATTCATTCAGATCTCGCCACCAAGAAAACATACTTGCCACCATTGCCTGTTTCTGTAACCTCTACTGTTCTCTTCCAGTGCTCTGTCATTGTAAAGGTGCCACAATGTTTCTGCACCTGGACCTCAATTGGCAAATTTCTAATGTTTGCTGGAAGGAAAACCTAAAGTTTGTACCCTATTTTCACTCATATTGTCTCTTAGATTGTACTAATGTTTATTTTAAGATAAAAACTGTCACCTCTGTCCTTTTTATATCGAGTTACAGCGTGTCCAGGCATTGAACAATATTTGTAGTCATTGCCTCTCAAATAATACACTCTAATGTTTATTTCAACAGGAATTCCATGTATAGATAAACAACCACCCCCCCCCCCCCCCCCCCCCCCCAGTGTCCAGCCGGTCGGTCCAGCACTTACCCCATCTAGGCAGGTAGTGGGTGGCGGGCAGCGTGCAGCGTGCATCGGCTCCGTGTCCACTCCTCCATTGGTGGCTTCCAGCATGCAGCTCCTCCCCTCCTCTTAGGTGTCCAATAGATTACCTGTCCTTTCAGTCAATCGGGTGACAGGTGTCAAACCCCTCTTTCTGATTGGCCGGGGGGAGGATCAGTGTTACAATAGCGAATATTCATTCGCAGTTGTAACACACCTGGGTGGGCTGTGAGCCCACCCTATGTTTAAGCCTATTAGAGACTCTGGCTCTAATCAATGCTTCAATCCATGAGCCTGGTGTCCTGAAAGGGGCCGGATGCATGGATGGGGGGCGGCACCCATGCACCCTTAATGGGGCCGCCCCTGGTTACATCAGTCCACCTTGGCAGATGCCCCTGGAAGCTGGAAATCACTAAAGTAGACAACAATACTGCAGTGATCTCCACTTGTTTCCGGGTCTTGTGCCAAGCAATTGCCCTGCTGCATTCTGAATACAGGAGGTCACTGGAGCCATCCAGAGAATGCTTTGCATTTTATTGATGAATGCAAAAGATTCTCTGATTGGATTAGATTGAGAGGTGGGGTGGCTATTTTCCTCATTAAAGAAAGTAGCAGGATATGGACCTGATTGGCAGGATCAACACATTGTCATTTTTGTATGGCGTGGCTAAGGGGAAATACATGCAGCAGATGAAAGTATATGTTTAGGTAGAACAAATATGTTTACATTGTGCCAATAGTTCTATTTAAAGTAATTAGAAATTACATTCTTTTTCTTTCTGCAAATGATATGATATTCTGAAACTGGCGAACCATGTAACTGTTGCATTCAAACTAGGGGATTCTGGGTAAGTCGTATACGCCATTTGTGTACAGAGTAGTGCAACAAATCTTTTTTCTGCTTGGATAATTAGTTAATTGCCTTTACCAGACATCTGCAAATTATTGGTATCATCTTTAATAGTAATTAGGTGGTGAAGAAACCATACCCCCCACACACACAATTCCTTCTTAGCAGTCAGTTTAGTAAATGTGTGCAAATTTTATATGAATTCAATCACAACAGAAAATGGCAAGAAAGATGTTAACTGAAAGACTTGCAATGTTTGTAGCTCACCTGGAGGGGATTTCTGTTTTATTTTTTTCACAATAAGCCAAGTATTAGTTTTAGCTGTCCAACAATGTAAAAAGTTCTATATTGATCTCTATGAGATGAAGAAGTGCATCCTGTCCTTAGAGAATCATAGACTAACAATGAAACTAGAGTAGCACAGATCATATTAAAAAATAATAACTTGTTCCATTGTAAGTTTTCAAAATACCTGTAAAAATCAAGAACATTACCACTTAGAGAAAGTATGCAAATGAACACTTGAGTTATTGGGTTCAGATTTCTAACTATATCTTTATTTCTTTCTCTCTCTCTGTCTGCATTTTTCTCTCAGTGCACATAATACAGACACATGTAATTAAATATTTTTGAATCGTTTAACATTCACAAGTACAGTGTGTACAATGGCAAAACATCTTCACATGCTCAGACACAGAACACTGAGTGTCTTTGTTCTCCATTAAATTAGCCTTAATGGAATAAATGATGTAACCACAAATTAATAAAATAAACCTGTAATTTTAAAAATACCACTCCTTTTCAGTGGTAGGAACTTCTATATGTGTATGGCAACAAACAGCCATAAGGGCGTTCTGGTGAGCTTGCTTTGGTTAGAAGTTATTGCTCCCCCCCTCCGTCTACCAAATAAAAATGCACCATTTCACCACCTAGTTATAAAGACTCTTTATGGCACTGAGAAAGCCTAAGGAGCCAAATTATACCTTTTTTTTTATTGCAGTATTTTAGGCATGGGATACATCTGGAAAAATATTCAAACAGACAATTAGATTGCATTAGCAATGTGTCTGTTGTGGTTTTTTTAGATCCCAAAGAAGGCAGCCCTTTATAAAGTACTTGGCCGCAGTCTCCACAAAATCTGCTGTGTAAATTGGCCCACACTAAAGCATGTGGAAAACATTTTTTGGCTGAAATTTGAAACCATTCATGTGGCTTTGAGACAGGGAAGCATTGCCTGCCAACATCAATAGAACTTTGTACTACAAACCAAAATGGTCGTTTAGACATGTGTACTTTCATGCTCACAAATGCACTGAGGTCAAATATTTTTTAATCCTGGGAATTTTTCCTCTTTACACAGCCTCATATTTCACGCAGGAAATGAGACTGAGTACAACAAGCACAAATCATTGAGACTGACAGACCATATTGGGTTCAAAACCCAAGCTCTGACTCTAATTGCTCTCCAAAGGCTTTTGGCTCAAGGTAACTGTTGATTTAGTTCAGCTGTTTCAAATCAGCACAGTAAGGTCTCACTAAGACAAACTGGTTAGGCCGCATTATATTTGTACCATTAGAGCCCTCTGATGTTACTATAACACAGTTAACGTTTAAAAAAATTGCATTTGTCTGCACACCGCAGGCAGTAATTACAAGCTGGCAAATCTTTTTTGAAAGCTGGTGTGGGGCTTTCTTCATTGTAAGTGATAAATATCCATAGTAAAGGTAATAAAATAAATGTTTCCATTCAGTCCTGCAGTTTGTTAACACACTGTATTTCGTGTTTTAACAACACTCAAGTGAATCCCTGATACATTTGTCTTCATTTTTTGTTTTGAATGAAGTTGACTATAGTTTTCACCTCAACAAGTCAGGGAATGTGCCTTTATTGCTGCAGTTTGAGTTCAATTTAGCACTTGTATCAGCACTTTCAGCTACAAAAATAGACACCTCTACCCAGCATTTAAACACAACTCCAGCCAACATCTCTTTTTTTTTTTTTTATAGACTATTGAAAAATATATACTTTTGTCAAATTTCTGTTCATGCTGTGGGAGAGATTTTACTTCTGTCTTTCTGACAGCAAGACCCAAATGATGGAAATTGCTGTCTGTGAGACAGGGAGACCCTAGAATCCATAAATACTGGCGCAGACAGATTTTGCAAAAGTGTCCTGCATCCTTCTAAGGCTACTTTCACACTGGGGCGGTGCCGGCGTTAGCTTTTCGGGCAGTAGTGGGGTGCTTTTACCTCTCAAGAAAGGGTTAAAAAGAGGTTAAAAGCACCCGTGATGCGGCGCTTCTGAAGCGTTGCCATTTCATTCCAATGGACAGGGGCGGTGTATACCACACCACCCCAAAGATGCTGCTTGCAGGACTTTTTTTCCCGTCCTGCAACCGCATCACCCCAGTGTGAAAGCACTCAGGCTTTCACACTGGGGTGGCTTGAGAGGCAGTTTACAGGCGCTATTTTTAGAGCTAAAATGCCTGAAAACTGCCTCAGTGTAAAAAGGGGTGCAAAAGTGGCGCAGCGTGCACAGAATTTGTGTGCCTGTCTAGAACTTGTACTTGAATTTGGCACATGCTGCACCAGTTTTAGAATGCATTCAAGGCACTTTTGCAAAATCTGTCACTGTACGCCAAAAGAAAGTTGGTCCTAATTAGCTCCATTTTAATGAGACACAGACTGTTGATATTTTATTTTGAATCTGTCCCAAGTGTTGTTCCACAATGGAGCAAATTAGAACTACCTGAATTTGGTGCATGAGTCGCTGTCAGAATCAACACTGTCCCAGATGTTTTTTTTAATTAAGCCCAACACATTACTAAGAGAAATTAAAAGAGAAGTATGGGGTAAAACCTTATACTCACCTAGGTGGATGCAGCATTGATCTGTCCCCACCACCTCTGCACTGAGAACTGATTGCTTAGTTCTCCCCTCCACTTTGAGCAGGGAGCCCGTTGACTGCTGAAAACAGATCACAGGAGTGCAGAACTACCTGCACTCCTGTGATCCATAGGAGAAGTAGGGCCAAAAAAGCTTTGGCCATACTTTACCTTTAATGCCAGAAAAGTGGTGCAGAAGCTTTATTGAAGTCCTCCCGTAGTTTCTAAAGGCCCGTACACACAATCAGAAAAGCAGAAGTAAAATTTTGTCCAATGAACGATCTGCCGATTTTCGGATCATTAGTATGGTGATTTTGACAGCCGATTCTGAATTTTCAGATGACAAAAACTGGATGTGCAGGCTAAAAAATGTTGTCGTAAGTGAACACAAGGTCGGATTTTCATTTAATTAGTACAGTTTTTGTCCCAAAAAAATCATAAGAGCAAGACTACGCATGCTCAGAAACAAGAGAACACATACAAAACAATTTAACACATTACATCACTTATGAAGTTGAATTTGGTCATACAAGAATTTTCATGTTGAGTAACCTCTTCCCTTTCGATATGAGACTAGCATACAACAAAAAATAGATGAAAATTTGTCTGATAATCTGATCCTGTGTACCTGGCTTAACTTTGTGGCAGAGTGTGTCCCTGATGGAGGTATGTCATATTATTTCCTTTCCCCGCAGGCAGTAAGGGGTAATCTTTCCCAACTCAGGCACAGCTGCAATAAAAATATAGCAGATGTCCTATCCTTTTTCTCACTGTGTTCATGGCCTAACTCCCAACTTTGGGCCATTATTTATATATACAAAGTATATTTGATTATGCCACAGGATGTATTCAGCCTTCTGGGTTTATTGATGCCTAGTATCATTTAACTTAAAATATTGAGGACTCGCTGTGAGTTCAGGGCATCATGGACCCATTACCTGCACTTACAGTATATTGATGCCCAGAGGGGCATTGAAGTCATCACATCTTTACATCATCAAGGACTGCTGAGAGAATATCTGAAAGGGACTCTGGAAGTCATGTGATTGGCCTGAAGTACACATTTCAGGAAATTCATAGTAAATTAGGAACTCCTTATCTACATGTTGTTCTAAGTTAATGTAGCACCCTCTAGTGCTCAGTCTAGAGTACGGAAATGTATCTCTGACTCATGGTAGTTGTGTGATTCTGGTAATTGGTTGAGGGTTACTGTAGGTCAGGCTGGAGGACTCTAAATGTCAGGTCTCTGGTACCTCCCCCTGGTTCTCGAAGTTTTGAAAAGTTTCTGGAAGCTAGTAGGTGAAGGCCAGGAAGTACTGATCTGGTCAATCCCCAGGCAGTAGGCCTGGCAGAGTGTCAGGATCAGCCCATAATTATTGTGGAGCCTAGCCAGCAAGGGGTGTCGGCTGGAACATGGAGTGAAAAAACAGTGTTGTGTAGGCTGGAAGGGGACCCTGGGGCTGAGGGGGCTTTGCCTGAAGGCTGTGAGCTGAGATAGGAGGAATGACAGAGGGAGCTCCACTACCATACAGTCTCTTCTAGGAAACCCCAGTCTTGCATGGAAGGACCTGCAGAACGGGAGGCCTGAACAGTAGTCTCTTCTGAAGCAGCAGGATTTCCAGGGCCAAAAAGGGTTAAAGCTGCCAGATGCAATATCCAGCAAACTTTTCTGGGACTGTGCTAAACAGGCTACTACCCAATCCTTTTTTCTAGGACATTTCACCAAGCAGCCAGGTGGGCTGGTATTTTTCAGAGAGGGGACATAGAGCTCCTGCAAGTTGGGATTTATGCTAAAATTCCACCCAGGAGACCTAGAGCTCCTAGAAGGGAGATTTTTTGCCAAGTCCAGGAAGACTGTTGCTGTTCTGGAGGGGATGCAGTTAAGGATTTGTTCACTTTTGTGGTGTGCAGAGAGAAGGAAGTTGTCCTCACCATTGTTCTTTAAAGGGGAGTTCCAGGCCTTTTAAAAGTCAGCAGCTACAAAAAGTGTAGTTGCTGACTTTTAACAAACAGACACTTACCTGTTCCACAAGCCAGCGATGCGGCCGAACGGGGTGTCGCTCCTCTCCCCCTCCTCTTTGCCGGCGCCTCCATTGCCACTTAGGGCACCCGGACGTGACAGCTTTCGTCTTCACGGCCAGGCACGAACGGCGCATGCGCGAGTCGCACTGCGCTCCCGGAGTGGATAGGCGATCTCCTGGGACCTGTCACATGTCCCAGGAGATCGCCTGGAGGGAGGGGCCGCCTTAGACGAAAGGAGGAGTCGCCTAGGCGGTTCCTGGGTGGAAGGAGGAAGTGGGACAGGAAGTCCCCTCCTAATGAAGCCCCCACTCCCCCCCCCAAAAAAAATTACATGCCAAATGTGGCATGTAAGGAGTGCTTAAAGCGGAAGTTCCATTTGTGGGTGGAACTCCGCTTTAAGTCAAGTTGGGCATCCCATAATCCCTATAACCTATCCAAGTTATTTTCCAAAATAAAATAACCAAAAAACAAGCTCATGGACTGATTCCTTGTCTCTGAGTGAAAGTGGAAATATGCATGTTGCCTGGCTATGCAGGAATAGGGGGACCCAAAATCCAGCGGCTCTTTAGGGAGTAGTGCCACATTAGTAATTACAATTTTTGTGTGACAGGCAGCTAGCATTTGCAGTATAAGATGTAAAAAAAGGCATTTTCTATATCCCCCATAGGAATTGTTTTCTTTAACCATGTAAACACAAATCCCGGTTCTCTCAGGGGGGAGGCGACAGATTGTGTGTTCATAATAAGTATCCATCTCCTCCCCTAGTCAGTCCCATCTCCCCCACAGTTAGAACACACCTAGGGAACACAGTTAACCCTGTGATCATGTTAACCCCTTCCCTGCCAGTGACATTTTTACAGTAATCAGTGCATTTTTATAGCACTGATCGCTGTATAATTGTCAATGGTCCCAAAAATGTGTCAAAGGTGTCCAATTTGTCCGCCACAGTATCGCAGTCCCTGATAAAAATTGCAGATCACTGCCATTACTAGTTAAAATAAAAATAATAATGGCATAAATCTATCCCCTATTTTGTAGAAGCTATAACTTTTGTGCAAATCAATCAATATACGCTTATTGTGATTTTTTTTTAACAAAAATATGTAGAAGAATACATTTCAGCCTAAACTGAGGAAAAAAAATATTTTTTTTGAAAAAAAATTGGGGATATTTATTATAACAAAAAGAAAAAGATATTGTGTTTTTCTTCAAAATTGTTGCTCTTTTTTTTATAGCGCAAAAAATAAAAGCCACAGAGGTGATCAAATACCACCAAAAGATAGCTCTATTTGTGTGAAAAAAAAGGACGTCAATTTTGTTTGGATACAGCATCGCACGAATGCGCAATTGTCAGTTAAACTGATGCAGTACCGTATCGCAAAAAATGGCCTGGTCATTGAGCAGCCAAATCTTCCGGGACTGAAGTGCTTAAGCTATCTTCTAAGTGTGCTTCAGAAAGTATTGATCTATTGACCTATTGGCCCTGTATGCATTGTGAAACTTTGCTTTGCTCAACAATTTTTGTACTGGCCCCCAAGCAGTCCGTTGATTTATCTAGACACAGAAGACCTTCCAGACAAATGCCAGATTATAATTTCTGGTCTTACATTGCTAAGCAGTATAACTTTCTGCATAAACTCATTGGAAATGGGTATTAAAGGGTAACTCCACTTTCATGGGAAAAAATAGCAAATGAAAAAAATAATAACATAGCATGCACAATTGCAAATCATATTGTAACTGAATGTTATTAAACTTACCTTTCAATCTGTAGCACTGCAATTTCCTGTAAAATGCAATGCAATATGGCAACCTCAAGGCCTTCTGTACATTGATGGTGTACAGAACGTCCTCCAGATATGTGAATTGCTCCTTGTGTGATTCTCTTACTGATTTTACCAGGAGTTAGCACTAAGAAATAAGTCAGATTTTTGACACCCCCACAACAGAAAATTACATTTTTGTGGTGATATAATATATCCCCAAAGGGAAATCACATCTAAAAGGATTCAAACCCTGCCAATTTCCTCATTAGAGTCCTGGAAGTGCAGCAGCTGATTGATAACTATGAATTCACTCCCATTAGATTCACTTTCCACATGAATACTGACAAACAGCTATTTCTTCAGAATACCAAAAGGTAGGAATCTGCAACACAGTTTGTTAAAACTCCTGCAATGTACATTGATTACCCAGAGGGGAAGGTTTTTTTCTCTCAACAACAGTGGAGTTACTCTTTAAAGTCCACCTCCAGGAAAAATGTTTTCCAGTTTTGGATAGTGTGGGGAAGCAACAAAATAACTTCTAGAAGGTTTTAATTTGTGATCTGTGTGTCCAGATTGTGGTTGAAATCTCCCCAGTGTGCACAAAAATCAAAAGTAAGAAAAAACTGTGCATCTTTATAAATTGTTCAATAACTTTACTATCATATCTTTTTCCTACCCTCCTAGAATCCTGGCTGAAAAACTCCATATAGTTATTTTCCACATTCTGCCTTGATACTAGGATGCAAAACAGTTGCTTTTTTTTACTGCTGCAAAGCTGGGAGTGAGTGTTAAATGTTTTTAATGTCATAGCAACAAGCAGGGATTACTAACTGGGAGTTTTTTTGGCCAGGCTTCCAGGAGAGGAGGGTTCCATATGGTCTACATGTATAACAATACAATTAATGAATGTCTTACAAAGCTGCTTATATTTTTTAAATCTTCTGGGCCCTCTTGACTGCATTAGCTATTTCTTAAAAAGGTGAGTATTAATAAGACTAAAAAGAGCCAAAGCAAAATTTCTGTAACCTTGAGATACTGCAGTGGAGTGCCCGTTTATTCACCGTTCCCAGGCCCTTTGAGTTCCCTTTCTCTCAACTTTTCAGGTTCCTAGACATGCCCAATGTACTTAGGTTTCTCTACTTCCTCCCTGTAGATCTAAGAGAAGCCATACCACTGAAGAGCCTGAGGTAGCTGGACAAGTGGTCTGTAGCCAGGTGAGAGGCCCTCCACTGTCAGAACCATTGTGCGGGCAGCCAGGCAGGAGTTTAAGAGCATACAGCTTCTAAAGTTCCACTCAACTGCTGTGTGGAACACCTCTCTAATTGCTACCACAGTATTCTTGTTCCCAGAGCTACTCTGGACTTCACTGTGAGAGATGCTATTTATAAGGGCAAGTAACTGTTGTGGTCTGAGCTGTTTTACTAAAGTTGTGATTTTTAGCTGGACTTTCTCTGTTGTTCTAGAGTCTTATATAGACTATGCAGCCACATGTTACTGACTGAGCCTCAGAGACATTGTTGTGAAAAGTTCATGCTTGTGCAGCTTTCATCATCTGCTTGTATTATTCTGCAGTGTATACATGATTTTAGTCATTCTGACCCTGTTTTGCATTATTGATTTTAACTTTGACCCTGTGTAATAAACTGCAGGTTACAGCTACTCTCTGTCTGATCATTAGGCTGATTTTCTACAGTATCTTGTTACACTACCTATTTTATTGCAGTGTTCTCCAAACTGCAGCCCTCATGCTGAATGCAACCCTTTGCTAGCCTTAATCTGGCCTTTGGGACACTATTCCTACCACTTATACAAAGCAGTATTCTTCCCATTAATGATAACAGTGAAGAAAATGTCCTGCCTCAAGACACCAAAGATTCTTCACACTAATACCAATGATGGAGCACTAATCCTCCCACTGATACCACTGATGGAGTATTTTATTACTCCCACTGACTACCAAACATAAGGAATTGTTTACTTCCACTGAACACAGTCTAGGGGTCTGAAATCTGAAGGACAATATACTGGCCCTTTGTATAGAAAGTTTGGAGACCTCTGATTAAGGGCTTCTCTTGATGGACAAATACAACTTGCTTTTAGGCGCATTCTGATTCCATTTGGGATCCGTTTGGGATGCTTCTGAAATTATTCAGAGTTCATTGGCAGGTGCATGTGACCTGCAGTTGACCCATTCTAGGCTGCATCAACCTGCTTCAAGCTGTTTTTGCATTCCCAATAATTTCTATGAGAATAGAAGCAGTTCTGCAGTTAACAGAAGCTCATCAGCACAGATCCTAAAAATCATATTTAACCTCTTGCCGACCAGTTTTACTGTGACAGAATGGCACTGCTGGGCGAAATGACATTATGTTACGTCACTTCGCCTTTTGGCCACTAGGGGGGCATGCGCCCGCGGCGTGTACACGGAGTCGATGCGAGTGCCCACCAGGCTCCCACGATTGCTCGTGACAGGGCTAGAATCTGTGTGTGTATCTGTGTGTGTAAACGTATAGATCCCGGTTCTTTCAGGGGAGAGGAGATATATCGTGTGTTCATACTATGTATGAACACCGATCCCTCTCTCCTCCTAGACAGTCCCACCCCCCACAGTTAGAAACACACATAGAGAACACAGTTAACCCCTTACCTGCCAGTGACATTTACACAGTAATCAGTGCATTTATATAGCACTGATTGCGGTATAATTGTCAATGGTTTCAAAAATGTGTCAAAAGTGTCCGCCATAATGTCGCAGTCCAGATAAATTACTAGTAAAAAATAATAATAATAATAAAAATGCCATAAATCTATCGCCTATTTTGTAGATGCTTTAACTTTTGCGCAAACCAATCAATATACGTTTATTGCGATTTTTTTTACCAAAAATATGTAGAAGAATACACATTGGCCTAAACTGAGGAAAAAATTTGTTTTTTTTTGATAAAAAATGTGGGATATTTATTATAGCAAAAAGTAAAAGATATAGGGGGTTATTTACTAGAGGGAAATCCACTTTGCACTGAAAGTGCACTTGGAAGTGCAGTCGCTGTAGATCCGAGGGGGACATGCAAGGAAAATAAAAAACAGCATTTTAGCTTGCACATGATTAGATGATAAAATCAGCAGAGCTTCCCCTCATTTCATATCTACCCCTTAGATTTAGAGCAACTGCACTTTCAGTGCACTTGAAGGTGCACTTGCAGTGCAAAGTGGATTTGCCTTTCATAAATAACCCCCATTGTTTTTTTTTTTTAAATTGTCGCTTTTCTTTTGTTTATAGTGCAAAAAATAAAAACCGCAGGGGCGATCAAATACCACCAAAAGAACGCTCTATTAGTGGGGAAAAAAGGGCATCAACCTTGTTTGGATACAGCGTCGCACGCCCACGCAATTGTCAGTTAAAGCGACGCAGGGCCGAATCGCAAAAAATGGCCTGGTCATCGAGCAGCCAAATATTCCGGGGCTGCAGTGGTTACCTGGTTTGACTACAATACACTATGCTAAATGTAAAAAAAGCAAACTGGTTGCTATGGATTACAATGCACAAATGCTCCTTGAACTGCATTTTTAAAGACAGCACTTTAAACTATCAGTAATTTTAAGTTATATTAGTATAAATGAATTGCCTCGATTTAGAGCTTGCTCTAAACCCATCCAGTTTACATGACCATAAAATGATGAGTCATCTATACACAAACTTCAAATGAAGAAAAACATTTTAAATTTTTTATATTTGTAAAATGACTATATGTACTTACCTTCTATTTTAAAAAGGCAACAACATTAACAAGGAGACATGGTGCCTTGCCAGGGGAATCCCTAAATATCTTCCTCCCTACATGAATGAGTAATGACATCATCTAATAATATAGATCTATCATCAATCATGATAAACAACAACCCACACCCAAAGATCCTGCTCCTGACAGCTCCTTAATCAGCAGCTCAACGTCAACGAACCGGCCGATGATGCTGTCTGACATCATTGATATGATTGTGACCTTGGTTAAAAATGTTACCTGGAGTACCCATCCAGAACTGTCATTCATAGAGAGAGTTTGTCAGAAGCAAGACTGTTGTGCTTCGGTCATCATGTTTGGATCAGCAGGTCATCAGGTTACCATTCATCATGACTGACATTGGATTTAAATTGTGTGATATTGTTTATATATTTATTTTTTAGTTTATATCACCCTAGATATTTTCTTTTCCTATATATGTGTTCACATACAGTATGTGTATTTTATAAATATACATGTACTTCTTCCATCTGAATTATCTGGTTGATCTAGCCAGTCACCTCTTCCTTGTTCTAAACTGACCATAGCTTGTTCGGCTACCATGCCCCCTCCCAATCACAGCCTGCCTCTTGAACACCCCCCCTGCTCAATCACAGCCTACATCTTGCCTCAATAAAGATGCACAGTGTCCTGTAACCCCAGCCCCCATGATAAAGAAGAAGAGATGCATGGTCACATGACAGAACATTTTAACCTTAATAAAAAAGGTAATAAAGATAATTTCTGAAACTAATCAAAAGCTGTTATGGTGCCTTCATTGTTATAACTGTAGAATGTGTCTATAACATTGTACTGTTTGTTCACAACTATGTTAATAAAGGTAACTGTCAGCTTATTCTATAGTACTGTATAGAGGTGTAGGGGTGTCATATAGACATGTGCGATTCGTTTCGTACGAATTCGTAATTCGTACGAATTTTTCGAAATTCGTACGAATTTACGAATCTGTAGTACGAATTTTTTTTTTTACGAATTCCGTACGGAATACGAAATTCCGTTTATGAATTTCGTCGCCGAATGATTCGAATGAATTCGAATGAATTCGAATGAATTTGAATGGATTCGAATGAATTCGAATGACAAAGTGTCATTTTTGCAGGAAAAATTCCGTTTACGAATTTCAGCTCCAAATTATTCGAATCCAACTACCAATATCAAATTTCAACTAATTCAAACGAAATTATTATAGCAGATATAACGAATGAATTCGAATGCATTCGAATGAATTCGAATGCATTCGAATGAATTCGAATGACAAAGTGTCATTTTTGCAGAAAAAAAAGCTATTTAAAAAACAGTCATTCATTGATATAAAAAAAAAAAAAAAGCGTAGGGGTCCCCCCAAATTCAATAACCAGGCCCTTCAGGTCTGGTATGGATATTAAGGGGGACCCCAGCCAAAAAAAAAAAAAAAAAAAAATGGCGTAGGGTCCCCCCCAAATATCCATACCAGACCCTTCAGGTCTGGGATGGATTTTAAGGGGAACCCCGGCCAAAAAAAAAAAAAAAATGGCGTGGGGGTCCCCCTCAAAATCCATACCAGACCCTTTATCCGAGCACGCAACCTGGCAGGCCGCAGGAAAGGAGGGGGGGAGGAGAGCGGCCCCCCCTCCCGCCTGAACCGTACCAGGCCACATACCCTCAACATTGGGAGGGTGCTTTGGGGTCCCCCCCAAAGCACCTTGTCCCCATGTTGATGAGGACAAGGGCCTCATCCCCACAACCCTGGCCGGTGGTTGTGGGGGTCTGCGGGCGGGGGGCTTATCGGAATCTGGAAGCCCCCTTTAACAAGGGGACCCCCAGATCCCGGCCCCCCCCCTGTGTGAAATGGTAAGGGGGTACAAAAGTACCCCTACCATTTCACCAAAAAAGTGGCAAAAATGGTAAAAATGACAGGAGACGGTCTTTGACAATTCCTTTATTAAAATCTTCTTTCTTCTTTCTTCTGGTCTTCCTTTCTTCATCTTCTCCTTCCGGCATCTTCTTCCATCTTCTTCTTCCTTCGATTCGCTTCTTCTTCCTCCGGTCTTCTCGTCCTTCTCGTCCGGCGTCGTCCTTCTCGTCCGGCATCGGCGTCTCTTCTCGCAGGCCGCTCCTCGCAATGGGAGGCTCCCGCTCTGTGAGGCTCCGCTCCGGGTGACAGGTCTTTTATAACGAAGGCACCTGGTGACCCCGCCCCCTCTGACGCACGGGGACGTCATGTGGAATTCCCTATGGCTTTCCCCATGACGTCAGAGGGGGGGCGGGGTCACCAGGTGCCTTCGTTATACAAGACCTGTCACCCGGAGCGAAGCCTCACACAGCGGGAGCCTCCCATTGCGAGGAGCGGCCTGCGAGAAGAGACGACGATGCCGGACGAGAAGGACGACGCCGGACGAGAAGGACGACGCCGGACGAGAAGGAAGAGAAGACCGGAGGAAGAAGAAGCGAATCGAAGGAAGAAGAAGATGGAAGAAGATGCCGGAAGGAGAAGATGAAGAAAGGAAGACCAGAAGAAAGAAGATTTTAATAAAGGAATTGTCAAAGACCGTCTCCTGTCATTTTTTACAATTTTTGACACTTTTTTGGTGAAATGGTAGGGGTACTTTTGTACCCCCTTACCATTTCACACAGGGGGGGGGGGCAGGATCTGGGGGTCCCCTTGTTAAAGGGGGCTTCCAGATTCCGATAAGCCCCCTGCCCGCAGACCCCCACAACCACCGGGCACGGTTGTGGGGATGAGGCCCTTGTCCTCATCAACATGGGGACAAGGTGCTTTGGGGGGGACCCCAAAGCACCCTCCCAATGTTGAGGGCATGTGGCCTGGTACGGTTCAGGCGGGAGGGGGGGCCACTCTCGTCCCCCCCTCCTTTCCTGCGGCCTGCCAGGTTGCGTGCTCGGATAAGGGTCTGGTATGGATTTTATGGGGGACCCCACGCCATTTTTTTTGGCTAGGGTTCCCCTTAAAATCCATCCCAGACCTCAAGGGTCTGGTATGGATTTTGAGGGGGACCCTACGCCATTTTTTTTTTTTTTTTTGGCTGGGGGTCCCCCTTAATATCCATCCCAGACCTGAAGGGCCTGGTTATTGAATTTGGGGGGACCCCTACGCATTTTTTTATCAATGACTTCAATGAATGACAGTTCTCTGTATTACGGATCCAACAATTCATTTGCCGGCAATAGCTGCGACTCGATTTTAAATCGTTTTTTTTTCCTGCAAAAATGACACTGCAGGAACAGTTCTCTATATTAGATATACTGAATCTCGAATCATTCGAAGCATTCGTTATATCCGCTATTATAATTTCTTTCATATTAGTTGAAATTACATATTTGTTAGTTGTTGTATTCGAATTGTTCTCTGTATTACGGGAATCGGCAATTAGCCGCGAGTGATTTTAAATATTTTTTTTTTCCTGCAAAAATGACACATTGTACAGAGAGAGTTCTAAACACGGGAAACATGACCCCCTTCATAGGCATACTATAGAGTATATAGTATATATAAGGGGGCATGTTTCCCGTGTTTAGAACTCTCTCTGTACAATGTGTCATTTTTGCAGGAAAAAAAGACATTTAAAATCACTCGCGGCTAATTGCCGATTCCCGCAATACAGAGAACAATTCGAATGTTGTATTGTAACTAACAAATATCTAATTTCAACTAATATGAAAGAAATTATAATAGCGGATATAACAAATGCTTCGAATGCTTCGAATGCTTCGAGATTCAGTATATCTAATATAGAGAACTGTCTCTGTACAAAGTGTCATTTTTGCAGGAAAAAAAAAACTATTTAAAATCACTCGCAGCTATTTGCCGGCAAATGAATTGTTGGATCCGTAACACAGAGAACTGTCATTCATTGAAGTCATTGATAAAAAAAAGCGTAGGGGTCCCCCCAAATTCAATAACCAGGCCCTTCAGGTCTGGGATGGATATAAAGGGGGACCCCAGCCAAAAAAAAAAAATGGCGTAGGGTCCCCCTCAAAATCCATACCAGACCCTTGAGGTCTGGGATGGATTTTAAGGGGAACCCTAGCCCAAAAAAATGGCGTGGGGTCCCCCATAAAATCCATACCAGACCCTTATCCGAGCACGCAACCTGGCAGGCCGCAGGAAAGGAGGGGGGGACGAGAGCGGCCCCCCCTCCCGCCTGAACCGTACCAGGCCACATGCCCTCAACATTGGGAGGGTGCTTTGGGGTCCCCCCCAAAGCACCTTGTCCCCATGTTGATGAGGACAAGGGCCTCATCCCCACAACCGTGCCCGGTGGTTGTGGGGGTCTGCGGGCGGGGGGCTTATCGGAATCTGGAAGCCCCCTTTAACAAGGGGACCCCCAGATCCCGGCCCCCCCCTGTGTGAAATGGTAAGGGGGTACAAAAGTACCCCTACCATTTCACCAAAAAAGTGGCAAAAATTGTAAAAATGACAGGAGACGGTCTTTGACAATTCCTTTATTAAAATCTTCTTTCTTCTTTCTTCTGGTCTTCCTTTCTTCATCTTCTCCTTCCGGCATCTTCTTCCATCGTCTTCTTCCTTCGATTCGCTTCTTCTTCCTCCGGTCTTCTCGTCCTTCTCGTCCAGCGTCGTCCTTCTCGTCCGGCATCGTCGTCTCTTCTCGCAGGCCGCTCCTCGCAATGGGAGGCTCCCGCTGTGTGAGGCTTCGCTCCGGGTGACAGGTCTTGTATAACGAAGGCACCTGGTGACCCCGCTCCCCCTCTGACGTCATGGGGAAAGCCATAGGGAATTCCACATGACGTCCCCGTGCGTCAGAGGGGGCGGGGTCACCAGGTGCCTTCGTTATAAAAGACCTGTCACCCGGAGCGAAGCCTCACACAGCGGGAGCCTCCCATTGCGAGGAGCGGCCTGCGAGAAGAGACGCCGATGCCGGACGAGAAGGACGAGAAGACCGGAGGAAGAAGAAGCGAATCGAAGGAAGAAGACGATGGAAGAAGATGCCGGAAGGAGAAGATGAAGAAGGAAGACCAGAAGAAAGAAGAAAGAAGATTTTAATAAAGGAATTGTCAAAGACCGTCTCCTGTCATTTTTACCATTTTGTCACCTTTTTTGGTGAAATGGTAGGGGT
Organism: Lithobates sylvaticus; assembly: GCA_028564925.1. NCBI lineage: Eukaryota > Metazoa > Chordata > Amphibia > Anura > Ranidae > Lithobates > Lithobates sylvaticus. The sequence goes on from CM053026.1 coordinate 295,759,223, forward strand.
ACTTTTGTACCCCCTTACCATTTCACACCGGGGGGGGGCCGGGATCTGGGGGTCCCCTTGTTAAAGGGGGCTTCCAGATTCCGATAAGCCCCCCGCCCGCAGACCCCCACAACCACCGGCCAGGGTTGTGGGGATGAGGCCCTTGTCCTCATCAACATGGGGACAAGGTGCTTTGGGGGGGACCCCAAAGCACCCTCCCAATGTTGAGGGTATGTGGCCTGGTACGGTTCAGGCGGGAGGGGGGGCCGCTCTCGTCCCCCCTCCTTTCCTGCGGCCTGCCAGGTTGCGTGCTCGGATAAAGGGTCTGGTATGGATTTTGAGGGGGACCCCACGCCATTTTTTTTTTTTTTTTTGGCCGGGGTTCCCCTTAAAATCCATCCCAGACCTGAAGGGTCTGGTATGGATATTTGGGGGGGACCCCACGCCATTTTTTTTTTTTTTTTTTTTGGCTGGGGTCCCCCTTAATATCCATACCAGACCTGAAGGGCCTGGTTATTGAATTTGGGGGGACCCCTACGCTTTTTTTTTTTTCTGCAAAAATGACACTTTGTCATTCGAATTCATTCGTTATATCTGCTATAATAATTTCGTTCAAATTAGTTGAAATTCGATATTGGTAGTTGGATTTACTAACGATTCGTAACTATTCATAACGATTCGTAACGATTCGTAACTATTCATAACGATTCGTAACGATTCGTAACTTGAAATTGAAATTCGATATTTGTAGTTGGATTCGAATTGTTCTCTGTGTTATGAGAACCAACAATTCATTAGCCGCGTTAACGATTCGTAACGATTCGTAACGATTCGTAACGATTCGTAACTTTACTAACGATTCGTAAAAAAAATTACGATTCGTCCGAATTTCGTATTTCGTACGAATTCGAACGGAATTTCGTACACGAATTACGAATTACGAATTTTTTTATATACGAAACGGGACGAAACGAAACGAAACTAATTTTTTGGCAGTTCCCATGTCTAGTGTCATATCCTCTTGTACTTTGGCCTTCATGTGCTTCTTTCTTTTCTTTTTTCTTTTCAGTTTTATTGTCCTCTGTGACAAATTGTTTCTATGTTATACACTTGAAAAATCACTCTACCAAAAAGAAGCCAGCTGGGTGCAGTTATTTAGAAACAAATGTTTTTTTTTCCAATAAATGTCTCTTTTGCAGAAGTACATCCTACATGTGCAACACTTCACATGCAGATTCAGGGCACCCCATAAGAACATATAAATTGGGATAAAATCTTAGAAACAAAGAACACGGAGGAGAGATGGGATTGCTTTAAAAGCATATGAAATAAGGGCATTAGCCAGTGCATCCCATTGGGAAATACATTTAAAAGAACAAACAAAAGTTCTGGATAGCTTAACTCTAATGTAAAAATGCATATAAAAGCAAAGGCCTTCAAAAAAATACAAGGCTGATGGATGATCATAAGCATTCAGACTTTACAAAGAATGCAACAATATATGTAAGGGTGCACTTAGGGTGGTCAAGATAGAACACGGAAGACACATAGCAGAGGAGAGCAAAAAAAAATCCCAAAAAGGATGAGGAAGGACATCTGGTTACAAAGGATGGGGAGATGGCGAAGATATTGAATTTATTCATCTCCTTAGTCTTCACAAGGGAATAGGGGGGCTTCAGTAACCAAAACTGCAGTGTTTGTCCTCATGACACATCACAGGAAGCACCCTCATGGCTAACAGAGGACAGGATTATAAATAGACTTGGGAAACTCTTACCCACTCTACTTAGGGAACTCAGTCAAGTAATTGCCAGACCATTGTTCCTAATTTTTACTGACAGTCTACTGACTGGAATGGTGCCAGCGGATTGGAGAAAAGCCAATGTAGCACCAATATTTAAAAAAGGGCCAAAATACATCCCTGGGAATTACAGACCAGTTAGCCTAACATCAACAGTATGCAAGCTCTTGGAGGGGATGATAAGGGACTATATACAAGATTTTAGTAATGAAAATGGTATCATTAGCAGTAATCAGCATGGATTCATGAAGAATCGTTCTTGCCAAACCAATCTATTAACCTTCTATGAGAAGGTGAGCTGCCATCTAGATAAAGGAAGGCCCTTAGACGTGGTGTATCTGAATTTTTCAAAAGCATTTGACACAGATCCCATAAATGTTTACTGTACAAAGTAAGGTCTGTTGGCATAGACCAAGGGTGAGTTCAATGGTCTCTCAGGCTCGCGAGACCAGGGGCCTTGGAACACCCACACGATTTGGGATATATATGTGTCTCAATGACTATTACGACTCGGGGGTGTCGCAGTCGCTGGCTCTCCATGGTCGCAGCCACTTGCTGCTCCCCCCATGCTTTTTTCTGTATGTGTGGTGGTGGGCGGTCGGTTGCCCAGAGTGATTACTGTTGCTCAGACATAGGTTGCAAACAGCAACGGTGCGATCTGCAGCACACGTATCGAAAAAGCCTACACCAAGGAACTTATAAAAGTCAGCGGGGAGTCAGCAGCGCCCTGCACCTGCGGAGCTCTGTGGTGTGATGCTGCCCCCTAGAGGACATCCTGCTTCACCAGGAAGGCACCTTGCCTTTGGTCAATTATGGCTCTCTCAGCAGAGCGTGCTGTGATTGGCCAAAGCATGCAAGTCAGGTGCATGCTTTGGCCAATCATCATACAGCAATGTATGCGATGTCGCAGTGCATTAGGGGGTATTCTGCGGCGCTTGAATTTCCCGCGAACGCTCCACATGTTCGGTTTATTATAGAACAAATGAACACCCAATGTTCGAGTCAAACCTATGTTCGACTCGAACCACGGGCTCATCCCTAGTTACTGTATGAAGAAAGGTTGCGAGCACTTAACTTATTCTCTCTGGATAAGAGACCCTTGAGAGGAGATATGATTTCAGTTTACAAATACCATACTGGTGACCCCACAATAGGGATAAAACTTTTTTGCAGAAGGAATTTAATAAGACACATGGCCACTCACTAAAAATAGAAGAAAAGAGGTTTAACCTTAAACTGCGTAGAGGGATCTTTACTGTAGGAGCGGCAAGGATGTGGAATTTCCTTCCAGGTGGTGGTTTTAGCGGGGGGCATCGATAGTTTCAAAAAACTATTAGATAAGCACCTGAACGACCACGACATACAGGGATATACAATGTAATACTGACATATAATCATCATCAATCATGGACTTGTGTCTTTTTTCAACCTCACCTACTTTGTAACTATATATGTAACTATGTGTTGTGCCCTTAACCACTTTAAGACCAGCCTCGTTTTGGATTTTAGGTGTTTACATGTTTAAAACAGTTTTTTTTTGCTAGAAAAAAACTTAGAACCCCCAAACATTATATATTGTTTTTTTTTCTAACACCCTATAGAATAAAATGGCGGTCATTGCAATACTTTTTTCACACCGTATTTGCGCAGTGGCCTTACAAGCGCACTTTTTTTGTAAAAAATTCACTTTTTTGAATAAAAAAATAAGACAACAGTAAAGTTAGTCCAATTTTTTTATATATTGTGAAATATAATGTTACGCCGAGTAAATTCATACCTAACATGTCACACTTCAAAATTGCTCCCGCTCGTGGAATGGCATCAAACTTTTACCCTCAAAAATCTTCATAGGCGACGTTTAAAAAATTCTACAGGTTGCATGTTTTGCGTTACAGAGGAGTTCTATGGCTACCGATCGCAGCGATACCTCACATGTGTGGTTTGGCCACTGCGGGAGCTACTCACGTATGCGTTCGCTTCTGCGCGTGAGCTCGTCGGGACGGGGCGCTTTAAAAATATATATTTTTTTTCTTATTTATTTTTCTTGATTTTAGTTATTTTTACACTGTTTTTTAAAAAAAAAAATTGGCTCACTTTTATTCCTATTACAAGGAATGTAAACATCCCACAGAAAAAAAGCATGACAGGTCCTCTTAAATATGAGATCTGTGGTCAAAAAGTCCTCAGATCTCATATTTGGACTTAAATGCAAAAAATAAATAAAAATAAAAATGTAATTTAAAAAAATTACATTTGGAAAATGTTCCTTTAAGAGGTATGGGCGGAAGTGATGTTTTTAACGTTGCTTCCGCCCTGCTATGGTATAGAGACGGGTGGCGGCCATCTTAGCCTCACTCGTCTCTATACCCAGCACGGAGGAGGACCTGATCGTTTCCACCGCTGCCGACGGCTCCGGTCATCGGCGGAAGGCGCAGGAGAGCGGCGGGAGGGGGGACCTCTCCCGCCGCCGATAACGGTGATCTTGCAGCGAATCCGCCGCGATGACCACCATTATCGTAATGCCGACGGCCGCCTGAAGAGATGGATATCTCGGTTGTGGCAGCAGCTGCTGCCGTTACCGAGATATCCCTCTTCAAAAAAGAGACGTACATCGTCGTGTGCCAGTCGGAAAGTGGTTAAGTCAATTAAAATCATTTGAAAATAAAAGATGTGCTCCCCAATGAACGGTATTTTTAAAAAAATTTTGCCTTGGTACATATCCTTAAAGGCAGTGCCGATAACGAGATCACCGTTATCGGCGGCGGGAGAGGTGCCCCCCCGCCCGGCCACCTATGCCTTTTTTTTCCTAAAAGCTTGTACATTGTCCTTGAAAAGGCCAGAAAACATTACAAGATTCAAATTCTATAGATTTTAATAAGGGTCAGGGGCTTTGGGGGTATATTTGAAGTTGGGGGTTTTGTTTGTTAAGACAGGGTTTACATCAGGCCTTCAGGAAAAAAACTCAAGACCTACCTCTTCTACCTCTTCTAAGAAGCATGACAACAAAGCACGAATACAGCGCCTTTAGGCGATTCAGTTCGCATTGTAGCGCTATACAAATTATTCATTCATCTATGCAGAGTGTGGTTGATAAAATTTTCCAGCACCTTTTGCAAGTTTGAACATGCATTTTTGATGTATTTTGCGTTTTGCTTTCTTTTCATTTGGCTAATAGGAAAATATGACAGTTCTGTTCAAGGAGTGCGACTTTGGTGCATCTTTGATGCAACTTTACACTCTCTGGCACTCATGTAGCATCAAAGTTGCATCAAAGTAGTGCTGGGATCTTTATGTGTCCAAAGTCACATGTTAGGTTTAAGGGTTAGGGGCTAGGGTCAGGATTAAGGGCTAGGGTTAGGGGCTAGTGTTAGGGTTAATGGCTAGGTTTAGGGTTAATGGCTAAGGTTAGGGTTAAGGGTTAGGGATAAGGATTATGATTAAGGTTAAGGGCTAGGATTAAGATTGGGGGCTAGGGTTTGGGTTAAAGATTAGGGTTAAGGTCTAGAGTTAGGGTTAGGGTAAAGGCTAGGGTTTTGGTTAAGGCTTGGGGTATAAGGGCTAGGGTTAGGCTTAAGGTTTAGGGTTAAATGTTAGAGTTAGAGTTAGAGTTAGAATCAGAGTTGGCGTTAGAGTTAGCTGTTAACTCTAACTCTAATCTTTACTCTACCTTTAACTATAACCCTAACCCTTGCCCTAACTCTAACCCTAGCCCTTAACCCTAACCCTATCATGCGACTTTGGACAAATAAATATTCCTGCACTACTTTGATTCTACTTGAGTGTCAGAGAGTGTAAAGTCGCATGGAAGTCACATCAACGTTGCACCCTATGAACAGAACTGTTATATTTTCCTTTTAGCCAAAAAGCAAAACGTAAAATGTATCAAAACCACATAAAAACATTGCATTTTTTTTGAGGGTCCTTTGAAGTCTAATACACGCAAAGTGCAATCTGCTATGGGAAAAAACAAACTACGCACCTGTTGAAAACACAGACATGTGATCTAGATTCATAGGAAACCATGTTAAATGGTCTGTGGTGCGTTTCTGAAAATTTCAAAATAAACTAAAAAAACGCATAGATGTAAACCAAGGGTAAATGTTCAGCAAATGTCTAGTGAACCAAAATTTGCTTGGTTTGCTAATCACTAGTCTATATGCTTCCATAGAAGTATTACCATTATGACATCTAGCTTGTGTTGGAGACCACACTGGACTGACTATATAGGTCACTGGTCCTGAGTGGGTATTCTTGTGGGCAAAAGGAAGAAATGTCTTCTGGTGAATAGTGCCCAGTGAGGGATGGTGGCGAAGGGTCCTCTCGGGGATTGGGCTGCTGCCTTTTCTGTGCGACCTTAAGGTAATTTTAGCATGTATACTTGGATAAAAAGAAAGGAGTAAAATTAAATAAAGGATGAATACTGCACATGTGTGAAAACATAAAGATAAATAATGTCAATCACCACCATTACAGTGTAAATTGTCTAGCAGCACCGCAAATGTGAGATATAATCACAATCAACAACATGTAGAAAAAAATGATGCGCTAAACAAAAATCTCATATTGGGTTATTAAATCCAACTGTAGAAAACACAAAGGAATGCCGCGTACACACGATCGGAATTTTGGTCGGAAAAAGCTATGATGGTTTTTACTGACGGAATTCCGCTCAAGCTTGTCTTGCATACACACGGTCACACCAAATTCCGACCGTCAAGAATGCGGTGACATACAACATGTACAACGGCACTATAAAAAGGAAGTTCAATAGCCACTGCACCACCCTTTGGGCTCCTTCTGCTAATCTTGTGTTTATCTCGTGTTAGTAGAAGTTTGGTGAGAGAGGATTCATGCTTTTCAGACTCGTGCTTTTCAGATCGTTTTACTGCTGTTCAGTTTGTGCTTGTGGGTTTTTTTAATCTGTTTTTCAGTGCGTGTAGTCAGTTCGTATCTGTTTTTTTTTCAGTGGTTTCTTGTCCGCTCGTTGCTGATTTTCGGCTCGCTCTTCAAAGGCCTTGCTGTTCTTCAGTGCATTCTGTTAGTCCGTTCTGACCAGCCAACCGATTTGAAGCAATGTTGCGGTTACGTACTCGTCGTAGAGTTCGTGCTGTGCAGGGGCTTGGTGTTGGGGTTCTTGCTTTGACCCAAGCCCAGTCCATGAACAGGGTGGGGAGGAGTTCATGGACCAAGAATTGGTTACTCCAGCGTGACCAATTCTCTCATATGCCTTTGCTGTGTGAGATCCAGGAGAATAACCCTGATGATTTTGGGAATTTTCTCCGGATGACGGACCCCGTTTTTCACCGTCTGTTGGCTTTGCTCACCCCTTGTATTACGAAGCAGGACACCTGCATGCGGCAAGCCATCACTCAGAAGCAGAGGCTAGTTGCCACGTTGCGGTAATTGGCGACTGGGAGAAGTCTGCAGGACCTCAAGTTCTCGACAGGCATCTGTATTGCTTTGCGTTTATCTATTAAGTTCTTGTGGTAAAACCAAGGAAGCCTAGACTTCTGAAGTGTATTAATGCTTTACTAAACATGGAAAAATCTGCACATACAAACTGTAGGATGAACAATACAATACAACACAACTTATAGCTTCACATATAAGCATGTATAATATGTACACATTAAGTAAACTAAACAATTACTCAACTTAGGGATTAAGATATCCTTCATAGTTCCTTGTTCAAAGTCCAACTCACAAAAGCGTCTCCAACGTTATCCAGCTCCTTGGAAGCCATCTTCTCCTTTGTCCTTACAAAACACAACTGTCCCTCTGTCCCAAAACACATGTCTCTTTCAAACCCTCTCCATGCCCCTCCCACCCACTTCCTGCAAACACCAACTCATCTTCAAAACCTGGCTATCTGGTTTATTTACAAATCAATGGAGGGGGAAAGGGCCTTTGTAGACATGCTGTTACTAAATCTAAACTCTATATTTGCAATAAAGTCACTATACAAATGCCCATAGCAACACATACCACCTCTTGACTTTATAGGATAATATAGGAAACTTCTTAAAGCCTTTTGTCCAGGAAAGGGCAAAATAAACCCCCCCGTATAAATGGGAGGAACAAATTCCCTTTCGACCCCCATCTTGTGGGCGGTCAGACGATTGATTTGTCCCTGGTAGGCTGCAACATTACTTTTGAGCAGGGTTAACAATGTCTTTTTTTTGGTAGTTTGTAAAGAAAGTCCCAGATGAAAAGTCTCTTTTCTTCTTGGTCATAAGGAAAATGCTTAGATAAAAAGTCCACTCCAATTCAGCCACCTTTCCTTAGGCTCTCTTCTGGTCTGTCTCCTCCCATCCAGTATGGTCATCTGCTCTGCCTGCTCCACCTCTTGATGCTCAATACCTGAAAAGAGTAAGAGACAAAGCAGATTATATGTTCCTTCCAACTGTGCCAAAAAACATAGCTCACTGCTCACATTTCTCTATCTGCCCATTTCTAACTGCAAAACTATTGTAGGGTGCCCACTGTTGCCTTGAAACACTTTCAGGGAAAGGCATTGACTTCCAACGCAACGAATAAACTTGCATGTCTCTCCGTGCTGTCCTGGGAAGCACACAGGCCTGCTGTTGTTCAGTCTTCACAGCATGGCACATTTTTGCAAAATGCCCCATTTTATGGCAACAGAAACACTTAATGTGACTGAATCTACCATTCCCAACCATTTGCTTCCACTTCTTAAACAATGCTGGTGTAGGAATCCCATCTATTTCCTCTCTAGGGACCCCCACCTTAAGTAAATCAATCCACATGTGTCTCCTGGAGATCATAGGCCTTGCCTTCCTTGTATCTGACTCAACTCGGTCATTTGAGCTGATCAAATCCTCTGCTTCCCAGTTATGAGAAGTAACAGTGGCACATGTCCTACTTCTGCTTACAGGCTTTGGGCATTTGTCCTCTGTTAGAGGGTCATTAGACTTGGTCTTGAGGGCTGCACACCGCTCATTTAAATCTTCAGCTCGGCCTACAGGGGTTTGAACACACTTCAAAGCCACTGCAGGTTTAACTTTGATTACCCTCCTTTCTAAATCTTTTTCCTTGCTTGCAGTTTCTTCCAAACACTTGGATGCCACTGCAAGCTGCTCCTTCAGTAAATCTTTCTAATTCTGCCTTTTGCCTCTTTTCAGATTCAATATGTAGAGCATGCATGAAGTGCAAACCAAACACAGCAACTGAGACTAAAATCTGAGGAAAGATCACAGACTCCATCCCCCCAAGCTCTGTTCAAAGGAGACGCATATCTAGCCAGCTCCTTTGCAACAGGCATCCACTGACTATTTCTGGCCCAGATAGGAAGGGTGCACGCCTTCAAGTCCTCCTGGGCACCAGAAATCTTTGCAGCCTTACTCCTCCTAAACAGTGTACGCAGCATTTTTCCCCCAGCACAAGCAACAAAACACACAATATAAAACAGGTCTGCTTCAGTTGAAATTTTAGCACAAATCACGGCCGAGCCCCCAATTGTATTGCTTTGCGTTTATCTATTAAGTTCTTGTGGTAAAACCAAGGAAGTCTAGACTTCTGAAGTGTATTAATGCTTTACTAAACAGGGAAAAATCTGCATATACAAACTGTAGATGAACAATACAATACAACACAACTTATAGCTTCACATATAAGCATGTATAATATGTACACATTAAGTAGACTAAACAATTACTCAACTTAGGGGTTAAGATGTCCTTCATAGTTCCTTGTTCAAAGTCCAACTCACAAAAGCGTCTCCAACGTTATCCAGCTCCTTGGAAGCCATCTTCTCCTTCGTCTTTCCAAAACACAACTGTCCCTCTGTCCCAAAACACATGTCTCTTTCAAACCCTCTCCATGCCCCTCCCACCCACTTCCTGCAAACACCAACTCATCTTCAAAACCTGGCTATCTGGTTTATTTACATATCAATGGAGGGGGAAAGGGCTTTTGTAGACATGCTGTTACTAAATCTAAACTCTATATTTGCACAACACAGCATCTCCCCCCAGGCTCTGGGGATCATTATTCCAGAGACCTGTTCTGCCATTATTCAGGTCCTGCAGAATGACTATATTAGGGTAAGATTTAACCTTTAACATCACATTCTATGTATTTAATGTTTTCTAATGTATTGTATTTCTTTCATCATTCCCTAATTACCATGATTGTAATATGCTGTGAATGTTCCCTTTGTCCTCATGCATGCTGTAATCTTTTAATGATCCTTTTTTGGCCTACATGCATATTTGACAACCTCCTAATGTTCACTAACCTCCCCAGCATGCTATCCTGGGCCGATATACACCTAGCCTAGTCACTTAACAATGTATTTTGTCAGCTCCATTGTAGTGCTTTACCCTAAACACCCCCTAAAATGTGTACACATGTTATTGTTGTCCTTAAATTCAGATGGAGTGCCAGAGCCTTTTTTTGGGGTCCCAAACTCATTTAGAAACCCCCCTAAATTTTTTTTACAATGGGCGATCAGAGGGGGTGAGGAATATGATAAGTGGACCTTATACTTTTGTCTTAAAATGCTCCTTAAAATAAATGTTATACTGATACTGATGTTGCTTGCAGTGTTATGTGCAAAAGTACTAATTATTTTTTTTCTGTTTTGACTCCACAGTTTCCTTCAATGCCACAGGAATGCCAGACTGTGGCATCCCAGTTTGCCCATCATTGGGACTTTCCCAACTGCGGAGGGGCAATAGATGGGAAGCACGTCCACATAGTCCCACCACCACATTCGGGGTCATACTATTTTAACTATAATGGGTTTCGTAGTATCGCGTTAATGGTGGTGGTGTCAGTGACATATGAGTTCCTCTATGTGAACGTGGGGAAGAATGGCTGGATGTTGGATGGTGGAGTCTTTGCCCAGACGGAGTTCTACCAACGTCTCCAGGGTGGTGGCTTGGGATTGTCACCTGCGGAAGAAAAAGTCGAAGGACTCCCCTTTGTTTTTATCGCTGATGAAGCATTTGGTCTAGGTGATCACATGAGGCCATTCCCCCAGAGGACCCTCACCCTGTAGAAGAGGGGTTTTAATTACTGGCTGGCCAGAGCCCAAAGAGTAGTGGAGAATACCTTTGGGATAATGTGCAAAAGTACTAATTATTTTTTTTCTGTTTTGACTCCACAGTTTCCTTTAATGCCACAGGAATGGCAGACTGTGGCATCCCAGTTTGCCCATCATTGGGACTTTCCCAACTGCCGAGGGGCAATAGATGGGAAGCACGTCCACATAGTCCCACCACCACATTCGTGGTCATACTATTTTAACTATAATGGGTTTCATAGTATCGTGTTAATGGTGGTGGTGTCGGCGACATATGAGTTCCTCTATGCGAATGTGGGGAAGAATGGCTGGATGTCGGATGGTGGAGTCTTTGCCCAGACGGAGTTCTACCGACGTCTCCAGAGTGGTGGCTTGGGATTGCCACCTGCGGAAGAAAAAGTCGAAGGACTCCCCTTTGTTTTTATCGCTGATGAAGCATTTGGTCTAGGTGATCACATGAGGCCATTCCCCCAGAGGACCCTCACCCTGTAGAAGAGGGGTTTTAATTACTGGCTGGCCAGAGCCCAAAGAGTCGTGGAGAATAACTTTGGGATAATGGCCAGCCAGTTCCTCCTATTTCTAACAGCAATAACCACAACCACATACAAACTTAACCACATCGTTTTAAGCTGCTGCATCCTGCACAACTTTTTAAAGAAAAATGCTCCAAGTTATATAGCCTCACCTTGGCCTGAGGCTGGATTTCGTGAAACAACACTGATGGCCAAGGAAGCTGCCGTCCTGGCTTGCCCCCCCCCCCAAAGCGCTTATGTTGTGTGGAAAAAATATGTGCAATATTTTACGGGTAGGGGGGCCATTGCTATGCCAGCAAATTTTTTTATATTTTCTAAATAAAATAAAAAAATTGATATGATAAAATCTTGATTTAGATTTACAGCTTGTGTTTCTTTTATCTGTCTCCTAGGTTCTCCTAGTGCACTTGTAGTGCCAATTGGTTTTTCCATTATTTAAATAGCACCCATTGTCACTGTAAACACCCACCTAATACAAATTGTGGTATTGAGCAGATTGAGAAGAAGCCACAAATTGTTGAGTAGAAACATAACATATTTTGGGGTAAAAAAACTACATCTTGTTTTTTTTTAAGTTTTGAAAAAGTACATAAACAGGCATGTTTCCAAACATAACATACACAACTCTGGAACTTACAAGGTTCAACATTGAAAAAATGAAGGCAATATCAGACATTATAGTGTCAAAACTGTGTTGATCTTGCCTTCATCAGATGGGGTAATTTCACCCTTTTAAAAGCCAAATTTAGAAGATGCACACAAATTGTGAGTCAAAATGGGTATTTCCTTTATGATCCCATACCTAATGTGAACATGTGCAATCTCCCATTATGGGGGATCAATGGATGTGTTTTGGGGGTGCAACTACTTCCTCTCACCTACTAGAGTTGTGAGGAAGGGGTTGCACCCACAAAACGCGTACATTGATATCCCCTGATGGAAGATAGCACACTGTGTGCATCTTCCAAATTTGGCTTTTAAACTGAATTAAAACTTTTGTTAAATTTTCTTTAAAAAAAAGAAAAAAAAGAAGGTGTAATATATTTTGGATTTAGATTCTCCCTAATACATCAATCATGTTCTTCATTCTTTGTTCAATCTCCTTGTTTTTTTCCTTGATGATGTCTAAATCCTGACTACAAAACATTGTGTCCTGGATTAGCCTTTGTGCACTGTCACTGGTGAAATGAGGAGATTGTTCTTCCACAACATGCACATCACCTAAAATAAAAATACACACCATGTATTATAAATATGCAGGCATATCTCTATTACCTGAATCTGTGGTGTCAGACACTGACCTGTTGTGGTGACAATTTCAACCACTTCTTCCACCTATCCTTCCTCCACATCCTGGGGTACAATTGTCTGTTTGGGCAGAGTTCCAAGTTGAAGACATGATTTATTCCCTTAACAAAGCTGGAATACTTATCTTTTTTAGACAAGTTTCACACATGGAGACACCCCAAGTATCCACTGGAGAACCTGTGTGGGACACCCTAAAAAGGTTGTTGTGGTGTCCCACACTAGTGCTCCTGAGTCCAGATGTGTAAACAGCTGCTGAGTGTCCTCTCCTTACATACACTGAATCAAGTTTGCAATTAATTCTAGTTACAAACACATCTAGACAACAATGTCCTAAACTTCTTTTATTACAAATTAGCATGACCAAATGTAGTAAACCCTGTATCTGCCAAAAACATAATTGTGCAGTGACCGATTACAGTGCCCATGAACATGAAAGTAGGCCTTTTTAACTGTACAACAGTAAAGAAAAGCACATGGAGCAGCATACAAGTAATAATAATAATAATAGGGACATACGACAACTACTTGCTTTTTAGAAGAACTCTCTTGATTCTTCTGTACTGATCATGCTCCCTCAATTTCAGGTCTGACCAGTGTTTCCTCAATTGCTCCTTGGATCGTCGTACCCCAAAATTCCTGTGCAGACTCTTCACAACTTTAGACATGATCTTGGCCTTGCTCACATTTGGGTTTATATACGGTCCATAGTTCCCATCATAGTCGGCCCTCTTCAAGATGTCCACAATCTCCACCATCTCTACAAAGGACATATTTGAGACCTTATATCTTCTCCTCGGGGATCGGGACGTTTCTTGCTCCGGGCTTTCCTCCTCGTTACTGCTATTATGCACCTGCTGTGTCTACGCCATGTCATCTCCCACTGCGCCGAAAGATAAGGGTATATTCTAGAAAGAACGTCAGGGGCGGGCAACGTGGGCGGAGCTTCACACATACACAGTGTATATAAAGCTAACACGCGTGTGTTGTTCCTACATTCTGTGTGCGCAGGAAGGAGGACCGGAATCGCCGAACGTTATAACGAAGGTAACATTTTAACTTGGGAAATCAGTGGCCTATACTGATTCTAGATTGAGGCCTATATTGGGATAAGATTAGGAGAGTTTAGCCTGATATTAGTGTTTTGGTCTTGTGTTTGGTCTTTCAGCAAATATGAAACAATTCAAAGACCCTTAATTCATGGGCCAGTTCATCGACAAATACAGGGATATGCGAAATTTGTGGGAGGTAAAAAAAACCTTATGTCACAATAAACCAGCAAGGAAGGCATCGCTGGAGAAACTGCTGCATTTTGTGAAGACGCAGGTCCCCGACGCAGACATCGAGTTTGTGGAGAAGAAAATTGGTAGCTTGAGAAGCACATATAGAAAGGAGCTTAATAAGGTCCAGTCTTCCATGAGATCAGGAGCAGCAGCAGAAGATGTGTATGTACCCAGTCTGTGGTACTACAACAGGATGCAGTTTCTGGAAGACCAGATGGAAGCCAGGGAATCACTTTCGACACTTCCATACACCCTTCCCTCAACCCTTCCCTCAACCCCAGCTGAGGCTTACAAGGACCAACCTGGGCCTTCCATCCTGGAAGAAGTTGAGGAGCCCAGCTGAAGCCAGGTATAGTATTTTTTCACATATTTATTGTCCGAAAATTATTGTTGTTAACTAGATGTTATTATTGATAACAAATGAATGAAATGAAATGAAAAAAAGTGTTTGACATATCAATAGACAGTAGGGGCCAAAATGATTTTGACAAGAATGAAAAATGCTGGAGTCAGAATGATAGTCTTTTCTATTTATTAACATTCAATTTTCAACAGTCATGAGCTGAAAATTGTGTGTGATTGATGAACCAAAAACTAAAACTATGTCCCTTTTTCATACACAGGACGAGGCTCTGAAAGGTGGCAGACAGGAGGAGGCGGGGGTAAGTGTCAGCCAGGTTGGTGGCCGGGCCCAGTAGGAGCCTCACCCTATTTCAGGTCCCTCCCCTCCACCATCAAACCAAAAGGGCCAGGGAGGGGAGTAACGTGGAGGAGGCAGCACTGGGCCTCATTAAGGAGGCTAATCCGGCCCTGAACCCCCCCCCCCCCATGCTGAAGAGGCCTATGGCTACTATATAGCTGCCAAATTGCTGCAAATGGTGGAGAGCCAATGCCACAATTGTAAGATTTTTTTTGAGGACATTCATAAGGGATTGAGGGGCCAAATGACCGATGACGTACACTTATGTGCGCTCGCCCATCCTTCTCCTCCTCCTCCTCCTGCCACAAGTCCTCCTCCAGAGCCACAGCCTCCAATGAAGGCTGCAGGGAAGCGTGAAGGGAAGGCTGCACGGAAGACATGAAAGTTATGGCCTGGGTTCAGTCTGGTCTGACAGAAGATGCAGGCTGTTGTAGTACCACAGCCTGGGGACATAGATGTCATCTGCTGCTGTTCCTAATCTCTGGGAGTCCTGGACCAGATTGTGCTCCCCATTATATGGACTTCTCAAGCTACCAATTTTAATTTCCAAAGAGTTAATGTCTGCCCTGGGGGCCAAAGGCTTCACAAATTCCAGCAATTTCTCCAGCGTTGCCTTTCTCTTTATTTTGTTATTATGAGCCAGAAAAAATGGAGATACATTTTTTGGAAAATACTTGCCTATTGGCAGGTACATTTCCAAAATACATTGTCAAATTAACAAGGGACACCACCAACCTCCTTGAGCTTTAAAAATACAAGATAATAATGTTGTTGTGTAAACTTGACACAAAAAAAATAAAAAAATTATGGAGATCGCTAGAAAATTTATAAATAATCAAAAAAACTGAAGATCTTGATAAAAAAAAAAGATGACTATACAAAAATTATTCTAAACATTATTATGGAGATCTGGATTAAAAAAAAAAAAAAGATTATTCAGGAGATCACGAGAAATAATAAAGAAATAAGTTTGTGAGAACTCTGTGTGAATATCAGCAGCAAAACAGATTCATTATTCTAGCATTATAAAGAACTAAAGAATGCACTGCGTTAAAAGATCCAATAATTTGCAGTGTGACAAATGTGCTATGTCCATTACGAACAGTAGTTTTACCAGACGAGCGCTTCCGTCTCGTACTTGAATCTGAGCATGCATGATTTTTTGCGCGTCGGAATTGCATACACACAAACGCATTTTCAGATAGGAACTTTTTCCGAACGAAAAAAAGAGAACCCGCTCTCAATCTTTTGCTGGCGGAAATGCCGCCAGCAAAAGTCTGATGGGGCATACAAACGGTCACATTTTCTGACCAAAACCTCACATCGGTCTTTTGCTGGCGGCATTTCCAATCGTGTGTACGCAGCAGAATTTTATGATGAAACTGGTCGGGTTAGGAGCTGTTTCCCGCTATCGCGTTTGTTTGCACAGTTCCTGGATATTTTAAGGCGCCTATATATTGTACACAATGCTGGTTTTACCTGTATTAAGTGCAATACTTTATATTAAACAAACCTTTTGGGATTTTACACTATCTGGTGTCTCTTTCATTTTATGATCAATCTGATCATGGGGTGGGTGGAACTTGGTTTAAATATCCTGCTTATGCCCTGTTTTATCTGAGGACACATCTCCAGCTGATGAACACATCTCCAGCTGATGACCCCTGCAAAGATTGTTACATCAAGCCTGTTTGACCCTTCATAATAATAAAGGGTCAAGGCTCTCTGATAAGAGTCTATATTGCCTGTTGTGACGGTGCACGCACGAGGTGGAGTTTTTTTTTAATTCAATTACTTATCACGGATTTGTGTTTTCTACAGTTGGATTTAATAACCCAATATGAGATTTTTGTTTAGCGCATCATTTTTTTCTACAAAAATAAAGGAATGCCCAGTGTTCAGAAAAATTTGACTTCTAAAATATTGTTCATGGACCTTTTAATAAAAATTAGCAACATGTACATCAAGCCAACATGTTTCAGGGAATAGAATCCCCCTTCTTCAGGGCTATTGCTGTATACTATTTGGTTGGAAAGATTCCCATGAGTAGTTATGTTGGATCAAGGTTTATGAATAGCTGGATGCTGGCTTCCTTTGTATACGCAGCAATCATATACAAAGAAGGCCAACATCCTGCCATTCAGAAACCTTGATCCAACATAACCACTTATGAGAATCTTTCCCACCAAATAGTACGCAGCAACAGACCAGAAAAAGGGGGATTCTATCCCCCCCGAAAACCATTTGCTTGATGTACATGTTGCTAATTTTTATTAAAGGTCCATGAACCATATTTCAGAAGTTACATTTCTCTGTACACCGGGCACAACTTTCTTTTTATCTAAGCCATTATGACATCTAATACATCTTCTAAGCCAAATACAAATAAACAATTTAACATAAATTATATGATAAAAGAAGCCATGCTGACATACTATATAAAAAAATTACAATAAAGGGAAGATAATATCCCTTCAATTGTAATAGGCAAGGCAAAAACAATTTCATAAAAACTAAAATATTGCTTAGTTTTGAAATCTGACACAAAATGGCGAAGGCAGATATTTTTATGAGCCAGATATTTCAATGTATAATGTAGTTTCTGTAAGCGCTCAGTGGAAGGACAAAGTAGCTGAATGCTTAAAAGAATGTAAAATACCACTATTGACAGTCACAGCATTTTAACAATTCCCATTGTATACCTTATGGTTATCCGAGAAGCACAGTTGTGATTATTATGATCTTTTTAGTCATCACTTTGTATTATGTGGGTTTAATGTTACAGTTTATGAAATGCTTGACATTCATCAGGAGATCAAAGTATTTAGCACAATGAGAAAAAATGTACAGTACAGTTGTACACCAAGGGTAAATACTGCCTCAAGCAGAACAAATCTTTAAAGAATGTCTTATGGTGGAAACGCTAAAAAGCAATGTAATCAAAGAGAAATTACTTATTAAATTCATTACATTTCAGGTGTTAAGAATTAGCGCGAGTTGCGATGGGAAAGTAATATGTATCCAGTAGATGCAAATATCAAACTGTTATAAAGTAATAGTAAAAAAGGGTGCTGCACAACTAAATAGCAAATACACAAATTGGAATGCACGAATGCAAACAAATGTACACTGGCATACATAGAGATGAAATTCAGAACCCAATGAATGTGCGATGTAGCAACCAATTACCAGTAATGCACTTCCTGGACTTTGAACGTAGGTCAGATGGCTTGGAAAGGTCAATAAGGATACATTTGGATAAGCCAGCCTCTTTGCTATTAAAAGTTATCGTTGCTTGCAGCCATATTGACAATGTGTTTAGCTGTGATAAAGGGAAGCATAGGTAGTGATGCTGATATGCTTAACTGTTTCAGCCCCGGAAGATTTTTTGCCGCCTTCCTGACCAGAGCACTTTTTGCGATTCGATATTGCATTGCTTTAACTGACAATTGTGCGGCCATGCAACATGGCACCCAAACAAAATTTGCGTCCTTTTGGTGGTATTTGATCACCTGTGTGTTTTTTATTTTTTGCGCTATAAACAAAAAAATGCAACAATTGTGAAAAAAAACAATATTTTTTACTTTTTGCTATAATATCCCCCAAAAATATATATAAAAAACATTTTTTTCCTCAGTTTAGGCCAATATGTATTCTTCTACATATTTTTGGTAAAAAAAATCGCAATAAGCGAATATTGATTGGTTTGCGAAAAAGTTATAGCATCTACAAAATAAGGATAGTTTTATGGCATTTTTATTATTCATTTTTTTTTACTAGTAATGGCAGCGATCTGCGATTTTTATCGGGACTGCAACATTATGGCGGACACGTCGGACAATTTTGACACACTTTTGAGAGGGCAATCGGCCAACCTTTTCAAATCCTTTCTCACGGGTTCACTGGGACACCTTGCACAGATATCTCTACCTTAGGAATACTTTACTGAACCTACTTTGAACACTGTGCATAGACACCTTTAGCATCCACTATTTCTAGAAACCTTATCGTTTGCTATTACACCTTATTGAATAAAGTTAACGAGCTCCTACATGCCGGTGAAGACCATCAGATCTGCAATGGGGACATTGCTTTCATTAATGCTATAAGGGTCTTTATACCATTATCATTAAGTCTGACCTCTCATTAGGGTAACAGTTAATAGGCTGGCCAAGGTTATCCCCTTAGAAGTTGTCAGTATAACCAGTTAGCTGTGTTTATCCTTACAGGTGCTAGCAGTACTTCATTGTGTAAGTGCATATACTAGACTGTTTTATCTGCAAATACATTCTATTGTGTTAGTCGGAGGAATTCCTTTGCTGAGTTGGCGCTGTTGCCCAAAACTCAGCAGATCTATTACCTCCTCATTGTGACAATATCCTTTTTGAACTGTTTTAGTAAATATTATCAGAACATAAAAACACAGAGTTGTCTGACTTATTACTTTAAGTTGGTGCAAGGATGTCGGAACCAAGAGTGTCAGGTGGGTTGGAATGTTCATTAGGTCATGGCAATGCAGATGAGCAGGTAATTACAAGCAGCCCCTTAGGGGGTTGTGCTACAAACAAAAGAAGTGACAGGAAAATCTTCACCTGAACACAGCTTGTGTATACAGATCCACATTACCAGATGGCAAGACCACCTATGACGGATGGTCAAAGCACACTCTTAAAGAGGAAGTAAACCCTGATGGGTTTTACTTCCTCTTTCTACCCCTGCAATGTAAAAACATAATGGGCTAGTATGCATCGCCCATTATGTGCCACATACCTGCAAACAAAGCCTGCGATGTCCCTGCTGGTGTCCGCATCCATCTTCGCCCCTCTTCCTTCCGGGGCCACGGACTCCAGCTCTGTGACTGGCTGGAGTCGCGTGACGTCCCTTCTGCGCATGCATGCGGGAGCCATCAGTCATGGCACTTGCTATTGAAGAAACTGCACGGAGGGCCGTTTCTTCACAGTGCATGTGCCGAAGACATCATTGGCGCACTACAAGGTAAATATCTACTAAACGGCGCACGTTTAGGAGATATTTACAGTACCTATAGGTAAGCCTTATTATAGGCTTACCTATAGGTACAATTTCCGCATTGGGGGTATACAACCACGTTAATATATTTAATGCTGGTGATACTTTGGATTCTGCCCACTTATCCCATGGGAAAGCCATAAATGTGTTATGAGGGGGACACTTTTTTGAAAAGTCTCTAAAAAAAGCCAGACTTGAACAGTCTGCACAACTGGATGTGGTGATAAGCTTAGAGCTAGCCCATAAGAAATCTTTGGCTCACTCCACAGCCATGGAAATTAAAAGAAACTGGCCTCACTTCTCCACTTCTAGCTAATTGGTTTGTAGATGCCTTCAGTTCTTTACTAAAAGACAATGCCCTTCCACCAAACATTCTAATGCTGCATACACACGATCGGAAATTCTGCCAGCAAAAAGTCAGATGAGGGCTTTTGGTCGGAAAATGCGACCGGAATTCCAGCCAGCAAAAGATTGAGAGCAGGTTCTCAATTTTTCGGTCTGAAAAATTCTGATCATCTATACCAATTCCGACGCGCAAAATTTCTACGCATGCTTGGAAACAATTCGACACATGCTCGGAAGCATTGAACTTCATTTTCTTGGCTCATCGTTGTGTTGTACGTCACATCGTTCTTGACGGTTGAAAGTTCAGCAAACTTTTGTGTGACCGTGTGTATGCAAGCCAAGCTTGAGCGGAATTCCGTCAGAAAAAACATCCAAGATTTTTCAGATGGAAAATCCGCTCATGTGTACGTGGCATTAGGGCACACATTTCTGGAGGAAGGTAAGGACATTTCCAATTGCACAAATTACTACCCAATTTCCCTCCAGAACACTGATCTGAAAAACTTTACAAAGATTCTTTCATCTCTCCTCATGCCCATTATTCAGTCCATAATTCACCCAGATCAAGTGGGGTTTGTGCCTTCAGGGAATGCCAAAAACAATACTATTGGTGTACTCAGCATCATCCACATGGCACATACTCGTAAAATCCCAACTCTGCCTACTATCCACTGAAAAGGCAAAAAGGCATTTGATCAAGTGGACTAGCTCTTTCTGAAGGCAACCTTAGCTCATATTGGGATTGGAGAACATATGTGTCCTTGGATATCTGCCCTCTATTTAACACCTCCTTTGGCAGCCAAAGCAAATAAAGCCATCTCTCCTTGTTTCTGCCCTGTCCAACAGTATGAAACTATGATGCCCATTGCCATCCCTCATATTCATTTTGACACTGGAACTCTTCCTGTGGCATGTCTGGCAGAAGATGTGCATCATGGATTTCCCTGCGAGACACTGGAAATGCACCATAAAGTAGACGCTTGCACGGATGATCTTTTGCTTTTTGTTACTTCTCCAGATACGACTTTTCCAAACCTTCTTAGAGAACTGCAAGCTTATGGGGAATTATCTATTTTTAATGTCAACTTTCATAGATTAGAGGCCTTGAACCTCCTGCTGCCCCATCATCTGTAGCAAACCTACAAAGAGAGTTTCTCTTCAAGTGGACGGTGCCCCATATTACTCTCTTGGGTGCTGAGATCTCCCCATCCATTGATACAATTTTCAATGTCAAATTCCCACCCCTATTAAAAGAAGATCTTCAGCGATGACACAAACACACATACACCTGCTTTGGCAGAAATACTACAATAAAGAACACCATTTCGCCTAGGGTGCTGTACCTACTGTATTTCAGTCTTTACTAATCACAATACCACAGTCATTCGTAAAACCTCTATAAGGGGAATTACTCCACTTTGTATGGGCTTGTTCTCATCTACAAGAACATATTTTGGGGGCACACCCTAATATGTTTAAATTCAAGATGATGCTGCTATAAGACCAACAAACAATACAGAACATATTACAGCGCACACATTCAAGAATGACATTTCATGCAGGGCTAGTTAAAAACACCTGAACATATTCAAAAAATACGGGGGTTTGGTCACACTATATGGTTATATAGTGCTAAGCCCACTTACTACGACAAACTACCCTGAATTAGTGGGCCCTACCATAGTAATGGAATGAAAGATCCTGCGTCTCAACCATGGGAGCCAAACTCCTCTATGTTGGCGAACTGAAGGGATTCCTCCTATGCACTGGTGGCCACTAAATAAGAGGTAATGAAGAGGGGGAGGGGTGCTCCAGCCCAAAAAAACCTGGTCAGGGTCTATTACAATATACAAAAACATATTTGGGGGGCACACCCTAATGCGTTCTTGAATGTCATTCTTGAATGTGTGAGCTGTAATATGTTCTGTATTGTTTGTTGGTCTTATAGCAGCACCATCTTGAATTTAAACGCATTAGGGTGTGCCCCCCAAATATGTTCTTGTATATTGTAATAGACCCTGGCCATTTTTTTTTGGGCTGGAGCACCCCTCCCCCTCTTCATTACCTCTTATTTAGTGGCCACCAGTGCATAGGAGGAATCCCTTCAGTTCTCCCACATAGAGAAGTTTGGCTCCCATGGTTGAGACGCAGGATCTTTCATTCTATTACTAGGGTAGGACCCACTAATTCGGGGTACTTTGTCACAGTAAGTGGGCTTACTGAGACTATATAAGCACTATATAACCATATAGTGTGACCAAACCTCCATATTTTTTGAATATGTTCAGGTGGTTTTAACTAGCCCTGAATGAAATGTCATTCTTGAATGTGTGCGCTGTAATATGTTCTGTATTGTTCTCATGTACGTCTATTACATATCTATCTCACGATGCCCAGACTGAACGGCGGTATCACTTTCCCAGATTCTATAAAGTATCATCAAGCGATGCATCTATCCAGACTGATAGCATGGTGCAGGGACTAGGATGGTAAGCAATAGATATTTTTGGAATAAGCCAGGTCAGACATCCTGCTCTGTTGTCTCCCCTGGATTCGCTTAGCTAACCTAACCCAAAAGGTAACCCTCTCAAAGGCCCTACACTAATGACTCATCTAAGCTCTTGTTCCATAATTTCTAACTCACCACTATGTTGAGGAGCCAATATAGGTGGTGACCCGACATATTTCAGTTTTCCAAGAGGAGGTTGACCTCCTCTTGTTCGGGATTGGAAACAGCATCCAAGGCTGTTTTTTTTTTAATTATTGCAGCTTCTTACATGGCAAATGTTCAAACTGTGATTGAAGAAAAAATATGGATTCATATATTACTATGGTATATCATGTTCTGTTTTTTTCATATGCTGATAAATTATAAATTGTATTCTATTGCAGACAGAATATGCACCATCGTTTGTTACACCCATGAAGAATGGAAAAGCTGAAATGTGTTGGGTGTTGCTTTATGCATAAAGTTATTAGGAGTCTGTGTTATGTGGAAATAGCAATGCATGTATACAATGTATGAACGTGATACACGAAGTCCATGTTTTATTGTGATCCTAAAGCAAACAAGCCGCGCATTTATTTTACTATATATTTTTTATCATTGTCATTAATAAAATCTAAAAATTTTACTCAACAATATTTTGTGGTTACCTTTAAAGGACCAAGGGGGTATTGTGTTTTCTTTATCAGGTTTATAGGTCCTGCACTGCAGCAGAAAATAAATCAATTGTGTGAATTTGCCAATTGGTTGTGAATCCTTTCCTTGCAGATATATATATATATATACTGTATATATGTACAGGATGCCAGGGCGGGGATTCTCGACTATGCAGGGTGAGGGGATCTGGGGTGATCCAAAAAAGCTTACAGTTTCCTCAGGGTTGTTAAGCCCTGGTATGAGACCCAGAATTTGAAGGCTCAAAAATATTTTGGGTGAGACCCACCTACATGGAAGGGCTGAAAAGAGCAGGAAGCAGTCAGCAGGTGGCTGTGAGGTAGAATAAAGCAGGACACAGCTGTGTGGGGACTGTAGACTGTTCTGGACCCCTGAGTAGGCAGGGACTGTACAACCCTGTGAAGGGACACGTTTTTTTGCGAGTGAACTGAAATCTCATTATGTGCCAGAAGTGGGGACTATTTTATTTATTTTTTCCATCCTGAAGTAAAATATTTTTGTTTAATCTTTGGAAAATAAAGAGTGTTGCTTTTACCCACAAGGCTGGCTGGTGATCCCATGTCACATAATGAGAGTGTGATGTGCGTGCGTATTTTTTTAAGCTTTCTACATAGATGTTATTATTGAAAAATTAACCTTGTATATGTTGTCCATTGTTAATCATCTGCCTAGACATTTTCCTTAACCTTTGTCATCATATATTAAATTCTTAATTATTTCTTAATGGCTTGAACATTAAGTTGTATTGATTTCAGGTTACTTGTCCCTTTATTTCATATGTATTTTAAAACATTAAGTTAGTAGAAAACCGATACCATAGCAATAGGATGTCTGCCATAGGGCATTGATCAACTACAGTACATTTCTTTTTAACTTATGTTTTTGGTGGAGACAAGATTGACAGAAGAGGACCTCTCAATATGAGCTTTACAAATGTGAAGGTTGTATCACACAGGATAAAATATGTATATACGATGATAAAACTGTATTCTCTTTAAGTCTGGTGTTTTATTACATTGCTTTAGTAGATGCCCGATAGGATTTGTGAATTTTCAATTAGTTAATACTGGCACAAAGGTATTTGTGCACTCATCTACAACATGTGGCAACAGACTTATCACTTAAAGTGGGCTTGTAAGTATTAAAAACTGGAAAATGACATTTAATTAGATCTAAACCCAAACTAGAAGACAAATAGTTTGCTAAGGCACCAGGTGTGTTGGATGCCTGGTCCCCTACAGCACACTGTGGTCCCACTTGTCAGCAGTTATGTCACTACAGTGCACATTAGATTCATAGCAACCAACAGATGGAACTAAAGCATGTAGAAAGGGACCAGGCTTCTGAAAAAAATGTCTCTTAGACAGTTGTTTCTGGAGCAAATGTTCCTGTTGGACTCAATTTTAATCTCAGTGATATCAGAACAAATAGAGAGAGTGAATCTCTCCCATGAATACACACCAATAAAAACCCAACAGAGGTTCTCACCCATGCTCACAAAAATGTGGCTTCAAATATATTTTATTGCTGGCCATAGATGGATGTTCATCATCTGATTCCACCCCTTTGTCAAAAAAAATTTAAAGAAATAATAGTGTTCATAACATTTGTTCAAAGAAGTGTATGCGCATTCAGTAACACTCTTTTAATCAACACCATCACTGAAATGGGTGTCTGAAAGTGATATATGAAAGGAAGCATAAACTAAACACATTTCATACAAGCAATAAAGTACTAAGTTCATACAGAACATGTTAGCACAAAGCCCAGACTTATTCACTGTAAGAAATGGCTCAAGAGCAGTGTAATAAAAACAGTCTTCAGCTCAATACATATAATTCATAATTTATGAGTCAGTAATACTTATTATTATAAAAAAGCAAACCACACCTTTACAAGTTTCAATTTCCTATTTAAAGTCTGCAACACCATAAAAATGACTAGGCTGGCTGGGATCTGGGATATTAAGCTAATGACTTCTTGTAATGTGCTTCAGATCTGACTCTTAGACCAGACACTGAGTCTAGTAACTTGTCACCACTCCAGCTGAACCAGCAAATATGATAATTATATAGCTTATATCTTTCATCACATGAAAGGTCAGGAACGTTTATTCTAGGTGGGAACTTTACACCCTCCCTCCTATGGATTTACAGAAGTGAAGGTCTGTGGCCTTGCCACTCAGATTTAAAAAAAAGCCCTTAGTGAAGTGTGAGGACTCCTGTTACATCATATGCATAGGAGCTAGGGAAAAAAAAAGAATATTTTTACTGCTCCACCTGTTCGTTTTAATAGCTGTGGCATGGCTCACAGGGTGCATAACTCATAAATCACTGAACTGTTAGTCCAGGAAAATATCCACATTATTATTTTACAAAATGTCACCAAAATAAATGCACAGATTGTTTTTAAATCACAACGGGTTTCATTTTCATTGCCTTAAACATTTACAGCAGAGGTAAATTCTGGATGTATGCCAAAATACGTTTCTTCTGATTTGCTTATTTTATAACCACCCTTTATGGGGCTGCCTGCCACTGCAAAAGTAGTTTTTCAAATGTTAGAGAACAGAAAGGTTATTATGTTAAAGTAACCTATTCATTCATTTTAAAAGTGCTTAAATAAATACTGTGTAATAGAAGATTGTAAATGCTTACCTTTTCTGCCTGTGCTGCCAAACACCAATCCATTCAAAAGGCATCGTTGCCTGAACTCCACTGGGATTCAAGCACTTCTGGGAGGTTGATCTCCATGGTCCCCCACAGCTTTTGCTGACCCCCATGTCACTACTGTATTCTGTAGCGAGTTAGAAGTCAGCAGGAGAAACCAGTGATAGCTTCAAGGAACCAAAAAGATTGACAATACAGATAGTGAACTCTCAGCTCAGGCAGCAGGATGGGTAAGTATTTACAATCTTCTTTTGCAGGTTATTTGTTTAGACACTTTTAATATTTAATAGATAAATATAGTGAAGCGTCTTTTTCAAAAATTTACTTATCCCAATACTAATACAAAATTACTATACATGATAATAGTGCACATAATCCAAATAACTCAAAAATATGTTCCAGTGAATTCCATATAAAAAAAATCATGCAAACATTTTTACATATAGTCCTAGCCATGTCCAAAGGCAAATTTCCCAAAAATAAAAATAAATTTCCCAAAATAAAAATAATCCAGATCTTCAACACTGTGCACCTTTTCCACTTGTCCACAGTGTCCTCCACTATCTCCATGCATCAAGTGTTATTTAGGTATGCCCTCACCTCCTTAGGTGGACCTCTAAGTGTGTGTGAGGTCTATGAACACTTTACGGATCTCTGCAGCTCCTGGATTCCTCCTTTAAAACACTTGATCTTCTCTTCTACTTCCTCACAGGAATATTTGCTCATGAAAGGTGTAAATGCAAATGCCCCAATAGTGTAATATGTAAACATTTATTGGCAGCACATAGAGTTATGCTCACTTGACAGAAAACATGTATCGGCTTATCGGCAAACAATATGACAGCAGTTTCTCACATCTCCCTCTCCTGTCTCTCACAAGCTCTCCCAGGAGTACTGCCCACCATGGTGATCTTACAGCCCCACCTCCTTACAGGTTACATCCAATCAGGACTTCATGAATTGAAAAAGTCCTGATTGGATGTAACATGTTAGGAGGCGGGGTTGTGAGATCACCACAGTGGGCGGTACAGCCTGGAGGGCTTTTTTGCTCCCTGGGAGCATTTTTTCTTGCACATGATTGGATGATGGAAGTCAACAGAGCTCTCCCTTAATTACTAAGCTCTATAGCAACTGAACTTGCAGAGTGCAACTGCACATACAGAAGGGCACAATCTATTTACCTTTAGTAAATCAACCCCTGTATCCTTTTATTCCATGGATTACGAAATGAGTTTCCCACCACAGAATTTAGGGGTGTCACTGGCCAGTGGTTTATTAGGGTCTAAGAGTGTAGTTTAGGCCCAGCAGCATCCAGCAGCTATAAAAGAGGCACTGCAGAAAAGATTTTTAATAGAAGCAGCAGCCTACAGATAATGGGATACAAAACATTATACATAACTCATGTATTTGTTGCCCTATTCCAAAACAAATTTAAAAGAAAAACCTTCTTTGTTTCATATGATTGTAATTAAAGTAAATTATTAACGGGAACCTTGTTTCTGGAATATACAGTATATGCTGGCTGTCATTGCTGAGCTCTTTCTTTTCTACAGCTCAATTAGCTAAATTACCTCAATCTGTGGTGTAATCACATAGTAAGAGATTGCAGAAAATGTTGACAATATGTCCCCTGTCAAAAGATCTATTTCTTTAACAAAATTCAATCTTCTAATGTACTACATTGTCAAAAGCATGCCACTTTTTTTTAACACTATAATATGTTCTTGAGGACACCTTGCTAAACTTTAATGCAATTAAGTTGATTATTTTGTGGAAATAATAATAATAGTCCCTGCTAAATTTCTAAAAAATCCTGAACTAAATTTATCCATGGGTGACCAATGACCAATGCATGTGCTTACTGTTCTCTGTCAATTATGTCAATTTGCAAACTGATACATGCTGTAATACAAATATGTTACTGGACCTCCACTCTGGATACTAATAGACTAATACATTTGCATATATTAAGCGATATGTTTGCTATATGCAGTTAAATGATCATATGTAATATATGCATTTTGTAATCATACTAATGTAAAGATGTTTCACAATCTTCTACATCGTACATGACTATTCTTTGAGCATTATGCGTCTTTTGGGTTTTGAAATATTCAGGCATATGATGAAAATAAGTACCGTATATACTTGAGTATAAGCCGAGTTTTTAAGCACATTTTTTTGTGCTGAAAGTGCCCCCCTCGGCTTATACTCGAGTCAAGCACTTTTCTGCAGCAAAAAAAAAAAATTTCCGACCCGACTTTGGGGCCCCGTATCTCGGGGCCACTTGGGTCTAGGAGTCCAATATTTGGTGTGCCAACCCAGTGGACCTAGCACTATAACATATCCAAATATGGGGTTCCTATTCCACTAAGTGGCCCCGAGATACGGGGCCCCAAAGTCGGTTCGGAAAATGTCATTCTCTGCTGCAGAAAAGTGCTTGACATTTTCTGACCCGAATTTGGGGCCCCATATCTCGGGGACACTTGGAGCTAGGAACCCAAAATTTGGCATTCAAACCCAGTTGAACTAGCACTACAACATATCCAAGGATGGGGTTCCTAGCACTAGGTGGCCCCGAGATACAGGGCCCCAAAGTCGGTTCAGAAAATGTCATTCTCTGCTGCAGAAAAGTGCTTGAGATTTTCTGACCCGAATTTGGGGCCACATATCTTGGGGACACTTGGTGCTAGGAACCCCAAATGTTGTATTCCAACCCAGTGGAATTAGCACTACAACATATCTAAAGATGGGGTTCCTAGCACTAAGTGACCCTGAGATACAGGGCCCCAAATCGGTCAACTGTGTCCATCTGCATGGGCACAGTGAGGCTGCAAATGGGCATTGTTGACCCTCTTTTCCACTTACAGTAGCTGCGCATTTCTCACCCTAGGCTTATACTCGAGTCAATAAGTTTTCCCAGTTGTTTGTGGTAAAATTAGGTGCCTCGGCTTATATTCGGGTCGGCCTATACTCGAGTATATACGGTAAATACTTTTTTGTATATATACTGGGCCATTACTTTTATAAAAGATTTATGGCTCACATTCTTCAAGTAATCATTCCTTGTGTCACCACAAATAGCTGTTACAAAGCTTATGATCTGGATATGTACAAGCAAGCTGAATGCAAATGTAGCTCAAACAATCAACAAGAATAATCCAAGGCATGAGTAGTCAGAAAAAAGTCATGGCTCCAAAGACCTCGGTGTACTGCATAAGCAAGTAGCCTAACCTGTTGATCAGGAGCAGGCTGTATGTTCGCAAGCCTATTTTATTCATTCTTGTTTAGTGCACAAATGTGCACTGCAGAGACCAGAGCTGCAGTAATGAGTAACAACAGCTGCTAAAATGCAAGGATGGTCATTATAATAGTCTTATCATTAGAGTCATTGTTTACGTATGGACCTTTGAGCTGTATAAATGTTTATTTATTTTTTAAGTTCAACTCAACTCAGTTCTTGCATATATTAGTGGTCAAATCAGGCAAATTCTAGATAATTTTTTATGGCATGGAATGTGAACATTTACTATATCTAAAAATGCAGAACAGCCATTTTTTTTGAACAACAAGGAACATGGGTATGAACAGGACGAAAAGGATAAAAACAAATCCAGCCAAAAAAGAATGTTCTGTGAACATGCAACCAGAAGAAAATACACCCAGAGTTAAGCAGTTACATAGTTACATAGTTACATAGTAGGCAAGACTGAAAAAAGACACAAGTCCATCAAGTCCAAACTACAGTATGTGTGTGATTTTATGTCAGTATTACATTGTATACCCCTGTATGTTGTGGTCGTTCAGGTGCTTATCTAATTGTTTTTTGAAATTATCGATGCTCCCTGCTGAAACCACTGCCTGTGGAAGAGAATTCCACATCCTTACCGCTCTTACAGTAAAGAACCCTCTACGCAGTTTAAGGTTAAACCGCTTTTCTTCTAATTTTTCCTCATAGCTAATATCCTCCAGTGCCTTTATTAGTTTTGTTGCCCTTCTCTGGACTCTCCAGTCCCAGCACATCCTTCCTGAGGACTGGTGCCCTGCATACTCCAGGTGCGGCCGGACCAGAGTATTGTAGAGTGGGAGAATTATCATTCTATCTCTAGAGTTAATCCTTTTTTTATGCATGCCAATATTCTGTTTGCTTTGCTTGCAGCAGCTCGGCATTGCATGCCACTGCTGAGCCTGTCATCTACTAGGACCCCCAGGTCCTTTTCCATCCTAGATTCCCCCAGAGGTTCTCCCCCCAGTGAGTAGATTTCATTCATATTTTTTCCACCCAAATGCATTATTTTCCATTTTTCTACATTAAACCTCATTTGCCATGTATTTGCCAATCCCATTAATTTGTTCAGATCGTCTAGCAAGGTTTCCACATCCTGCGGGGGAAGTTTTTTCCCTGCTTAGCTTAGTATCGTCCACAAATAGAGAGATTTAGCTGTTTATCCCATCCTCCAGGTCGTTAATGAGTAAATTAAATAGGAATGGTCCCAGGACAGAACCCTGGGGGGACCCCACTTTCCACCCTAGACCATTACGAGCACTCCCCATTTATCATTACCCTCTAAACTCGCCCTTGTAGCCAGTTTTCAATCAATGTACTCACCCTATGGTCCATGCCAATGGACCTTACTTTGTACAATAAATGTTAGGAACTGTGTCAAATGCTTTTGCAAAATCTAGATACACCACGTCTATGGACCTTCCTTTATCTAGATGGCAGCTCACCTCCTCATAGTAGGTTAATAGATTGGTTTGGCAAGAATGATTCTTCATGAATCCATGAGGATCACTGCTAATGATGCAGTTGTCATTACTAAACTCTTGTATATAGTCCCTTATCATCCCCTCCAAAAGCTTGCATACAATTGATGTTAGGCTAACTGGTCTGTAATTCCCAGGGATGTATCTTGGCCCTTTTTTAAATATTGGTGCTACATTGGCTTTTCTCCAATCAGCTGGTACCATTCCAGTCAGTAGACTATTCATAAAAATTAGGAACAATGGTCTGGCAATTACTTGGGTGCAAGCCATCTGGTACCGGTGACTTATTAATGTTAAGTTTTTCAAGTCTATTTCTAATTCTGTCCTATGTTAGCCATGAGGGTACTTCCTCTGACGTGTCATGAGGATAAACATTGCAGTTTTGGTTTCTGAAGCCCCCCAATTCCCTCATGAAGACTGAGGAGAAGAATAAATCCAATACCTTCGTCATCTCTCCATCCTTAGTAACCAGATTCCCTTTATCATTGTTTATGGGAAAAATATAATCTGACCTACCTTTCTTACTTTTTGTGTACTTAAAGCATTTCTTTGGTGTTTTCTTACTATTTTTCAACAGACAATAGTGTAGATTTACTAAATGCAAATAGCCTATTCACTTTAAAGACAAAAATAAATATACGCTGCACTGGAATGGCTATGCACTAAATGATCTGTATCTTAATCTATAGTTATAGATCCACAAGAATATAATAATGTGCATAAAATAGTAAACATACAACTGGTGTAGAGTGCAAGTGCAAAATATAGCAAAACAAATAATGTGCACAAAATCTGTAAGCGCACAACTAAAACGCAGAACTAAATATAAAGTGCACAAGTGACAATTGTGCCAAAAAAACTCAGTGAGGTTATATGGACCCCTTAGAGTTACAAGGTGCCATGCACAATAACACACCAGGAAAAAAAAATATCAATAATAATAATAATATTAGATGAAAAAAGTGCTAAATGCATACATATGTGATAACAAACATGTATAAATAAAAAAACATGTAAGAAAAAGTGCAAGTGCATAAACCATACAAGTGTCTCTATATTATTAAAACACAGTTGTTTGTGGCAGCCTGTCTTGGGCTGTGATAAGAAACACCAATTGTGGATTGATGTGAGACTAGATGCATGTGATGTGATCTCCAGTGATCATACTATTGACATACTTGTTACATCCAACCGTGACTCTGAATCATGCATAGGTGAAATTCGGGGACCCCTTATGGTAATAAGCTCACCTCAGAGCGTGTGACCAGCTTTTACACTGAGTCAATACACTCATATGAACCACTATAAGGTTCTCAGCTGTTTCACTGGGTCAGTAGTATCCTTAATGCAATGATCTCAGAGGCGCATGAAAAAAGGAAAAAGACTAATAGTGCAATACCGTTTTTCAAAATTTAATAGACAAGTTAAAAACCACTCCCCCGCCGGGGTACTCACATGTATAAGGTGCGTTAGTGCACCGTACTTCATAAGGCTCAATAGAATACTGTAAACAGTATAGGTATGGTTTGTATCTCCTCTAGGCAGGTGTACTGTCTCTCGCTCCATCCTGGCCTAGGAAAGTTGCACTTTGTATGTGAATTTTCCCCATAGCCTTTGACTGTTTCAATTTGTAAAGAATACTCAATCACATGCAAGGGAAAAAAAAGCGCATTCTTGCTTGCACATGATTAGATGATGGAAATCATCAACGTTTTACTTTATTCACAAAGTTTTAGGGAAAATTTTCATGCAAAATACAACTTACATTGCAAAGTGAACAGCATATATGTCTTTAGTAAATGAACCCCAATAAGTTCCTCTCCGGGAATTTCCTTGTACTGTCGGGGGTTGAATGTAATAGAAGTCTATGTCACATGTTTCCAGTATTAGTGTATCAGTGGACCATTAGTTGTAGGCCTAGCTACAAGAGTACACTGTTTTAAGAATCTAGACCATTGCTAGTCAAATAGTGCGTAATAAAATTTATGGTTACACTTACTTACAAGTGACAAGTATTTTAAAAGACCAGCAGAGACAAGAACCTATGATTAGGCTTGAACTGCATGTTAATGGCAGACTTGTTAGGCCCAAGCAAAGTGTAACTGAATCTCTGCCTTTCATAGATCTATTTAAACAGTTGACTGATGATCGAGGTCAAGGTGTTAGTTAACAGGATTTGTATGTTAAATATATCCAGAGTAGATATGCACTGTTCCCTTGAACTCATAATGTGATAATGCAAAATATTTAAAACCTAAGTGTACAAAAACTATTAAAAATGTTGTGAAAGTTTAAGATGAATATATGAAAATATAGTTTACAGCTTCCGGCCATAAGGATTGTAGTTGCAGTTGATGCTTTCCAATTATGGTATAATGAATTGCTTTTTCAAATTAAATTGCCTTTGATTCATATTACCTAAAGCAAGAACCAATAAAATCATAAAATATTTATGCGATTTTTGGAATTCCCACAAGCAGCTTTGGAACATAAATCATATTTTGGCACTTCTCGCTTACCTCAGTTTTTATGTTTGTAATATAAATGTATTAATCAAAAACTGATGCTTGGGATTAGATAATAATGTAAAAGAAACCCTTAAATTAGATTTGCATGATTTTAACTATTCTTTAATCTGCTTCTGGGCAAGCAAACAGATTTGTGTCAGCTGTTATTGCATTATGCCTTAATTTTCTTCCTTGAGTGCAGCATTAGATGAAAGAGTATTGAATTGCACTCAGCATGGATTAGCTAAGCAGTGTCTGTTCTGCCAAAGACCAAATAGGTTTCCTTCCTTCTATATTTATATGCTCTTGCTCTTTCTTCCTCTTCAAATAATTTCAATTATACTTCCATCTGCAAGGAATAAGATATCCTCTTGACGGTGAAAGTAAGCACTGTTATTGATGACTTTTCTGTCTCAAAGAAAATGTTTGTAGTTATAATTCTTGACTGCGTTTATATTTTGATGGATATTTTAACAAATGGCAAAAGTACAAATTGTTTCCGTGTAGTTTGTCAGGGTGAGCAAGCCTTGTTTGTCTTGGATACACATGCCCATCCAGCCACCTACTGTATGTGTGTCTGTTTGTATAATTCAAGTGCAAGTATAAAATATATAATAATTTAAAGAGGACCTGTACTATATAAGCTGCACAGACAAAATGAAAAACAAGTAAAGAAGTTGAAGAAAGCACAAATACACAAAAAGAATACAGCAGAGGGATGCTTCCACTTTAGCAAGCAGGCACAAGAACAGTGAGCCGCATAGAACTGAGATCACTAAATTTCACTCCAAATCCCATGAGGCTAGCAGTCAGGAGCAGTGATTTGTTAGATTCCCACTGCATGTGTACAGCTATTAGAATACAAAAATTCCAAATAGTCCTCATTTGGTAGATTCTAAAAAGTATATTGAATTGACTTAATAAAAATGATCATGATCACATCAAGTGTCATGCCTTTTGATATGTACATCATTGTGTAGGCAATGCAGCATGCATATCAAGCCAAAAAGTAGAAGTTTCAGCATTCGATATGTTCAAAGAAAAAAATATATATTAAAAACTCTAGTGAAGGGATATTTGGCCCATTAGGGAGCACACAATGGTATCTTATTTCAAGTTGATCAGTACCTGCTCATCATCCAGACTTTGTTTTTTAAGTTATTTTTCCCAAAAATAGGGCTTAGCTGCTGTGACTTTCTAGAAAGTGATATCTGCATAAATCCATAAGTTCATTGGACGGTATATAGGGAAAGGCGGTGGCACGTAATTGAGAGGGGGGGAGTTTGGGGCTTTAAATGAGGCACATTATATGTACCTCCATCCTGGGTACGAGTATGTAAAAATAAAAGGGAATGTGGGACTTTAAATAAGGCTATTGACTTGTGGAGGTTGAGTGGTTGGTAAGCATTATTTATTTGCAACAATAGTATAAAACAGATAAAAAAAGTATTTTCATATTTCTGCGCATACACATGGCATTAACGTAATAGATACATATATGTCAACTTGGCAGCACATAAGAGATAGTAAATATTAATAAAGTATAATACAAGGTATTTTCTATTAGCAGGCATTGGTAACCTGAGGTGGTGGCACGTAGTCAGAACAGTGAAGGAAGAGGGCATTTCATTTTTGCGAGGACACTATTCTGTATAAGGTTTCAGGGCTACCACAGACTCCAGACTTTTACAGTGGGTCTGTAGCCAGGCTATGGACATTTAAGTATTTACAAATTCTTAAAGGGTAACTCCACTTCTGTGGGGAAAAAAATAGCAAATTAAAAAAATAATAATATAGCTTATACAATTGCGACACAAGTCATATTGTAATTTAATGTTATTAAAAATTTCCTTTTCAAGCTGCAGCGCTGTAAATTTCTGTAAATGCAATGCAATATGGCTACCTGGAGGTGTTCTGTACACAGAATACAGTACAGAACACCCCCCAGAAACATTATTTCCTGCTTGTGTGATTGGCTTACTGATTTTCAGATTTCAGACATCCTCTGAAATCCTCTTAAATTTTTGGTGAGATACTCCCAATAGGAAATCATGTCTAAACAGATGCAGACCCTGCCACTTTCCTCATTAGAGCCCTGCAGGTGCAGCAGCTGATTGATAAGTATGAAACCACTCCCATTAGACACTTAGACACCATTAGATACCAAATGAGGAGTACACGCAGGGATTTCTTCTGAATAACAAAAGTTAAGAATCTGCAACAAAGCTTGTTAAAATCTTTGCAATGTACATTGAACACCCAGAGGGGAATGTTTTTTTCTCAACAAAAGCGGAGTGTAATGCCCCATTCACACAAGGCAAATGTTATGTTGGATCTTGCTAGCAACAAGATTATATGTAAAATCTTGTCTGTAAGCTGTATGTATGTGACATTTGTTCTAAGGTTTACATGAGCATACTACAAGTTATAAGTGCACAGCATTTGTATAGTGGCAACAGTTTGTGCAGCGCTTTACAAAATAAAGGGAGACAGTACAATTACAATACAATTTAAGATATATAAAAGGTTTAGGAGGGCCCTGCTTGTGAAAGCTTACAGTCTAAATGGAGAGACAACTGATACAAAAGTTAATAATTGTTGGGTTTGATGAGGAAAGTAAAATACAAGTTGTTGGGTAGTAGGGATGGTCCCGATGTTTGAGTCGAACGTACGTTCGATTTGAACATCAGGTGTTCGTTTTTCTCGTAAACAAACCAAACATATGGGCCATTTGCGGCAAATTCGAGCACCAAGGAGAACCCTGTAATGCACTGCGAGTTCACAGGGCTTAGATGGCTGCTGATTGGCCAAAGTATGCACCTGACCTACAATCTGCTGTGAGAGCCATGATTGGCCAAAGGCAGGGTGCAGGGGGCTAAGTCCAGGCCCCACACTTTATAAGGCTGCTTACACGGCGGCCGTATATAGTGTTATGATTGAGAGAATGTTAGCTAGAGGCAGGTTATTTAGTGGCGTGCAGGCAGTTTAGTAGATATATATATATATATATTCAGTTGTGTGAAAAATATTTGTCCTTTCCTGATTTATTTTTTTTGCATATTTCTCACACTTAAATGATTCAGATCATCAAACTAATTTTAATATTACACAAAGATAACCCAAGTAAATCCAAGATGCAGTTTTTAAATTATTATTTCATTTATTAAGGGGAAAAAAGCTGTTCAAACCTGCCTGACCCTATATGAAAAAGTAATTGCCCAGAACAACATCTAAAGAACTGCAGGCCTCACTTGCCTCAGGTAAGATCAGTGTTCATGATTCAACAATAAGAAAGAGACTGGACAAACATGTCATCCATGGGAGAGTTCCAAGCCCAAAGACACTGCTGACCGAAAAGAACACAAAGGCTCATCTCACATTTACCAAAAACATCTTGATTATCCCCAAGACTTTTAGGTAAATATTCTGTGGACTGATGAGACAAAAATTTTACTTTTTGGAAGGTGTGCATCCCGTTACATCTGGCATTAAAAAAATACAACCTTTCATAACAAGAACATCATACCAACAATCAGACATGTTGATGGTAGTGTGATGGTCTTGGGTTGCTTTGCAGCTTCAGGACCTGGATGACTTACCATATTTGATGGAACCATGAATTCTGAGCTCTACCAGAAAATCCTAAAGGAGAATGTCTGGCCATCAGTTTGTGACCTCAAGCTGAAGTGCACTTGGGTTATGCAGCAGGACAATGATCCGAAACACAACAGCAAGTCCCCCTCCAAATGGTTCAAACAAAGCAAAATTTAGGTTTTGGAGTGGCGTAGTCAAAGCCCGAACTTAAATCCAATTGAGATGCTGTATCATGACTCAACACAGGCTGTTCATGCTGGAAAACCCTCCAATGTGGCTAAATATAAAACAATTCTGCAAAGAAGAGTGGGCCAAAATTGCTGAACAGCAATGTGAAAGACTCATTGCCAGTTATCGCAAACGCTTGATTGCAGTTGTTGCTGCCAAGGGTGGCGCAATCAGTTATTAAGTTTAGGGGCAATTACTTTTTCACATAAAGTCAGGCAGGTTTAGACAGCTTTTTTGCCTTAATAAATGAAACCATTATTTAAAAACTGCATTTTGTATTTACTCGGGTTATCTTTTTGTAATAATAAAATTTGTTTGATGAGCTGAGTCATTTAAGTGTGACAAATATGTACAAAATAAAAAATCTGAAAGGGGGCAAATACTTTTTCAAAAAACTGTATATACACAGTGTAGTGTAGACTATATATACAGTACAGGCAGTGTATTAAAAAAAAAAAATATATATATATATGTATACATATTTATATATATACAGTGCAGGCAGTCTAGTATATATATATACATACATACAAAGTAGTGAGTGTACAGCTTGTATAACAGTGTAAATTTGCTGTCCCCTCAAAATAACTCAACATGCAGCAATTAATGTCTAAACCACTGGCAACAAAAGTGAGTACACCCCTAAGTGAAAATGTCCAAATTAGGCCCAATTAGCCATTTTACTTTCCAGGTGTCATGTGATCCATTAGTGTTACAAGGCCTAAGGTGTGAATGGGGAGCAGGTGTGTTAAATTTGGTCTCACTCTCTCATACTGGTCACTGGAAGTTCAACATGGCACATTGTGGAAAAGAACTCTCTGAGGATCTTAAAAAAAGGATTGTTGCTCTACATAAAGATGGCATAGTCTATAAGAAGTTTGCCAAGACCCTGAAACTGAGCTGCCGTGCGGTGGCCAATACCATACAGTGGTTTAATGGGACAGGTTCCAGTCAGAACTGGCCTTGCCATGGTCGACCAAAGAACTTGAGTCGATGTGCTCAGCGTCATTTCCAGAGAGTGCCTATAGGAAATAGATGTATGAGTGCTGCCAGCATTGCTTCAGAGGTTGAGGGGGTGGGGGGTTGGCTTGTCAGTTCTCGGACCATGCGCCGCACACTGCATAAAATTGGTCTGCATGGCATGTCGTCCCAGAAGGAAGCCTCTTCTAAAGATAATGTCCTGTGGTCTGATGAGACCAAGATAAACTTTTTTGGTTCAGATGGTGTCAAGCATGTGTGGCGGCAACCAGGTGAGGAGTACAAAGACAAGTGTGTCTTGCCTACAGTCAAGCATGGTGGAGGGAGTGTCATGGTCTGGGGCTGCATGAGTGCACTGGTGAGATACAGTTCATTGAGGGAATCATGAATGCCAACATATACTGTGACATACTGAAGCAGAGCATGATCCCCTCCCTTCGGAGACTGGGCCTCAGGGCAGTATTCCAACACGATAACCATCCCAAACACACCTCCAAGATAACCACTGCCTTGCTAAAGAAGCTGAAGGTAAAGGTGATGGACTGGCCAAGTATGTCTCCAGACCTAAACACTATTGAGCATCTGCGGGTTGAGTTATTTTGAGGGGACAACAAATTTACACTGTTATACAAGCTGTACACATACTACTTTACATTTTAGCAAAGTGTAATTTCTTCAGTGTTGTCACATGGAAAGATATAATAAAATATTTACAAAAATGTGAGGGGTGTACTCACTTTTGTGAGATACTGTATATACAGTGCAGTCAGTGTACAGTATATAATAAATAAAAAACTTGGCGTGGGGACCCCCCCAAAATCCATACCAGATCCTTACCTGAGAAAGCAGCCTGGCAGGCCAGGAAAGGGGAGAGGACGAGCGAGCATTCCCCCTCCTGAGCCATACCAGACCGCTTGCCCTCAGCATGGGGAGGGTGCATTGTCCCCCACAAATCACCTTGTCCCCATATTGATGGGGACAAGGGCCTCATCTCAATGGGGGCATATGAGAATTTGGAAGCCCCCTTTAACAAGGGGGCCCCCAGATCCTGCCCACACTTTCACCAAAAAAAGTGTCAGTTTTTGACAATTCCTTTATGAAAAAAAGAAAGAAAAAAAAGAGTCCCACGATGTACATCAATCTTCAATCACCCCGTCTGATGGACCCCCCCAAAAAAAAGCTCTGCCTCGATGGGAGGCGTCCCGCCGACCGCTGTCTCTTGACTGTGACAGCTGTTATATATGCAAGGGCGGAGCCACCCAGTGACGTAACCATGTGTCCCCGACCCTTCTGACGTCATGTGACATCAGAGGAGGGCGGGTCATCTGGTTACGTCAGCGGTTGGCCCCGCCCTTGCCTAAATAACAGCTGTTAGTATATTGGCATGTGTTAGTGAACTTTTATTGCAGTATATTGAAGTGCCTTAGTGCACTTTTACTGCAGTATTTTGAAGTGCGTTAGTGCAGTTTTACTGCAGTATATTGAATTGCGTTAGAGCACTTTTACTGCAGTATATTGAATTGCCTTAGTGCACTTTTACAGCAGTATTTTGAAGTGTGTTAGTGCACTTTTACTGTAGTATATTGAATAGTGTCAGTGCAGTTTCACTGCAGTATATTGAAGTGCGTCAGTGGAGTGTGTCTGTGTAGTGAGTACTCAAGTTAAACTGCACCAAACACCACTTTCCATTGATTAAAGTGCATCCAAGTACACATTTCCCCTTATCTATTACATGTGGGTAATAACCCCCCCCCCCCCCCCCCCATCATGTCTCGGAGGCCAACAAGGAGAGGCAGACATCCCCATGGCACTGTGAGGGGGCCAGCAGCATCTGTGTCCACTGGCTTACTAAATCATCCTCATCCTCCTTATCCTCTGTCACCCAAGCAGAGACTAGTGCACAGTCCACCGCAGCTGCCAGAGCGGTTTATTCTGCCTCCTTGTCGACAGCCACTCCTGCAATAGTCCCAGCATCATGAATGGAAAAGTCATCTGAGTTATTTGAACACAGTGTCAGCCACTTGCTCCTTGATGATGCACAGGCATTACTTGATTCTTATTTTGGTTCTGAGGTTGAGGAAGGTAGGAACATGGGCCTACAGAGAGGGAAGAACACTGGTAAACAACAAATTGGCAGTCATGTTCCCCAGCCGCAGTGTATTGCCAAGTTGGCTCCAGTGATGATGAGGATGGAGGAGATGATGATGAGGTCACTGACGCAACTTGGGTGCCAGATAGAGCAGAGGAGTAAAGTGAGGGTGAGGCACAACCCCAATGAGGCAGCCATTATGGAAGAGTAGAGAGCAGTCACCCTATTGCATCACATTGTGGAGCTGTTATGCCCCAGACCACTTCCCACAGCTCAGCTATCTGGGCCTTTTTTAGAGCATGCGCA
Organism: Lithobates sylvaticus; assembly: GCA_028564925.1. Taxonomy (NCBI): domain Eukaryota; kingdom Metazoa; phylum Chordata; class Amphibia; order Anura; family Ranidae; genus Lithobates; species Lithobates sylvaticus. The sequence continues at coordinate 295,799,562 of CM053026.1, forward strand.
GCCGATCGCACTGTTGCAATTTGCAAACTTTGCCTCAAGCAGATCAAGTGTGTCAAAAACATCAGCCATTTGGGTATCCCATGCATGACAAGGCATTTAACCTCCCAGTGTAAAAAGATAGAGAATATTATTAAAAAGCACTGGAATATTTTATTGAGGGATAAAGTTTTAAATAAAATGTTACCACCTATACCGAAATGTATATATAGGAAAGCCCCCACACTGCGAGATAAATTAGCCCCCGGGTTTATAGACCTCCTAACACCAAAAGGGGGGGGGGGTGTTCTTCCTTTTTTGATCGTTTTTTATAGTTGTGGTTAATAATAAAAGGAAAAATTAGATTAGGACTACTGCTACTAATATGATGTATCCTATTAAAGATTTTATTACCTGTTATACTACTGGGGTAGTATACATGTTGGAATGTCCATGTTCATTTCAGTATATAGGACGCATGTCCAGATGTATACAAGCTAGGGTTAGAGAATATACAGTATGAATAGTATTAGAAAAGGTAAAACTAATCATAGGGGGTGATTTACGAAAGCTATCAGTAGAGGTGCACGGCGAGGCGCAATGCACATTTCCATATTTACAAAATGGTGCGCCAGTAACAGAGTGCGAATCCCCCATTTACTATAGTGATCTCGACGCACGGGAGAATGCAATTTGTGCGCCACTATGGATATGGTGCATGGCATCTCCAAATCAATATTGACAGAAGATGGAGGTGCCAATATTACGGGGTGATGTGAGGAAGTTTAGTAACAACTGCCCAAGTAGCAAATATGCCCAAAATAGAATGAGAAAGTAACTTTTTCAGAGAAAGCCTGCTGTGCCCGCAAGTGTGTTGAGAACTGCATGAGATCAATGTAAGCAGTGCGCATGCACATGCGTTTGTTCACTGTGCAGCCAAAATCATAGTAAATGTTAAGCAACTTACATGCAATTGCATGGTTTGAACAGGCGCACCTCTAAACTTGACACATTTTCGTTTAAGCTGGTTCACCAGTAGGGATGGGCCCGATGTTCGATTCAAACCCATGTTCGAATCGAACATCGGGCGTTTGACCGCTCGTTGAGCCCAGAACTATTTGGGCCACTTGCATCAAATTCGTGTGATGCGAGCGGCCCGCAATGCACTGCGCCAGTCGGAGTGCATTGCTGGCTGATGATTGGCCAAGCATGCACTGTGACCCCGCATGCTTGGCCAATCATAGAGCCAGCGGCGAGGAGAGCCATAATTGGCCACAGGCAGGATGCTTGTGGCCAATTATAGCTCAAGGGGTTTAGTACACGCCCCACACTATAAAAGGCTGCTGCGCCAGCGGCCTCGTGTAGTGTGTTCCAGCGTGTCAGTGACAGTATCTGCTGTGATCCATTCTGCAGTGCTGCTGAGTCTGATATTATCTGTGCTGTGATTCTGGGGATTAGTGTGTGCGTGCTGTTAGTTCAGCATTGCAGTATCACATTAAAACACCTTTACCCTTCTGGCCTGTTGTGTCATCTAAGGCAGCCATCTGCGGCTAATGAATTGCTGGCTCCCGTAACACAGAGAGCAGTCATTCATTGAAAGTCATTGATAAAAAAAAAGTAATTGATAAAAAAAAAATAAAAAAAGTGTGGGGGTCCCCCCAAATTCAATTACCAGGCCCTTCAGGTCTGCTATGGATATTAAGGGGAACCCGGCCAAAAAAAAAAGAAATGGCGCGGGGTCCCCCTCAAAATCCATACCAGACCCTTATCCGAGCACACAACCTGGCAGGCCGCAGGAAAAGAGGGGGGAGGAGAGCGACCCCCCCTCCCTCCTGAACCGTACCAGGCCACATGCCCTCAACATTGGGAGGGTGCTTTGGGGTCCCCCCCAAAGCACCTTGTCTCCATGTTGATGAGGACAAGGGCCTCTTCCCCACAACCCTGGCCATTGGTTGTGGGGGTCTGCGGGCAGGGGGCTTATCGGAATCTGGAAGCCCCCTTTAACAAGGGGACCCCCAGATCCCGCCCCCCCATGTGAAATGGTAAGGGGGTACAAAAGTACCCCTACCATTTCACCAAAAAAGTGACAAAAATTGTAAAAATGACAGGAGACGGTCTTTGACAATTCCTTTATTAAAATCTTCTTTCATCTTCTATCCTCTGGTCTTCTTCCTTCTTCCTTTCTTCATCCTTCGGTTTCTTCATCTTCTCCTTCCTGCATCTTCCATCTTCTTCTTCCTCCGATCTGCTTCTTCTTGCTCTGGTCTTCTCGTCCGGCATCTTCTTCCATGGCGTCGGCATCTCTTCTTCTGTGTCGGGCCGCTCCGCGCAATGGGAGGCTCCCGCTGTGTGAGTCTTCGCTGCGCCTGACATGTCTTTGGGGACTTCCCTAAGGGGACGTCATGGGGACTTCCCTATGGCTTTCCCCATGATGTCAGAGGGGGGCGGGGTCACCAGGTGGCCCCGCCCTCCGTTATAAAAGACCTGTCAGACGCAGCAAAGCCACACAAAGAGGGAGCCTCCCCTTACGCGGAGCGGCCCAAGAAGAGACGCCAACGCCATGGAAGAAGATGCCGGACGAGAAGACCAGAGCAAGAAGAAGCGGATCGGAGGAAGAAGAAGATGGAAGAAGAAGATGGAAGAAGATGCCGGAAGGAGAAGATGAAGAAACCAAAGAATGAAGAAAGGAAGAAGGAAGAAGACCAGAAGAAAGAAGATGAAAGAAGATTTTAATAAAGGAATTGTCAGACCGTCTCCTGTCATTTTTACAATTTTTGTCACTTTTTTTGTGAAATGGTAGGGGTACTAAGTACCCCCTTACCATTTCACACGGGGGGGCTGGGATCTGGGGGTCCCCTTGTTAAAGGGGGTTTCCAGATTCCGATAAGCCCCCCGCCCGCAGACCCCCACAACCAATGGCCAGGGTTGTGGGGATGAGGCCCTTGTCCTCATCAACATGGGGACAAGGTGCTTTGGGGGGGACCCCAAAGCACCCTCGCAATGTTGAGGGCATGTGGCCTGGTACGGTTCAGGAGGGAGGGGGGCCGCTCTCGTCCCCCTCTTTTCCTGCGGCCTTCCAGGTTGTGTGCTTGGATAAGGGTCTGGTATGGATTTTGAGGGGGACCCCACGCCATTTTTTTTTTGGCCGGGGTTCCCCTTAAAATCCATCCCAGACCTCAAGGGTCTGGCATGGATTTTGAGGGGGACCCCATGCCATTTTCTTTTGGCCGGGGTTCCCCTTAATATCCATAGCAGACCTGAAGGGCCTGGTAATTAAATTTGGGGGGACCCCCACGGTTTTTTTTTTTTTTTATCAATGACTTTTTTTTTATCAATGACTTTCAATGAATGGCTGTTCTCTGTGTTACGGGAGCCAACAATACATTAGCCGCGAGTGATTTTAAATAGCTTTTTTTCCTGCAAAAATGACACTTTGTGCAGGGACAGTTCTAAGCACGGGAAACATGCGCCCCTTCACAGGCATACTATAAACACCCCTCAGGTACGAAATTTAAAGGAATATTACACTTTTATTGTTTCACTTTAAGCATTATTAAAATCTCTGCTCCTGAAAAAATGGCCATTTAAAAAAAAAAAATTCATTGATACATGTCCCCTGGGGCAGGACCCAGGTCCCCAAACACTTTTTTATGACAATAACATGCATATTAGCCTTTAAAATTAGCACTTTTGATTTCAAACGTTCGCGTCCATTGTAATTAATAGGGTTCTTAAGTTTGCACGAACTTTAGGTCCGTTCGTGGGTTCTGGTGCGAACCGAACCCGGGGGTGTTCGGCTCATCCCTATTCACCAGCTTTTTTAAGGAAATTTGCGCACAGGTCATGTTAGCATGTTACGTTGCCAACATGTGACATGCACCTTGTTAAAATTATGTAAAATGACTCTCGCTCCTCTAGATCCTCCTAAAAGGGCATTTAAACCCCCCCCCCTCTAATGCATATGATTTCCTTGGGCTAGCTTTTGCTTTTAATGGGGAACTCCACACTCCATTCTACAATGCTCCTGTCTCCCCCCTCTATAACCCCTTTGGATTTCCATGGGATAACTTTTGCTCTTAAAGGGGAACTCCACACTCCATTCTACAATGCTCTTGTCTCCCCCCCTCTAACCCCTTGGATTTCCATATGCTAACTTTTGCTTTTAAAGGGGAACTCCACACTCCATTCTACAATGCTCTTGTCTCCCTCTCTAACCCCTTGGATTTCCATGGGCTAACTTTTGCGTTTAACCGCTTGCCGACCGGCTCCTGTAGATATACGTTGGCAGGATGGCATGGCTGGGCAAAGTAACGTATCTGTATGTTACTTTGAATTTCCCGCCGTGCACGCGAGCTCCGTGACTGTGCCCGCGGGACCCGCAGACTCGATGTCTGCCGGGTGCCCGCGATCGTGTCACAGAGCTGAAGAACGGAGAGATGCCGATTTGTAAACACAGCATCTCCCCGTTCTGCCTAGTGACAGGACACTGATCGTCTGCTCCCTGTCATCGGGAGCAGATGATCGGTGTCGTGTCACAGTGCCATGTCCCCCGCCCCCTAGTGGTTAACCCCTTCACTGCCAGTGTCATTTTTACAGTAATCAATGCAATTGTATAGCATTGATCGCTGTATTAATGCCAATGGTCCCAAAAATGTGTCAAAATTGGCCGATGTGTCCGCCATAATGTTGCAGTCGCAATAAAAATCACTGATCGCCGTCATTACTAGTAAAAAAATGTATTATTAAAAATGCCATAAAACTATCCCCTATTTTGTAGACGCTATAACTTTTGTGCAAACCAATCAATAGATGCACCACTTTACAGGAAGAGTAAGCCCCCCCCCCCAAGTTACTAGCTTTTAAGAAATTTTGCATTTTTAAAGGCACTTCTCCTTGTTTAGTTTTTGGGGTTGTCCAAATTGGTGACATTGATGTATGGTGACATTGATATATGTCCCTTAAGGTGGGACCTGGGCCCCCCTACCCATTTTAAGGTCAATTACTAGCATATAAGCCAGCCAAGTGGGGACTCGAAAAATTAACAAGTCAGTTCCCATAGACTGCAATGGTATTTGTTGTATAACTTTTGCCCATGTTAGGCTCTTTGTTTGCTCCCCTGGACCAGGGGGTGTTTGTCCCATCTGTAATCTGTGTGTGTGTGTCAAGAGAGTACATTTTGGTGTCCTTATAGAGTTTGTAACACATGTATTTTCTCTTTGTATTTTGTTTATGTCTTTGCAAAACAGATGTGTTTTAGAGCAAGTGTTTTTTATTTTTTACTTTTTTTGGGGGGGAGGGGTATTTTTCACTAAAATATTTTTTGATGTTTTCAGACTGTGCTGTTTGTAGGTTGTTAGTTTCACTTTGATTTAATTGTCTGTGCTGCATTATTTTGCAAAATCTTCCTCAAGCTGTTGTGACTGCTAAATGTTGAAATCCTTAACCGCTTCCCAACTGACGCACGACGATGCACGCCGGGAGAATGGCACAGACAGGCATAAGGGCGTACAGGTACATCCTTTTGAACTTGCCGCCGTGCCATCGCATGCGTGCCACCGGCGGTGCGCGTCCGCTGGTCAGGACCTCAGTGAGTCCGATCGCTAGAGGACGAAAAGTTAACAAGCATCTCCCGGATCTGCCTAGCAACTAGTGACACTGATCTCTGCTCCCTGTGATTGGAGCAGAGATCAGTGACTGTCACACACAGCCACGCCCCCCACAGTTAGCAACATGCCCCTAGGACACACTTAACCCCTACACTGCCACCTCCTGGTTAACCCCTTCACTGCCAGTGTCATTTACACAGGAATCAGTGCATTTGTATAGCACTGATTGGGACAATTTTGTTTGGTAGCCACGTCCCACGACTGCAAAATTTTTAGTTAAAGCGACACAGTGCCGAATCGCAAAAAGTGCTCCGGTCTTAAGCCAGCAAAATGGTCCGGTCTGAAAGTGGTTAAAAGACTGTCCATTTGTGGGCGCAGTCATTTTTACTCCTGTTAATTTCCTCTGAAAAATGGTCAGACCTCAAAACCTGTAAAGCCCCATACACACTGTCGGACAATCCGCGGACCAGGTCGGTCGGATCCTGTCCGTCGTACTTTGTCCGATGTTGGTGTTGCGTACACACGGTCGGACTACGTTGTAGGAATATCCGGTCTGCAAGAACGTCGTGACGTAAGTCGTCGTCCACGAGATTAGAAAAGGGAAGTTCAGCACCACGTCAGGCACCCGTTGGGCTCCTTCTGCTGATCCCGTGTTTATCTCGAGTTAGTCGAAGTTTGGTGACTTAAGATTCGCGCTTCTCAGTTTTCTGACTCAGATCATTACTGCTCTTCAGTTTGTGCTTGTCGTGCGTATCTGTTTATTAGTGCGTGTAGTCAGTTCGCATTTGTTGGTCATTGCGGCCTATATCTTGATATAGGACGCTTTGATTTGCACTGCTTATTGTCTGCTCGTTTCTGGTATTCATTTCGTTCTTTCAGGCCTTGCTGTTTATCGGTGCTTTCTGTTTGTCCGTTCTGACCAGCCGACCTTTTGTGACCTTGTGAGCGATGTTTCCCGTGCGTACTCGTCGCCGAGTTCGTGCTGTACGCGGAATTGGTGTCGGGCTTTTAGCTTTGACCCAAGACCCGTCCATGAACAGAGTGACGAGGAGTATGTGGACCAAGAATTGGTTGCTTCAGCGTGACCAATTCTCGCACATGCCTTTGCTTCGTGAGATCCGGGAGAATAATCCTGATGATTTCAGGAACTTTCTCAGGATGACGGACCCCGATTTTCACCGTCTTTTGGCTTTGCTGACCCCCTTTATCAGCCGGCAGGATACCTGCATGAGACAAGCCATTACTCCGGAGCAGAGGCTTGTTGCCACGTTGAGGTACTTGGCGACAGGGAGAAGTCTTCAGGATTTGAAGTTCTCTTCAGGTATCTCTCCCCAGGCCCTGGGAATCATTATTCCAGAGACCTGTTCTGCCATCATCGAGGTCCTGCAGGAGGACTATATTAAGGTAACATTTCTACTTTACTATTCCCTTCTATGTATGCTCTGTTTGCTAATGTCTTCTATTTTTGACCTCCTTCCCTAATTACCATGATTGCAATATGTTCTAATATGATGTGCCCCTTTTCTCCTTCATGCATTTTTCCATTCACTTACCTCCCCAGCATGCTCTTCTGCCCCAATAGACACCTATGGCCTAGTCACTTAAGCAATGTATTTTGTCTGCTGCATAGTATTTTTTGCCCACAAACACCCCCTAAAATATGCACAAATGTTTGCTGTGTGGTTTACTTCATGTAGAGCCCCTTTTTTTTATTGTTTTTGGTGGGGGGGGGGGGGCAAACTCATTAGGAACCCCCTCCCCCAACTGCTCTGTCAGATGATACCAATCCTCTATCTGCTGGCATTCCCAAGGTCAATACACACTATATACCTACCTCTTTATAGTGGGCATCTTTAGGGATGAATTCTGCAAAGCATGTAGTGCAAGGGGCTGCCTCCATACTTTCCATTTGCTAATTTTTTGTGTTCTTTCTCTCCTATTAGCTTGCTTGGAAATTTCATAATGTCACAATGTGCTTTCCTTTTTTTGGGGGGGGGGGGGGGGGGTTTGAAATGTTAGTTTAGCTTTCCTGGGGGCTGCCAATAGTGTTAAGTACAGAGTGTCTGGCCAAACTAGCACACATTATTGAGCCATTTGCCAATCAATGAAGTGCAGAGGGTTACCTGTCCAACAACCCCCCCCCCCCCCCAAAACCCTAGTTATTGCCAATGGCCCGTCAGAAGTGGGGGGATTGATGGGGGGTGATTAATCTGTGAAGGGGACCCTCTACTTTTCTCTGCAAATACTTTCCAGCCTCCAATTTTATACAATGCTCTTGTTCCAAGATGTTGATTGTCTAATCTGCTTGCAATGTTTATGTGCAAAGTGACTAATTATTTTTTCTTGTTTCACTCCACAGTTCCCTTCCACGCCACAGGAATGGCAGACTGTGGCCTCCCACTTTGCCAGCCGTTGGGACTTTCCTAACTGCGGAGGGGCAATTGATGGGAAACACGTCCGCATCGTCCCACCGCCCAACTCGGGGTCCCACTATTATAATTATAAAGGGTTTAATAGTGTAGTGATGTTGGCGGTGGTGTCGGAAACATATGAATTTATGTATGTGGACGTGGGGATGAACGGCCGGATCTCGGATGGTGGTGCCATTGCGCACACGGAGTTCTACTGGCGTCTCCAAAGTGGCAGTCTGTGCTTGCCACCTCCAGAGGAGAATGCAGAAGGACTCCCCTTCGTCTTTGTCGCAGATGAAGCGTTTGCGTTGACTCCCCATCTGATGAGGCCGTTCCCGATGAGGACCCTCACCCCAGACCAGAGGGTCTTCAACTACAGGCTGTCCAGAGCCAGAAGAGTTGTGGAGAACACTTTTGGCATCCTGGCCAGCCGCTTCCGCCTGTTCTTGACGGCAATTAACTTGGCGGAATACAAACTGAACCACATAGTTCTTTCCTGTTGCATATTGCACAACTTCCTCAAAAGACATAACAGGAACTATGTGGTGCCCGTTGGCCCAGATGTGGAGGGCCCTCCAAATGCGGACCTCACAGCCCTTCAAGTGGCACGTCCAGGCTTGCCCCCTCTAAATGCCCGCGCGGTCCGCGAGCAATATATGGACTACTTTGTGGGTAGGGGGGCCATTGCTCTGCCTGACGATGTGTGAGAGGCATTTTTTAATAAATCTGATATTTCAACCAACCTATGATTTCTTGTCATTTCACTATTCTTTTTAGCTTATTTTACCTTGAAATTTTTTCCCTTAGCCTTCGACAGTGGGAATGCACTTTCTGGGCAAAAGGAGGTAACAGTCTCTTCTTCCCAAAAAGATTCTTCTCATGTTGTGTGTTTGATACCTAATCTTTGGTCTAGAGAAGGTTTGTACTGCATAACTGACACCCAAAATCCTCCTTTTCATCACCAGGTCAGACATGTGTGTATTCTTAAAAATGCTGTGCTCCGTGTTTTCGTACAAAGCACTGTGGGTGTCATTTACCTTAGTCAAATCCACTATGCTCTATAAGTGCAGTGAAAAAGTGCCCTGGAAAAGAAACTTGCAGTGCAAAGTGGACTTGCCTTTAGTAAATAACACCCATTGCCCCCCATATCCTTTACATTTGACATACATAATGCATTGTGTTTTTTTAAATAAGGAAGCCACACATTTAGAAAAATAAAAAAGTTTACTTGGAAAACATTCACAAGTGCGTTTACAATCTTCACGCCCAAACTGACAACATCTTGGTTATTTACAACATTGTTTACAAACATTCCGCAATTGGTAAAACCAGGCATGGAGCAAAACAGAACCTATGAACTTGGAAAGTTCAACTTTGTAAAGTGAAGACAAGATCAGACATGACTATATGTTCAAAGTGTGTTTGATCTTGCCTTCATCGCATGGGGGGGGTCACCCCTGGAAAGTGGAAATTTAGAACATGCACACAATTTGGGTCTGAAAATGGTCATTAGATGGTAAAACACATGCCTAGAAGCTTCAAAAGTGCCATTTTCCATCATGGGGATGAATGGACATTTTTTGGGGGTGCAACCCCTTCACCACAACCACTTTCGTAGTTCGTAAAGTGGTTGCACCCCCAAAAAAACGTTGGCATTCATCCACCATGATGGGAGCTAGCACATGTGGACACAAATTTCACACAGTTCTTAAGTTGCAAATGTGTTCAGAAGCTGGCACAAATGTGTGTTAATTACTTGGTGCGTTTTCATATTTTTCCTAAAACATCAATGATGTTCTTCAATTTTTGTTGAACATCATTGATGTTTTGCTTTATGTAATCTAGATCTCTATTGCAGACCATTATCTCCCCGATGAGTACGTGGGCACTCTCTGTGGTAAAGTGCGATTTTTCTTCCACAACATCCACGTCACCTAAAAACCACAAACAAACAAAAATCGGGTGTTGGAAATGAGGCAGCCATACATTGATTAGCTTACCAGTAGCTGTGTTCTCCCACACTCACCTGTTGTGGTGACAATTTCTCCAAGTTCGATGATCTCTCCTTCCTCCTCCTCCTCCTCTGCTTCTGCTCTTTCACCTTTTTTGGGAGGTGTTGGTTTTGGGGTTTCCTCAGACGGCCCAAGTTTTCGCTCCCCTATGAGAATGTACAAAAGGAAGATTTAGCAACACAATCTATTGAGGGCAGAAATCGGAAATGACAAACATTGCTTGAAAGTGACGGACATTATTTTTGTTTGGCCAGTTACAAATGCCAACTACATGAATGTAGTCACTTTGTAAAGGTGCTAAACTTACTAGCTTTTTGGTAGAAGTTTGTGTGATGGAGACCCCCCTCTAGTATCCACTGGAGCACATGTGTGGAAAAGCCTAATAAAAAGGGGGTTTGGGTGTCCCAGCACTAGTGCTCTAGAGTCCAGATGGGTAAACAGCTACTGGGTGACCTCTCCTTTACATTGAATAAATTGGCTTTACATTCTTGATGACATTTCTAGTGAGAGCAAACTTCCTTTCCCCAAAAAAAAACACCAAACATCGTATTATAAGTGGCCGAACGATCGAGGTTGCGTACGATCGAATGGACACACACGATCATGACAGTGGCAGAAAGATCGAGGCTGAGTACGATCGAATGCACAGACGAACCTGAAAGTGGCCATTTTGGAATGTACAACTTTGTAAAAATCAAACCACATGGAGCAGTATGCAAGCAAGAAAGCAAACACAAAACACAACTACTTACTTTTTTGAAGAACTCGCTTGATCTTTCTGTACTGATCGGCCTCCCTCAGTTTCAGGTCTGACCAGCGTTTCCTGAGTTGCTCCTTGGATCGTTGTACCCCAAAATGATTGTACAGCCTTCTCACAACTTTAGACATGATCTTGGCCTTGCGGATATTGGGGTTGAGGTAAGGCCCATACTTCCCATCATAGTCGCTCCTCTTTAATATGTCCACCATCTCCAACATTTCGCCAAATGAAATATTGGAGGCCTTGAATTTCAGGCTCCGGGATCGGGACGTTTGTGCCTCCGGACTTTCCTCGTCCTCCTCCTCGTTGGTGGGATATTTGGGGCGCACCTGCTGTGTCCCCGCCATGTGCTCTCCCCACTGCGCCGTAAAGAGAAGGGGTGGGGAATAGACGAGAAAGATCGTCAGGGGCGGGCGGAGTTTGACGCATGCGCACTGTATATAAAACGTCACACGCCTGTGTCGTAGCCACGATCTGGGAGATGAGGGGAGAGAAAGCTCACGCACGAGACGATCGCTAGAAACGAAGGTACAATTTGACGTTGGTACATAACTAGCCTAGACTGATTAGAACTTGAGGCTTCTTTATGGAGAAGATTAGGAGAGTTTAGGCTGACATTATTTATATTGTTTTGTGTGGTGTTGTGTCTTGCAGAGGTCTTCCCCCCCCCCCCCTCCGCCCCGGCTTTCTTCCGACCGCCCCCCCTCCCTCTCCATATCTCTTCCCTTTCCTCTCCGCCCCCCTCCCGTCTCCCTCCCCGCTTCAACCTCCAACTCCTTCTCCCTTGTCCCTCTACTTCCCCCCCCCCTCCGCTCCCTTCTATACACGCATCTCCGCGCCCCCGCCCCTCCCTTCTCCCCCCACCCTCTTCTCACCTTTCACCCCCCCCCCCCAAACCTTCTCCCTGTTCCTCCCGGCCCCCCCCTCCCACCCTCTCCCCCGCCCCCCCCCACTCCCGCTCCTCTTCTCCCCGTGTTGTGTCTCACCTCCACCCCCCCCTCCTCCTCCCATTCGTCTCCCCCCCCCTTCTCCTTTCTCCCCCCCTTTTCTCCACTCCCTCCGCCTTCCGACCCTTTCCGCTTCTCCCACTCCGCATCCCACTTCTCCAGCCTCCTCGCACGATCCACGTTTAGGGGCTGATGGAGGCCTTCTACGACGTGAGTTTTCTCCCCCTCTTCATTGATAAATACAGGGAATTTCCCCTTTTATGGCTACCAAAGCACCGTGACTACAGCAACAGACCAAAGAGGTACGCAGCCATGCTGAAACTTGTGGCATTTGTAAAGCCAACCCTGCCCATGGCAACCGTGGCAAACTTAAAAGTGAAGATTAACAACATGAAGAGTACCTATTTCCGGGAGCGCAATAAGGTCCGGAAGTCCCTAGCATCTGGAGCTGCAGCAGCTGATGTCTATGTCCCCACGCTCTGGTACTATGAGAGGCTCCACTTTCTCAAAAACCAGGCTACTGTCAGGAAGTCACTCTCGACTCTTCCTTGCACACGTCCTTCCACGCACGCCACCCCTGATGAGGCTTCCGAGGACCAACCTGGGCCTTCCAGTATGGAATATGTGCAGGAGCCCAGCTTGTTCCAGGTATAGTAGTTTTGTAACCATTTTGGGGAATAATGAATGATGTTCAGTTAATTCAGGATCCCCAATTGCTTAGTTCCTAACGTGATTGACATATCAACAGACAGTGGTGTTGGAGACATTTTTGGGAAGAATCTAAACTGCAGGGCTGAGAATTGTATGGTTTTCTATTTGTAAACATTTTGCAACAGTCACTAGATGAGAATTGTGTGTGTTTGATGAACAAATAACTGAAACTATGTCCCTTTTTCATACACAGGAAGACCTCAGCCAGGAGGTGGCTGTGGAAGGTGGCAGTCAGGAGGAGGCAGGCGTTAGTGGCAGCCAACAGGGGGGTAGGCGTAGGAGCCTGACTGTCTCCCAAGTCCCTCCCCTCCGCCTTCCCTACAGAAGGGCGAAAAGCATGGGGGAGGTGGGAGAGTCAGCGCTCCAGCTGATCAGAGACGCTTCAGCCTCCCTATATGCCACACCCACCTACGAGGAGGCCTTTGCCTCCTTGGTTGGCAGTAAAATGACGGGTATGGAGGCGGGGCAACGCAGCATGTGTGAGGATGTCATCCTCAAAATCCTAAATGAGGGGATGGCTGGGGAGATGACCCCACTCACACATGTTTGCGAGAGTGACCTTGCTCCGCCTCCTCCTCCTCCTTCTGCCACCCCACCAGCACCAGCACCACGGCGTGGAAGGAAGAGTACAAGGAAGACAAGAGAGTGATGACCTTGATTCAGTCTGGTCTGAGAGAAGATGGAGCCTCTCGTAGGACCAGAGCCTGGGGACCTAGATGGCATCTGCTGCAGTTCCGGATGTTTTGGACTTCAGGACCAGATTGCGCTCCCTTATTATTTAGATAGGTACTCCTCAGGCCCCCAATTTTCTAAGCGTGAAAAATGATGGTTGCCGTGGGTGTCCAAGGCTTTGCAAATTCCCCAAGTTTCACCATGGCTGCGTTCCTCTTTGGTTTGTTGCTGAGACCTAAATAAATTTTTTTTGGATTGGAAATAATCATTGACTATTGTGTTTTACTTTTCTACAATGACAGTTTTTCTTTGAGGAGGTACATTTCACTAATCCTAAAGTAGAATTAACAAGGGGCACCAACAACCAACAAACTCCTAGTAAATTTAAGCAAGAAATACAAATGTTAATAATGTGGTTTTGCTAAGTTGAGACACACAACCCCCCTCCAAAAAAAAAAAAAATCTCCTTCAAATATGTATTCCCAAAAAAAAAAAAAAAAGACAAATCATGCTAAAAATATAACAAAGATTCTTTTACGATCTGAGTAAAAATAAACATGTAGTGTATAAATGCTGAAAAGTAATAAAGAACTAAGTTTGTGAAAAGTGCGGGTGAATAGGAGCAGCTAAAACATGTCATTCTTGTTGCATTGTAAAGAAAAAGAGAATGCGCTGCATTAAAGACATTTTAACATTGCAGCGTGACGAATGTGCTGTGTCGATTAGGAAAGATAGTTTTACCTGACCGAGCGCTTCCGTCACAGAATTTCTTCTGAGCATGCGTAGCACTTTGTCCGTCGGACAACCGTACACACACTCGGATTTGGTGTGATCGGACCGTGTTGTCGGCAAATCTTTCCAGCAGGAGATAAGACTTTGTCCGGCGGACAATCCGACGTACACTGTCCGATGGTGCATACACACGGTCTGATTTTTCAACAACATTGTCCGATCGGACAGAATCCATGAAAAAGTCCGACCGTGTGTATGGGGCTTTAGTGTCTCAAATTAACATACATGTGTTTTTTGATTTCCTTGCCCTTTTCCAAATCCTGTTTTGTTGACCAATAAAATTTGTAGCAAATTTTTATTTTTTATGTGTTTTGTTAATAATTTGTTTTGCAGATGCATGCTCAATCCAACTAATGAATTTTACACTCCCCCCTAAACAATTTTCATGCAACAGATTTCCCAGCTGCAGCTTAAAGAGGAGGGCCCACAAAAAAAAATGTAGAAGTCAGCAGCTACAAACACTGCAGCTGCTGACTTTTAATAATCGGACACTTACCTGTCCCGGGGTCCAACGATGCGGGGGAACGAGACCCCCCCTTGTTCCCCGCTCCACTCGCGGCGCCGGCATTCTTAATGTGGGCACCCGGCTGTGGCTTCACAGCCGGGCACCCACTGCGCATGCGCGAGCGTCGCCGTGCGCCGCGATTCGACGGTCACTCATCTGGGACACATGACAGGTCCCAGATGACTGTGCGGCGCCTAGGGGAAGTGATGTCATTGCCCGGGCAATGAAGGTGGCAGACTACGAGGGACCTAGCAACAGGCATTTAGAGGTGAGTAAAAAAAAATTTTAGCTAAATAGTTGTCCAAAATACCAAGCCATGGACTCTGATTTAACCACTTAAGGGCTGCCTCACGCCGATGTACATTGGCAGAATGGCACAGCTGGGCACAACAACGTGACCCGGTCCTGAGCTCTGTGATCGTGGCCGTGGGACCCGTGGACTCGATCGCCGCCTGTGTCCCACGATCGGGTCAAAGAGCTGAAGAACGGGGAGAGGTAAGTGTAAACAAACCTCTCCCCGTACTTCCTAGTGAGGCTGTCACTGATCGTCTGTTCCGTGTCATAGGGAAAGATAATCAGTGATGTCACATGCCAAGCCACGCCCCCCTACAGTAAAAAAAAAACATATGTCACACTTAACCCCTACACTGCCCCCTAGTTGTTAACCCCTTCACTGCCAGTGACATTTTTACAGTAATCAATGCATTTTTAATCGCACTGATCGCTGTATTAATGCCAATTGTCCCAAAAATGTGTCAAAATTGTCCAACGTGTCCGCCATAATGTCGCAGTCACAATAAAAATCGCTGATCGCCGCCATTACTAGTAAAAAAAAAAATGAATAAAAATGCCATAAAACTATCCCCTATATTGTAGACGCTATAACTTTTGCACAAACCAATCAATAAGCGCTTATTGTGATTTTTTTTACCAAAAATATGTAGAAGAATACGTATAGGCCTAAACTGAGGAAAAAAAAAATTATATATTTTTTGGGGATATTTATTATAGCAAAAAGTTAAATATATTGCATTTTTTTCAAAAATGTCGCTCTATTTTTGTTTATAGCGCAAAAAATAAAAACCGCAGAGGTGATCAAATACCACCAAAAGAAAGCTCTATTTTTGGGAAAAAAAGGAAGCCAATTTTGTCTGGGAGCCACATCGCACGACCGCGCAATTGTCAGTTAAAGCGACGCAGTGCCGAATCGCAAAAAGGGGCCTGGTCCTTTAGCTGCAAATTGGTCCTGGGATTAAGTGGTTAAAGCACCTGTGCAAGATGACGGTAAACCTGCAAACATGGCCTGTTGGGGGTACTTGAGGACAAGGTTGAGAACCACTGATTTAGAGAACTGAACTAAAATCTAGCTCAAGACAATCCTATTCTAATTGTGGGCATTTGAGGGAAACCAAGTGAGTGTTAGAACCCCTGCTTGTCTTTTTTAGGTTGAGCTTTGTGTCCCCTTTCTGAAAATTTACTTAACTTCCTGTTTCATAGCCAAACAGGAAATGAGGGTAAAACCCTACCAATGTCTTTCCTTGGGGACACACAGGCCAATATAACTAGTGTCCCCATTAGGCAAAGTGCACTCTAGCACTTTGTTGTGTACACCCCAAATTATTAGGTATATTAGGGTTTATTTTATATATATATATATATATATATATATATATATATATATATATATATATATATATATATAGTTTTTTTTTTTCCTTGCATGTCCCCCTCGGATCTCCAGCAACTGCACTTCCAAGTGCACTTGTAGTGCAAAGTGGATTTGCCTTTAGTAAATTAACCCCAAAGTCCAAGATACCTAATAATTTGGGGTGTACACAGCAAAATGCTAGAGTGCAATTTACCTAATGGGGAAACTATTTAGATTGACCTGTTTGATCCCAAGGAAAGACATTGGTAGGGTTTTACCCTCACTTCCTGTTTGGCTATGAGACAGGAAGTGAATAAATTTGAAGGAGAAACTGGTAAAATTTGGGAGGTGTCTTCACCCTATCAGGGGTGCAGACATCCCCAAAAACGTACAAGACTTCTAATCCCTCTGCACTCTATCTCCAACCAAAAATAAGAATTTATTTTTTTTAGTTTAGTTTTTTTTTTAATTAGTTTAATTTAGTTTAACTTTGCAAAGACACATTCCTGAGTTCAACTGTGATGCATGTCAATGGCCCATTTAGATCTTGTTTAATAGAAAACACCATTTGCCTTTCACTATAAACATTTGTTGGTCCAGTCCTGGAAATCCGCATCTGCTTTACTATTAATTTCCATAAAAGTTGGGTTCCTGCAGCTAGATGGCCCAGATGCATATAGATGCGCGACCACTGTGTATGTGAGATGTGCAACTGCTGTGTGCATGAAAGTATGTACACGTGGCACATATCTGGTTCCCGGAAGCGGTGGCCAGCACACAGGAATGACATCACGCCCCTCCAGGAAGTTGCTTGTACTGCTGCTAATTTCTTCCCACCACCATGCCCCGCTCACTGTTCTCTGAGGAAGAGATGATCCTTATTTGAAAATTAAGATAATTTTTGTTTTATTTTTACATGGGGTGGTGTTTGTGGGTCATGTGTGTTTGTCTAAATGCTTTGGCCTCAAAACACACACCTACTTCCTATGTACAGATTCACTTCCGGGCCAATGTATATTGCTTCCTGCTTCAGTGTGTGTGTGTATATATATATATATATATATATATATATATATATATATATATAGACGTAGGTTCTTGTGTCCACCAGCAGAGAGAAGTTGGGTAGATGCCACACTCCCAATTCTGGAGGCATAAAAATGGTCTAGCACAGGGGTTTTCAAACTAAGGCCCTCCACTTGTTCAGGAACTACAATTCCCTTCATGCCTAGTCATGTCTGTGAATGTCAGAGTTTTACAATGCCTCATGGGATGTGTAGTTCCACAACAGCAACAGAGCCATAGTTTGAAGAGTCCTGATCACTCTAGCATGTCTTGAAAAAAGGTGGTTTTTCATGTGCCTTGTATAATGCCCAAGAAATATCGTTAGGAAAATACAAGTGCATAGATTGCATAGTGCATGACCATCTTAAGTGTGAAATTTTTGAATGTAGATGTGCCATGACCATGGCACATCTACATTCAAAAATTGGCACTTAACCACTTCAATACCAGGCACTTAGACACGTTCCCGCCCAAGCCAATTTTCAGCTTTCAGCGCTGTTGCAATTTGAATGACAATTGCGCAGTCATGCTACACTGTACCCAAACAAATTTTTTTATCATTTTGTTCCAACAAATAGAGCTTTCTTTTGGTGGTATTTGATCACCTCTGCGATTTTTATTTTTTGTGCAACAAACAAAAAAAGACCGTAAATTTTGCAAAAAACAAGTTTTTCTTTGTCACTGTTAATTTTTTTGTAAATAAGTGTGTTTTCTTCTTCAATGACGGACACTGATATGGCTGCACTGATAGGCACTGATGGGCACCGATGAGGTGGCACCAATGAGGTGGCACTGATGGGCACTGATGATGGGCACTGATAGGCGGCACTGATGGGCACTGATAGGTGGCACTGATGGGCACTGATAGGTGGCACTGATATGCGGCACTGATGGGCACTCATAGGCGGCACTGATGGGCACTCATAGGCGGCACTGACGGGTACTTATGGGTGGCACTGATGCACACATATAGGTGGCACTGATAGGTGGCATGGATGGGCACTGATGGGCACTGATAGGTGGGCATGGATGGGCATGGATGGGCACTGATAGGTGGCACTGATGGACGCTGATGAGTGGCACTGATGACACTGATGGGTGGCATTGCTGGGCATCCCTGTTTTAAAACATAAATATGATGTGCCAATCAGTGCCCATCTGTGGGCACTGATTGGCATATTTTGTGCATTTTTTTTAACATGTGGATGGCCATGGGGGATGTACCTGGCCATTCACATGATGGGGGCTTCCCTGGTGGTCCTGGGGGCTTCCCTGGTGGTCTAGTGTGGGCATCTGAGGGGGGCTGCGCTGATAAACAATCAGCACATACCCCCCTGTCAGGAGAGCCGGCGATCGGCTCTCCTCTACTCGCGTCTGTCAGATGCGAGTAAGGAAAAGCTGTGCAACGGCTCTTCCTGTGTACATCGTGATCAGCCGTGATTGGACACGGCTGATCACGTGGTAAAGAGCCTCCGCTGGAGGCTCTTTACCAAGATCAGTGTAGCGGTGTGTCAGACTGAAACACCGCTCCACCGATCGCCGCCACGGGCGCGCGGCGGCTGTTATCCTGAAGGACGTCATATGACGCCCAGTCAGGATAACGGAACCACTTCCCGGACGTCAATCTGCTATTGACCGGGCGGGAAGTGGTTAAGATGGTCATGCACTATGCAATCTGATTGGCCAATCTCTGTACAACTCGATATTTAGGCAAAATAGGTAATAGGAAGACGCACTTGAACAATTAATTTAAAATATAGGAAATCAAACAGGCTCTTGCACTAAATCTAATTTATTTAAGATCTAACTGATTACAGTGTATGGTCACCTTTAAAGATCAAGATCTGAAAATATAAATTTATTGGGTTTAGAAACACTTTTCTGTTCTTTGTAATGTATTGAAAGATTTGTGTAAAAAAAGAAAAAAAAAACATTTCAAAGATATAATAGAAGTGATAGTAATGAGATTAGTATCAAAAGGGTTAATTAACTGAGTACACCTACTAATTGTAACAAGACACATCCAATGAAATGAAATTAACCAATTGTATTGGGCTTTCGCTATTATTGAGAAAACCACAGTTACCCTAGCGCAAGTTGTAGTTATTATATTATATGTTATTATAATTTTTTGCGCTTCAATGTGTGCCGGTTCGCACGTTCAATTAATGACATTTCCAGCGCACCAATTAATGTATGAACTGGTGCAGTGCCTTCTTCTTAGTAAATCACCCCCATAGTGTTCCTAGACATTTTAGAGAGGTCCATAATAGGGATCCAAGTGGTCTTAAATTTTGGGGCATTGAGAAGGTACAACAACATTGGAGGGGGGGTAATTTTGTTAGAAAAAGTAGCCAATGAGAATCTTTCTGGATTTTCGAAACAAAAGTATTAACCCCTAGAGGTTTGAATGTTGACTTTGACCTCAATCGTTTTATTAGCAAAAAAAGAGTGCATTTTAATTTTTATTTTTATTTAACAGTCTAAAAAAAAAAGGCATGCCGTGAATGCTAACTGCACATTGGCTGTGCTCTCAACCAAACAGTCAAACCATCCAATGGCTGGTGTCATAACGGATCACATGTGCAGCACTGTGGCAGTTGAAGATTAAACAGAGGCAAAGATGGCAGCTTCCTTGGCTGAAAACGATAGGGGGGTTTACTTCCACTTTAAGCTAACTATATATCTTCACTGTTTTTTAAGAGGGTTTTAATATTTAGCGCATTTATATATTATATATGTATTTTATTCAGTATATCAATTTATATGTATGTAATATTAAATCAACGTTTTATGTGTGTTACATATCTATGGTTGGGCGACAAACGACAGTGTTACTATTCTCGCATAAATATCCAAAATTATATTGCGCTGTGTTTAATGTCATTGTGGTTTATTTATTTTTATGACATTGTACGTGTGGTGTCCCTGGCCACATATCCTCCTTAATCTTGATAATGGGAGGATTTGCACAAGATATTTCACTTCCGTTTGCTCTGCTCACTTGTTATCTGGTTACCATAGTGATGTATACTCAGCAATATAACGTCACTCAGATGCTCTAAGCCCCACCTACTGAGGAAGCCTATCACGCGGCGACACGCATTTAAGGGAGGATTAGAGTTCAGTAACGTCATTGGAGTCTCACCTGGTGAGGTGGTGAGCTGAATTGTATTACTACTGCATACTGCATATCTATTTTCTTTTAATTCTAGTAAGTGTTACTGTGTAGCGTTTTTTTTTAAATAAAACACAAACTTTACACATATTATTCGATGAGAGTTGTGAGCATGGGATCATCCGGTATATGAAATGGAAGAGAAAGATTTGAGCTGTCGGCTCTGTTTGTGAGAAGACACCAGTCTGCTTCTTATCCAGACAGAGCTAGGAGAGGACGTGATCCATCATTCCATTAAGGAGGGAACGAGGAGTGGAGCCGCTTGATTGGGTTGTGAGGAGATATTAGCCCTTTTTATCTTTACACAGAGGTGAGCGTGCACTTTATCTGGTGGAGGATTGACACATTGTTTTCTTTGATCAGTCACTGGATACATTGAAAGACTATTCACGGAGGAATTTAGATGAATTAACTCACAGGGAACTTTATATATCTATTTATTTATTGGCTTTGCTTTTTCACAATTTAATACTTTGTATGGTAATTTTGCTGCGCTACACTGATTTATATTATTCATTTAACCTCCCACCACTTAGCCATTGGTAAGAGCAATGTGAAAGCCACACAAAAGGGAAGCAATTCTGCTCCTCCTTACTCCTTACCCTTCAGGTCTACCCTCGCTATATCTCATGACCTCTCAGCAGCCTCCGCTGACAGGGATGATGGTATAGGGAAGGGTGTCACAGGTCCTTGTAGCAGGTCTGCCATCAGCACACCACCAGCTGTAGACTATAGCAGGCAAATTGCTCTGCCCCAGCTGTTGCAGCGAGAAAAAAAATACAGTCACTGCCACCAACATGCCCAGCATTTAAATTCAAGCTTGTCAAAGCTGCTGGCTTTACAACTCCTGCCTTTTGGTCTGGTGGATTCTGCCCCCTTCTGTGATTTTGCAGAATGTGCTGTATCACAATGGCAGGTTCCCAGTTTTATTTATTTGCACATAA
Organism: Lithobates sylvaticus; assembly: GCA_028564925.1. Taxonomy (NCBI): domain Eukaryota; kingdom Metazoa; phylum Chordata; class Amphibia; order Anura; family Ranidae; genus Lithobates; species Lithobates sylvaticus. The sequence continues at coordinate 295,820,789 of CM053026.1, forward strand.
GGCCATTCCAACTCTGTACCATCGCGTGGAAGGCAATGTTGTGGCATCGTTGGGCAAGGCAGTCAGCCACAAGGTCTACGTTACTGCTGACACGTGGACCAGAAAGCATGGTCAGGGACACTATATTTTGTTCACAGCACACTGGGAAACTCTTGCAACTTGGAAGAATGTAGGACACGGCTCAGTGCTGCAGCTTGTTTTGCTGCCATGTCTCCATACAGCTGGTGATGATGATGCAAGATTTGTCAGCTCCACCCCCTAATCCTCCTCCATGCCCCCCTTTGCTGAATTGTCTTATAAACCACCAATACCCCCTAAGCGTTCAAGGGGCTATTCAATAAGTCAGGCTAAAAGATACCATGCAGTGTTTTAGCTGGTCTGTCTAGGGGACAGTAGCCACACAGGAGCAGCTTTCAGCTCTGCAGGGACAAGCCACACCAACTGGAGCCAGGAATGATGGTGTGCGATAATGGCACTAACCTGATGCTGATGTTGCAGATTAAGTGTTTTTGGGATGTGGAATCTGTGCAAGACTGTCTAGGCTACCTAGCTTTGTGGGTGTTGATTTTATCACGAAGAAACTTTTTGGTATAGGTTTCATGGGCACAATTAGCACCCAAGGACCAATTTTTCTGTACCTGTTTGACAGGTGCATATAATTTCAAATTTCGACAGCAAGGCCAATTCTTGCTTTCATCAAGAGTACTTCTATAGGGTTATGGTGTGAAGGGACCACCAACACCCAAAGACCCATTTTTCCACACCGGTTACTTCTATCCAAAGTCTGCGAAACAGACACCAGAATTTATAAAAATAAATCTCTAAACTTGTTCCTGAGTGCACTAAATTGTGGCCTCATCATACATACTGGCTCCCCAAGCTGTTGTTTATAAATTAAAGAAAGCTTGCAGAGAAAATTTAATTTTTTGGCCTTTATAAATGTAATTTTTGCTGCAGCATGTTCTATACATGGTAAAGATGCAACACTTTACAGGTACACTAAGGGGACACCCAAGCACTATATTTAAAGGAATTTTTCATTTTTATTATTTCACTTTAAGCATCAGTAAATTACTGCTCATTTAAAAATGATGTTTTTTACAAACTTTTTTTTCATTGATACATGTCCCCCAGGGCAGTACCCAGACCCCGATACCCTTTGTATGCCCATGAACTTGCATATAAGCCCTCAAAATGGGCAGTTTGGGTCCCATAAACTTTAATGGGATTTGTTATATGGTTAATTCCCACGATGTTCGAAAGTTATGACGCGCACCAAAGAGGGGGTCATTCGGCCCATCACTAGTTGCCTTCCGTCAAATAACATCTCAGGTTCACCCTGCCTCTGAAGAAAACAAAGTAGCGGGGTCACCTGGTGCTATCATTGACCAAATATTACATGTTTATGTTTGGTCAATGATGTCATAAGGGGACCAGTACACCCTGTTACATCATTGACCATATATGACATGTCTATATATGTATCACTCCAAAACATACAGAACTCTCATAGTGCTTTCCATAATATAAAACATATTTATTAAAAACATAAAATCATATAGACTCACGTGTAATGGTGCACTACAACCCATGCACAGATGTAAAGAGCTTTATTTTCCATATAAGAGCCACATGGTATCAGTGTACATGCTCATCCCACCATTACTTATTTATTTAACGTATTTATTAAAAAAATAATATCATACACACTCACATGTAATAGTGCACTACAACCCATAGTGCACAGAAGTAAAGCACTTTCTTTTCCATAGATAATCCACCAAATATCAGTGTACACTCTCATCCCCCCATTACTCCATTTAAAAATAACCTTGCCTTGATAGGTTGCGTGAATTTCTCAGAAACCCTGCGTCATGTAATGTGACAAAACTAGTAGGGTGGAGCAGGGTCAAGTTATGACCTCCTAATAGGAAGAGGTTGGAGCTTTACAGGGAGAGTAGTGGTATATGACAGTTTTCTTTTTATCATTATAAGGCTCTTTTTAAGTGGAGTAATGAAGGGATGAGAGTGCACTAATATCTCATAGATTTTATATGGAAAAGAAAGTGCTGAGTGATACACCCCAGGAGGAGAGGAGAGAGGAGAGGATGAATGAATGAATAATTTGTATAGCGCTACAATGCAAAATGAATCGCCTCGAGGCGCTGTATTCGTGCTTTGTTGTCAAGCTTCTTTGGTTTGGTTTGGTACTACTTATCCTCAATAGATATACAGGTCATTTAAAGAGCTCCTTGTCGGCTTGTCGTCTCAGGTGAAGAATCTGATGCAGTTATTGCCATTGTGTCATTAATGGATTAATTTTCCTGATCTGAGAAACTAACACATTTTAGAATGGTGTAAAGTGTCACTAAACACATATACAGGTAAAGTGGTGAGTAACTGCAACTATTTATTGTAACTGTCATAAAGCTGATATTGCAATAAATTTACCAACACACTGCACAGTCTTCCTGAAGAACTTTGTAGACTAACTTGATTTGTACAGCCACTGATTTAAGGGATGACACATTCTTATAGGATGTGATTATACTTATTGTACTACTTTGGATGCCTATGTTTCAACAACATCTTTCATTAGGAGAAAAACAATAACCTACTTGGTAAACGTAGTGCAGTGATATAAATATGGAAAGATGTCAAGAGTACATGTCTGTACAGGTTGTAGGTGGGCAGATTATTCACCAATCATTTCCTGTATAGTTCCTGTTCTCCTGTTTTCTCTGATGTCAGGAAACAGCAAGTAATTAAACACAGAATGTAAAATATATTGGTGGCCCTGCGCTTATGGCAATGAATGGGATGAAAAAAACTGCTGCCCCTACCGGTACATCCACCTAATTGGAATGTAAATGCAAGTGTTAAATAAGGAAAGGTAGGTGTGGCACTGTTCTAGGGTACAATAATTGCATGGCCCTATGTGACACTCTGTGTATCCCTATATTGTACTCCCACTAAAAATAATAAAAAATCATAGTTAAAAGTGTCAAATACTTAGTACAAATCCTAGTGTGTGCAAGTTCTATCAATGCACATAGTAAATGATCAATGAAATGATCAGTAAATGATCAGTAAAATCAAAAAAGTGACAGGTGCTCTTCAAAACCGTGCCTTGGTGATACTCATATATATCAAAACATTATTTTCATTCAAAAAATATAAAAATGTATATATATATACGCTGTGATCATAAATAGTCCATAGTTCATTTCAGAAAAAATTGAAGTGAAATATAAAAATTGAACAATAAAAAGGAAAAAAGTGACAGGTGCTCTTCAAATCTGTGCTCCATGCTCCTTATAGATTCCCTATGGGTAATGCACTCACCCGAACCACTTACCCCACACAGGGGTAGCTCGCTTTCACAGTATCTGCCACTGTGCGGCAATCATCAGATCTTTTTTAAACAATCATTTTATTGAAGTTTTCACAAGGTATAAGTACAGAGGGTTGAGATAGGTAGTATATCAACATTACTTAATAAGTAATATAGTGTATATTATCAACCTGCATCAAGGGTAACAAATGTATACATAACCACGTTGTGTTGAAACTTAATGAATTAGGTACGACATAGGTGTTTTTTTGATGGGGTCAGTGCTGTCTCCACACCCGCCACCCCAATTTGGGCATTCACTGTGCCATGGGATGGGAGGCAACCTTGTCAACCATCAGCTGTCAACACCCAGGTAACCTATATAACCTTGTATAACCTATAATATCATATGCCTGCAGAACTTAAAACTTATAATAATAAAAAAAAAAAAAAAATTAGTTATGCTTGGTAATTATAGATTTTGCAGTGATGAATCATTTCTTGATGAGCTCCTGGCAGAAGTATGTGGAGCAGTTATATAGCTGTGTATCACATACATTATGTATATCATGTATAACAGTGTAGAGCTGTGTAATAGGCAATGGGTTGTGTTTGTCAGGTTGGAGCCAGCCCATGTAGTGGGGCATGGCCTGACAGGGAGTGGCTATCGGGGGCATGGACAGATGGATGCATTTAATGGGGTCTGCAGCAAAGAGTAGCCATTGATCGTCTAGGCTCTGAAGAAACGCACCCGAAACGCGTCAGTCATTCAGCCGTTTGGGGTACCATCTGATCTTCTGATCATCATGTCTTTTCTGTAGATGCAATAAAACGCAGCTTGACCCCGCCAGCTCCCCTGTCCTGTGATGATCTGGCTCCACGAGGGGGCTGCCCGCCCGCAACGAGGGGGCTTAAAACGGCCGCCCACCAGCTCCTCTATTTTATACAGTTCTGGCTCCACGAGGGGACCGGTCTCTGCGTGGGGGGGCGGGGCTTCCATGCTTGGTCTGCTCTGTGGCCGATCTGGGTCCTCCAGGCGCTGTCCCACTGTGTCTGGCGACTCTCTGTCCTGGCCAGCATACATATGTGCATGTATGGTTATTCAATAACCGTACCTGCTGAAGATTTGTGTACATCATAAAGGGAGGGCCACCCACTCACCTTTCCCATGCTCAGGAAAGGGGGGGTTAGTTGTTTCTCTTGGTACAGCAGGGTAGGGGCAGTGCTGACCAGATTCCACCATGTATTAGTCCAAGTAAACAGCAATATCAGGTCTTTGTGTGGCATAACCAAACTCCTTGTCTATGTTCACATGACATGTTGTTTTGTTTCTGTTTTAGTGGTTCTGTCAGCAGCGTGTTCTGTCATAGCGTGTTAGCAGTTCTGTCATCAGCATGTTTCTGTCAGTTGCGTGTTCTACCTTAGTGGCTCTGTCATTAGTGTGTCTGTCATTTCATGTTTCTGTCAGTAGTGTGTTCCGTCCGTAGCGGTTTCTGTGATTAGCGCGTTTGTCATAGTTTCTGTCATAGCAGCGTGTTTTGTAATTTCAGCTCTGTCATTAGCATGTTCTACTACACAGCTCGGTCAGCAGTGTGTTTCTTAGCGGTTTCGGACATATCAGTTTCTGGCATAGCGTTTTTTGTCGTTAGCGTGTTTCTGTCATAGCAGTTCTGTCATTAGCATGTTCTGTCAACAGCTCGGTCAAGCAGCGTGTTCCGTCATAAAAGGTTCTATCATAGCTTTCATTTGTAGCATTTCTGTCCTCATAGCTTTTCGTTCGTAGCTTTCTGATGTTTTTTTCCTGTCGCAGCTTTTTCCGGTCGTAGCATTTTCCGTTCGTAGCATTTCATTCATAGCATTTTCCTGTTGTAGCATTTCATTCGTAGAATTTCATTCGTAGCATTTTCCTGTCGTAGCATTTCATTCGTAGCATTTTCCTGTCGTAGCATTTCATTCGTAGCATTTTCCTGTTGTAACATTTCATTCGTAGCATTTTCCTGTCGTAGCATTTCATTCGTAGCATTTTCCTGTCGTAGCATTTCCCTGTCGTAGCATTCTCCTGTCGTAGCATTTTCCTGTCGTAGCATTTTCCTGTCGTAGGATTTCTGTTAGCTAGTGCTTACATCTAGGATCTGTCACTGCTGTGGATCCATACGGGCTGAGGTTTTGTTTTATTTTGATTGTCATCCCACAATCTTCTCACCCGTATAACATACGTCATACGATGCACGCTCATTTCTTTACACTTGTACATCTACCCACCACGGTCTGTGGGTACACTAGCCCTGAGGGTTGTTTGCTACCTGTCTGTTTTATGTCATTGCACTTCTTTCCTAGCATTTCTGTTAGCCAGGGCTCACATCCAGGTCTGTCACGCCTACGGATCCATTCGGGCTGAGGTTTCGTTTTTAATTGATTGTCGTCCCACGGCCTGTGGGTACCTTAGCCCTGAGTGTTCGTTTTTAATTACCTGTCTTGGCGCTGCAGGTTGCTCGGGCTCACTCACTACATACACTAGGGTTGTGTCAGCATTAGGTTCACATTCACGCGCTATTAGTCTTGTCATTTCTGCACCCACATCCTCATACTTGTCAGGTATGTAGGGGTGTTGTTTTCGTGTGTTGGTTGTCCGTTCTCATTTCTCTAGTTGTTTCCTCAGATCAGGGCATGTCGTGCGTTGCAGAAGAGGCCAGTTCACTTTCATCCCTCCACCGCCGCATGGGGGTTCAGTGCATGGTAGCACCCCATCATTAAGGGGTGGGACCATACCAAACTCATAGCTGAGTTTTATTGCTGGTGTACCCCTTTCCCGGCCTCAGCTGGGGGGAGGGCAGTATTTTAGTTGGTTATTCCCAACTCTGTCCCAACCTCTTCCATCCACCAGCGCCCCACATGTTTCTATGCATGATTCTTCAACCCAGTTTCATGCGGTTCTCAATGCGCTTTTACGTCCATGTTACAATTCAGACAAATTGAAAGGGATCATAGCCCGCTCTGCTTGCACAGAGGTGTCAGCTGTGGCTCCTGCTCTTCTCAGTACCCCTGCAAGTGATGATGGGATTTTTTTACAGTGGCACGTAGAACTGGGGGCAAGCTTGGTTATAGGCGATCAATCTGGTCAATAGTTCTTTATCCAGAGTATTCTAAGGGCTTCTACCAAGGAGGGGTAGGTTTCATAGGTTCATGTCTCCGGATTCCGCTGCATATTGCCTCGGCAATTTGGCCTCATCTACCATCACTATTAAGTATCTATCAGGTGACCAGCATTTCAGGACCTACAAACTCCTGTCAGTCTGTCCATTTTTTTGCAGCTCACCCTCTCTAAGCCGCCAGGGGTATTCAGGGAAGTCAGGGATGTTCTCTTTGGCATGGCTACCAGTTACCAGCCAGGTTTTTTCGTGCTGCTCCAGTCTTCCTATCTCCTACCCTTGGCGCAGTTCCCAGTTAGTGCTCTAGGCAGTTCTCTTTACCACGCTTACAACTTCCCCTTCATTAGAATAGATGGCTAAGCACCACAGTAACGGTGTTGGATTAAAGTATTTGTCCTTCTCTGCACATTCCTTGGGTCTGTTCTTTCTTCCTCTCACCATGTATCATCTAAATACAAACAGTTCATTTTCATGTCCACGTTACTTGCCAAACTAGGCTCGTATCCTAACTCCTTTTCTGGATATTCGTCTGGGTCAGAGGCAACTTTCGTAGGTCCGCACAGGGGGTCCCTTCTTTATCATCAGGTTTAGGGGCACGGGAGATCCTCTGTTTTTAGCAGTCACATACGTAAACCCCTTTTCTGTAGTCATCTGGGCATTTGCATTTTCTGGACTGATGGTTGTTGCTGGCCTTTCTTTGTAGCTTTCACAGCACACGTACTTTGTGTCTCTTTTTGCCCTCTTTTAGGCATACTGACCAGCCAGGCCAAGACACACCTCAGGTCTTGGTAGTTAGGGTTATCGCATTTCCAAGTGAAGACTCTGATTACAAGTTGGAAGGCTGGCCGCAGGCTAGCCTGAATTTGTAGGAGGAGTCTGAGGGCTTATATCCCTCCTCCTCCTCCATCAGATGCTTTGTCGGGTCATTTCTCGGTTCCCACACACCCTTACCAGTACTTTCATCATTTCATACATATTCATTCAGAGTATGCCCTTTTTTTAGGCATACTGACCAGCCAGGCCAAGGCACACCTCAGGTCTTGGTAGTTGGGGTTATCGCATTTCCAAGTGAAGACTCTGACTACAAATATATATTAAGCGCAGCACTTATTTAAATTCTACACTTTTATATTGGCCATCACTTCGCCTACACATTTTTCCATTGACTTTCACTGACCACCACTTTAGTGATGCATTTCTCCACTGACCTTAGCCGACCAACACTATACCAATATACTTCTTCACTAATGCCACACTTGTTCTCTGATCAACACTAAATTGATTTGCACTTCTCCACTGACTGTACTACTCCACTGAACACAATTCTCTCCACTGATCACCACTGCACTAACTCGCTGTATTGACACACTGGCCATACTTCCACTGACTGCCTTTGCACTGATGCACTTTTCCACTAATTGCAGATATTCACTGCCAGCTACAGTATCAACACACTTTTCTACTGATCACTGCTAAAACAAGTCTCTACTGAAACCGCACACTTCACTACTGACTTGCTCTCTACCAAAGCACTTGCACTGCACCCATGTAGTTCTTAACTAACCAACTCTACACATATGTGTTTCTCCACTGACATTATACACTTCCCCAGGGACCACCTATGGGCTATGACTAAGCACCGTGTTCGGTGTGAAACATGTCAGTGGCTGTGCAGTTAGTCTGTATACAAGCCTAGATGCTATGATTTTATTACATTTTTGAAATAAAGTTGAATAATTTGGAGTGCGGCTATCCAGCTACATCTTTTCTACTTCAGTTCCTGTTGCAAACAGAGCCGGCACCCTGTGGGATTGTGGAGACAGCTGTTTTGGGAGAAGTCATTACCTTGGAGCGGTGATTCTTTGTATCGCCAGGGACCACCACTGGGTCTTCACACTTTTGGTCTGATTCACAGAGCATTTTCCCATTGTACTGAAGCACGTCTTAACTGACCATGACTTTACACTTCTGTACTCTCTGCCACTGTATGTAACGTGCTTTTTTACTGAACACAACTGTACCAACACACTTCCCCTCTGGCTGCCACTGCTCCCATGCATTCCACTAACCAAAATTGCATATATGCACTTCTACATCTATATCCACTACAAGACTTCTCCACTGTACCAAAGCTCTTCTCCACTGATGACCACTGGATCCAGTTTTCACGCAGTATAACATTTCTCTTGCTGTTTCTAGAATTCTAGGACAATAAAAAGGTAGGTTAACAGTACAGTAGGTGCAGTCACAATAATGTTTCAGAATTAATTAGACAACTTTTATTTCAGTAAAATTCAGAGATAAAATAGTAAGTAAAATAATGTAATATGGGTTTTGCATTAAAAAAGTTAATTAGCTTTTTAAGAATTATAGACAGTTTTTATGTGTATTGCTTCCCTAAGCTTTGCTCTTGACAGCTTTTCTTGTTGAATTTAGACAAATGTAAACAACTAAATCTTTAATGAACAGATATGAAACAATATTTTTACACCGGGATGATGTGAAATATTATGCCTTTTTTCTTAAAATTCCATAGGACATAAATATTTGAAAATGTACATTTATTAAATGACACATTTGTGGGTCAAAAACTTCATAAACTATAGTTTTAAGATGATGCGCTATACAAAATAATGATGATGGTGATAAGTGTCATGTTTATAGCTATAATAACAGCAAACATTCCTGGCTGATCATTTTGAGGGCCAAGCAGGTCAGATGTCAATAAGTAACAGATAACTCATCCAACATAATAAGTCTGCCTGTTAAAAGTAATGCAGTCAAGTGCTGGCTTTTGGCAAATATAATGACTAAAACATAAATAGTGTGCTTTGAGGACCATAATTGTGCCATTGTTACTGTTATACAGCATTTATACCCCTTGACATTTTCCACATTTTGTCATGTTATAACCAAAAACGTAATGTAATGTATTTTTTTGGGCATTTTGTAAAGTGGAAGGAAAATGGTAAATGGTTTTCAAAATTTTTTACAAATACATATCTGAAAAGTGTGGTGTTTATTTGTATTCAGCCCCCTTTACTCTGATATCCCTAACTAAAATCTAGTGGAACCAATTGCCTTCAGAAGTCACCTAATTAGTAAATAGAGTCCACAGAGTGTGTAATTTTATCTCAGTATAAATACAGCTGTTCTGTGAAGCCCTCAGAGGTTTGTTAGAGAACCTTAGAGAACAAACAACATAATGAAGGCCAAAGAATACACCAGACAGGTCAGGGATAAAGTTGTGGAGAAGTTTAAAGCAGGGTTAGGTTATAAAAAAAATATCCCAAGCTTTGAACATCTCACGGGCACAACTGCAAACCTACCAAGACATGGCCGTCCATCTAAACTGACAGGTCGTGCAAGGAGAGCATTAATCATGGTAACTCAGGAGGAGCTGCAGAGATCCACAGCTCAGGTGGGAGAATCTGTCCATGGGACAACTATTAGTCGTGCACTACACAAATCTAGCCTTTATGAAAGAGTGGCAAGAAGAAAGCCATTGTTAAAAGAAAGCCATAAGAAGTCCTGTTTGCAGTTTACGAGAAGCCATTTGGGGGACACAGCAAACATGTGGAAGAAGGTGCTCTGCTCAGATTAGACCACAATTGATCTTTTTGGCCTAAAAACAAAAGGATATGTGTGGTGTAAAACTAACACTGCACATCACCCTAAACACATCATCCCCACCGTGAAACATGGTGGTGGCAGCAACATGTTGTGGGAATGCTTTTCTTCAGCAGGGACAGGGAAACTGGTCAGAGTTTATGGTAAGATGGATAGAGCGAAATACAGGGCAATCTTAGAAGAAAACCTGTTAGAGTCTGCAAAAGACTGGGGCGGAGGTTCACTTTCCAGCAGGACAACGACCCTAAACTTACAGCCATAGCTACAATGGCATAGTTTAGATCAAAGAATGTTGATGTGTTAGAATGGCTCAGTCAAAGTCCAGACCTAAATTCAATTGAGAATCTGTGGCAAGACTTGAAAATTGCTGTTCACAGAAGCTCTCCATCCAATCTGACAGAGCTTGAGTTATTTTGCAAATAAGAATGGGCAAAAAATATTTTTTTTGGTTGTGCAAAGCTGGTAGAGACATACCCCAAAAAACTTGCATCTGTAATTGCAGCGAAATCTGGTTCTACAAAGTATTGACTCAGGGGGGCTGAATACAAATGCACGTCACACTTTTCACATACAGGGGGTCCCCGGGTTACAAACAAGATAGGGACTGTAGGTTTGTTCTTAAGTTGAATCTGTTTGTAAGTCGGAACAGGTAAATTTTTTAAGTGTAGCTCCAGCCAAAAAATACATTTTTAAGTTTTTTAGATAATATAGAGAAGGGTTACCACCCCTGTAACATTTGTTTTGCTGTCTGTGCCCCTGTTCAGAAGATTTCACCTCACCTTCTGTCCCAATGACAATTGGATTTTGAAAATTCTGGGTTGTTAGGGAAACATGGACTGGTGATAAAGCATCAGTGGAGACACCTTTTTCCCATATTAACTCTTACAGGAGTGAATTTCCCTTCCTAGGGGTGGATTTCCTCTCACTTCCTGTTGTCTCCCTCCGTTTGTAAGTAGGAGTCGTTTGTAAGTCGGATGTTTGTAAGTAGGGGACCCCCTGTATTTATTTGTAAAAAAAATTGAAACCCATTTATCATTTTCCTTCCACTTCACAATGATGTGCCACTTTGTGTTGGTCTATAACATAAAATCCCAATAAAATAAATTTACATTTTTGGTTGTAGCATGACAAAATGTAGAAAATTTCAAGGGTTATGAACTTATGAATACTTTTTTCAAGGCCCTATATGTGATGTTACATGATATTATCTAATTTACAAACTCATTTACAATAAATGTGCAATAATATGAGCAAAATGTAGTGGCACATAGTAATTAACCACCTATTACCTGCTAAATGACATGCCAGGGAAAATGAAACCTAGTTGCCATTGTTGGTATTATTGCACATTACACCTCCTGTATCCATGGATAATACCAATAATGATGCATAAGATGTTGCTATTTGTAAAAGCCAGTATTTAAATTATGAATTATTAATTGTTTAATTCACCCATTTTCAAAAAAGTTTTTTTAGCATGTAAGCCTTGCTTTAGATTTGCACCAAATTATCTCCGTCCAGGTTAGCATACATCTTTAACTAGATGACTGTAGAGCAAAGTGTAACATCAAATCTACTGTCACCTACATAATAACTGTTATCATGAAGAACATTTGCATTGCTGCTATATTCTGAGTTTGTATCTCATAGCACATTAGCTAGTGTTACACTGTGCTTTCAAGAGTTAGATCATAAATGAAAACATAACTAGTAGTCTATGAGACCAAATAAAGATGAAATGTTGCCAGAAGATGAAAAAGATTATTAAAGCCCATGGGACCCAGAGCACATACCACTTGGTCCCATACAAATTTATGCAGGTTGCTAAGCATTGCGGTCAGATAGCTCATCCTCTACTATCTCACGCTGGATGAACAGCAGAGGAGGGGGTACAGACAGTGAACACAAAGTCACACAACCCCCACCCCCTCCACCAAATGGAACCTCTACATCTCTGTTCTAAAACAACTAGTGTAGTACCTGGCATGTTGTTGTGGGCTTGTGTTCTTGTGAATGACGTTTACTCCTTGACAGGTTTCTGAATAATTGGCGGTGAGCAGCAGATCTGGGCTCTGTGTTCCTTGTCACTACAAAGAAGCTTATAGAGAAGATCAGAGATGGCCCAGTGCTGCGGGATTACATGGATGTCTGGCAGCTGTCAGAAGATGAGGGAGTGGTGGTTTTGCAGTTCTTCTTTGTGCATTGTTAGGTCCAGAGAAGGTGACAGAGGAGACAGAGGATTGCAGAGCGAAGAGGCTCAGTTCTGGCTGTAACTCTTTCATAGGAATGCCCACAAACTGGGCTTCAGTCTGGGGTAGAGCTACAGCCAGCACTGATAGAAATAAAAATTGCATTAAAGAAAAAAACCTACATAGATTTTATTAAGTGCAAGTGCTATGTCCACTGAGGGATTTAACAAACATTTTCATCTTCTAGACATACAGATGAGAACCAAAATCTTGTACTGAAGTAAATTTGTCTTGAGAAAAAAAAAGTCGGGGACATAATGTGAACACAGCTTAATTTATCTTCTCCAGGTAGCCCTCCTTGTTTTTCTGTCCCTTTTAACTTTCTCCACTGGCTCTGGCTGTGGATGAGTCACTGACAGTCTGTCACACAGTGTGGCAGAGATGCAGGAAGCCAGTGTTCATGGTTCACTCATGCTTTTGTGTACCACAAATCACAACCTGGAAGTAACATCTGACATTACTCCTAGGCAGTGCAGGTGTGAACAGGGAGTGCTAATTCAGTGGTGTCTCTAATAGCTGCAACAGCAAGCTTATGTATTAGACATGTGCAATTCGTTTAGTTACAAATTTGTTTTTTAACGAATTTCAACAAATTTGTTAATTCGGAAATATCCGAATTAACGAAAACCCGTTTAACTAATTTTTCCTAATATTCGTAAATTTGAATATTAAAAAATGTGTAAATTCGTACATTCGTAAATTCGTACATTATCACATTCATAAATTCGTACATTCGTAAATTTGTACATTTGTACATTCGTGAATTTGTACATTCGTAAATTCGTACATTATCACATTCGTAAATTCGTACATTCGTAAATTTGTACATTTGTACATTCGTAAATTTGTACATTCGTAAATTCGCACTTTTGGAAATTTGTACATTCATTAATTCAGAAATTTGGAAATCTGAAATAATAATTACCTAATAATAACTTAACTTTTAAATTATAGGTATTGTCATTTCCTTTCAAATTTGTCTGTTAGTGAACGTAACAAATACAAATTTATCCCAAGTTACGAATTACCTGAAATAACGAATGCCATATCTAAACGAATGGAACGTAATGAATTAATAATAATAAATAACAATAGTAATAATAAAAACGTTTTATTATTATTATTTGTTATTAATGTGTTCCCTTCCATTTGTTTAGATGTGGCATTCGTTATTTGGGATAAGTCGTAATTTTGGATAAATTTGTATTTGTTACGTTCACTAACAGCCAAATTTGAAAGGAAATTACAATACCTATACCTAATTTAATAGTTAGTTACTTTTTCATATTTTCTAATTTTCGGATCTTCTAATTTCCAAATTTACGAATTTTCTAATTTACGAATTTTCTAATTTACGAATGTACGAATTTACGAATATGAATTTTCTAATTTACGAATGTATGAATTTACGAATGTACAACTTTACGAATGTACAAATTTATGAATGTACGAAGGTACGAATTTATGAATCTACGAATTTACGAATGTACGAATTTACAAATTGCGATCATAATGAATGACCCGAAAAATGAAAAAAAAAAACACATTTTATGGCATTGCACATGTCTATTATGTATTGGGCCAGCATTTCTTACCCTTTTTCAGACATAACATTCTTTAAAAAGTATGCATAATCATAAAGCACACCAATCCACCCCAGCACAAGTAAGGAGCTCAAGAAAGTCAGGAACATGTGTTGTATTTGCACAAATATATCAGAGACTTAAAGAGTTAACTTACTAAAGAACTTGAGGCGGCATACTTAGCACTTGCTCACACCAGAGTGTTTGCTCAGACCTATGGTAATGCCGCATGCATGTGTTGGTGTGATGAGCTGGCATTCATTTTGAATGGCACCCAGATACACCACCAGTCAGCTTTTGAATTACCTGCACAGGATGTGAGTTGGGGCATGCTGCATTTTAAAAAAAAAAAAGCAGCATTCCCTGAATTTCCATGCATTGAAGTACCTTAAAGCCATCCACTTTTCACAAATTGGGCAAATGTATTCCTTTCCAGTGAATCAAGTTTCTTTGATCATATAGGCTTGCAGATGTGTCTATTCTGTGGAATATCTTGCAATTCAAAATTCCAGACATTTAGGATTAATGAATTGAATGATTGTCTCTGGATGAGGGGAATAAGCAAGCCCATCTTCAGAACATTTTGGCCTTAGGCCCTGTTTATGAACCCAAAGTAATGTATTTATGGGTTAGTGCTGTCTGGTATTGTATAACTTCAGACATGTTCTTTAACTTTTGAGTAAAGTAAGCGTATGGCACAACTTATGTTGTGTTTATTGCTGTCTGTAACTCTGTTGGAGATGCTTTCCCTTATTTCTTATCTCTGTGAAAGCAGGACAAGAAAAAAGGTAGTGTTTTCTAATCTCTCTTCAAAGCCCTAAGTCCCATGGCTAAGTCTTCTGACAAGTTCCCCGAGATGGGAGATAAAAGCAGCCTGAAGTTTGTGTCGTGGGAGGTTGCTATAAATAGATTAGGAGAAAGCTTGACTTCTCACAGCACAGCTCTGCACATTACTTCCTTCCTTTGCCAATGTGGAGTGGGGGTGTGTGCCTTTACTCCAATCAGCTGTTTTGGCTGTTTTCCAATAATCCACTCCCAGTGCTGAACAGGAAGAGAAAATCTGTAACACGATGTGCACTTTCTAAAGGATATATAAAGCTGAAGACAGCAGATATACATGTAAAACTTATGTAGGGAGATTTGTTTCATCTCTGTGTATCATCTGAGGCTATTCACTTCACTGGGTATATGTGAGGGTTTACATCCACTTTAACCCTCTTGTATTGTAATGTAACTATACTGTCTCTTTTTATATTGTAAAAGTATATAGTATAAGTAATAGTATATATTGCAAGTGCTGCACAAACTCTTGGCTTTATAAAAAACCTGTACAATAATAACTGCCGGGGTAGCACTAATATAGCTATGTGTTGTCAGATACTCCCTACCACAATGCAAAATAACTACAGTGCCTTGTGAAAGTATTCACCCCCTTGGCTTGTTACCTATTTTGTTACATTACAGCCTTTAGTTCAATGTTTTTTTAATCTGAATTATATGTGATGGATCAGAACACAATAGTCTAAGTTGGTGAAGTAAAATTAGAAAACTATATACATAAAAACTATTTTTCAGAAATAAAAAACTGATAATTGGCATGTGCGTATGTATTCACCCCCTTTGTTATGAAGCCCATAAAAAGCTCTGGTACAACCAATTACCTTCAGAAGTAACATAATAAGTGAAATGATGTCCACCTGTGTGCAATCTAAATTCTGAAAAAAAAAACAGCGTGGGTCCCCCCTCTCCCAATGCATACCATGCCCTTAGGGTCTGGTATGAATTTTAAGGGGAACCCATGCCAAAATAAAAAAAAACAGCGTGGGGTGCCCCCCCAAAATCCATACCAGACCCTTATCTGAGCATGCAGCCCGGCAGGTCAGGAAAGGGGGGAGTGAGTGAGCGCCCCCTCCTGAACCATACCAGGCCACATGTCGTCAACATGCAGGGGAGTGCTTTTGGGTGGGGGCTTAACAAGGGGGCCCCCAGATCCTGGCCCCCTCTATGTGAATGAGTATGGGGTACATAAAGACAGTACAAGAGTTTTAAAAAATTATTTTATTTAAAAAAACAACAATGTCCCCCAATGTAGATCCATTGTCAACCATGCCACTCACTGCCACTGCTGGACTCAAAAATTGAAAAAAAGCTCCGCCCACGACGAATGCTCCCACTGTCTGCCTGCTCCACCATGTGACATTTCCTAAATAGGTAAATTGTGACATCCCCGACCGGTGCATGCTGGGTTGGTGATGTCACAAGGGGCCGGTGGCACCCGGTGAAATTGCCAGGTGGCCTCGCCCCTTACCTATTTAAGAACTGTCAAACAGCGGAGCAGGCATTTGGCGGTTAGCCTTTGTCGCGGGCAGAGCTTTTTTCTTTTTTTGGGTCCGGCGGTGGCGGGGGGTGTAGTGATTGACGATTGACTTATATTATTTTATAATAAAGGAATTGTCAAAAAGTCTTGTGCTGTCTTTATTCACTTTTACACTTTTTTGGTAAATGGGTAGGGGTACTATGTATGTATGTATGTATGGAGGGGCGGGATCTGGGGCCTCCCTTGTTAAAGGGGTCTTCCAGATTTCGATAAGCCCCCTGCCCACACCCTCTCACAACCACTACCGTGGGTTGTGGGGAAGGGGCCCCTGTCCCCCCACCCCAAATTACTAGACATGTGCAACTCGTTTAGTTCCAAATTTGTTTTTTAAATATCCAAATTTTCTAATTTCCAATTTTTTCGGAAATTCAAAAATTCTAAATTTTGGATATTTGGAAATTGGAAATTTGAAAATCCAAAAATTTGAAATTTCGGAAAATCAGAAATTCTAAATTTTGGAAATTTGAAATTCGAAAATTCGGAAATCCAAAAATAAAAATGAAAATCAGAAATTCAAAAGAACGAAAATCCGAAAATAAGAACAAAAATCTGAAGATTCAAAAACCTGAAAACTTGAAAATCTGAAATGATAACTAATTATTAATTTAATTGAATTAATTAAAATTATAGGTAATGGAATTTCCTTTCAAATTTGGCTGTAAGTGAACGTAACAAATACGAATGTATCTGAAGTTACTAATTATCCGTAATAACGAATGTCACATTTAAACTAATGGAACGTAACAAATTAATAATAATAAATAACAATAATAATAATAATAACGTATTATTATTTTTTATTATATAGTTTAGTTCCATTTGTTTAGATGTGACATTCTTTATTTCTGATAATTCGTAACTTCAGATGTATTCGTTATGTTCACTAACAGCCACATTTTAAAGGAAATTCCAATACCTATAATTTAAGTTTGTTATTATTAGTTAGTTAGTTATTATTTAGAATTTTTGGATTTTGGTTCTTTCTAACTTTCGGGTTTTCCTTTCTTATTTTCATATTTTCAAATTTTCTGATTTTCGAATTACCGAATTTTCAAATTTCCAAATTGTCAAATTTTCTAATTCTGAATTTTCAAATTTTCGGATTTCATATTTTCAAATTTTCGGATTTACAAATTCCGAATTTTCTAATTTATAAATTTACAAATTTCCGATTTTTTTATTTTTGAATTTCCGAATTTATAAAAAAAAACAAAAGACGAATGAAATGAAAACAAAAACGAACAAATTTTTCGGCAGTGCATATGTCTACAAATCCCCCCCCCTTGTTTCAAATTTTTTTATTTATGCAATGGACACAGAAACATGAAATACAGCATCCAAATGTAACAACAGAGAAATGCTTAACATTGTGGTTATGTTAGGTATCAGATTCTAAGCTCAAGTGGATCCTCTAAGTGCCCGTAGAAAGAGGGGTTCACCTAAAGCCTCTGGGATATCCCAGGCGTCCTGAGATACTTCGTTATGTCTGTCCTTATTATGTGAGATCCTTTCCACTGTTCTTAGTTTAAATAGACCAACCACTTGTGATCATCTATATCTTCGGATGGTTCCATGAGTCCTGTCCAATTTCCAGAAGAGCAAGAAAAGAAGAGAGGAAGACAGAGGAGAAGAGTCTCGAATAAGTAAAGAAGGGGTGTAGCGTGCAAGAGGAAGGTGAGGTAGGGAGGAGGGTAGGGGGAAGGGGAAGGGTGAGGTAGGGAACCAGGAGGTATTGAATATCACTTATCATGTCTATATCTCTGGGGGGGGGACCTGGCCCCCATCTATTGCTTATGCGTCCTCACTATAGGGAGGGCTGTGCTAATTCAGGGTACCATTCTCCAAAAGCGACCGTCCCTCATTGGAGAATATGAACATATTCCATCCCAGCCATACCTTAGTGAATTGTTCGTTTTGGTTTCTTGCTGTGAGGATAAGATCCTCCATCTTTTTGATGTCCTCCACTTTTTTAAGCCACATACCAATTGTTGGGGGTTGCGTGGACTTCCATCTTAATGGGATACATGCTTTGGCAGCATCTAGAAGGTGGCGGATCAGGGACTTCTTGTACCTTTTTTGTGGTATTTCAGAGGCATGGAGTAGAAAAAATGCTGGGTCATGTTGGATGGGGTAGTCTGTAAATTTCTGCATCGTACTCTGTACCATCTTCCAGAACTGCTCCAAAAGGGGGCAGGTCCAGAAGATGTGGAGAATTGTTCCCCTATCTCTCTGGCATCTCCAGCATCTATCCGATGTTGAAGGGAAGAATTTCTGCAGTTTCGCAGGGGTATTATACCATCTAGTGACAAGTTTGTAGTTTGTTTCTTGCATTCTCGTACATATGGAGGATTTGTACGTGAAATGGAGTATGTTCTGTTTTTGGCGTGTCGTGAGGGAGCGTTGTAAATCCTTTTCCCAGGCCTCCAGACATCTTAATTGATGTCCCTCCGGTGGTATGATCAATAATTGGTACGTCGCGGAGAGGGCATGTGGTAGGACTCCCTCATCCGAGCAAAGCGCTTCATATGAGGTCAGGGCGCGGGTGAAGTTACCAGGTGGGGGTAGAGATTTAAAAAAGTGAGTCAGCTGAGAAGCCTTTAAGAAGTTCAACCGAAACGGGCCGTCAGGGCACATGAGTTCGGTAGGAGTGAGCCATTTGTCCCCTCTGAGGAAGTGGGAAGCCTGTGTGTATCCTGCTGCCCTAATGGAGCCGAATGTGGGGTCTGTATATCCGGGGGAGAACTCTGGGGTACCCAGGATAGGGCGTATAGGGGATTCCACAGATGTTAGTCGGAGGCCTGTGAAAATGGAAGCACAGATACGTGTGGTAGTCCCTATTAAAGGATGATTTTTCACTTCTCTTATAAGTAGATTCTGGCACCACGGTGCTCTGTCAGGTGGTATGTCGCATTGGGCCTGTTCCAGTCTGGTCCATAGTTTTGTGGTCTGGTGACGGTTCCAGTCAATCAGTCTGGTCAGATGGGTAGCGTGATAATATTTGCGGAGATCAGGCACTGCTAGGCCTCTGTATTGTTTTGGCAAGGTAAGTTGACGTTTATCAAGTCTGGGTCTTTTATGCGCCCAAATGAAGTTAAATAATAAGGCTCTGGTTTGTTTAAAGTAGTGGGAGGGGATTTGGATCGGAAGGGCCTGTAGTAGGTACAGAAATTTGGGGAGAATGCACATCTTAATTATGTTGCATCTCCCGAACCAGGAGTGTAGTCCTGTGTGCCATTTGTTAAGAAGGGAGCGGACTGTCACTATCAGCTGAGGGAAGTTCAGGGCAAACACTTGAGAGATTTTAGGAGGGATATATGTGCCTAGGTACTTCAGGGCTGTGGTTGTCCATTTAAGTTTAAAGTCATTTTTCAGGGTTGTAAGAAGCTGGGGGTGGATTCCTACACTCATTGCCTCAGATTTATTAAAATTTATTTTCATATTTGAGATGTCTCCGTATGATCTAAACTCTTGTAGTAAATTTGGGAGGGAGACCTCAGGTTTAGTAAGTACAAACAGCATGTCATCTGCATATGCAGCGATCTTCTGATGCATGTCTCCCAGGGAGACCCCAGTAATATTCGGGTTGGCAGGCACCGTACGTAGGAAGGGTTCCAGTGACAGGGTGAAGAGGAGTGGAGACAGTGGGCATCCCTGGCGAGTGCCATTCTTGATCATAAAGGGTTCCGAGAGGACCCCATTGACTCGTACCCGAGCCGACGGATTAGTATATATTGAGTCAATCCAGTTCAACATTTTATCTCCTAGTCCTATATATCGCAAGACTGAAGTCATGAACCTCCAATTCACCCTGTCAAAGGCCTTCTCCGCATCCGTGCTTAGGAATAAGCACGGAGTTTTGTTTCAGTTGACCACATGTAGAAGATTGAGTACCTTTATTGTGTTATCCCTCGCTTCCCTATTTTGTACAAACCCCACTTGATCCAGATGGATCAGGGAGGGGAGGAGGCCTTGAATCCTAGATGCCAGTAGTTTCGTAAAAAATTTTAGGTCCGCATTGAGCAGTGAGATCGGTCTGTAGCTTCCACACTGAGAGGGATCTTTCCCTTCCTTGTGAATTACCGATATGTGTGCCGTGAGAGCATCTCGCGGGAAAGATGTATCGGATCCTAGTGAGTTGAAAAACTTTAACATGAAATCCCCCAGGGCCGGTAGTAATAGTTTATAATATTGGGCCGTGAACCCATCCGGGCCCGGGGCTTTCCTTAGCTTTGCCATCCCCACCGCTGTGCGTAGTTCTTCCATGGTGAAGGGCTCCTCCATGGTCTGGCTTAATTCTGATGATATTTTGGTCATGTCTGAGGCAATCAGATAATTCTCAATTTGGGGCAGTGACGGGGCCTGTGTCTGTAGGTTGTAGAGACTTGTGTAAAATTCTTTGAATTCCCCTGCTATTTCACGTGGCAGTGTAACCTTCCGGTTATGGGGTGCAGAAATATGTGGCACGTAATTTGCAAGGGTTTGCTCTTTCAGCGATTTGGCCAGCAGTCTACCACACTTGTCTCCAGACTCGTATGATAGCCTGCGGCAGGACTGTATTGCTGCCTTTGCGCGAAACTGCATAAGGTCGGTGATTTTAGTGCATAGTAACCTAATCTCTGTTTCCCCTGAAGGGCTTTGTGTGTGCTTGTGTCTGGCTTCAGCTATCTGTAAGTCATTGAGTAGTGAAGTCATCAGTATAGTACGTTGTCTTTTAATCCGAGCCCCATGCTTAATAAGGACTCCGCGGATCACCGCCTTGTGGGCCTCCCACACGTAGCCCGGATTACTGTCTGGGGTGTCGTTGTTACTAAAATAGCACTCCAATTCCTTTACTATTTCTTGGAGTATTGTCTCGTCTTGTAGTAGGCTCTCATTAAGTCTCCATGTTCTGTTCTTCGTGGTGAGGTTATCAGTCAGGGAGTATGTTAAAAGGACTGGGGCATGGTCTGACCATGTGATGGGCCCTATGGATGCGTCTCTAATGGCGTGTAGGTGAGCATGGGGTATTAAAAAGTAGTCGATCCTGGAATACTGCTTATGGGCCATGGAATAAAATGTATAGTCCCTCTCAGTCGGATGTAGTAGCCTCCATGCGTCTATCAGTTGTGTTCTATTTATGGATCGAGCAATGCGTTTTCTAACGTTGGGAGTAATCGAGGAATGTCCGGAGGAGGTATCCTCCGTTGGTATCAATGGGATATTGAAATCTCCTCCTATGATCAGTTGGCCTCTAGTGAACTCCTGTAGGAGCTCTAGTGTCTTAGCAATAAATTGATCCTGATGGCAGTTAGGGGCGTATATGTTTGCCAAGGTTACCTCCACCCCTCCAATCGTACCTCTAAGGAACAAGAATCTGCCTCCCGGGTCTGTCTTTACATCTGTACATTGCCATGGGACACTACGGGATATAAGTATAGATACTCCTTTGGACTTAGCGGTCTCGTTTGTAGAATGGTATACCCCCCCTTGTTGAGGGCATGTGGTCTAGTATGGTTTATGAGGGGGGCACTCGCTCGCCCCCCCTTTCCTGACCTGCCAGGCTGCATTCTTGGATAAGGGTCCGGTATTGATTTGGGGGGACCCCACGCTGTTTTTTTTATTTTTATTTTGGCATTGGATTCCCCTTAAAATCGACACCAGACCTTAAGGGCCTGGCATGCATTGGGGGGGCGCACACTGTTTTTCTTTCATAATTTTACCGGCATTGTTTCAACATTTAGCTGTCTGCGGTGGAACCCACAGACAGGTGATGAGTCATCCATTGTTAAAAACGCAGCGGCTGCCTTCCCGGCCTGCTCATTATCAACCCTGTTTTTGACAAATACCCCATGTGATACCACCAACAAAACCTGGTGATAAATATTGCATGTTTTTTTACTTTCTGTTCCATTTGTATATTTGACTTAAGAGCTTACCGCATAATCGTTATTTATTTTTTTTGGTGAATTGGACTTTATTTACAACATGTGATAATTTATGCAAATTAGTCAGGTGACCGTGTTTTTTCATTCGGTAAACGTTAGTGAATTGATCCCCATGTCCTTAGCAACATATACATTTATACTATATTATTTTAATTTATACACCTTTGTAGATGTGTGTTCAGGTCAAAAAGAGTGGCAACAAGATTGCAACGTATTTACTCTCCAGCCGCACACAGTAGTTTTACTGCGGGCAGGCAGCACAGGCAGGCAACGCGTTCGAAAAATTGTTGCACAAATACTGTGTGACATAAAAAGTTGCAAAAACCGCCATTTTATTCCCTAGGGTCTCAAACATATATAATGTTTGGGGTTCTGAGTAATTTTCTAGCAAAAAAATTATGATTTTTACATGTAGGAGAGGAGTGCCAGAATAGGCCCGGTATGAAAGTGGTTAAAAAAAAAAAGTTAAAATCACTGTTTTAGTAAAGTAACCCCAGGTAAATTAGAAAATGTTCTTGTAACGTATCCTGTTTTTATTTTGGTAACTTCAGTCATTTTAGTTACTTATGTGTAATACTCTGCCACCTATAAAATACTTTCAAGACTTCAGTACAGATTTTCCCTCCTAACGTCATGTGCTTGCTATAAAAGATAAACTTTGACTAATTACACTAAACAGACTCTATTTTCAGAGTATACTATTATTTTGTAGCACAGTGCATAGGTCTATTTAACAGGTACTTCTGCTCAGGAAACTGTTGGCTGTGCATTTTTAGATGATTGGCCATTATGGACCAAAGTTCTCCCTTCTTCCTATAATGCACCGGCCTGAAATATTTTTCTTATACTTTACACTAAATGAGAAAAACACAGCTGTGAGGTGAGCTCATTAGGCAGCACTTTGTCAACAACTCAATCAAATTGCTGATTCGTTATAAATAATGGAAAGTTTGTTCTGTTAATTATTGATAGTCTCTTAATTATATTCTGCTTTTGCAAATTTTGTGTGAGTGTATAAAAATAATCTGTTCCAGGCATAATTACAAAACTGTGAAGGAAAAGTGATTAGGGAAAAACCTGTCTACAATTAGCAACGTAAAACAAATAACATATCCGCACTACGTTATTAGTGACACTTCATAAATAAGGCATTATGATCAACGTGCACTTATTTAAAGTCCCCAGTAATCTGATTTCTACAGAGCATATCATTAGGTGATTACTAGAGATGAATGAATAATAGAAAATGTGCTCTGCTGACGCTGTTATTCAATGTGCCCTGTAAATATATAGTTCACCCAGTGTTATTGTGAATTTGTAAATAAAAAAAATGGTCCACTTACCAGTTGAAGCAGTGACAGAAGACCTCACAATATGACATCCAGCCTCAACAAGAAAGTATCGCCCATAAGCTCTAATGGATCTTAATAGCAGCAATTAATTTGTAACTGCTGGCTTCCTGCCTGGGGGAGAGTGACGGAGGATGGGCATTGCACACTCTGCAAGATGACCACTTCAGTTCAGTTCAGTTAAGCAAACATATTTTGCTTACCATTAAACCCTGATTCTAGCTGAACCAGTCAGATTTGCTGTGATTGTTGATGCAAATTCATGATTTTATCGTTAGGAATTACAGGACTGCAAAAATCCCCAAGGCATTAGTACTACATAGTCACGGCTTATTCTTCTTATTGGTATTCAGGGTTTATATAGAGCCACCAGTTTTCACAGTGCTTTACAATATAAATGGAGACAATAAAATCACAATATGATAAAATGCAAGAGGGTTAAGAGGTCATTATAGCTTACAATCTAATAGGGTGGGGCACATGGCATGAAAGGTGATAACTGTGAGGGAAGAGCTAATGAAAAAATTAAAAGTTCAGTTGTTAGGTAGTGGCGGTGTAGGCTTCCCTAAAGAGATGAGTTTTCAGGGATTGCCTCTATGTGGGCAGAGTATGAGATAGCCGGACTGATTGTGGTAGATAGTTCCAGAGGATGGGAGAGGCTCTGGAGAAGTCCTGGAGATGAGCATTGGAGGAGGAGACAAAAGAGCTAGAGAGGAAGAGGTCCTTAAGTCTACCTTGGGAAGAAGTGTAGTCTCTGAGTACAACTGGCATCCAAAATCCTTTTATCAGTTTTATCAGTTTTATCAGTGCTGCTTTTTATACACTTTAGTACCTGATAAGTTCCCTTTAATTTTTTTCAGTGTTGTGTGATTTTCAGCAAATGTAGTTGCTAAGAGGTCAGTAAGAAATCTTTATTCTAGTCGATGATGGATGTTTAAAGTACATTTATACAATCTTCCATTCATCCTCGGTCTATATGCAAACCAGATTGTATGCCCCTCGAAGATCCAACTTCATGAAGATAGTTGTTGATATCAGCCTTTGAAATAGTTCAGGTACCAGGGGTAGAGGGTACTGGTTCTTGACTGTGACCTTATTGAGCTCATAATAGTCAAAACAAGGTCAAAGTGAATGGTCCTTCTTTTCCACAAAGAAAATGCCTGCCCCAGTTGGAGAGGTGGATGGACAAATTAATCCTTTCCTTAAACTTTCATCAATGTACTCCTTTAGAGCCACCAGTTCTAGTTCAGTTAAGGAAAAAATTCTTCCAAAAGTTACCTCGGCCCCCGGAAGTAACTCAATTGGGCAGTCATAGGACCTATGAGGAGGAAGATTTTCTGCCCCCTTTTTACTGAAGACGTCCAGAAAGTCCCGGTATGCAACAGGAATGGATGTACTTGCTTCAGGGTCAGAGTCCATACACAGCAAAGATAGTGGTTGACATGAAGATACCGGCAAGCAATGTTGTTGGCAGTAGTGTGAGTGAAAGTGAATCTCTTGTGTGACCCAATTGATGTACGGTTCTGTGCCCATAGCCATGGCATGCTTAATATGATGGGAAACAGGGGTGAGGCAATGGCATCTAAGCGCAGCAGTTCTTTGTGACTGGTGGCAATGGTGGTAGACAGTGAAACAGTCTCTTGGGTGACAAGCCCAGACTTGATGACAGACACATCTGCAAGATGAACAGAAAGTCTCTGGGCCTTGGGTTGCAGAGATATCCGATGTTCAGCAGCAAAAGCCAGATCGATGAAACAGCTAGCCCTGGAGTCAATTGTATGGAAAATGGAGGCTGTGAGGTCTTTCAGTTTTGAATTTCTGAACCTTCAATATCCACATACCCATGAAAGGAATGGATGGCAACTTCCACATTGCATTAATCAGGTGTATGAGAAGTAAACATTGTTTGAGAAGGGAACATGTGTATCTCATTGCTGGGATTGCAGACACCATTTCATCTGGAGTTACAACAGTCAGTAAAAAAAATACTAACAGAGATTCTAAATTCTAGATTCCACCTCATTCTGGAGTTGACCTTTAAATTACAGGCCTCAAATGCAGATTTAAAAATCTTTCAATTGTTTTGAGTAGTATTTCTATGTACCACCATCACTTTCTTTTGCAAATATTCCAACCAATGCATCACAGCCAGCGTAAAAAAAAACATTTGTCAGTTCATATCAATCTTGGATCGTAGTCTAATCAATATTTCCCTATGGCCAGTTCGAAACTTGCAGTCAGGATGGCTGGAATGAAGGCTACAGAAAGACAGATTTCCACGAGATGGAAACACAAATCAGTTCTATAGCTGCTTAAAGATAGGTACTTCTTTTTTTTTTTACAGCTGTCATCAGAATTTGTATGTGGGTATGAGGTTGATTGATATTATTTGAAATTTACTTAAACAAGTACCAAAAAATAAAGCAAACCAAACACATCAATTACTTAATGGCCCTCTATTTTATTTTTCATTAAATTGTTTCTTACTGTGTTTTTCTGCCATCTTAAAATGATTGTAAACGATTACCTTGTAAAACAACCCATTCAGTTAAAAATAGAAATGAAAGACATTTTTGCATAGATAAAAAAAAAAAAATATGAATATCTTTCCCTGTTTTATAAGTAATCACATTCCCTCTATTCTCATCTGCATAAGAGCTGGAGGAGGAGAACCGGCAGCACACTGAGCTTCCCACTGAATGGCTGTGTAGGGGAGGTGTGTCTGATTATTGGAGGAGAGCAGGGTATGTTCCCAGAACAACTAGCGAACTGACCACACTGTGTTCTCCTGCTTAGTGTAGTCAGGTTTTAATGAAAAAGCAGATGGACTGCTGGGAACACCAGGGATTTCACACAAAGGAAGCAATATAAAGAGAACAGGATACTTTCTCATACAAGTACATGATACAGCAAGCACATATCAGGGATAATAAATGTTGGGGTAAGAAATGCATTAAAATGTCCTCTGTGAGCTTTCCTTTTTTTTCTGAACTTCTCCTTTCTCCTTTTCTCCCTTCCATTTGTTTTAAACCAACATGATAGTTGCAGTCATGAGCACTGCTCTGTGCACAGTCCATTGTCCCTAGTCCATCTTGGGCGCAAGCAAGGGAACGTGGCTACATTCCTATATACAGTGGGACCATAGAGAATGAACATAGCCACTCTCTAACAGGAAGGTAGATTACAGCAGCAAAAACAAAGAAATTTGAAGATCTTGAGTGACCTGAGAGCAATAGAAGGGGCTTTATAAAGTTAAAAGGGTTGTTAAAATTCATCTTCTAAATACTTTATTTCTTCTCGCCAATCAGCGGTCACGTGACAGCCTGGTGATCTCCGATGTATGTACTACGGAGGGAGGGGCAGATATCTCCCTCTGTCATCTGCCAGGCAGTCATGTGACCTCCATCTGTAGTACATACAACAGAGGAAAAGGGTGACAGGCGGTCACGTGACCGCTGATCAGTGAGAAGAAATAAGTTATTTAGAAGATGAATTTTAAAAAACGACATACACTATATACTACATGTTATCCTAGCAGAGAGGCTGGCAGTGATTGTGAGCAGTCATTTTTGCACCGCTCAGAACGGTGCTAGAAGGGGAGGGGAGGGGCGGCCCACACACAGAGCTGAAAGGCAGGGAGGAGGGCGGGGGTGAGCAGACAGGAGAGCTGCGGATGACGGAGGCATGTAAACTGACCACAGTGTCAGGGCTCAGCAGCCATGAAAAACCATGGTCAGGTTACAAGGGGAGGGCAGAACAAGGCAGGATCAGCCAGGTATTTTAAATGATACAGGGGGCAAAATTTAGGGTAACCAATGGTTTTAGAATGCATACCTGAATATGATTTTTTTCTTTTTACCACTTGCCTACCAAGGCAATTTTATGTTAAAATGTTAACATGTTAAAATCTGCATTTTTTTGCTAGAAAATTACATAGAACCCCAAATATTATATATTTTGTGAAAACAGAGGTCCTAGAGAATAAAATAGTGGCTGTTGATATTTGCGCAGCTGTTTATCAAATGAAAATATTTAGCAAAAAATACACTTAAAGGAATCTTAGTGCACAGAAACACAATATAATTTTTTGGGTAAAATATAAAAAAAATGTTGCATCAAGTAAGTAGATATCAAACATGTAAAGATTTAAAATTGCATATGCCTGTGAAATTGTGACAGACTATGGTACCTAAAAGTGTCCACAGGTAATGCTTTAAACGCATTTACATGTTATCAGTTTAGAGTTAAACATCAGGCACAGTACTACTGGTATTATTACATTATATCCAACATTTATGGTGATACCTGACATGTGTAAATTGCATGCTGTGTGCTGTTTTTATTTATTGTATTTACTTTTTTACATTTTTTTAATTTAACTTTATTGCTATCACAAGCGGTGAACAAGTCCCCTGTGATAGCGTTGGGCAGATGACAGGTATTCTCTTTATTGAGACATCAGTGGTCTATTAGACCTCTGATGTCTTCCCTGCCCTTCAAAGCATCTGATAAAACACAGGTCATGTTTGATTAGATTCAGATGTTTCCCTGGCTGTACTGGGCAGGGACACACAGCTCTGAACCAGAATTAACAAAATCATTTGCACTCCCAGTTTTATTCATCACAGCTTAGAATGGGGAATGGATGTTCCTCCATCTTCCCTGTGCGCAGCAGACACAACTGCTCATGGCAGCAGGAAGGATGTTCTCCTTCCAAGTGCTGTAAAAGTGATTGGTGGCTGTAAAGCTGCTTGGATCACTTTTACTAGAAAACAAATCACTGGCTGAAAAAAAAAAACAATACCAGGATCATGGGTGCAGCTGCACCCCCTTGTACATTCACAGAGTGCCATGTAGATACACTTCAGGAGTTTAATACAAAAGACAAAAAATGTACTGAAATATATTTACTTATTTATATGAATGAATGAATGAATAATTAATTTGTATAGCGCTACAATGCGAACTGAATCACCTCAAGGCGCATTTATATGTATTTACTATGATTTTACTGGCATCATTTTCATAAATGAGTGTTTATGGTTGTTTAGAAATGTATTATTATGTTATAGTTATAAAAAGGACAGAGCAATATATAAATATGATACAGAAAGAGGAGAGAAAATATTTCCCCAAATCCATAATAGTAAGGTATCTTTCTTCACTGTGGCAGCAAGTTGTTAATCTCTCTGACAGAAGATAAACTTCAATATTTAGGCAATAAAACTGATATTCATCTATCAAACTGTGAAATTACTCTCAGGTACTGTACTCGATGTCCAATCTTTGAATTATCAGCACTGCCACAGAAGCTAAGAAAATATTTGAATAAATAAGTTACAAATCTTGGTCAAGGAAATAAATAACATTTCTGAACATTACATTGATTACTTCAATATCTTCAACTACAAGTGTGACTTAATATAACAGGTAAAGAAAGGTTTTTAAAATGACAAGGGCAGTAAACTAACATTTTAACATTCGTCTTCAGAAAAGAACATTTCTGAGGCAAGATAAGGCAACAAAGACATAAAGAACTATATTGCAACAATGACTAATACAAACATCAAGGGATAAAACATATGAACCCTGTCAAATCTATGAGACATATTGAGTTTTACACTGTTTTTTTCCATATGTTTTCAGTGTAGGGCTCACTCCTGAAGGGGCCGCTGTATTGATTGCGTTTCTCTGTCCTGCTCCAACAATGACCCACCCAGAACTGACCCAAGACTCACTGACATACCTTGTGGGTTTCAATGGGCTTTAATAAACTTGAAAAGAGTCTTGGAAGAGAGGGGATTAATTAAAACAAATACAGTAACATGGATAGTAAACACAAAGGCCATATATATGTTGTGACAGAGGAAGGCTCTATTACAGTAACAATATAGGAAAATGTGACACAGGATTCGCATTTAGGATCATATACTATCATTTCTGAGTGGAAAAAGCAGTGTTTTTGTCTTTCTCTAGATTCTGTACTTCTGGATAAGAACATTCAATCCTGTGTCCGGGTTTTGCTGGCTGACTACACAGGTATGCAGGGTCATTATATAGTCAGGTCTGAGGATAGCTCAGAGCTCCCAGTTTGGAGACAGCTTCCAGTTTGGAGACCACTCCTAGTGTGGGGGATGGAAGGTCTCACCGGGGTAAGGGGGCCCCAGTCAGAAACCATGAGACAGAGGTCTCATCAAGGGGTCAGAGGGCCCATACAGAAGCCAAGAGACAGCAGGTCTCAGTTCCAGGAGTCAAGTCAGCTCCTATCAGGGGTGTCAGGAGAACCTCAAACCCCAATCCATAGGCCAGAGGTGGGCCGTGCAGTGGAGAGCAGCAACTAAAGGCTAGAGAGCCAAATGTTTCAGGATAGCTGGACAACATAGTCAAAGGGACTGGTAAGGGGAGCAGAAGTGCTGCCACCAAGTGAGCCAGGTGGCTTGGTATTTTTGTTTGTGCACATTGTGTGGGGGGAACTCCTGTGTGGGCAACTGATGTACATCTGAACTTTCTGTTTATTGAATAAAAGTGGGCTGCTATGCCCTAAAGTACGGTTTTGAACTGGTGCAAACCTACCTACGTACTTGAGTGTAATCTCCCCAATCTCACAATGTGAAACAGGTGTGTGCATGGTTACGCAGAGAAACTGTAAATATAGAAAACCACAATATGGACAGTCAAAAATTACCACAAGGTCTAAACAAGGGAAATCAAAGTCCCTGGCTACCTAATGATTAGTAATATTAAACCTAGTCCTGCCAGCACTGGGTCCCTTAATCTGTGGAGTGAGATTAACAAAGTCTTTTGTTATCTAAAATGGAACCTGGGTCGCTCCCCAAAAAATAGTTAAAAATAATCTCAAAGAGGCAGTACTATCTCACAGAACAGGTAAACAGGGAAAATGTGTAACTAAGAGGCCTCTCACCACTGTAGTTGGTGTCTGGGCAATCTCACAAAGGCTAGCAAATTCTCCCCAGGCAACCACCTGACATCCTCTCAATGGAACACAGCCGCAGTCTCTCACTGAATCAGCTGCAGTTTATCACTGGATCCAACATGTGTCACACTGATCCCAGAGCACACACATCTAGCAGTTCAGTACCCGCGCAGCCAGCCCACCAGTGGTCACCCTGGCAGCAGCAGTCTCCACAGCACACTGTCTTCCCATCACCTCCTCTGTCCCTCAGACACCCTGTAAAATGTAGTTTCCTAACTCCCTTCATGTGTCTCAGACAGATCACTCTGTGGACAACCTTCTTTAGCAGTCCTTGTGCCTCGACTCTCTGTGGTGGAAGGGCTTGTAGTCACAGTGGTGACCAATGATAATCCTCTTTTTGCTTTCCCCTTCCTCCACCAGCTGCACAGGGGAGAATAGAGGAAACTGGAAACAGCAGCAATATGGGTGGCCCCCTCTCTGAACCCCTGGCTATGTGACAATTACCCTTTAAAAGGATGTTGGCAGAGCTTCATATGCATACATTTTTTATATATATTTACTCAGCAAAATAAATATACTGTATCAAAAGACACTGGGATCCATTCACAAAACCGTATCTACTGCTTTTAAGAAATTCGGTAAAATACCGCTTAGCGTTTTTCAAAAAGTTGAATGGCATTCACAAAAAAAAGCTTCAAAAATACTGCATGCAATATTTTTTCCAAAATATGTGGTATTTATCTCATGAAACCATGCAGTATTTTATCTCATGCGATATCCAGTGGGATGGATACAGTGGAGAAGAATTAGAACCCCTGACAGTTTTTATTTATATTTATATCCTTCTTTTATATCCTTCATTTGGTAAATCAGCTAAATACAATAGGGGTGATTAATATCATGCAATCATTCATAGCAACTTCTGGCCTCTGCTTTTTATTTTATGATTGAAGCAGAAGTCAAGGTACCAAAATGAAGACAACCCTGTTACATGCATTAAAAACCTTCACTGATAAAATTAAATTGTGGCAGTGCCATAATGACATGGTGGTGTTTTCAAAGATAATGCCTGTTGTGAAGTGGTACTGTTACAAATACTGTGGTTATTAAATGTACCAATGCAGAATAGCTTTGCTTTGCAAGACACCCAATAGGCATGACACATGAATAGGTTGTATAGTCTGTCAGTCTTCTATAGGCAGATATAGAAGTGGTATATAATGTTATATTTCACCCCTAGTGTGGTTACTGAAAGTGTCACAATTACTTCTTCTTCATCAAGACTAAAACTTAGTGCCAAATATGTCAAGAATGTTGGCTGCAGAGCAATCATGTAAAAGGTAAAACATACCTATTAGGGCTAAGGTTTGCCACAGAAGAAAACATTGTTACTACTTAATAGAAGTCAGTAGGGTATTTTTTTATCCTTTTGTATTTCAAATATCTTTTTTTTTTTTTTTTCTTTATAGGAGCCTAGTAAAGCATATATTCACACATCATGGAGGATCCATCCATTATAAACAAAAGAAAATGGCATTGAAGCCAACCTTTCTGGTTTCTCCCTTTCCTTCTCTCTCATAGATGTAATATAAAGAAAGAAAAAAATCGCCACATAGTTTAAAACCGTGGTGGTTTATTGAAATTATCCACAAGTCCAACAAAACATGGATTAAATAAGTCCTGGGTTAAAAGAATCTCCAGATCACAAACAAACTAGCGTGGTGTATTGAGCATATACTCCACCCTACTAGTTTCCTCATACGTGATGTCTTCATGGGGGGGGGGTCTATGTCAGGAGCCACGCTATATACAAAGTCCAGGGCGGAAAGAGCACTGCTGAAGTGCAACAATTATTGCTAAATTTGTCCGCCAGTAACGTAAGGTGGATCTCCCAACCTTATTTAAATAAAAATGGGTTGGCCCACACATGTAAAATCCAAACCTCATTTGTGGAAAGAAAATGGCCACTCACAGTATCACACTGGATGGCCAAGCCTCGTTATTGGTTTAAAAAAAAAGAGAAAAGACCAGGCCTCGTTTTAAATATTTAAAATTAGTTCCACCCAAACAGATGAATTGTTTCAATACCTTCATAGATGTTCATAAATATGTTCGTAAAACTAATATACAAAGATATATCTTGTCTAATCCCATTCCGGTGAAAATGACTATTCAGACAGGACATATAAAACATTCAGGCCTCACTAATGCCTCTATGTTTAATCCACCAGGAGTTTTGCCTCCATCTATTAATATTTGTATGGACCTTGTCCTGGGTGATTTATATAAATGAAAGCTAAAACCACGTTCCAACCCAGCCTTTGATTTGGGCCTCAAAAAACTTTGTGATAACAAGGACCTTGTTATTCGCCAAGCAAACAAAAAAAGGGGTGGTATCGCTGTTGAAGACAAGACCAATTATCTTCAGGAGATGTCTAGGATCCTAGGAGATTGGGAAACTTATGGGTTTATTACTAATAACCCTACATTTTCATACAAAAAGGAACTAACTACTATTATTGATAAGGGCTTCAATGGCCAAATTTTAGATAAAAAGGAAAAGGCCTTTTTGGTACCAGTGGCCCCCCGTATCCCTACGATTTATTATTTGCCTAAAATACATAAGGACATCAACTGTCCTCCTGGCCACCCCATTATCAGTGGGATCGATTCCATATCAGGATTGGCAAATATATTGATTACCAAGTACAACCAGTTGTTAAAAAGACACCCTTTTATTTAAAAAAACACTAAAGACACTATCCGACTATTGGATTGTATTAAATAGAATAGTGAGGGTTTGATCATTACAGCCAATGTTGTTTTTTGGACCTCGAGATTCGAGCAGAGGATAATAGACTAATCACTAGTACTTTTCTCAAAACACCAGATCAAAAGTCTTATATACCCACCGACAGCTGTCACCATAAAGCATGGCTGAAGTGTGTACCGCGTAGTCAATTCATCAGACGTAGGCAGAATTGCTCCATGATTAATGATTTTGACATTCACGCGTCCCTTCTGAAAGATAGGTTTATTGAAAAGGGATATGACATGAATGCTTTGGACCAAGAGATCGGTCATGTTAGGAGCCTGGATAGGAATTCTTTACTGATTGATCAAACTAAGTCCAATATG
Organism: Lithobates sylvaticus; assembly: GCA_028564925.1. NCBI lineage: Eukaryota > Metazoa > Chordata > Amphibia > Anura > Ranidae > Lithobates > Lithobates sylvaticus. Next base: position 295,854,456 of record CM053026.1, read on the forward strand.
TCCGAAAGATTTAAGTGGTTTTTGTTAAACAACTTTTTCCAAACAACATTATAAAATCAAAAAGACTTTTAAAAAACATTGGTCTGTTTTAAAAAACTAACAGGTTTTGGGCCTCATACTTTCTGATAAACCAGGGGTTATTTTTAGAGGATTGTCTTGCTTACAGGCTAGTGTGGCACCCAATATACTTGATCCTCCAAAATGGATGCCCTTTTTTCAACAAATAAAAAGTTTTTACCCTTATAAAAAATGTGCAGTATGTCATATTAATAAAAATGGCAAAAGTAAGAAATGTACTTTCTCTTCCACTGCTACAGGTAAAACATACTCGATCAAACATTTTATTACATGTACCACTAAAAATATAGTTTATCTTATTACATGTCCCCGTGGCAAACAGTATGTGGGATGAACAATTAGGACTTTTTCCATACACGTCAATAAGCACATCAATAACATTAGGAACATCAGAAAGGACAATAAGGAACATACAAAATCATACTTGGGGGGCACACACTAAAAATGCATTTATATTCAAGACGGTGCTGCATTAAGACCAACAAACAGTTCAAAATAGATTACAGCCCACACATACAAAAATTACATTTAAATCCTGCAAGGCTATTTAAAAACACTTGAACATATGAAAAAATATGGGGACTTGACCACACTATATGGCCATATAGTGCTAAGCCTGCTTGAAGGGGGATGGAGATGATATCCATACAATATACATACAAAATCATACTTGGGGGCACACCCTAAAAATGCATTTACATTCAAGATGGTGCTGCTATAGCACTCCATCCCCCCTTCATTACCTCTTATTAGTGTCCAGCAGTTCATAGGAGGAGTCCTTTCAGTTCTCCCATAAAGAGGAGTTTGTCTCCCATGGTTGAGACTCAGGATCTTTCATTCTATTACTTGTGTAGGACCCACTCATAATGGGGTACTTTGATGCAGTAAACAGGCTTAACACTATATGACCATATTTTTTAATATGTTCAGGTGTTTTTAAATGTTATGTAATTTTTCGGATTTTATAGCAGATACACGCTTGACATGTAATTCTTTCTAATAGTAAACAAATTATGTATCCTCACAGAGTGGTACTGTGGATACTACATAAGGTAGTAGCCCCCTTCCCCCTCCGCACTCTCCCTTTTTCCTTCTGTCCCTTCACTTTTCCTCTTTCCCCTCCCCTCTCCCCTTTGCTTCCCTTCTCCTTTCCCTTTTCTTTTCTCCCCCCTTTTCTCCCCCCTCCCCTTTCCCCTTTCTTTTTTTCTTTTCTTTTTTTTATTCCCTTCTCCCAACCCCTCACCTCTCTTTCCTTCCTTCTTGGCCATTTTCTTTCCACAAACAAGGTTTAGATTTTACATGTGTGGGCCAACCCATTTTTATTTAAATAAGGTTGGGATATCCACCTTACGTTACTGGCGGCCCCATTTAGCAATAATTGTTGCACTTTATCAGCTGTGCTCTTTCCACACTGGACCTTATATATAGCGTGGCTCTCGACATCCAGACTCCACACCCCCTGAGGACATCATATATATGGAAACTAGTAGGGTGGAGTCTATGCTCAAGACCCCACGCTAGTTTGTTTGTGATCTGCAGATTCTTTTAACCCAGGACTATTTAAATCCATGTTTTGTTGGACTTGTGGATAATTTCAATTAACCACTATGGTTTTAAACTATGTGGCGATTTTTCTCTTCCTTTATATTACATCTATGAGAGAGAAGGAAAGGGAGAAACCAGCAAGGTTGGCTTCAAGGCCATTTTTGTTTGTTTCTAATGGATGGATCCTCCATGATGTGTGAATCTATGCTTTACTAGGCTCCATAACGTGGAGTCTAGCTTTCCGGTAAGGGCACATCTTTTATTTTCACGTGGAAGGGTGAAAGGGTGGAAGGTACACTTTTGGTGTTTCTGTCATCCATTACCCCACGAGACACGTTTTCAAGGATTTCTTCATTTTTGGACACTTTATGGACTGATCACTGTTATTTAGCTATTATATTGTTCACAAGTTATTAGCACAGCAATCCTTTTACTTTTATGTTTTTACACAAAGTGTTTTGTTGTGTGATTGCCAGCTGCTTTTTTGATTATTCATCACTACTCTTCACCTGCGCAATTACTACATTTCTAAAATATAGGCTATTTAAACCCTAAAATGTAGGCTATTTATTTGCTTTTGCCTCTTATGTGTATATAATACATATATAAACACTACCGTATTTTCCGGACTATAAGGCGCACTGGATTATAAGGCGCACTAGCAATGATCGGCTGTTAATGGGGATATTTCCATATATAAGGCGCACCGGACTATAAGGCGCATTTAATGAAACAAAACTCTGATGCGGTACCGTAAGTCAAATTTTATTCAACTCTTTAGCAATAACCATAAAATGGTCTATAACAATAACTCTTAACACTGTTCAGTTAAATACAAAACCAGACACTAACTTTTTCACTTTATTCTTCAATAACTCTTAACACTGTTCAGTTACCGGTGAATACCGTACAAAACCAGACACTCACTTTTTCACTTTATTCTTCTACCGCAAATCCATCAAATTATTCATCTTCAGTGTCTGAGTTTAACAATTGAGCGATTTCGGCATCAAGCACGCCCGTATCCCTCTCATCATTCTCATCAGTATCCGAGTCAGGCTCGTTGCTGTCATCGGTACCGGTACTTAGCTGTTCAGTGATAATTCCGGACTTCTTGAAAGCTCGGATTACACTGGTGACTGATACCTTCGTCCAGGCATCCACGATCCACTGGCAGATAGTGGCGTAACTCGCCCGGCGTTGCCTCCCTGTGTTGGTGAATGTGTGTTCGCCTTCTGTCATCCAATGCTCCCACGCAGCTCGCAATTTAACTTTAAATGACCTGTTGACACCTATATCTAGTGGCTGCAGTTCTTTGGTTAATCCACCCGGAATAATGGCAAGCACCGAATTAGTTTTCTTCACTTGGGCTTTGACAGTATCTGTCAGATGGGCGCGCATGGAGTCACAGACCAATAGGGATGGAGATTTGAGGTCTCTTGACGTAAACCTCTCTCAGCCACTCACTCATCTTCTCCTCGTCCATCCAGCCCTTCGGGTTAGCCTTGATGATGATGCCAACCGGGAACCTTTCTTTTGGCAGAGTCTTCCTCTTGAAAATGATCATGGGTGGTAGTTTCTGGCCATTAGCCTGGCAACCGAGAACTACAGTGAAGGATGACTTCTCATTTCCTGTAGTGCGTATAGATACCGTACTGGTCCCTGTTCTCTCGACAGTACGGTTTACAGGGATATCAAAGGTAAGGGGGACCTCGTCCATGTTGGTGATGTGCTCTGGCCGGATCTTCTGTTCATTGATCTTGTTCTTGCAGTAGGTACGAAAAATGGCCAGCTTTTCTTCGTAATCCTTTGGCAGTTGCTGTGACATAGTGGTTCTTGTGCGGATAGAGAGATTCCGCCTTTTCATGAAACGGAAGCACCAAGAAGGACCTCCTCGAAAGCCGTTGATCTCCATGTCGCGTGCGATCGCTGTTGCTTTGAGTCGAATAGAGACAGTAGAGACACTTCTACCTGCGGTTCTCTGTTCAATAACCCACTGTTCAATTTTGTCCTCCAACTGTGGCCATCTTGCTTTGTTTCCTCGGAAACTCAGTTTGGTCTTCTTTACCTGGCGCAGGGCATCTTCTTGCTTCCTCCACTTCCGTACCATTGATTCATTAATGTTAAATTCTCTCGCAGCTACTCTATTTCCATGCTCTACTGCATGACTGATAGCCTTCAGTTTGAAATCCGCATCATAAGCATGTCTCTTAACAGGAGCCATTATTGGGGCAGCTAGTACAGTATAGAAAATGAATGAATATATGTGCACACCTCCTGACTACGATGGCCGTAATGCCCAATCCAAGAAGTGCAGCTTCGTAGGATTACCAAAGCTAGGAAGCTGCACTGCTTGGATTGGGCATTACGGTCATCGTAGTCAGGAGGTGTGCACATATATTCGTTCATTTTCTATACTGTACTAGCTGCCCCAAAAATGGCTCCTGTTAAGAGACATGCTTATGATGTGGATTTCAAACTCATCGCTATCAGTCACGCAGTAGAACAACCTGAGAGAGGTTTACGGTACGTCGGTTTACGGTAAGAGACCGGGTGGCTTTTTCCACAAATCTCTATCCCTATTGATCTGTGACTCCATGCGCGCCCATCTGACAGATACTGTCAAACCCCAAGTGAAAAAAAACTAATACGGTGCTTGCCATCATTCCGGGTGCATTAACCAAAGAACTCCAGCGATGTCAACAGGTCATATATAAGGCGCACCGCATTATAAGGCGCACGGTCGATTTGTGAGAAAATTTAGGGCTTTTAAGTGCGCCTTATAGTCCAAAAAATACGGTAATCTATTACCATGCATTTTCTGGGATATTTAGGGCCACAGTAATGCTTCTGGTCTGGATATAAACCAACGAACTGAGCAAAATGTAGACTGATCCTCACAGTAATCAGTATAGTAAGTGCTAATTGGAGATATTGAGTTTTAACCCTGAGTACAGATACTTTTGAAGCTCACAATTAAACATGTATTATTTGAACTATCAAGCAAAAATAACTGGATTTAAGAATACTGATGATTTTTTGATTGAATTTCTACTTTTTCTTCAACTATTTATTTTTAGGTACCAGATGATGAAAATGGTAGCCATTGAATACAGTCTTCCTTTGTCTTCCTTATCTTGTGGTTAGACTTCAGTTCAGGGGTTGGCTATTTGAAATGTTACTTTTCCAGATCAGGTGGATCTAGGGATGAAAGGAGTAATAATAGATCTGACTCATTTGTTCAGAATGTAATTTGGCAAATCCTTCTATTTTGCCTAATTTAGACTGACCATGTAAAGTACTTAAAAAAATGTAATAATAATAATTTAGAAGGTACCAGTAGCACAAATTGTAAACAAGAACAGTTACACATCTTGTAATAATTATTCATAAAGAGAATGTAAGTGCGGACTGTGTGATCTAACTTAAATGTTATCAGATAGTCACTATTGACATGATAGAATGAGAAGAAAACCCATCGAAAAGAGAGAAAATCCCCATTACCACACAATCCAGAAATAAAAAAAGTTTTGGGTTCACATATACTTTATTTTGTCTAAGGGAAAAAATACAGCAAATAGTTGTTTTCTAAGAAAAATGACACAGCCTACTAAGCATGTGTATAGTAGGTGATCCGGACAGACTAATTATGAATATTTGTCATTGTCATGATTAATGTGTGTGACAGCTGTTATTACAGCTGTTCTACTATTTTCAAACAATATTGTGTTCATCTGCAGAAAAATGAAGTATAATCTCCAAGGAGATGCACTAGAAGCTATTTCACTAGAATGCTCAAAGCAAAGGAGACCAATAAAATAATATTACATTAGCCGTGTGACAAATTCAGAAAATTAAGTTGTTATTTTTATTTAACAATTACTCTGCCAAGAAAGTATCCTTATTCTCACTTTCAGCAAGAACATTGTCACCTAGGATGAATACTATGCTAATTTAACTGGCAATGATCTACTGTTGGAAGGGACAACTCCATAATTTGAATGTGTCTTGTCAAGCAGAGATTTGGATGTTGTTTAATTTAGCCCTGACTGCTGCTGCTTTGCTTGTCAACATAGGCTGTAGACTAAAAATCCAGTGAAATACAAAAAAGAAAGACTATCTTCTCTTAGAAGCAATCTGCACTAGAAGAAACAAAAATAAAAAAATAAATAAAATAAAATCTCTTAAGGATGATTACCTGCCTAAAACAAATATGAAAAGTGTAAATCACAAAACATTAAATTTGTTTTGGAAACTATATTATTTTACTTCGCCAACAAATCAATTTAAATACAAAAAAATATGCTTAAAGGCAGATGGTGGCAAATAATAACAACTTTCATTTTTGGCTGTCAAAGAAAGCATATGTTCCTTCTGTGACTTTTTTTTTCCTTCAGGCATCCAATTTCTGCACAACAGTAAGCATCCCAGGAGAAATGACAAAGCCAGTTTTTAATATCATCAGGCGAGATGCATAATCGTGTTGCTATTTTTATTCATGGCTAAAGTTTTGTTCAATTTAGTATTCAACTGAATTTTTTTTTTGTTATTTGTGAATGTAAGAAAAAAAAGTCGCATGTGGCTGCAGTCAATAATAGTGGATTCATAAACACTGATCAGTTACATGATTTTGTGGATAAAGTATATCACTATATCACTGTATATGTCAGCTAATATTGAGGAATTCATTCCATTTCAGTCTGCAAACCGTTTTACCAGGGCAGAAAATATTACAGTCCTTCTACATAAAGGCTTTCTAATATATCCCAAGTTTACTCCAAGGGGTTGATCTACTAAAGGAATTGTGTGCTCACTATTAATACCCAATCATGTATAAGAAAATTTTAGAAAGAACATATTGTATGTGTAAGTGCTTAAATGATTAAACTCCACTGGAAGCTACAGAAATGAATACTACTTTCTTGTTAAAGAATCAATCTATTATGCTTGTATATAGGGGTGACTTAAAAGACACTGAGCTGAAAAGTTATTTTTTTTCAGTTTTTATAAATATCCCCTTGTCCCAAAGATAATGAATAGTTATTATATTTTTTTTCTTTATGTATTATGGACAGAATAAAATGTTCAGTTTTAAAAATACTATTCATCTTTTATCAGGTAAATGTGAAATATCCAAGCATATGAATATCTTCTAGTTACATACCTGGCCAACAGATGGAGCATGTTTTTAAGACTACTACTGTTCTGTTGAAAAAAAGTTTCTTGTTTACAGAGCTTGTTACCTCAAAATTAAGTTTACATGCAAAACTGAATGATCAGAGAAATAGTTCCCCCACCTCCCTTCTCCTACCCACTCTGCTTGTTTTGCACTGGGAGGGCATGCAGAGTGTTACTTTGAAAATGTCCAAAAGCAAACACCTTTAGATGTACACTGTCTTTAGAAAACGCATAATTCTAAATAATTGTACATTTGCAATTAAATAGTAAATCTCTTTGTCTACCAAAATCCTTGAGCTCGAATTTATTTGTTGGCTCCATCTATGGCAAACTTTCTTTAACAGTGGGCTAATCAGCCTTTTCTGCATAGGAAACTGAACCTTTTGAAAGCATGCATCCTGTAGAAACTGGAATATCATATTTATTCACAGGTCTTTTTAAATATCTGTTTCAAAGTGAATATCATCATATTTTTTTATGCGCTGAGAGATAGCCAAGAAATGTGATAGAAATATAGATTCATCCTATGCTGGATAATCAGTTCCTACCTATTCTGGAATGGTGTGGCATCACAAACAAGATATACATTTTCTTGTATATATAATAGTTCTATATTTCTTAGATACAGAGTTAAAAAAAATAGTTAAAGTAATGGTCTGTCCCTGATTTCTTAGCCCATCACACTACAAGTGAAATTTCCAAGGACATTAAGGAGTGTTTGGGGCACTATCAAAGCATGGTATTGTTTTGGAAGATGACTGGGCTTCCAGTTTTAACTCTTAAGTTTCCCCTACCTTTGAATACCATTTACACATGCGTGCGTGACTTATGTATGCATTCGCTTCTGTGCACGGAGGGATAGGGGCAAGTTAAATTCCTGGAAGGGACCAGGAGCAGCGAAGAGACACCTGAGAGGAGGAGAATTCTGTCTGCTCTGTGCAAATCAACTGCACAGAGCATGTAAGTATAAAATGTTTGTTATTTTTATAGAAAAAAAAACAAGACTTTATAATCACTTTAAGGTTCACAATTTGTGGATTTTTGAGGCATTTTGTGAATGTGTCTGTGAATTATTCCCAATGAAATTCACCCATCGCTATTCACTACCAATCTATTGCATTTACCAAATTTTTAGGTCATTGGATAACAGTTGTGCAGACTTGCTGCAAACTAATAATTGTTGCAACATTGCATAGTGGTTGTTGCTTTAAAAGTTCACCTTTTAAAAAAAAAAATATATAAATGTGCATGTTTTTGCAGCTAAAAAAAAAAACGTAATTTGTCACTTCACCCTGAGGGCATATGCAGCCAAAGGCTTATTTGATCATGGTAATGCAGTCAAATGCCATAGATTAAATCATGCCTCATCCAAAGCATGTAGAAAAGCGACAAAGATGGGGAAGACATTTACTTTGCCAAAAATATACCATGTGATGTTTGTATGCCAGGTATTGTGTGATCCACCTGTAATACAAATTGTTCTGCTATTTCTTTGTATTTACACATGCATAACTATACAGCACATTGGGAATCCTAGGTTTAGGACAGGTTTACAATAACTTGGACACTGGCAATGTTTATCAGCTCAGATGCTCAGTGCCAAAATACATTATTGCTGGGCTTCTGCAGTGTACAGTGATCATAGCAGAAAGGAACACCTCTATACTTCTAAAATGACAGGTTCACTATATTGGGGGCTATCTTGCACATTTAAATGAAAATCATCATCCTGCACGTTGAATGACCTGGAATTCTGCACTTGATTCTTGTATCTGTAGTTTGCCTGTAATGGGGATCCTTTATGACTTGTACATGCATCATATGAATCTGCTTTGTGGTCATAATTCTAGTGGACTTTTTATTATAATTATATCTGCATTTTGCCTTCCTAGGTAACATTGTTCAGTCAAGGACCAAGGCCTCTCCTGCACCCGAGAGGGCCTACATTTGTCATGATATAAATGTAACATCCCATAGCAACATAACAACATAACAGGTAGCTCTACTTTTTGTAACTATAGTCTCGAAAAGTAACTCATAACTTGTAGTATTCTTGTAGTACTAGAATCAGCCAATATCATATACAGTGCCTTGAAAAAGTATTCATACCCCTTGAAACCTTGAGCTGCCTCACGTGACATGCAGGAAAGTCACATGGGGTCTATAGCTGTGAGAGATATAACAAGATATAGGCTTCCTGAAATATTTTTTTTTTTTTGGCGAATGCACAGACAGAGTGGCAGAAGGGAGCATTGAAGATCGCTTTCAATAGCACTGCCACTCTTTATAGGACAATGTTGAGCCAGAAGGATCACCAGGTAATTACAGGCATAGAATTTATCAAACCAATAGTATATTTTCACTATTTACTTATTTTAGTTTGTTTACTTATTACATACATTACTTTAATTGTGTAATTCAATGCCAAAAGCCAATCTGGAGGTCTGGTATATTAACTGTTGTTTTTTATGCCACTAGAAAATGTAATCAATTCTAGGCAGGGCACTTGCAATATGAATTCAATATACAAAGAGATTTTTTAAATAAGAAGAACAGTATGGCAGTCAGGCAACTTGCATTTATTAGATGCAAGTTAGCAATGCCAAACCAAACCAAACCAAATTTCTTTCATGACAAGTTTATTTTAGGGACAGTAAAAGGTAAATGAAAGATATATATTTATATGAACATTTGGAGGATAATTTTCCTAAATTAGATTACGGTAAACCAAAAAGCAAACATTTATTATATTGCAGTGTACCAATTTCTAGATGCCTTCTTTACCTTATTTTTACCTAGAGATCTGGGCAGTAAGGCTGTTGTTTTTCAAAAGAAAAGCTCTCCAGAAGAATGTATAATTTACAGAGAAAAAACAAACCATTTAACACTAGCAGGAGTGCTTATAATGATTAACTTTTATTTATTTATATAACACCTTTATGTCAAAAGAAAGAAAACATGTTTTCTGTAACTGCTTGTAAAGTATTAGCTTCATTTTTTTGTGTACTTAAATCTGCTAGTGGGGGGGGGGGGGGGGGCGTGGCCTGGTCATGGCTGAATAGAGACGTGTTTCAACTGAGCTCCCGACCGTCTCCCGACTATCCTGAATATTTCAGCTGATATATTGCACTATGCACTCTTCGAGAAAGAAGACTAACAAGAGAAATAATAGAACTACCAGATCCACACCTCAAGCCCCTACATCGAGCGAAATAAGAAGATTATTCCAACTCTCACAACTGAACTCACCAGAGCTCAAAATGGCGGCAGCACGTGGAGAGACAGCAGAGAGGCAGACTCCAAACCACTCGCCGGCTCCACACACAGAGGCACCCCTAACCAACTCATATCTTGGCATACCGCCGGACCTTTACCACGACACAGGAGAGTATTCACAGACATCCTCACAGCCTTACAAAGTGGATGCAGAGTTACGAGCCCTGCTTCAAGCGCTACCCACCAAGGCAGACATTGCAGCTCTTATTGGAACAGTAGAAGCGGCCCACCGTAAAGAAATGCACATGGTTAAAACAGAAGTGCAGGCACTTACCACCAGAATTTCGGCGGGCGAATCCTCCCTGTCAGCCCTGGAGCAGCAGGTGATATCATTAGAGGAAACCCAGGAACTGCAAGTGGACACCTTAATCGAGCAGCAACTTCACCTTGAAGAGATGGAGGACTGGAGCCGCAGGAACAAGCTGCGCCTCCGGGGATTACCGGAAGCCACGGGCCCGGGAAGATTTGACCGACACAGCAATAGCTATCTTCCGAAGCGTGGACGGCGTTGATCTGCCAGAATGAGTGGTGATAGATAGGATCCACAGAGCGCTGGGTCCTAAGCCGTCAGATCTGACGAGACCCCGCAATGTCATCTGTAGACTGCTCCACTACGTACATAAGGAGCACATCCTACAGAAGATATGGGAAGCCGGAGACCCGTAATTCTACGGGACGTCGATTAAGATACTCCCGGACCTCTTCGGCGCTACCTTACAAAGACGGGCCATGCTGAGACCGTTACTAGATCTAGCTCGCCGAAGAGGTGCTACGTACCGCTGGGGCTATCCGATATCTGTTACCTTCCGGAAGGACCAGAGATCCTTCACCCTACGTAAACCAGAATCCCTGCCTGCCCTCTTCAACTTCCTAGGAACGGACCCGATCGATCAACCGAACTGGCTGTCTTTACTCCCCCGGAACCAGACCAGGATAAACCCGCCAATGCACGTAGGTGAACTGCCACCCAGGCAACAGAGAAGCCGCCGCAGACCCAAGGCACCATCGAGTGAGGACATACGGGAGTCATGACACAGATCACCTGATACAGCTCCTTCTCTCCACGACTGGTAAGCATGCAGACACCACTTTACTTGTAGCCTAGCCGTTTACCCCCCCTTTCGTCCCCCTGGAATAGGGCTCACTGGCACTCTTTTGCCGTATGATATACGGACAGATCAGTAATGACTCCCTCCGGAAGGACCCTAGCTTTTAATGAGAACCGTCTGCTCTAAGCAGATGAGAGACACCATTTCCCCCAAACCAGTATACTGGGACTTCCACTTTTACAGAAAGGAAACTATAAACCTGACGCCTTTTGCTCAGACAGGGGAACAACTCACACAGGAACTTTCCTGGATGCTCCACTCAGTGCATTCACAAACCCCTATTGCATGACCTACCCAAGTTATGGGGGTAGGACATTACCAAACCAGGTAACCTGAAATCAGACTGTGGGGATACCTCGGAATCAGGTAACATGGTCACTCCTCCCCCTTGCCCTGCGGGCTGGCACAATGGCTATACTCATTAGAGGGGGCCTGATGTGTCAGTTCAACAGACATGACGCAGAAATCTGAGAATCGGAAGAAGGGGACACATGTCAGTTTTTAGTTTCAAGTCTTTTCCTTTTTATGTTCAGTTATGTTTGTCCAACATGCAGAAGTCAAAACAGACTACCAGCAGGTCCACGAATCGACTCAGTAATGGGGCAGATTGCCACACAAACTCGTCAACCACAGACTAGTAACCCCAACATGTGTGATAACTTAGGCTGTGAGACTACACTAGCCAGGATGGGGGTTGGGGCACCAGGAGGAGGGAGGGTGGTGATAGCTGGAGATCCAGCGACAGAGACCCTTATGCCTAGTTATATATATATATGTGCATGCTCTGTTACATTTTCTAGATTTTTTTTATTATAGAAGCATAGTGTGATTAATACATGTTTAACATCTGTTGGGACGGGGGGATAGTTGGGAGCTCACCTCTTGAGCCTTGTCCTACCCCTCCCCCAGTTAGGATAGCATATCCCCCTGGAGGGCACCGAGAGGCCTCCCGGGCGTCATATGCAGATAATACTCTTTTAGATAGACAAAGGGTGTTGATCCCTGCTTTCTTTGTCTCATTCTTTACCTTTCTTCTTGTTCTACTTACTCCTCCTTATCTATTTTTCTACTCTACCTTTTTCCCCTAACACTTGAACCCCCTTCCTCCCCCCCCACACCTTCCCACTACGCAATGGCGTTTAAACATGTTAAAGTGATGTCACTCAATGCATAAGGTCTCAACACACCAGAGAAAAGACGCATCTTACTAGACGACCTGAAAAGATCTCGCACGGACATCGCACTTTTACAAGAGATGCATTTCAAACACAACAAATTGCCGTATCTGCGCAACAGATATTACCCTGTGACATACCATTCTGTTAACCCAATAGCCAAATCCAAAGGAGTCTCTATATTGATATCTAGCAAAATTCCATGGCAATGCCAGAGCTCCATAATAGTTTCGTTCCGTCCCTATATTTTTCTTAAGGGCCTTATAGGTGATATACAAGTAACATTAGCGACGATATATGCCCCCAACAAACTCCAGGCTACATTCCTGGAGCATGTAATGGAGAAACTCCAGGACTTTAAGGAAGGACATCTGCTACTTGGTGGAGACTTTAATGCCCTCTTGATCCCTTCAGTAGACACTTCGTCAGGCAGATCATCCCTACCAGCAAATCAACTCAAGTGAATAGCCAAAACACTACATAAATCACAACTAATTGATATATGGTGCTTACAACACTTGGGAGAGCGCGATTACACATTTTACTCACCCATGCACAAAGTCTATACCAGAATAGATTAATTTCTGATCCCCCATGCCCAGCTGCACGCAGTAGACAACACATCCATAGGAAATAGGACGTGGTCAGACCACGCACCCATATTTCTGACCTATAACCTATCCGATATATCATCTCCTAGACACAGATTTTGGCGTCTTAACGAAAGTCTACTAAAAACCCACAGAAATACTGACAGAGGTGACTAAAGCATTAAACAACTACTTTCAGGAAAATGACCAACCAGACTGTGACCCAGGGATATTGTGGGAAGCCCATAAGACAGTCATGAGAGGGATTCATGGGATTAAACATGGTGCCCGGATTAAAAGGGAACGTAATGAGCAGCTCTACCGACTACTGAAGAAATGAGATATTACAGAGTCTAGACACAAACATGCCCCCTCGCAGTCTTCGGAAGCTGACTTGACAATCATTAGGAAGCAGATCACTGATCTCCTTCATTATAGAGCTAAAGCAGCCATACAGTTTTGTCACAAGACTACTTACGAATCAGGAGACAAATGTGGGAAGCTACTAGCAAAAAGGGTCAGAGAACACAAATTGTCTACATATATTCCCCACATTAACACAACGGGAGGTCAGAGAGCAACCTTGCCCACACAAATTACACAAGAATTCAAAAACTTCTACTCTAAATTATACAACCTACCAGCAGTAAAAGCACCCCAATCTGACATAGAAGATTAGATCACAGCTTCCCAACTACCATCGCTCACCCCAGAAGCCAAAGCAGACTTAGATTCCCCGGTAACCCTATTAGAACTCCAACAGGCCATAAAGATGATGAAGCCAAGGAAAGCCCCAGGTCCTGATGGCTATACCCTACAATATTATAAAATACGTCTCCCGATATTAGGACCGTGGATGCTTACATTGTTTAATGCAATAGGAACTGGCAGTGTGTTTGCCAGGGACTCCTTAGGTGCCCATATATCAGTAATCTACAAGGAAGGGAAAGACCCAGCAGCCTGCAGTAGCTACAGGCCTATATCACTCCTAAATGTAGATCTTAAAATATATACCAAGATTATAGCTACCAGGCTGGCACAACATCTTCCACAACTTATACACCTCGATCAAGTAGGCTTCATCCCTTCCAGAGAAGCAAGGGACAGTACTACTAAAGTGCTGAACCTGCTTCATGTTGCACGAACCACAAATATCCCATGCATATTCTTAAGCACTGATGCCGAAAAGGCTTTTGACCGAGTAAACTGGTCATTTATGTTCACGGTTCTTACGCATATAGGTCTAGGGGAGGTGATGCTCAATAGGATAGCCGGAATATATTCTAAACCGACAGCTCACGTAAAGGCGAATGGAATCCTGTCGGAGCCCTTCACAATAACAAATGGAACAAGACAGGGGTGCCCATTATCCCCTCTTTTATTCGCCCTCTCCTTAGAACCCTTCCTAGCCACAGTCAGAATGAACCCGGACATACAAGGGATTACTGTAGGTCAGTCACAATACAAAATCTCAGCCTATGCTGATAACCTGCTCTTCTCACTTACCAATCCAGGAATATCCCTGCCAAACTTACTTAGAGAATTTGAGAATTATGGGAAATTGTCTAATCTAAAGATAAACTTCTCCAAGTCAAAAGCTATGGGAGTATCTATACCACCGCACATACTCCCCACTATACGATCGAATTTCCAGTTTAGATGGACGACCTCAGCTTTGACTTATGTAGGGACCAACATCCCGCCTGATCCTTCCCATATATACGAAAGTAACTTCCCTCCTCTACTAACAAAGACAAAGATACTATTGGACTCATGGCACAAAGGGACCCACTCATGGTTTGGGAGATGCAATTTACTAAAGATGAGCATACTGCCAAAGTTTCTATACCTCTTCCAAGCTTTACCGATTAGAATCCTCCCTGCATATTTTAAACAGATACAAGCCCCATTTACACGTTTTGTTTGGGCACACAAAAAAACACAAACCCCACACTCCCAACTCTCAATGCCAAAACACTTTGGAGGTTTGGCGCTACCTGATATCAAACGATATTACCAGGCAGTTCACTTAGGCAGAGTAATTGATTTGAGTCGTCATCAAGACTCCACGTTATGGACACAAATAGAACAACACCAGAGTACCATCCCATTAAGGGGTGCGCTATGGTGCAGTGATTCCCTGCCACCAGAGATAAAATCACACCCTCTGATAGGAAATACCCTCCGCCAAGGCTCACAGGCTGCACTACAAGCCTCCCTGACAACCAAAATGTCTCCCTTAACCCCGGTCCTGGGTAATCCCAAGTTCTCCCCTGGGATAATACCCACACAATTTCAGAAACTACGAAACTCTAACTACATAATAGCCTCCCAGTTTGTAGTACGAGATAAATGGCCCTCCATCACAGAGCTCATGGACCCTACAGGCTCACTCCAACTTACATTTTGAAATGCAGTCCAGCTACATCACTTCCTCCAGACAATTCCGAATCCACAAAAATACACCAGACCGTTGACCACATTTGAGGAATACTGTTCAGAAACAGAACCATTAACACAGACCCTTTCTAAAATGTATGCACTTCTAAATACACCCCCCCAGCAACCAGATCTACCATGCATTTCAAAATGGGAAGCAGAACTTGACCGCACCTTTACGGCACCCCAAATACAAAACATGATCGTTTTTTTCTCTCAAGTCCTCACTGTGCACAAAAATACACCCTGACGAGGTGGTACTTAACACCTAGTCATTTGCATGTAATATTTCCAGACACACCAGAGCATTGCTAGCGCTGTTGAGAGGACAGGGGAACAATGCTGCACATGTTTTGGTCTTGCCCTAGACTGACAGAACTCTGGACTGCGTACCCTCTCACAAAAATGTACAGACTTTCAAATCCCGAACGACCCAGCATTTTTCCTACTGCACGTATCTACCCTACCTCCCAGAAAATATAAAAAGTCCATACTACATCATCTAACAAACGCAGCTAAGTCCTATATTCCCATACTTTGGAAACAACAAATTTCACCAACCACAGCAATGTGGCTACGGAAAGTAGAAGACATAAACAAGATGGAAGATCTGATACTGACAGCCCAGGACAGACAAGAAGCTTATAGGAAGACATGGACTATGTGGAACATGTTTGTACACTCAGAGGAAGGCAAGTCCTTTTTTGGGACCTGAACTGCCACGGAAAGCTGACCCAAAACTGAAATCCAGCATTGACTGCCATCGCACAGATGTACACACCTAAAACGCCACCCAAACATATTTGAAAAAAAAAATAAAAAATCTGCTAATGCATCTAACACTCCCATCCCCCCAGACTGACAATGAATGCTGCTGTCCAAAGGTGCCCCCTGTGCTCCTGTATCCAGAGCGGGGGCACTCTCATACGGGGGGGGGGTGTTACTGGTCCGATCATCAGAGGGAGAAAACCAAAAACAGAAAACTGATGCAGCCACCACCACATCTATTCATTGGTAAGCTGCAATATATTACACTTTTGATTTTGGATTTAATTTAGCTTTAATAGAGTTTTTTAAGTGAGCTTCTAAACTTCTTCCTTATTCTAGTAGAATTAAATAATATCAAGATGATAAAGGTGATATCTGTCCACCCAAATTATGAATCTGGATGTCACAAAAATAATAAACATTTGTTGTAGGTCAGAGAAATTTATTTTAATTTTTTAAAAGGTCATTTTTTAAGTAAAGAGAATGAAATATTTTTCTGTGAATCATTGAAATTAAAGTTCTTCATTACATCATTTTAACTGCAACAATACATATGCTATATACTAATGTGTTTAAAAAAGAATTGTTTACCCCATCAGATATGTCACCACCCACATACTCCTAGCAGCCAGGCTCAACCTCACTAGACACTGGAAATCTTCCTCATCCTTGACACTCTCACAAGTCTTAAATATAGTGGCCCTACACTACAGTTACGAACTTATGACAGCAGCCAGTGATGGCTGTTATACCAAAACCAATACCCACTGGCAACCCTGGATTAACTGGACTTCAACTGCGCCTACAACTGTGACTAGTTATTAAAGACACCCACATACATCCTGACTCTCCACTTCTTGACCGAGCAATACTACAGCACCCTGGAGAATATACAATACAATACCAATGCTACTAATCCACAGCAAACACTGTTCACATTATATATGATATACTGACCTGGAAGTTTAACCAGATTACTCACTTCTTGGGCTCCCTAAACAGACAATCCCCTTGCCACAGACCCCTGTCACCCTTTGAAAAACTATGTGTACAAACGGGTCCCCAAACGCACCTCATATCCGCAACCCACTCCCTTCTTTTTGCGGACCGCCGACCTGACGACTCAACCATGTGTAAAGCTTGGGAGAGGGACCTCTCCACTAACTTATCGGAGGCAGACTGGACCAACATACACACAAACATCCACAAGGGTTCCATGAATGTCTCAACACAGGAGAACGGATACAAGATTCAGACGCGTTGGTATCGCACCCCGTCTCTGTTACATAAATTCAACCACGATATCCCTGACTCCTGTTGGAGGTGCCTTGCAGACAGAGGTACTTTGTTGCATATATGGTGGCAATGCCCTCGCATACAGAATTTCTGGAAAGAAGTTCACCGTATCACTACCCAAGTCACGACCTATGACTTACCCTTTACCCCTTTTCAATGTTTACTTCACCACACACACCTTCCTCAGTCGGCTTACCACAAATCTTTGGCAATGCACATGATTAATGTGGCAAAACACTGCATTCCTGTTCACTGGAAATCCCAGGCCATTCCCACCCTTAAGGAATGGTTTAGGAGAATCAACAGAATGTCTGAAATGGAAGAGCTCGTTCATTGCTCTCGAGACACCCCACACTCTGCCACAGAGCGCTGGGTCCTAAGCCGTCAGATCTGACGAGACCCCGCAATGTCATCTGTAGACTGCTCCACTACGTACATAAGGAGCACATCCTACAGAAGATATGGGAAGCCGGAGACCCGTAATTCTACGGGACGTCGATTAAGATACTCCCGGACCTCTTCGGCGCTACCTTACAAAGACGGGCCATGCTGAGACCGTTACTAGATCTAGCTCGCCGAAGAGGTGCTACGTACCGCTGGGGCTATCCGATATCTGTTACCTTCCGGAAGGACCAGAGATCCTTCACCCTACGTAAACCAGAATCCCTGCCTGCCCTCTTCAACTTCCTAGGAACGGACCCGATCGATCAACCGAACTGGCTGTCTTTACTCCCCCGGAACCAGACCAGGATAAACCCGCCAATGCACGTAGGTGAACTGCCACCCAGGCAACAGAGAAGCCGCCGCAGACCCAAGGCACCATCGAGTGAGGACATACGGGAGTCATGACACAGATCACCTGATACAGCTCCTTCTCTCCACGACTGGTAAGCATGCAGACACCACTTTACTTGTAGCCTAGCCGTTTACCCCCCCTTTCGTCCCCCTGGAATAGGGCTCACTGGCACTCTTTTGCCGTATGATATACGGACAGATCAGTAATGACTCCCTCCGGAAGGACCCTAGCTTTTAATGAGAACCGTCTGCTCTAAGCAGATGAGAGACACCATTTCCCCCAAACCAGTATACTGGGACTTCCACTTTTACAGAAAGGAAACTATAAACCTGACGCCTTTTGCTCAGACAGGGGAACAACTCACACAGGAACTTTCCTGGATGCTCCACTCAGTGCATTCACAAACCCCTATTGCATGACCTACCCAAGTTATGGGGGTAGGACATTACCAAACCAGGTAACCTGAAATCAGACTGTGGGGATACCTCGGAATCAGGTAACATGGTCACTCCTCCCCCTTGCCCTGCGGGCTGGCACAATGGCTATACTCATTAGAGGGGGCCTGATGTGTCAGTTCAACAGACATGACGCAGAAATCTGAGAATCGGAAGAAGGGGACACATGTCAGTTTTTAGTTTCAAGTCTTTTCCTTTTTATGTTCAGTTATGTTTGTCCAACATGCAGAAGTCAAAACAGACTACCAGCAGGTCCACGAATCGACTCAGTAATGGGGCAGATTGCCACACAAACTCGTCAACCACAGACTAGTAACCCCAACATGTGTGATAACTTAGGCTGTGAGACTACACTAGCCAGGATGGGGGTTGGGGCACCAGGAGGAGGGAGGGTGGTGATAGCTGGAGATCCAGCGACAGAGACCCTTATGCCTAGTTATATATATATATGTGCATGCTCTGTTACATTTTCTAGATTTTTTTTATTATAGAAGCATAGTGTGATTAATACATGTTTAACATCTGTTGGGACGGGGGGATAGTTGGGAGCTCACCTCTTGAGCCTTGTCCTACCCCTCCCCCAGTTAGGATAGCATATCCCCCTGGAGGGCACCGAGAGGCCTCCCGGGCGTCATATGCAGATAATACTCTTTTAGATAGACAAAGGGTGTTGATCCCTGCTTTCTTTGTCTCATTCTTTACCTTTCTTCTTGTTCTACTTACTCCTCCTTATCTATTTTTCTACTCTACCTTTTTCCCCTAACACTTGAACCCCCTTCCTCCCCCCCCACACCTTCCCACTACGCAATGGCGTTTAAACATGTTAAAGTGATGTCACTCAATGCATAAGGTCTCAACACACCAGAGAAAAGACGCATCTTACTAGACGACCTGAAAAGATCTCGCACGGACATCGCACTTTTACAAGAGATGCATTTCAAACACAACAAATTGCCGTATCTGCGCAACAGATATTACCCTGTGACATACCATTCTGTTAACCCAATAGCCAAATCCAAAGGAGTCTCTATATTGATATCTAGCAAAATTCCATGGCAATGCCAGAGCTCCATAATAGTTTCGTTCCGTCCCTATATTTTTCTTAAGGGCCTTATAGGTGATATACAAGTAACATTAGCGACGATATATGCCCCCAACAAACTCCAGGCTACATTCCTGGAGCATGTAATGGAGAAACTCCAGGACTTTAAGGAAGGACATCTGCTACTTGGTGGAGACTTTAATGCCCTCTTGATCCCTTCAGTAGACACTTCGTCAGGCAGATCATCCCTACCAGCAAATCAACTCAAGTGAATAGCCAAAACACTACATAAATCACAACTAATTGATATATGGTGCTTACAACACTTGGGAGAGCGCGATTACACATTTTACTCACCCATGCACAAAGTCTATACCAGAATAGATTAATTTCTGATCCCCCATGCCCAGCTGCACGCAGTAGACAACACATCCATAGGAAATAGGACGTGGTCAGACCACGCACCCATATTTCTGACCTATAACCTATCCGATATATCATCTCCTAGACACAGATTTTGGCGTCTTAACGAAAGTCTACTAAAAACCCACAGAAATACTGACAGAGGTGACTAAAGCATTAAACAACTACTTTCAGGAAAATGACCAACCAGACTGTGACCCAGGGATATTGTGGGAAGCCCATAAGACAGTCATGAGAGGGATTCATGGGATTAAACATGGTGCCCGGATTAAAAGGGAACGTAATGAGCAGCTCTACCGACTACTGAAGAAATGAGATATTACAGAGTCTAGACACAAACATGCCCCCTCGCAGTCTTCGGAAGCTGACTTGACAATCATTAGGAAGCAGATCACTGATCTCCTTCATTATAGAGCTAAAGCAGCCATACAGTTTTGTCACAAGACTACTTACGAATCAGGAGACAAATGTGGGAAGCTACTAGCAAAAAGGGTCAGAGAACACAAATTGTCTACATATATTCCCCACATTAACACAACGGGAGGTCAGAGAGCAACCTTGCCCACACAAATTACACAAGAATTCAAAAACTTCTACTCTAAATTATACAACCTACCAGCAGTAAAAGCACCCCAATCTGACATAGAAGATTAGATCACAGCTTCCCAACTACCATCGCTCACCCCAGAAGCCAAAGCAGACTTAGATTCCCCGGTAACCCTATTAGAACTCCAACAGGCCATAAAGATGATGAAGCCAAGGAAAGCCCCAGGTCCTGATGGCTATACCCTACAATATTATAAAATACGTCTCCCGATATTAGGACCGTGGATGCTTACATTGTTTAATGCAATAGGAACTGGCAGTGTGTTTGCCAGGGACTCCTTAGGTGCCCATATATCAGTAATCTACAAGGAAGGGAAAGACCCAGCAGCCTGCAGTAGCTACAGGCCTATATCACTCCTAAATGTAGATCTTAAAATATATACCAAGATTATAGCTACCAGGCTGGCACAACATCTTCCACAACTTATACACCTCGATCAAGTAGGCTTCATCCCTTCCAGAGAAGCAAGGGACAGTACTACTAAAGTGCTGAACCTGCTTCATGTTGCACGAACCACAAATATCCCATGCATATTCTTAAGCACTGATGCCGAAAAGGCTTTTGACCGAGTAAACTGGTCATTTATGTTCACGGTTCTTACGCATATAGGTCTAGGGGAGGTGATGCTCAATAGGATAGCCGGAATATATTCTAAACCGACAGCTCACGTAAAGGCGAATGGAATCCTGTCGGAGCCCTTCACAATAACAAATGGAACAAGACAGGGGTGCCCATTATCCCCTCTTTTATTCGCCCTCTCCTTAGAACCCTTCCTAGCCACAGTCAGAATGAACCCGGACATACAAGGGATTACTGTAGGTCAGTCACAATACAAAATCTCAGCCTATGCTGATAACCTGCTCTTCTCACTTACCAATCCAGGAATATCCCTGCCAAACTTACTTAGAGAATTTGAGAATTATGGGAAATTGTCTAATCTAAAGATAAACTTCTCCAAGTCAAAAGCTATGGGAGTATCTATACCACCGCACATACTCCCCACTATACGATCGAATTTCCAGTTTAGATGGACGACCTCAGCTTTGACTTATGTAGGGACCAACATCCCGCCTGATCCTTCCCATATATACGAAAGTAACTTCCCTCCTCTACTAACAAAGACAAAGATACTATTGGACTCATGGCACAAAGGGACCCACTCATGGTTTGGGAGATGCAATTTACTAAAGATGAGCATACTGCCAAAGTTTCTATACCTCTTCCAAGCTTTACCGATTAGAATCCTCCCTGCATATTTTAAACAGATACAAGCCCCATTTACACGTTTTGTTTGGGCACACAAAAAAACACAAACCCCACACTCCCAACTCTCAATGCCAAAACACTTTGGAGGTTTGGCGCTACCTGATATCAAACGATATTACCAGGCAGTTCACTTAGGCAGAGTAATTGATTTGAGTCGTCATCAAGACTCCACGTTATGGACACAAATAGAACAACACCAGAGTACCATCCCATTAAGGGGTGCGCTATGGTGCAGTGATTCCCTGCCACCAGAGATAAAATCACACCCTCTGATAGGAAATACCCTCCGCCAAGGCTCACAGGCTGCACTACAAGCCTCCCTGACAACCAAAATGTCTCCCTTAACCCCGGTCCTGGGTAATCCCAAGTTCTCCCCTGGGATAATACCCACACAATTTCAGAAACTACGAAACTCTAACTACATAATAGCCTCCCAGTTTGTAGTACGAGATAAATGGCCCTCCATCACAGAGCTCATGGACCCTACAGGCTCACTCCAACTTACATTTTGAAATGCAGTCCAGCTACATCA
The DNA here is from genome assembly GCA_028564925.1 of Lithobates sylvaticus. NCBI lineage: Eukaryota > Metazoa > Chordata > Amphibia > Anura > Ranidae > Lithobates > Lithobates sylvaticus. Next base: position 295,877,031 of record CM053026.1, read on the forward strand.
CTTCCTCCAGACAATTCCGAATCCACAAAAATACACCAGACCGTTGACCACATTTGAGGAATACTGTTCAGAAACAGAACCATTAACACAGACCCTTTCTAAAATGTATGCACTTCTAAATACACCCCCCCAGCAACCAGATCTACCATGCATTTCAAAATGGGAAGCAGAACTTGACCGCACCTTTACGGCACCCCAAATACAAAACATGATCGTTTTTTTCTCTCAAGTCCTCACTGTGCACAAAAATACACCCTGACGAGGTGGTACTTAACACCTAGTCATTTGCATGTAATATTTCCAGACACACCAGAGCATTGCTAGCGCTGTTGAGAGGACAGGGGAACAATGCTGCACATGTTTTGGTCTTGCCCTAGACTGACAGAACTCTGGACTGCGTACCCTCTCACAAAAATGTACAGACTTTCAAATCCCGAACGACCCAGCATTTTTCCTACTGCACGTATCTACCCTACCTCCCAGAAAATATAAAAAGTCCATACTACATCATCTAACAAACGCAGCTAAGTCCTATATTCCCATACTTTGGAAACAACAAATTTCACCAACCACAGCAATGTGGCTACGGAAAGTAGAAGACATAAACAAGATGGAAGATCTGATACTGACAGCCCAGGACAGACAAGAAGCTTATAGGAAGACATGGACTATGTGGAACATGTTTGTACACTCAGAGGAAGGCAAGTCCTTTTTTGGGACCTGAACTGCCACGGAAAGCTGACCCAAAACTGAAATCCAGCATTGACTGCCATCGCACAGATGTACACACCTAAAACGCCACCCAAACATATTTGAAAAAAAAAAATAAAAAATCTGCTAATGCATCTAACACTCCCATCCCCCCAGACTGACAATGAATGCTGCTGTCCAAAGGTGCCCCCTGTGCTCCTGTATCCAGAGCGGGGGCACTCTCATACGGGGGGGGGGGGTGTTACTGGTCCGATCATCAGAGGGAGAAAACCAAAAACAGAAAACTGATGCAGCCACCACCACATCTATTCATTGGTAAGCTGCAATATATTACACTTTTGATTTTGGATTTAATTTAGCTTTAATAGAGTTTTTTAAGTGAGCTTCTAAACTTCTTCCTTATTCTAGTAGAATTAAATAATATCAAGATGATAAAGGTGATATCTGTCCACCCAAATTATGAATCTGGATGTCACAAAAATAATAAACATTTGTTGTAGGTCAGAGAAATTTATTTTAATTTTTTAAAAGGTCATTTTTTAAGTAAAGAGAATGAAATATTTTTCTGTGAATCATTGAAATTAAAGTTCTTCATTACATCATTTTAACTGCAACAATACATATGCTATATACTAATGTGTTTAAAAAAGAATTGTTTACCCCATCAGATATGTCACCACCCACATACTCCTAGCAGCCAGGCTCAACCTCACTAGACACTGGAAATCTTCCTCATCCTTGACACTCTCACAAGTCTTAAATATAGTGGCCCTACACTACAGTTACGAACTTATGACAGCAGCCAGTGATGGCTGTTATACCAAAACCAATACCCACTGGCAACCCTGGATTAACTGGACTTCAACTGCGCCTACAACTGTGACTAGTTATTAAAGACACCCACATACATCCTGACTCTCCACTTCTTGACCGAGCAATACTACAGCACCCTGGAGAATATACAATACAATACCAATGCTACTAATCCACAGCAAACACTGTTCACATTATATATGATATACTGACCTGGAAGTTTAACCAGATTACTCACTTCTTGGGCTCCCTAAACAGACAATCCCCTTGCCACAGACCCCTGTCACCCTTTGAAAAACTATGTGTACAAACGGGTCCCCAAACGCACCTCATATCCGCAACCCACTCCCTTCTTTTTGCGGACCGCCGACCTGACGACTCAACCATGTGTAAAGCTTGGGAGAGGGACCTCTCCACTAACTTATCGGAGGCAGACTGGACCAACATACACACAAACATCCACAAGGGTTCCATGAATGTCTCAACACAGGAGAACGGATACAAGATTCAGACGCGTTGGTATCGCACCCCGTCTCTGTTACATAAATTCAACCACGATATCCCTGACTCCTGTTGGAGGTGCCTTGCAGACAGAGGTACTTTGTTGCATATATGGTGGCAATGCCCTCGCATACAGAATTTCTGGAAAGAAGTTCACCGTATCACTACCCAAGTCACGACCTATGACTTACCCTTTACCCCTTTTCAATGTTTACTTCACCACACACACCTTCCTCAGTCGGCTTACCACAAATCTTTGGCAATGCACATGATTAATGTGGCAAAACACTGCATTCCTGTTCACTGGAAATCCCAGGCCATTCCCACCCTTAAGGAATGGTTTAGGAGAATCAACAGAATGTCTGAAATGGAAGAGCTCGTTCATTGCTCTCGAGACACCCCACACTCTGAATAACTAAGAACCACCAGGTTGTGAATTCGAACTGGTTGCAGACCGTCCTCTCTATCTCTTGCAGGAATACTGTACTCCCGTCCATATGAGAAGTATATCCTCCTCACTTGCCGGTGATCTCCACACAATTGTTAGGCTATGCACACTCTGTCTGGGGAGGGAGACAGGATGTGACCACCACGGCCACCCTTCTATCCTTTCCTTGTTCCTGTCACCTCTCTTTTCCCCTATCCCCCCCCTTGACATACCCACCCCGTTACCCACCCTTTCCCCAATACATCACTTCTGACAACGTCATACCGTCATACTGACTGTACCTTATGATACCTGAAATCCCTACCTAGGTAAACGCTAACGTGACCCATACATGTCCTTACCCCTGTGCCCAACCCTAAGGGTAGAAGCCTTTACTGCACTACACATACTTGATCACATGACTCCTTTATTGTTCCACTACAATCTCCCAGCTTGACCATGGGGCACTCTGCTCCCCATTTTAAACGGGTATACCTAATCTGCTTCATAGTCTCAATAACCAACACCAAACCCGACACAGTACTATTCTTCATCCAAAGCTACGTGCATATGTATGTGGGCCTATGTTAGATTCTTGATACTGAATCTCTTTCTATTTGTTAAATTCTGGCTTGTTTACCAGTTCTGGTGATCGTTTTCTATTTGTCACTACTGACGTTGTAATATGTACAATATGCTTGATGTTATGTCAAACTGTTTACATTTTCAATAAACTTCTTTGAAAAAAAAAATATATGATATACTAGTGACTCCTTTCCTCTCCTGTGGCAATAATGTTCCCATTTGGGGTGCCACTTGAGAGGTCAGGATTCTTTCCATGTTTACCACGTTTTTCTTGTTTAATACTTAAAATGCAGGATATTTACAGAGTACATACTCTTTATGGTTATGCTGAATTTCATGTAATTCCTACTTCGCTAATCGACGTACAATGCCCAATTGTACAATGTATGCTTCTTGAAAACAATAAAAACTTTTTTGAAGTAAAAAAAAAAAAAACAAATTGTTAATTTTATGTTACCAGAACTATTTTGGGGGTAAGAAATGGTGAAAGGATAGTTAGCATTTATGTGTATGTTAAAAAAAAAGTGACAACAGTTAGTTGCTGAAGTGAAACAGTGGAAGGCATTGCCAGAGTGGTGATAAGAGTTCTAAGCAGCAGTGCACCACTGAGGTTAAACATGCACCTGGAAAATGGTGACCATCTCATCTTACAACAGTTGGAAAACATCTGGGAGAATGGGAGTATATTGAGAGCAGCATAGGGATTGGGGAAGCTGTAGAAAAAACAAAAAGAATGTAAAAATCGTACAAACTGAAAAAAGTTAAAGAATACATGATTCAAACAAATTGGCCCTGTCTGGGTCATAAAAAATAGATTTGGTTATCTGTTATACTTATCAATAGTAAGTATGGGCTTTAGTTTCAGGCTGTGTCAGGGTTGGGCTCAGCCCTTCCTTCTCTGAGCTGGCCACTCAGCTGTCGGCTAATTGCCAGCTCCCATCTCTCTCCGCAGTTACCCAGCTGTTGATGATCCTGCTCGTCAGTCCTGCCTACTTAAGCCGTCCAGTCCAGAGGAGCTCTGCCTTTGCCTTGGTCACATCACAAGAAACTATCTCCTGCGTTCCTGTTTAAAGACTGGCTTTGCTGACATCCCTTCTGGCTCCAGATCCTGCTTGCTCTTCCACTACTTTGATCCCTGACTTCTTCTTGGCTGACTATCCGTTCCGGTTATTGAACTTTGGTTTTGTTTTGACTACGTTTGTTCTTTTTACTTTCATTATTAAACAAGTGTGATTTAACTGTACTTCTGTCTCGGTCTGATTTCACGGTTTCTGACAGGCTGTTTGCAGCTTGACGTACTAAATGGTCAGATTTGACGACTCCACCCACCAGAATCTTTGGCTACTACAGCCGGAAGTCATTCATTTTGTGGCGGTATTATAACCACTACTAAAAAAACATCTTCCGGCCGCCGACTGGAGTGGACTGTCGGCAAGGATTGTAGTGTTGTTGTCATTATACATCATAATCGACTATAGATAAACATTGTCGTACAACGTTATTGACATTGGATTTAAATTGTGGGACTTTTTTTTTTTTTTTAAAGGACTTTTTATAAGATGTGTTTGTGTTTATTTACTATCCCTTACTAATTTACATAGGGGGAGGACTGCATATCAGGGTCCCCTTCATTCTAATGCAGGTTTTAAGATAAGGGGGCCAACAGATATCTGCCTTTCCTATAAGAATGTAAATCCAACATAAATCCGACAACCCACTGACAGAAAAACGACGACTCATACCATGATGACCTCTCCCCTTCCTCTCACACAAAATAGGCAGGATTGCTGACTGATGTCATTGACTACATAAAGTCATGATCATATGTGGTCAATGGCATCATCCAGGATCCCCTGGCCGCTTTGTTTAGAAATAGAAGCTGGCAGCAATAGTTTTTTTTTATGTCACTTTTGCTGGAGTACATCCTACAGAGGTTTCTAACATATCTCATACTAAACAAATTCTCTCACCTAGCTTGCTTTGCATCCTTAGCTGCCTGGGCCTGGGAGATGGCTGCAGTTGCCCCCCGTAATTACTGTAAGCCTAACAAGCACTTACACAAAATGTCAGTGAGGCTGTGGTTTTTAAATAGCTTGAAGTGCCCTAAATTGTTTGGATCTTTCATTACCACAGTTTGAATAAAACACAGCAACGTATATGCATTTAGCACATATTTACTTTGATTTAGCTAATAGTACATTCTTTAGGAAAGAGCTGAATTAGCTACAGTATTATACATCCATTATCATTAAGAACACAGACAAGGTAGGAGCCATGGTAGCTAAGGTTTATGAATATTGCACTCTGGGAACCATAACACATTTGTGCTATAAAGGATTGGGATGCAGTCCAAGATTTATTGGGATTTAAAGGACAAACCTTTTATGTGTACATGATCAGAAAGGTATGACTTTCAGCATGTCTCAATGATTGCTATTGCACTGCATTTCCTGCATGATGTGAATTTCAATTGGTCAGTCATTTTTTAACACTATAACCTTAATCAGATGTTGAAGTACTCAACTTAATAATATAAAAACATTACAATCTAAAAAAATAAACAATCCTACACAAAATAAAAAGCCACACAAAGTCATACATTTATAAAAAGTCTATTTTTTCTGCTGCGCCCGCCATACTCCTACGACTCACAGTTATGTATCAGCAGTCATGTTGACGATAGTTCGTCTGTTGATTTCCTTTATACCCCCATTGTACTACTTACATGACCACGGTGCGATTCCTGATTGGGTGGTTTCGTCTTTACAAATTCTTACCTGTTCGTTTAAAGTTTTTCAAGCTTATGACCGTAACCTACGGTAATGGGGATGTTGATCATAGTTCACACATTACAATCATAGCAAATGAACCTATGTTACTGTTTTTGGATGACTACCCTTACATACGGTCACGACCGTGCACAGATCTCCCGTTCCACACTATTTGATATTGTCTCCCCACATGGCATTCTGAGGTCCCTAGGGGTACCAGTTTCCACTACTCCCCACTCCTGCACCCTTATACCAGCATCTGGCTCCTGGTCTGACGGTCCATTCATGTTCCTACTTCTCTCTACATAACCCTCCACCCTCACAGTGGTATATCCTTGGTAACCTCTACCCACATACCTGTTCAACCTAATTCCACTGATTTCTTCCGAATAGGTTTACCCTCTCCTAGGTCAGGTGAGCGGGCTCTCACCTGTGGTCGGATCAATATTACCCATTTTTTTTTCCCCCTCTCTCTCTTCCCACACTGAGTGCGCTGGACGCATTTCCAATACCCTCTTTTACAAACTTGCTCCTTTAATCTGTCTATTCCCATGTCTGCCTACTACCACAGCTCTCGAAGCCTTCCACATTTCACACACTATTAGAACCCCTTTTTTTTTTGTGTGTACCCTTAATGATGGCTGACTCTCCCTCCAGCAATGACGCACTTCAGATTGAACTTATTTCACTTAACATTAAAGGGCTCAATACGCCTGAAAAGCGATCTCAATTACTCTTAACTATGCAAAAAAATAAAGAGGACGTGCTGTTTATATAAGAAACGCATTTCTGTTCTGACGCAATACCGAAGATGCACAATCATTATTTCTCCACCGCATTTCACTCCACAAACAAGCTTTCTAAATCCAAAGGTGTGTCCATATTGCTAGCTAAACGATACCCTTTTCAATTACATGACACGTTATCTGATGACATGGGCAGGTTTCTCTTTGTTAAAGGTTCCTATATGGGCAGGAAACTTACTCTGGCAAACATATACGCCCTGAATTCTCGGCAGGTAACCTTCTTTCCTGATATCGTCAACTTGCTAACCAATTTTACTGAGGGCACATTGATTTTAGGGGGGGACTTCAACGTCCCCCTTAATCCGCTCCTTGACACGTCCAATGGTAAATCTTCCCTTCCTTATACTGCACTCCGATCCATCAAATCTCAACTTCACACTCTCCTTCTCCATGACACTTGGCGAACTCTAAACCCTACCGGCAAAGATTTCACATTCTTTTCATGTCCCCATAATAAGTATTCTAGAATAGATTACTTCTTTATCACACAAACGGATCTTCCCTTTCTTCAACGCACTTCTATTGATCCCATGTTCCTTTCGGACCACCATCCCATCTCGTTAACTATCTCATTCCCTGACACAATTAACCGCACACGGATCTGGAGATTGGATCCATCATTACTTACAGACCCGAACATTGCCGAAAGGGGGAAACTACGCATCACACAGTATTTTGAGGAAAACAAACCCTCTGATACTTCCCCTCTACTTAATTAGGAGGCGCACAAATGTGTAATTCGTGGCACACTTATTGCGGCTATGGCTACACGTAGAAAAGAAAGACAGAAATGTTGTACTGACCTGGCTGGTCGGATTAACAAGTTAGAAAGAGCACACAAACAAACACAGGCTTTGTCCACCTTGAACGCTTTGACTCAAGCCAGAAACTAAATGCTTGATATGTTAGCTAAACAAATCCGCCGCAAATACATTCTTTCTCAGAATTTTTTTTTTACGAATATGGCAACAAAGCCAGTAAAGGCCTTGCTAGAGCGCTGCAAAGGAAAAAAGCAGACATGACAATTCACTCCCTGTCCGACGCGTCAGGACGGAAACTAAATTCGACCCCTGACATAGCCTCCCAGTTTGTTCAGTACTACTCCCAACTGTATAACCTACCCCCTTCCGACAGAACTATCAGTGACAGACAGAATGACTTTAATCACAGACTTTTTAAAAAAACACAGCCCTACCCCCATCTCAGATTCCGACTACCAAACCCTAGACAAACCATTAACTAAGGAAGAAACTGATATTGCTTTAGCACAAATGAAACCGGGTAAAAGCCCTGGCCCTGATGGTTTGACCACGGGCTATTATCGAGCATTTGCTGATATTCTAACTCCCAATTTCATCTCAGCCTTTGACGTTTGCGCTTCACCTACTATGCCCCCACGGGATTTACTAACGGCTCATATTACCGTCATCCCTAAACCCGGAAAGGACCCCACTAAAGTTAAGAAATATAGGCCTATTTCTTTATTGAATGTTGACCTTAAGTGGTTTGCAAAGATACTGGCGAATAGGCTTCGCCCCCTTCTCCCTGATATGATACAACTAGACCAAGTCGGATTCATCCCCGGACGGGAAGCAAGGGACAACACCCTTAAAGCCCTTAACGTCCATCATTGGCTTACAACACCAACAATACGCAAGGTTTTTTTCTATCCCTTGATGCGGAGAAGGCGTTCGATAGAGTGGCCTGGGACTACATGACTGAAACCCTAAAAATTCTGGGCCTTCCACCTCGCATGTTAAATCTTATACTCACACTTTACTTTTACTTCTCCTACGGCAAGTGTACAGGTCAACGGCCACCTATCAAGCGCCTTCTCCATTTCGAATGGCACCCGTCAGGGATGCCCCCTATCCCCCTTGATTTTTGTCCTTACGTTAGAACCATTGCTTAACTGTATTAGATCGAATCCAGACATAAAAGGAATAAATATACATGACTGTCAGTACAAAATAGCAGCTTTTGCGGACGACCTACTTCTTTTTTTGACGGAACCCCTGACGACTCTCCCTACCTTACTTCAAACCCTTGCTCATTTTAAACTGCTCTCAAACCTCCAAATCAATTTTTCAAAATCCACTGCCCTGAACGTTACCCTGTCGCAAGGTTTGTATACACAATGCTCACACAATTTCCCTTTCACTTGGAATGCTCGCAAAATTACTTACTTGGGTATCCAGCTCCCTACCGTCCTTTCTGATCTGTACTCTGAGAATTACCTACTGCTACTACAAACCATAATACAAGATCTGAAAAGATGGTCTACAGGGCTTTTTTCATGGTTTGGAAGAGCTGCCATCGTTAAGATGAACGTCCTCCCATGGATTTTGTATTTATTGCAGACTGTCTCTATCAAATTGCCACCTGCTATTTTTTCATCTTATCGCAAAGCGTGCACAGATTTTATCTGGAACAACTCCAGACCCAGATTAAGTTATCTCAAACTTACCAACCCTAAACTCAAGGGTGGCCTAGGTCTGCCTGACCTACAAAAATACCAGCGTGCCAGCCATTTAACCAGGATCATTGACTGGAACATCCATGCGAAAACCAAAGATTGGGTTCACTTAGAAAACTCTATTTCGCCAACCCCGATAGCTCAATCCCCCTGGCTAACACGATCGCTCATTCCCCCGGCTTTACATAACCATCCATTGATTTCTCCAACATTAGATTTCTTTCGCGAAACGTGCAACAAACACAAGCTTTCCTCTCCACTAGGCCCGATGACCCCACTCAGATGTAACCCAGCCTTTACCCCTGGAATGCACACTTCATTCTTAACTGATGTTTGGCCACACCCACACGTGAGAGCAGGACAATTCTTTACAGGCAATCGTCTCCTCTCCTACAACGACATATCCGCCATTACTACCTCTGGCAGATTCCCCTTTTGGACTTATGTACAATTACGCAATTTCCTCAACACCTCAACACCCGGCACGGACTGCTCAAGACCACTTAACCCCTTCGAATCAATGTGCCTGCAGACAGAACCTCAACGACACCTCATTTCTTATACATATGCACTCTTATTCTCTGACCACGATCACACAAATGATTGGGCCAAACTTAAATGGGAACGGGATATCCCTATGAAACTCACACAATCTGATTGGGATTCCATTTATACTTTTGTACACAAGGGTTCCGTTAATACTTACACTCAGGAAAACGCATACAAATTAACCTCCAGATGGTACAGGACCCCTCTCAAGCTACATCGTATGTTCCCAAATTCCCCACCGCAATGCTGGAGATGTAACACAGACGTCGGATCATTCATTCACATTTGGTGGACATGCCCCAAACTCCAACCATTCTGGTCAGAGGTCCATAGACTCATCAAACATGTAACCACATATGATTTGGCATTCACGCCATCACAATTCTTACTCAATCTCCCCTCAATCTCAAGGAAGGCTTACTTTCACTCCCTCTCCATGCATATGGTGAATGCAGCAAAGATGTGTATCCCAACCAAATGGCGCTCCCCAGAGCCACCTACAATTGCGGACTGGTTCCGACGTATCGCCAGAACTGCTGAAATGGAAAACTTGATCCACCTGCCAAATTCACCAACACTTGGGCCTGCTGGCACCATTTCATTTCAACAGCTGAATACCAACGGTTTATACTGTGAGCTGTGCTCGAGAGCTGTGACGGTCTATAGGCAACGTTCCTCCACCCTCCTCCCCCCCTTTTTTTTTTTTTTCCTTTCTCCCTTTCTTCTTCCCTCTCTCCCCCATGCTGTGTTTCACCCCCCCCCCCTCCTCCACGTTACTCTTTAACGGAATGATATTTCTTTGCTATCATCCTAATTCTCATATTCTTAGGCTGATACCCTGATTTCAATTCAAAATGTATCACATCACAACATTTACTGTACCATTTACTGTTCTTGATTGGATGTTAAGATTTCCAAGCTTACACCTGACGAAAGTACATGTCGCATTTCTATAACTGCAATGCCCTTGTTTACTTGTATATTGTCACTGCATCCGCGCTTACACAGTTACTATGATTCTTTGTACTTCTGCTTCTGTTCTTAATCACAATAAAAATTTTCTGGAAAAAAAAAAACAGATAGAAAATAAAGGAATAGAATATAATAGAATGTTTTACTGTATTCTATTCCTTTATTTTCTACCTGTTTTATTCAAATTCAAATAAACAAAACAAATTCCGAAAACAAATTAAACAAATTTAAAGTGATTGTAATATCTTGTTTAAAAAAAAAAAAAAAAAAATTACAAACAAAAAAAAAAAAAAGTCTATTTTATTCATACAAAAAATGTAGAAATGATGACAAGATAAAATGTACCTACAACTGGTACACAACTTATGTTACAGTTTGCATAGCAAATAAATATTAAATTTTTGATACACCATCACATACCCTAAAAACCCTCAGCCCTTAATAATAATAATTCTATAAATGATAGAAGGGATTAATCTTATATTATGTTGGATATGAAGGTGGGCTGGGGTAGTACTCCTAGCGTTTCTCAGTCGTATGTGTCTGCTACATCAGGAGGTTGAGATAGCATATCTTGGAACAACTATACATGTAATACAAAATGTAGGCCCAAATGGTTAGAGAATTAATATTAGACTTTCAATCAATTAAGGGGGAAACTAATGGACTAAAACAGGGTCCAAAGACAGGAGAAGATTTTTTTAGCTCACAAATAGTTTAAAATTAAATACATTTTAACCCCTGGAAAATGTAAATAAAAATTACAGTTTACAAAAGGGATCAAACAAAAATAAAAATGACTAGTTATAGTCGTATACAGTGCCTTAAAAAAGTTTCTAATACCCCTTGAAATTCTCCACATTTTGTCATGTTACAACCAAAAACGTAAATGTATTTCATTGGTATTGTCTGTAATAGACCAACACAAAGTGGCACACAATTGTGAAGTGGAAAGAAAATTATAAATGGTTTTCAACATTTATAACAAATAAATATGTGAAAAGAGTATATACTTTGTAGAACCACTTTTCACTGCAATTATAGCTGCAAGTCTTTTTGAGTATGTCTCTAACAGCTTTGCACATCTAGAGAGTGACATGTTTGCCCATTCTTCTTTTCAAAATAGCCCAAGTTCTTTTAGATTGGATGGAGAACAGCAATTTTCAAGTCTTGCCACAGATTCTCAATTGGATTTAGGTCTGGACTTTGACTGACCTATTCTAACACATGAATATGCTTTGATCTAAACCATTCCATTGTAGCTCTGGCTGTATGTTTAGGGTCGTTGGTGAAGGTGAACCTCCGCCCCAGTCTATAACAGGTTTTCTTCTAAGATTTCCCTGTATTTGGCTCCATCCATCTTCCCATCAACTCTGACCAGCTTCCCTGTCCTCGCTAAAGAAAAGCATCCCCACAACTCAATGCTGCCACCACCATGTTTCACAGCGGGGATGGTGTGTTCAGGGTGATGCGCAGTATTTGTTTTCCTCCACACATAGCGTTTTGCTTTTAGGCCAAAAAAGTTAAATTTTGATCTTATCTGACCAGAGCACATTCTTCCACATGTTTGCTGTGCCCCCTGGCTTCTCGCAAACTGCAAACAGGTGTTCTTATGGCTTTCGTTCAACAATGGCTTTCTTCTTGCCACTCTTCCATAAAGGCAAGATTTGTGGAGTGCCCAACTAATAGTTGTCCTGTGGACAGATTCTCCCACCTGAGCTGTGGATTTTTGTAGCTCCTCCAGAGTTACCATGGGCCTCTTGGCTGCTTCTCTGATTAATGCTCTCCTTTCCCGGCCTGTCAGTTTAGGTGGACGGCCATGTCTTTGTAGGTTTGCAGTTGTGCCATACTCTCTACATTTTTGGATGATGGATTGAACAGTGCTCCGTGAGATGTTTAAAGGTTGGGATTTTTTTATAACCTAATCCTGCTTTAAACTTCTCCACAACTTTATCCCTGAACTGTCTGGTGTGTTCTTTGGCCTTCATGATGCTGTCGGTTCTCTAAGGTTTGTTCACTAAGGTTCTCTAACAAACCTCTGAGGGCTTCACAGAACAACTGTATTTATGCTGAGATTAAATTACACACAGGTGGGGGGTGGAGCTAGCCGGAGACTGAGATGGACGCCTGTTAGAGGAGCTCCAGCACCAGCGGGTATACAAACAGCCGATCCGAGCCACGAAACGGCGGATAAACAAGGCGTTCCAGCTCTATAACACCCCGGTATTAAATACTGAAATGCCCAGGCATAGTGAAGAGGGGAATAGTCCCCAGAAGCTGATGGAGTTCTTCACTCCCGGGCCCAGGCAAAATGGCGCCGGCGCCACATCCGTGCTTACATTCCAAGCCAGCACATCAGGCTGGGAAAAAAGACAAAAAGACCAATTTCCTGTACCATACGCCACCTTGCAATTTTACGCAGATTTGTCACAGTACACCTTGCAGAAATGCATAAATCGGAATACGATAACGAAAGCACTCAGCAATCACAAACAATTGTGTCTTGCCTACAGTCAAGCATGGTGGTGGAAGTGTCATGGTCTGGGGCTGCATGAGTGCTGCCGACACTGGGGAGCTACAGTTCATTGAGGGAACCATGAATGCCAACATGGACTGTGACATACTGAAAAAGAGCATGATCCCCCCCTTCAGAGACTGGGCCCCAGGGCAGTATTCCAACATAATTACGACCCCAAACACACATCCAAGATGACCACTGCCTGTGTTGCGGGATAATAACTGATTTATGAGACTGGTCGCATTGTGTAGGTGTTCCTTTAACTCAGCATCAGCTGCGACCAAGGTGGGATAAGAGAAGTGGTCAGGTCAGCTCCAGGTCCCAGTGAAAAGAATGACGCAAAGTTAAAGCGGGACGGTGCGTTGGTGAGACGTTGCACTTGCCTTGGGATATAGATGCAGTGCACATTGAATTGATGCTGCAGGGATAGTTGCACCAGCCTGCGCAGGAAGGACATGATGGCTAGCGATTTGGATCTGCCTTTATTTATGATATTAGCTGTGGCCTGATTGTCTGTGGCAAAGGTCACTGATTCCCCTGCTCAGGTGCTGCCCCAGACCTGAGCTGCTGCGACAATGGGGTAGAGTTCGAATAGTGAGGATGACTGACTGAACCCGGGGATCAGGAGGATTTCTGGTGGCGAGGTGAAGAAGAGAACACTGACGGAATGAACATTGATATGCCATTCCAGTTTGTGAGAAATTCATCCCACATTGACAAATCAGCTATTGCTGCTGTGTCCAGCCTGAGAACTTGGTCGGGATCTTGCGCCTCTGAGAGAAAATCCAAGAGGCGCGAAATGAAGGACCACCCCTGAGGGATGATCCTCATGGTGAATTTAAGCATGCCAAGCAGAGATTACAGCTGTTTCTTGATGCACCCTTGAGTAAGGGTAAAGGTGTGAACGACCAATCTGATCCGGGTCAACTTATCGGGAGGCAGACTGGCCTGCATAGAGCTGGTGTCGAGAGTGACACCCAAGAAGGTGATGGACTGTGACGGGCCTTCCACTTTATTCTCTGCTATGGGCACATTAAGATTACCAAATACCACCCTTAAGCTGTCCAAGTTTACTGGGGGCTCACCGGGTTTCTCGATGAGCAGGAAGTCATCAAGATAGTGGATCACTTTCCGGAACTGTGCATGGTGCGACAAGATCCAGAAAAGGGAATGGGCAAAAGTATCGAACAGCCATAGGCTGCTTTTAGAGCCAAGTGTCAACTTAGTGTCGAAGTAATACAAACCTTTCCACTTAATTCCATGCCATTGCCAGAGGGATGGCTCTATAGGCAGTAATTTGAATGCGTCTGAGATATCTGCTTTGGACAGCCAAGCGCCTACTCCTATGCTAATGATGGCTTGAATAGCTAGGTCGACTGATGTATATTTAAGGGAAAAATCCTTGGAGGGTATTAGGGAGTTCAAACTTGGGATGTGAGAACAATGAAGCGCGGACAAGTCATACACTAAACAAATTTTATTTGAAAACTTGCCCATGACAAGTCCAATAGGGCTGACTCTCCAGACGGTGAAAGGTGACTTGGTAAAGGGGCCGATCATGTACCCCTGGTCCAGTTCGGATTGTAACAAGGTACAGATGGCCGGCTCAGAGCAGGTTCCTGCATTCGTGGGTCGAGTGGGGCAGCGTGATGAGGCCGGTGTGGAATCCTGACGTGAATCCCTTTACAAAGAAGGCGGCCATTGAGGGAGTTGGGTTGGAGGAGAGATAAAACCCGAGCCACCCGATGCACACACAGCTTAGTCACAATGTACTTTGCTGTTTAATGCCGCATGTGATTTTGGGATGTGCTTTATTACATGAAAGGCAAACATGAAGGAGAGGATACTGACTAAAGTTTCAAGTCCCGAAGTTATAATTGTTTCAGATTGACGCGCCCCCCACTGACAGGATCGGCCTTCCTAAATTGTCCACCTGGGGCAGTTGTGTGAGGGCCGGCAAACTTTGACCGGCACCAGAGGTGAAGGGAAAGTTGGGGAGGCGTCTGCCACCTACATCAGAGCACCAGTTTTCTGTATGGGTGGAAGACTGGCAGATGGCACAAAGTGGGGAGCGTAGACCCGCAAAGTGGCAGCAGAACAGCTCTGTATCAATAGTACTCCAGTTGGTGGTGATCTGGAACTGTGAAGTCTGGCTGCTGCTTTGGCTGAGAATGACTGGTGGTAGTCTTAGAATGAAAACCCTCCGTACTTGTGACCCAATCCACCACTGCATGTAGGTACAAGTCCAGCTCTTCCCTCCTGCTGGGGTTGGCCGTGCAAAGGATGTCTCTAATTATGCCGAAGGCTAGCACAAACTCGGTGCTGGCGAGCTTGTGGTTGAGCTTAGGGTCCTTAGCTTTAAGTACAACTGAGACGCCCCCCCATCGTGAACTGATATGAAGAGCGAAGCTAGGTTAACATCATGGCCATCCAAGATGTCCTTTCTGATGGCAGCTGGGACGAGGTGTGCAGGGAAGACAGTGCAGATCTATGGCATACCTGCGGTTGAAGGTGTGGATACAGCGATGGTGACCATGTCCGGTATGGCCACGGCTGGGCGCACTTGCAGGTCTTCCACTCTGGCCTGGACTTGGGTCACTGCTGTGGACAGCGTGGTCACCATGGAGTGGAGCTGGGCAATAGCCAAGGAGATTGACTGCAGGGATGCCTAGGTGCCGGGCTGGGCTGCCGCTGGTAGTGAGAAAAGCAACCTAAAGAGCTTGGCTTTGCTGGTTATGGCAGGGAGGAAATACTCCTGCGCCGCAGCTCAGCTGTGAGCTTGGGATGGTCCAAACTCTGAGGGACTAAGTGCTGCCACTCTCTGCCCCTGCGGAGGGTGACAGAGGGGCACAGGCAAAGTCTTCACTGCCGGCCTGCGACATGGCTTCAGCTAGAAGACAAGGAGAGGGGGAATGCATACGTTAAGATAAGTTAAAAAGGCAGGGGGGACAGATAAATAGCGTAGTGAAGAAGCGTTTGAACGCTGTTGAGTGAAGATATAGAAAACTCAAAAGAGTATGTGGCAACCGAGGTCAGGTAACTGATAGCTCGGGTGCCCGTCTGTGCTGAGCACAAACCTGTGAACCAGAGTCCCAGGGCGTATTAGGGCGGGGAGCTGCAGTCTGGTACTACTTAAGTAGGAATGTTGCGATTTATTTGTAGTTTATGACGTATGTTCAGCCAGCCTGCTAAGCTGCAGTTCATGCACTGCCAGCAAGCTTTATATTAAGCGACCTTGTCTGTGTAGCTGAAGGGTCGCCCTTCAAAAACAGAGTGTTGTGCACAGAAACGTATGACAGCAACTAATGCCTGATGAGCAACTCGAATCATGTATATAAAATTAAAATTTGGTGAAAGGGTGCTAAAGAAGATACAAGGGAAGATCCTGTGTACTACACACCTGACTTGACGCCCTAGCTTGCGAAGTCCTGGTTGGGGTCGAGAACTGGGTCGACCGGGAACCTGTAGTAAGGTGACATAGGAGTCTGGTTTTAAAACAGATTGTGACCCGAACTGCTTCTTGGAGCATGGCTGGCCCCCTGGTGAAGATGCAAGCCCTATCGTCAGTCTGTTGTTTTTTTCTATGTTTTTTTTTTTAAAAACACTTTTTTTTTTTTAACCAGAGGAAATAACGTCCAAACCAGGTGCAGGATGGACCAACCTGAACTCAACTGACCTAAAGGAGAAATATAGGAAGAAAAAAACTGCGCCAGCAATAAGTCTAACAAGGTCAACAGACCGAAGGGTAAATATCATCCAGGATAGGTACCAGACGCAGTGAAATACAGTCTTTTGGTAAATCATATGTTCATTTGCGTAACTGAGTAAACAACTCCGTGATCCACAAATACAGTGAGAAACCACCAATGTATGCAAAGCCGTTTACCAGAGGGCAAGCCCAAATCAGCATTCGGCTATAACCCAGCCGCGGCCTTTAACATCAGAAATGGAAGACTCAGGGGGGTGCCTCTCATAGGTTGTTCAGGATACTAGGCTCTTTCCATTAATCATGCGGTCCGTGGACTCATAGGCCATATGAGAAAAAAGGGTACCATAGCATAATTCCGTAACATAGGAAATATTTATTAAAAAGTAGTGTACTTACAAACATTAGTAGATTAAAAGAATGTAGAAAATGCTGGCCGGCACTATAGGGGCCCTTCCTCCTTCAAATCGACACGGTGATGTCACTGCGTGTAGTACGAATGCATGGTAGTGACTTGAGTAACCAACTAGGTACAAATACATGCAAATGATTTGGTAAGTCTACAAAGCGGTGGGGGACAAGGTCAAGGAACGTGACAGACAACAGCTCGTTGGTACAAGAAAGGTTTTAACGAATCCTACCTGCTACAGAGAGCATGGAACGACGTAAATCATGAACGGGGAACTGCAACTCCCTGGAATTCAAATACACAAACTCACGAACATGCAGTGAGCTGGCAGAGTCGACCTGGTAATGTAATACCACTGGAACCGACAAAGACCACAGGTGGGTGGCCTGCTTAAATTATCCCCCAGTTGTGCAGTAAGGAATAGGGGGCCCTGACGGGACCGCCCTACATTGATCCTTAAAGCCTCACTATACTTGCCGCAACTCCTGGTGGTCTAGACGGGTGGGGTTTGGCCCTGCGCCTTGGGAGGATCGATGCATCCCCACAGAGAGTTCCCAGAGGGGTGGGGTGCTAAGACCCTTCCGGGGAGGCGCGGCCGGCACCCCATAGATAATCCCAGATACCACCATATGTTGGATTCTGGCTCTGCAACCGGCAGGACTTGGAACCTGGGCCATTTGGGCGGATAGTTTCATACACATGTTAACTAAGGTGGGCCGTTAACCCAGAACATCCCGTTTTATTAATTATCAAAAAGAATCTGAACATATGTTCGTTGAATGTTATTGCCATAATTCCTCAATCCCGGGTCCGTAAGGCTCGTGGATAAGTTAAAACATATATTGTTTTTTTTCTGTAATATTTGTTGAAAACCAAATAAACATTTTGAAAGTAAATTACCCCCCGGCTCCTCCCATAAATTCAGGCCACCACACTGTACCTAAAACCAAAATGTGATATGTGTTATAGTAGAAAATATGTATCAACTGCAATAGGTCAACTGGAGCCCAAGCTCTTTTTTTAATGTTTTGGACAGAGTGGGGAAGATATTGGAACACCTTTCAGATTTTCTATTACTGTCTGTGTCCCCATTATAGAAATATTTGCTTAGGTGACCATTATCACAAGAGTGAAAATGAACAAAAATCCATCCAAATGTTGTCACCTAAACTGGAATAGAAGGGAACTCTTCAAAACCTTTAAATGAGGCACTAGTTATGGTGACACTTGTCTAACAGGGAATTTCTTTCACTTTGGAGACAACTTTCTGTTGTGACAATAGGACAGAAAGTGAAGGGAAATATATCAGTGGGACACAGAAGACAAAAAAAACGAAAAAAAGAACCCTCCCCTATTCTATCCAAAATGAAAAAAATAAATGTTGGCTTTAGTTCTACTTTAACTTCAGTCTTCACTACTACTGTATAAAGTATTTTGAAAAAAAAATTCCACCACTCTGTCAATGAAATAAATCTATTATTCTGGATATGGATATGTGGTATGTTCAAGATATGTGCAAGTGAACAATGCCCTGATAAGAAAAATTTAAAATAGGAAAAAATTTGAAATGAACATCACCAGTTCCTGCTTTAGGTGCTGTAGACTACATCAGAGGCATACATACATGTGTCCTGAAAAGTGTGTCTGGAAATCCTGGAGCTGTCAGATCATGTCTAGCCAACTGCAAGCAGAGTATTCCCAAGTGCACATGTGGTTTTCCACTAGCATTAGCATGGTGCACTCATTTTGTAAGTGTGTTTTTTAGATGTTATTTAACAAAAGCTCAGTGGTTTTAAGCTATGTTTTTGTTTGGTTTCTTTCCACTTTTTTGAGCACATGGTTATGCCATCATATTCTTTGAGTTGGACAAGATCTGATGCCAGTATTTTCCCAGGTAAGGGGACAAAGTGTATTTGATCTGGCTAATACCTTAGTTGAGGTCCAAAGAAGAAGGTGGGTGTTAGTCCTTATGTGTATAGTTCAGAACTTGGAGACACTATTTTGTATCACTGCACAGTTGGGTGTAGGGAAGAAATTCAAGACTGGAAAATATTTTGTATACATAGTTTGCTGATGAGTTGACACATGTATTATATAACACTTGTATGTGGAGTTTATATATATTTGATGGATTGTATTTATTTTTATTATTTATTGGTTAACCACTTTACACTTAGATTGTAGTATAGGGTCTCCTGTCTGTAAGTGCTACATCACAGTTTGTTTTTATTCCATTTGCTGTAGTAAGTTGCATACATTGCACAGATGAGCCACTTCATAGACATCCCCTGGCATGTTTTATAATAAGGTTTTTGCATTTTTAGTGTTTCACCTTAAAGTGGAGTTCCACCCCGGAAAAAAAAAAAAAACCTATGTGGATGTGTGTGTGTTCATGTCGATAATCATTTCCCATATCCCTGTATATTGTGTTCACTAAGAACACAAAATACAGCATGTCCAACAGTCTTTTAAAACTATTAATACTTCCGTTTGACATCAGCGATTGTGACAGGGAGTTCAACATCCTTGCCACCCTGAGAGTAAAAAACCCCTACACAGCTTAAGGTTAAACTGCTTCTCTTCCAATTTCATTGAGTGGTCCTATGCCTCCTTACACTCTCTGAGACAAAATAGTTTTCTTCCTATGCTGGGATCAACATTGAGGTATTTGTATATCGCTATCATATGTCCTCTCAAGTGTCTATTCTCCAAGCAGAATACGTTTAGTGCTTGCAGTCATTCCTTGTAACTGAGGTCCTCCAGTCCCCTTATTCCTTTTGTTGTCCTTCTCTGGACTCTCTACAGTTCCAGCACATCTTACCTAGAGATTGCTAACCAGATCTGGATGAAATACTGCAGATTAGGGATGGGCCGAACACTCGGCTGGGAACCCCGTGATAAATGCAATTTAAACTTGCTCGCGGCTGTAATGTATTGCCAGCTCCCGAAATACAGATAAAGTTAAAAAAAATAAGAAAACGGAAACCCCATGCCAAATAAAAAAAAAATGGTGTAGGGTCCCCCCCAAAATACATACCAGACCCTTATCTGAGCATGCAGCCTGGTGGGTCAGGAAAGGGGAAGGGATGAGCGAGCACCCCCTCTCCTGAACCGTACCAGGGCACATGCCCTCAACATGGAAGGGTGGGTGCTTTGGGGCGGGGGGGTCTCATTCTTTCCTCTTCCTTTTCTGTTCATGGGGTTCTGCTTAAAATCCATACCAGACCCAAAGGGTCCACCCACACAGTTTTTTCCCTGTTTTTTATTCACGTTCTTTTTTTTTACAATTATTTATTTACATTTAGCTCTCAGCCTGGAAGCCTTAACAACCTATGCCGACCATTTTATTATAGTTTTTTTTTTAATAAATAAAACAAGTGTGCAGCAATTGTGGAGATTTTTTTTTTTACTGCTGCTGCAAAAGAAAGCCCAAATAAAAAAAACTGTGATGACGCAGAAGGAAGACCACCTGCGACTCAGAAGAAGCAACAACAATTATGGAGAAATTTGTTTCTGCTGCTGCAAAAAATTCAATAAACTAAAAGAAAAAAAAAGGGAACCACTGCTGACGCAGAGGAGAAATGCCTGCAATGCAGAATAGAGAAAAAGCAATTATGCCCTAAATATTTTTAGTGCTGCTGCTGCGGCACAAAAAAAAATAATAATTAAAATTAAATAAAAAAAGAAATAAAGCAAAAAAAAAAGGAAACCACTGCTGACGCAGAAAGAAGAACACCTGCGACACAGAAGGGGGGACAGCAATTATGCCCTAAATATTCTTAGTGCTGCTGCATCATAAAAACTGCTGCTGCACCAAGAGAAAAACAAATCCACAAAAAAAATTAAGAAAAGGAAACCACTGCTGATGCAGAAAGAGGGACACCTGTGATGCAAAAGGAGGGGCAGCAACTATGCCCTAAATATTCTTTGGGCTCTTTCACACGGACGGACCGTATGTCCGTTTTTCACCCTTCCGTTTTCCGGATGAAAAACAAACATACAGGTATCCCTATGGGATAGCGGGTGTCAGCGGGTGAGCCATTTTTTCATCCGTCTGCAGAGCGGATCGGATGACGACAGACTCTACGGTCCGTCGTCACCCGATCTCCCATAGGGGAGAGCGGCGCTCTGACAGGTCCGTCCCTGCACGGAGTGCAGGGACGGACCTGTCATCTTCTGCTCAGTGGAGATCGCTACGGCGATCCCCGCTGAGCAAGCGGCTATCCACGGGGCGGATCTGCACTGATCCGCCCCGTGTGAAAGAGCCCTTAGTGCTGCTGCATCATAAAAACAAATCCCAAAAAATAAAAGGAAACCACTGCTGACGCAGAAGCAATGACACCTGCGTCATAGAAGGGGAGTGCTAATAATGCAGCAACAAAACCTGATGCTGCATAAGAAAAAAAAAATGATCAATGAAAAAAAATGGGATCAGTGGCGACTAAGGATGGGTGAACGGTTCAGCCCAAGCATGAGTTTGGGCCGAACATTGGCTGTTCGGAAGTTCTCTGAATAACCGAATTATAGGGTCGTTCGACCGTTTGTTTGGCTTGCTAAACAACCACAATGCACTGCGCCCCCACACAGTGCATTGAAAGCCCTGATTGGCTGAAGCAATGAAAGCTTTGCCCAACCAGGGCACAGAGCACTGTCAGAGCCATGATTGGACGCTGTCATGATGACTGTATCCAATCATGGCGCATTGCTCTTAATCCCGCACCACGCTATAAAAGTATTCTTTCTATAGTGGCCATTTGTAGTGTGATAGTGACGTGATATAACAGGGCTTTGTTCAGTGCTATTAGACAGTTAGTGGGCTATTCTGATTCTATTGTCAGTATAGAATATCAGTTTAGTGTGCATCTAGGGATAGTTCAGTGTGAGTGTAATGCGACCAATCATCTTTACATTAGTGTGAATGAAGGGATAGGTCAGTCATTGTGGGTGTAGTGGGACCACCATTCATCTTTACATTAGTGTGAATGTAGGGATAGTTCAGTCAGTGTGAGTGTAGTGACCGTTTAACACAGTTTTTTGTGCGTTACTGCAAGTTTAACGTCATATAGTTCTGTGTGTTACTGCAAGTTTAATGCCATATATTTCATTGTGTTACTGCAAGTTTAACGCCATATATTTCATTGCATTACTGCAAGTTTAACGCCATATATTTCATTGCATTACTGCAAGTTTAATGCTGTATATTTCATTGCATTACTGCAAGTTTAACGCTGTATATTTCATTGCATTACTGCAAGTTTAACGCTGTATATTTCATTGCGTTACTGCAAGTTTAACGCTGTATAGTTCTGTGCGTTACTGCAAGTTTAACGCTGTATATTTCATTGCGTTACTACAAGTTTAACGCCAAATAGTTCTGTGCGTTACTGCAAGTTTAAAGCCATATATTTCATTGTGTTACTGCAAGTTTAACGCCATATATTTCATTGCATTACTGCAAGTTTAACGCCATATATTTCATTGCATTACTGCAAGTTTAATGCTGTATATTTCATTGCATTACTGCAAGTTTAACGCTGTATATTTCATTGCATTACTGCAAGTTTAACGCTGTATATTTCATTGCGTTACTGCAAGTTTAACGCCATATTTTTCGTTGCACTACTGCAAGTTTAACACCATATAGTGCTGTGCATTACTGCAAGTTTAATGTCATATAGTTCTGTGCGTTACTGCACGTTTGACGCAGTATATTGCAGTATATTATAGTGTATCCATGGCGTGTGTCTGTGCCATGAATACTCAAATTAAAGTGCACCAAACACCATTTTCCATTGATTAAAGTGAATCCACGTACACATTTACACATCTTTATTACATTTTGTTAATATGCACCCCCCACTCCCCCCATTATTTCTGGGAAGACATCAAGTAGAGGCAAACGTTCCCATGGCACTGTAAGGGGGCCAGCAGCGTATGTGTCCACAGGCCTTTAATAATTGTCCCAAGAGACATTTAGGAAAAAGGGAAGTCTGGATGGCCGCATTAGTCATAGCTCAGCCCAGCTATGACTAATCGCCTTTGAGGCGTGAAACGCGTAAGCTACTGTTGCTGTTTTGCTGTATCGCATGAGATGTCACTACTTTGGATTTTATCTTTTGCCTAATAAAGACGTTTTTGCTGAAGTGCGGCCATCCAGACTTCCCTTTTTCCTCTCTGTTGTGAGCAGAGCCTGCACCAGCTGTACCGAATCAGGGTGGACATCACTTTGCCTCCAGACTCAGAGCGGTATTCATATTCTTATCTCTCAAACCAAGAGACATTTACATAAGAAGCCTAAAAAGGAGGTGATTTCCTACCCCCTAATGCAAATTCTGGAAATGTAATATTTAGCACCTGCCATAGCACACCAGTAACACGGTATGAGAATTTTGGTTTGAGGGTGAAACTTTACTGTGTAATGCGAATTTAAATGTACAAAGCATTGTAGCCATACTACTGTTGCTTTCTACAATTGTTTGCTGCCATTGTGAAGCAGCTCATATATCTACAGCCTACATGTAAATAGTTTATCACCTACCGTGAAATATAAAAAATACAATAAATCCATGTGATGGAATAAGGATTTTTTGGTTTGTAGGTGAACTTTTAGCACTGAAGGTTTTTGGCCCCTGCTAACAAAGCAGCTTGTAGTGAATTTAAAAAAAGGTAGGGTGCTCAGAATAGTTTTGTTAAAATTATTCTTACTGTTGTTCAGTTCTTTTTTTTATGTCAAAAGCTTTTTAAATTATATATTAACGGAAAAAGTAAACAGAATAAAATGGCTTATTAAATATTAATAGAAGATGTAGTGCAATTGTCCTGTGCTGCACTTAAAACAGCCTGAATGATTGAGCTGTGAATTGCTTTCCCAAGGGTATTGAAATATTCATCACTGCTATTTAATAAATGTTCACAGCCACTCATGTTTACACTACACTGCTTGCCAGAGAGTGCTTACTACAGAAAACACTTTAATGGAAGGTGATTTTTTTCTCCACAGTGAGTCACCTCAAATTATACAGACACAGAGGATGTGGAGACAGGCAAATCTCTGAACTGACAAATAAGAGTCATGCATAACTTAACAACATCCATTCTTGGAATAGTGCTGTGTGGTAAAATGACTTTCCACCTTAAAAAAAGATATTTACAGACTTGAAAAATTAATCAGCTTTTCATTTTCTGAATGATAAACAATCCTTTGCTGTTCCAAATCGATTTTCAGGTGGAAGTGCATGCTGGGATAGGCAATTTGGCTCCTGATGTTTTTGAAAGATTGTATTCAAGGATTTAGCAAACTGTGGAAATATTGTGTATACAGGTAATAAAAATGCATCCAATATTCATAGCATGTACAGGAACAGATATCAATAGTAATATGTTTTAATATGAGAACCAACATATGTTGGTGAACGCTGGAATATAAAAGCAATGTACACTATAGTACACTAAATAAGTACACAACTTTGGTTGATAGGGATAGCAGAAGATGGTGCAGGGTGCTCGGAACATGTGTTTTTGGTCTCACGGTGAAATCATTGTGGATGCTTATCATTATCCTCCAAGCTTTGTACACTGTGGGAGCTCCATATGACCTATAGTCTAATGCGGTGTACACACGCTCAGGCTTTCCGGTGGTATTGTCCGCCGGACCTAGTCTAGCGGACAACCCGCCGGACTTTCCAGCGGAGGTCCGCCGGACTTTCCGAACGTGTGGACTTACCCACACACGCCCGGACATTTCCGGCAGACTTTTCCGGTGGACAATCCCGCCGTCTGTGTGCTAGTCCACGGGACTTTTGAAATGAACGGACTTGCCCACACACGGTGGAAAGTCCGTTCATTTAAAACGTGACTCCAGGTAGACGGGACTAGCGAAGGAGGTGAATGCCGCCGCCTCGATCGGCGATATTGACACCTCGCTAACCCGTCACCTGGTATGGATTTAAAGGGGAATCCCTACGCTGAAAAAACGGCTTGGGGGTCCCCCCAAATCCATATCAGACCCTTATTGTTGTAATTTTTTCCCACAATTCTTTGCAACCTGAAGATTTGTGTTTTTGTTTTTTTTTCTTTTACAAAATTGTCATATTAACAGGTTATTTCTATCACACAGAATATGTGTATGTATTCTGCTACTCCTCCTGAGTATGGTGATATCACATATGTGAGACTTTTTCACAGCCTGGCCACATACAGAGGCCCAACATGCAAGGAGCACCGTCAGGTGTTCTAGGGACATAAATTACACATATAATTTCATGACCAGGATCACCATTGTCACCAGTACTGTTCAACATTTACATCCGACCACTCTTCAAAATTATTAGCAAATTGGATCTGTGCTTCCACTCATACGCGGACGACACTCAACTGTACTTCCGGATCACCGGACAAAAAGACCAATACCAGGAACTAGGAAAATGTCTCACATTGATAGATGACTGGATGACCACTAGCTCCCTCAAACTAAATGGATCAAAAACAGAATTACTGCTCCTCGACGCAAACTCAAGGAAAAAGACGAAGACCCCTTGGACACCACCAACCATCTTGGGACAGACCATCCTTCCAAGCAACAAAGCCAAAAGCCTCGGAGTAATCTTTGATTCAGAGATGACAATGGAGGCACAAATAGGATCCGTAATCAGCGGATCCCACCATCTCCTTCGCATGCTACGCAGACTCATCCCCTTCATCCCGGAAAAGGAAAAAGCGGTAGTAGTAGGAACGATCATCAATTCACGGCTCGACTACGCAAACTCACTCTACATAGGATTACCGGATTACCAGATTGCGCGCCTTCAAATTGTCCAAAACACAGCAGCAAGAATAGTCACCGGAAAGAAACCCTGGGAATCCATCTCCCCATCCCTAAGGATGCTCCATTGGCTCAAGGTAAAAGACAGGATCACATTCAAGACCCTCTGCCTCACCCACAAATGTACACAAGGAAATGCGCCTCAATACCTTTGTGAGAAAATAGAAAAATACATACCGAATCGCAGACTTCGATCAACAAACCAAAATCGCCTTCTCATCCCCAAAGCCCGCTACAAATCGAAGGGAGAACGAAGATTCGCAGTACAGGGACCCCGGCTATGGAATGCTCTACCAAACAACATCCGCATGGAAGAAAACCATCAGGCCTTCAGGAAAAAACTCAAGACCCACCTCTTCTAATACATGGCATCCCAACATGAGCAGTCAAGCGCCTCGAGGCGATTCAGTTCGCAGTTGCAGCGCTATACAAATCATTCATTCATTCATTCATTCACGACCTATCACACTTTTGAAGGCCCTGGAGTACTAGGACAATGGAAACGCCCACAAAATGATCCCATTTTGGAAAGCAAACACCCCAATGTATAATCTATGAGGCATAATGAGTCTTTTGAACGGTTCATTTTTTTCCAGAAGTTTTTGGAAAATGTGGAAAAAAAATTAAAACGCATTTTTTTCCACAAAGTTGTAGATTTTTAAGATATTTTCAACACATAGCATGTACATAGCAAAAATGACACCCCAAAATACATTCTGCTACTCCTCCTGAGTATGGTGATACCCCATGTGTGAGACTTTTACACAGTCTGGCCACATACAGAGGCCCACAATTGAAGTAGCACCTTCAGGCGTTCTACAAGCATAAATTACACATCTCATTTCTCAACCACCTATTACACTTTTGAAGGCCCTGGAGCACCAGGACAATGGAAACTCCCACAAAATGACCCCATTTTGGAAAGCAAACACCCCAATGTATAATCTATGAGGCATATTGAGTCTTTTGAACGGTTATTTTTTTCCAGAAGTTTTTGGAAAATGTGGGAAAAAAATGAAAGCGCATTTTTTTTCCCACAAAGTTGTCAATTTTTAAGATATTTCTAACACATAGAATGTACATAGCAAAAATGACACCCACAAATACATTCTGCTACTCCTCTTGAGTATGGCAATACTACATGTGTGAGACTTTTACACAGCCTGGCCACATACAGAGGCCCACAATTGAAGTAGCACCTTCAGAGGGGCGTGGCTTGCGTGTGCTCAAAGATGACTGCTTAAGCCTGGGCTCCGACCAGATACATCCTGCACTACAGTGCACGTATCACTCCCTATCAGCCCGGATTCTCCCTTCTGACACCCCGGAGACACATCGGCAATGACCTCCCGCAAAAGGAAGGAGGATCACCACCTGAAAAAAGTCACAGCCTTTTTCCTCAGGCCGGCAACGCCGAGTGAGTAGGCCCAAGATGGCGCCGGTGAGCACACTAATCACTCACCTTCAGCCTCCTACACCGATCTGCCAGATGCAGACCCGGAACATCTCAAAGGGGGACAGACATCTCCAGTTCTCCACTCCCGACTGAATCCTCTCCCAGCAGCCCTACCTCAGACAGCCTGGCAAAAGCAAGGATGGGGATGGACTCCCCTCACCATCCGGCTCCAGGGGTGAGTACAGACATTCTCCCACTGCACAGTGACACTGCTCTGCAATCATCAATTGCCTTATTCCCCACCACTGGGCAGCCTGTGACTCCAGAATGAAGGACATGCCCCTTTCACTCCAAGCCTCCCTCATGTCTAACCTCTCCTCCCTCCGCACATTCTCTACTGACATACAGCAAATGGGGATAGAGTACAATATAGAGAAAACAAAATGGAAGAATGCACTACCACGGTCAACGACCTGGTTGACGCATACAAGGACTTCAAAGAAGACACTCTATGGATGAAAGCAAAAATAGCAGATCTAGAGGACCGCTCCAGACGCAATAACGTAAAATTGCGTGGGGTTCCAGAATAAATTCCCCCGCAGAGCTTACAAAAATTTGCCTGTGATCTTATTTCCACCATGCTGCCTAGCTTATCACTGGAAGAAATGACTATAGACTGCATCCACTGCATCCCCAAACCCCAACACCTAGCTGACACTTTCCCCAGGGATGTTCTCATGTTCTCCATTTCTTTCTGGTGAAAGAACAACTGCTATTTAAAGCTAGACAACTTCCCAACCTCCCAGCTCCTTTTGAGGGGCTGCAGATATCTGCTGACCTATCGCAGTTCACTCTCCAGAGGAGAAAACAATTAAAAACCGTAACCAAGGCGCTCAACAACCCCAAGATCACATACAAGTGGCGCTATCCTGCAACTCTGCTCGTCACCTATAATGGAACAGCACACCTGGGGAATCATATTTCAATAGTTTTTTTTTGTTGTTTTTTCTTTGCTTCCTTTTGTTAAATATCGCATTCATAAAGACCTACTTAGCCTGTCTGGAAGTGTATTACAATAACTAACCATTTAACTTAGTTCCAGGTACCAAACCCCACAGAACTACCTCTTTACCTACTTTGCATCTATAACCTACGGATCCCCTTGACTACCAGGATTCTACAAATATCGGAAACCCACTACATTCAAGACCACTAACTGTAAGTTCTAATTTACACCTTACACACTCTGTTGCTCAAACAATGTCCCTCACAGTCCTATCCCTAAATGCCAGAGGCCTAAGCCATCCGGCCAAAAGAGCCTCACTATGGAAAATGGCATTAGCCCTCAACAGTGATGTGCTCTGTGTACAGGAGACACACTTCCCATCAGATAGACACCCACCATGCCAACACAGACACTTCCTGCACCTGTCCAAGGCAAACTTCACATAAAAGAAACGAGGAGTAATGGTCACCATTAGGGACACAGTGTAATACCAACTGCACCAAAGGATCCCTGATCCAAATTACATAGTCGTTACATAGTCCTTATCTGCTCTCTCAACGCAATCAGATATACATTGGTAAACATCTATGCTCCCAACCAATGTCAAATATCTTTCCTCTCCAAGACTCTAAAAAAGATAAAACTGATCCAACAGGGTAACTTGCTCCTATGCGGAGACTTAACCTTGCTCCTGACCACCACATGGATACCATATCCACCTCCAAAAGGACCACCCCTTCGTTGTACTAGTGAACAAGACCTGTACAACGCGTGGCGATGCGGCCACGCCTCGGAACGAGACTACACATACCTCTCATCAAGACACAACTTATATTCCCGTATAGATCTATTCTTAATGGAAAAATGATTACTCCAAAATGTGCAAACATCGCACACCCATACCACCACCTGGTCTGACCATGTACCAATCAGCTTTACCCTACATGGGAAAAAGTCACAGCCTAACACATTTATATGGCACACTAATAACTACCTCCTGCAACATCCTTCCAATGCTAAAATTATATCAAACCATCTTGAAGAGTTCTTCTCCAACAACTCAGGCTCCGTGGAGGACCCGATGGTGGTGTGGAATATGCACAAAGCATATATCAGAGGTGTGCTTATTCATCTAGGCTCCCGAGCCAAGAAGGAGAGGATGCAGCATTTAGATGCCATCACGGTAGACATCCAAACTACTGATGATTAAAACAAAGCCAACCCAACCCCACATCTAACCTACGCCAAAAATTGTGCTACCTGTTTTTACACAACTTTGAGAAATCCCAACGCAAACTAAAAGCTAACACTTATAACACGGGTAAGAAAGCAGGGAAAGCAATGTCTAGACTAATCAAAGGCCGAAGTACAAAATCAAAAATCCAGTACCTTTTGCACCCAACAAGTAAACGAAAAATGAATTAACCCCAAGCAATAGCCAACGCATTCAGCATATACTACAGCACTCTTTACAACATCCAAGAGGATAAAAACACACACCAACCCTCCCAAGAGGAGATAGACTCCTTCCTAACTCACATTTCCCTTCCCAAGCTGAACAATAGTCAGCTAGTATGCCTCAATAGGCCCTTCCACATAGAAGAAATTAGGAACACTATTGAGGCTCTGCCCAACTGCAAATCCCCTGGCCCAGGTGGTCTAACAGGGGGAATATTATAAATCTTTTCATCACATATTGACCCCCCACGTGTATTCTCTATTCAACAACGCTGCCTCCACTTCGTCATTTCCTTCCGAAATGCTAAATTCCACTGTAACCACAATACCTAAGCCAGGAAAGGAGTCAACCTCCCCAAAAAACTTCCAATCAATATGGCTCCTTAACCGTGACATCAAAATTTATGCCAAACTCATAGCCAACAGATTAGTAGATATCCTCCCATCCCTGATTCACAAGGACCAAACCGGCTTTACAAAAGGCCGACAATCTTAAGATGTCACAAGATGGTTAATTAACATCATCCACATGGCTGAAACCAAAGGAATGCCTTCTCTGCTCCTATCTTTGGATGCAGAGAAGGCGTTCGACAGAGTCCACTGGAAATATCTACACTCAGTACTAAACAAATTTGTTTTTCAAGGCACAATCCTCAAAGCAATAATGGCACTCTATACTTTCCCTTCTGCCCGAGTCTTTACCTCGAACATCATGTCAACTCCCTATACAATCACAAATGGCACAAGACAGGGATGCCCCCTCTCTTCCCTAATATTTAATCTCACGATGGAGCCGCTAGCTGAACATATTAGGACTAATCACAAAATTTCTGGACTTACTATTAATTCCCAGGAGCATAAGATCAGCTTATTTGCTGATGATGTAATCCTAATACTGACAGACCCAACTTCTTCCCTGGCTGAGGTTCAAAATACTTTATCCTGATTCAGCAAAGTATCTTACTATAAGGTCAACAAAACAAAATCTTCTATGGTGGGGATAAAAATGGATAGCGTAGTAAGCAATCTAGTTCAACAAACATTCCCATACACCTGGGAGGAACATGGTATACTATATTTAGGCACCCACCTGACTAAATTAGTTAAAAATCTTTTTCAAGTCAACTACATACCTTCAGCACCAAACTACAAAATGCCCTGGCCCTCTTAGCCAAATATGAGTTCTCCTGGGCAAGGAGACTATTAGTGTTCAAAATTATGCACTTTCCCCAATTACTCTACCTATTTAGGACACTCCCTATCCCCATCCCGTCCAAATATTTCAAATCCCTACAGGCCATTCTGACCACCTTCATATGGCAAGGTAAAAAACCCAGATGTGCACACTGCAAATTAATAAAGCATCGATCTTCAGGAGGAATGGGATACATTGATTTCCACGACTACTACCCAGCCACCGTTCTAACCCAGCTTAAAGAATGGTTTCTGCCCCTTCCCCATATGCTCTGGGGTCAAATTGAATCCTCTTTCACCACAAAAAAATCCCTACAGGGATGGTTACACGGAATTCAATTAGGATGTCCTACCCCCTCCTATATCTCCCCGACCATGGCAGCATCAATTCAGGCCTGGCGAACATTAAATGACCTAAGCCTCAATTCTGAGGACCTCATAAGAGTGAATATCCCTAAAACATCCCTATAGTATCTAAAAGACAGCTCCTCATTCACTAATTGACATACAGCAGGCATCCACCACATAGACGATCTAAACATAGCCAACACCCCCAAATCCTTTCCACAACTCCAAACCGAGTTATACGTTGCAAACAAAGATTTTTATCTCTACACTCACACTATTCACTGTGAATGAATGAATGAATGATTTGTATAGTGCTGCAAATGCGAACTGAATCGCCTTAAAGCACTTGTTCCGTCCTGTGTTGTCCTGCTTCTTAGAAGAGGTGGGTCTTGAGTTTTTTGTTTGAAGGCCCGATGGTTTTCTTCCATGCGGATGTTCATGGGTAGAGCATTCCATAGCCGTGGTCCTTGGACTACGAATCTTCGTTCTCCCTTTTATTTGTAGCGGGACTTGGGGATGAGGAGGCGGTTTTGGTTAGTTGATCGGAGGTTGCGATTGGGTGTGTAGTGCTTTATTTTCTCAAATAGGTATTGAGGAGCGTTTCCTTGTGTGCATTTGTGAAGGCAGAGGGTCTTGAATGTGATCCTATCCTCTACCATTAGCCAATGTAGAATCCTCAGGGATGGGGAGATGGATTCTCAGTTTTTTTTCCCCATGACTAGTCTTGCTGCCGTGTTTTGGAAGACTTGTAGGCGTGCAATCTGGTATTTAGGTAGTCCTATGTAGAGGGAATTTGCGTAGTCGAGTCGCAAATTGATGATTGTTCCAACTACTATTGCTTGCTCCTTTTCTGGAATAAAGGGGATGAGTCTACGTAGCAGGCGGAGAAGAGGGTGGGATCCACTTACTACTGATTCTATTTGTGCATCCATAGACATCTCTGAGTCGAAAATGACTCTGAGACTTTTGGCTTTGGTACTTGGGGAGATGGTCTGTCCAAGGATGGTGGGTGGAATCCATGGGGTCTTAGTTTTTGTATTTCGGTTAGCGTTGAGGACAAGAAGCTCTGTTTTCGATCCATTGAGTTCGAGTGAGCTTGTGGTCATCCAGTCATCTATCAATGTGAGGCATTTTTCTAGTTCCTGATATTGGTCTTTTTGTCTGGTGATGCAGAAGTAGAGTTGAGTATCGCCAGCGTATGAGTGGAAGCATAGATCCAATTTGCTGATGATTTTGAGGAGTGGACGGATGTAGATGTTGAAGAGTACAGGTGACAAGGGTGATCCTTGAGGGACTCCATAAGAGATTGTGTGAGATTCAGAGGTGAAGGCTCATAGTTTCACTGTCTGTGAACGATTTCCTAAGAAGGAAGCGAACCATGGTAGATCTGAGTCTGTAACTCCTGCTACTTCTTTGAGGCGGATGAAAAGAGTATTGTGGTCCACTGAGTCTCCGCCAGCTGCTTCAAGGGCATCATCCCATATTTTTAGAAGTGCCGTTTCTGTGCCATGGCCTGGGCGGACGCCTGATTGCAGTGGGTCCAAGAGTTTGTGTGTCAGGGATGCCTACGGAGGATACCAAATCATGCACGAGCATGCGCCGCGCATCAGCGCACATTGGCGCATGCCGGCGCGCATCAGCACGCATTGGCGCATACGGGTGCACATCAGCGCGCATTGGCGCATACGGGTGCACATCAGCGCGCATTGGCGCATACGGGTGCACATCGGCGCACATTGGCGCATACGGGTGTGCATCGGCGCATACGGGTGTGCATCGGCGCACATGCATGCACAATACTGCGTGCGCGCAATGGCGCACACTGACGTGATGGACTTTGGTGCCAGCGGCTCTATTTAAGCCAGCCTGTAGCCACAGGACAGCGCTGGATTATCTCCTCAGCTCCCGTGTGTACCTTGACCTTGCTTCCTTGATCTGATCTACTCGTTGTGACCCGGCCCGCCTTGACCTTGCTTCCTGATCTCCTAGCCCGACCCTTGGCCTGTTCCTGTTTCTGCTTCCTGACTTCCCCGGTTGTCCTGCAGCTTGTACCTGGACCCTGCTTGTGTTTGACCTTGGCTCGCCCCTGTATATTCTCTGGACTGATCTGCCTGTGTATGACCCCTGGCCTGGCTCCTGGTTTCTCCATTAATCAGAATACAGCAAGTTCTGCTCCGCCTGCTTCGGCCATCCCTCAGCAGCCGAGCCCAGTGAACTGCAAGCAAGCACCCGGCCTTACGTGCTTCTTTGGGCACTGCGCTCCTGTTCCCAACTTCAGGAACTCACTGCACTTAGCCGCAAGGGGAGCCCTCTTAGCAACTCGATCTCCATACCCGCACCTGACATTGTGTGTGTCCAGATGGAGTTGTAGCTGTTGTACTACTGCTTTCTCCATAATCTTGGAGATGGTGTTCAGGCTTGTTACTGGTCTGCGGTAGTTAGGATCTTTGGGGTCGAGGTTGGATTTCTTTAGGAGGGGTTTGACTATGCCTTGCTTGAGGGCGATCGGAACAATCCCTTCTTTGAACGACTTATTTACAAGATGTGTTATAGTAGGAGCCAAGATGTTGGAACATTCTTTCAGGAGTTTTGTGGGAATGATGTCATTCGGTGATGTGCTGTCTCGGAGGCTCCTGATGATGTTTTTGGTGGTGTCAGTGGTGATTGGGATCAGCAAAAAATTTGGTGATTGTGTGATGTTCGAGTCGATTTCCTCTTTTTGCTTTGGTTGAATAGGGTTGGTTGTTTTTTTCTGTTTAATTATTTTCCGAATGTTGTCAACTTTGTTGATAAAAAAATGTGATAACTCGTTGCAGAATTCTTGAGTTTCGTTTGCTGGGGGTTCAAGCTAGATAGGGTTCATAGTCTGAGCGACTAGTTTGAAAAGTTCATGAGGGCGGTTTAAGGCTTTTGAGATGGTGTTTGAGAAATGTTCTTTTTTTGCTTTGAAGATTGCTTTGTGATATTTCTTTGTGAGTGCTTTGTAGTTTGTGTGGTTTTCCTTTGTAGAATTTCTTCTCCAGGCTCTTTCAGCTCTTCTGTGTTTCCGTTTCAGTAGATTAATGCCCCGTACACACGGTCGGATTTTCCGACTGAAAATGTCCTATCGGACCATGTTGTCGGAAATTCCGACCGTGTGTGGGATCCATCGGGCTTTTTCCGGCGGAATTTCCGACGGAAAAACTTTGAGATCCTGCTCTCAAATTTTCCGACAACAAAGTCCTATCGGACTTTTTCCGATCGTGTGTAGCGAATTCCGACATACAAAGTGCCACGCATGCTCAGATCACATTACAAGACCAAAGCTATTGGCTACTAGCCTCTACGTAGTCCCGTCACACGCAACAAACGTCACCACGTTCAGAATGATCGGATTTTCCGACAACTTTGTCCGACCGTGTGTATGCAACACCAGTGTCGGACAAAATCCGACAGATTTTGTGGTCGGAATTTCCGACCGTGTGTACGGGGCATAAGAGTACCATTAAACCATCCAGAATTTTTGCTGCGGATGAGTGCTCTACGTCTCAGAGCGACTGAGTCTGCTGTTTGTAGTAATGCCTTGTTTAACCACTTTAGCCCCGGACCAATTGGCAGCCAAAGGACCAGGCCCCTTTTTGCGATTCGGCACTGCATCGCTTTAACTGACAATTGCGCGGTCGTGCGACGTGGCTCCAAAACAAAATTGGCGTCCTTTTTTTCCCACAAATAGAGCTTTCTGTTGGTGGTATTTGATCGCCCCTGCGGTTTTTATTTTTTGCGCTATAAACAAAAATAGAGTGACAATTTTGAAAAAAATGCAATATTTTTTGCTTTTTGCTATAATAAATATCCCCAAAAAATTTATAAAAAAACATTTTTTTTCCTCAGTTTAGGCCAATACGTATTCTTCTACATATTTTTGGTAAAAAAAATCGCAATTAACGATTATTGATTGGTTTGCGCAAAAGTTATAGCGTTTACAAAATAGGGGATAGTTTTATAGCATTTTTATTAATATTTTTTTTTACTAGTAATGGTGGCGATCAGCGATTTTTATTGTGACTGCAACATTACGGCGGACACATCGGACATTTTTGACACATTTTTGGGACCATTGTCATTTATACAGCAATCAATGCTATTTAAATGCATGAATTCCTGTATAAATGACAGTTGTAGTGAAAGAGTTAGCCACTAGGGGGAGGGGAGGGGTTATGGGCTCTGACGTGTGTGTTTTTTTACATTAGGGGGCGGGGCTGACGTCTGACGTCATTGATTGGCTTTCCCGATGACGGGGAACAGCCAATCAATGACAGGCAGAGTAGGAAGCGCGGGGAGAGGTTTGTTTACACAAACCTCTCCCCGTTCTTCAGCTCCGTAACCCGATCGCGGGACACCAGCGGCGATCGGGTCCGCTGGTCTCGCGGCCGGGGTCACGGAGCTCCCGACCGGGTCGCGAGCGCACCGCTGGTGGCGCGCGCGCGCGACCCACGGGCAGGCATTTAAAGGGACACGTACAGGTACGTGGTTTTGATTGATAATGTGGTTTTGAAAAGTTCTGAGTGTAGTTTCTTCTGAGATCTGATCCAGTGTGTTTTGTTCACTGGTTTGGTTTTTGGAGGGTGGTGTTGGTGGCAATTTCAAATTTGATAGCGTGGTGGTCCGTCCATGGTAGCGGTACATTGTCGAGTATGTTGATGTCCATGTTTTGTTTGAAGATGAGGTCCAGGATGTGCCCTGACCCATGCGTGGGAGCATTTATCAGTTGCTGAAGACCTAGTTCTTCCAGTTGGTTAATGCAGGCAGTGGTGATGGGGTCTTTGGTGAAGTTTGCCCAGAGATTGAAATCCCAGAGTACCAGAACATTATTGGTTTTCAAGGTGTGTATTGAAATGAATTCGGTGAAGGGTATCGGTAGGTTTGTCTTTGGTCCTGGTGGTCTATAGCATAACAGAATGTGAATGGTGTCTTGGGGTGTTGTTTGAAGATAAAGAGTGTGTCTCCATAAAAGGCATTGCGTTCTGTAGAATTGGTTTGACTACCGCAAGGTGAGATTTGAAGCTCACTGCTAGGCCTCCTCCTTTTTTTCCTATTCTATGCTCAGTTAGGATCCTGTAGTTTTCAGCCACCAATTCTGTTAGGATGGTGTTGCAGTTGGGTGTTAGCCAGATTTCCGTGATGAAGAGGCAATCTATGTTGTTTTGGGTGATGAAGTCGTGGACTTCCTGTCTGTGCTTGACTGCAAATCTGATATTAATCAGGGCGCATGCTAAGTGTTGCGGTTGAATTGTAGTCTTCCTGTGTTTGGTGGTTGTTTGTAGATTGATCCTTAGTAATTGTTCTTTACGTAGTATTTTTTGAATGGAGGTTGGTAATGTTGAGGTGGTATTTCTTAGTCTGTGGAGGGTGTCCGCTGAGCATTTGAAGTTGCACATGATGAGAGAAAAAATTTATCTTGATGGTATGAACACAACCGGGGGGTGTTCGGCTCATCCCTAGTCTGTAAAGGTTATCTTTTTTTGTATCTGTTTATTTTTCCCATCTCAACGACAACAATAGTAATTATCCAGGCAGCAGGCATGAATATTGTCTATATTCAGAAATTGTCCAGGCTGAGACAGCCAGCACAGCCATAATATTGGTCCTGGTACACCGTTACCTGCCTGCACTCATTATTGTACGTCTCTCCAGCCCTTCATAAACATACTACCTCTTGCTACAGCTAATTATTTCCATAGTCCAGAGACATGATGGCAGTAAGTAGGGTTGAGCGAACCCGAACTGTAAAGTTCGGGTCCGTACCAGACTTTAGGGTGTTCGGGTCCCGGACCCGAACCCGAACAATTGACTGTATGTTCGGGTTCGGGTCCGGTGTTCGGGGATTTAATGTTGCTTTTAAAAATGTCTTTTAAAAGCACTTGCGGCTATATGAATTGATATTCATATAGCCGCGAGTGCTTTTAATACAGAGAACAGTCATTGAAGTCATTTATTTTTAAAAAGTTAGTCATAAAAAGTGTTTGGGGACCTGGGTCCTGCCCCAGGGGACATGTATCAATGCAAAAAAAACTTTTAAAAACGGACGTTTTTTCAGGAGCAGTGATTTTAATAATGATTAAATTGAAACAATAAAAGTGTAATATTCCTTTAAATTTCGTACCTGGGGGGTGTCTATAGTATGCATGTAAAGGGGCGCATGTTTCCAGTGTTTAGAACTGTCTCTGCAAAAAGTGTAATTTTTGCAGAAAAGAAAGCTATTTAAAATCACTCGCGGCTATATGAATTGTCGGCTCCCGTAATACAGAGAACAGTCATTCATTGAAAAGTCATTCATAAAAAAAAAGTCATTGATAAAAAAAAAAAAAAAAAGCGTAGGGGTCCCCCCAAATTCAATAACCAGGCCCTTCAGGTCTGGGATGGATATTAAGGGGGATCCCAGCCAAAAAAAAAAATGGCATAGGGTCCCCCTCAAAATCCATACCAGACCCTTGAGGTCTGGGATGGATTTTAAGGGGAAACCCAGCCGAAAAAAATGGCGTGAGGTCCCCCTCAAAATCCATACCAGACCCTTATCCGAGCACGCAACCTGGCAGGC
Source organism: Lithobates sylvaticus (assembly GCA_028564925.1). Taxonomy (NCBI): domain Eukaryota; kingdom Metazoa; phylum Chordata; class Amphibia; order Anura; family Ranidae; genus Lithobates; species Lithobates sylvaticus. The sequence continues at coordinate 295,915,075 of CM053026.1, forward strand.
CGCAGGAAAAGAGGGGGGGACGAGAGCGCCCCCCCTCCCGCCTGAACCGTACCAGGCCACATGCCCTCAACATTGGGAGGATGCTTTGGGGGTCTAAGACCCCCAAAGCCTCTTGTCCCCATGTTGATGAGGACAAGGGCCTCATCCCCACAACCGTGCCCGGTGGTTGTGGGGGTCTGCGGGCGGGGGGCTTATCGGAATCTGGAAGCCCCCTTTAACAAGGGGACCCCCAGATCCCGCCCCCCCCCTGTGTGAAATGGTAAGGGGGTACAAAAGTACCCCTACCGATTCACCAAAAAAGTGTCAAAAATGGTAAAAATGACAGGAGACAGTCTTTGACAATTCCTTTATTAAAATCTTCTTTCTTCTGGTCTTCCTTTCTTCATCTTCTCCTTCCGGCATCTTCTTCTTCCATCTTCTTCTTCCTCCGATCCGCTTCTTCTTGGCCTTCTCGTCCAGCATCGGTGTCTCTTCTGGGCCGCTCCGCGCAATGGGAGGCTCCTGCTGGGTGAGGCTTCTCTTCAGTATCTTCTTCCACGGCGTCGGTCTCTGAGGCTTCTCTCCGGTATCTTCTTCCAGGGCGTCGGTCTGTTCTTGGGCCACTCCTCGCAATGGGAGGCTCCCGGTGTGTGAGGCTTCACTTGGGCTGACAGTTCTTTTATAACGGAGGGCGGGGCCACCTGGTAACCCCGCGCCCCTCTGACGCATGGGGATGTCATGGGGAGTTCCCTATGGCTTTCCCCACGTCACGGGGAAAGCCATAGGGAAGTCCCCATGACGTTCCCATGCGTCAGAGGGGGGCGGGGTTACCAGGTGGCCCTGCCCTCCGTTATAAAAGAACTGTCAGCCCAAGCGAAGCCTCACACCGGGAGCCTCCCATTGCGAGGAGTGGCCCAAGAACAGACCGACGCCCTGGAAGAAGATACTGGAGAGAAGCCTCAGAGACCGACGCCGTGGAAGAAGATACCGAAGAGAAGCCTCACCCAGCGGGAGCCTCCCATTGCGCGGAGTGGCCCAGAAGAGACATCGATGCTGGACGAGAAGGCCAAGAAGAAGCGGATCAGAGGGAGAAGAAGATGGAAGAAGAAGATGCCGGAAGGAGAAGATGAAGAAAGGCAGACCAGAAGAAAGAAGATTTTAATAAAGGAATTGTCAAAGACCGTCTCCTGTAATTTTTACCATTTTTGACACTTTTTTGGTGAAATGGTAGGGGTACTTTTGTACCCCCTTACCATTTCACACAGGGGGGGGGGGCGGGATCTGGGGATCCCCTTGTTAAAGGGGGCTTCCAGATTCCGATAAGCCCCCCGCCCGCAGACCCCCACAACCACCGGGCACGGTTGTGGGGATGAGGCCCATGTCCTCATCAACATGGGGACAAGAGGCTTTGGGGGTCTTAGACCCCCAAAGCATCCTCCCAATGTTGAGGGCATGTGGCTTGGTACGGTTCAGGCGGGAGGGGGGGCCGCTCTCGTGCCCCCCTCTTTTCCTGTGGCCTGCCAGGTTGTGTGCTCGGATAAGGGTCTGGTATGGATTTTGAGGGGGACCTCACGCCATTTTTTTTGGCTGGGTTTCCCCTTAAAATCCATCCCAGACCTCAAGGGTCTGGTATGGATTTTGAGGGGGACCCTACGCCATTTTTTTTTTTTTTGGCTGGGATCCCCCTTAATATCCATCCCAGACCTGAAGGGCCTGGTTATTGAATTTGGGGGGACCCCTACGCTTTTTTTTTTTGTTTTTTTTTGTTTTTATCAATTACTTTTTTTTATGAATGGCTTTCAATGAATGACTGTTCTCTGTATTACGGGAGCCGACAATTAACATTAGCCGCGAGTGATTTTAAATAGCTTTCTTTTCTGCAAAAAATGACACTTTTTGCAGAGACAGTTCTAAACACTGGAAACATGCGCCCCTTTACATGCATACTATAGACACCCCCCAGGTACGAAATTTAAAGGAATATTACACATTTATTGTTTCACTTTAATCATTATTAAAATCACTGCTCCCGAAAAAACGTCTGTTTTTAAAAGTTTTTTTTGCATTGATACATGTCCCATGGGGCAGGACCCAGGTCCCCAAACACTTTTTATGACTAACTTTTTAAAAATAAATGACTTCAATGACTGTTCTCTGTATTAAGGGGGACGGGAGCCGACACATTATTATAGCCGTTCGGGTCCCCATTGACTTCAATGGGGTTCGGTGTTCGGGGTCAAGTTCGGGTCAAGTTCGGTCCCGAACTTTTTTCTGAAGTTTGGCCGAACTTGCCGAACCCGAACATCCAGGTGTCCGCTCAACTCTAACAGTAAGTCATCAGCAGGCTGAGGGCCACAATCAGGTAAGGCCTGTGCACATGGGCACAGGGCTAGAGGCTTCACCCACCCAAATCTCTATGAAGCCTCCGGACTCCAGACCCTAATCCAGAAATTACGAAACCCGGAGACAACAAAAAAAAAATTTCTCCATCCCGAAAAACATTTCTGGAGCCCCTCACATGTGAGACCCCTGTGTACTACAGTAGCAGGACAACAGATCAGTCCAAGTAGTAGGCAAAAGCATAGTCCATAAAACAGGCCAGGGTCAGTTCATCTGCAAGCAGTCCAAGCGGTAGGCAGAAGCATAGTTGATAAAGCAGGCCAAGGTCAGTTCACGTGCAAGCATTCCAAGTGGTGGGCAGAAGCGTAGTTGATAAAACAGGCCAGGGTCATTTTAAATGGAAGCAGTCCAAGCAGTAGACAGAAGAGTAGTTGATAAAACAGGCCAGGGTCAGTTCCTGTGGAAGCAGTCCAAACGGTAGGCAGAGGCATAATCAAAAAACAGGCCAAAGTCAGTTCACGTGGTAGGCAGTGGCATGGTTATTTGAGGAAGCATGGGAAATGGTCAGCACAGATGATGAAAATTGGGAAATGGATAAGAATATGGGCTAATATTTTCGGGATGTGTGATACAGTCGGAAGCATTCACCAATGCAAAGGCTAGGTTCGGAGGGACACTGGGGACAATGGTAGCTGGTATCTCTTCGAAATCCTTTTTTGCTGCATACTCAACATCTTTTTTGGCATCTTCGGCCTGCTTCAGATGGTGGAATGTTGTCCGGGAAGTGGCGCTCATGAAGTCGGCTAACAGCATCAGAGCAAAGGTTTTCTGTGGGGGGGTCTTTGTTGGTAGATGAGGGATGTGACAACTTCTTCAATGAATTTTAGGAAGTGGACAGGGCTTTCCGTGGATTTGGTGTGAATTATGTAGGCATTATAAATTACCAAATTAATTAAATAGATTGCTACTTCCTTGTACCAGAAATGGGACCCCCCCACCCATGTAGCGATTGTAATCTTGTACACATGTTGGCTTTTCAATGGGACCTCGTCTTCTCTGAACTTCAATTGTAGTGTCATCATGGATGGTGGACATCATGTACACATTCCTGGTATCCTTCCACTTCAATGCCAGAACTTCCTTGCATCTCAAAGTTGCTCTTTCTCCCCTTTGCAGTTTTAATTAACTATGGCTTGTGGGAAACTCTTCATATTCTTTCTGGAGGTTCCGCAGGCCAGGGTTTCTGCAAGGTATAGGTGCTTTATAAGGGGCAGGCTGGTGTAGAAGTTATCCAGGTATATGTGGTAGCCTTTCTTCAGCAGTGGGTATGCCAGGTCCCATACAATTTTACCAGTTGTGCCCATGTAGTCCGGGCACTCAGGGAGCTGGGAATCTCTTCCTTCGTATATGCAGAACGCATACAGATATTCCATGACTCTGTTGCAAAGCTTATAAGATTTCACTCCATAATTGGCCATTTTGCTAGGAATGTATTACTTTATTCCTAGCCGTACCAGGGACTCATCTACATATATATGCTGATCGGGGACATAGGGTTCTGCAAATCTTTGGGAAAAGAAATGTATGAGTGGGCAAATTTTTATTTAACCACTTCCCGACCGGCACACACAGATGTACGTCGGCAGAATGGCACGGACAGGCATAAGGGCGTACATGTACGTCCCTTTAAAAATGCCGTCGTCCCATCGCGGGCACGCCGCCAGCGGCGTGCTCGCATGCCGGTCGAGAACCCCGTGAGTCTGGTCGCGGGTGCCGCGGACTTGATCGCCGCAGGGATACCCGCGATTGTCTCACGGGGAGGCTAAATGGGGAGATGGGGAAGTAAACAGCATCTTCTGCCTAGCAACAAGTGACACTGATCTCTGCTCCCTGTGATTGGAGCAGAGATCAGTGATCACTAAAACACAGCCACGCCCCCACAGTTAGTAACACGCCCCTAGGACACACTTAACCCCTACACTGCCACCCCACTGGTTAACCCCTTCACTGCCAGTGTAATTTACACAGGAATCAGTGCATTTGTATAGCACTGATTGCTGTATAAATGACAATGGTCCCAAAAATGTGTAAAAAAATGTCTGATGTGTCCGCCATAATGGAAATATTTTGGCCTAACTTTCTATGTAAATCAAAAATTCAGGTGTAAAAGGTACCATCATCCGTATAATATGAAGAAAGTTTTTTTAGAGGAACCTGGTCCCCAAACCAAGGTAGAGGGAGGGAGCTGTCGGACTATCACGGTACAGTACAATGTATTAACATGATTCATAAATCGATGTGTATAAAATACAAGGTTTTTTATTTATACAAAAGGAACTTTTCAGTCATATAAACAAATGCATACAGAACATAATTCGACTAGTTTCGCTATAGAGATAGCTTCATCAGGAAATACAATGTTTACATCTGCAATTGGTAACTGTGCATAATAGGTTCATTTAGCTGCATCAACATTCAGCAGCAATATTTCAATCTTAGTGTGGGGAAGAAAAAGGGTACAAATAGATAAACAATCTCTTTGTATAAATAAAAAACCTTGTATTTTATGTGTCCGCCATAATGTCGCAGTCACAATAAAAATCGCTGATCACCACCATTACTAGTAAAAAAAAAAATTATTAATAAAAATGCCATAAAACTATCCCCTATTTTGTAAACGCTATAACTTTTGCGTAAACCAATAAATAATCGCTTATTGCGATTTTTTACCAAAAATATGTAGAAGAATACGTATCGGCCTAAACTGAGTTTTTTTATATATTTTTGGGGGATATTTATTATAGCAAAAAGTAAAAAATATTGTGTGTTTTTCAAAATTGGCGCTCTTTTTTAGTTTATAGCGCAAAAAATAAAAAACGCAGAGGTGATCAAATGCCACCAAAAGAAAGCTCTATTTGTGGGAAAAAAAGGACGTCAATTTTGTTTGGGAGCCACATCGCACGACCGCACAATTGTCAGTTAAAATGACGCAGTGCCGAATTGGAAAAAGTGGTCTGGTCTTAAGCCAGCAAAATGGTCCGGTCTGAAAGTGGTTAACTTATCATAATTTGGATGATTGCGGGAAGGGCACTGGGTGTTGTCGCTGAAATGAAGGAATCTCATAATCATCTCATATTGGGACATGGACATTACAGCAGAATAAATGGGCATGTGGTGGGTGGGGTTGGTGGACCAATAGGCATGTCCTTCATTCCTTCATTTTTTTTGTAAGCCCCGTGTTTATGGGGTGGACCGTAAACACTTTGAACTCCTCCATAGTCAAATCCTTCCACTCAAACAGACGAACGTATGATGATTGGGGGTTGATGGCAATATGCTGCTGGGCATATAAATTGGTCTGGTCCACGATGAATTGCAGCAAAGTGTCGGGCAAAAATAAATAAAAACAATCGATTTCTGTAAAATTTGGGGTATTGGCCTGCACATCTGGCTGTGCGGTGAAAGGGGGAATTCTTGCTGATCCTGAGTCGGAAGGCAGCCATGTTGGGTTGGCAAGACCAGCTGGAAGATGTGTAGCGGCTCTGGCTCTTGGGAGACGTTGCACTCCAGTGCTGGTAATTTGGGGGATTTGAAGTTCCTGTGCTGGCATTTGGGCGTGATGCTGTGGCAGCGCTGGTACTGGGCCTGGGCATTTCTTGTGGTCTTTCGATGGCGGCAGCGCTGGTAGTGGGCCTTTGGTTTTGGGGTCTATCACTGGCGGCAGCTCTGGTACTGGGCCTTTGTTCTTGGGGTCTGTCGCTGGCAGCAGTGCTGGTACTGGGCCTGGGAACTTGATTCTGGGGTATATTGCTGGTGGCTGCCTGGTTTCCAGAGCACCGTGCCCTTTTAGGAGAGATCCTGGTCAGCCGCTTGATTGTCCTTACGGGCGGCGAGAGGGGACGTCCCCCCTCCTGTTATGATGTCACGTCCAGCCTCTGCATTCAAACAAACGGTGCCACCTCGGCTGGGAAGCCAAGATCGTTTTTTTTTTATTTCAGGCTTCCCAGCCTAGAGGTGAGATGTGGGATCTTATTGACACCATATCTCACTGTAAAGAGGACCGATCATGCCACATAAAGGATGTTTACATTCCTTGTAATAGGAATAAAAGTGATCAAATTTTTAATTTTTTTTTTAAAGTGTCAAACTAAATTTTTTTTACGTAAAATTAACAATAAAATATATTTTTTTAAAGTGCCCCTGTCCCTGTGTGCTCGCATGCAGAAGCGAGCGCATATGCAAGTCCCGCCTACATATGAAAACAGTGTTCAAACCACACATGTGAGGTGTTGCCGCGAATGTTAGAGAGAGAGAAATAATTCTAGTCCTAGACCTCCTCTGTAACTTAAAATATGTAACCAGTAAAAAATTTTAAAGAGTCGCCTATGGGGATTTTTAACCACTTTCAGACCGGACCATTTTGCTGGCTTAAGACCAGAGCACTTTTTGCGATTGGGCACTGCGTCGCTTTAACTGACAATTTACCCTATAAGAACATTTGCAGCCTATACCTATATGGAGGAAACTTTTTTGTATGCTTTTATATGTCGTTTAGGATTTTACCTATTCCTTCAGGATTTATTGCAATGGTAGTGCACCTTCTTTTGAGCACAGTTTTTTTCACTTCATTTGCACACCATATGGATATATTTCCTATCACTGTTCTATGAAGAATCATTTGAGTGTTAGATATACTTTTATTGTCTTATTGATACACGTTTATTGATTAATCCAAAGAAATTGCAGGGCATGCAACACTTTTTATACTGCCTAGGTTTGGATATATATTGACCTTTGAACATTGCCTCTTTCAACCATATTTTTCATTGAGCACCTTTGCACTTTATTACGCACGGTATTTAGGTTCATAGCGCAGCACTACCTTCACTTTATACATTTTCTGGGTTCTGATATTTCCTTCATTCTTGCAGCATATTGTTAAAAAACGCACACATTTGGTAGCGCGGGAATATCATTGGTTATTGGGGGCTGACATCAACCAGAAAGGCTGAAAATCTGGGCAGAATTACAAAAAAGGGGCATGGCTCAATTTTTGCATTCAAACTATTATATTTATTGAAGTTAATACCATTCTCTGCATAATTGTACTGTGAGCCCCAGGGAAACTTGATGAGGCACACCGAGGGGGAAGGTTCTTGACACTCTGGGCTCTCAAAGGGAAAAGGTTGAATAATGCAGGGTGTTATTCAACCTAGAAGAGGAACAAGTTCACTCTGGACTTGTTCTAGAGAAAGCAAGTCCAGATAAAGTAACAGAGGCTGAAACTGGCATGCAGAGAGGGGGAATACTACTTTAAGACTGTTTGCAATTGGGGTATGTTCTGCAAAAAAAAAATTGGGGAGTTAGAAAATATGGTAGGATCACTCTGTTTAATTGCATTTTGCCTGGACTTGTCTTTTCAAGGGTTAAGCTTTGTGGGTTCAGGGGTGAGGAGGGCACACACTCGTTTCTCCTTCTTTCCTAGCTGCCCAGGCTTCATGCCTGGATAATGCTCTGGTATAGATATTCAGGGCAACTCAAAGCAAAAACACAAAAAAAAGGTGTGTGTTCCCCCTCAAATCCATATCAGGTCCTTATCCCTTGATGAGCATTTGGTATGGATTTTTGGGGGGCCCAAAGTGACAAAACATAATGGCATGGGGTTCCCCTAAGTGAGCATCCTGCCCCCCCCAAACCATACCACATGAGGCCACATGGCCTCAACATGAGGATTTAGGATAAGGGCCTGGTATGAATTTTTAAGGAGACCCCCATGCAGTTTTAATTCTTCAAGGCATGCAACCTGCTTTGGCTCAGCAGAGGGACTGCACACTCACTGCTGTTTCCTTCCTAGCCACCCAGATAACATGCCAGAATAAGAATCTAGTATGGATTTTGAGGGTGACTACACACTAAAAAAATCCCAAACAAGACACTTTTCCGGATAAGAGTTTGGTATGGAGTCCCCTGGACCTTCAGCAAGAATAAGGGATTGATATGGATTTTAGGGGGACTCCGTGTTGTTGTTTTTTGCGTATGGCACCCCTCAGAATTTAAACCGGACTCTTACCTGGGCATCCAGCCTGGGTAGCTAGAAAAAGGGGAGCAGAGAGCATGTGCCCTCCTTACTATACCAAGCTGCATGCCTCCCTAAATCTATACAGGTCCTTATCCTGGCTATGGACTCTATGAAGAAAAGAACAACAACAACATTGGGTCTCCCTAAAAATTCATACTTGATCTTCATTAAGGATAAGGGGTCTGGTATGGATTTGGGGGAGGAAAAAGGGGGTATGCAACCGGGGTGGCTAGGAAAGGGATTTCGTGAGTGCACAGTTCGAGTTCTGAGCCATACCAGGATGTATGCCCTGAAGAAAAAAAATTGCCTGGGTGCCCCATTAAAATCCATACCAGACCCTTATCCTAGATCCCCATGTTGAGGGCATGTGATCTCAAAATTTCAAGGCAATTTTTGTCATGTGGGGATTCCACACTGCTATGTGATTTTTTTTTTTTGTTGTGCATGGAGCCCCTATTCAAATCTTTATTAGATGCTTATGAAGTCATGCAGTCTGGTTGGCTAAGAAAATGGAGCAGCAAGCGTGTGCCGTTTCCACTCCTGAACCATATCAGGCTTCATGCAATGAAGAAAAAAATCCATGCTAGACCCTTAAAACAAAGGCAAAGGGTCCTTCTAAAAATGTTTGGGGGACCTGGAGTAGCCCTAAGAATCCAGAAACCAGTGCTGAGATACATATGATGATTGCTGTTGCTGATCTTTCCTTCTTAATATGCTAGTTGCTAGGTTAGCATTAGGGATGAGCATCAGATGAGCATCAGAGTTTGGTCTAAGCATAAGTTCGGATTGAACACTGGCAGTTCGGATATTTAGGGTATTCAGTGTGAATGAATGTGACAGCTTATGGCTGTCAATAGTTGCTAAGGATACAGCCGCTACTTGCACCCATCACTTCCTTACCAATTACTGACATTACCTGGCCCTCCACTTACAGGGCGGTAAATCCCCAGCCATGTAAGCAATTGGGCAGGGATCGGAGAGGTTACATCATGCCTAAATATGGCCAATGACCTCACACTTTTTTTTTTGCATGAGGTACCCTCTTAAAATCTATGACTGTTTCAAATCACCTGGCATGCATTTTGGGGAGGACTCTTTGGGGTGTGTGTGCAAGGAGGGAAATGTCTATTGCCTCCAATAAAACACTTCATACTTCCTGACTGTAAATGTCAATGCTTTAAAAAAAATCACTGCTCATTTGCCAAATAGAAATCTAAAAAAAACTTTTGTTTATACTGGTGCCTGCCCTCTAGGACAGTGATGTTATTTATTTTTATTTTTATTTTTTTAACAACCCTTTGCCAATTAGCCTAGGAAATGGGAATTTTTGATTTGACAGATTCGGGACCTAATGACCTCAATGGGTTCAGTTTTGGCATCTGAATTCAGGGCCATTTGTCTCATCTTTAAAACAAGTGATCAGGTAGGAAATTTTAACTTTGTTCTGACATTTTAATCTGCATCTTTTTCAGAGGCATTAATTCAGAACGCACTAAGACATGAGGCAGCCAAGCAATTGGTATTTTAAGGAGATGGCCGGCAATGGTAGACCCAATGTGTCCTAAATGACTGATTTAATTTAATGTCCCGCTGTCTGGAACTCCAGAGAGTAGATCTGCCCTGAAAAGGCTATGACTCATACTTGTATGCTGCATTCCAATACTTAAAGAATTTATTTATTAAAGGATATCATACACAAAAAGAAAAATATCTTGCAGGCATAATAATGCTGATGCAACTTGTCAAGCTTAATCTAAGTATTCTTGTTAAACTTGACTGCAATATAGCTTGTCCATTTAGCTCTCCCAACACACAAAAGGAGAAACTAAGGGAATTATAAACACCTTCATTAACTATTGTTGCACTGTAAGACAGATAAACCTTCACAGAAATAGACAAGGTAGAAGATACATTAGCTGCGCATTAACTTTATTGTGCTCTTGCCTGTAGGGATGACAATGTGAACTTGTCTTATTACAGGTAGAGCCATTAACAATGGCAGTGATTACAGCTAATGGAATGCAACTTGCAGTAAATTAAAATTAAAACCCTAGTGCTAAATGTGAATCATTGCTTATTACATTCTGTTCTATTCTGTAAAAGTCAAACGTTCAACCACTTCTTTTCATTTACTAAACTCATACAACTGTATCATTCAAACCTACACAATGAATAATCTTCTATGGCAGGAATAATTAAACAAACTGTAATCTAGGATAGATAGATAAAAAGATAGACACACACATATATATATATATATATATATATATATATATATATATATATACACAGTGCCTTGAAAAAGTATTCATACTCCTTGAAATCTTCCACATTTTGTCATTGGTTGTTACAACCAAAAACGTGAATGTAGTTTATTGGGATTTTATGTGATGGACCAACACAAAGTGGCACATAATTGTGAAGTGGAAGGAAAATGATAAATGGTTTCAACATTTTTTACAAATAAAAATGTGAAAAGTGTGGTGTGCATTTGTATTCAGCCCCCATTACTCTGATGCCCCTAACTAAAATTTAGTGGAACTAATTGCCTTCCGAAGTCACATAATTAGTAAATAGAGTCCTCCTCTGTGTAATTTAATCTCAGTATAAATACAGCTGTTTTGTGAAGCCCTCAGATGTTTGTTAGAGAACCTTAGTAAACAAACAGCATCATGAAGGCCAAGGAACACACCAGACAGGTCAGGGATAAGGTTGGTTGTGGAGAAGTTTAAAGTAGAGTTCGGTTATAAAAAAAATATCCCAAGCTTTGAACATCTCACAGAGCCCTGTTTAATCCATCTTCCGAAAATGGAAAGAGTATGGCACAACTGCAAACCTACCAAGACATGGCTGTCCACCTAAACTGACTGGCCATGGAAGGAGAGCAATAATCAGAGAAGCAACCAAGAGACCCATGGTAACTGGAGGAGCTGCAGAGATCCACAGCTCAGGTAGGAGAATCTGTCCACAGGACAACTATTAGTCGTTTACTCCACAAATCTGGTCTTTATGTGGCAAGGGGGGACACTGCAAACATGTGGAGAAAGGTGCTCTGGTCAGATGAGACCAAAATTTTACTTTTTGGCCTAAAAGCAAAACACTATTTGTGGCAGAAAACTAACATTGCACATCACCCTGAACACACCATCCCCACCGTGAAACACGGTGGTGGCAGCATCATGTTGTGGGGATGCTTTTCTTCAGCAGGGACGGGGAAGCTGATCAGAGTTTATGGGAAGATAGATGCATCCAAATACAGGGCAATCTTTAAAGAAAAACTGTTAGAGCCTGCAAAAGACTTGAGCCTGGGGCAGAGGTTCACCTTCCAGCAGGACAACAACCCTAAACATACAGCTAGAGCTACAATAGAATAATTTAGATCAAAGCATATTCATGTGTTAGAATGGCCCAGTCAAAGTTCAGACCTAAATCCAATTGAGAATCTGTGACAAGACTGAAAATTGCTGTTCACAGATGTTCTCCATCCAATCTAACAGAGCTTGTTCTATTTTGCAAAGAAGAATGGGCAAAAATGTTACTCTCTAGATGTGCAAAGCTTGTAGAGACATACCCAAAATGACTTGCAGCTGTAATTGCAGCGAAAGGTGGCTCTACAACGGATTGAAAAAACATTTATAATTTTCCTTCCACTGACAAATGATTTGCCAATTTGTGTTGGTCTATCACATAAATTCCCAATAAAATACATTTATATCACATAAAATCCCAATAAAATACATTTACGTTTCCCCACTTTTATATACTGTATATAATTGAGAGTGCTGCCGAGCAGCACTAGTGTCATTGGTTTAACCACTTCAGCCCCGGAAGGATTTACCCCCTTAATGACCAGGCCATTTGTTGCGATACGGCACTGCATTACTTTAACTGACAATTGGGCAGTCGTGCGATGCTGTACCCAAATAAAATGAATGCCCTTTTTTCCCACAAATAGAGCTTTCTTTTGGTTGTATTTGATCACCTCTGTGGTTTTTATATTTTGCGCTATAAACAAAAAAAGACTGACATTTTTTTTAAATAAACAATATTTTTAAATTTTTGCTATAATAAATATCCAATAAAAAATAAATTCATTAGTTTGGTCCAATATGTATTCTACATATCTTTGTTAAAAAAAAAATCACAATAAGCGTATATTGATTGGTCTGTGCTAAAGTTATAGCATCTACAAAATAGGGATAGATTTATGGTATTTTTATTATTATTATATTTTTTTACTAGTAATGGCAGTGATCAGTGATTTTTAGCGGGACTGCGACATTGCGTCGGACAGATCGGACACTTTTGACACTTTTTTTGGACCAGTGACATTATTACCGTGATCAGAGCTAAAAATATTAATTGATCACTGTATAAATGACACTGGCAGGGAAGGGGTTAACACTAGAAGGCGACTAAGGGGTTAAGTGTGTCCTAGGGCGGTGTTTCTAACTGTGGGGGAGTGTACTGACTGGGAGTACAGAGAGATTGATTTTCCTGATCACTAGGGACAGACAATTTTACTGTACTCTCCTGTCAGAAGGAGATCTGCATTGTTTACACTGGCAGATCCCCGTTCTGCCTCTCTGGGGAGCGATCGCTGGTGACCTGCGGATATCACGGGCGCCGGACTAGCGCATCGGCTCCCCCGATGTGCAGCGGGCACGCTGGGACAGTGTCTCGTGCATGAAACAATGTACAGGTACGTTGTTTCGTGCAATAGGACCGCCATGCCACAGTATATATTTGTGGTGGGCGGTCCTTAAGTGGTTAAATCCCAACCATGACACTGCCTGCATGGAATTTGCATGTTCTCCCTGTGCTTGGAAGAGTTTCCTCCCACACTCCAGAAACATGATGGTAGGTTAATTTGCCCATGTATGTATAGGTGTGAGATAGGGACCTTAGATTGTAAGCTTAGATTGGGGCAGGGAATGAGAATGTACAATAAAGATGTAAAGCTCTGCATAAATTGGCAACGCTATAAAAATACCTGTAATAAGAACTGCATGAATAGTAAAATGTAAAATGGATATTACTATTTATTCAATTTTGCATATATTGCAACACTTATCTTCTCTTAAAATTTTACTTTCATAGGTAAAGCTTTTTGGTCCTCATTTGTCCATGATAGCTGCTCATAGGCTACTATAGTAACTTCTAACAAGTTAAGTTATGGCACAGGAACCAAAAACAACAAAATGCCTTCTAATTAAATGCCTTACAGCACAGAGCTGCTCTTGCAACACAAGACGTTTCTTCATACATCACCAAAACAGGTGTTTTACTTATGAAAGGTTGCGATTAGTGCCATGAAAATCAGTAAATTCATATTGTTTTTTTGAAGAGTTCAGTGAGTATATATATATATATATATATATATATATATATATATATATATCAGGATCAGTGGTGGCTGGTGCTCCATCGGTCAGGAGGGGGCAGCAGACTGACCTGACCACGGACCCCCCCCCCATCGCTACAACCGCTACCATGAAACAACCCCACCACCATATGAGTGTAATCACGGCTCAGCAGACAGATTGCCAGTGTGATCAGTGCAGGGAGCTCCCCTCCATCAGTGGACAGTGCAAGATGACAGCATGCAGCACTTTCACTACAATGACAGATGTGCAATCCTCACACCTACTGAAGAGGACTGCAGAGAGGACAGGATCCCAGCAGAGAGTGAACCTGGGGAGGGTAGATCCATAGAACGTTGGATGAAAGACTGTGTAAGAAAGACGGTGTGGGAAATGCATCCTTACCAGTGCTCAGCAAGTGATGAATTTGCTGAACACTGGTAAGGATGCCTTTGCTGAGCACTGGTAAGGATGCATTTTCTGGGCATTGGTAAGCATGCAATTGATGGGCATTGGTAAGGATGCATTTGCTGAGCACTGGTAAGGATGCATTTGCTGGGCATTGGTAAGGATGCATTTGCTGGGCACTGGTAAGGATGCATTTGCTGGGCATTGGTAAGGATACATTTGCTGGGCATTGGTAAGGATACATTTGCTGGGCATTGGTAAGGATACATTTGTTGGGCATTGGTAAGGGTGCATTTGCTGGGCATTGGTGAGGATGAATTTGCTGAGAACTGGTAAGGATGCATTTGCTGGACATTGGTAAGGATGCATTTGCTGGGCATTGGTAAGGATGCGTTTGCTGAGCAATGGTAAGGATGCATTTGCTGGGCATTGGTAAGGATGCATTTGCGGAACACTGGTAAGGATGCATTTGCTGGGCATTCATAAGGATACATTTGCTGGGCACTGGTAAGGATACATTTGCTGAGCACTGGTAAGGATGCATTTGCTGAGCACTGGTAAGGATGCATTTGCTGGGCACTGGTAAGGATGCATTTGCTGAGCCTCTGCCTCTAAGAAGCAGGACAGAATGGATAAGATAACGATAACACATATTGTCCACATTAAACATCTCACCGTCTCCAGTGTGTGTGTCCCCCAATCCGGCAGCTCATTCCCGCTCGCATGTCACCCCTGATTCCAGCCAATTGGGAGCCATGTTCTCTCAGTCACGCCCACCCAGACATGTCACCGCTGTCCCAAGAGACTTGTGGGAGATTTAGTTTGATGGGGGGTGCGGTGTGGACGAGACAGCTTGTGAATGGATTCCCACCCACCCGCACACCACCCCTTGCCCCAGAGCAGTGTGGGAGCTGCTTTTACTCAGTCACGCCCACCTCGGACACATTCCCTCTGGTCCTAGAGGCCTGTGGGAGATGTGGTTTGAGGGGGGTGGGGTGATGGCCGGTCAGTGTAATGTGTGTGCTACTTCCAGGCATGCCCACAGAGGGCTCGGCATCACTGCAATAGATCATGGAAGCACATGATATCATGTCCTATTTGCCCACATCTGTTCTCTTGCAGTAAGATGTGAATTGTATGCCATAAAAGTAGAAATGGCATTCCTTACTATGTGGCTGGTAAACATCTATGCACAGCAGTTTAGTGTGTTTCTAATGGGAAACTGTTTGCTTATATATGTATAATGGGAAACTTTACAGCTATTACAATAGGGTCTGTTATTTAGGATGTCCCCTATTGTCATGAAGATCCTGCCAGAAATCTAAACCCGGGCCGTCCTGGCCCTCAGATTCCATTGCGCATGCGCATGCGCGCCCGGGTGCGGGCACGTGCACAACGGCGCACAGGGAGACGGGCGCGCGCCCTAGTTAGCACCAGCCGGCCTATTTAAGCCTGACTTGAGCAGACGGTCTTTGCTGTCTGCTCTACAGCGTTGTGGTGTAGTAAAAGAAACCTGATCCTGTTATACCTGTTCCTTTGACCCGGCTTGCCATTAAGACTATCCTGCTTTCTGCCTGTACCCGACCCCGGCTTCCAGTGACCATCCTCCTGCCTGATCCATTTGTACCTTGCTCTAGTTCAGATTCATTACCTGACTTCTTGATGAACTTTGGTTCCTTGTTTAGCCTTTGTCCAGTCTGCAGTCTGACCCTCTGTAACGAGCCTGTTCACCTGCTGGTTCCAGTCCAGTCTGTGGTTCCGTTTCCTGTGTTCAGTTCCTGTCAGCTCTGCTATCCCAGCTTACCTGTGAACCTGCTTGCCAAGCCATTGTCCAGTTCCTGTCAGCTCTGCTATCCAAGTGTACCTGTGAACTTACTTGCCAAGCCGTTGTCCGGTTCCTGTCAGCTCTGCTATCCAAGTGTACCTGTGAACCTGCTTGCCAAGCCGTTGTCCGGTTCCTGTCAGCTCTGCTATCCAAGTGTACCTGTGAACTTACTTGCCAAGCCGTTGTCCAGTTCCTGTCAGCTCCGCTATCCAAGTGTACCTGTGAACCTGCTTGCCAAGCCGTTGTCCAGTTCCTGTCAGCTCTGCTATCCAGTTTACCTGTGAGCCTGTTTCCTGTGATCCTGCCAACTCTGCTATCCAGTTTACCTGTGAGCCTGATTCCTGTGATCCTGCCAGCTCTGCTATCCAGTTTACCTGTGAGCCTGTTTCCTGTGATCCTGCCAACTCTGCTATCCAGTTTACCTGTGAGCCTGATTCCTGTGATCCTGCCAGCTCTGCTATCCAGTTTACCTGTGAGCCTGATTCCTGTGATCCTGCCAGCTCTGCTATCCGGTTTACCTGTGAGCCTGTTTCCTGTGATCCTGCCAGCTCTGCTATCCAGTTTACCTGTGAGCCTGTTTCCTGTGATCCTGCCAGCTCTGCTATCCAGTTTACCTGTGAGCCTGATTCCTGTGATCCTGCCAGCTCTGCTATCCAGTTAACCTGTGAGCCTGTTTCCTGTGATCCTGCCAGCTCTGCTATCCGGTTTACCTGTGAGCCTGTTTCCTGTGATCCTGCCAGCTCTGCTATCCGGTTTATCTGCGAGCCTGTTTCCTGTGATCCTGCCAGCTCTGCTATCCAGTTTACCTGTGAGCCTGCTTCCTGAGATCCTGCCAGCTCTGCTATCCGGTTTACCTGTGAGCCTGCTTCCCAGAGATCCTGCTTGCTCAGCTAACCTGTTTCCTTCCCACCGGTCTGTTGATCCTGCCAGGCACCCGTGCTCCTCCTCACTCCTGGCTCTCCTGTTCCCACACCAGGGGACCAGGAGTGGGAGACGCAAGGGAGGCCTCTCCCTGCAATCTCGGGCTCGCACCACCAGGTACGTGACACCTATATTTTTGACTAGGGAAAAAAATTGAAATTAGAATTCTGAAATCAAACCATCATATCAGTCTTATGCGGCGTACACACGCTTGGACTTTCTGGAGGGACTGTCCGCCGGACTTGCCCACACACGCCCAGACTTCTCCGGCAGACAATCCGCGAGAAAAAGTCTGCGGGACTTTTGGAAATGAACGGACTTGCCCCACACACGGAGGAAAGTCCGTTCATTTAGAACGTAACTGCAGGTAGACGGGACTAGTGAAGGCAGGGAATGCCGCCGCGCTAGCCCCGTCACCTGGAATGGATTTAAAGGGAATCCCCACGCCGAAAAAACGGCGTGGGGGTCCCCCCCAAATCCATCTCAGACCCTTATCCGAGCACGCAGCCCGGCCGGCCAGGAAAGGGGTGGGGACGAGCGAGTGCCCCCCTCCTGAGCTGTACCAGGCCATGTGCCCTCAACATGGGGGGTGCCCTGGGGAAAGGGGGGCCGTGCGGCACCCCCACCCCAAAGCACCTTGTCCCCATGTTGATGAGGACAAGGGCCTCTTCCCGACAACCCTGGCCGTTGGTTGTTGGGGTCTGCGGGCGGGGGGCTTATCGGAATCCGGGAGCCCCCTTTAATAAGGGGGCCCCCAGATCCCGGCCCCCCACCCTATGTGAATGAGTATGGGGTACGATGTACCCCTACCCATTCACCTAAGGTGTAAAAGTGTAAATTAAAAAAACAAACAATTTTTTAAAAATATTTTATTGCACTGCTCCGGGGGTCTTCTTCCTTCTTGGGGGGTCTTCTCGCCGGACTCCTCCGCTCTCTTCTGCTCTTTTACCTAGCTCTTTTACCGAGCGGAGGAGCCCGGCTTTCTTCTTCGTCGTCGCCGCCGTCGTCTGGGGGTCTCGTTCCGCCTTCGGGGGTCTTCCGGGGTCTCTTCTGTTCTTGCCCCTGTCGCCGTCTTCTTCTTCTTCCTCTTCTTCTTCTTCTTCCGATGTTGACTCGTCGCTGTCTCTGGCCAAAATGGCAGAGACGTGCGGTGTTGTGACTTATATTGGGACAAGGGGGCAGGGTCACATGATCATGTCACATGGTGACCCCACCCCCCTATGATGTCACAGTCCCAGCATCCTCAAGAAGAAAAAGAGGAAGAAGAAGAAGAAGACGGCGACAGTGGCAAGAACAGAAGTGACCCGGAAAACCCCCGAAGGCGGAACGAGACCCCCAGACGACGACGGCGACGGCGAAGAAGAAAGCCGGGCTCCTCCGCTCGGTAAAAGAGCTAGGTAAAAGAGCAGAAGAGAGCGGAGGAGTCCGGCGAGAAGACCCCCCAAGACGGAAGAAGACCCCCGGAGCAATGCAATAAAATATTTAAAAAAATTGTGTGTTTTTTTTATTTACACTTTTACACCTTAGGTGAATGGGTCACTGCATATGCCCGAGATGGGTACATCGTACCCCATACTCATTTACATAGGGTGGGGAGCCGGGATCTGGGGGTCCCCTTATTAAAGGGGGCTCCCGGATTCCGATAAGCCCCCCGCCCGCAGACCCCGACAACCAATGGCCAGGGTTGTCGGGAAGAGGCCCTTGTCCTCATCAACATGGGGATAAGGTGCTTTGGGGTGGGGGGGGCGCACGGCCCCTCTTTCTCCAGGGCACCCCCCATGTTGAGGGCACGCGGCCTGGTACGGCTCAGGAGGGGGGGCGCTCGCTCGTCCCCACCCCTTTTCTGGCCGGCTGGGCTGCGTGCTCGGATAAGGGTCTGAGATGGATTTGGGGGGACCCCCACAACGTTTTTTCGGCGTAGGGATTCCCTTTAAATCCATGCCAGGTGACTGGGCTAGCGCGGCGGCATTCACTGCCTTTGCTAGTCCCTTCTACCTGAAGTCACGTTCTAAATGAACGGACTTTCCGATCTTGTTTCGGAAAGTCCGTTCATTTCCAAAAGTCCCGTGGACTAGCACACAGACCGCGGGATTGTCCCACAATTTTAAGTCTGAACTTAAAACTTAGTCCGCCGGACTTTTGGCGGGAAAAAGTCCACCGGTGCCCACACACGGGCGGATTGTACGGCGGACTCCAGTCCGGCGGACATTCCCGCGGGAAAGTCCGCTCGTGTGTACGCCGCATTAGTTCAATCAAAGTGTGTATGCCCAGCCTTGGTTTTGAATAGAGCAGGGATGGGTTATAAGCATTGTCATCTTTTTACTGCTAGCTGGGGCACCATTTGATAGATAGACATATAGGGTTCTTTTCATTACAAATAGAAATTCGGGCAAATTGTTCGATATTCAGAAATTCAAACATATCTGACTTTCCAAATCACAATAGGAACAAATTTAAATGAATCTGTCTGAAATAACGAATTATTATTATTATTATCTGAATTATCTGAATTAGAAACAAATATGTATCGAATATGGTTTCAGTATAAATCACACAAATGGGAAACACAAAGACACTGAATGTCAAAAGAGACAACTTCCCTAAACTACGAACCTTGCTAGAAGATATAAATTGGGATAAAATCTAAGAAACAAAGAACATGGAGGAGAGATGGGTTTGCTTTAAGAGAATATTAAATAAGGGCATTAGCCAGTGCATCCCATTGAGAAATACATTTAAGAGCGAACAAAAGTCCTGGATGGCTTAACTCTAATGTAAAAATGCATATAAAAACAAAAGAGAAGGCCTTCATAAAATACAAGGCTGGTGGATAATCATCAGCATTCAGACTTTACAAAGAATGCAACAAGATATGTAAGGGTGCAATTAGAGTGGCTAAGATGGAACACGAAAGACACATAGCGGAGGAGAGCAAAAAAAATCCCAAGAAATTCTTTAAGTATATAAACAGTAAAAAAGGGAGGACAGACCATATTGGCCCCATATAGAATGAGGAAGGACATCTGGTTACAAAGGATGGGGGAGATGGTATTGAATTTACTCTTCTCCTCAGTCTTCACGAGGGAATCGGGGGGCTTCAGTAACCAAAACTGCAGTGTTTGTCATCATGACACATCACAGGAAGCACCCTCATGGCTAATAGAGGACAGAATTAGAAATAGACTTGGGAAGCTTAACATCTTAACATTAATAATTTACCAGGACCAGATGGCTTGCACCGAGGGTAATTAGGGAACTCAGTCAAGTAATTGGCAGACCATTGTTCCTAATTTTTACTGACAGTCTACTGACTGGAACGGTACCAGCTGGAGAAAAGCCAATGTAGCAACAATATTTAAAAAAGGGCCAAAATACATCCCTGGGAATTACAGACCAGTTAGCCTAACATCAATAGTATGCAAGCTCTTGGAGGGGATGATAAGGGACTATATACAAGATTTTAGTAATGAAAACTGTATCATTAGCAGGCTTCAGCATGGATTCAGGAAGAAACGTTCTTGGATTCAGGAAGAATCATTCTTGGATTCATGAAGAATTGTTCTTGTCAAACCAATCTATTAACCTTCTATGAGTTGCCATCTAGATAAAGGAAGGCCTGTAGACATGGTGTATCTGGATTTTGCAAAAGCATTTGACACAGTTCCCCATAAACCTTTACTGTACAAAGTAAGGTCCGTTGGCATGGACCATAGGGTGAGTACATGGATTGAAAACTGACTACAAGGGCGAGTTCAGAGGGTGGTGATAAATGGGGACTACTCGGAATGGTCAGGGGTGGGAAGTGGGGTCCCCCAGGGTTTTGTGCTGAGACCAATCCTGTTTTATTTATTCATGAACAACCTGGAGGATGGTGTAAACAGTCCAATCTCTGTATTTGCGGACAATACTAAGCTAAGCAGGGCAATAACTTCTCCACAGGATGTGGAAACCTTGCAAGAAGATCTGAACAAATTAATGGGGTGGGCAACAACATGGCAAATGAGGTTTAATGTAGAAAAATTTAAAATAATGCATTTGGGTGGCAAAAATATAAATGCAATCTACTCACTAGGGGGTGAACCTCTGGGGGAATCTAGGATGGAAAAGGACCTGGGGGTCCTAGTAGATGATAGGCTCAGCAATGGCATGCAATTCCAAGCTGCTGCTAACAAAGTAAATAGAATATTGGCATGCATTAAAAAGGGGATTAACTCCAGGGGTAAAGCAATAATTCTCCCACTCTACAAGACTTTAGTCTGGCCTCACCTGGAGTATGCTGTCCAGTTCTGGGCACCAGTCCTCAGGAAGGATGTACTGGAAATGGAGCGAGTACAAAGAAGGGCAACAAAGATAATAAAGGGTCTGGTAGATATTTGTTATGAAGAAAGGTTGCGAGCACTGAACTTATTTTCTCTGGAGAAGAGAAACTTGAGAGGGGATATGATTTCAATTTACAAATACCATGCTGGTGACCCACAATTTGGATAAAACTTTTTTGTGGAAGGGAATTTAATAAGACACGTGGCCACTCATTAAAATAAGAAGAAGAGAGGTTTAACCTTAAACTGCGTAGAGGGTTCTTTACTGTAAGAGCGGCAAGGATGTGGAATTTTCTTCCGGATTTCTCCTCCGGAATTCTCTTCCGGTGGTTTCAGCGGGGGGCATCGATAGTTTAAAAAAACTATTAGATAAGCACCTGAATAACCGCAACACTGAGGGATATACAATGTAATACTGACATAATCACACACATAGGTTGGACTTGATGGACTTGTGTCTTTTTGTCAACCTAACTATGAAACTATTTAACTATGAATATGGATTAACAAGGAATTCAAGACAAATTTGAATTTGAAAATTAATTTGAAATGTAAACATATTGCTGACTAGTAAAGTAAAATATATTTTTTTGGAACCATTGTTACTTTTCAATACTTCTTCACACCTGGCTAAAACCTTTGCACAGTACTGTTCATGGAGTCAACAAAATGTTGAAGTCAGATATTTATTTTTTTCACATATTCTGAATAAACCTTATTAATACAAAGAAGATTAACATGTCAAAGATCAAACTGTCAATATTTCTGGCAAAAGTATATAATTTTAGCATCTTTTGTGTCACCATATATGCCTTATATAACCTAGGACCCTTCCATTTTTTAGTTTAAACCCCTTTATTAACCACTTCAATACCCAGCACTTCTCTCAATTTTGAAAAAAAAAAATAAGTTTTTCTTTGTTTCTGTGATAAAAAATTGTAAATAAGTAATTTTTCTCCTTCATTGATAGGCACTGATGAGGCTGCACCGATAAGGCAGCACTGATGGGCACTGATGAGGTGGCACTGATGGGCACTGATGATGGGCACTGATAGGCAGCACTGATATTCAGCACTCATGGGCATTGATAGGGGCACTGATGAACACTCATAAGTGGCACTGATGAGCGCTGATGGGCACTGATAGGCGACACTGATGGGCACTGAAAGGCTGCACTGATGGGCACTTATGGGTGGTAATGATAGGCGGCACTGATAGGCGGCACTGATGGGTGGTACTGGACACTGATAGATGGCACTGATAGGCATCACTGATGGCAATGGCACTGGCAGGCATTGCTGATTGACACTGATTGGCATCTGTCTTGGCACTGATTGGCATCTGTCTGGGCACTGAATGTCATTCCTGGTGGTCCAAGTGGCATACCTGGTGGCCATCCATTGTGGGCATCCCTGGGGGTCCAGTGTGGGCATCAGTTGGGGGCCTACACTGATAATCAAGCAGCGCAGACCCCCCTGTCAGGAGAGCCGCAGATCAGCTCTCCTCTACTCGCGTCTGTCAGACGCAAGTGAGGAAATGCTGATACACGGCTTTTCCTGTTTACACTGTGATCAGCCGTGATTGGACACGCGTGCCGACTGTTATCCTGAAAGACGTCATATGACGTGCAGTCAGGATGACGGAACCACCGCCCGGCCACCATTCTGCTATAGGCCGGGCGAGAAGTGGTTAAAGGTTTAAGCTGGCTATTTTCTTTTCTGCAACCAAGTGTACGTAGAACTTGCAAGAAATGCAGGCAAGACACAGATAACAAAGAACAGTGGAATACATACATAGTAGGAACAACAAACTCTTAAGGATCAAACTTGACCATCAAAACCAACCAGGGATGGTAAAAAGAAAAAAAATAATGGGTGCATGAATTCTAAGGGTGCTGGTCAAATAGGGTAGAACCTAGTTTCTGCTCCATACCGCTCCATAGGATGACATAAACAAAAAGACCAATATGTTGCTCCATGCGCTCATCAAAATTAATAAAAGGACATTGTCATACATATTGTAATGTACATATATGTATACATTATTATTTTAATGCCTATGATATTTACTTCATGGTTATGAATGGCTGCATGTTCTTCTGGGTTGTAAAGTCATGTTTAGTACCTAGTAAATTTTGCAGTTTGCTCCTTCAGTCATTTTCTTTTGGAAGGTCTGATTTGGCTATATGAAAATCTTATGATCAATCCGAATATGGAATTTTCCCTCCCTTAGTGATGGCCGAATCTGTTACAGGGTAGACTTCCCAATCCACAGATAGGGTCATACACAGTTATGCCCCATACACACAGTCGGAAATTCCGACCACAAAATCTGTCGGAATTTTTCAGACGGATTTTGTCCGACACTGGTGTTGCATACACACGGTCGGACAAAGTTGTCGGAAAATCCAATCATTCTGAACGTGGTGACGTTCGATGCGTACAACGGAACTACGTAGAGGCTAGTAGCCAATAGCTTTGGTCTCGTAATTTGATCTGAGCATGCGTGGCACTTTGTCCGTCGGAATTCTCTACACATGATCGGAAAAAGTCCGATCGGACTTTGTTGTTGGAAAATTTCAGAGCAGGATCTCAAATTTTTCCGGATGGAGCCCACACACGGCCGGATTTTCCGACAACATGCTCCTATCGGACATTTTCCATCGGAATTTCCGACCGCGTGTACGGGGCGTAAGAAACAAATTTGGGCCAAATCTGACATTTCCAACTCCATCAAAACATTTTTTTCCCTTTTTGGCCACAGAGAAGGGGACAATGTTAACTGATAAGGCTTCTTCAGCTTTTGTATAATCACCAAAAAACATTCTGTTTTTTGAGAACATATCTGCATATAATAAGAATCAGTCCTGATATACAAATTAAAGTTATTCTTATTCATAATAATCAACTCAAAATAACCTTCCGCTACTCTATCTCTACTGAAAGATTATTGTAATGATTTGGCATGGGTTAGGGTTACTATTACTGTATTTTTTTTTTTTTTTTTTTTTTTTTTTTTTTTTTTTTTACTTTCGAAAAATTTTTATTTCAGAAAAATGCAGTAAGCATACAAACAGGAAACAGTAGAACAAATGAACAATAACACGTGAGATGAGATCACGAGTGTAGAGATTACAAAGGATGGAAGACACATAAGCATCATAAATTGTGTATTACTGTATTTTCTATGCTCATCTTAGCTCTTGCACTAACTTACCTAACAAAACTGACACCTTTATTTTCATAGATTATATTACTTGATGATGAGAAGGTGAGCTGACTTTAAATGCAGTGGAACGTATTTACTTTACATAAATTGTACCGAATATAAGATAGGAATATATTGTATAGTACATATCAAATCCACTACCATTACCAGTATTTAACTCATTGGATCTTCCTAAATGACATTGTATATGTATACTATAGTATACTCATTTTGATGCTCCTTGTTTTCCCCCAGCCATATTCTGGCGGTAGTGGATGGGGGATGGCAAGTGAAAGCATAACATGCTTGTAATGACTATACCCAACTTAATTGTTATGCGTGTGTGTCTTAGGCCTGATTAATACCTATGCAGGTTGCAGTTTGCATATTGCAGGTGCAATTTGTGTTTTTCAGTACACGCTTTCGATCCATTGAAGTCTATGGAACCAAAAACCAGAAAAAAGTCCCTGGCCCTTTCCATAAAATGCATAGATGTGAACTACATCCATAGGAAACCATGTTAAATGGACTGTAGTGTGCTTCTGAAAAACTCAAAACGCACTAAAAAATGCATAGATGTGAACCAGGCCTAAGTTACACAAAAAGATGGTATCTTTGATCATGTGAGTTTCATGTTAGTAATGGTAATTGTGTATTAAATAGTGCAGGGGCGATGGTTTAGTACTATAACTAAATAATATTTGTTTCCCTTGTATTTACCCACACAAAGGCTCTATATTAGTTACTAAATGCAAAATAAACTAAATAATTGTGTACAGTGTAACATATTCCACATACAGTGATATATATATAATCGCACAGTGACCAGCCAACAATTTGGGTGGTTACCATGCACAAAGAAAAAACATATAAGTGCAAATGCAGATACTTTTATATTCCGTGACACCTTAATGTTGGGTATACCTTCAATATCTACCAAACGTGCACCTTGGTGAGCCCCAATCACAAAAACCTGTGTAATTCAACAGATAAATTACATATGATTTTTGTATCTCAGAAAAAACATATTGAATATAAAAATTGCATATACAAAAAATATATAAACAATATATGTGTAACAAGTCCCATTCATCAGTTGGCAACTTGACAGGGATTATTCAGCAGTCCATCAACATATAATCATTGCAAAGATGTGGCACTGTTTTTTCAATAAGCTGTAAAGCTCCACCATTTAAAACTTGCATGCGACTCCCAAATGTGTTGATAAGTTGGTTCTGCTTACCAGATCCCTTTGACCACTTTATTTAAAAAGTTAGTCAAATAACGCTTTTACAGGTTTGTGCCTGTTCACTTTGATGTTGACATGTATTTTGGTTAATATCCTCCTCTCCGGCTCACATGGGGTATATGAAAGAGCAAAAAGCACTATATGGTGTAATATTGCTTTTTATCATAAAAGATTTAAAAACAGAGTAGCCAAATGGCTCCTTACATGGTTCGGTGCCCGACCCGGCACTGGGGCTGCTCGCTTCGTAGGAAAGCTACTTGTTTTCGCTGATAGTTGCCTGTGCAGAGCCACGGCTTCAGCGTGCGTTCCAGCGTGCGTTCCAGCGGGTTCGTCCAGCAAACCACGAAAACCGGATATGGTGTCAAAGGTAGGAAAGCATGACCAGGTACCACCTCAACGTACGTTTCGTTCGTCCAATGTCTTCAGGGGGCGTACCTGGTCACTGGGTCAGACACTTTTTAACTACTGAAGGATAGATGTTTAGCCAATGATTCGCTAGATGCGCGCGCAACCCCAATGCCACTCCAGCTTACATACAGCTCATATTATTGCATTAATAACATACTTATAGCTTCTTAATTCAACATAAAACCATTAAAAATATATTATATATATATATTGTATTGACAAAAAAGCATAACATTATATTTACTGATTGACATTTGATTTCGCTAGGTTTGGTCTTATTATACATTCATCTAGATTGCAATTTTAGGGGTACTTTCTTGTTATTTACTGCTCTGGCTTATCTTAAGGCAGAACTAATTTTACAACCCCAGAACAATGGGGACCTAGGTTCTAAAGTCCCGCAACCTTTTCTGGCATGTATTAGGGGTCATGCTGTTAAAGGGAAAATTCTGACTATTGTTTTTATTGGTTTATAGGTCCTCAAAAGTTTCCCACTTCTGAAACACCCACAAATAAATATTTCCACATTTCCGTGATTTTATTGCATGTGTCCACACGGTGCACTCTCGCTGCCCTATGTTCACATGCACAGGAGCACGACTTGGGTGCTTGCTAATTTTGAAAGAGATGGTCTGCTGTTTGTTTGAAGATTAAAAGAAAAGTATAAGGCAGACAATTGGTATTAATTTGAAAAAGGAAAAAAGGAAAAGAATCAGGGTTGGGGGATGGAGAGTCACTATAGAGGATGGATTCTTTCTAGCTGGATGGATGAAAACAGGCAGCAGGGGGAGAGGGGGATCTCCATTCAATCGTTTGACAAGAAACAATTGAGATCCAACTCTATATTCATTCCCAGTCATTGCATACTTCTTACTTTATAGATCCACTTTGTTTCGTTTTGGGATATTTCCCTTTTCATGTGTGTTCCCCTCCAATATCTGGTAATTTTGTCTATGCCATAGAATCTACATAGCGTAGGATCACTATTGTGGTGGGATTTAAAGTGTTTGGATACATTATGGTTGGGAAAACCTTTGGTGATATTCGTTAGGTGTTCATTTATTCTTACTTTTAACTGTCTGGTGGTTCGGCCTACGTACTGCATTGGACATGGGCATTTTAATATATAAGTTACATGATCAGAGTTGCAGGTAATAAGGGGTTTGATTTTGAATTCACCATTAGTAACTACTGATTTAAACTGGGTGAGTTTCTTGGACGTTCTGGATTTTCTGGTGATGTTACATGCCCTACACCTGGTACAACAGTGAAAACCAGATCCATCCAAGAAAGTGATCAGCCTCCTGGGGGGATCTGGTACATTCCTAGCTATTTTGTTTCTTAGGCCTGGGGCCCTCCTATAAATGAATCTTGTTTTTTTTTGGGATGGTTGTTGCTAGATCTTTGTCTTTTCGTAAAAAAGAATTGTCTATCCATAATGGATACTTGTTCTAGAGCCCTCTCTAATGTTTTTGGGGCATAGCCTTTTTCAATGATTTTTTTTGTTAGAATATCAGCATGATGGTGATAATCATTTTCATTGGCACAATTTCTTTTGATCCTCATGTATTGTCCCTTAGGTACCGCCCCTATCCATCAAGGATGATGACAGCTATGTGTAGGCACATAGCCGTTTCTGTCGGTAGCTTTGAAATATGTTTTTGTTTGGAAGACCCCTTGGTTTTTTGTGATGGTAAGATCCAGATAATTAATTTATTCACTGCTGTGTTCAGCTGTGAATTTTAAGCCATAGTGATTATCGATCATCTCTAGCAGGAAAATCGAGAAGCTGTCCACACTTCCCTGCCAGAAAAGAATGACATCATCTATATACCTTTTGTAGAAAACTAATGACTGGTTTCTATCTTTGAAAATAGTTTCTGATTTCCATTTGTTAAGTACCACATTGGCTACACTCGGGGCATATCGTGCCCCCATTGCCAGTCCTCCTACTTGGTTGTAAAAATCATTGTTGGCCCAAAAGAAATTATTTCTCATAGCCAACTCCAACCCTTTTATCAAAAAGTTTATCTGGATTTTTTTAATTTTCGAGTCTTTAGTTAGTGCCCACTTTAATGCTGTTAAAGCATCTTGGTGTTTTATATTAGTATAAAGGGACTCTATGTCCACAGTCACCATAATATTGTCAGATGTAGCAACCATTGGTTGTAGTAATGTTATCAGGTCTCTGCTATCTTTAAGGTAGGAGGGACTTTTGGAGACCAAGGGTTTGAAAAACCCATCTAGATATTCCCCTAGTCTTGAAAATAGGGATTCTAACCCGCTAATAATGGGTCGACCTGGAGGAAAATCTTTGTTTTTGTGGACCTTAGGTACTATATACATTACCGGGATTTTTGTGGCGTATGGGACAATATATTCTGCTTCCTTCCTGTTCAAAATCTGCTTTGACAATCCTTCTGTTACCCAAATGTTTAGTTCATTTTTTAATCTTGGAGTGGGATCCCCTTTTAGTTTAGAGTATGTGGTGGGGTCATTTAATAGTTTCCCCATCTCTGAATAGTAATACTCTCTGGATAGAATTACCAGCCCCCCCCCCCCCTTGTCGGCTGGTCTGACAACAATTTGTTTGTTGTCTTCTATCAGTTTTATACCTACCCAAATTTGTTTGTTACTATTGTGTTTTTTTATTTCCATATCTCTCACCTCACCTTGTACCATACTTTTGAAGACCTCCATATGCTGGTGTGTTCCTTTTTTGGGGTTGAATACAGAATTATTTTTTAACCCACTATGCATGAAGGGACAATTAGTGGTCTGTGTATTGGGGCCCATATAACTGTTTGCGAAGTGTTTCTTGATATTGAGCTTTCTTACAAACTTTTCAACGTCAACAAACACCTCAAATTTGTCTATATCTTTATTGGGAGCAAATTTTAGCCCTTGGTTTAATACCTGCATTTCTTTTTATGAAAATACTACATTTGTTAAATTGAAAATGCCCTGTTTTATTTGTCCCTTTTCCTTTTTCTTTCTCCCTCTTCCTCACCCTCATTCCCCCCCTGGTGGTAATTTTGATATGGACCTGGACGTCCTCTAAAGTTACCTCTGAAGGTCCCTCTAGGTGGCCTAGGTGGATATTGATTCCGGCCTGCTTCATAATAGCCATGTTCCAGAGGTCTATTGTCCAACGGTCCATATCTATTATATGTTTGCACTGGATATGTTGGGGGTAGGGGTTAGGCAGTGGATAATTGTTGTTTTTTTGGGTTCCTATTGGTTTGTTCACTTGTTTTGGAGTATTGGGCTTGGCCTTAGATGCCTTCACTACTGGTATTGCTACCTAAGTCTTATCAGCTGGTGAGAAAGGAAAATCTGGATGGCCGCACTTCAGCAAAGCTTCTTTATTTGGCGATGAATAAAATCCAAAAACAGTTACATCTCATGCGATACAGCAAACAGCGACAATAGCTTATGCGTTTCACGCCTCAAAGGCACTTAGTCATAGCTAAAGATAGAGTGCAAAAACCATGATATATATAGCAAATGTCAGGTGGCTGATGAAGGCTAAAAAGCCAATCAAAACACTAAAGGTCAATCGCAATGGTAATTGCATTCAAAGGTTCTCACCTAGCAGAGGCAACCCACACCTGAATCCAAAGGGAAAACCGTTGGAGTTGAGGTATGGGTTAACGCCGCCGGGATGAGTCTTATCAGCTGGTGTTGGGGACCCCTGTGTGGTCAGGAAAATTTCCTGCCACTTGAAAACTTTGTTTTGTTCGAAATCTTTGATGTCTCTTTGGTATTTTTTTATTTTTTATCTTTAATTTCACTATCATATTTAGCTAAATGGGTTTGAAGTGTTTTTGCTCTCTCTATATACTCATTGCTAGTATTAAAGGGCCCCATTTTTTCTTTGAGATCAGCGATTTTGGACTTCGCAGCTTTTGCTTTGCGTTTTCTAACCATTAATTGCATTAATTTTTGCTCGCATCCATTAAAAAATTGGTACCACTCGTCTAGCATTTGTAAGTCTTCATTCGGGCTGATATCCCACCTGAGTCTTCTTGGTGTGAGATTTTGGCCTATATACATGTCGAAGGAGGCTACATCCCACCACAGCCTAATTTGTTTTTCCATATCTAACTGGAGTTGTTTAAATCCTCTCTCCAAGGGAAACAAATATTATTTAGTTATAGTACTAAACCAGCGCCCCTGCACTATTTAATACACATCACTGGGGAATCCAATATTCCTTTTTCTAGGGAGCAGCTACAATTATAGACAATTTTTTTTGGTTAAATAGAGTTATCACTAATAATTTTTATTGTCGCTGAGTTTACACAGCTGGTATCCAACTGTACATCACATTTGTTCCAATATTTAAGGGTATCTATCACTTACTTATTGTCCCACTCACGCAGACATGGATGTTTTTAAGTTTATGAAAGAACGGCATATCAATTTGGAAGAAATTTTCCAACAAACCCCCAGTCCTAATCTAGATTTGGAGAGAGGATTTAAACAACTCCAGTTTGATATGGAAAAACAAATTAGGCTGTGGTGGGATGTAGCCTCCTTCGACATGTACATAGGCCAAAATCTCACACCAAGAAGACTCAGGTGGGATATCAGCCCTAATGAAGACTTACAAATGCTAGACAAGTGGTATCAATTTTATAATGGATGCGAGCAAAAATTAATGCAATTAATGGTTAGAAAACGCAAAGCAAAAGCTGCGATTTTGGAGTCCAAAATCGCTGATCTCAAAGAAAAAATGGGGCCCTTTAATACTAGCAATGAGTATATAGAGAGAGCAAAAACACTTCAAACACAGATTTTGAACAAAACAAAGTTTACAAGTGGCAGGAAATTCTCCTGACCACACAGGGGTCCCCAACACCAGCTGATAAGACTCAGGTAGCAATACCAGTAGTGAAGGCATCTAAGGCCAAGCCCAATACTCCAAAACAAGTGAACAAACCAATAGGAACCCAAAGAAACAACACGTTAAAAAGTTTGTAAGAAAGCTCAATATCAAGAAACACTTTGCGAACAGTGATATGGGCCCCAATACACAGACCACTAATTGTCCATTCCTGCATAGTGGGTTAAAAAATAATTCTGTATTCAACCCCAAAAAAGGAACACACCACCATATCGAGGTCTTCAAAAATATGGTACAAGGTGAGGTGAGAGATATGGAAATAAAAAAAACACAATAGTAACAAACAAATTTGGGAAGGTATAAAACTTATAGAAGACAACAAACAAATTGTTGTCAGACGAGTCGACAAGGGGGGGGGCTGGTAATTCTATCCAGAGAGTATTACTATTCAGAGATGGGGAAACTATTAAATGACCCCACCACATACTCTAAACTAAAAGGGATCCCACTCCAAGATTAAAAAATGAACTAAACATTTGGGTAACAGAAGGATTGTCAAAGCAGATTTTGAACAGGAAGGAAGCAGAATATATTGTCCCATACGCCCCAAAAATCCCGGTAATGTATACAGTACCTAAGGTCCACAAAAACAAAGATTTTCCTCCAGGTCGACCCATTATTAGCGGGTTAGAATCCCTATTTTGAAGACTAGGGGAATATCTAGATGGGTTTTTCAAACCCTTGGTCTCCAAAAGTCCCTCCTACCTTAAAGATAGCAGAGACCTAATAACATTAACAAATGGGAATCAGAAACCATTTTCAAAGATAGAAACCAGTCATTAGTTTTCTACAAGAGGTATATAGATGATGTCATTCTTTTCTGGCAGGGAAGTGTGGACAGCTTCTCGATTTTCCTGCTAGAGATGAATGATAATCACTATGACTTAAAATTCACAGCTGAACACATCGGTGAAGAAATTAATTATCTGGATATTACCATCACAAAAAAACCAAGGGGTCTTTCAAGCAAAAACATATTTCAAAGCTACCGACAGAAACGGCTATGTGCCTACACATAGCTGTCATCATCCTCGATGGATAGGGGCGGTACGTAAGGGACAATACATGAGGATCAAAAGAAATTGTGCCAATGAAAATGATTATCACCATCAAGCTGATAATCTAACAAAAAAATTCATCAAAAAAGGCTATGCCTCAAAAACATTAGAGAGGGCTCTAGAACAAGTATCCATTATGGATAGACAATCTTTATAAGTTACCAAACCTGAACCCGAATATGAAGGAGGAATAGATTTCATAACCGGGTTTAATAGAAATTACAAACAATTAGAAAACATTTTCAAAAAATATTGGCCCATATTACGAAAAGACAAAGATCTAGCAACAACCATCCCAAAAAAAACAAGATTCATTTATAGGAGGGCCCCAGGCCTAAGAAACAAAATAGCTAGGAATGTACCAGATACCCCCAGGAGGCTGATCACTTTCTTGGATGGATCTGGTTTTCACTTTTGTACCAGGTGTAGGGCATGTAACATCACCAGAAAATCCATAATGTCCAAGAAACTCACCCAGTTTAAATCAGTAGTTACTAATGGTGACTTCAAAATCAAACCCCTTATTACCTGCAACTCTGATCATGTAACTTATATATTAGAATGCCCATGTCCAATGCAGTACGTAGGCCGAACCACCAGACAGTTAAAAGTAAGAATAAATGAACACCTAACAAATATCACCAAAGGTTTTCCCAACCATAGTGTATCCAAACACTTTAAATCCCACCACAATAGTGATCCTACTCTATGTAGATTCTATGGCATAGACAAAATTACCAGACATTGGAGGGGAACACACATGAAAAGAGAAATATCCCAAAACGAAACAAAGTGGATCTATAAAGTAAGAAGTATGCAACCACTGGGAATGAATATAGAGTTGGATCTCAATTGTCAAACGATTGAATGGAGATCCCCCTCTCCCCCTGCTGCCTGTTTTCATCCATCCAGCTAGGAAGAATCCATCCTCTATAGTGACTCCCCATCCTCCAACCCACTGATTCTTTTCCTTTTTTCCTTTTTCAAATTAATACCAATTGTCTGCCTTATACTTTTCTTTTAATCTTCAAACAAACAGCAGACCATCTCTTTCAAAATTAGCAAGCACCCAAGTCGTGCTCCTGTGCATGTGAACATAGGGCAGCGAGAGTGCACCGCGTGGACACATGCACATGACCACAGAAATGTGGAAATATTCGTTTGTGGGTGTTTCAGAAGTGGGAAACTTTTGAGGACCTATAAACCAATAAAAACAATAGTCAAAATGTTCCCTTTAACAGCATGACCCCTAATAGATGCCAGAAAAGGTTGCGGGACTTTAGAACCTAGGTCCCCATTGTTCTGGGTTGTAAAATTAGTTCTGCCTTAAGATAAGCCAGAGCAGTAAATAACAAGAAAGTACCCCTAAAATTGCAATCTAGACAACTGTATAATAAGACCAAACCTAGCGAAATCAAATGTCAATCAGTAAATACAATGTTATGCTTTTTTGTCAATACAATATATATGTATAATATATTTTTAATGGTTTTATGTTGAATTAAGAAGCTATAAGTATGTTAATGCAATAATATGAGCTGTATGTAAGCTGGAGCGGCATTGGGGTTGTGCGCGCATCTAGCGAATCATTGGCTAAACATCTATCATTCAGTAGTTATAAAGCGTCTGACCCAGTGACCATGTATGCCCCCTGAAGACGTTGGACGAACGAAACGTACGTTGAGGCGGTACCTGGTCATGCTTTCCTACCTTTGACGCCATATCCGGTTTTCGTGGTTTGCTGGACGAACCCGCTGGAACGCACACTGAAGCCGCGGCTCTGCACAGGCAACTATCAGCGAAAACAAGTAGCTTTCGTATGAAGCGAGCAGCCCCAGTGCCGGGTCGGGCACCGAACCATGTAAGGAGCCATTTGGCTACTCTGTTTTTTAATCTTTTATAATAAAAAGCAATATTACACCATATAGTGCTTTTTGCTCTTTCATATACCCCATGTGAGCCGGAGAGGAGGAGATTAACCAAAATACATGTCAACACCAAAGTGAACAGGCACAAACCTGTAAAAGCGTTATTTGACTTACTTTTTAAATAAAGTGGTCAAAGGGATCTGGTAAGCAGAACCAACTTATCAACACATTTGGGTGTTGCATGCAAGTTTTAAATGGTGGAGGTTTACAGCTTATTGAAAAAACAGTGCCACATCTTTGCAATGATTATATGTTGATGGACTGCTGAATCATCCCTGTCAAGTTGCCAACTGATGAATGGGACTTGTTACACATATATTGTTTATATAATTTTTGTATATGCAATTTTTATATTCAATATGTTTTTTCTGAGATACAAAAATCATATGTAATTTATCTGTTGAATTACACTGGTTTTTGTGATTGGAGCTCACCAAGGTGCACGTTTGGTAGATATTGAAGGTATACCCAACATTAAGGTGTCACGGAATATAAAAGTATCTGCATTCACTTATATATTTTTTCTTTGTGCATGGTAACCACCCAAATTGTTGGCTGGTCACTGTGTGATTATATATATCACTGTATGTGGAATATGTTACACTGTACTATTTAATACACATTACTGGGGAATCAAATATTCCTTTTTCTAGGGAGCAGTTACAATTATAGACAATGTTTTTTGGTTAAATAGAGTTATCACTAATAATTTTTTATTGTCGCAGAGTTTACACAGCTGGTATCCAACTGTACATCACAGTAATGGTAATTACATTTTTATACAATGCATGCAGTTGCCGCCATAATTTCCTATAGAAGAATTTAGTGGTATTGCATGAATAGCATCAAAGTGTTAGGGGCCCAGGGGTCCATGTTGTTGATACTCTTGTAGTTCCACAAATATGTTACAATGATGATAACGTACCTATAATTTCATGTTACATATTCTGTTGGGCCCATAATGAAGACTTTCATGTTATGAATACCAATTTTTATCTGAAAAAAATCACAAATATTCAAACAGTATATGAACAAGTAGTACCTAACTAATTTATGAATATTTAATTCAAATCGAAAACGAAAAAACGAAAATGAAATGAATTATGAAAACAAATCCTTCTAACATGATGAACGCCACTAAATGAAATTGTTAACTTAACAAATCCATCCGAAACAAAACAAAATTATTATTTTTTTGTTCTGAACATATCTATTGATAGACTTCCTCTTGGACCCAATCCTGCTGACAACAAAACAAGCAGTAAGGGAGGTCTCCAACAGATATTTTTCTCCACTCCTTGTCTAGTTAAGCTCTTGTCAGCAGTACCAGAAAATAGCACCCCCTCTATCTAGAACTAGAAAAAAATATTTACTTGGCATTCTCTTTAACTTCTCAAGTAGCTTTAGAATCCAAAGAATATTAGAGAGTAAATGTTATAATAATAACATGAATCCGAGTGAGCAAAAGTTCACAGACTGAATAAGTACATGTCTAACACTCCAAAGAAAAACATAATTAAAACAAAAGTATTATTTTTTTTTTAATGTCAGGTTATCACATACCTGTTTAGTAACCAAAATGATGAGAGTGCTTTCATTACAGCTCTGGTCCAAATACCCCTGGAAACGATGACAAAGAAAGAAAAGGAACAAAGTGGCATGGTGCAGAGTAAATGCCACTGCCTAGTATGTAACTTGTAAGAGAAGTAATCTTGTAGACTGCTAAGGAGATCACTGAAGAACTGAGTGCCGAAGCCATGAAAGAACAGACAGGAACAACTGCTGACAAAGGCACCAGAACCCATGACAGGATGGAGGCAGGGTCTGAGGGGGCAGTGGTTGACAACCCAGAGGCAAGCATCAGGCAAGACAGAGGACAGAGGCATGGTCAGGAGGCAAGTCGAGGTCAGAGATGAATAGGCAGCCAAAACTTGGTTAGGAAGCAAGAGATCCGCAATGCGTAGACAGATGAGTCAGGATCAGAATCAAGCTGGGACACAACAAGAAGATCTGAAAAAAGAAGAATCCAGAGACTAACCAGGTCAGCACTGGGAAATCATGTGTAAACACAGATTCAGGACACAGGGAACAGCCTGAGATATTCTAGCAACCTCTTGTTTCTGCAGTCTTCTTTTAATAGGCTGTCTGGTGTCAAGTCTGGAATCAGTTGCCCATGCATGTGCACCTGCATGTGCAAATATACTTGCAAACATGCTCACATACATTTCTTACACAAACAAGCATTCCCACATAAGCTGGTCACTCAACTTATTTGAGCACCCACTCCCTCAGTGCAAGACAGTATGCCAATCTCTTTCCATTAGGTGTTCCTAAGCACTTGTCTAAAAGGCCAAACAGGTCTGGACACATACTCCCTGTGTATATGCACACACATACACTGCCCCTGCACCAATCATGGAACCCTGAATGATTTGAACCTCTCCCATTTGTTGATGAGACCCATCAGCCTTCTCCCTCTGAATGTAATGTAAAATGAGGGATGGTGGCGCTGTTCAGGGTAAGTTTGGGGGGGGGGTGTGTCAAGGAGCAAAGTAGTAAAAATAAATAATATTAAATTATGTGATTAATGTGTAAAAATATAAATATAAAATGCATATACATATAAATGATGAAATTGCTGTGCCAAAAAAATCTTCGCAATAAATAAAATCCAGCAAATTATATATGGAATGCTTAAAGTGACTCAGTGCAATAACGATCGAAACTTATTAAAACTTATGTGGATAATAGTTTCTGTGAAAAGGTGACTTCCATGTAGAATTGCCAGCAATAATTATAATGTATATACTACAAATATAAATATTTAAATGCTTAGATGATAGACAGTAATAAAAAATGACAATAGTAAAAATGACAATCAAAATAAGTGGTAAAAAAGCAAGTTCCGAGGAAAATAATTGTAGCTCAAAATATTAAAGTGCACAATTCCATGTGTCCTTAATAAAAATGGAAATATTGATAAAAATATTAGAATTATAAAATAATGTTCCGGAAGATTAATATTATGTCCAAAGTGAAAAATTCAAAAAATTCAAAAGTGGTGAGATCCTATGCAGTCTTTGAAACTCTGGAATCCTGTGACAGCTTATGATTTCAGATGGAAAACAAATGACTAACGAACGGTGTTTTTTCAGTGCTCCCCCCCTTCCGCAGAGTGACCCCTAGTGTGGAAACACTCACCAGAGTGCCTAACCCCTGCAGGGGTGATAGGCATATAATCTCCCAGAAGGATGATTCCTCCTCCGTAGGGGTAGATTTGGAAAGCCTCCTCTGTGGGGGTGTCCAGCCTGTTCCTCTCTCCAGGAAAAAAAGGGGGGGGGTGTGCAGAACGTCTGAATGTATATGGAAAGATATAACACTAATAGTGTGATTCCGTAAAACCCAAAGGGAAGTGGCAAGCAGGAAGTGACGTGACGTGTACCAGGGTATCACCTTACGTACGTTTCCTCAATGGACGTCGTCGGAGATACCCTGGTACACGTCACGTCACTTCCTGCTTGCCACTTCCGGTTTCCTACAGCCGGCGTGTGGAACGCACGCTAGCAGACCGGGGCTTTGCGGTGCCGTCATCGCACTGCCCATAGCTGCACGCTCTGCCTTTTAACTGTTTATTTCATTTGACCATAGCTGCGCGCTCTGCCTTTAACTGTTTATTTAATTTTAGCCTTGGCAATTCCTGTATTATACCATAAAGAATTTTTTTACTTATAATAAAATACCCTTTGGGTTTTACGGAATCACACTATTAGTGTTATATTTTTCCATATACATACGGACGTTCTGCACACCCCCCCCCCCTTTTTTCCTGGAGAGAGGAACAGGCTGGACACCCCCACAGAGGAGGCTTTCCAAATATACCCCTATGGAGGAGGAATAATCCATCTGGGAGATTATATGCCTATCACCCCTGCAGGGGTTAGGCACTCTGGTGAGTGTTTCCACACTAGGGGTCACTCTGCGGAAGGAGGGGAGCACTGAAAAAACACTGTTCGTTAGTCATTTGTTTTCCATCTGAAATCATAAGCTGTCACAGGATTCCAGAGTTTCAAAGACTGCATAGGATCTCCCCACTTCTTCACTTTTGAATTTTAGAATTTTTCACTTTGGACATAATATTAATCTTCTGGAACATTATTTTATAATTCTAATATTTTTATCAATATTTCCATTTTTATTAAGGTCACACGGAATTGTGCACTTTAATATTTTGAGCTACAATTATTTTCCTCGGAACTTGCTTTTTTACCACTTATTTTGATTATCATTTTTACTATTGTCATTTTTTATTACTGTCTATCATCGATTTTTATTTCATTTACCACTTCACGGAGTCACTTTAAGCATTTAAATATTTATATTTGTAGTATATACATTATAATTATTGCTGGCAATTCTACATGGAAGTCACCTTTTCACAGAAACTATTATCCACATAAGTTTTAATAAGTTTCGATCGTTATTGCACTGAGTCACTTTAAGCATTCCATATATAATTTGCTGGATTTTATTTATTGCGAAGATTTTTTTGGCACAGCAATTTCATCATTTATATGTATATGCATTTTATATTAATATTTTTACACATTAATCACATAATTTAATATTATTTATTTTTAATACTTTGCTCCTTGAACTTTGCTCCCCCAAACTTACCCTGAACAGCGCCACCATCCCTCATTTTACATTACACTCACCTTACTGCATACTTGTGTGTAGTATTCCTTTGGGAGACTGTAGTTCTAATTCCTAAGTGCGGAATCTACAGTATTTTCTCCCTCTGAATTCCTGTTCAGGGAATATTTCATGCTCAAACTGGCTCCCTTCCTGTAAGTCACTGCATATTCACAGTGGAATACAGTATATAAGTGTGTGTGTATTTATGTATGTATGTGTATCTATATATATATATATGTATATATATATATATATTGTACAGGACGCCGTGGCTGGGTCCTGGAAGGACGCTATGTTTCCCCTCTGTTTGGACTGTGTTCCCTTTAAGGGAACAAAAAGGGTTAACTCACCTGTCAAAGGAAGTGGTTTAAAAACAAGACAGGAAGTTGCAGATGGGTGTGGAGGAGTGTAGAGGAGATGGTGGTTTGTGTGTGTTTTGATTTGCAGCAACCAAAGTGGACAGCAGCATTCTGCCTGGAAGCCTCCTAGCAGTTGAAGTCACCTGCAACCGCACCCAAGGACTGTTTGATTGCGATAGCAATTCTGGACTTTGCAAGTCAGTGAGACTGAAACCTTTTTCGTTTGTTTTTGCTGCTGTGAAGCTGTTTAAGTTTAATAAACCTCCTTTTGAGTTAAAAGCCTGTGTCCTGCGATCTAGCTGGTCCCCAGAACTTTACAAGTGGTGCTTGAATGCTGACAGGACAGAGTAACAGGAGTTTTTTTTGCTGTTTTTGCATTTGAATTTAAAACTGACATTTAAAGGGACAGTACAGTGGATTTATGTCCTGGGTTAAAGCTGCCCAAACCCTGAAAGCTGAAGCAATGGAGGAACTAATTAAAAAACTGTCCCTGGCTAATATGCAAGCGTAGACCCGCCATGAGGAAGCTAATCAGCGCTTAGCAACCCAGCTGGAGGGTGGCTCAGTTGGCAGCCCAGAAAGCAACCCAGCAAGGGGTTATGCAGGCTCAGGTGACTGCCTTAAAAGAAGTAGTGCAGCAGTTTTCTCAGGGTCGTGAGCAAGCGGCTGTTGCCCCTGGCAACCAGGTGACCATGAGGGCAAGCCATTTTTTGCAGAAGTTGTCCCTGAGTGATGATGTATAGGCATTTCTTGCTACATTTGAGAGGACGGCAGAGAGAGAAGGGTGGCCCCAGGACCAGTGGGCCAGCCTAATTGTCCCTTTCCTCACCGGAGATCCTCAAAAAGCCTACTTCGACCTGCCACCGGATGACGCTAAAGACTATCAAAAACTAAAGGCAGAAATACTGGCTTGTTTGGGGGTGACTACGGCCGTTCGGGCCCAACGAGTGCACCAATGGAAGTATCGTCCAGATCGTCCACCACGGTCTCAAATGCATGACCTGGTGCAACTGGTAAAAAAAATGGCTGCAGCCCGAAGTGTTGTCTGGCCCCCAAATCGTGGAGCGTCGTGCTGGACCGATACCTACGGTCACTGCCAGATGACCTTCAACGGTGGGTCAGCCATGGAGACCCCAAAATAGTGAACCTCCTTGTCGAGATGGTAGAACGATATACAGTGGTGGAGGATCTGCCATGGCCTATTCGATCGACTGCCGCCCTTCGAAAGGATGTTCCCCGGAGCCCTGGAATCAACACCCTGGAAGGTCAAGAGTCACTCCCAGTACCTCCTCAGCGATCTGTTCCTGTTCGGAGAGGAGGGGATGTACAATGTTGGCGATGTCATTCCTGGGGCCATATGCAATCCATATGCCCACTGCAAGAGGAGCCCATGGAATGCGGGGTTC
Organism: Lithobates sylvaticus; assembly: GCA_028564925.1. NCBI lineage: Eukaryota > Metazoa > Chordata > Amphibia > Anura > Ranidae > Lithobates > Lithobates sylvaticus. Next base: position 295,955,528 of record CM053026.1, read on the forward strand.
TTCGGAGGGGGTCTTTTTATGCCCATAGAGCATGTACCACACACCTTGAAATTTGAGTGTGTAGTCCAAGTGAACCACCTCCCTGCCTGGGCTTTGCTGGATTCCGGAAGCATGGTAACCCTGGTTCATCGGAGAGTAATTGGGAAGATCGGTCCGGTAAGCAAAACTTTACGGGTTGTGTGCATTCACGGGGACACTAGAGAGTACCCTCTCATCTCGGTGTCCATCTCCACAGCATATGGCACTGGTACTCAAGAGGTGGGGGTGTCAAAGAACTTGATACATGATGTTATCATAGGACGAGACTGTCCATATTTTGCAAAACTGTGGGGACAAGGAGAACTACCTGAACGATCCCAAGACTGGGGAGAAACTAGTTCCTCTGTTCCTACGGTTGAGGGTAATAACCCTGTGATGCCAAATGTTCCTAATGTGGATCCAGTGGATAAAAATGCTAATGATTTGGTTAATGGTGATAAAAGTAGTGCTGATACTGTTAAGGGTGTCAAAATGTGTGGTTCGCAGACCTACCTGAACACTGAGGGGGGGAACCTTCCCCACTTCAGGTAATGCTAGGGGAAGTGGATGAGGATGAGGAAGTGGCCTCTACCCCTGCCCTGCCGGATTTGGGTGTTCCCCAGGGGACATTTGGTACTGCCCAGATGCAGGACCCCACTTTGGCCTGTGCACGGGAACAAGTTGTAGTATTAAATGGGGTACCCCAAGAGCCAGGTGCGAATGAGCGGTGGCCACACTTTGCAATATGTAATGAATTGCTTTATCGGGTTACCAAAGTGAGAGAAAATGTGGTAGAACAATTATTGGTACCCCAACAGTATAGACGCAAGGTCCTGGACCTGGCCCATGATGATGTTTTAGGGGGACACCTGGGAGTTGAAAAGACGGAGGCACGGATCACCGACCGGTTTTACTGGCCAGGTCTGAAAGCAGAGGTAAGGAGATACTGTGCCTCTTGTCCCACCTGTCAGTTGACCGCTCCGGTGACCCACTTCCGGAGCCCTTTGGTCCCTCTGCCCATAATTGAGGTCCCATTCAAGAGGATAGCCATGGATATAGTGGGTCCTTTGGTAAAATCGGCTCGAGGTCACTCCTACATACTGGTGATCCTCGACTATGCCACCCGATATCCTGAAGCGCTACCTCTGCGGAATACCTCCTCTAAGGCTATTGCCCGGGAATTATTCCAGTTGTTTACATGGACTGGTTTTCCCAAGGAAATACTCACGGACCAGGGCACCCCGTTTATGTCGAAGGTTATGGCTGATGTGTGCAAGCTGTTCCGGATTAAACGGCTGCGCACGTCGATCTACCATCCACAAACGGATGGGTTGGTAGAGCGCTTTAATAAGACCCTTAAGTCTATGCTCAAGAGAGTTGTACAAAGGGATGGGAAAGACTGGGACTGCCTGTTACCCGCTCTCCTGTTTGCTATCCAGGAAGTGCCCCAGGCCTCCACTGGGTTTTCGCCCTTTGAGTTGGTATATGGGCGGAGACCTCGCGGACTACTGGATTTTGTTAAAGAGGAATGGGAAAGTGAACCTATTCAGCATAAGAGTGTTCTTGAATATGTTTCCCAAATGCAGGAGAGGATCCGAACTGTGATGCCACTAGTCAAAGAACATTTGCAAAAAGCCCAGGAGGCTCAACGACGGGTCTATAATAGGGCTGCTAAAATAAGGAACTTCCAAGTGGGGGATCGAGTAGCAGTGTTGATCCCCACTGTGGAAAGTAAATTCTTGGCCAGGTGGCAAGGCCCTTTTGAAGTTGTAGAAAAAGTGGGGGAGGTAAATTATAGAGTCCACCAACCAGGTAAGAGGAAACCCTATTAGATATATCATGTAAACTTGTTAAAGCCCTGGACAGACTGGGAACCGGTGACCTCCTGGGCTGGTGCAAGACTTGAGCCTCGGGTTGGGGTGGAGAGTGTCCAAGTAGCAAATACCCTGTCTAGAGTCCAAAGTCAGCAGGCAAAGGAGTTCTTGCAGAGAAATAAAGAGAAATTTTCAGACTTGCCAGGGCTCACTAGTGTCATAGAGCATGATATTTTCACGGAACCGGGAGTCAAAGTTTTTGTCCGGCCTTACCGCATTCCAGAGGCCCAAAGGAAGGCTGTTTCAGAGGAAGTGAAGAAGACCTGGAGATTATTGAGGAATCACAGAGTGAGTGGTCAAGCCCGATTGTGTTGGTACCGAAGCCCAACGGGACTCTGCAATTCTGCAATGATTTCCGGAAACTAAATGAAGTTTCACGGTTTGATGCCTACCCCATGCCCCGGGTAGATGAGCTTATTGAGAGACTAGGTCCAGCCAGGTATATCACTACATTAGACCTTACCAAGGGGTATTGGCAAATCCCGTTGACTAAGGCTGCTAGAGAGAAAACTGCCTTTTCTACCCCAGAGGGAAGTATTCAGTACAAAAGAATGACTTTTGGATTGCAAACTGCTCCAGCCACATTCCAGAGGGCAATGGATAGGTTTTTACGTCCTCACCGGGAGTATGCCTCAGAGTACTTGGATGACATAGTCATTTTTAGCAGAGACTGGGAATCACACTTGCCCAAAGTCCAGGCAGTACTGGTCTCTCTTTGGAAGGAGGGGTTTACAATAAACCCGGAAAAATGTGCTTTGGGAATGGAGGAGGTGAAATACCTGGGCTATATTGTGGGTAGAGGGGTAGTAAAACCTCAGGTCAACAAGGTAGAGGCTATACAGAATTGGCCCCGCCCCCTCACAAAAAACAGGTACGTGCATTCCTGGGCATGGTGGGATACTACAGGAGGTTTGTATCCAACTTTGCCACGTTGGCAGCTCCATTGACCGATCTGACTAAGGGTCGGAAATCGGTCATGGTGGAGTGGAATGCAGATGCTGAGAAGGCTTTTTTGGAGCTCAAGTCGGCACTGTGCCAACACCCTGTCCTAGTAGCACCCAATTTTTCAAAAGAGTTTGTTGTACAGACTGATGCTTCCGATGTAGGATTGGGAACGGTGTTGTCACAGGTTGTTCATGGCGAGGAGCACCCAGTAGTCTTTCTCAGTAGGAAGTTAACACCAGTGGAGAAAAACTACGCTATAATTGAACGAGAGTGTCTGGCCATTAAGTGGGCTCTGGAATCCCTCAGATATTACCTTTTGGGGAGGAAGTTTAGGCTGGTTTCTGACCATGCCCCTTTAACATGGCTGAGACAAGGTAAAGGGACTAATGCCAGGGTTACTCGGTGGTTCCTTGCACTCCAGGAATTTAAATTTGTAGTGGAGCATAGGCCCGGGAGACTGCATTAAAATGCCGATGCCCTCTCCCGAGTCCATTGTTTGAGCTCCACTGTTGCCTCCACCTCCTTGGCGTTGGGGCACAGGGGGGGGATATGTACAGGACGCCGTGGCTGGGTCCTGGAAGGACGCTATGTTTCCCCTCTGTTTGGACTGTGGTCCCTTTAAGGGAACAAAAAGGGTTAACTCACCTGTCAAAGGAAGTGGTTTAAAAACAAGACAGGAAGTTGCAGATGGGTGTGGAGGAGTGTAGAGGAGATGGTGGTTTGTGTGTGGTTTGATTTGCAGCAACCAAAGTGGACAGCAGCATTCTGCCTGGAAGCCTCCTAGCAGTTGAAGTCACCTGCAACAGCACCCAAGGACTGTTTGATTGCGATAGCAATTCTGGACTTTGCAAGTCGGTGAGACTGAAACCTTTTTCGTTTGTTTTTGCTGCTGTAAAGCTGTTTAAGTTTAATAAACCTCCCTTTGAGTTAAAAGCCTGTGTCCTGTGATCTAGCTGGTCCCCCGAACTTTACAATATATATAATTTAACATATTATATTTATGAACTGAATATTTAGCCAAAGGTGTTAAACATTGATTTGGGCATATATTTATTTTTGCAGGTGCTGTATAATTACTGCATACTTTTAATAACATGTTTCTCTTTTCATTCAAAGATTATTGCCTTAATGCTTTCTTAATATTTCTCAAAATGGGACTTCCCTTTGTAACAGAGTGTTCTCATAATTGATAATTAATTCTATTTAGCATTTAACTATTATTGGTTTCATGAATATGTAAATATGTTCTGTTCTCACTGTTCTGTAAATGTGCTTTTTATTGAATTTACATACTTTATGAAGCCAATATATCATAATGGCACAAATGCTTTCCCAACGACAGACAGGCCAATCCAGATCTGTTGCAACTTTTTTGACATGTTCAGGGACTTTTACTTTTCACACGGTTGCCGCAAATACCTAAATAGATTCTGATTGCATGTACCAATTTTTTTTTAGATAATAGATGAGGTTCCAATCTATCTATTAAGTTGTCTATCTCTAATTAACTATAGTGTGTGCGGGTGTGGTTGTGTGCATGTGCGGTACAATTGTGGGTGTGCTGTAGTTATCATTTATATACAACTTTGATACGCCAGTTTGATGTCATGAGATAGAAAACACCAAGACCATCAGATGCAGAAGGTTACAGTTGTTTTTTGGTGCTGTTCTGAAAAGTCAGCAATTTATTAAATATCAACTTTGCTGATAAATGCAGTACAAATTTAGGATAGCTGAGTGCCTGTCAATCTCCTTTGTTGGCAGTAAGGACACATAAGCTAACTAAAGCCCCATACACACGGTCGGACTTTTTCATGGATTCTGTCCGATCGGACAATGTTGTTGAAAAATCAGACCATGTGTATGCACCATCGGACAGTGTACGTCGGATTGTCCGACGGACAAAGTCTTATCTCCTGCTGGAAAGATTTGCCGACAACACGGTCCGATCACACCAAATCCGATCGTGTGTACGGTTGTCCGACCGGACAAAGTGCTACGCATGCTCAGATCACATTACAAGACCAAAGCTATTGGCTACTAGCCTCTACGTAGTCCCGTCGTAGGCAACAAACGTCACCACGTTCAGAATGATCGGATTTTCCGACAACTTTGTCCGACCGTGTGTACGCAAAACCAACATCAGACAAAGTATGACGGACAGGATCCGACCGACCTGGTCCGCGGATTGTCCGACCGTGTGTATGGGGCTTTAGAGTGTGCATGAGGCCTAAAAGTGGGCATGCAGTTGTGTTATGTAAACTGAATTACTAAAATTATTATAAAATATATATATATTTTTGTTTTGCATACCAAGTGGCAAGTGGTGAACGTTTACTCCAGTAATGGGATCTGGAGAACAGAAAGAAACCACGGGTAAAAAAAAGGTGAGAAATGCTGGTCCAAATGATCACTTCACTTTTAAGCAGCATAGAGGCAGCAAGACTCTTCTAGATAGGAATAATAACACTGGAAATAAACACCTCAAGTCACCTGACAGGATCCAATGGTAATAAAGCAATATTTTAGTTTTACTTGGGAAGATAAGAGATGCACCTTCTGTACTTAACTCTTGTTATTATGGTCGTCAAGACATTTGTAAGAGAATCATATGAATGATTGAATCCACTATTTCCCATCATGAACTAAAATATCAGCTTATGAATAGAGTTGTCTATTAAATGTTCATATTTTTCTCATGCGGTTAGGGGGGGGGATACATTTTGTCTCAACCAGCACTTTCAATTTTACTGAAAGCATGCATTTTAAAATATGCAGTCAAATATTTTCATATAAAGCATAGGTTACCAAGTGAAAGGGCAAATTAAGCAACTCATTGCTTAGAGAAACCATAGTCATGTGAAATAAATGATATCATTCCCCTGTTGCCAGCAAAGCAGATTGCTTCATGTTTATGTGTGGGAAAACATTAATTAAACATGTAATGCGATAATGGGTGTGTGCATTCAGCCCTAAAATTATTGGATAGGTTTATGTGTCTTTATTACTGTTCCCAGTACGACAAATTAACGTCAAAAATAATTATAGTGAAAACTGCACCTAGAGCCATTTTCTAATAAATGACTGTTATGGATATTGCTTTAAGGATGTGTCAGAAGGTAATTATACTGTTAATACTTGTTGGAAAATAGGTCAAATGTCCAAACTTGAAAGGCTGAAATCTCGTTTGCCCTTCCAGTTTTCATCATTAATTGCATGTTTATAATTATTTTCATGTTAAAAAAATTTTTTAACCAATTCATAGGTAGGTTTCTTACAAATTATAATCATGATAGTTTTTATTATGTTTACAAACTGTTTATTGAGAGATATTGTATGTCAGATGCTATTACAAAATATAAACATCCATATTTACACAAATAGTATAACTTTAGTAGGCATAAGAGCCGATAGGTTTACAATGTTATAATATACATACATCAAATGGAGATTTTTTTTTTATAATTAGTTCATCCAATAACAAACACAAAATAAAATGTAAATAAAAAATAATTTAAAAAAGTTGTGATCATACCATATCATGATAGCTTTTAATGAGTTTATTTTTAGATTTTAAGGTATTTAATGAGAGTTTTTTTCGAGATTTGAAAAGACGTAATTTTATAGCAATATTAAATGTATTCATATTTAAAATTCTGTCCACTACCTTGGTACACCTAAATTTTTTGTTCAACTACTTGAAGTTTTGCAAATTGGTACCTTTATTTAAAATGTATTTTCCTTAGAAACAAACTGTGAATATGTAAAGGTCTCAGTGTAGTCTGACTTTCTGCTGACCGAAGTTTCCAAAGTTGCACTGTCATAGCCTAGATTCAGGATCTACAGAAATAGGTTGGAATTGCTAAAAAGGCTGCTAAACTGTTTTATGCAAGAGAAAGGGAGGTTTTTACATTTTGAATATTATGCACAACAGAAAAGTCTTCAATTTGCTGTTGCATACAGTGGAGTTGTAAAATGAGAATTTCTTTATGTTACATTATGTTTAAACCTAAATAAAAAAAAATTGATGTACCATTTAATAAAACACTGATATCTTAATTTATGCTATAAGATAATTTTCCATCACGCTTTCATATTTATCAGTTGCACAGTGAAATAGGCACAAGTGTTGGAATGAATGAAGTCCTAAAGTTACACCATAGCACTTAATGAATAGTTTACATAACAAAATATTCATTCACTGAAGGTGCAATGGGGTTGATTTACAAAAGACAAATAGACTGTTCACTTTGCAAGAGAAGTTGCACTTCTTATGGAAATTTTCCTCAGAGCTTAACCACTTGACCTCCAGAAGGTTTTACCTCCTTCATGACCAAAGCATTTTTTGCTATTTGGCCCTGCACTACTTTAACTGCCAATTGCTCGGTTATGCAACACTGTACACAAATAACATTTTTAGCTTTTTTTTCACATACATAGAGCTTTTTTTTTGTGGAATTTGATCACCACAGGGTTTTTATTTTTTGTGATATAAACAAAAAAACTGGAAAGTTTAAAAAATATGTATTTTCTGTTATAAAACATATCCAATACAATCATTTTTTTTTCCATAGATTTAGGTCAAAATGTATTCTGCTACATGTCTTTGGTGAAAAAAATCCTAATAAGTGTATATTAATTGGTTTGTGTTAAAGTTATAGCGTCTAGAATCTATGATGTATATACTGGAATTTACATAGCCTTTACTTCCTGACTGACTATTACATTTCTTGAGTAGAGTTTTTTTTGGGGGGGGGGGGGTTTAATCAGGTGCGGCAGGCATCATGATTGAGGATGGATCTACATTGAGGGAAATAGTTTTTATTTTTTAATAAAGGAATTGTCAAAAACTGCCTCCTGTCTTTATTTATTTTTGACACTTTTTTTGGTGATTGAGTAAGGGTACAATGTACCCCATACTCTTTCACATAGGGAGGGGGCTGGGATCCATATTCCGATAAGCCCCCTGCCTGCAGACCATCACAACCATTGCCCAGGGTTGTCGGGAAGAGGCCCTTGTCCCCATCAACATGGGGACAAGTTGTTTTGGGGCAGGGGAGCAGAGCCACCCCAGAGAATGTGGCCTGGTATGGTTCAGGAGGGAGGTGCTTGCTCACCCCCCTCCCCTTTTCTGACATGCTGGGCTGCATACGTGGATAAGGGTCTGGTATGGTTTATGGGGGGGGCACACTGTTTTTATTTTTTAAGTTTGGCATGGGGCTTCCCTTGAAATCCATACCAGACCCAAAGGACCTGGTATGGATTGGGGACACACCCCCACAGCGTTTTTTGAAACATTTTTGTATTGTAATGGTATTGTAATGGTATTGTAATGCCGGCAATTTAAATGTCTTTATACAGTTAGGTCCATATATATTTGGACACAGGCACAATTTTCATACTTTTGGCTCTGTATGCCACCAGAATAAATGTAAAACGAAACTGGGTTTCCTCCTTTCTGATGCTTTGCCAGGCTCTAACTGCATCTGTCTTCAGTTGTTCTTTGTTTGAGGGTCTTTCTGCCGTTAGCTTTGCCTTCAGCAAGTGACATGTATGCTCAATTGGGTTAAGATCAGGTGATTGACTTGGCCATTGCAGAATATATTTCCTTCAAAAGCTCCTGGGTTGCTTTTGCAGTGAGTTTTGGATCATTGTCCATCTGTACTGTGAAGCGCCATCCAATCAACCTTGCTGCATTTGGCTGAATCTGGGCTGAAAGTAGATCTCTAATCACTGCAGAATTTATCCAACTGCTTCTGTCCCAGTGCCACTGGAAGCCATACATGCCCATGCCATCACACTACCTTTTTTAGAGTTTTTTTGGCAAAGTCTAATCTGGCTTTTCTATTCTTCAGGCTTATGAATGGTTTGCACCTTGTGGTAAACCCTCTGTATTTGCTCTTGTAAAGTGTTCTCTTGATTGTAGACTTTGACAATGATACACCCACCTCCTGGAGAGTGTCCTTCACCTGTCTGGATGTTGTGAATGTTTTTTTTTCTTACCATAGAGAGGATCCTGCGATCATCCACCACATTGTTGACAAATTATTTTACCATGTATCACCACAGACTGGTATTGTGGATACTGGAAATGTTAAAAGTAATTGGAGAATATTCAAGAGAAATGGAGCTTTGGACTTTATAGGCACAGCAATACACAAATTGATAAAATTAGAATATATTTAATAAAAAAGAAAAAACAACAATGATAACAATAACATTTTAAAATTCACACTAATGGTTTATACAAAATATAGACATCACTAGCATCTTCCCACTGCACTACACAGAATAAAGAAGGATCTCTATAGTATTATAATTTCTGGAGTGCTGGTTATAATGTAGAATGATGTCAAAATTTGCTCTTGCTGTACTTGTTACATGGCGAGTGCTTCTGCAAATGTATAATAAAGATGTTAGCAGTACGGCTGAAATCATCAGCAAAGAGGCTGCTTGAAATGAGGGGACACCCCTTAGGCAATATATGTGATGATATAAAAATCTAGTTTGACAGTGTAAAGCATCTATAAACAGAAGTGTTGGGAATTACAATGTATCCATATAGTAGTAAAATTAATCCATCCTCTAGCCACATGGTACAGATTTGCCACTTTACAGGCAAATTAAGGGAACCCCCAGCCATTATAGTTAAAGGAATTTTTCATTTTTATTGTTTCACTTTAAGTATCATTAAAATCATTGCCCCTGTATAAACAATCTTTTTAAAAAACTATTTTTGCATTGATACATGTCCCCAGGGCAATACCCGGGCCCCCATACCATTTTTATGGCCAATAACTTGCATATAAGCCTTCGAAATTATCACTTTTTATTTTTCAAGTTTGGGTCCCATAGACTTTAATAGGGTTCACAGTTCTGGTCCAAACTTTTGCGATGTTCAAGAGTTCTGGCGTGATCCGAACTGGGGGGTGTTCAGCTCAACTCTGCAAAAGTTGCTAAGGTGCTAAAGGGTTAAAGGTGTAAAAATGTCAGGTCAATACAAACACCCCCCAAATGACCCCTTTTTAGAAAGTAGGCACCCCGAGGTATTTGCTGAGAAGCATGTTAAGTCTATGGAAGAATTTTTGTTTTGCCACAAGTTTTTGCAATATAAGAAAAAAGTAATCTTTTTTTTTTTTTTACACAAAGTTGAGATTATTTCTCACACATATCATGGGTATATGTGGAGTTACACCCCAAAACACATTCTGATACTTCTCATTCTGAGTATATAGATATCATATTTGTGAAGCCTAGCCATGTACAGGATCTCAAAACCAATTACCACCTTCAGGCTTTCAAGGGTCGTAATTTCACTTCCTGTCTACCTATCACAGTTTCGGAGGCCTTGAAATGCTAGGCCCTACAAATGCCTCCCAAAGGACCTCTTTTTGGAAAGCAGACACTCCAAGGTATTCTATAAAAGGCATGGTAAGTATTTTGCAGATCTAATTATTTGTTTGTACTATCCTGCCATTTCTGGCCCTCTGAAACTGTGGTAGATAGTCATGAATCCCAATGCACATTTAACGCCCCTTAAAAGCCTGAAGGCGCTCATTCAATTTTGGGCCCCTGTAAGTGGCTAGGCTTCCAAAAAGTCTCACACATGTGGTATCCCCATACTTGGGAGAAGTAGCAGAATGTGTTTTGGGCTGTAGTTCCACATATACCTATGGCCTGTGTGAAAAAAATCTCATTAAAGTGACAACTTTTTGTAAAAACTTGTAGCAAAAAATAAAAGTTTCCATAGATTCGACATGTATCTCACCAAATACCTTGGGGTGTCTACTTTGCAAAAAAGGATCATTTGGTGGCGTTTGAATTGTCCTGGCATTTTAGGGCATCAAAAAACATTACATGTATGGCCAGGATTAGGAGTTTTTTCCACACTCCCAATGTTGGGCATACATTTAATGTTCTTTTTTCGTTCAGCCCATGAGCTGAACAAAAAAAAGTAATTTAACAGTGTCGTCCATTCATATTGATTGATGTGGATGAAGAAATCTCTGCCAGAAAAAGTGTGCGGTATGTCCACCATTAGAAGCTTCTGCCACACATCCACCCACTCTTCTAATGTTGGGCATACATGTAATGTTCTTTTTTGTTCAGCCCAGAGGCTGAACAAAAAAAAAACCTAACTGATTCCTCCATTCACATTGATTGATGCGGATGAAGAAATTTCTGCCAGAAAAAAGTTTATGCAGAAGCATAGGAGCTATCGCCCACTAACCACCCCACGCTCCTAATGCTTGGGCATACACATTCTGTTTTTAGCTGCAGATGATGAATCTCCCCCTTCAGTGCTGCAGGCACTGATGTATGTATTCTGACAGCAGCACCCTGATGCTGTCAGAATGCGCTGATCGGTGTTGCAGCTGATTGGTGTTCCTGTAGAGCAAACAGCAACAGTCATCAATAACACACAGTAATGGTGTAACTTTAACTCAATTAAACAACAACTTTTTTTTTTACTTTTTTATGTAACTTTTTAGAACAATAACTACTCCAGCCTTTGATTTTTGGCTCTCTTAAAATGCGATAGACAGTTTCCTGACTATCTAACATCTTTCAAGAACCTAGGGCAGAATTGTGTGCCCTAGACTGTGCTGTGCTGTACCCTAGACTAATACTTCACTAGTATGTGGTAGCAACAGAAGCAGTCCTTGATGCAGAGACTAGACATGTGCGATTAGTTTCGTACAAATTTTTCGAAATTCGTACATTCGTACGAATCCGAATTACGAATTTTTACGAATACGAATTCTGTACGAAATACGAAATTTCGTTTACGAATTTCGGATCCAAATTATCCGAATCCAAACTACCAAATGATGAATTTCAACTAATATGAAAGAAATTATAGTGGATATAACGAATGATTCGAATGAATTCGAGATTCAGTATAACGAATATCGACACTCTACGAGTAATAACGAATTATCCGAAAACGTATTAACATTACATAACACAAGTCTATTGTCTATTGTTCACCAATCACTCAGAGGAAGTACGAAATTTCGTATTCGTAAACGAAATTTCGTATTTCGTACTTCCTCTGAGTGATTGGTGAACAATAGACAATAGACTTGTGTTATGTAACGTTAATACATTTTCGGATAATTCGTTATTATTCGTAGAGTGTCGATATTCGTAATGATTCGTAACGATATTAACGATTCGTACGAAATTCGGATTTCGTACGAATCCGAATTCAATTTCGTATACGAATTACGATTTTTTTTTATACCAAAACGGAACGGAACGAAACAAAACTAATTTTTTGACGGCTCCCATGTCTAGCAGAGACCAGGTTGGCCAGGACAGGAGGGACAAAAAAATGAGTAACACATATCATTCCAAGTTTACTATAGACACAACATCTTTTTTGGGGAGACTTTTGTGTTGGGGTACCAGGGATGACATCTGGAAAATTCCTCTCATGCAGCCAGCTAACTGCATCTGTATTTGGGCATTGGGCTATAGTGCCGCATGGATACAAAAGGGCTGTGATGATCGCTTCCTAAAATTTTAGGAAGGATTCAGTTCTTCCAGTTGCTTTGTAAATTACAAAAGAATTGTGTAGAGCCAATTGAAATAAATAGATAGACACTTTTTTGTACCAGTGTCTAGCTCTGCAGGATGCTAAATACAGCTTCATCATTTGGTTGTTGAAGTTGTTGAATTCTACGCCTTCCATATAAGGATTATAGTTGTGATCGCAGAGAGGCTTTTCAATGACACCAGATGCCATGTTAATTTGTGTCTGCATGAATGGAAGATAGGATGAACACATCCAGTTTGTCCTTCCCTTCACTGTGTGTAGTTCTTCAATGCACAAGTAGGCTTTCTCCCGCTTTTGAAATGTGGTGTTAACGAGCTGTTGGGGGAAGCCCCTGTGATTAGATGCACATATTCTCCAGCACAAGCTGGATCATTGAATAGCATCCAAAATCTTTATTTACGAATGGTCACATCACGGAGGGCATAGTGCAAATGTTTTGGAGATCCGCAGGATCCCACGCATTCAATAAAGATTTTGGACACAATTCAGTGATCTGTGGTGTGCTGCTGAATATGTGCATTTGATCTGTAATGTCTCCAGTTCCAGCTGGTTATTGCTTCAGTGCCCGCTACTACTAAAGCCTTATTTGGGAAAGTGTGCAATGGGAATATTGACATTACTTTATGCCCCTGAGATTAGATTGCATGGTGCCCTAGCAGCCAATTTTTTCAAGTAATAAATGTCTAAAAAGTGGCACGCTTGCATAAAAGTTGTCCACATACAAATGGCACCCCTTATGGAGCAAGGGTGACACCAAGTCCCATACCAACTTGCCACTGCTCCCCATACAGTCTGGGCATTAATTGGGCTCCAGCTGACTGTCTTTTTCCTCATAAATTCTAAAATGATATGTATAGCCTGTGGCCCTTTCACAGAGCTTATACAGTTTGACCCCCATATGTGGTATGCTTGCTGGGGGGATATTTCTTGAATGCAAGCCTGCCAATAAAATGTACAGAGGACTTGTCCATGCAAATGTTTTGTTGGGGGATATACACATCCGCCCATTTCTGGGACAGATAATTTGCAAGGGGCCAAATTTTGTGGAACCAATCATAGTCAGGGTCCCCCTGAGGATGACAAAAGGTATTGTCATTAAAATGCATGAAACACATTAAATTCACATACCTACACCTGGCCATTTCAACAGGGAACATGGGCATTTGATGAATCGTGCCTGTGGACCAATATGACAGCAATTAATTTTTTTGTAATGCCCAAGTTAAGGGTTAGGCACAACAAATTTGAATGACCTGAAAAGGTATGAATTTGGGTTGGCGGCAATGTATTGTTGGTCCATAATCAAATTGTAGAGGTGTTTGGTGAAAACCAGCTCAAAAAGTCAAGGGGGTTGTTAAGTTTGCAGCTTCCACCTGAAACTCAGCCTGGGCTGTGAATGTGGAGAAAACAGGTGCTGCTGAATCTGGGGGCAGCCAATTAGGGTTTGCAAGCACCTCATGAAGGTTACTATAGACTCTACAGGCTGGCGTACATTCTTAATGGCTGCATCTGAATTCTGCTACTAGTGCTAGCCACCTCACCAGCTTGTTCTGAACTTCTAGCACTAACCATTTCACCATGAGATACCACAGTGCTGGTGTAAGAGAAGTCCAGTTAACAGACACGCATTGGCGCGCAGGCACACCAGCGTGTGCACAAAGAATAACATGTACTGGCGCATGCGTGAGTGCGCACGGGTGCCAGCAGGCGCACACGTGCACATACTGGCACCAGAAAGCCTATTTAAACTAAGCAATGACACATACACATTGCTGAGTGATCTTTCAGCTTGTTCCTGTTAACCTGTGCCTCGTTCTGTTCCAGTTACCTGTGTTTAACCCGGCTTCACCTGTACCTTCCTTTGGACTTCCACCTGCCTACCTGTGACCTTGGCTTGTGTTTGACTCTGTTTCTGTCTCATGCTCCTGTACCTCGCTGCCCGACTGTGTACCAAACCCGGCCTATATCCTGTCTTAGCTTCAGTCTCATGTTCCAGTACCCACTCTGCCCAGCTGTTGATGACCCCCTGGCTTATGTTCCAGCAACGCTTCTGCCTGCTGATCCAGCGACATGGAGTTCCAGTTCTCAGTGCCTGTCCGGTGATCTATGGCCATCAGGTTCCTGCCAATGCCCAGCTGGTGCCACCCCCTACATCCGCCCTTGTGCCACTCTGCGTCCTTCACTCCCTGTCATCTTTATCATGGATGGTGGACAGGAGGTGCAAGAGAAGCCCTCTCTACAGCTCGATCTCCACCAGGTACATGACGGCTGGTGTCTAAAAGGCGCCATCAGGTTCCTGCCAAGGCCCCCCCCCCAAAATCCATACCATGCCCTTCAGGTCTGGTATGGATTTTAAGGAAAACCCTGAGCCAAAATGTAAGAAAAATGGCGTAGAGGTCCCCCAAAATCCATACCAGACCCTTATCTAAGCATGCAACCTGGCAGGCTGCAGGAAAAGGGGGGGCAAGAGAGCAGAGGATGCTTTTGGGTCTCCCCCAAAACACCTTGTCCCCATGTTATTGGTGACAACAGGGCTCATCCCCGCAACCCTTGCCTGGTGGTTGTGGGATCTTTGGGCGGGGGGGCTTATCAGAATCTGGAAGCCCCCTTTAACGAGGGGACCCCCAGATCCCACCAACCTATGTGAATGGGTATCGAGTACATTGTACCCCTACACATTCACCAAAAAAAGTGTCAATGTTAAAAATGACAGTAGACAATTTGGGACTTTAATTAAAAAAAAAACCTGTCCCGTGAGGGCCATTCATCTTCGATCACAGCGTCCGGTGACCCGATAAAAAAAACGGCAAAAACTCACCCTCCATGGGAGGCTCCCGCTGACTGAAGCCTCTTTGCGATGACAGCTGTTATATAGCTGTGGGCGGGGACACCCGTTGATGTACACAGGTGACCCATCCCCTCTGATGTTACGTGATGTCACATAACGTCAGAAGTGGCAGGGTTTTTATTTAACATTTTTATTGTTTCACTTTAAGCATTATTAAAATCACTGCTCCCGAAAAAACGTTAGTTTTTAAAACTTTTTTTGCATTGATACATGTCCCCTGGGGCAGGACCCGGTCCCCAAACACTTTTTATGGCAATAACTTGCAAATAAGCCTTTAAAATTAGCACTTTAGATTTTTCATGTTCATGTCCCATAGACTTAAACAGCATTTTGTGGCTTTTGAATTTGCCGCGAACGCTGCATATTGTTCGCTGTTCGGCAAATGGCCCTTGCTCTTCATTAGTGTACCTTTTTTGGGACATTTTTGGCACTAAATTTATGGGTACCTAGTGTGACTATGGGAAAAATAGTTCCTGGTTGTTAGGAACTGCTTGCGAGTTAGAATTAAAATGTACATGCTAGTGCTAGCAAAGTTCAGGCCTGATCTTGCTAACACTGTAGTTTTGTGTACAATGTATTAAAGGTGGCAGTAATCAGAAAAATTATACTGACACTGCACTTTTTGGGGAAACTAAACACAACTGCTAGCAGTGATTGGAGCTGATCCTGCTAACGTTGCATTTTTGGGGACACTATACAATTGGGGACACTAGTATAGTTCTGATAGTGATCAAGATACTGATTAGTTCAGACACTAAACTAGTAATGGAAGTTATAGTGTAACTGTGATGGTGTTGCTGTCAATCAAGGGGTTAACTGTGGATGGCAACAGTGTGACAGGAAATCTGACACTATCTGATTCTAGCTGTGAGGGACACTAACTGACTCTGACACTATCTGAAGTTAGTAAATCAAACCCAATTATTTAACCACTTCAGCCCCGGAAGAATTTACCCCCTTCCTGACCAGATATTTTTTTGCGATTCAGCGCTGCGTCGCTTTAACTGACAATTGCGCGGTCGTGCGACGTGGCTCCCAAACAAAATTGACGTCCTTTTTTTCCCACAAATAGAGCTTTCTTTTGGTGGTATTTGATCACCTCTGCAGTTTTTATTTTTTGCACTATAAACATAAAAAGAGTGACAATTTTGAAAAAAAAAAAACGCATTATTTTTTACTTTTTGCTATAATAAATATCCCCCAAAAATATATAAAAAATTAATTATTTTCCTCAGTTTAGGCTGATACGTTTTCTTCTACATATTTTTGGTAAAAAAAATCCCAATAAGCGTTTATTGATTGGTTTGCGCAAAAGTTATAGCGTTTACAAAATAGGGGATAGTTTTATGGCATTTTTATAAATTTTTTTTTTTTTTACTAGTAATGGTGGCGATCAGCGATTTTTATCATGACTGCGACATTATGGCGGACACATCGGACAATTTTGACACATTTTAGGACTGTAAAAATGTCACTGGCAATGAAGGGGTTAACCACTAGGGGTCTGGCAGGGGATTTAAGTTCCTAGGGGTGTGTATCTAATTGTCTGGGGGCGTGGCTGTGTGTGACACCACACTAGACATGTGCACACTGAAATATTTCATTTCGGAATTTAGTAACTCCCGTAAATGTAAATGTATTTAGTAACTCCCGAAATTCGTTTTTATTTATTTAGTTTTTCGTTAAAAATTGCATTTGTCCGAAAATCCAAATTAATTAAGGTTGAATCTGTCATTGAAGGCTTATGGTGTCTGTCGAATTTTCAAAGAAGATTCGACGGAGCAGCTAAACTGTACGACGCCGTATAGTTTAGCTGCTCCGTCGAATCTTCTTAGAACTTTCGATAGACACCATAAGCCAAAGATTTGACGTTTGTATGTTTTTCGCTGCTTTGTCGAATATTTGTCGTTCATGTTGAATGTACTGTATATAGTTCAAACAGAAAATGGACTGGTGATAGTGATCACTGATCCGACAGGTAACAAGATAGGGTATATAGAATCTATATAGAATTTCAATCTATATTATAGAATCTATAATAATAAATCCCCCCCCCCACAACATGGGCAGCCTCTGAGGCTATCACAAAACTAGCAACACTAGTATCACTATCAAGTTCACAACACTAACACAATGACAGCAGATTATTATGAAAAAGTTAAGTTGAACTGTAGCTTGCTTCACTATTGTTCTGCTGCTGTGCTTATGCTTATTTGCTAAATAATTCAGGTTCTCTGACAAACGAACCAGCTAAGATTGACTGTCTTCTGAAATGATTCAGTGTGTGAGTCTCTCTCTGCTAGCAATCGTCAGTGAAAGTAAGTTGGCTGTACGTGTGTACTTAGTTCTAGCTATTTTACTGCTCCTCCTCTTTGGTTACAATCAGCGAATAACATTCATCATCATCATTATTTGTATTTTACTTCCCCCACTCAATTCCAGCAGCAATCTTTTCTCTCTATGTCAAATCTTTTCTCTCTATGTAGAATAATCTTGGACTAATGGAGTTAAGTTTAGGCATATTCGACCACAGGTTTGATAGACACAGATTGTTATTGTCAGCATCATGTCGAATCTCCTATCTATTATGAACTGTTGTTGCAACTGAAACGAAAATAAAGCATTTGTTTATGTCAGATCTTTAGTTTTTCAGATTCTGCACTTTCGTTATCGTTTGTTAAAACGATAACGAAAATACCTGAAATTCAGACGAAAACAAATGCACATTTCTACACCACACTGATCACTGCTCCCGATGACAGAGAGCAGACAATAAGTGTGCTGTCATTAGGCAGAACGGGGAGATGCTGTTTACATCACCATCTCCCTGTTCTTGAGCTCCGTGACATAATCGCGGGTATCCCCGTGGCGTTTGAGTCCGCTGGACCTGTGGGCATGGTCACGGAGCTCGCAGCAGGTGCATGCGGGCACGGCGGGAATGTACCGGTACATTACTTTGCCCAGCCGTGCCATTCTGCCAACGTATATGTGCAGGAGCCGGTCGGGAACCGATTAATGGTAGTGATGGGGGTTAGGAATGCATTGACCACTGAACAATGCTTTCTCAGAAAAAAATCATGAGTGGTAGTGGTGGTGGTGGGGAGGTCAATGCCTTCCTTTTTTATGGCACACTGTTATTTTTTTAAGCAATGAAGTGTAATCTTTTTAGCCGCTTGCCGACCGCCGCACACAGATGTACGTTGGCAGAATGGCACAGGCAGGCAAATGAGCGTACCTGTATGTCCCTTTAAATTTACTGCCTATCGGGTGCCTGCGCGCACACACACCGCACGCCGCGGGAGCGTGCCTGTGGGTCCCGGGAACTTGATGTTCACCGGCAACCCGTGATTGCGGTGTGGAGAGGCAGAACGGGAAGATGCCTATGTAAACAAGGCATTTCCCTGTTCTGCCTTGTGACATGACAGAGATCCACTGCTCCCTGTGATCAGGAGCAGTGACCGCTGTCATGTCAGTGGTAGCCCATCCCCCCTTCAGTTAGAACACCTCCTTAGGCACACTGAACACCTTGTACGCCCCCTAGTGTTTAACCCCTTCCCTGTCAGTGTCATTTACACAGTAATCAGTGCATTTTTATAGCACTGATCGCTGTATAAATGACAATGGTCCCAAAATAGTGTCAAAAGTGTCCGATGTGTCCGCCATAATGTCGCAGTCCTGATAAAAATTGCAGATCGCCGCCATTACTAATAAAAAAAAATAATAATAAAAATGCCATAAATCTATCCCCTATTTTGTAGACGCTATAGCTTTTGCGCAAACCAATCAATATACGCCTTTTGCGATTTTATTTTACCAAAATTATGTAGAAGAATACATATCGGCCTAAACTGAGAAAGAAATTTGTTTTTTTTTATATATTTTTTGGGGATATTTATTATAGCAAATAGTAAATAGTTGCCACTTTCAAAGTTCAGTGATCATGTATATCAGAAAATGCATTTCTTTAGTTGTTACATTTTGATGTTCACTGATCAACCTATATGATAAAATAGCCCCAGAAGTAATTTGGATACCGTATTTATCGGCGCATAACACGCACAGGCGTATAACACGCACATTCATTTGAAGAGGGAAGTTTCAGGAAAAAATATGAAATTTGAAGTAAGGAACTTTGAAGCAATATAAGGGTCAGTGCCCATCTGCAGCCTCACCATTGCCAGCAATGCAGCCTGATCACTGCCCATCTGCAGCCTCACAAGTGCCATCAATGCAGCCTCATCAGTCCACATCAATGCAGCCTCACCATTGCCATCAGTGCAGCAGCCACACCATTGCCATCAATGCAGCCCCCCTCCCCGTCCCCAACAAGGCATCTAAAATTGAAGTATTGGCGTATAACACGCACATGCTATTTGCACCCGATTTTCATGGTGAAAAAGTGAGTGTTATACACCAATAAATACAGTAATTCACAAGAGAGGGTCCAACAATGTATTATAATCTAACAGAGTAAAATCACGTTGAAATATTAATCAGACATCCAAATTACTAGCTAAATATGTTTCTTTTGGGCTGAAACCCTATCTTATTTTCTTTCTTCTTACTACCAATAAACATATTGACTAAGAGTTTGTTTGCCCATGGTTTAAATAAATATTAAATTCCTTCCTGATATATTATTTACGGTATTGTAACCTCCTACATATTAGTTGTGAACCTACATATTTATGAGATGAATTTAATTAAAAGTTTAAAGCATTAACATTGTTTTGTATCAGAGAGACTAACATTTGTATCAGTTTCCTGGTTTTAATCATGTAGTTTATGTCATAATGACCTAGATCCCTGCCTGGGACATATGAGATAGTGTGTTGTCTTTTCTAAGATGATCTAGTAGGACTTGATGGATGTATTCTCATTCCTAAACTCATTACAACCAGCTTCCCATCCATCTCGTAAAATGCTATGATACAGACTTAGAAGGTGCTATAAATCATATTATTCCAGCCACTTCAAGCAAATTCATTAGAAATGCTCACCGTATATATCACAAATAGAAAGTCAATATAGTATCACGTTTTCTAAGGGACTGAATTCTAAATATAGCACAAAAATATGAATTTGTTTATACTGAAAATATAGGTAGTTGGAGTAGCTTACTTTTTAGATGTCTGGATTTTTTTAAATAAATGACTGTGTTCTGTTTTTCTTTAGATTTTTATTCAAATATTAGTACATTTTAATGTGACCGGTGAATTTATATTTGATTCCAGTGTGCCCAAACAAGTAACTGTATCAGGGTAGAATTTCAAACTTTTCAAACTCCTAATGCCATAAGCTGTGCCTGTGGTTTACTGATGTAGTGTTTTATTTCCTGTTATACATTAAGTAAATGTCCAGTCACTTTTTATTCCAGTTTGGATATAGTGGAGAAGGATTTGATCTCTTGTGCTAATGGTGCTCCATTAGAGAGATTTGCCCTCAGATACTGTCATAGTAACATCAGTCAGGAAATGAGGGAACATTTTTAACAGCAACACATAGAAATATTTTTTAGTAGCATGGGGAAGGCTAAAACCCCTGTAAGCTGTATTACTTTTTTAAAGAAAACAGTGGCACCTTCTTCTTTTAGTGTTAGTCAAATATCTTTATTTATTCAGGTTCTTGTAAACAAAGCACTCTTTACCATATATACTCGAGTATAAGCCGAGTTTTTCAGCACATTTTTTTGTGCTGAAAATGCCCCCCTCGGCTTATACTGGAGTCAAGCACTTTTCTGCAGCAGAAAATTAAATTTTCCGACCCGATTTTGGGGCCCCGTATCTCGGGGTCACTTGGTGCTAGGAACCCAAAATGGTATTCAAACCCTGTGGAACTAGCACTACAACATATCCAAATATGGGGTTCCTAGCACCAAGTGACCCTGAGATACAGGGCCCCAAAGTCGGTCAACTGTGTCCATCTGCAGCAATGTCATTTTGGGACCCTTTAGGTACAGAGACCCCAAATTTTGGCTGCAGCTAGGGGGCATCTAGGAACCCTTAATTACCAAGTTTGAAGTTTGGTGGATCTATGGCATGCAAATGGGCACAGTGAGGCTGCAAATGGGCATTGTTGACCCTCTTTTCCACTTACAGTAGCTGCACATTTCTCACCCTAGGCTTATACTCGAGTCAATACGTTTTCCCAGTTGTTTATGTTAAATTAGGTGCCTTGGCTTATATTCAGGTCGGCTTATATACGAGTATATACGGTAAGTGTTTCACCCAGCAAATGAGTTTAGTCATAGGGAGCTTTTTATTGCTCAACAACATTGGAATATGCCTCATGACCACTAGATTCCAAGAGTTAGAAAATTAATGAAATAATTGGTGCATCTCCCAACAGACACTGACTTTCTCAAATTCAGTGTTCATGTATATTATTCCTTTTTTGTTGTGGATTTGGATGTGGGCGGAATCCTTACAAGTCAGTGTACCCATGGCCAGTTACAGCACTATACAATGGATATAAAAAGTCTACACACCCCTGTCAACCACTTGCCAACCGCCTAACTGTAAATGTACGTCATTATTTTGACGTTAAATACCAGGGTTATGGCAGCAGCTAGCTGTCATAACCCTGGTATCAATATTTACAGCAGGTGGTAAGCTTTCAGATAAAAGTGGTCTCAGTGGCGGGTCCGTCATAAGATGACTTTTATAGGGCCATGGGAGAGGTGCCCGCCCCCCACCCGCCGCTTCCCAGTGTTTCCTGAGCTTAACAGACCCGTTGGTAACCTGGGAAACCATCTGGTGCAGCCGATCGTCAGGCAGGAAGCCCAGTGAGGGCACGGCTCTATGCCCTTGGAGGACTGGAGCGACCTCTGACATCACTTCTGCCTCCCAGCCTTAGAGGGGTGTTTTTTTCCCCTCTTAAAGGCTAAATTTAATTTTTATTTTTATTTTAAAGGTAAATGAGAGATCTGCATTTTTTTTGACGCCAGATCTCTCAATAAAGAGGACCTGTCATGCTTATTTATATTACAAGGGATTTTTAAATTTCTTGTAATAGCAATAAAAGCGATTAAAAAAAAGTAAAATAATTAAGAAAAAAATTAAAGCACCCCATCCCTCCAAGCTTGCGCGCAGAAGCAT
This sequence comes from Lithobates sylvaticus, assembly GCA_028564925.1. Taxonomy (NCBI): domain Eukaryota; kingdom Metazoa; phylum Chordata; class Amphibia; order Anura; family Ranidae; genus Lithobates; species Lithobates sylvaticus. The sequence continues at coordinate 295,977,872 of CM053026.1, forward strand.
ATGCATACGTAAGTCACGCCCACATATGTAAACGGTGTTCAAACCACACATGTGAGGTATCTCCACGATCGTTAGAGCGAGAGCAATAATTCAACTTCTTTGTAACTCTAAACAGGTAACCTGTAAAAATGTTTAAAGCATCGCCTATGGAGATTTTTAAGTACCATAGTTTGTCGCCATTCCACGAGCATACGCAATTTTAAAGCATGACATATTAGGTATTATTTACTCGGTGTAAAATCATCTTTAACATTATAGAAAAACTGTTTCGTTTTTTTTTAAAATTCATTAAAAAACTATTTTTTAAATGCGTTTGAAAGACCACTGCGCAAATACAGTGTGATAAAAAAAATATTGCAACAACTGCCATTTTATTCACAAAAAAATATATATATATATATAATGTTTTTGGGGTTATAAGTAATTTTCTAGCAAAAAATAGAACAGATTTTTACTTATAAACATCAAATGTCAGAAAAAGGCCTGGTCTTTAAGTGATTAAAATGTCAGATTTCTGTGAGGTAAAAAAAATAAGACAAAGATAAATAATTTCAGAAATGTTTCCACCTTTATTGTGACCTATAAACTATGCAACTCTATTTAAAAACAAACTGAAATCTTTTAGGGGGGTATAAATAAAAAAATGAAATAATGTGTTATATCTGTGGCTGTTTTCAGAATAAAGCAATCACATTCAGACTCATGTTAAATAGGAGTCAGCACACACCTGCCATAATTTAAAGTGCCTCTGATTAACCCCAAAGAAGTTCAGCTGTTCTAGTAGGTCTTTCCTGACATTTTCTTAGTCTTATCCTACAGCAAAAGAAATGGTCCGCAGGGATGTCATTGTTAAAAGGTGTCAGTCAGGAGAAGGGTACAAAAGAATTTCCAAGGCATTAGATATACCATGGAACACAGTGAAGACAGTCATCATCAAGTGAAGAAAATATGGCACAACAGTGACATTACCAAGAACTGGACGCCTCTCCAAAATTGATGAAAAGACGAGAAGAAAACTGGTCAGGGAGGCTGCCAAGAGGCCTACAGCAACATTTAATAAGCTGCAGGAATATCTGGCAAGTACTGGCTGTGTGGTACATGTGACAACAATCTCCCGTATTCTTCATATGTCTGGGCTATGGGGTAGAGTGGTGAGACTAAAACCTTTTCTTATGAAGAAAAACATCCAAGCCCAGCTAAATTTTGCAAAAACACATCTGAAGTCTCCCAAAAGCATGTGAAAAAATGTGTTATGGTCTGATGAAACCAAGGTTGAACTTTTTGGCCATAATTCCAAAAGATATGTTTGGCGCAAAAACAACACTGCACATCACCAAAAGAACACCCTACCCATAGTGAAGGATGCTTTGGGGCTGTTTTTCTTCAGCTGGAATAGGGGCCTTAGTCAAGCTAGAGGGAATTATGACCAGTTCCAAATACCAGTCAATATTGGCACAAAACCTTCAGGCTTCTGCTAGAGGAACTTCATCTTTCAGCATGACAATTACCCAAATCATACATTCCAATCAACAAAGGAATGGCTTCACCAGAAGAAGATTAAAATCTGTGGGTGATCTGAAGAGGGCTGTGAACAGGAGATGCCCTGGCAATCTGACAGATTTGGAGTGTTTTTGCAAAGGAGATATGTAAACTGTATATTGCCAAGTCAAGGTGTGCCATGCTGATAGACTCATATCCAAAAATACTAAGTGCTGTAATAAAATCAAAAGGTGCTTCAACAAAGTAAAGGACTGTTCAAAAGAAGCTGGACTATCGCCATCTAAGACAGGGAAACATACAAATCAAAATTTGTCTGGTTCCAGCTGAACAGGCTGAATTTCGATACATGTATACCCAGCTTAAAGGATAAGTTCACCTTCGGGAACATGTTACACGTCCTATCCATTTTTAGGGTGGAACATGTAAACTGTTCCCACTCCTGCAGCCTCTCACTGTTCCCCCACCCTCTGCTGATATCAGGTGCAATGCTTTACAGGCTCCTAAAAAACATAAAAATACATTCACATTTTTTTTACCTGCAAAAGATTTGCATTTATTTTTTTATTTTTTTAAAAGGTCAACTTATACTTTAAGAGAGGATAAATTATTTTAATGGGCCCCAAGTAAGCAGTGAATACCTGATTGAGGTTGGAGATACAATGTTTTAATCATTTTATAATCTGCCATTTTCATTTTTATTATTTTAAAAAAATAGCTCTGTGTATTAAAGCTCATTGATGCAATTGTGTTGGTTTATAAGCCTAGTACAATTTACAATGTCAAGGCAGTGAGTTTATTAAATGGTAACTATTATCATGCAGTGTGCAAATCAGTCATAAAATTTAAGTAAGGATCTATGTATTACAAAAGAGATGGTTGAACAATACTGATGACTAAGAGCCAAGATTTATGACAGGTAGTTCACATGAATATTGAAATTCTTGCACCTGATATACTCTATCTTTAAAGCTAGATACATAGCTTATGGGAATGTGTCTATAATATGCTGAGGAATTTGCATATTCCACAATTTATTTTATTCTGCTTCTAAATTTGTGACATGTCTTTTCTTAAAGTTTCTTCTCAGAAAGGAATAAGAAAACTGCAGCTAATAAGTCAGCAAAATCATTACAATACTTTATCTAGGAAGCAGAATTCAAACTTAAATATGTAATTAAGTTTACATGTAACACATAATGTTTAGATTGTACTCACTCCTCCCTTTTGAGTAATGTCCTATTATATTAAATTGTACACCATTTCAAAGCCTATAATTAAATGTTGCAGCTAGGTGATGTCTCTCAGTTTCTCACAAACTTACACTGTGGACTAAATTGCAGTCTTTTAGGCATATTCACAAGAACAAAACAAGGCCAATGAAAAATTCTCTAACTTCCATTACACTTAGCAGTAACCCACGCACATGCCATGAGGCCACACAATATATAATTAAGGGAGTGCTGAGGCCTAGTGCTTTCGCTGGATTGCTATTGATTGTAGCAAAAATCTCCTGCTTAGTCTCAGAATTGTTTTTAGGTGTATTTGATTGAGCTAAGTAATGCTTTAATTATCAAAATTTCTTGGTGCGATACTAAAGTTACTATTGCTCAGCCATGCATTTGTGCATTTCTTGGCATATAGTGTATATGTTTAACATTAATAAAACATAATGGTTTTATTAGCATACAAAGAACACATTGATTGTTTCTGTATTTTCAATCAAAAGATGAAAAATGTAAGTATTTTTCTACTTCATAGTAAATATTCATTGTAATGTATTTGTATCACTGGGAGTATTTAAATAGTTATAAAGAATATTATCTGTGTAACTGTGAAAGAAAAATCAATACTTGATAAGCAGAGGTGGCAAAGTGGTGGATCAGTGGGAAGCAGAGTGGGTTACTCCTCAGAGCTGAAGTCATGGGCGTAGATTTACTAAAGGCGAGCCGGCTATTTGTTTTGAAAGGTAATTTGCACTTGCAAGGGAATTTTGTCTTAGCTTAGTGAATGTGGTAAACATTCACTTTAAAAAGAATATCTGCATGGAAAACAAAAAACAGACTTTTGGCTTGCAAATGATTAGATGATGGAAGTCATAAAGACGTCATCAGAACCTTCACTAAGCTAAGGAAAAACTCCCTTGCAAAGTGGAAATTTACTTGCAAAACAAACAGACAATGTGCCTTTGATAAATTAACCCTTTAAACCCAGTAAAGGTTTCTGCAATCTGGGAGCAGACTCCACTTTAATACTGTAGTAACTGAACTTTCCTTTGTAAAGTCTCCTGTCTCCATTCTGCCTTACCAAAATTATGGTTACCCAGTAGTCATCCATCTGTTAAATACTGATGATACACTTTTTACTCTGAACAAGGGGACTGGTTCATGATGACCTACCCTTAGGCTCTCCTCATGCTAATCCTCCTAGGAATACTAACCCTAATACTAATGTACTCTTTAACACTAAGTCTAACATTGACACTGCTTTACATTTACCTAATTCTGAGGACTAACCCATCATTCTTCAAAAGATACAAACGCTGGAATCCCAGTGCTAGAATCCACTGTTTCACACAATTCCTTTCTTCTCTGCCACTGGAGCATGGAGATCAAACCTACCATATGATTGAGGTGTATACTACCAAAGTGCAAAAGATTTGGTGGCTTCATGGGCAATATCTTGCTGGATTGGGGACAGATTAGTATAGGAGTTGCCTGAGGATCTGGGGGTGAAATTCAGTATAAAATAAGACTGGGTTCACACTAGGGCGAATTGGGTGTGGATTTCCCTGCATCCAATTCGCATTACAGGAGAGTATGCCTGGTTCTCGATGGAACCAGTTCACACATCTCCGTGTTGGCCTGAAGAACGGATTGCACAGAGGTCCTGTGCATCTTTGGCTCCGATTCATGTCCGAATTCAGGCAAAAATTTGGGCCTGATTCATCCCTAAGCCTAGGTTCACAATGATGTGATTTGGCTAGCGATTTTACATGTCAGCTATTGCCACAAATGGCACTGTCCGAATCAGTGCAACGTAAACTTTACCAAAAGTAGTTTCTGTACTTCAGGTGCTATTTCAATAGACATCTGTGCAGGAACCCAAACAGATGTCTCTGAAATCGCCCCCGAAGTCATACTGACATGCGGGTATGAAATTGTGTGAGTTCAGCTGAACTTGCACAATTTCAATCCCGCTGTCAGTGTGATCCTTGGCTGAAATGGAGAACAGGGACGCACCTGACCCCGGCTGTGAGCCGCGTCTGCACTAAGGCCTCGCTCACATGATCGGATTTTCCATCGGGAATTGTGTGATGACAGGCTGTTGGCAGAAAATCCAACTGTTTGGACTCTCCATCAGACACTTGTTGGCCAATTTTCTGTGGACAAATGTTGGATGGCAGGTTTATACATTTTACAAGGACAATGGTCTGTTGTCTGATTTTCTGAGTGTGTGTGCACAAGTCCGTCAGACAAAAGTCCAAAGTACAAACACGCATGCTCGGAAGCAAGGATGAGCCAGAAGCGGTCGGTCTTGTAAACTAGCATTTGTAATGGAGAATTAACATTCGTGGCAAATTATGTAATATATCGAAATGCAGCGCACATTCTCTTCTCTTCTTCTTTAATGGGATAATAATGAAGCTGCTTTGCTGGTGATACTGATGGAGTTCTGCCAAACGTATTTTAACAGACTTTTATTTTCTAGTGATATCAACAATAATATTATTATGCTTGTTTTTTGTTTTTTTTGGGGCAAGTTACCACAACACCATTATCCCGTAGTTTTTAAGATCAAGGATACAGCTATGTTGGTGTCCCTTGTTAATTTTACATCGTATTTTTTTTAAATGTAACTGCCTACTCCTAAACTGTCATTTGAAGTAAAACACATAGCCAAGTATTATTCTCCACAATTTTTTTTATTGTACATTAAAAAAAGAAAACAAATAAAATTAGACAGGGTATCTGCCAATACAACTTAACCAAAAAGTGAATTCTATACATCCAAATATATAGAAAATATACCAAATCAAATCATTATTCAACCAGCCTAATGCATTTGTCCTGCTTCTTAATATAGGGGGTCAACAGTGCCAAGAGTTGGTGAAAGCAGGGGTCTGTCATCCGGGGATAATTCCGAAAATCATCCGGATTATTCTCCTGGAGCATGGTGAATGGCAAATGACATAATTGGTCACGATTAAAAAAGCAACCAATTTTTGGTCCAAGAAATCCTCCTCCTCCTGTTCCTGGACTGGACTTGGGTCAAAGCAATAAGGCCAAAAATAAATAACACGTTATCTCCTCCGATTCCGCAACATGTCTGGTTGACAAACAGCCGTTCTGAAACTAACTGAAAGCACAAAATGAAAGCGCAAATTAACACTCACCAAACTTATACTAACACGAAGTTAGCAAAAGGAGCCCAAAGAATGGCGCTGACAATTGAACTTCCTCTTTATCGGCTCGTAGTACATCTAGTACGTCACTACGTTCGTGTTTGTTGGCAGACGATTGTGTACCGTTTGTATGCAAGACAAGTTTACGGCACATGCCCTTAGGACAAAAGTCTGATGCTTTGTTGGCGGAAAATCCAAACGTGTGTACGAGGCTTAAGTGTGAACCCAGCCTAAGTGTGATGGCACCAAAGGTTCAAACTGTGTAAACAGTCTAAGGTTGTAAACTGTGCATGCATATGCAAAACATAAACATATATTTGTTAAAAGGAATCCATCATGATTTTATGTGTGGAAGAGGAAGCTTTAGTCTTCATACTTCCCCGGCACTTCATATACACACAAATTTAGCTTGTTTAATTAAGCTTTGACAAAAAACCTGGAAAGTGATTGGTTTCTATGCAGAGCTGCACCAGATTTTGCACTCTGCTGTTTTAGTAATCCAACCCCATAGCCCTACTATAAAAGGCAATAAAACATATTGCTAGTCAGCTATCAATTATCAAAAGATATATTAGATTTAAAAAACACACATTTACAGTTCATTGAAATATCTAAAGATAAAAACATTCACATTTGTGCATGCATTATAGTAATTATATTAATTAGAAAGGCTTTGTGACTCATACCAGTGAACTTCAGAACTGTTAATTGATCATCACTTTAAGACATGGGTGGATTGTGCTTTTGTGAAATTAATAACCAGGTGTTGCATTGAAATTATATGCTTCCAAAAGATGAGGGCTTGCTCCTCCGAGGCACTCTAGCAATTAACACAAGAAGGTTATTTGGCAAATTTCTATTTTAATATTCAGGTTGTGTTTCATTTTCAGTAGATCTTAATTTAATATTTTGTCATATCTAAAAACAAATGTGTGCCAAAAAAATTTACATACATTAAAAGCTAATTGGCATGTTATTAAAATAATAACTACATTTCATGGTATGTCATTCCCTCATCGAAGCAATGTTTGTAACAGATAATAATTAAAAATGAGCACTTAGTACAACTTATGGTCACTGTGGTGCATTGCACAATGAAAGGTAAGTGGCATTGTCATATTAACCACTTCAACCCCGGAAGGATTTACCCACTTCCTGACCAGGCCATTTTTTGCCCTACGGTACTGCGTTGCTTTAACTGACAATTGGGCGGTCATGCTACGTTGTACCCAAACAAAATTGATGTCCTTTTTTCCCACAAATAGAGCTTTTTTTTGGTGATATTTTATCACCAAATTACCTACAATTTTGAAAAAAAAACAATATTTTTTATTTTCTACTATAAACATATCCAATTAAATTTTTTTAAAAATCGAATTTCTTCATTGATTTAGGCCAATTTGTATTCTGCTACATGTTTTTGGTAAAAAAACAAAAACAATAAGCATATATTGATTGGTTTGCGCAAAAGTTATAGCGTTTACAAAATAGGGGATAGATTCAGGGCATTTTTATAGTTTTATTTTTCACTAGTAATGGCGGTGATTCACGATTTTTAGAAGGCCTGTGACATTGTGAAGGACAGATCGGACAGCTAACTGACATTTTTTTTGTGAACCGGTGACATTATTACAGTGATCAGTGCTAAAAATATGCACTGACATTGTACTAATGGCAGTAGCAGGGAAGGGGTTAACATCAGGGGCGATCAAGAGCTTAAATGTGTTACCTCACTGTGTGTTCTAACTGCATGGGGGGATGGGCTGCCTGGAACAGCACACAGATCTGTCTTCCTGCATAGCAGGAAGACAGAACGATCACAGGCAGTCAGCGGACAATGAGTCCGCCAGACCCGCTGTTTGGCAACCCCGATGGCCAACACGCCCACAGATCGCCATGTACAAGCCCAACGTATTCCTACAGCGATTTGTGCAGCCAAGCCAACCCGCTGCAGTATAGCTGTGGCGGCTGGTCAGCAAGTGGTTAAAAATTTTAAAATTTGGACGTTAGGCAGGATGAAACTAAAAGAAGAAATCAGTCTCCAGCTCAGAAGAAGCAGTTGCATGACCTGTGGGGTAATGTATTTTTTTTTATGGTATAGGTTAAATTGTGTCACCTCAATCTGGGTGAAATCTGCTGTACTTAATATGTAATTATAGTGATTTAAGTTGGTTTTAGGTGAATTTAACACCTTGCCGACCAGCTGCTGTCACTATACGGCAGCAGGTTAGCTTGCCTGCACAAATCGCCATAGCTGTACCAGAATCTGACTAAACACGATCTGCTTTGTAGGACAGGGAAGGCATCAGGGGTCTAACAGACCCCTAATGTCTTCACAAAGAATACCTGTTACTGCCCAAAGCTATCACAAGGGGTCTTGGTCACTTCTTGTGATAGCAATAAAGTTAAATGAAAAATATGTAAAAAAATGAAAAAATAAAAATAAATAAACAATAATAATAATGAAACAAAATGTTAAAGCATCCTGTGTTTGCCTCCAAGTCTCATATAGGGGTTTACTTACTAAAACTAGAAAGTGCAAAATTAGTCACAATTCTGCAGAGAAACGACTCAGCTTCTAACCTCAGCTTGTTTAAAGCGGATGTAAACCCATCCATAAAACAGTTTCATTTCCAGCATGTGCCGGAAATGTAACACTCCCATTGGTTGTGCTCTCAACCAAACTGTCAAACCATCCAATGGCTGGTGTCATAACTGATCACATGTGCAGTATCATGGCAGTTGGAGATTAAACCTTCCTTGGCTAAAAACAATAGGAGGGTTTACTTACACTTTAACCCCTTTTGGACCGGTGCACGACGATGTACGTCGGCAGAATGGCACGAACAGGCATAAGGGCGTACAGGTACATCCCTTTAAAAATGCCGCCATGCCATTGCATGCGCACGCCGGTCGGGACCCCCGTGAGTCTGGTCAAGGGTCCCGCGATTGTCTCACAGGAGGCTGAACGGGGAGATACGGAAGTAAACAGCATCTCCCCGTTCTGCCTAGCAACAAGTGACATTGATCTCTGCTCCTTGTGATTGGAGCAGAGATCAGTGTTCACTAACACACAGCCACGCCCCCCACAGTTAGTAACACGCCCCTAGGACACACTTAACCCCTAAACTGCCACCCCCTGGTTAACCCCTTCACTGCCAGTGTCATTTACACAGCAATCAGTGCATTTGTATAGCACTGATTGCTGTATAAATGATAATGGTCCCAAAAATGTGTCAAAAATGTCCGATGTGTCCGCCATAATGGCGCAGTCACAATAAAAATCACTGCCATTACTAGTAAAAAAAAAAATTATTAATAAAAATGCCATAAAACTATCCCCTATTTTGTAAATGCTATAACTTTTGCGCAAACCAATCAATAAACGCTTATTGCGATTTTTTTTACCAAAAATATGTAGAAGAATACATATCAGCCTAGACTGAGGAAAGCATGTTTTTTTTATATATTTTTGGGGAATATTTATTATAGCAAAAAGTAAAAAACAATGCGTTTTTTTTCAAAATTGATGCTCTTTTTTTGTTTATAGTGCAAAAAATAAAAATCGCAGGGGTGATCAAATACCACCAAAAGAAAGCTCTTTTTTTGTGGGAAAAAAAGGACATCAATTTTGTTTGGGAGCCACGTCGCATGACCGCGCAATTGTCAGTTAAAGCGACACAGTGCCGAATCGCAAAAAGTGGTCTGGTCTTAAGCCAGCAAAATGGTCCGGTCTGAAAGTGGTTAATTAAGCTTTAGCAATAAAACCTGGAAGCTGATTGCTTTCTCTGCAGAATTGTGACTAATTTTTCCCTCTCTAACTTTAGTAAATAAACCCAAATGAGAACCTGGAAGGGATATCAAGTGTATGGGGGCCCCTCAGAGCCCCTCGTAGGGAGCCCAGTGGGAGCTGAGGCCCTGTTTAGTAAGGGCAATTGTGCCCTTGCCATAGGCCAATTATTGTAAGATTTATGGAGCAAAAAACAAGTTTATTGCCAACTACATGTTTCAATAGAGCACTGCCCATTTGGGCTTACCTGGCAGGCTTCACGTGCTTTCGCATACACAGTGGGTGGAAAGCCCCTGGGAGAACTGTACAATACATGTCCATACCCGAGAATACAAAAAATAATAATTTCATAAATATTGTACCATATATATATACTGTAAGTGCATAAATAAATCTAGAGGATATTTGTACCACAATATAGTTCATGTGTATGTTAACTGAAAATACATACACAGACACTGTATAATCTCATCACAAAATGAAACAAGATATATTTATACGGGGGGAGTAATATCACCAGCCTGTTTCTGAGGAGGAACACATGTTTACACCACCCACAGGATGGGGTACTCCTGAAGCAGAGCTAATAAATATATATTGGTAAGTTGAACCATATATGGCATTTACTTTATACTGTTTGATCAGTTGAGTGTTTATGGGTCCTACAGTGGTGTCTGAAGATTATAACTATGCAGTTGGTGGCTAAATGCTTAATCTTTACATATAAATGTTTTTAAAATTACAAGCTCATTAGGCACAGTTCACAGATGTACAAGAACTAAATATCTATTAATTATCGATATACAGTATGATATACAAATGTGGACAGCATGGAAAATCATAGTAATTTTGGCCTTTATATTGATTATTATTATACATACAGTGTAAGCTCTTTCCAAGTTTCCTGAAGAAACTGTTTCTGTGTACTGGAAATGACAAGAGAATGCCTATCAGACAATTGGCTCTCAGAAATGTGCAGAATTATCAGCGAAGTGGTAGACAGGTGCGCGCATGCTCACAGGCACTTGCACCCGCATGGGCATGCACTTAGTGCATATTGCTGCCAGACGGGCTATTTAAGGATGCTCCTGCTCATGTTTAAGTGCTGACTGGTCTTTCAGCTATTCCCTGTGTCCTGCTGCTACTCCATTTGTTCCCTTGTTGTTGACCCGGCTTGCCTCTGACCTGAGCTTGGATCCTGATTCTGCCTTGTTGCCAGTTCCTGATCCCAGCACTGTTTCTGACCATGTCTTTGCCTTATGATTCTGTACCTTGCTGCCTGCCTGCTGCTGACCTCTGCTATCCCTGTGACCATGCTTCTGTTCCTGGCTCTGTTCCTCGCTCTGTTCCCACGTCAGGTTTGTGTGCCTACCTGGCTGTCATATGTATGAGCTCTGCTCACCAGTTCCTGTCTCAAGTTTAATGGTAGCACCGACAAGCCTCTTATCTGGAACCAGCAGCCCATGCAGAGTGCCCCTTTAACTTCAGCTGAATCTCTATGCACAGTTACTGTTCCTGACCTGATTTTCGGCCAGCTTGGGACCGCATCACCTGCTGAAAGCTCTCCTATCAACACCTGCCGGCACTCGTGTTCCTCCTGTCCCTCTGTTCCATTTTCAGTGGGACCTGGGCCAGAGATACAAGAGAGGCTGACCTCGTCATTTCAGTTTCTGATCAGGTACATGACAGGAAAGTTCATTGGACCTTGACCCTACCCTATTTGATGATCCAGCAATCATAAACAAAAATGAAAGTGTTTCTGTACAATACATAATTCTAGATAGCTGTCTGCTTATACTGTAAGAGCACAAACATTCGTTTGGAAGAAATTATTTTATTATTTATTATTAAGTATGTATTACTGTAACAAGAGCAAGCAATGTTTTAAGACTATTTTTTAAAGGTAAAAATGATGTGTGAATCCTACTGAAGTGGCACCTGAAAAGCCCCAATGCTCACATTGTCGTAGTTTTTCTTATCCTTTATAAAGAGGTGGTGCAAGTATAAGATGATGATAAGTCCATTCTTAATATCTATTAATCAGTTCTATGTGTTCTAAATTTCCTCTTGAACTATAACCTTTTTAAACACTTTTTTCATTAGGTGATAGGTGGAGCGAGCAATGAATACAACCAATAATTCAATATACTGGCCGGACAAAATACTACAAAATATTCACAATAAATACTTACTGAACTAGAAAAAATAAATACTTTATTTTTTTTGCTCTGGCTCTAATAGGTACAGAATATATGTAAAAATATACATTAACATTGAAAAGCTTAAAATATTTTTTTTGCTGCTATTAAATATATGAACCAGTAATCATAATAGAGAATATTTAATTTGTGCCCTCCTAGTAGCAATACAGCCACACTTATAAAAAGAACAATTTAGAAGCAAGGTGCAATATACATTTGTAAACTTTGCAAATATTAATAAGGCACAACGGGAAGCATATTACAGAGCGAGATATATGCAAGTGATCATGCCTTGAAGACTAAAGATAATGGAGCTATATGAAATATGAAGACAGTTTCTGGTAATACAAAAATAATTTCAGCAAATGGTGCATAGAACTCTGCAATATACAGTAAATGGCAATTTAAAAATGAACATGCTGAAGACACCCTTTGGGGTCAAATATACGAAAACACAGCTTTATGCTGGATAAAGCCTATGACTTTGTAACAAGCAAGCAAATTGAGTCAAGAAAGAAACCCAATGGCCCTTAGCTGACATCAAGTTATGTATTTTCATCACTTTCTGAGTTCTCATTACACACTCAGTCAGCACTGGTGGAGATAATGTATGTGGAATGTGTGTTTGTGTGTTACATTCATTTTAAAAACATGATACTTTAATTGAATAATCTAATGCCTGCTGTGTATGTTCACATAAATAGACACTTGGTATAAGTACAGAATATAAACACATACATAGATGACAATAAAACCTCCTCCACTTTTCTACATAAAATAAAATAAAATACAAATCTACAGAATACAGGGTAATTGTCTCTTAAGTACAGCAACATACTGTACACGAATAAATATAATACTTTAAGCATATCAAAATGCAATGTATGAACATTAGCAAATAAGTGCCTACTTATTCAATGTAATGTATAAAGTAATTTATTAGCAATAAATTAAAAAAAATGTCTTTAAAAATAACAAACATGTTATACTTACCTGCTCTGTATAATGGTTTTGCAAAGAGCAGCCTGGATTCTTCTTTTCTTGTATCCCTCACTGGCACTCCTGGCCCCTCCCTCCTGTTGAATATCCCACAGCAAGCAGCTTGCAATGGGGGCACCCAAGCCGAGCCGCAGCTCCGCGTGTCCATTCAGACGCGAAGCTGCGGTTCGGCCCATCCCCTTTCTCTCCTGATTGGCTAACTGACTTTGATTGACAGCAGCACAAGCCAATGGCACTGCTGCTGTGTCTGAGCCAATCAGGAAGGCAAGTCCCTGATGGCCGAGGCAATCATGCACATCGCTGGATAGAGATGGACCTCAGGTTAGTATTAGGGGGCTGAGGGGGCGCCACACAGAAGGTTTTTTATCTTAATGTATAGAATGCATTAAGATAAAAAAAAACGTCTGCCTTTACAACCACTTTAAGTCACCCAGGTTATTTAATGAAAAAGAAGAAAAAGTTCCCCCTGAGGTGGTGGGGTTTTTAGGCAGCAAAAGGTTTTGGTGAAAATTATATCAAAAAATAAGGTATGTTTAGTGAGAGACACAGTCCATCCAAATCGGTCTAAAGTATTTATTCCTGTCTAAAAATTATGACAAGTAGAGTATAAAACACAAGTCCATACAGAATAAAAAGGAATACAGTACACACAGGCAAAACCAACAAGTAGCATCTAACACCTCGACTGATATACCCAGGGGAGGAGATCAATAAGATGCAACAAAAACTGACACGTTTCGACCTGTTGTTTGTATAGGTCTTCTTCAGAGTATTTTTGTCTGTTGGAATAATTTTTCTTCTTTTTTATTTAATTCCGGGGTGAGCGGCAACCCATTGCCTCCAAACGTGTCATTATTTCTTTTCAGGTTATTTAATGAAGGCTAGATTCACACTTCTGCAATACGATTTTGATCTGACTTTCAGTGTGATTATGTAGTGCTACTTGGATGCAACTTGCATGCCACTATGATAAGGTTTATGTATTCTATGGAGCCAACATTTCAATGGAATTGCACCAAAGTAGTACAGGAACCTTTTTTGAAATCACTCTAATGCTAAATTGCATTGATGTGAAAGGGCACTATTGAAAACAGTGTGATTTCTCTTGTTATGTGATTCTGTGCGACTCTAGTCACATCTAAAATCACACTAGTAGGAACCAGGCGTGTGTGTTAATCAGAGAAGCAGCCAAGAGGAACTCCACAAATCTGGCCTTTATAGAAGAGTGGCAAGAATAAAGCCATTGTTGAAAGAAAGCCATAAGAAGTTCCATTTGCAGTTTGCGAGAAGCCATGTGGGGCACACAGCAAACATGCGGAAGAAGGTGCTCTGGTCAGATGAGACCAAAATTTTACTTTTTGGCCTAAAAGAAAAACGCTATGTGTGGAAAAAAACTAGCACTGCTCATCACCCTGAACACACCATCCCCACTGTGAAACATGAGGGTGGCAGCATCATGTTGTGGGGATGCTTTTCTTCAGCAGGGACAAGGAAGCTGGTCAGAGTTGATGGGAAGATGGATGGGGCCAAATACAGGGCAATCTTAGAAGAAAACCTGTTAAAGTCTGCAAAAGGCTTGAGACTGGGGTGGAGGTTAACCTTCCAGCAGGACAACGACCACAAAACAAACAGCCAGAGCTACAATGGAATGGTTTACATCAAAGCATATTCATGTGTTAGAATGGCCCAGTCAAAATCCAATTGAGAATCTGTGTCAAGACTTGACAATTGCTGTTCACAGATGCTCTCCATCCAATCTGACAGAGCTTGTGCTATTTTGCAAAGATGAATGGGCTAAAACTTCACTCTCTAGATGTGCAAAGCTTGTAGATATATACCCAAAAAGACTTGCAGCGAAAGGTGGTTCTACAAAGTATTGACTCAGGGGGGCTGTATACAAATGCACGCCATACTATTCAGATATTTATTTGTAAAAAAATGTGAAAAACATTTATCATTTTCCTTCTACTTCACAAGTATGTGCCTCTTTGTGTTGGTCTATCACATAAAATTCCAATAAAATACATTTACGTTTTTGGTTGTAACATGACAAAATCCGAGAGCACTATGAATTTTATAGAGAGAAAGCTCAGCAGAGATTAACACTTTTAAGGCTCGCCATGTATTGGTAAATACTCATCCAATAAGGCATCACCAGTCTAACTTATATACTCACTTTTTTAATGAAAAGCCATTTACCATTCTTTTTTGTAAGCCATCCTTGCTCTATTTCCATGTTTACACCATGTATCAGAAAGTATAAACCAAGTTTTTTGGTATTAATCTAATATTACCAAGTTAGGAACACCGACTTTTGTAGGCTAGATTAAGTTAGTCCCTGGAGATATAGTCATTAGGAATAGTAAACTTTGTATCAGGGTGTCAAAGAAACAGTCTGTGTGATTATTCCTTTCTGCGAATATTACAAGATGTATAGTTTTCATTAGCTAAGATGGAATGTTTGTATGAGAATGTTAGTGGCTAATTATCATGTAATTTAGCACACTGAAATGTGTACTGAAGATACACAGTTGATTATAAGCTAATTAGGTAATCTGCAATTGACATTTTTTTACTGTAGATGATACATTGCTAATTACTTTATAATTAATACAAGTGGATATCCTGCTATGTTCAGATCAGCAACCTAATCCTGGTTTCATAAATTAAATAACTAATTACATTCTGTTGTTCTAATTGATAATGAAAGGGTTATATGTAAGAATTTTTACACTTGAAAGCATAGTTTAACACATAAATAGTAATAAAGAATAAATAATTTGACAGTGCACCTCAAACATTATGCATTTGTACATTTGATATTTAATAAATAAGGAATATTTATGGAACAATTGTGGACTTTTATCATTTTATTTTGTTAATTTTCATAGTCCTATACGATATTGTAGAGAAAGATTGGTTAGTATAACATCATAATACTTAAAAAATGAGCTAATAACGAAGGTCTACAGACACTGAGGTATGTGCTTGGAGTGGGGCTTTGGTTGGGGATAAGAGGCTTTGTGCTGGATGGGGTATTCAGGGGAAGAGCATTTGCACTTAGAGAGGTGGGGGTGTTTGTACTAGGGAGGAGGGAATAATAGGAATTGTGCTAGAAGGTGGGAGGATTAGGGTAATTTATGCTGGAAGGGATTAACAGGATTTGTAGGGGGGGGATCTGAAGGCAAAAGCATTTGTATTTGGTTGGCTGTGTTGGTAGGAGAGATTTGGGGAGTAAAATAAGAGGATGTATGCTAGAAGGAAGGGTTGAGAGGAGGATTTTGCTTTTTTTTTTTGGAAGCCTATAGGTGATGTCACTGCTCACGCTTTACCAATCATTGTCCAGCACTCTCTCCTCTCCCCTGCAGCCACTTCGGGCTGATACAGGGAAGAGCACGTGATCGGACCAGAGAAGCCTGAAAATAGGTAAGTATATACAGTATATCTTTTTTTACACAGGTTAGTCAGCGTAGGTGTTAGAAGAGAGAGGGGGAATTTTTAAGGCATTTTAGCCTGTAATTCTACTTTAAGAGGCTACCAATAAAGGGCGGTTTAAATAGTATAGCGCCATTGACCACCAATACCTGGGGTTATAATTGCTGCTACTAACACCAATGCTGGGGGTTACAATTGCAGAAACTAGTACCAATGCTGGGGATAATTGCTGCAGAAATTGACACCAAAGCTGGGGTTATTACCGATGCTGGGGATAATATTGCAGAAACTGACACTAATGCTGGGGATTATTATTGTGGAAACTGTCACCAATGCTAGGGGTTATTATTGCTGCTACTGACACCAGTGCTGGAGGTTATTAATGCAGAAACTGGCACCAAAGTTGGGGGGTTATTATTGTGAAATGGGGCTTTTATTGCTGCTATTAACACCAATGCTGGAGGTTAGTAGTATAGAAGGTGCCATCTATGCTGAGGGATATTATTGCAGAAACTGGCACCAATGCTGGGGGTTATTATTGCTGCTAGTGACACCAATGCTGGGAATAATTATTGCGGTAACTGGCACTGATTCAATGGGGGTTATTATTTTGAAAACTGGTACCAATATTCAGGGTTATTATTGCAGAAATTGACACTGATGCTGGGGGTTATCATTCCTGCTACTTACACCAGTGCTAGGAGTTATTTAGCAAAAACTGGCACCAATGTTGGGGGTTATTATTGCAGATTACCGAACCCCCCTATTCCCACATGGCACAACCCTGGGTGTTGTTATAACGGCTGGATTGCTCTGATGGTTATACATCTGAATAAAGCATTGCCATTTCGTTTGAGACTACATTGAGATTCCACTGTGGTGTTCTATTCAAATGAACTCATTGTGTTTTTGCCTTCTTTTTTGTGGACTGATTTTCCTTTCCACATTGTATTATTTATTCACAAATATCGTTGTTACTTATGAGAAACACTATATTTTTATGTATGTTTGCGTATATGATATACTTATCTGCACAATATCATTTTATGCTATAATACTCAACCATTTTCACTTGGTGTGTTTTATTTATATGTTTTGTGCACATATTTGGCACTAATGACAAGTCATTGTGTCATTTAGATCACCCATCTGTTTATTATCTAGATTTCTTACGTTTTCATTTTTTGTATACATTTTTATGCACTTGACATTAGTGACACATCACTGTGTTTCTAGTTTCCTCTATACACTGTATGCTATTTTTGTATATTCACTTATTGTTTAATCACCTGCCTGGTATTATCAATATAAAAGATCGCCTCTTTACTGTTGTCTACCCTTTTTAAAAATAAACAGTAGCAGGGGCATATGTGTGGCAGCAATAAATAGCGGATATGTAAAGCCTGAACTCTGTCTATGGTCTGCTTCCTACACCTCCCAGTAAGCTTCTATTAGTCACATTCAGTATGGCCATCTCAATAGGGAAAATCAGCAAGCAGAAACCACTAACCTCACCACTCTGGGATCAGAGTCCTTCGTAGGACCATATGATGGAGTTCTTTCACCACTGGCCATTCACTCCACCCTCGGCCTCAGGACGCTACTCCCCAGATTGTGGGCTTTCTCATAAACCTGGAGGAAAACACATTTCTGCTCCTATTCCAATGCAATCCTCTGGGACCTATCTCACAACCTACATATTAAATGACTACTTACAGGCCCTGCCACACACCATTGCTTGCAGTATATCCAGAGAGGTGGGGAGGATTGCACAAGACCTAAGGGGTGAGATAGGCATACTGGAGGAACAAACTGGTCAACTTGAAACAAAATTTGATGATTTAATCGAATACGTCCACCTCATCCCCCACAGCTACATTAATCCTCTACTCTCTGGTGTGCCCCTCATGTTTTTTCCCCCTCTTTTTAAAAATTTGTGTCTTTTCATCTATGTGATGTGCTTTCAAGAACTTATACTTTATTATGCCCATTGATCATTTCCACTACTATGTGACAATCAAAATGTTCACTTGCTACATATGTTTCTTGTAAAACTGAAAAAATAAATAAAGTAGGGCATTTAAAAAAAAAAAATTAAGCAGCAGCATCCACAACGATAATTATAGGAGTAAATGTTACACCTATTAAAAGAATTGACTAAATTACTTCAAGTGGTATTAAACCCAAAAGCAAATATTTATTATATTGCAGCTTCCAGGAAACAAGCCAAGGTCAGTAACAGATGGGCAAATAGGATGCAAGGCAGAAGGCCCTAGCAGAGTGCAGAAGGCAAGCCAGATCATACACAGTGAGGCAGAATCATTAAATCAGGTCTCAGGTAAACAAGGTCAAGCTGAAGATCATTCAGCAACTTCCTGCTGCAGTGCTTCAGTTTATATAGGCCACTGGGTGCCAATACCAGTGCCATGTGTGAACACTAATTTCTGCTCATGTGCCTCCACACTAATGCACTGGCATTTACCTTATGCACAGAGGTATGGGCAGAAAAAATAACATATGCATATGCCTGCACTGGTTGCCTTCTACTGATGAGAATTTGACCTTCCTTACAGTAGTCCCTCTGCGTGAACTTTTCCTTCAATGCCTATAGCTACAGGGATAAGGACTTCTTGATACTTTAGTGTGCATAGTCTATGCACTGGGTCACTTAAAATTTGGCCTTGACTGACCAATTATGAACCCATTGGAGGACATACATACTAGAGAAAAAATAAAATGGCTCTGCGTAGCTTCTTATCTACACAGTTATAGGCACTCACATTAGAAAAAGACAGGAACGCGGGACAAGACATACAATATAGCCCCTTACACTAGAGGTTAAACTGTTCTGTGATGAAACTGACTGGCAGCCCCATTTTACAGAGGATACAATGGAATACAAAAAAAACACAGAAAAAGCTGTATGTTGGAAATATTTTCAGACCCAAGAGGTCAAATTGTTTGTTTTGTTCCGAATAAATATTTGGACAAATTTTCCATTATTCGGAGATTCGGATATATGCGAATTCCCGAATTACAGTATAAACAAAGTTTACCAAATCCGCTGAATAACAAAATAAAATTAGTCTGAATTTCCGAAATTAAAATTAAAATTTGAATTTAATTTTACATCGGATTCCAGTCGAATTTAAACTGTAAACATGTTTCTGAAATCAAAGACTGTGAGTACCATTTTTTGAATCATTCATTTTTTTATTGAATATTTTCATGAAAACATACAGAAAATAAATTAACATTGAAAGAAATAAACAATAAGATATGCACTGTGTGGAATACATGTTATTATCTGGTATAAATACAACACATACAAAATAGAAGCATATTCAGTAACGAATATAGAGCAGTCGTATCAGTCAGTAGACGGAGCTAGGTATCACCCTGAGAAGGATCCATAGGCCATATAGACCAGTATTTATCAAACTGTGCACACCTAAAAGCATTTATTGCTATCAAACGTTCAAAAGTATAGTTTCTACGTATCGCAGAAGTGACATCTGATACATTGATAGCAATGGTAGACTTCCAATTACATAGAATCAGTAATCTGGTTTCAAGTAAAATATGGGATAGGACTGGTCGAAATGATTTAGGAAATTTATCAATATTTAAATGAAGAATGCCTAAGGCAGGATCTGGGTTAGTGAGCATACCCGTAATAGTAGATATAAGTTGAAAAACACAATTCCATAAGCTTTTAACCGTAGGACAGTACCAAAGCATATGCAATAGATTGCCCAGCTGGCCACACTCCCTCCAACAATTCGGAGAAAAACCAGGAAAAAAAGTCGCCAATCGACAAGGAGTATAATGCCATCTATTGGATAATTTAATGGTAAGTTCCCAGTGTTTGGCACAATGAGATGCAGAATGAATTTCAGAGAAGGCGTGACGCCACTAATCTTCCGAGAATTCAGAGCCGAGTTCTGCTTCCCATTTGATCATAGCAGGTGTCTTGATAAATTGTAATTTATCATGTAAAAGATTGTAAAAATAGGAAATTCCTTTCACCTCTTTATCACCTGTAGAGTAAAACTGCCATAGTTTGTGTGGAATGGTAAGCAATGGTGGAGGTAATGTTTTGAGTAACTCTATGATCTGAATAGTACAAAGTGTCATGTCAGTAGTAAGATTATACTGAGAAGTCAGTTGCGTTGTAGATTTAAGTTGGGTGCCATCGAAAAAGTCAGATACTAGTGTAATCCCTTTATTGACGAGGTCAGTTAAAGATAATGTTGGAAGTTTCGTCTCAAGAATAGAGAGTGGTATGTTGCAGGGCAAGTCTATGACGTCATCTTGAGTAGTAGGTAGTATGTGTCTCCATGCTTTTAAAGATATTTGAATTGTGGGGGATATTTTACGTAAGTCCCAGGCAGACCAACCATCAGTCAGTAGAAGAGTATGTACATTGGACACAGGTAGTGGAACCAATGAATTTTCAATACCTACCCAAACTGGCGGGTCATTAGTCTGAAACCAATGTTTAATTTGGTCCAATCTAACTGCCCAGTAATAGTCATGGATGTCAGGTAAACCTGCACCGCCGAATCTCTTATGTGAAATAAGATTGTTTCTGGAGCATCAAGCTTTCTTACCATTCCATACATACTTCCAGCACATAGTAGTAAGTTTTCTGAGAAAGTGTTGTGGAATATGAAGTGGCAGCAAGCGAAAAACAGTATTAGTATCATCAGAATAGTATTTGAGGTAAGATCAGCATTTTATACGCTGCAATTCTACCAAACCATGAAACTTCTTTCATTGAAAAATCTTTAAGTTGGGTTTCCAGTTTGGTAATAAGTGGCTTTAAGTTGGATTTAGCGAGTTCTGAAACTTTAGCCTTCAGAAAAATACCCCAATATGGAACACCGTCAGTACTCCACGTATATGGAAATTGTGATTGGAGGTTAAGTTTAAGTTTGGGTGGAATTTTAAGAGCAAGGATCAAAGATTTAGAAAAGTTCACCTTGTAGTATGAGACCTTACCGAAGGTTTGGAGAACATCATGAGCATGTGACAGGGAAATTCTTGGGTTAGTCAGTAGTAAGATGACGTCATCCGAAAAAAGGTTAATGGAATGTTTAGTATTACCTAACTGGAAACCCGAAATTAGTGGGTGTGACCTTACGCTTTCTGCAAGAGGCTCCATCATAAGGTTAAAAATGGAAGGAGACAGGGGGCAACCCTGCCTGGTTCCATTTCTAATATCAATGGGTGAGGACAAAGCATTCGTCGAGTATACCTGTGCAGTGGGGCAAGAGTACAATGCCAAAATAGCTTGAAGTATACGACCCTGGAATCCAAACTTAATAAGCGTCATTTCCATGTACGTCCAATGGACTCTATCGAACGCCTTCTCTGCGTCAATAGATAACAGCAGAGAAGGCGTTCGGTGCAATTTAGCATGATACAATATATTAATAATCCTCCTAGTGGCATCGGAAGTTTGTCTCCCCTTCACAAATCCCATCTGATCATTTTTCACTAAGAGAGGAAGAATGTGTGATAAGCGATTGGCTAACAATTTAGCATACACCTTGGTATCAGAATTTAGTAGTGATATCGGCCTAAAATTGGCCGGTGTGTCAGGTTCCTTACCAGGTTTAGGCAGGGTGATTATGTAGGCTTTAAGCATATCTGGAGGCATACTGGCACTTTCAGCAGCTTTATTGAAAGAATGTGTAAGATGAGGTGAAACAATATGCTTAAACGCTTTAAGATATTCATTAGAGAAGCCGTCAGGGCCAGGGGACTTACCATTAGGAAGCGAAGCAATAGTCTTCTCAACTTCCTGAGTAGTAAAGGGAGCATGAAGAGATTCTAATTGTTCAGTAGAGAGAGAAGGTAAATGAATATGCTGCAAGAAATCATTTATGTTCTCCCTAGAGGGTTGAGTCGTAGCAGGATCCCTATGTAAATTATAAAGTGAACCGTAATATTCGGCAAATTGATCAGCTATTGCCTGAGGATGTATGAGTTTGTGGTTTAAAGTGGGGTGTCTAAGGTGTGATATCCTTGTCTTAGTACGTAGTGCTTTCAATCTATTGGCTAACAGTCTACCTGCTTTATTAGCATTATGGTAAAAATTTAGTTTTAAACGTCTGATATGTCTGTCATATTGTTGGGATAAAAGTTCCCTGAGCTTTTCCCTGAGGATAGATAATTTGCGAGATATTAGTAAAGTAGGAGATTGTTTATTTCGCGTTTCAAGATTTCTAAGATCATGGAGTGCGGTTTGAAGCTGTTGGGATCTTTGTCGTTTGGCCCTAGCCCCCATTTGTATGAGAATACCTCTCATGTATGCCTTGTGAGCGTTCCACAGAATTTGTGGATCATTAACTGAGCCATAGTTATCTAAGAAAAAATTAGTGATGTGTTGTGCCAGTAGCTTGCCAGAGGAAGGTTCCTGTATCAATCTATTATTGCAACGCCAGATGGGAGGTGAAGAGGAGACACCCTTTTCTATAATGGTTAAGGAAATTGCCGCGTGGTCAGACCACGTAATGTCGTGAATGGCAGCCGTGGCTATATCCTGTAACAACCATTTATCAGTCAAATACATGTCAATACGGGAATATGAACGATGTCTATTGGAAAAGAAAGTGAAGTCCTTTTCACCAGCATGGAGACATCTCCACGCATCAAACAGTTCCTCTTTATGGAGAATGGTTTGCAGGGCTGGCGTTGAGCGGACTTTGGCTGAAGATGTGTCCATTTGAGGGTCTGAGGTAATGTTAAAGTCTCCGCAAATCAGAACCTTACCATATTGCATAGACTTGAGTTTGCGAAGGACTTTATTGAAAAAACGGATTTGATGGGTATTTGGAGAATATAGGTTAACCAGAGTGAAGGGTTGGGAATTGATGTCACCTGAAACAATGATGAACCTGCCAGCAGCATTAAGAAACGAATCCCTGTGTTGAAAGGAAAGCGAATTTTTCAGGGCCAAAAGGACACCTCCAGTTTTTTTATGAGGATTACACGCTAAGTAGATATGCGGAAAGTCCTTGTGGGAACAGGACGGGGCGTTATCAAGTTGAAAGTGTGTTTCCTGTACACATAAAATATGTGCCTTATGCTTATAGGCTTCCTTCCATAGGGAAAATTGTTTGGCCGGGTGATTCAAACCATGAGCGTTAATTGACAAGCAAGAGATCGTCATTGACCTTCAGTGTAAGGAACATGGAGGGCAGACAAAAGTGTACTTACTGCGACCGGCAATAACGTATACAGCTGCTGGCAGGTATCATACGGGGACTGTGAGTACCATTTTGAAACAATGCTGTTTCAGTTAAGCCAAAAGGTGATTTAAAGAGTCATTGTAATCATTTGATGAAGATTTTTCATTTGTTTGTTCACTTTTCCACATTCGAATCGAAAAAAAATCTAAAGTTTTCAAATCGTCCGATTCAAAATTTATCGATTCGCAAGTTTTGAATCGAAAAAAATCGATAATTTCGAAGAAAATTTGAAAAAGACATAAAACAAATTCCAAATACGAATTCCAAATTCGAATACAGGTGACGTATTCAATGAATTAACCAAATTTAATAAAACTTAAAACGAATTTAATAAAACTAAAACAAAAGGAAAGAAAACAAATGTTTTCGTCATGCACATGTCTACGTAATGCACCTGCATGTAGTAGATGTAGTTAGTGGTTTTAACAGTTCTAGATGATTTACTGTAGGTGCTAGCTGTATATACAGTTATTAATTTTCCATTGTAGATGTAGGCTTATGTTTAGATATCAATGAATTTGGACTTGATACAAAGTGATCAGCCATGGATAATCTATGATTTTGGGTGATCTGTTTGGATTATATTCAGGTTTCTATATGCTTAATAAGGTTATCTGGTTATAATCCCTCGTATTTAGCTAAGAAGGACTAAACAGTGGATCAGCCTAACAGTCTGTAGTGTATCATACATGCTATAGTCATCATCTAAACAGCTGCTATAGTCATCATGTAAGCTACTATAAAGCAAGGGTAAATATGTACAAGAGTGGACTGTATGTAATCTGTGTGCTGAATTATGATATTTATTTATTTATTTAATATTTATTACAGGTACATATATAGCGTCGTCAATTTACTCAGCGCTTTACATATATATTGTACATTCACATCAGTCCCTGCCCTCAAGGAGCTTACAATCTAAGGTCGCTAACTCACATTCATACATACACATACTAGGGCCAGTTTATACAGGAGCCAATGTACCTGCAAGCATGTCTTTGAAGAGTGGAAGGAAACCTGAAGGAAAACCACACAGGCACAGGGAGAAAATGCAAACTCCAGGCAGGTAATGTTGTTGTTGGGATTCAAACTGACAAGACTTAGTGATATGTTATGTAGATTATAAAGATGTGAGGCCAGCCACATGGCAGACATAAGGTCTCAGTTCTGCACAAACACAGTATAGTAGCTATAAGTATGGTAGCTATAATCTGCTACACTCTTCTGCTATTCTGCTCTTCACATAGATGTGTTTATAATAGCAATGTAATACAATATACAAATATGTGACTAGTTTGAATAGATTTACCATATTTTTATCTAGCGATAAATACATTTTAATACAAGTCATGTGTTGCTGAAGGCACTGTGAAGCAGTTCATCCTTGGCTAAAGGTGCTCTCCCAGAGCACCTACCTTGTATTTACACATTAAATTGGAAGGTTGGAAGGATGAATTTCTCCACAGTGCGTAGCTCTTTAACTGCTTGTTAAGAATATTCAAATACTTGAATGTCCATAATCAGGCCACAGGCTCACTTTAAACTGTATACATCTTTATATTAACAACATTTACCTTGTAAAACTTCACTGCGGTTTGCTGAGACAGTACATTAGTAGATAACTTCCACTCTTAAATAAATTATTTCTAATTATAGTCATACAGCTGTAAAATGCAAGTTGTGTTTCCTTAAGCTGGTGTTGTCTTTTTAGAGAATAGATTAAATATTGGAGGTATTGAGGCAGACTGTAAGTGATACTTTAATTAAGATTTAATTATTTTTGGATGAAAGGGTAGGTAAGCTAAATAAATACAATTTATACAGGCAGGATCTCTGCACCTGTAATTGCAAAAGGGCTACACAAGCTTTAAATAATAGGTCCTTAAAACACAAATTGATATGGGAGTGAATAATGACACCCAGGTGTAAATCTCTTAGTTGAGCACAACACAGAATATCTAATGACTTAATTACCTCAAAAGCAAAATTTTAATTCAAACTAAGTGTCATGAGTAAGATTGCATTAAAATGCAAAGCTAGCCTTCTAAAAGTAAAGGACTAACTAATTACAGCAAAATAGCATACAATTTGTTGTACATAAAAGTGATAATATATTTTGCAGTGCTGTACAACAGAACCAAAGATGATCTCCCAGATTTTAGATCCTCATTAACAGACAGTAAATGTCCACTGTGGATTTCAGACCAATCTGGAGATGATCCGTCATCTTTTTACTTTTTTTTGCCATTTATGCAGAACATTCTTATTAGTATAAAACAAAAACGCATGCAACCCTTCCCCCCTCAAACTTTTTTTCATCTCCCTTATACAAGTGGTTAAACAGTGTTCAGGCCTGCCAACAGCTTCCCTGCCCCAGTAAACTGGTAATTGGACTTAAGGGCTAAGATCTCCTTCTGTCCCATGTTACATTTTACACCAATGTTTAGGGTGTAACATGCAGCATGGGAGCATACATGACCCCAGAAATAAATGTGCATTTGCACCCTTACCAGAATCATAGAGTGCATCTTCTACCACATTCTGTTCCTTATTAAAACTGTGCAGCCATGCCCTGCATGGATACATCATTCATGACAGCTGTTGCTCCTTTGTCCAAAGTATACTTTCCATGTGCCACCTTTGTAGATGGGTCTACAGTGCAAGTGCATATTCCCTTCCCTCCTTCCTGGGCTGCTTGCTTTGGTATGCTGGGTGAAGCCTGGTAAAGAGGCAGACTGTCTGTATTCCTGAGCTCAAGGAGCACTTTCACCCTTGTGTGTTAAGTTTTAGAAGGATGGCTGGCCATAGTAGAGTAGTAAGGTCGCATCTATTTGTATTCCAGCCATCCTTCCTGCACTCTCATAACTGAAGGTCCGTGCAGAGGTAAGAACCTCAGCTTAGCAGTAGAGTTTGCAGAAGCCTAAGCATTGCACCCACAGTACACTAACTAAATTAACTGGCTTTAAAGTCATGGAAGAAAACCCTGCAAGACATGGGTTTGCTACTAACTGAAAAAAATGTACTGCTATAAACCTGGTAAAGCAATCATGCTGGTGCTGACCAGTGGCAGCATGGTAAAATCCCAAAATACAATGCACTTTTTTCTAGGATTAATTGTTGGGGAGTCTTTTATTATGGGAGTGAATGTGATAATGTAGGGGAGCTTTCCTCTCTCAACTTTAAAGTAAAATTTTGTACAAAACCTTTTTTAACTTTGAATTAAATTAGATAGGGTTAAAGCTTTTGCCAAGTTTTAATTGCTGTATGTATGATCTGCTGACAAGGTAGAAAGTGAGGGAACAATTTTAATAATTTTTATTTACAGTCTGCAGGGTTAGTAATATAGATAAATATTTATATTGAAGATCTTTATTCATAATTGATTTACACAGTGTACTGTTCCCACTGGATTAATCAAATATATAACATGATGCATGTACAATAAAGTTCACAAAGTAATGGAATAACATTTTATAAATTACATAGCAACGAGTTTTGAAAATAATATTATTTTTTGGCAAATGGAAACTGTATACCAGAGTTAAAATGAGTAAGCAAAATGATAATTGTGAACATTTATTTTTAACAATTAAATCATAATAATAGCCTTAATTCTTAGAGAAAAAAATGAGAATCTGGAACGCCATATATTAAATAATCTCTGCTAATATTGAAAGTCAAACTTTTTCTTATTGAGCAGTTTCTTGACTAAAGGCATTGTACTTAGTGCCTCTCATCATTTTTGTTTTGATATTGCTCCCTCTGGAAATCTTAATATAATAGCCTATGATTCATCATTTTTCAAAGCTGTTTCTAGTAAACACAATTTAATATCTTTTTCGTTCTGAAAAATAGAGGTATTGAAAATTTAAAGCCATCATACATTATAATTTGTGATCCAAAGAGAAGGCTAGATATATAAGTGATAACCTTAACCAAAATAAACAATTTCTAAAAAAATTATGATTTGGCTTACCATAAAAATAAATGTTTATCTCATACTATGCATTAAAGGTAAACTAAACCCATCAATTTAGGAGTTGCAGTTACATTGAAGGCATACCATGATTAAAAGCTGTCACAGGTGCTTGTGCTCTCAACAGAATTGTCAATCCTTCAAACAGCTGGTGTCATAACTGATCACATGTGTAGCACCATGGCAACTGCAATTCAAACAGAGGCTAAGATTGCAGCTTCCTTGGCTTTAAAGGATAGGAAGGTTTAGTTCTGCTTTAAACAGCCCTAGAAATCAAAAAATATCTAAGCAGGATCCATGGTGGTTTCAACTAATTTTTTATCTTTAAATATTCTTAACTCCAGTTCTCTAGGACTATGAACAATTATATATACAGTTGTGCTCATAAGTTTACATACCCTGGCAGAATTTATGATTTCTTGGCCATTTTTCTGAGAATATGAATGATAACACAAATACAGTTATTTCACTCATGGTTAGTGTTTGGCTGAAGCCATTTATTACCAATCAACTGTGTTTACTCTTTTTAAATCATAATGACAACAGAAACTACCCAAATGACCCTGAAAAAGCTTACATACCCTGGAATGTTTGGCCTTGGTACAGACACAGAAGGTGGCACACACAGATTAAAATGGCAATTAAAGGTTAATTTTCACATTTGTGGCTTTTTAAATTACAATTAGTGTCTGTGTATAAATGTATAAATAGTCAATGAGTTTGTTAGCTCTCACATGGATGTGCTAAGCAGGCTAGACACTGAGCCATGAGGAGGTAGAAAAGAACAGTCAAAAGACCTGCGTAACAAGGTAATGAATCTTTACAAAGATGGAAAAGGATATAAAAAGATATCCAGAGCCTTGAATATGCAGGTCAGTACTGTTCAATCACTTAATAAGAATCTCTTGACACCAAGCCAAGGTCAGGTAGATCAAGAAAGATTTCAGCCACAACTGCCACAGGAACTGTTTGGGATACAAGGAAAAACCCACAGGTAACCTCAGGAGAAATACAGGCTGCTCTGGAAAAAGATGGTGTGGTTGTTTTTAAGGAGCACAATATGGTGATACTTGAACAAAAAATAGCTGCATGGATAAGTTGCCAGAAAGAAGCCTTTACTGTACAAGTTCCACAAAAAAGCCTGGTTACAATATGCTCAACAACACCTTGACATGCCTCATTGGCTTTTTGTGGAATTGGCGAAGTAAAGGCTTCCTTTTGGCAGCTCAACCATGCGGCTCTTTTTTGTATCGTTGAATTGTGCTCCTTAAGAACAACCACACCGTCTTTTTGGAGAGCAGCCTGTATTTCTCCTGCGGTTACCTGTGTTTTTTTTGAGTACCCTAAGCAATTCTTCCACCAGTTGTGGCTGCAATCTTTCTTGGTCTGCCTGGCCTGGCTTGGTATCAAAAGAGCCCCTAATTTTCCACTTCTCTTTTCAAAATTTTTTTATTGAGTACAAGATTACAGTACAAACAGAAATAACAAATAAACTAATACTGTTACAAACTTCTTACGTGTAGATTTCCATGACATACAGAGCATGTGATTACGCAGTATAATCATATAGATAGTTCCCTGAATCAAACAAAAGGGAACATTAAGTTATCGCGGGTGTATAGCGGATTCACAGGTGGCCTATAATATCGTCCGGGGTAAATCCCCAACTTAAACATGCATAGATTGGGCCACCAGTGCTCCGTAAGGGAGAGTAATGGTAACAGATGAGGTACTTAGGGCAAGGAATGCCCCTAACTAGGTTTAGGTTCGGGGAAGGGGAACACAGAGGGGGAGGGGGGAGGGGAAAGAGTGGAAAGTAGCGGGGGCAGCAGGGAGGAGTGCAGTAGGGGGGGGGAGAGAGAAAGAGAGCAATGAGAGAGGTGGGGGGAGGGGTGGGTATAAGAGTGAGTAGAGGTTTAGGTTTGGTCGAGTGGCTCCCAAGAGCCGGAGAATATATATCAATAGTTGGCGGGAGTCAGGTGCAGATTGAGGGCCTAGGGTTCAAGCAGAAGCCTGTCAAAGTCTTGGGGGAGAAAATGCTCCATCCAGGGGTGCCAAATCTTAAGGTGTTGGGGGGCTCTATCTAAAATTTTGGCTTCTATCTTGCTGTGTATCATCGCTCGGGTGACTCTATTCTTAACTTCAGTGATGTTAAGGTTTGGGGTTTTCCAGTTCCTAGCGATTGTTTGTTTAGCTGCCGTTGTGAGTTGTAATAGAAGGCGCAATTGTGCTTTCGTGTAGTCCTGCGTGGTGTGGTTTAAGATAGCTAGAGCGGGGTCTGGGGGGATGGTGTGTCCGAGTAGGGTTGAACCCATTTGAAATATAGTTGTCCAGAAGCGTTGGACTATTGGGCATGTCCACCAGATATGTAGGTGGGTGCCTTGTTCGGTGCAACCCCTAAAACAGTTCGGGGAATATGAAGGGGTATACTTAGCAATCCTGGCGGGCACTAGGTACCAGCGCATTAGAACTTTGTAGTTGGCTTCTGAAGCAATGACGTTTTGTGAAGCTAGTTTAGTGTTCGTCCAAATGGATGACCAGTCATCTAGATCTAGATCAATGTTCAGGTCCTTGGACCAGGCTAGAGCATAGGGGGGCATTGTCTTGTTGGGGGAGGTGAGATGCGAGTATAGTCTCGAGATTATGCCAGGGGCGTGTGGGTCTGAGTCGCATACGTCTTCGAAGGTGGACAGGCCAGTCTTGGATATATTTGGACCAAGGGTGGTACGGGTGAAGTGGGAGAGTTGCAGGTATCGGAAACATTCTTTAGGGGGCAAATGTGAGCGGGACTGCAAGGTCGGGAAAGGTGTGACCGAGCCATGGGAAATTAAGTCTTGGAAGCGGTGCAACCCTGCTTGTAGCCAGGTCTGAAAAGATAGTGGTTCGGTGTAGGCGGGGTGGAATAGCGGGTGACCTATAAAGGAGAGGAGTGGTCGATGGGGAGAGATTAGTTTAAAAGTCTTGGATAGTCTGTCCCATAGTTTCAGTGAGTGGAGGGTGACTGGGTTAGTTATCGGTCCCCGGTGGGCTGAGGGCAGCCAGAGCAGGTTGGATATGGGGATAGGGTGGGTGTCTATTGCTTCTAATGCAACCCAAAGTGGGATTTCCGAAACGGCATGGTAAAGGGTCAGTTGAGCTAGCTGGGCTGCGTGAAAGTAGTGTAAGAAATTTGGCACCCCTAGGCCCCCCTGTAGTTTACTGCGGAGTAGGACTGGCCTAGAAATCCTGGGTCTTTTGGATCCCCATATATATTTATATACCCGGTTTTGGATTATTCTGTGGAAATAGGCCGGTATCGGTATAGGCAAGACTCTGTATAGGTAGAGAAGCTTGGGTAGGAGTGACATTTTCACTGCTGCTATTCTACCTAACCAGGAGACACAGAGTGGCAACCAGGTGTTAAGCATTGAGGTCAAATTCTTCAACATAGGGATATAGTTTGCTTGGAATAGATGTTGAGGATTGCTCGTGAGTTTGATCCCCAAGTAAGGGATTGAGTTAGAGGACCAAATAAATGGGTAGTTAGCCTGTAGGCGTTGGAGTTCTGGTTGGGGCAATGAGACATTCAAAGCTCTGGATTTCGCTTGGTTGACTTCGAGTCCTGAGACCTTGGCAAACCTTTCCAGGAGCTGCAGAAGGTTAGGGAGGGTGGTGTGAGGGGAGGTGACAAATAAGAGGGCGTCGTCTGCAAAGAGACATAGCTTGTGAGTTGTGTTAGCTATTTCTATGCCCCGGATATTCTGGTTTGATCTAATCAGGGAGGCTAGGGGTTCAATTATAAGGGCAAATATAAATGGGGATAGGGGGCATCCCTGTCTGGTACCCCTTTGAATTGGGAAACACTCAGAGTTAAATCCTGAATATTTCACATATGCTTGGGGTTGTGTGTATAGGGCAGTTATCCATTGGAGGAAGTTGGGACCAAAGCCCCATTTCTGCAGAATGTATTGCATATAGGGCCAGGATACCGTGTCGAAGGCTTTCCTGATATCCAAGGACAGGAGGTGCATGGGAATTTTGCGTGACTTGGCTATGTGTTGGAGAAGGACCGTGCGGCGGATATTGTCACTGGCCTGCCTGCGGGGGATAAAGCCAACCTGATCCTTGGATATCAGGTCTCCTATGATTGGATTAAGTCTCAGGGCGAGGATCTTGGCCAGGATCTTTATGTCCACGTTCAACAGTGATATGGGTCTGTAGTTGGACCAAAGGGTGTGGTCTGTGTTGGGTTTAGGGATCATGGCAATTATAGCAGTCAGGGTATCGCGGCCGAAAGATTGTTGTTTCAGTATAGCGTTGAAAGAGTGGGCAAGGAGTGGGGCCAGGGTATGGGCGAATTTCTTATAGTAGGCGCCTGGGAGGCCGTCAGGGCCAGGGCGTTTGTTAGATTTAAGAGTTTTGATTGCCGCAAGGACCTCGTCAGTCGAGACTGGTTCATCTATGGTCTCTTTATTGGCTTCCGACAATTTAGGAATTGCTAGGTTGTGAAACAGAGTTTCAGAGAGATTAGAAGGTAGTGGGCCATTCGATTCGTATAATTTAGCAAGACGTTTGCGGAATTCCGCTAGTACCTTAATAGGATTACTGGTAATGTTGTCGGGAGCCAATTTAAGCCTGATGGGGTTGTGAACATGGTCTGGCCGACGAAGGCGAAGGGCAAGAAATGTGTCTTGTTTGTTGGCCTTAGTGTAGATTTTGTGATCAGATCTACGCATATATTTATCTGCAGATTCGGCTAATAGGAGATCAAGTTCTAGCTTGCATTTGTCGAGGGCGTTTTTGTTGGCCTCTGTAGGGGAGGATTGGAACTGCAGGTGGGAGGTTTGGAAATCAGATTCAAGGCACTGCAGTTTAAGTTTTTTGAGCTTTTTGATTTGCGTGGCTACTGAGATACATTTACCTCGGATAACTGGTTTATGAGCTTCCCATAATAGAGTGGGGGAGATTTCCGGGGTATTATTATGGTGGAGATAGTCCGAAAGGGCAGATTGTATGTCAATGCAATATGATTGATTAGTGAGGAGAGATTCGTTCATGGTCCAGGAACTATTCCCAGGTCTAGAGAGGAGGGAGGAAACAGTGGTGATGACTGCGCAATGGTCCGACCATGTGACGGGGTGTATGGAGGAGTGAAGTAGGATAGGGGATGAAGCTATCGGAACAAATATGTGGTCAATTCTGGAGAATGATTTGTGCGGGTGGGAATAGAAAGTATAGTTTTTCTTAATTGGATTACATTCCCTCCAGGTGTCCAGAAGAGAGTTTTGTTGCAGTAGTTTGCGAAATTGCAGAGAAGGGGAGAAGTGTTCTGTGGTGTAGGGGGATTTGTCAAGGTGGGTGTGGAGTACCATGTTCGAGTCTCCACAAATGAGTAGGGTACCCTTGCAGTGTGTTCTGATGACCTGAAATAGATGTGAAAAGAAGGGGATTGGGTTGGAGTTCGGGGCATAATAAGAGACAAAAGTGGTTTCTATGTCTTGTAGGAGTCCAACTAGTATGATGTACCTGCCATTTGGGTCTTTTATTTCCCTCGTGGGGGTGAATGGGAGGGTATGATGGAAGGCTAATAGAACCCCCCTGTGTTTTGTGTCAGCCGAGGCTGTGTAAACCCTAGGGTAGCGGGAACTGAAAAATTTAGGAGTGTGATGAATTGAGAAATGAGTTTCCTGCAGCGCTACCACGTCAGCTTTAAGGGAGGTAAAAGTTTGAAAGGCTTTGACCCTCTTGTTGGGGGAGTTGAGGCCCTTAACGTTAAGGGAGAGTATGTTTAAAGGGGCCATGGTAATGGACTTGGGGGGATTATATATAGGAAGATATGATCAGAGGGAGCCACTCGACCAGGAGAGAGCAAGTAGAGTAGGAGGAGGAGAAAAAAGTTGAGAGGAGAGTTTGGAGTGGGGAGAGGAACAGGGGTAGGACGGGGTGTAGAGCAAGGCATTGAACTGTAGGAACACGATATAAAACGCCGGGTTGCCCGACAACTAAGGGGTGTTCAGGTCCTGCAGCCAAATCAAGGGGGCTGGAGGGCGCGAGTACCAAGAGGTGCGGGGGCAGTGACTGCTCCCCGCTGCAGGTGGACGTAAACAGGATAACAAACCAACATGTAAAAACAAAAGGTTAGGCAAACTGTAAGGGTTAAGCTGACTGTAAGTTGAGCTACAGATCTAGTGGGGGGGGGGTTTGGATATGGATTATAAGAGTACGTTCGAGAACAGGGTCTCCCATTAGTGTTTGCTTAGCGGGGGGGTGAGAGGGGAGAGGGGGGAGGGGGGAGGGGGGGAAGGAGGGAAAAGGGGGAGGGGAGGGGAAAGGGAGAGGGGAAGGATAGGGGAGAGGGAGGGGGTGAGGGAGGGGGAGGGAGGGGGGGGGGGGGAGGGGGGAGGAGGGGGTGAGGGAGGGGGGAGGAGAGGGTGAGGGAGGGGGGAGGGGGGGGGGGGTGACTGGAACGGGAAGGTGGTGAGGGGGGGGGGGGTAGGTTGAAATCGAGGAGACATGTTATTACTTGGAATGGTGCAACAAAGTAAGTAAGAATACAGTGTAGCAATTTAGTGCAACCGCAGTGTTTGAGAATCCTGTGCTCCCCACCGGGGGACTGTCCCCGCGGAGAGCGCAGGGTGCCAAAAGTTTTCCAACTAGTATACATTGTGGGGGTATACAACCAGTAGAGGAGGGATAAAAAAAAAAGGCCAGCAAGGTAAAGTACAAAGGGAATATGATGATTAACATGGTGTTGGGTTGGTGGTTTCAGTGGTGACTGAGCCTTAGGGGGCCTCTGGAGAGGCAGACTTGTGTCCAGGACTTGTTTGCTGAGTGTGCAAAGTACATACCCAGCCGCAGACATCTAGGAACCGATGAGGTGTTTGGGGTGTGGGGTACAGGAACCTGCTTGCAGAGTTGTACTGACGACTGTCATTTTAGGCTGGTGTAGGGTTCCAGGAAGCATGACGACAAATGTTCATCGGGTACCTAAAAGAGACACAAGCGAGGGGAAAAAAAAAAAAAACGGCAGAGAGAAGAATATAGTTGAAAGTTCAACGTGGGGTACGGGACTTCTGGTTGGAGAAGAGGACTTCTTCCGGATAGCGAGCAGGGGTCCCTTTTCGAGCAGAGGGTGGTCCCGGTGGGTGGCGAAGTGGTGTCGCTGAGTAAGACTGTGCCGGCAAGCGGGCTGGGGTGCGTGGTAGCACAACTTCTGAGTGCTGTAGTGAGGGAGCGAGGTGAAGATTCTCCAGCAGTCTTTGCAGGGAGTCTGGTGTGTTGCAGGTATGCTGTTGTCCTTGGTAGGAGAACTGCAATGCAAAGGGGAACTTCCAGGTGTATTTAAGCTGGTGTTGCATTAGAATCTGGAGCTGTGGCTTCATGGCGCGGCGTTTGGCGATGGTTAGGGGGGCCAGGTCAGAAAAGAGCTGGTACTTGTGGCTTTGGAATAGGAGTTCCTCTTTTTTACGTGCGGCTGTGAGGAGTTGCTCCTTGGTGCGGAAGTAGTGTAACTTCACAATAATGTCCCGTGGGGGTCCGTCGGTTTGGCGGCGGGTGAGGGCCCTATGGACCCGGTCAAACTCTAGTCTTTCAATGGGGATTGAAGGGGCCAATTCCTGGAATAAGGCTGTGGTGAAGGACTGTGTGTCCTCAACTGTCTCGGGTATGCCACGCAGGCGGAGATTGGACCTGCGGGAGCGGTTTTCCGCGTCCTCTAAACGGGAGAGCAGCGTTGCGTTCTCATCTCTGAGTGCAGCTTGTTCCTGGGCATGTTCTTGGAGGGTGAGTTCAATATCGTCCACCCTTGTTTCCAAGTCTGCAGTACGCTGTCCTATCTCGCGTATCTCGCGAGAGAGTCTGTTGGTTATTTGTTCTGATGTGCTTTTTAAGGCCTTCTGCAGCATGCTTTCCATATGTTTTAAAAAAGCACTCTGGGACATACCTGAGGATGGTATGGAGGGGGATCCTCCGATATTGGAGTCGGTCTCGTCCCCATCATCGCTGTCCTGGGGGTCCGGGGCGAGTGCAGCGGTGGCGTATTGCTTGGCTAGGGCCTTCGCCGCCATCTTGGAGGAAGCGCGGGCCAGAGCTTCCTTGATGGGTTTCGGTTTGTTCTTCCCTCTGTGGCCCGTAAGAACCATATCAGAATGTGCCGGGATGGTTCGGAGGGCTGTCCTGGAAAATAGGTGGGTTTTTGTCGGCTCAGTCTGCCGTATGGGGTCCCGGTATGCAGCGGGGAGTGCGGAGCTCTAGTGGAGGAGGACTGCCAGGTCGAGCTTCGCGCATGCGCCTAATTTTCCACTTCTTAATAAGTGATTAAACTGTACTGACTGGCATATTCAAGGCTTTGGATATCTTTTTATACTATTATTATTATACACGATTTATATCAGTTTATAAAACAGTTTACGCAGC
Source organism: Lithobates sylvaticus (assembly GCA_028564925.1). Classification (NCBI taxonomy): domain Eukaryota; kingdom Metazoa; phylum Chordata; class Amphibia; order Anura; family Ranidae; genus Lithobates; species Lithobates sylvaticus. The sequence goes on from CM053026.1 coordinate 296,013,828, forward strand.
GCTTTACAATGTATAGGGGGGACAACACAATTACAGTACAGTTCAATACAAAAGGTACAGGAGGGCCCTGCTTGTAGAGCTTACATTTTAAAGGGAGGGGGTGGTGGTACAAAAGGTAATAGCTGCAGAGAATAATTTGATGGGGGTGGTTCGGGGACGGTTGTTAGGTGGGTGTGGTATAGGCTTCCCTGAATACGTGAGTTTTCAGGGATCTCCTAAAGGTGGACAGGTTAGGGGCTGATCGGATATACCAGGGTAGGGAGTTCCAGAGGATGGGAGAGGCTCTGGAGAAGTCCTGAAGGCGAGCATGGGAGGAGGTAACAAGGGAGCTAGAGAGCAGGAGGTCCTGGGAGGAGCGGAGGGGACGATTTGGGCGATATCTGCAGATGAGGTTGGTGATGTAGATGGGGGTGATATTGTGAATGGCCTTGTATGTTATGGTTAGCATTTTTAATTTTACACGGTGGGGTAGAGGAAGCCAGTGAAGGGATTGGCAGAGAGGAGCAGCAGTCATGGATCGGTTAGTGAGGTGTATTAGTCTAGCAGCAGAAATCATAATAGACTGAAGGGGGGTAGCCTGCTTAAGGGTAGGCTATTAAGGAGAGAGTTGCAGTAGTCAAGGCAGGAAATAATCAAGGAGTGAATAAGTTGCTTTGTGGTGTCATTAGTCAGGAAGGGTCAAATTCTGGAGATGTTGCGGAGGTTAAGGCGGCAGGATTTAGCCAGTGATTGGATATGGGGGCTGAAGGAGAGGTCAGGGTCAAGGATTACACCCAGGACCCTGGCATGTGTGGAGGGACCAATGGTCGTGTTGTTGATATTAATGGTGAAGTCACGGGGGGGGGCGTGAAGGCAAAAATATAACAAGTTCAGTTTTAGAAAGATTGAGTTTGAGGAAGTGGTGTAACATCCATATCGATATGTCATTCAGTAAGTTTGAGATCCATGAGGAGATCGAGGGGGTAAATTGAGGAGTGTAGGAATAGATCTGGGTGTCATCGGCATAGAGGTGGTATTGGAAGCCATGGGAGGTTATCAACTGGCCCAGGGAAGAGGTATAGAGTGAGAATAGGAGAGGCCCAAGGACAGAGCCTTGGGGTACCCCAAAAGATAGAGGAAGGGGAGTGGAGGAGATGGAGTTGTAAGTGACACTGAAAGTGCGCTGAGATAGGTAGGAGGAGAACCAGGATAAAGCAGAATAAGATAAGGCCAAGGGAGTGTAATTTTCTGAGGAGGAGCAGGTGGTAAACTGTGTCAAAGGCAGCGGAGAGGTCTAAAAGTATGAGTATGGATAGTGCCTATTGGTTTTAGCAGTTAGTAGGTCATTGGTGAGTTTTAGTAGGGCAGTTTCAGTAGAATGTTGTGGGCAGAAGCCAGACTGTAGGGGGTCGAGAAGGTTGCGACTCATTCAGTCATGAACAAGGTGTTCGATGAGCTTGGAGGCAAACGGGAGCAGGGAGGTGGGTCTTAAGTTATTCAAACATGTGGGGTCTAGTGAGGGTTTTTTGAGTATGGGGATAACCAGTGCATGTTTGAGCAGGGAAGGAAAGGTTCCGGAGGAGAGGGAGAGGTTGAAGATGTGGATTAAGGAGTTTAGAATAGAGTTATATATTATATTATATCCTTTTCCATCTTTGTAAAGTTTCATTACCTTGTTACGCAGGTCTTTTGACTGTTCTTTTCTACCTCCTCATGGCTCAGTGTCTAGCCTGCTTAGTGCATCCATGTGAGAGCTAACAAACTCATTGACTATTTATACACAGACACTAATTGTGATTTAAAAAGCCACAAATATGGGAAATTAACTGTTAATTGCCATTTTAACCTGTGTGTGCCATCTTCTGTGTCTGTACCAAGGCCGGACATTCCATTTTGATCAGGGTAATTTGGGTAGTTTCTGTTGTCATTATGATTTGAAAAGAGTAAACACAGTTGATTGATAATAAATGGCTTCAGCCAATCACTAACCAGGCATTTGTGAAAAATTAGCTGTGTGCATGTTTTCAAAAACCAGGAAGCAAAGTTTTTATTTATCAATTAATGATCTACAGAGTGCATAAACATTAAAAAACTGTGAGTTGGGGGTAATTTTCTTGCTAAATAATGGAAGGTCCAATCATTTTTTTATATTTATCGGATTTTATACATTTTTTAACTATTGTTTTCTTAACTGTATTGCAAGCGACAAATCCTCTCTCCTTCTGTCTCCTCTCATCTGCCTGCTGTCACCTGATAGCTGTGAACCCAAACTTTAACAGAGTGCTACTGGGGTTCACACTACAGAAAAAAAACATAATTCTTAAACATTCAAGATCAATATATTCAGCAAATTTGCAAAAATAAACAGTGGAGGAATTGTTATTGCAATTACATTTATACAAATTACATTTATTTATAACATTTTCAGGATCCTACAATTCCTTTTTTTTATTTTTATCTTTCCATTTATATAGGAAAACTGGTGTTGTCTTTAATTAACATCTGCTTACATAAACTTTAGTGGGTTCTGCATTACCTTTTCAAACCTTCCCATATACACCTCCAAGGCACTTGATTTTATTACCGTATATACTCGAGTATAAGCTGACCCGAATATAAGCTGAGGCACCTAATTTTACCACAAAAAACTGGGAAAACATATTGACCAAGTTCCCAGCTAACAGCAGGATGGGGAATGGCACACATGTGCAGTAGATTGACACCTGTAATAATGGAAACTCTGCCAATGGTGAGCAGTTGTGCCAGGTCGGATGCCCTGCTAACAGTGGGTGACCTCTAAAGTGTATCCAGCATGATGGTGTGGACTTCTCTGGGATCTGGGTCGCCCTGCAGATGCATCGATTGCTCTGTGAAAGAGGTCCATAATATGCGAGTATGTCATGCCATGCGGGCTGCTAGGGAGTAGCTAGGGAGTATGATAAAAACAAATAATAATAATAATAACCAAAATAAAATGTATGGACGTGCAGCATTTTATTAAAGTTTGGTGCAGTTGCCTTCTGTCCTGAATGGATATTTGTTTTGTTTTTTCTTTATGTGTTGGAGGCTCTCTCTAATGAAATCACCTGTGTAGTGGTGCTCTGATGTGAGATGTCTGCAGTGGTAGTATTCCTTTAGCAGTGTCACTCACCTAGCAAATAAACAACTACTACGTTGTTTCTCTGGATAGCTTAAGACACTTCAGCAGCTGCAGTTTGAGTTAGGAAGGTTATTTTATAAACTACTGCATGGCTTGAGTAGCAACTGCAGGTTAAAGCTGGAGGGGGCAGTGTCTTCATTACTGATACTGTTCCTGGATTGTCAGCCCTTCTGCAACCCTCTTAAAGCTAGTGTATGGAAAGCTGACTAATGGACACTTGCTATTAAGCGTCTCCAGATCTACATGTATTATGCACACCATAAACTGGGCCTTTGCTACTCATGGCTTGGCTAGTAAAACCCTGTATGAATTTTCTGCCTTGTTCAGGCATCCAGGAAGTAAGATAACAGCAACCAACAGGTTGCCACGGGTAGTCAAGACATTATAAAGGAGTCTGTTACAACTCTCCCTGTGCAAGGATTCTCTACTCTTACAATGTCAAGCTTTTTCCTTGCGGGACAAGTCAACTGGCCAATTTAACACTCTTCAAACAATTCCTAAAAGGAAGATGTGAATGATGAAGGTCTTTGAGCAGGTTTTGGTACCTCCTTTTTGTAAGGCTGTTAGGATGGCTAAAATGGCAGAGGTACCTGCCATGTAAATATGCAAATGCATTTAACTCAGAAGACCATATCGCTTCAGTGTATCCACAAAAAACTTTTGTACATTGGCAAAAGCAACATATTCACCACAGACACATTGCAAGCAAATTAACTGGGAGATTAATAAATGATAAGTACACTTTTAGGTTTTTGAAATAATGAGTTGTTTGGGTTCATGATCATAATGAAATTGATGTGTAGCTTGTTTCTCAGTGGCTGTTAAAGTCTGTAGGATTACCCTCTTTGCAAAAAGTCTAGAAACCAAGATTTTAAGTCTGCTTTTAACTTCATGGAAGCTCTCTGGAAATAGAGTGTCAGCCTTAAAGGTTCAGTCCTCCCCATGCTTACATTTTAGATATAGGTGGAGGTTGGTAGGTTGGCTTAACCCCATATAGCCTTTGATACCCATACAGCAAGTTCTCTCTAAGATAATTCCAGACTTTTTTTGTCCAACACAGGGTTTTGAGTCTTGCTACCTACAGCTGTGTGTTCCAGACATTGCTGTTGCATTTTCCAAACATAAAATTTAATTAAAAATGTTTAGTTTTACACCACACTCGCTCAAGAGCATGCTTGCATCTCTTGAGACTTCTGGTGTTGTCTGTTTGTCAGGGTTGTAGCAGATGGGGCCTGGTTCTGCATGTAGAGACAGGGGCTAGTGTGTCCAGGGAGGATGACAGTATGTTGTTTTAGATGGAAGTTGCCAGGTCTGGGCAGGACAGGGGTGTGATTTTATCATAAAGGCAGTCAGTAGTAGAATGAATAAGTTAATGGTTGAGGTGACGATGGTTCCTGCCGGCATGGGATGTAGGAGACAGGGAGAGTGTGAAACTGATAAGGTTGTGATCGGTGAGAGGAATAATGGTGTTAGAGACCATTGTATACTTGTGCTGTACAGTTGTTTGCTCCAAAACACCAAATTTGTATACCCTTGTTTGCCATAGCTTCCATTAAATGTAGGTAATTCCCTTAAAAAACAAGGTTGGGCAGGCCTAGAGTGGGAGGTAGAGGTACTGCACACTGACATAGTAAGTTTTAGTATTTTTTAGGAGTATTGCATATTTAGATTTTTTTTCTAATTTATGTATTTAATTTTTTATTGTAAGACTGACCCATTGAAGCAAAAATGGGCAGGGATGGCAAAAGAACCCAGGTACTACCTAAAAAAGGAATGTTTTAGACCTAAAAATCTGCTCATGGTTCTCTGATGTAAAACAGTTTTTCTATTTGTCTCCAACTACATCCCTAGGCTCTTCTGACAATGTGTAGGGTATTAATAGAATAACTGAAAAGGTGGACACTGGTGTTTTTAAAGGAGCTGGACGTCTAATTCAAGAAATTTAACAAAAGAGAACAGGAAATAATCATTACTCTAGTACTTACCACAGACTTTTTTGGCAGACCAATGAAGAGTGTAGACTATAATAGGTGTCATCACACAGGGTGATACCATAGTAAAGGCGGAATTGATTATTCCATTATTACGTCGTATTGGTGTGAGTCAGCATACCCAATACTTACACTAAGTACAAAATAGGGGGAAAGACCCAAAAAAAGTAAGTACTTAATGTTACCACAAATGGTAATACTGTAAAAATATACTTTATTATGGACTTCAAAATTAGAAAAAAGCACAAAAAGCCAATTAACACCTGCACCCAACACGATAAACGACAACGCTGTCGATTCTAAAATGAATACTAGAGTCCGGATTTAGAAAAATATAGGGCCACTGTATCTCAGCAACCACCATCAGTGTTTCCAAGCTCACAACAGAGCATATATAACAATGGACATGCAATTTAAAGTGGGACCACATAAAGTGATGGAATGATAGTAAACGGGTGACTCCGCCTTCCTCTGACATCACGTGGTGCCAGAGGGGTTGGGGTCACCCATTTACGCCACCAGGTGGCCCCACCCTCAGCTATGTAACAGCTGTCATCGAGAAAAAGCGTCACTCGGCGGGAGCCTCCCATGGAGGCAGAGCTGTTGCATTTTTTTTCCTTTTTTTTGGGTCGTCTGGTGGCGTGAGATGGATTTACATTGCGGGACGTTTTTATTTTTTAATAAAGGACTTGTCCCAAAGTTTCTCCTGTCTTTTTTACTATTTTTGACACTTTTTTTGTGAATTGGCAGGGGTACAATGTACCCGTTATCAATTCACATGGGGGGCCGGGATCTGGGGGTCCCCTTGTTAAAGGGGGCTTCCAGATTCCGTTAAGCCCCCTGCCCGCAGACCCCCACAACCACTGCACAAGGGTTGTGGGGATGATGCCCTTGTCAACATGGGGACCCCAAAGCACCCTCCCCATGTTGAGGGCATGTGGCCTGGTGTGGTTCGGGGGGTGCTCTCTCGTCCCCCCTCTTTTCCTGCAGCCTGCCAGGTTGTGTGCTCAAATAAGGGTCTAGTATGTATTTTTTTATTTTGGCACAGGGTTCCCCTTAAAATCCATACCAGACCTGAAGACACTTATTAGACGTAGAACAATTGATAAGAGGTTGATTCTCCAAATATCTATCATAAGCACTGGGTACTAGATGGTCTGGACAACCCTTCTGTTTAAATTTCCTCCTTACGGTTTTACTTTGCATTTTGTAGTCATCCAAACTGGCACAATTTCTCCTCAAAAGATGGAACTGACTATATTTTTGCGCCAGGAAAGGTGGTGACAACTGTTGTAATGTAGGTAAGAGTAGCCCCTGGTAGGTTTATTGTGGTTCCTAGTGCATATAATGCCCCCATTGTGAAACAATTCTAAATACAGAAAAAACAAACTATCATAATGGATCACATGAGTGAACTGGAGCTCCAAGCTATTGTTATTGCAATGGGTCACAAAGGATGAGAAAAATTCCAAACTACCATTCCAAATAATCAATATGTCATTGATATATCGAAAATAAAGAATGATATACCAAGCAAAAGGGTTGTTGTGCCATAAAGAATGCTCCTCCCAGTAACCCATGGTTTTGTTCGCAGAGCATGGGGCATAATTGACACCCATAGCTGTGCCGTGTGTTTGTAAATAAAACTCATTCAGGAACACAAAATAGTTATGTTCTAAACTGAACTTAGTGCTGTCAATGATAAATTGTCCCTGGCAGTAATTCCTATTAGGGTCTTTAGTCAAAAAATATTGCGGTGCAGTAAGTCCCACTTTATGTGGGATGGCGGTATAAAGAGAAAACACATCCAAGGAGGCCCATACATAACTATCTTCCCACTTATATCTAGCCAGCATGTTGATTGTTCTTTATTATAATTATCTCTGCAGAACATATAACTTGTCACATTGTTACTATAATGTTGTATGGTACATGATTTGGACTTCAGTAACATGGCGGATGTAGTGTGCAGTGAGATAATTACACTGATCCTGCTCCTCGTGCAATCTATACTATTTATTGAAAGCTCTGGTCTCCCTCTCCAAGGCCTGACAAAGAGGAAAGACCTCAAAACATGTCATCTTGGAGATCCTGTATGCCTACTGACACTATGGATTCCGATAATATGGCCATCCTGTTAGCAGTGATGCACTTCCAGTCCAAAAGAGCAGCTCTAGCATCCCCACTGGCTTGAATGCTGCAGCTTCCTATCACCTTCTAGGGAGCATGGATCTTGCCACATTATACCCACTGGTCAGGTAGTTTGTGAGAGTGCACCTCAGACAAGAGTCCCACCGTGGTTTAGATATGCTTTTCATCCACTGCACACAGAGGAAACCAGTGTAAGCACCATTTATGATTGCTGCTTTTATGTGGATACCATTTTCTCTCTGTGGACTTTGTTTTTAACCCCTCGTTGACTAAATAAAGTGTCTGTTGGATGTTATATGGGATTGGCACATTAATTCAACACAACTGCAAGAGTGTATATTGCTTTGGCATGTAGTTAAGCATATTGCAATATTTTGTATATTTCACATATAGTTTTCAGCGCTACTTGATTTCTTTCAAACATTTCACATTTCACGTTTGAGTTTAATCTTAACACAAATCTAGTTTACATACTGTGTATGGAAAAGGAACAAGAGCAGTGCCTTCTGAGTGTAGCAATTCAAACATTTAATAGATTAAAATTGTAATGAAAACACTCACAAACAAGCGGTTTAAAACAGCATAATTATTGGGGTTATCTGTGCTGTCCCGATTGCTGAGTTAGAGATACTATTAGACAATTACACATAGATATAACTAGGATTACTGATACAATAGATGGTAAAATTAAAAGATATAAAGATGATAAGGAAGATATAAAAAATAATATAAAACAAATCCTGAATTAATAAACTAGAATACTTCATTTTTTAATATTCTTTTTTATATATTCCTTATCATCTTTATATCAATTTATTTTACCATCTATTTTATTAGTAATCCTAGCTATGTCTATGTGTAATTGTTTAATAGTATCTCTAGCTCTTGGAATTGTAATTTGCTTCAGTGTTTACATGTTCCCATGGTTACCTCTTCAATCAGCCACTTAGTATTCTGTCAGTGTGGTGTATATAAAAACCATCTTCAAAGATGGCCCCCAGCAGAGCCTGAGGAAGGAGCATGCATGCTCCGAATGCGCGCACCTCCCCGCTGACCCTGTACCCGGAAGTGATGTCACCTTGCCATGTTCCTGTGCATCGCTGATCTCTGTCCCAGCCTCCCGGGAGCTATGGGCACCACCAGCGTGACCGCATAACGGACAGTCACACAAGCATTCCGACCAGCGACACCAGGCACCAGGACAGCGCGGATGACCCCAATAATTATGCTCGTTTGTGAGTGTTTTCATTACAATTTTAATCTATTAAATGTCTGAATTGCTACACTCAGAAGGCGTTACTCTTGTTCCTGTTTTTTGTTTCAGAGTTTCTTCTATCTGTAAGCTGGCAGCCTTTTTGGGATTAGCACATCTAACAGTCTTATGTGGACTTTCTGTCATGTACTTGATTAATTGCCCCATCTAAATATTCCATCCCCTTGTTTATCTTTGTATAGCCTTACCCAGAGTGCGCCAAATTAACCCATTGTTTGCATACTGTGCATGGAAACTGAACTCTATTTAAAGTTTTTATTTCTCAGAAAACATACACTCTAATGTTTTTGCCTGGATAATACCTGCTTCGCCTCGACCTATAAAAATGCAGCCTAGTCAAAAGCCTTACTTACATTTTTTTGCTTTTGTCTTAGAAAACATACACTCATTTTTATTTTATGATAAAACATGCCAAGTCTCTCTGTCTTAATTTGTGGCATACAAATTGACTGCTTATGTAGTGTTCATCAAGTTTGAACAATTTCTGGCTCTTGTGTCTAAAATAATATACTTTAATTTTTATTTCATGATAACACTTGCCTAGTTTCTCCCTCCTCCAATGTGGACTGGTAAAAATGCTTACATAATGTGCAGCATGTGAGTGCAAGATTTATTTTTGTATACAAAATTTTATTGAATAAAGATATAATAAAGAAATGCTGCATAATAAAAATAAAGGCTTAATATAAATATTATAAGAGGAATCATAGACAATAGTGGCAAATCTGTGGAAAAAAAGACAATATAAAATCCAGGGGTTCCACTTTTCTTTAAAGTGAGAAAGGAAGTCATGGATTTTGTGAATTTTTTTTCCTGTTAGCATAATGGCATCTACTCTAGAAATTTCTTGTGGAACTGAAACATCTGAGGATTTCCAATCAAATGCAATAGTCCATTGCATGTCAACACAAATTGTGTGACTGAGCTTCTCCAAAAAATATGGGAGATCAGGAATATTAGTGATTAATAGGCAATTGGCCCAGGTCAGGTTAACTGGTTTACCAAACAATTTATTAGACTTATACCTCCCGCCATACTGGAGCTAGCTAGTAACATTCCAAAAATATAAACAGAAAAGGACCTGTGGGTAGATACAGTCTAGTTTAGGTTGTTCATAATACCACCTCGTGAAAAGTGCTGTTTCTCTAACCATCAGTGACTGATGGTTAGTGACTTAGTGACTTAGTACATTTCCTTAGTTTACATTACATTATAACTGCTCTCCACTCCTCCTCCCAAAGGATCATATAGGAAAGTTTGTTTGTGGAGTCAGCATCAGAAAAGCTGTTATTAAGGTTGCAAATCAGTCCTTTCCCTCAAGGATTGGCATGACAGAATTTTTCATAAATTGTATAAGAAGAAGATTGAGAGAGAGAGAGAGAGAGAGTAATGTATAATAGTAAAAATGTTTAATTTGCATAAAATTTTAAAATTCTGTAGATGGTACTGACTTTGAACTTTAAAGCTGAGAAAAGGTCACAACAGCAGAGCCCTCTTGGAAATTTGAAAGAGAAGTCATGACAAGGGATCTCCCCCAATGGAAATAGCCAGGCTGAAAGAAAGCCGGCATACATTTTGGTACCCACCAAATATGAGATCCAAGGTTAAAATTTGGAGGAAGGAGACACCCCCCCCCCCCGTAAAGATTCCAGGGCTTGAGAGATTGGGCTACTAAAAAAATATGTGTTGCTATTTAGTTTATGGGAGTGGTATTAGACCATAGCAACCCTGGAAGAAAAAAATGAGAAATAAAATTGCTCTCAAATATGATCCAGGGGATCTTAGGATCCATTATATTCCATTGTGCTATCTGCGATAATTGAGAGGCTAGATTAACCATTTGCCGACTGGCTCACGCCGATATATGTTGGCAAAGTGGTACGGGTGCGCAAAATCCCGTATGGGTACGCTGGCCCTTTAAGAGCCACCAGAGAGCGCCCGCACGTCCACTTGCACGAGCACCAGCATGGGGATTTGTGTGTGTAAACACACAAATCTCTGTGCTGTCAGGGGAGTGGAGACATGTCGTTTGTTCCTAGTAAGTAGGAACAATACCCTTCCCTACCAGTGACATTTACACAGTAATCAGTGCATTTTTAGATGTCAATGGTCCCAAAAATGTGTCCGATCTGTCCACCGCAATGTCGCAATCCTGATAAAAATCGCAGATCGCCGCTATTTTTAGTAAAATAAAATAATAAAAATGCCATAAAAATTCCATAAATCTGTCCCACAGTGTGTAGACGCTATAACTTTTGTGCAAACCAATCAATATAAGCTTATTGCGATTTTTCTATGAAGAATATGTAGAAGAATATATATTGGCCTAAACTGATGAAGAAATGTGTTTATTTTTAAAAAATTTGGAGATATTTATTATAGCAAAAAGTAAAAAATATTGTCCACCCTAGCTTATACCAAGGTAGGTCTTTAAGACTTGTTCCACAGCCCTGCTGTGCTTGGCAGTTTTCCTCTGGTTGCAGCCTTTGTTACTGAGATCCTCAATATGCTCACATGCATGAAAGGATTAAAGCAAAGCGGCAACACATAGAGCACACCATTTATTAAAAGCCACAGTTTAAAAACAAACATTTAATTGGTGCTCCCCCTGGCACCCTGGGATCATCTGCGGATTTTTTTGTGTATAGCCCGTCGTCGCTCTGCTGCGAGAGAGTGCGTTTCTGTGGAAGCAGCTGTCAGACCGAGTAGAATTCCTGCCCCTAAGTGTTTTGTCACACCAAGGACACCATCAGGAGGCGTGGTCTATACTACTCAGTCTTTACTATATACTGTATACCAAATAACCCACCTGCATTGGTTCACATGCACAACTCTATCCAAACCCAATATTATTATTTTTTTTTTTTTTTTTGTGCAACATACGCCTCATGTCAGTCTTTGTTTAACAATCCCATGACAATTAGTCTTGAAAAACGCCCATATTGATTTTCAGGATTGGTCCCCCTCCCATAGATAGTTCCCAAATTTTATGATTGGTTCAGCAAACACATTGCAAATCAAAACCAGTCACCTTCAGCCCATTACCACCTAAAACCAAATGTTCCCCTCTCACTGCCAACAACAGCACCAAGTTCTGCCTGAAACCTCTTTTAAATGACTTCCCCACCACTTTTACCCAGAATACCTATCCACAGTATATACAGACTAAAAGCCTATGATACACATAGGGGCTGATTTACAAACCATTTGCGCCATGAGTTGCGGCGTACACCGATGTGCAACGGCCATTTTCGTATTCACAAAGCATTTGCGCCTGTAACACAGCTCAATTCCCCATTTACTATGAGCATGCCGGCGCATTCTTCAACTCATAATTAAAAGAAGCTGGAAGTGGCAATATAATGTGGGTGATGTGAGGAAGTATAGATATGACTGTCCAAGTAAAAAAATGTGCCCAAAATAGAACGGAAAATAAACTTTCTCTGAGCAAGCTTGCTGCGCCTGCAAATACACTTGGCATTTGCGCCCGTTCAAGTACTCTGGTAGACTGCACCGGCAAAATCTTAGTAAATGTCAAGCCACGTAGGTTCATTTGCATAAGTTGGGTTCACTTCAATGGGTTTTTTAAGGCTATTTGCACACAGGTCATGTTAGCATTAAGAAAAACAAAAATGAAGAAAAAAAATGCTTGGGTTCCCCTGAAATTCCATACCAGGCCCTTCAGGTCTGGCATGGATATTAAGGGGAACCCCGTGCCAAAAAAAAATGGCATGGGGGACCCCCTCAAAATCCATACCAGGCCCTTCAGGTCTGGTATGGATTTTAAGGGGAACCCCGCGCCAAAAAAAAATGGCATGGGGGTCCCCCTCAAATTCAATACCAGACCCTTATCCGAGCATGCAACCTGGCAGGCCACAGGAGAAGAGGGGGGGAAGAGAGAGCACCCCCCCTCCTGAACCGTACCAGGCCACATGCCCTCAACATTGGGAGGATGCTTTGGGGTCCCCCCCAAAGCACCTTGTCCCCATGTTGATAAGGACAAGGGCCTCATACCCACAACCCTGGCCGGTGGTTGTGGGGGTCTGCGGGCGGGGGACTTATCGGAATCTGGAAGCACCCCTACAAAAGTACCCCTACCATTTCACCAAAAAAGTGACAAAAGTGTTAAAAATTACAGGAGATGGTCTTTGACAAGTCCTTTATTAAAGTCTTCTTTCATCTTCTTTCTTCTGGTCTTCTTCCTTCGTCCTTTCTTCCTCCTTTGGTTTCTTCATCTTCTTCCTCCATCTTCTTCTTATTCCATCTTCTTCTTCCTCCAATCTGCTTCTTCTTGCTCCGGTGTTCTCGTCCAGCATCTTCCTCCACGGCGTCTCGTCTTCGTTCTCTAGTCACTCCACGCAACGGGAGGCTCCTGCTGTGTGACGCTTCTCTTCTTCTGACAGGTCTTATATAAAGGAAGGCATGGAACCGTGCGTCAGAGGGGAGCGGGGTCACCGGGTGGCCCCGCCCTCTGTTATATAAGACCTGTCAGAAGAAGAGAAGCGTCACACAGTGGGAGCCTCCCATTGCGCGGAGCGGCCCGAGAATGAAGAAGAGACGCAGTGGAGGAAGATGCCGGACAAGAACACCGTAGCAAGAAGAAGCGGATGGGAGGAAGAAGAAGATGGAGGAAGAAGAAGATGGAGGAAGAAGATGAATAAACTAAATGATGAAGAAAGGAAGAAGGAAGAAGACCAGAAGAAAGAAGATGAAAGAAAACTTTAATAATAAACTTGTCAATGACCGTCTCCTGTAATTTTTTACACTTTTTTCACTTTTTTGGTGAAATGGTAGGGGTTACCATTTCACACAGGGGTGGAGGCTGGGATCTGGGGGTCCACTTATTAAAGGGGGCTTCCAGATTCCGATAAGCCCCCCACCCGCAGACCCCCACAACCACCGGCCAGGGTTGTGGGGATGAGGCCCTTGTCCTCATCAACATGGGGACAAGGTGCTTTGTGGGGACCCCAAAGCATCCTCCCAATGTTGAGGGCATGTGGCCTGGTACGGTTCAGGAGGGGGGCGCTCTCTCGTCCCCCCTCTTTTCCTGCGGCCTGCCAGGTTGCGTGCTCAGAAAAGGGTCTGGTATGGATTTTGAGGGGGACCCCCACGCCATTTTTTTTGGCGCGGGGTTCCCCTTACAATCCACACCAGACCTGAAGGGCCTGGTATGGATTTTGAGGGGGACCCCCACGCAATCCTTTTTTTCGGCGCGGGGTTCCCCTTAATATCCATACCAGACCTGAAGGGTTTGGTATGCTCTTGGAGGGGAACCCATGCAGTTTTTTTTAAATTAAAGTCGCCTGGCCTGTTGTAAGTTGCCCCAAGTCGTGTTGTAAGTCGCCCCAAGTCATGTTGTAAAGTCGCCCCAAGTCGTGTTGTAAGTCGCCCCAAGTCGCGATGGAAGTCGTGTTGCCCCTGTGTGAATGGAATGTTAATGATAACGGCGTGCGCCATTATCAATGGCATATTATTATCGTGGTGCGCCGGTATATTATGTGTTGCGCTTATGTGTGCTCCGGTTCATACGCTCAATTAATAATTTATCTGTCGCACCAATTATGGTATGAACAGGCGCAGCGCATTCATCTTAGTAAATCAGCCCCATAGTGTTTCCAACCACATTTTTCTTGCCATAGAAGGCTTCTTTTTGTTTTTTAACATGTTTAAAAAATTTTTGACATAACAACTCCCTATCTTACCTCGATCTTACCTTGCTTGAAGTGACTTTGCAACATAAAATATATTTAAATATTACCGTTCCTCCCATCACAAGAACAATACATTTTTATTAAATAGACCACCAATGATGTAAGTAACTGAGTTAAAGTAAACGGCGTTACTTAATGCCATTACTTTAGAGGGTAACGAGGGTAACGAGTAATCTAACTGATTACTCTTCCCCTCATGGTAACGCCGTTCCCATTACTTGGGCGGCGTTACCACAATTACATCTACCGCCACTAGGGGTGCAATGGATCGACACACGCTGTGATGCCCGGAGAGCTCCGTGGCAGCCATCTTGGTGCACCCGTCAGCCGTTTACAATGTGATTGCTCCGTCAAATGACGGAGCGATCACTTCTAAAGCGATCACTTCTAAATCATGATGATGCCAGTTCCTCTCTCCCCTCTGTGTACAGATCTGTATAGTGGAGGGGAGAGATTGGATGGCAGCAGCGCTGTGGGCTGGATCTGTAGTGCCCACAGCACTGCTCTGTGACAATTGCAGTCACAGCCATCCCTCCATTCTCTGCCAATACTCTGCCATATCCTGCCAATTCTCTGCCAATACCCTGCCAATACTCTGCCAATACCCTGCCAATACTCTGCAATACCCTGCCAATACTCTGCCAATACCCTGCCAATACTCTGCAATACCCTGCCAATACTCTGCCATACCTAGCCAATACTCTGCCAATACCCAGCCATACCCAGCCATACCCAGCCATACTCTGCAATACTCGGTAATACCCAGCCATACTCTGCCATACTCTGCAATACTCGGTAATACCCAGCCATACTCGGCGGCAATACCCAGCTGTACCCAGCCATGCTCTGTCGTACCCAGCCATACTCAGCCAATATTACAGTGGGGGAGATGACGTGGATATTACAGTGGGGGAGATGTATATTACAGTGGGGGAGATTGGGGATATTACAGTGGGGACTATATGGTGGTGGAATTTATACAGGTTTTTGCAAATTCAATTATTATTTGCTGATCCGAAAAATGATCCGATCCGTGACCTGTGACATAAAAGCCCTGCATATGGGCTTGCTGCCATATCCACTCCCCCTCCTCCTGGTCGCTCAGGGATCTGTTGTGAGAGGACAGGTAGGCAGCAGCGCCGCTCTCATGGAGTAAAGCCCTGCTGGCTCAGGTATAGTAGAAGCACAGGCAGCACACTCAGTGCTGCAGCCTGCAATCACATGTAATAAAAAATGTACTCTGCTGTCAGGTTTATAATGCATTGCACTGTGTACAGAGGGGGAACAGATATATGTGTGTGGGGGGGGGGCAGATGTACAGAGGGGGAACAGATATATGTGTTTGTAGGGGGGGGACAGATGTACAGAGGGGGAACAGATATATGTGTGTGTGGGGGGGGCAGATGTACAGAGGGGGAACATATATATGTGTGTGGGGGGGCAGATGTACAGAGGGGGAACAGATATATGTGTGTGGGGGGGGCAGATGTACAGAGGGGGAACATATATATGTGTGTGTGGGGGGACAGATGTACAGAGGGGGAACATATATATGTGTGTGGGGGGCAGATGTACAGAGGGGGAACAGATATATGTGTGTGGGGGGACAGATGTACAGAGGGGGAACAGATATATGTGTGTGTAGCGGGGGCAGATGTACATAGGTGGAACAGATATATGTTTGTGGGGGGGACAGATGTACAGAGGGGGAACAGATATATGTGTGTGTGGGGGGATGACAGATGTGTAGTGGGGTACAGAGGGGGAACAGATATATGTGTGGGGGGGGGTAGATGTGTAGTGAGGTGAAGAGGGGGAACAGATATATGTGTGTGGGGGGAACAGACGTGCAGAGGGTACAGAGGGGAAATAGACGCGCAGGGGGGAACGTGCCCCTTGCTTACAGTAATACTAGACCCGCCCCTTAGAATATTTAAAAAAAAGTCACAGTTACTTTGCTGAGTAACTACTTACTTTTCCAATGTAGTAACTGAGTTACTAACGCAATTACTTTTTGGGAGAAGTAATTTGTAACTTAACTAATTACATTTTTCAAATAAGATGACCAACACTGTAGACCACACAGCATATGTTATGCCAGTCTTCATTGATGTTTGTTAAGAGTGCACTATGTTTCTTTCCTAGACTGCCCAAGACATCTATTTAAGTGAACTAGGACTGTAACACCAATGTGGAGGTATGCAAAAATTTCACCATAGTGAATTATGAAGAAAGCTCAGTACCTTAGCCCACCAAGCCTCTAACTAAGTGAGCTTTCCTTGGTCTACCAATGCATGTCTGGCTTAAAAAAAAAAAAAAAAAAATGTAATAACTATAAAATCAACCCACATAGATATCTGAAAACTAAACACTATGTTAAAATAAAAAGAGAAGAGAAGCAGGCAACAATTAAGGAAGTAACACACTCTCTATTTTGGCTCAGCACTTCTAAGATGGAAGCAATTACTGTATATCATCCCTGTCATGGAAAATATGTGAATATTCCTGAATGTAATCAAGACATAATCTGCACATTTGCTTTAAAACTGGAACTTTCAACTACTGTAACTACTTGCCGTTGGAAGAGTATTTAGTGAAATCATAAGAAATCCAATTTGTGTCCTCAAATTACTATTCAAAATATGGTTAAAATAATTCCCCAGGGGGAAACCTTACCACAGACTTTTA
Organism: Lithobates sylvaticus; assembly: GCA_028564925.1. Classification (NCBI taxonomy): domain Eukaryota; kingdom Metazoa; phylum Chordata; class Amphibia; order Anura; family Ranidae; genus Lithobates; species Lithobates sylvaticus. The sequence goes on from CM053026.1 coordinate 296,030,781, forward strand.
TTATTCACATCACGTAGAATGAGTATAAGAACATCAAACAGGAAAACCCACATGGAATAAATTAGGTCACTCATGTTACAGCTTTCAGATCTCATAATGTGTGGCTTGTGGTTTTGTCATGTGTTTTAGATCTCAGGAGTTGGCTGATGATTTCCTAAAATACCACACTGCCCATGATCTTTAATGTACCTCGAGCAGGAATCTGGAATTGATCATGCATATTTTCAAAATGTAGGCCTCTTCATTTAACTGCTCTGAAACATTTTTGTGGCGTGTCTTAAAATGTCTTAATTATTTATGTGCCCAAAAGTAAATATTAAATGTACAAAGCATAGGAAATGTGCCTTAATGTACTAGGGAAATTACATATTTGGTTTGAAGGCTTTGGTCTTTATGAACTTTAATAATTCCATTCCATGTCTTATAAGAACATTTCATATTATGTCTCCACTCTTTGTATGGTTATTTTTTACAGTAATTATTTGCACATTTTCTTTACAAATTACATTTAAAGTTCTAGATCAAATGAATCACTTAATTTCTTATTTGCATTATTACACATGGTGGAAATTGCACTGTTCATGGACAGGAGCTAATTTCTTAATACCTAGCCTAGGGACACACATATTATTGCCAGGAGCTTGGCTAAGAAACGAGAGTGAGAGGCTGCAGCTGCCCACTGTCTGCGGTGCTGAACTGGTTAACAGCTATATCAGCAAGAGGGAGCTGCTGAACAGGAAGAGTTCAATAGACAGAGTCAGACAGAACTTGTGGTTTTGCCATGTGTTTTAGACCTCAGGAGTTGGCTGATGATTTCCTAAAATACTGCACTGCTCATGATCCAAAGGAGTGAGATACTACTGTGATCAAGAGCTTTTGAACTGTATTTCCTAGAGGGAGGTTGCTAGGAGGAGGGGAAAGAGCTGCATTTTCTCGAGTTGTACAGGGCACAGCTTCCTCTTGCTAGGAGGGAACCTGGAGAGTGCACATCTCTTTCCAGTGTAAACCACCACTGCTATGTAATAGCGGCTTGAGTGGGATCTCGAGTGTAGAGTCCAGGTGTGCTGAAGCCAGAGTCACCTGGGTGCAGAGCAGCAAGTGGACTAATCACTGTATGTGAACAGATGGTGAGCTGCAATATCATTGGGACTGGTGAGCTCCTGCTGTGGGGATTTACTATCTGCTTCTAGAGAGAGAGAGAGAGAGAGAGAGAGAGAGAGACTGAACCCTTTATGAACTGATGATACAGCCATCTACTAGCCTTATTGCTGCGTCCAGGCTTGAATTGGACAATTCTCATGTGCACCAATGGTACAACTGAGCCCCAATACCCCTTTACAGCTGTTACATAGAGACCTTCACCTATTCACCTATTGCTTATGCTCAGAGATACCTCTCAGAGGACATTGCACCATAGCCTATCTATTTTTATAGAGTGCACTCTAGACTAGTTATAGTTGTTCTGGATATTTTATAAATAGGCAACTCCTATCCTCATATTGATTAGTGGTTCCAAATTAATAATAACTACTGCAGTAGGGAACAGACACAAAAGATACACTTGGCATCTTTCCAAATAACTGTTCTGCTTTATTATGACGCAATTGAAGGTTTTTATACACATACTGTAATTACGTAGATATCACATTAATATTACAATTGTACTTTTATGGTAACAAGGGGCATAACATAGGGAGGCTAATTCTAATCAGGACTCAAAAGAATGCAAACATGTAATAAAAACATTATTAGCGCCGTGTGCACAATAAGTGCAGTGTGCAATACATACAAAATAGAATACAATTATACACAGAACTTACAAATTTTCTATAGTATTATTTTTCACATTGCAGTTAATTCTTATATACACAGTTTATTGTTGACTTTGCTGATTATTAGTAACCTTTTGCCGACCAGCCGCGGTCATTATACTGCGGCAGGTTGGCTCTCCTGAGAAAACCGCCGTAGGTTTATGTTGGTCTGTGCAGGGAGCGTGCCCGTGGGTCCTGAGGACTCGATGTCCATCGGCGACCCGTGAACAGAGGCAGAATGGGGAACTGCATATGTAAACAAGGCAATACCCCATTCTTCCTAGTGACATGTCAGAGATCTTATGTTCCCAGTCATCGGGAACAACGATCTCTGTCATGTCCCAGTGAGTCCATCCCCCATACAGTTATAACACACCCAGGGAACACAGTTAACCCCTTTATCACCCCTAGTGTTCACCCCTTCCCTGCCAGTGACATTTATACAGTAATCAGTGGCTATTTTTAGCTCTGTATAAATGTCACTGGTCCCAAAAAAGTGTCAAAAGTGTCCAATCTGTCTTGCCGCAATGTCGCTGTCCAGCTAAAAATAGCAGATCGCCGCCATAGAATAAATATTGGACTAAACTGATGAAGAAATAATTATTATAATTTTTTTGGGAGGGGGGTTTATTTTAGCAAGAGTTAAAAAATATTGTTTTTTTTTTTTCAAAATTGTCGGTCTTTTTTGTTTATAGCACAAAAAATAAAAACCACAGAGATGATCAAATACCACCAAAAGAAAGCTCTATTTACAGCATCGAATGACTGCACAATTGTCAGTTAAATGACACAGGGCTGTATCGCAAAAAAGTGCCTGGTCATTAAGGGGGCAAATCCTTCAGAGGCTGAAGTGGTTAATCCTAGTGTGTTGGTACAGAGCTCTTTTCTAAGTTACCTTGGCATAGTGATTATACTGTCTTGCAGTTGGACTGTGTCTGAACCTACCTTCTCTGTGTTCAGACCATCATTTATTCTAACCCATAGAAATACATTCAGTTAATTTACCACTAAACGGTCTTGTAGCTATTTTCTGGTACTAATTCACAACTAAGTTAAAGGTATTTACATTTGTGTTCCTATAAGCACTTGCAGTCAATTTTACTCAACCAGGTGTGTCAAAGAGGCTGAAGTTGTTCTTGGAGTTAAGGCACAGAACAGAAAACCCAAATTACCAAGTGACTCCTTCAAGGGTAGTGCTACATATATATAAATTTGCTTAGGAATTAATAAATACTGAACAACATTGTTATTTCCAGTAGCTTTATTAGCTTTCTTGGACATAAGGATCCTTACAATGTGTTAGCATTGTGAATTGAGTCTAATGCTTGATCTATTGATACAGCATCACATAAAGTGGTTTTGTTTTTTTATTGAATACATAGGCGTTGATTTACTAAAACTGGAAAGTGCAAAATCTGGTTCAGCTCTGCCTAGAAACCAATCATCTCCCAGGTTTTTTGTTGAAGCTTAATTGAACAAGCTAAAGTTAAAAGTTGTTTGGCTACTATGCACAGTTGCACCAGATTTTGCCCTCTCCAGTTTTTGGATATCAACCCCAGTGTGTCTGATTTTTAAAATATTATACAAACATATTGAAATGTATCTACTGTACTTCAGTAATCCAATCTACTATAATAACTTACGTGTTCTATTTAAAAATAAGTCATTTATGAGCATAAAACATAATTCTCAAAGGTTTTGGTACGTGTGCAATGTTCTATCTTGTAGAATGCAAAAGAGATAGCATTTATATACACATATAATGAGTATGTCAAATGGATGTGCTATAAAAACTGCAATCTCTTTACAAAATTGTTGTATTTTAAAAAAGCTCCAAAGCATATGGAGAGAGTTCCCTGAACATATGCCATATTTAAAACATTTATAAGAAGAGATACTGTTCATTCTATATAATCAAGTTGAAGTTAAGTGAAAACTTTATTTGTATTAATTTATCTATTTAATACCAGTATGTTATACCTCATTTTTTTCCTGGTCATTTTTTTAGTTTTTCGGTGCTTTGATAATTTGACTGGCAATTGCTTGTGTAACATTGTATCCAAATGAATATCATGATTTTTGAGACAGAGCTTTATTTTGGTGGTATTTAACCCCTTCAATACCAGACACTTTCACCCCCTTTGTGTACAGGCCAATTTTCAGCTTTTAGCGCTGTCACACTTTGAATGCCAATCACTCACACAACACTGTTACTTTTTTTGAGACGGATACAGTTTTCATGTGGTGGTATTTAAAAGAGAAGTATGAGATTTGCTTTTTTTTGCATTATACTTACCTAGCTTTATGCAGCATTGGTTTGATGCTGCATCTGTCCCCCACCGGCTCTAACACTGAGAACCGAATGATGAAACACTGCCGATCACTCAGTTCTCACAGCTCCATGGGCTCTGCCCCCCCCATGCTCACTGGAGTGCTGGACTGTGAAGGGGGCATGATGGGTCGGCTCAGCCTCTCAGCAGCTTGCTGAGAGGCTGAGCCAGCTTTGTGATGTCAGCCGACAGCGGACTTCAGCCTGCTGTCTGCTAAAATTGGGTCACTGGTAGGGATGGGCCCGGTGTTCGATTCGAACCCATGTTCGAATCAAACATCGGGCGTTCGCCCGTTCAGCGAGCCCAGAAATATTTGGGCCGCTCGCATCAAATTCGTGTGATTCGAGCGGCCCGCAATGCATTGCGCCAGTCGCAGTGCAATGCTGGCTGATGATTGGCCAAGCATGCACTGTGACCCCGCATGCTTGGCCAATCACAGCGCCGGCAGCGAGGAGAGCCATAATTGGCTACAGGCAGGATGCCTGTAGCCAATTATAGCTCAGGGGCTTTAATACACGCCCCACGGTATAAGAGGCCACCGCGCCGGCGGCGGCCTCGCATATTGTGTTTCAGTGTCAGCGTGTCAGTGTGCTGCTGACTGCTGACAATATGTGCTGTATTTCTGGGGATTTGTGTGTGCGTGCTGTTAGTACAGCATTGCAGTATCACATCTGGGGGGTGTCTATAGGTTGCCTGTGAGGGGGGCAGGTTTCCTGTGCTTAGAACTGTCCCTGCAAAAAGTGTCATTTTTGCAGGAAAAAAGCTATTTAAAAGCACTCGCGGCTAATGAATTGATGGCTCCCGTAACACAGAGAACTGTCATTCATTGATAAAAAAAGAGTCATTCATTGAAAGTCATTCATAAAAAAAAGTCATTGATAAAAAATAAAATTTTTTTTAAAAAAAAGCGTGGGGGTCCCCACAAATTCAATAACCAGGCCCTTCAGGTCTGGGATGGATATTAAGGGGGACCCCAGCCAAAAAAAAAAAAAAAATGGCGTAGGGTCCCCCTCCAAATCCATACCAGACCCTTGAGGTCTGGGATGGATTTTAAGGGGAACCCCAGCCAAAAAAAATGGCTTGGGGTCCCCCTCAAAATCCATACCAGACCCTTATCCGAGCACACAACCTGGCAGGCCGCAGGAAAAGAGGGGGGACGAGAGCGCCCCCCTTCCCGCCTGAACCGTACCAGGCTACATGCCCTCAACATTGGGAGGATGCTTTGGGGGTCTGAGACCCCCAAAGCACCTTGTCCCCATGTTGATGAGGACAAGGGCCTCTTCCCCACAACCCTGGCCGGTGGTTGTGGGGGTCTGCGGGCGGGGGGCTTATCGGAATCTGGAAGCCCCCTTTAACAAGGGGACCCCCAGATCCCGGCCCCCCCCTGTGTGAAATGGTAAGGGGGTACAAAAGTGCCCCTACCATTTCACCAAAAAAGTGTCAAAAATTGTAAAAATGACAGGAGACGGTCTTTGACAATTCCTTTATTAAAATCTTCTTTATTCTTTCTTCTGGTCTTCCTTTCTTCATCCTTGGGTTTCTTCATCTTCTTCTTCCGGCATCTTCTTCCATCTTCTTCCATCATCTTTTTCCTCCGATCCGCTCCTTCTTGCGCTGGTCTTCTCGTCCTTCTCGTCCGGCATCTTCTTCCATGGCTTCGGCGTCGGTGTCTCTTCTTGGGCCACTCCTTGCAATGGGAGGCTCCCGCTGTGTGAGGCTTTGCTGCGTCTGACAGGTCTTTTATAATGGAGGGCACCTGGTGACCCCGCCCCCTCTGACGCACGGGGACGTCATGGGGAATTCCCTATGGCTCAAGGGTCTGGTATGGATTTTGAGGGGGACCTTACGCCATTTTTTTTTTTTTTTGGCTGGGGTGGGGACCCCCACGCTTTTTTAAAAAAAATGTTTTATTTTTTATGAATGACTTTTTTTTATGAATGACTTTCAATGAATGACTGTTCTCTGTGTTACGGGATCCGTCAATTCACATTAGCCGCGAGTGATTTTAAATATCTTTCTTTCCTGCAAAAATGACACTTTTTGCAGGGACAGTTCTAAGCACAGGAAACATGCGCCCCTTTACATGCATACTATAGACACCCCCCAGGTACGAAATTTTAAGGAATATTACACTTTTATTGTTTCAATTTAAGCATTATTAAAATCACTGCTCCTGAAAAAAACGGCTGTTTTTTAAAAAAAAATTTGCATTGATACATGTCCCCTGGGGCAGGACCCAGGTCCCCAAACACTTTTTATGACAATAACATGCATATTGGCCTTTAAAATTAGCACTTTTGATTGGCATTTGTTGGTCATTGCGGCCTATATCTTGATATAGGACGCTTTGATTTGCACTGCTTATTGTCTGCTCGTTTCTGGTATTCATTTCGTTCTTTCAGGCCTTGCTGTTTATCGGTGCTTTCTGTTTGTCCGTTCTGACCAGCCGACCTTTTGTGAGCGATGTTTCCCATACGCACTCGTCGCAGAGTTCGTGCTGTACGCGGAATTGGTGTCGGGCTTTTAGCTTTGAGCCAAGACCCGTCCATGAACAGAGTGACGAGGAGTATGTGGACCAAGAATTGGTTGCTTCTGCGTGATCAGTTCTCGCACATGCCTTTGCTTCGTGAGATCCGGGAGAATAATCCTGATGATTTCAGGAACTTTCTCCGGATGACGGACCCCGTGTTTCACCGTCTTTTGGCTTTGCTGACCCCTTTTATCAGCCGGCAGGATACCTGCATGAGACAAGCCATCACTCCGGAGCAGAGGCTTGTTGCTACGTTGAGGTACTTGGCGACAGGGAGAAGCCTTCAGGATTTGAAGTTCTCTTCAGGTATCTCTCCCCAGGCCCTGGGAATCATTATTCCAGAGACCTGTTCTGCCATCATCCAGGTCCTGCAGGAGGACTATATTAAGGTAACATTTCTACTTTACTATTCCATTCTATGTATGCTCTGTTTGCTAATGTCTTGTATTTTTGACCTCCTTCCCTAATTACCATGATTGCAATATGCTCTAATATGCTGTGCCCCTTTTTTCCTTCATGCATTTTTCCCTTCACTTACCTCACCAGCATGCTCTTCTGCTCCAATAGACACCTATGGCCTAGTCACTTAAGCAATGTATTTTGTCTGCTGCATAGTATTGTTTTCCCCCAAACACCCCCGAAAATATGCACAAATGTTTGCTGTGTGGTTTACTTCATGTAGAGCCCCTTTTTTTCCCCTTTTGGTTGGTGGGGGGGTGCCAAATTCATTATGAACCCCATCCCCCAACTGCTCTGTCAGATGGTACCAATCCTCTATCTGCTGGCTTTCCCAAGGTCAATACACACTATATACCTACCTCTTTATAGTGGGCATCTTTAGGGATGAATTCAGCAAAGCATGTAGTGCAAGGGGCTGGCTCCATACTTTCCATTTCCTCTTTTTTGGTGTTCTTTCCCTCCTATTAGCTTGCTAGGTAATTTCAGAATGTCCAAATGTGCGTTCCTTTTTTTTTGGGGGGGGGGGGATTTTGAATGTTATTTTATCTTTCCTGTGGGCTGCTAATAGTGTTAAGTAAGGAGGGTCTGGCCAAACTAGCACACATTATTGAGCCATTTGGCAATCAATGAAGTGCAGAGGGTTACCTGTCCAAACCCCCCCCCCCCAAACCCCTAGTTATTGTCAATGGCCCATCAGAAGTGGGGCGATTGATGGGGGGTGAGTCATCTGCTAGGGGGACCCTCTACTTTGCGTTGCAAATACTTTCCAGCTTTAAATGTAAAAGTCTGATCTTCTTCCAAGATGTTTAGTGTCTAATCTGCTTGCAATGTTTATGTGCAAAGTGACTAATTTATTTTTCTTGTTTCACTCCACAGTTCCCTTCCACGCCACAGGAATGGCAGACTGTGGCCTCCCACTTTGCCACCCGTTGGGACTTTCCTAACTGCGGAGGTGCAATTGATGGGAAACACGTCCGCATCGTCCCACCCCCCAACTCGGGGTCCTACTATTATAATTACAAGGGGTTTAATAGTGTCGTGATGTTGGCGGTGGTGTCGGCGACATACGAGTTTTTGTATGTGGATGTGGGGATGAACGGCCGGATCTCGGATGGTGGTGCCATTGCGCACACGGAGTTCTACTGGCGTCTCCAAAGTGGCAGTCTGTGCTTGCCACCTCCAGAGGAGAATGCTGAAGGACTCCCCTTCGTCTTTGTCGCAGATGAAGCGTTTGCGTTGACTCCCCATCTGATGAGGCCCTTCCCGATGAGGACCCTCACCCCAGACCAGAGGGTCTTCAATTACAGGCTGTCAAGAGCCCGCAGAGTGGTGGAGAACACCTTCGGGATCCTGGCCAGCCGCTTCCGCCTGTTTTTGACGGCTATTAACTTGGCGGAATACAAACTCAACCACATAGTTCTTGCCTCTTGCATATTGCACAACTTTTTGAAAAGACACAACACCAACTATGTGGTGACCGTTGGCCCAGATGTTGAGGGCCCTTCCAATGCCGACCTCACAGCCCTTCAAGCGGCACGTCCAGGCTTGCCCCCTCGAAATGCCCGACGGTCCGCGAGCAATATATGGACTACTTTGTGGGTAGGGGGGCCATTGCTCTGCCTGACGATGTGTGAGAGGCATTTTTAAATAAATATATTTTTTTACCAAACCTATGTTTTCTGGTCATTTCCATATTCTAGCTTCTTTGAGATATACATTTTTGCCCTTTAGCTTCAACAGTGGGAATGCACTTTCTGGGCAAAAGGAGGTAACAGTCTCTTCTTCCCAAAAAGATTCTTCTCATGTTGTGTGTTTGATACCTAATCTTTGGTCTAGAGAAGGTTTGTAGTGCATGTAGTGACACCCAAAATACTCCTTTTCATCACCATGACAGAAATGTGTGTATTACCAAAAATGGTGTGCTACGTGTTTTCAAACAAATCACTGTGGGTGTCATTTACATAAGTCAAATCTACTATGCTCTACAAGTGCAGTGCAAAAGTGCCCTGGAAAAGAAACTTGCAGTGCAAACTGGACTTGCCTTTAGTAAATAACACCCATTGCCCCCCAAATCCTTTACAGTTGACATACATAATGCTTTTTTATTTTTAAATAAGGAAGCCACACATTTAGAAAATTAAAAAAGTTTACTTGCAACACATTCACAAGTGCATTTACAAACTTCTTGCCCAAACTGACAAGATCTTGGTTCTTGACAACATTGTTTACAAATATTCTGCATTTGGTAAAACAAGGCATGGAGCAAAACAGAACATAGGAACTAGGAAAGTTCAACTTTCTAAAGTGAAGACAAGATCAGACATGGCTATATGTTAAAAGTGTGTTTGATCTTGCCTTCATCACATGGGGGGTCACCCCTGGAAACCCTGGAAATTTAGAACATGCACACAATTTGGGTCTGAAAATGTTCATTAGATGGTAAAACACATGCCTAGAATCTTCAAAAGTGCCATTTTCCATCATGGGGATGAATGGACGTTTTTTGGGGGTGCAACCCCTTCACCACAACCACTTTCGTAGTTCGGAAAGTGGTTGCACCCCCAAAAAAACGTTGTCATTCATCCACCATGATGGGAGCTAGCACATGTGGACACAATGTGTGCATGTTCCAAATTTCACACAGTTCTTAAGTTGCAAATGTGTTCAGAAACAGCCACAAATGTGTGGCAATTACTTGGTGCGTTTTCAGATTTTTCCTAAAACATCAATGATGTTCTTCAATTTTTGTTGAACATCATTGATGTTTTGCTTTATGTCATCTAGATCTCGATTGCAGACCATTATCTCCCCGATGAGGACGTGGGCACTCTCTGTGGTAAAGTGCGATTCTTCTTCCACAACATCCACGTCACCTAAAAACAACCAAAAAAAACACAAATGTGTTTTGGAAATGAGGCAGGCATACATTGATTAGCTTACCAGTAGCTGTGTTCTCCCACACTCACCTGTTGTGGTGACAAGTTCTCCAATTTCTATGATCTCTCCTTCCTCCTCATCCTCCTCTGCTTCTGGTCTTTCCCCTTCTTTGGGAGGTGTTGGTTTTGTGGTTTCCTCAGACGTCACAAGTTTTCGCTCCCCTATGAGAAGGTACAAAAGGAAGATTTAGCAACACAATCTATTGAGGGCAGAAATAGGAAATGTCAAACATTGCTTGAAAGTGAGGGACAATATTTTTGTTTGGCCAGTTACAAATGACAACAACATGAATGTAGTCACTTTGTAAAGGTGCTAAACTTACTAGCTTTTTGGTAGAAGTTTGTCTGATGGAGACACCCCTCTAGTATCCACTGGAGCACATGTGTGGAAAAGCATAATAAAAAGTGGGTTTGGGTGTCCCAGCACTAGTGCTCTAGAGTCCAGATGGGTAAACAGCTACTGGGTGACCTCTCCTTTACATTGAATAAATTGGCTTTACATTCTTGATGACTTTTCTAGTGAGAACAAACTTCCTTTCCCCAAACAAAACACCAAACATCGTATTATAAGTGGCCGAACGATCGAGGTTGAGTACGATCGAATGGACACACACGAACATGACAGTGAGTGGCAGAAAGATCGAGGTTGAGTACGATCGAATGCACAGACGAACATGAAAGTGGCCATTTTCTAATGTACAACTTTGTCAAAATACAAACACATGGAGCAGTATGCAAGCCAAAAAGCCAACACAAAACACAACTACTTACTTTTTTGAAGAACTCGCTTGATCTTTCTGTACTGATCGGGCTCCCTCAGTTTCAGGTCTGACCAGCGTTTCCTCAGTTGCTCCTTGGATCGTTGTACCCCAAAATGATTGTACAGCCTCCTCACAACTTTAGACATGATCTTGGCCTTGCGGACATTGGGGTTGAGGTAAGGCCCATACTTCCCATCATAGTCGCTCCTCTTTAATATGTCCACCATCTCCAACATTTCTCCAAATGACATATTGGAGGCCTTGAATTTCGGGCTCCGGGATCGGGACGTTTCTGCCTCCGGCCCTTCCTCGTCCTCCTCCTCGTTGCTGCAATATTTCGGGCGCACCTGCTGTGTCCCCGCCATGTGCTCTCCCCACTGCGCCGTAAAGAGAAGGGGTGGGGAATAGACGAGAAAGATCGTCAGGGGCGGGCGGAGTTTGGCGCATGCGCACTGTATATAAAACGTCACACGTCTGTGTCGTAGCCACGATCTGTGAGACGAGGGGAGAGAAAGCTCACGCATGAGACGATCGCTATAACGAAGGTACAATTTGACGTTGGTACATAACTAGCCTAGACAAATTAGACCTTGAGGCTTCTTTATGGAGAAGATTAGGAGAGTTTTGCCGGACATTATTTATAGTGTTTTGTGTGGTGTTGTGTCTTGCAGAGATTATGCAGGGATTCAACGACATGAGTTTTCTCCCCCTCTTCCTTGATAAATACAGGGAAATTCCCCTTTTATGGCAGGCCAAACACCCCCATTACGGCCACAAACCAAAGAGGTACGCAGCCCTGCTGAAACTTTTCCACAAAAAGATTTTATTGAGATTGAACATAGTTACAGGTAAAATACAGAGCACATATATCAGTGCGAAACAGAAAACTTTTCCATGACATTAATACATGACATAACAGTATCATGAACAGCATTACGATCTGGGTCATGGGTTGTTCGGAGAGTTACAGTGTAATAACCATATAACGATCAAGACTTTAAGGGTTTACTAGTATAATTCAGGCTCCTAAGGGTAGGAGTCTAGTGGTAAGCTGGGGAAGGTATGGAAAGGGTGGGAACGGGGGAAAAATCGGGGTAGAGAGGGAGGGGATGGAGGGGTAGGTGCAAGGGAAGGGGGGGGGTAGGGTGCTGGGGAGGGGGGGTGTCGCTCCTCTCTCCTCCCCTAAGCGTAATCGGTCTTCATATTATGCTTTAATCTGAGGTACACATGGGACAATTTACGTCGGGAAGTGTGATTTGTATTCGTCTGTGGTTTTAAAATGGGTCCAGCAGGCCCACGTCAAGGTGAACTTCTGTATGCGATCTTGCGAGATAAAGATTAATTCTTCTATGTCTTCAATTCTTACAATTCTTTCTAACCACTCCCTGATGGTTGGGCTATGCGTCGAACGCCAGTGTACTGGGATGCATAGTCTGGCTGCTTTAACCATATGCATTGCTAGTGATTTGTGATAGGATCGGTTAGACAGGGTTGTGTGATGAAGCAGGTATTGTGCCGGGCTGTAGTCTAAGGTGTATGTGGTCACCTTTTCTATTATGGAGTGTACTTCTTTCCAATATGGTTGGAGTGCCGTGCACTCCCACCAGATGTGGATCATGGAGCCTACATCCTTATTGCATCTCCAACATACGTTTGGGATTGTGGGTGCGAAGTGGTGCAGTCGAGATGGTGTTCTGTATCATTTTGTCACAATTTTGTATCCATTTTCCTGTATTGCTACGTTCATTGAGCCCTTGTGTGCGTTTGTGAGGATGGTTTCCCATTCTTCGTCTGTGAAAGTCGTCTGTAGGTCCTTGCTCCAGGCCAGGCGTGCATTGTCTGTCTGTGAGGGGTAGCCATCGTCTTGTAGCAAAGGGTAGATTGCTGATATTAGGTGTCGTTGCGGTTCAGTTTGGGAGTATAGTATTTCAAAAGGTGTGAGGCTCCTTGACCAGGTGTCTGATGTGTCAGTCGAAGTAAAAAAGTGTAGCAGTTGTCTGTAGGACCAAAAGGGGAAATGTTTTGTGTGAGAGCTGGAGGCTAGATGTTCCTGGGAGTGTATTTGGCCTCTGTGGTAGAAGTGCAGTGCTAAAACTTCTTCATGTGGCCATTCTCGTATCCGGAAGGTATTTGTGTCACCCGGAGGGAAGTCTGGGTTTCCTCTTAATGGAGTCAGTGGTCCTGGTCTTGAGGAAATCTTATAACGTTTCATAGCAGTATCTAAGGCCGCTAGCGTAGGGTGAATAAGTGGGTGTTGTTTGATTGGTAGGGGCCAGTGCTTCGGGGAGATCCAAGGAAGGAGATGTAGGGGTTTGTTCAGGAAGGAATTTTCTAAGTTCACTCAACATTTCCCATGTTTGTGGGTTTTCCAATCTATCACTCTGGTAAGGTGACAAGCCAGATAGTAACGATACAAATCCGGGAGTGCAATCCCTCCCTTAATTTTAGCGTTGGTCAGGCGTGCATATTTAATTCTTGGGGGACTGCCTTTCCAGATAAATGTTGAGCAAGCTGTTTTATAGGTTGCGAAAAAGGTGGGGGGCACGGATATTGGAATTGTCTGCATGAGGTAGAGAAGGCGGGGGAGAATGATCATTTTTATCAATGCCGAGCGGCCAAGCCCTGCTGAAACTTGTGGAATTTGTAAAGCCAAGGTTCCCCACGGCAACTGTTGTTAAGATAAGAAATAAAATTGGCAGCCTGAGGAGTGCGTATATCAGGGAGCGCAAGAAGGTCCTGAAGTCCCAAGAATCTGGAGCTGCAGAAGATGAGGTCTATGTCCCCAAGCTCTGGTACTATGACAGGCTCCATTTTCTCAAAGACCAGACTGATGTCACGGAGCCACTCTCGCCTCCTCCTTCCACGCTTCCTTGCGCGCAGGCCACCCCTGATGAGGCTTCCGAGGAGCAACCTGGGCCTTCCAGTCTGGAAGATGTGGAGGAGCCCAGCTTGTGGCAGGTATAGTAGTTTGGGAACCAATTTTCTGAAAAATAAATGATGTTCAGTTAATTCAGGATCCCCAGTTGCTTAGTTCCTAACGTGTTTGACATATCAACAGACAGTAATGTTGGAGACATTTGGGGCAAGAATATAAACTGCAGGGCTGAGAATTGTATGGTTTTCTATTTGTAACCATTTTGCAACAGTCACTAGATGAAAATTGTGTGTGTTTGATGAACAAATAACTGAAACTATGTCCCTTTTTCATACACAGGAAGACCTCAGCCAGGAGGAGGCTGTGGAATGTGGCAGTCAGGAGGAGGAAGGGGTTAGTGGCAGCCAAGAGGTGGGTAGTGGCAGCCAAGAGGGGGGTAGGCCTAGGAGCCTGACTGACTCCCAAATCCCTCCCCTCCGCCTTCCCTACAAAAGGGCGAGAAGGGGGGGTGAGGCGGGAGAGTCAGCGCTCCGGATGATCCGAGAGGCTTCAGCCTCCCTACATGCCACACCCACCGACGAGGAGACCTTTGCCTCCTTGGTTGTCACGAAAATGATAGGTATGGAGGTGGGGCAACGCAACATGTGTGAGGATGTCATCCTCAAAGTCCTAAATAAGGGGATGGCTGGGGGGGTGACCCCACTCACACATGTTTGCCATAGTGACCATGCTCCGCCTCCTCCTCCTTCTCCTCCTTCTGCCACCCCACCAGCAACACAGCCACAGCGTGCAAGGAAGCGTGGAAGGAACACCTGAGAGTGACGACCTGGATTCAGTCTGGTCTGAGAGAAGATGGAGCCTCTCGTAGGACCAGAGCCTGGGGACCTAGATGGCATCTGCTGCAGTTCCGGATGTTTTGGACTTCAGGACCAGATAGCACTCCCCTTAAGATACGTACTCCTCAGGCCCCCAATTTTAGACGCTTCAAAAATGATGGTTGCCATGGGGGTCCAAGGCTTTGCAAATTCCCCAAGTTTCTCCATCGCTGCGTTCCTCTTTGGTTTGTTGCTGAGACCTAAATAAAGGTATTTTTGATTTGAAATAATCATTGCCTATTGTGTTTTACTTTTCTACAATGACAGTTTATTTGTGAGTAGGCAGGTACATTTCACTAATCATAAAGTATAATTAACAAGGGGCACCAACAACCAACAAACTCCTAGTAAATTTAAGCAACAAATAGAAATTTTAATAATGTTGTTTTGCTAAGTTGAGACACACAACCCCCCTCAAAAAAAATAAATAAAATCTCCTTAAAATATGTATTCAAAAAAAAAAAAAAAAAAATGACAAATCCTCCAAAAAATATAACAAAGATTCTTTTACGATCTGAGTAAAAATAAACATGTAGTCTGGAAATCCTGAAAAGTAATAAAGAACTAAGTTTGGGAGAAGTGCGGGTGAATAGGAGCAGCTAAAACATGTCATTCTTCTTGCATTGTAAAGAAAAAGAGAATGCGCTGCATTAAAGACATTTTAACATTGCAGCGTGACGAATGTGCTGTGTCGATTAGGAAAGGTAGTTTTACCTGACCGAGCGCTTCCGTCACAGAATTTCTTCTGAGCATGCGTAGCACTTTGTCCGTCGGACTACGCTACACACGATCGGATTTGGTGTGATCGGACTTTGTTGTCGAAAAATCTATCCAGCAGGAGATAGGACTTTGTCCGTCGGACAATCCGAGGTACACTGTCCGATGGTGCCTACACACGGTCGGAATTTCCGACAACATTGTCCGATAGGACAGAATCCATCGGAAAATCCCACCGTGTGTATGGGGCTTAAGTGATCAGCATTTTTTTTTACATTATGATTGCTTATAACAGTGATGATTACTGTCATATGCAATCATTTTTATAAATGGCATCCAATCATTCACAGGGCTGACAATGAAATATTGGATCTAAAGGTTACATTGTTCCACAATGGGTTCTGTGGTGAAAAAAAAAAATTAATGCGTATAAAATTTTCAGTTTTTACCTTAAAGTGGCACTAAAGGACATCCTTATACTGTACTTCATAAATAATTAATTTATGCCCACTACCTAATGACCCTGTAATCTATTTTTCATTAAATTGTTACTGTGTTTTTCTGCCTCCATGTAAGGTCCTCTGTATGCTCCTACACCTCTCCTTCTCCCCTTCACTTTCTATTGTTTCGAACAAGCTAGTTGCATTCATGTACACTGCTATATGCACACTACAAATCCCATAGTCCATAGTATATAGTCTACAAGAAATATTGTACATAGGACAAATACACCTCAGTCCCCTTCAAAGTAGGCACCTTTGGACCTTACACAGTTCTCCCAGTGTCTCTTCCACTGTTCAAAACACCCTGCAATATGCTTTGTTGGAATCACCATCAGCTGCCTAGTTGTATTTTCCTAAATCCCATTGATAGTCTGAAATCTCTTCCTTTTCAAACATGGTTTTAGGTTTGGGAAACACCAGAAGTTGCAGGGCGCCAAATCTGGGCTGTAGGGAAGCAATTGGGTGATTTGATGTTTTGCTAAAAAAAACTCTGAGATATGATGCATGCGCAGGTGAGTTATCATGATGAAGCTGCCAATAACCAATTGCCCATAACTGTAGCCATTTTCGAAGAACATTGAGGTTGTACTCTTTATTAATTGTTTGGTCTGGAGGAGCATACTCATGATGGACAACACCTTCCCAATCACAAAACACAACTAATATGGTCTTGCTGCGACTTTGGTGCCTCTTATTCAGGCAGGAAGAACCAGGTGACTTCCAATGGGACGACTAGGACCTAATTTTCTCAACTATCATTTGTGCAACACTTTTATTTGCACTCATTGCATTGAAGTCAAACGCCTTCTCTATCATCTGAATAGTTTGTGCGGAGGAATGTTCTTTTTTTTGTTTACAAACTATTTTATTCAGAGAAAGATGGTGGTATAGTACATGTAAAAGCGCGGAGGAATGTTCGAGCTTATTACAAAATGTGATGCAGATTTGTTGCTCTGCTTGCTCATTTTGAATGCAATGGCCACACAGTACACATGCTCATTCAACGGCGTCTAGTGCCCTCACTAACTTTTACAGTGAAGTCATCATTGGTTATGCATGAGCATTCAAGTCCACTCTCCTTGGCTGCCAGGATAAATTGATGTCATGCAAACCATTCTCATTATTTTTACAATGTCTAGACTTTTTCCAGACAGACTTTGTATAGTCACCCTCTAACGGGAAGTCAGACAATGGCAGCAGATCACAAAAAAAGGAATTTAGAGATTTGGAGGAAGCTGAGAGCAACATACGCTACTTTATTGAAGAATACATACTTGAATAGATTTTTTTTTTTTTCAACTTGAGTTTAGTGCTTCCTCAGGGAGAACTTGTATAAAACTCTAAGATTACAAAAAAAAAATCAAACAGGTAACACTGACCATGCAGCAGTACATAGTCCATTTCATTACAGCCTCCAAATTATTTTTTTACCTGTTGTTGATAGCATTACATGTAACTTGTTTCCAAGAATTAAACGATTGCAGCCACCATGTAGAGGATACATTCAGATTTCACTAGTACACATATAAAGATTGTACATAATGGATACAGCAGAGCTGAGGTAAGCCATACAAAGTGAATAATATACACAATGGTATGAAAAAAAGAAAATCAAGAAAAGGAAGACGAAAAAAAAAGGAAAAGGAAAACAAGGAAAAAAAAGAAAAAGGGGGAATAGGAAAAGGAGGGAAGGGGAAGAAGAGATCTTATAACCCAAATCCAATACTTCCTGATCAAAAGATTATCATTAGTAAGCATATATGGGGGCCTATACATAACAGTACATACCGCGGTAGCCCAGGACTTTCCATCCAAACTACACCTCTACTCCCCAATCACATAATAAATATTTATTTATCTGTAGTCTTTGTCAACTGACCATAATATACAGTATATTTAATAATAATAAAGGACATTTCCCATAATGCTATGTCAATTCCAATACATAAAACATAGTGATAATTATAATAATTTTTCCTTTTCCATTAGTAATGTTGATGACGATGATCTGCACCTATCTCTCATTCACTTTCTAACTCTTCTGGGCCTCCATCAACAAAGGGTCCCCCAACATCCATCCAGAGAACCAAGCTCCAGGAATAACCAAATCTGGGGGTTTAAATATTTTTGAAATTGGCGCCAAAGGTGGAGCTTCCGCACTCCCAAACTCTTGCGTGATGACATCATCATGCACGGCGCTGAGCGATGACGTCATCATGCAAGCATTGCGTAATGACGTGATGATGCCTTGGCCATCTTGCTGACTACCCAAGGTGTCTATAGGGTAAGGAAGAAGGAAAGTAAAAAAGGGAAAAGAAAAAAGGGTAGAAAGAAGGTGAAGACAAGGGAAAAAAGCTAATAAAGGGTAAAAAGTTGTAAGAGAATATAAAAAAGACAGAACCAAATTAGAGTCTCACTTGATGAGACTCTAACTGTGGGAACAGTTCTGTCATGAAAGACATTTTTGAAACAATGTTCATATTCCGATAAGTAATTTACAAAACAAAATAGAATCAGTACATATACATAATATCATAAATTATGATAACATTATTCATGTCTATACATTTAATATACTGTAGGTATTGCAACATGATGGTATAATAAATAAATAACCAGAAGAAACACTATACCAAACTAAGCATATCTTAAAGGCACAGCTCCATTACACCAATTGTTGTATCAGCCCTTAAGGGATGCTGACTCTCACGAGGGCAAGAAAAGTTTGAAACTCAAGTCATCATTCAACCCTGTGGGCTGGGTTGCCACCAGTTGGTATACCCATATAATTTCCTTTTGGAGGATACAATGATCCCAGTCACCTCCTCTAGTGTCTAAATGCACCCTCCCAATTCAAAAAGATTTACACAATTTGGATTTTTATTATGATGCAAGGTGCCCTGTCTATCTTTGGGGGAAGACATATCCCCTGACTTGATAGCTGATACATGATCATAAATCATTTGCCAAAATGTTTGGACTTTCATATGTAAAAGCTACCACAGTCACAGATCATCATGTAAACAATGCCTGCAGTTTGGCAATTAACATAGTGACTTGTTACATGAGTATCCCTTTTTGGTAACAGATGATTCCTAACTTGTGAGATATACTGACAATAGGAGCAGCCACCACATGTAAAGGTCCCTTTCTGGCAACAAGGATCATTAGTGCCAGTTCTACTAAAGTGGCTTAGGCATGTGCCAAAGCATCTCTGATTGATCTGTTGCAGCAGTATACAATTTCATCTCTATTTCTCACACATGAGGCTATCGCAGGATCAGCCTGCAGGAGGTACTAGTCCCTATTGATAATGTGACGAGTTTGTTGTTGTTGCCTATCATGACGCATAATTAATTTAGTAGTGGCACCTCTATCCTGCTTAGGGACAGAGGTCTGAAAAATTAGATTAGATTGTTGATTACCTTGATGAAAGTCTTTTTTAGACCCTAAATGGAATAGCCGCAAGCTAATAGCCTAACCTTAAAAGCATCAGCCTCCCGCTTAAAATCCTCCTGACTGGAACAATTATGTTTAAGATGCAGGTATTGGCTGTAGGGTATTGATTTAATTAAACTGTAAGGGCCTTCTGATATAAAGTAGACCCCAATGATTTACCAGCCTGTACAAAAATGTCAACATCCAAAAATGAAATTCTCTTTTGATCACATGTCATGGTGAATGATTAAAAGCCTTTACAAAAGTCTCCAAAAGTTCCTTGGTACCATCCCACAGGATGAGGACATCATCGATGTACCTGTGCCAGGATAGCATGTGGCACAGGTACTTTAAGAGGAACCCATCACTGAAGATCTTTTGTTCCCACCCCCCAGGTACAGATTGGCGTAGGATGGGGCACAACATGTCCCCATCGCTATGCCCCATCCCTGTAGGAAGTGGGAACCATCAATGTAAAGTAATTGTTCTTTAGAATATACTCAAGCAGATCAAGCACAAAATTATTATAGCTTTCTTAATCTTTACTACTTTCCTGATGATTTGGAAATTACTTTATCGCATTGAATATTGCTATATATATATGTCTTAAAGTCCAATACTACCAACCAGGCATTATCTGGGATATATACAGTATGTCTACAATTGTCTGCAAGAGATGTATTGTGTCTTTGGTATAGGAAGGGAAGCTATGATGTGAGGTCTAAGATAAAAAATGCTCACATTTTCTGTAAGTCCCCTGCAGCCAGAGATTATTGGTCTACCTGGAGGAGTTATCAGATTCTTATGAACCTTAGGAATAGACAACAAAATGTTAGTAAGTGCGGCCAGTCTTCTTTTTGATATTCCCAAGTACTTTTGGGAATGACACCTTCCTGCAGAGCTTTATTAATGAAGCCATAAAAGTCATGTTGGGCCTTGGTAACTTGGTATTGAGGAACTTTCCTATACCAGTCAGTATTTTTGAGAATCCATTGGCACATCATTGTATACTGGTCATTAGAAATAATCACAATGTTGCCCCCTTTTTTCTGAGGGTTTAATAGCTAATTCCTTTCTATTCATAAGGGTACCTAATGTCGCTAAATGGACTTACTCAGATTGTACTAAGAACCCTCCTTAACAGGTATATAGAGAAAAAGAGGCCTAGTGTGCATGACACGGCCAGTACCCCTGAGGGATGTTAAAATTGATAGACACAGACAAAGTATATGCAATATAAAACATTTATTCAAAATTGTCCATAGAAGGACGTGTGGTCATGAGATAACAATATTGGGGATATCAAAAAAGCATACAACATTGACAAAGCCAAAACTGGGTGTACAATATACATATACATGGAGGTTACAGACTTGTCATAAGTGTTGAATCTAGGAAAACGCCGACATGTTTCGGACTTTTGTCCTTTTTCATAGGCGAGTTTAAATCCTTGTCAATCACATCTAATGGTGTGAACAAATGGATATTAGTACAGTAAAGGCAGTACAGACAGTAAGGCACAATGTATAAAATGCCATAGCATTGAACAAAAACAGTGGGGAGCTGCTGTGGTACTTGCATGCACGAAGGGACCCCCTATGATGATAATGAACACCAGAGCCATAAGTAGGCTGATGGCAAACGTATGCTGAGATATGCTGTGGTATATCTAGATATGGACACAGATTCTAACACAGATTCTGCTGGCTTTTGTTTGCAAGCCACAGCTGTGGGCAGGGAACACTTGTTTGTGAAAGCTCTTATCTGGTTGTGGAAAGGGGGAGGAGGCGGGGTGCATGATACAGGCATGGAGAAGGTTAATTTAACCCCTAAATCCACCATCCCATGACTCTGCTAAACCCATCGTGGACAACGTTTGGGCTAGGATGCCATAGGGAGCCACGGTCCAGCCAGAGATCTCCACAGCATCTTTCTTTTTCTTTCTTTGTAAACATTCTGATTTTTTTTTTCTTGACAAAATGCCAATAAGCACTCCTTATGGCCAGAGGTTCCCCTGATCGCAAGCTTTGTACGTTATTACTTTCCTTATTATTTATAACCAAACAATTTTTTATGTATTTCAAATTTATTTTTATTTTTGGCAGAGTGCCAACAGGTTCAAACAGTACTTGCAATTGCTGTAGTACCAATGCCGCAAACAATTCTTCACTATATCATTTACGTTCAGTAAAATATTAGTACTTGAACCATGTTGGCAAAAAGCCAAACATCCAAATTTTGCACCTGACTTCCCCTGCACAAGAGATGCCAGCAGCAAAAGGAATCATTCAAATAGCATGTTTCTATCAAAAGTTAGCCTCAGAGTATACTACCGACTATGTCAATTTATGTATTACCTTAAGAAAGTGTTATTAACACTGCTATTACGCTCACTCTAGAGTCAAAACATTCATACATAAATCATTAAGAATAAACATCAATACATCACTGGATACTGTAGCATTACTCTGCGTTTCGATTGGGAACTTCCATCAATCACAAAAAGGAGCCGGGAGTTCACAGGAAGACACATCTGTCGCCTTAAGTCCTATGATAACACAGGGCCGCGGAAAGCGTTGCCTCACCTCACAACGCTCGACAAATCCCACACAGACAGAATGTAACAAATTATCGTAACATCTACGCGACAGATAAGGGAAAGCAAAGAGATCGGTTTTGTCCAGCACACCTTAGCAGACTTTTTCTTATAATTACAGTACTGTATAAATCATTATCCTACGGACTTCTCAAGTCCTGGAACCTAGCCAAGGTTCTCAACTGTTCATCCCGAACAGAGGCTGCGCAGACTTATAAATGGACTTCTCAGAGCCCATAAAAAAACCATCCAAGTTTTTTTTAACTGTTCACCCAGAACAGCTGCTGCTTCTCAGAACAGTCTTATCTAATGGGCTTCTTAAAGCCCATTCAGCCCCCCCAGGGCTGCGGTCGCTGTTATCTCAAAACAGCTAAATTATTATCAAAGTCTAAAAACTATTTCTACATAAATCACAGGTCCCGTTTAAAGGAACGATTTCTAAATAGGCGTCACGGTGAGAGAAGATACATATATCATTTCTACTAGCCAGACAGACATATTATAATCGATCACGGACTGAGCCCCCAGCTGAAAGGAAATTAATGTAGATTGTTTTAGGGGTCTCTTTCTCTCTCTGCTATAGTGTGCTTTCCAATCCTGAACAGGCCTGTGATATTCGCTCTTTGAGACACAATGAAACATATAGCAAGGTTCTCTCCAAGCAAATCTAATCTTTATTCTTGGGTGTGAATATAAAAGCGGCTTTCAGAAAGTACCGCCCTTTGACAAATTATCCAATCATATACAGAGACATATACAGTAAGTACAGGCTATGCCCACAGTGAAACTAATTATTTCTAAAATATCACGTGCTTTACAAGAAATGAAACTACCAAGAAGGTAACCTGAACGAGAGAAACGAAACTCAAAGAGAAGATAACAGTAACATGAAGAAACAAAACTTGATTAGCAAGACTTGAGCATATCTATTTATAAAATGGATGTTAGAGACACACAAAATGGAAACTGACTATAAAACAAAGAAGTAGTTAAGCTAAATATCC
Organism: Lithobates sylvaticus; assembly: GCA_028564925.1. Lineage (NCBI taxonomy): Eukaryota > Metazoa > Chordata > Amphibia > Anura > Ranidae > Lithobates > Lithobates sylvaticus. Next base: position 296,053,616 of record CM053026.1, read on the forward strand.
CTTCACCCATTGGACGACATTGCGAGTTATTACACCCTGACCACACTCCCAGAGTGCTTTTCAAAGCCCTTGATCATATCCCTCCTAACAATAGAGGAGGTGATTATAACAAGGCACTTCTACAAAGTGAATTAAGGTGGATTTTCCACCTCAATGCCACCTCACCCCCGGGCCTCAATGAGGCATTCAATTTTAAACCTTGTCTTGAGGGTTTCCAGTCCGGTGTTTGCGAACTAGATCTATAATTTTCTTTCATAAATTGCTCACTGTAATGGTTTTGTACTGTGAATATCCCCCAAAAAAGCCTGCTATTGTATAATCCAATGAATTACATGAAATGCATGCTAACATTGATTGTATATGCTGTTCCTTTCTGGTACCTGCATCCCTTGTATATGTGCATAATTCTTTAATACATTCTGTATTTTTCAGATGCTGCCGTGGTGACACATGCACGATAATCTACCCTCGATTAAATATTTTCATACATTGTGCTTAAATGGCATCATTGGTATATCCCGATGTGATGCCTTTACTTATTCCAATACAATTCATAGCGACTCGCATGGCCCCCTATAATATGCTGCCTGGTGCGTGGGAGACATTGCGCGTTTGCCTTCTCCATCTTGCGCATGCGCATGTTCCTGCTCCTGGGCGCTGTCATATTTGGTGCCCATTTCCTGTTTGCGCTCCAGTCCGGAGCGCAGATGGCAATAGGGGCTAATACACGCGCCGGAGACATCGCGACGCTGGACGCGGCTCTGCCCCTAGTGGGCGTGGCCCCGCCCAGTGCCGCAACGTCAGAGACTTCCCCAGATGGACCCTCTGCAGCCAATGGCGCAGCGGTCCGCCACTCAGGCCTATGTGAATCAGCTGTGAGGGCTCCCTTTGGCGCCCTTTTACAGCTGATCCTTCTCACCCTGCCCACTATATCTGGCCTGAACCGGCAGCACTAAGCATGCTGTCGGTTCTTGGCGTGCTTGGGCAGTGTCTGAAGACATCCTACACTACAGGTAAATCTCTTATTATTTTTTGGACATTTTTTGACAAGAAGCCTTATGTGCTTATACTTATTTGCTTTCTACCCCATATTTTGTCTCACATATTTATAGAATTACTATTTGACTGGCCGAAGGTGTTTAAGACACAGGCGGATCCCCTGTCTCTTTTGGAAGTCTTGCAGCCTAGGGGTCCTTTCAGCCCGTCGCCATTCATGTGATATCGCACATGTCCATATCTAGATATACCACAGCATATCTCAGCATACGTTTGCCATTAGCCTACTTATGGCTCTGGTGTTCATTATCATCATAGGGGGTCCCTTCGTGCATGTAAGTACCACAGCAGCTCCCCACTGTTTTTGTTCAATGCTATGGCGTTTTAAACATTGTGCCTTACTGTCTGTACTGCCTTTACTGTACTAAAATCCATTTGTTCACACCTTTAGATGTGATTGACAAGGATTTAAACTCGCCTATGAAAAAGGACAAAAGTCCGAAACATGTCGGCGTTTTCCTAGATTCAACACTTATGACAAGTCTGTAACCTCCATGTATATGTATATTGTACACCCAGTTTTGCCTTTGTCAATATTGTATGCTTTTTTGATATCCCCAATATTGTTATCTCGTGACCACACGTCCTTCTATGGACAATTTTGAATAAATGTTTTATATTGCATATACTTTGTCTGTGTCTATCAATTTTAACATCCCTCAGGGGTACTGGTCGTGTCATGCACACTAGGCCTCTTTTTCTCTATATACTATAATTGGGATGTGATAGACCAGCTTTTCACATACACCCTCACCCCATGCCTAATCTTATTTCTCCTTAACAGGTAGTTCCATAATTTCTTTGGTTGTTTGTTGGGCAAAAGCAAATATATTGCCATTGAGAGTTAATGAAGGAAAAGTCTTGGACGTGGGTTTGAATACATTCTGCAGTGGAAAGCTAGTGGATGTGGAAGAATCATGTGGATGTGGAACAATTCATTAAGGTCCCGCTTATCAATCTCATTGATATATTCCAAGTTATCACTCTCTTCTAATAGTTCAATAAACTCTTATGCCCCGTACACACGGTCGGAAAATCCGACCACAAAATCCATCGGATTTTTTCCGACGGATTTTGTCCGACACTGGTGTTGCATACACATGGTCGGACAAAGTTGTCGGAAAATCCGATCATTCTGAACGTGGTGACGTTTGTTGCCTACGAGGGGACTACGTAGAGGCTAGTAGCCAATAGCTTTGGTCTTGTAATGTGATCTGAGCATGCGTGGCACTTTGTCCGTCGGACTTCGCTACACACGATCGGAAAAAGTCCGATAGGACTTTGTTGTCGGAAAAATTGAGAGCAGGAGATAAAACTTTGTCCGTCGGAAAATCCGACAGAAAAGTCCGATGGAGCCTACACACGGTCGGAATTTCCGACAACATTGTCCGATAGGACATTTTCCGTCAGAAAATCCGACCGTGTGTATGGGGCATTAGGGTGCTTTGAGATCACATTTTTTATAATTGGAAAAGTCAAGACTCTGAGCACAATCCTTACATGCTTTGTTTTTCTCATGTAGAACTTGCAGTAATAATCTCTTTGCAAATAGATGAATATCTCTATCAGGGTGTTTACTAAAAAAGAGGGACGTTGAAGTTTAAATATTAGTAGTATTTATTGTAAAATTTTTTGCTCCTGAAGGGGGAGCATCTAGACACTAGAGGAGGCGACTGGGATCGTCAAATCTTCCAAAAGGAAACAAGATGGATACACCAACTGGCGGCAACCCAGCTTCCAGGGTTAAATGATGCCTTGAGTTTCAAACCTCAACCTTAAACCTTAAAGGTTGATACAGCCATTGGTGTAAAGGAGCTGTGCTTTTAACATATGCTCAGTTTGGTATTGTGTTTTTCTGGTGTTCAGTATTTATTATAACATCATGATTGCAATACTTATATGAAATGTATGGCCATAAATAATGGACTATGTACTGCTCTATGGTCAGTGTAACTTACTTGTTTGATTTTGTTTGTAATCTTAGAGATTTAATAAAGGTCTCCCTGAGGAGGCAGGCTTTTGTCCTGCGAAACATGTCAGAGATGAAGAATCTTATGTGAGATCCCCTTTGTGATCAACTGGGTCCTCAGAAAATATACTGGCATGATCTGCAATTGTACTGTGTTTTGAAACAATACCAGAATGTTTGACATTCATATTTTAATCTTTCACTTTTAATGTTTTGTATGATAAAATTTATATTTTTTTATCTTCACCCACTTCAGCCCCGGAAGGATTTACCCACTTCCTGACCAGGCCATTTTTTGCTATACGGCACTGCCTCGATTTAACTGACAATTACGCGGTTGTGCGACGTTGTACCCAAACAAAATTGACATCCTTTTTTTCCCACAAATAGAGCTTTCTTTTGGTGGTATTTGATCACCTCTGCGGTTTTAATTTTTTTTTTCGCTATAAACAAAAAGCAATATTTTTTACTTTTTGATATAATAAATATCCCCAAAAGCTATATAAAAAAACAAATTTCTTCCTCAGTTTATACCAATATGTATTCTTCTACATATTTTTGGTAAAAAATATGTTATAGATTTATGGCATTTTTATTACAATTTTTTTTTACTAGTAATGGGGGCAATCTGCGATTTTTAATCGGGACTGTGACATTGCGGCGGACTTTTGACACTATTTTTGGACCAGTGACATTTATACAGTGATCACAGCTAAAAATAGCCACTGATTAATGTGTAAATGTCACTGGCAGGGAAGAGATTAACACTAGGGGGCGATCAAGGGGTTAAATGCGTTTCTAACTGTGGGGAGATGGGTTTGCCTGGGGAAAGGACCGGTCGCTGCTCCTAAGTACTAGGAGCAGACGATCTGTCTCTACTCCCCTGACAGAATGGAGATCTGTCTGTTTACATTGACAGAACTCCGTTCTGTCCATCTCAGGAGTAATCGCGGGTAGAAGGCGGCCACCGCAGCTGCCGGCCACACGCATTGGCTCCTACGTCACGCGGCGGTGCATGCGCATGCCCCCTATACTCCTTAAAGCGCCTACCATACAGCTACGGTGATTCGCACAGGAGTGCCATACTGCCACCGTCAAATGACGGTGTGCGGTTGGCAAGTGGTTAATCTCGTGTGATACCTAAAAAGTCCCATTAGCTCTTTTTGGTAGGGAATTCTCTATTTTTCAGTGTCTTGTAAAAGAGGATGTGGTACCAGTAAAACCTTAGAACAAGTTGAGACTCATTTATTAAAATCCCCTTTCCATTCCTCTAATTTCTGCGTACACATAGAAATTATATTTTCATGGCAACCCAAGAGTTGATTTTATGTAATTTCATAATTGGTAAAACAAATAGATTTCCTACAGACAGTAATGTAGTATTGTTGTCTTTTGTTCATTTTTTTTTCTGTCAACAGAATTTTCCATTAATGAATACATGAAGAGTTATTCATTTGACTATTTTTTTTTTGAGGGATGTGGTTAACTTTATGACACATGAACATCTATTCCTATTGAAAGTTCACAGGTGGATTATTCACAAGTCTTCAGTGGGACATTTGTAGCAGAATTCTTATTGGGACTGTTTTTATTTCTATATAATTCAAGGTTTTTTTATGAAAGGCTGACCTAATCTTCCATATTGCATTGGTTTCTGGATTTCACCAATGCCAATATATAAAAGTAAAAACTAATAAGAAACTTTAAGATAAAGTTGAGAAAATGTTTGGCTTTCAACCAACAGCAATAAAACACTCTTAGTTAAATTGGAAACATTGCCTACCATTCACTATTTCTGTTCTTTACCAGGTATATGTTTCTTAACAACAGTATGTTTCCATTTGTAGTATAAGGATATGGAATATTCCAGTACATCTCTTCCTATTTGTAAATATATATTCTTGCTAAGGAATACAATAGATAGGTAGGTAGTATTAAAGTTCCACCCAAAAATGGAACTTCCACTTTAAAGCGGAGCTGCACCCGCACAAAGAATATTAAAAGTCAGCAGCTACAAATAGTGCAGCTGCTGACTTTTAATAAATGGGCACTTACCTGTTCCTGGTTCCAGCGGTGTAGGCAGAATGTGACAAGAGACCGCTCGTCTCTTGCTGCCCCGCCGTCAGGGAATCAGGAAGTGAAGACGCAATGTCTTCACTGCCCGGTCCCTACTGCGCATGTGCGAGTCGCGCTGCGCGCCCCTGTTGGTCCTCGCTGTGTCCTGGGAACTGTGTTTCCCAAGACACAAAACGGGGCAGCTCCGGATAAGGGGCGGGGCAGCTCCAGATAGGGGCGGGGCAGCTATCCGGAAGTGGGTGCAGATACCTGTATTATACAGGTATCTGCACCCCCTCCCCCTGAAAGGTGCCAATTGTGGCACCGGAGGGGGTAGGAATCCGATAAGCGGAAGTTCCACTTTAGGGTGGAACTCCGCTTTAAGTACCCATGACCCCCTGACATGCCACATTTGGCATGTCATTATTTTTTTGGGGGGGAGCGGGTACCTAATTTTCACAGATACCCAGCTCCCACTTCCTCTCCTGGCCCTGCGGCGCCAGAAGGAAGTTCACCTCTCCCCCTCCCTTCCTGCAATCTTCTGGGACACATCACAGGTCCCAGAATTTTGCCCGGCCATTCATAACGCGCAGCGTGGCTTGTGAATGCACAGTGTGCGCCTGGCTGTGAAGCCACAGCCGGGCACCCACACTTGCAAAGCCAGCGCCGCAGAGAGGAGGGGGAGAGAAGGGAGGCTTCGGGTGGCCGCATTGCTGGACCGTGGGACAGGTGAGTGTCTCTGTTTATTAAAAGTCAGCAGCTACACTTTTTGTAGCTGCTGACTTTTAAATGGGTGGAACTCCGCTTTAAATACTACTTTGTTATTTCAGTGCATTACAGAAAATGTTGTTAACTTCTTAGGGGCAATTATGATCTAAGATTGAAGCAAAACAGGCATCCATTTGAAGAAGGTGCCAAACCTTATATTTTCTTTTGAAAATGTGACCCCTCTGTTACAGACTTTGATTCATCTGTTTATACAAAATATGAAATAAAGCCTTAAAACACAAACACTTTATTCTAATTAGATCCATATTCATTGGTTTGTTTTCAATTAATATCAAATGTTCTGGGACTTTAGAAAGCAAAGGGAGCAAAATGCTTAACATGTACAAAAACTGATTTAATTTCACTCTGAGAATAACTGTATGCTAATTTTAGGCACAATGCTTTTGGTGTTGTACATTTAAGCACAAGTAATACCTGTGGATTGCACTTAAAGTGAAAAGACAGCTACAGTAAACACAAAAAGGCAAATGACTACAGTACATCCAAGCAAGTACTTCACCCAAGAAAGAATTATAGCTAAGTCAGTTACTTCTAACCTTATAAACTCCTAAACTTTACCTCAGTATATACCAAGTGTTTCCTAACCTCACCCATTCTTTAACTCTGTACCTAAACCCTCAAATAACTGTTACCTCAGCCTGTTAGCCCTAAAACGTTAACATATTTCTAAGGTTAAGCTTAACCCAATCTATAAAACCCCTTTCTCACCGAGCCGCCTAGGGCGTCAACGGTAAAGCAGCGCTTGTGCTTGATTGTAAACCTTATACATGAAAAATGAAGTACATTCCACTATAGTGTGTACTAACCAGAATCCAAAGCAGAGTCTAATACCTCTCTGATCCCTCCTCTCTCTGCTATCTGCATGACTCCCTCCTAATAGATTAAGCCTACAACTCTGCCTCCCGTGAGACAGCCTGCACCTCTCCAGCACACAGCAGATGACTCATACCCTTGGCTCTATGTTTCTCTGAACCAGTTTTTTTGGGGGAGGTGTCACTTTCCTCCAATCAGCTTTCAGATTACACTCAGCTCTGTGCTCTAGCACTGCAGTGTGTGTGAAGTCAGCTCCCTGGTCCCTGCTTTCTGCTGCTGAGAAAAATAATTTCATGTGTGTGTGTCTGTGTGTGTTGTAGTAGGCTGTATGGGACAGATTGCTGCAGATAAACAGGTACAACTCATGTAGGAGAATTTCTTTTATCTCTGTGTATCACCTGAGGCTAGTCACTTTGCTGAGTATATGTAAGGGTTTACAACCACTTTAACCCTTGAAGCGAACCTTTTGCTTTAAAAAAAAAATTGAAGCTAGATCTCACCAATGTATTTCTACCTCCTGAAGTGTACAGAGTCTGGCTCACTGCTGTTTTAACTTTCTGAGCTTGATGCAGCTCTGTAAATGCAGAGGCACTGACTGGCTGCTCAGCCCGAGGTAACCAATCAACACCTCTGTCTCATAGGCAGGTAGATGATTCAGTATATTTTTCTTTATTATAAACCAAATTTCACTAGACCACAATAGACTAGCACTTTGGCAATGCAAGAGTTTCCAGACTGACAACCTGGGACTTGTTATTTTGGAAACCATGCTGGTGTTCTCCATATCAGGTTTCCAATTTAAATTCTGTTGACAAACATTGTAAGTAAAACACATCTTAATTTAAAATGGTTGTAAACCTCTTAAATGAAAATTAACAAAGCATATCCTTCTATAGGGTATACTTGCCTCTATCCAAAGCACATAATGTGAATCTTGTCTGCTCTCTACTTCCTCTGCTATCTGCAAGAATCATTTCCGATAGTTAATCCCCACACACAGCATTTTTTGACAGCTCCAGCTGTGCATGTTTCCCTATGAGACTGTGTCCATTTCCTCCACTCGGGCACCCAGGTTTCAGATTACACTCAGCTCTCTGTTTTGTGCTGTGCAGTGTGTGACATCAGTTCCCTGCCACCTGCCTCCTTGAAGCCTTTGATACAGTACGTGAAATTTGAATGGCTGTAGAGAAGAAAGGGCTGCATATAAACAGCTAAAACGTATGCAGGAGAATTTATTTCATCTTTGTTTATCCCATGAGGCTAGTCACTTCAGTGGACATATGTAAGGGTTTACAACCACATTAATTATAAAAACTAATGAAACACTTAGCTGCTAACAATAGTAATGAAAAAGTTAGCTTCTAAATTACCTTTAATTAAAACACTAAAAAATGTTCATGAACACTATTGGCAAGCTATACATGCATGATATAGTTGCAAAATGATTGCCCTCATGAACAATCACTGTAAATGCAAGTTCACTTTGGGCAGTTTGCATGTTTGTGCATGTGGAGGATGGAAGCAAGCAACTGGTGGGGATAATTCATCCTAGGTGATCAATTTTTACTCTAATCAGGAAACAGGCTTTACGTAAAATACAATTTAAAGCCTAACTTTAGCTTTACTTTGGGAAAAAAAAGGTACAGGCTATATAAATAAATGCTAACGGCTGTAAGCACTCATGTGTAATGCTCACTCCAGTACCAGAGATCAGAGACCTTTAGATGGCAAGTGTAACTTCATTTATAGCATCTGTGCCCAGTCTTACCACAAAGAGTTAATCCAGCTCTGAGCAATTCTCTTGTCTTTTTTTTAGTAAGATAAAAAAGGACACATGGATAAGTTTGTGTCACCACATCCCCCACTGCTGTGACTAACATCTGATTTCTTTATCTCATGAAGGAGCAGAGAGCAGAGTGTGTGTTATGATTCCAGCTTCACATCCCTCCTCCTTTCTTCGCCAGCTCTCCCAGGATTGGCTGCTCCACACCTAAGCATTATTGGGCATGCTGAAGTCATGTGGGGCCTTTCCTGAGTTTTGACTGGATGTTACTCATCATGGGGCATGATCAGTGTGACTGAGGAGTAGGAGAGTGTAGAGGTGGGCAGGGAGTCTTGTGACATCACAACTCTTCCCACCGAGCTCCACCCACTGATTCCAGAGTTTTGTGGGGCTCCTACTGCTGAAGGGGGTGACATTTGCAAGGTAGGGATACATGCAAGAGGCTTAATTAATAATAAAGGATAATAAATATATACATTAATATTGTGCCATTCATTTATACTGGGTCAGTGGTGGGCTTACATCCACATTAAAGCGGAGTTCTGCTCCCAAAAATGGAACTTCCGCTTTAAGTACTTGTGACCCCCTGACATGCCACACTTGGAATGTCATTTTTTTTTGGGGGGGGGGGGTGGGTACCTAGTTTTCACAGGTACCCAGCTCCCACTTCCTCTCCTGGCGCCACAGCGCTGAGCGGGAGTTCACCTCTCCCCCTCCCTCCCTGCAATTTTCTGGGACAAGTCACAGGTCCCATAAGATTGCCCAGCCATAAACAAAACACGCAGCCCGACTCGTGCATGCGTAGTGCACTTCCGGCTGTAAATCCACAGCAGGATGCCCACACTTGCAATGCCAAAACCCCAGAGAGGAGGGGGAGAGAATCTAGGCTTCAGGTGGCCGCATCGCTGGACCATGGGACAGGAGAGTGTCTGTTTATTAAAGGTCAGCAGCTACACTTTTTGTAGCTGCTGACTTTTAAATGGGTGGAACTCCACTTTAAGGTAAGCAGACCTACTGGTGCTTGATTGCCCCCAGGGCATACATTTTAAAATGCAAATTTTTGGCCCACAGATTAGTTAAAACCATGGAGACAAAAAATGGTGGTAGTTGATTTTTGTCTTAAGATATTAGGCAAATTGTATATCAAACGCCTATTTTTAAGTAAAAAAAAAAAACTAAAGTTACTTCTAGTACACACAAACACAATATATAACACTTTTTTGTAAAGTATGGAGGTCCTGGGCACATCTTCCAGCAGTGATCACTTCCACTAGAAAGCTGAAAGTCAGCTGGAGAGATGTAAACAGACTCCAGACTGCTATAGGAGCCGTGAATCAGTTTATAGGGCTGTGCTGCCACTAACATATTATTAACGCATGTGGCAGTGAAAGGGTTAAAGACATCTCCTAAGCATGTAATTTAAGGGATTGGTGTTATTTCAATGTCAATGTAAAAGTCACATTAAAAAAAGGAGCCTTTCCCAGTTGTAGAGTATTTTTTAAAATATATTTATTAATTTTTTTGGCCTATCCTCCATGGCAGAGCCCAGCTCCCCAAACCCAGTGTATTACAATAGATTACCTATTTGCCTTGAAAATGCCCAGAATTCAGTATCAAGATTTGCCCCTCAAGTACTTTAATGGGGTTTACAGCTAAGCTAGTGTTTCCTGGATTTGAAGCAGGATTCAAGGAACCACCTGCAAATCAAACCCAGGTAAATTTACCCAAACCTAATAGTCACTGTAGTAATATACATTGCAAGGTAGTACAATTATTAACCACTTCAGCCCTGGACCAATTGGCAGCCAAAGGACCAGGCCCCTTTTTGCGATTCGGCACTGCGTCGCTTTAACTGACAATTGCGCGGTCGTGTGACGTGGCTCCCGAACAAAATTGGCGTCCTTTTTTTCCTACAAATAGAGCTTTCTTTTGGTGGTATTTGATCGCCCCTGCGGTTTTTATTTTTTGCGCTATAAACAAAAATAGAGCGACAATTTTGAAAACAATGCAATATTTTTTGCTTTTTGCTATAATAAATATCCCCAAAAAATATATAAAAAAACATATTTTTTCCTCAGTTTAGGCCGATACGTATTCTTCTACATATTTTTGGTAAAAAAAATCGCAATTAACGATTATTGATTAGTTTGCGCAAAAGTTATAGCGTTTACAAAATAGGGGATAGTTTTATAGCATTTTTATTAATATTTTTTTTTTACTAGTAATGGCGGCGATCAGCGATTTTTATTGTGACTGCGACATTATGGCGGACACATCGGACATTTTTGACACATTTTTGGGACCATTGTCATTTATACAGCAATCAATGCTATTTAAATGCATTGATTCCTGTATAAATGACAGTTGTAGTGAAAGAGTTAACCACTAGGGGGAGGGGAGGGGTTATGGGCTGTGACGTGTGTGTGTTTTTTTACATTAGGGGGCGGGGCTGATGTCTGACGTCATTGATCGGCTTTCCCGATGACCGGGAACAGCCGATCAATGACAGGCAGAGTAGAAGGCGCGGGGAGAGGTTTGTTTACACAAACCTCTCCCCGTTCTTCAGCTCTGTGACCCGATCGCGGGACACCAGCGGCGATCGGGTACGCTAGTCCCACGGCCGTGGTCACGAAGCTCTCCGACCAGGTCGCGAGCGTGCCGCCGGTGGCGCGCGCGTGACCCACGGGCAGGCATTTAAAGGGTCACGTACAGGTACGTGATTTTGCCGCCCCCGTGCCATTCTGCTGACGTATATATGCAGTGGGCGGTCGGGAAGCGGTTAACACTGTCAAAATAAAAGTGCCAGTGCCAGCTTTTAGCAAGAGCTAAATAATTTTGGTATTTAAAATTGTTGAAATTTATTTTGCAGTATATTTGAATTTTGACTGAGCAATAGCATGCAGTGTCAAGCTGCGGCTACCAAAGCAAGCAGAATATTACCAAGCATTAAAAAGGGAATTTACTCCAGAGATAAAACGATTATTCTACCACTTTATAAAACTCTGTTTTGGCCGCATCTGGAGTATTCCATCCAGTTCTGGTCACCAATCCTCAGAAGGGATGTGCTGGAGCTGGAGAGAGTCCAGAGAAGGGCAACTACAGTGGTGTGAAAAAGTGTTTGCCCCCTTCCTCATTTCCTGTTCCTTTGCATGTTTGTCACACTTAAGTGTTTCGGAACATCAAACCAATTTAAACAATAGTCAAAGACAACACAAGTAAACACAAAATGCAATTTGTAAATGAAGGTGTTTATTATTAAAGGTGAAAAAAAATCCAACCCATCATGGCCCTGTGTGAAAAAGTGATGCCCCCCTTGTTAAAACATACTATAACTGTGGTTGTCCACACCTGAGTTCAATTTCTCTAGCCACACCCAGGCCTGATTATTGCCACACCTGTTCACAATCAAGGCATCACTTAAATAGGAGCTGCTTGACACAGTAAGGTCCACCAGAAGATCCTTAAAAGCTACACATCATGCCGAGACCCAAAGAAATTCAGGAACAATTGAGAAAGAAAGTAATTGAGATCTATCAGTCTGGAAAGGGTTATAAAGCCATTTCCAAAGCTTTGGGAATCCAGCGAACCACAGTGAGAGCCATTATCCACAAATGGCGAAGACATGGAACAGTGGTGAACCTTCCCAGGAGTGTCCGGCCGCCCAAAATTACCCCAAGAGCGCAGCGACGACTCATTCAAGAGGTCACAAAAGACCCCACAACAACGTCCAAGGAACTGCAGGCCTCACTTGCCTCAGTTAAGGTCAGCGTTCATGCCTCCACCATCAGGAAAAGACTGGGCAAAAATGGCCTGCATGGCAGAGTTCCAAGGAGAAAACCACTGCTGAGCAAAAAGAACATCAAAGCTCGTCTCAATTTCTCCACAACACATCTTGATGATCCCCAAGACTTTTGGGACAACATTCTGTGGACCGATGAGACAAAAGTGGAACTCTTTGGAAGGTGTGTGTCCAAGTATATCTGGCGTAGAAGGAACACTGCATTTCAGAAAAAGAACATTATACCAACAGTAAAATATGGTGGTGGTAGTGTGATGGTCTGGGGCTGTTTTGCTGCTTCAGGACCTGGAAGACTTGCCGTGATAAAAGGAACTATGAATTCTGCTGTCTACCAAGAGATCCTGAAGGAGAATGTCCGACCATCTGTTCGTGTACTCAAGCTGAAACGAACTTGGGTTCTGCAGCAGGACAGTGATCCTAAACACACCAGCAAGTCCACCACCGAATGGCTGAAGAAAAACAAAATGAAGACTTTGGAGTGGCCTAGCCAAAGTCCTGACCTGAATCCTATTGAGATGTTGTGGTATGACCTTAAAAAGCCGTTCATGCTCGAAAACCCTCTAATGTAACTGAATTAGGACAATTCTGCAAAGATGAGTGGGCCAAAATTCCTCCAGGACGCTGTAAAAGCCTCATTGCACGTTATCGCAAACGCTTGGTTGCAGTTGTTGCTGCTAAGGGTGGCCCAACCAGTTATTAGGTTTAGGGGGCAATCACTTTTTCACACATGGCCATGATGGTTTGGATTTTTTTTCACCTTTAATAATAAACACCTTCATTTACAAATTGCATTTTGTGTTTTCTTGTGTTGTCCTTGACTATTGTTTAAATTGGTTTGATGTTCCGAAACACTTAAGTGTGACAAACATGCAAAGGAAAAGGAAATGAGGAAGGGGGCAAACACTTTTTCACACCACTGTACATTAATATGGGGACTGGAGGACCTCAATTAGGAACGACTACAAGCACTAAATGTATTCTCCCTGGAGAAGAGAGGCTTGAGAGGAGATATGATAGCGATTTACAAATATCTTAATGGTGATGCCAGCGTAAGTATGAAGGTTTTCAGTCCCAGTGAGTATAAAAGGACAAAGGGCCAAACACAATAAGACTGGAAGAGAAGCGGTTTAACCTTAAGCTGTGTAGGGTTTTTTTCACTGTCATGGCAGGAAGGATGTGGAACTCTCTTCCACGAACAGTGGTGTCGGCAGGAAGTATGGATAGTTTTAAAAGACTCTTGGATGGGCAACTTAGCGAAAACAATACACTGGGATATGGGAAATTATTTTTCTAGACACACACACTTACACAGGTTGAACTGGATGGACTATTGTCTTTATTCAACCTTACCAATTATGTAACTATGTAACTATGAATTGCTTCTAGGTTTTATTGTATTTAAAAAAATGTATATATCATGGTTCCTGTTGAAATTTTATTGTAATGGCCCGTACACACGGTCGGAAATTCAGACGGAAAAAGACTGATTGGATTATGTTGTCTGAAAATCTGATCGTGTGTGGGCTCTATCGGACATTTTCAGTCGGAATTTCAGACGGAAAATGTTTGAGAGCTGGCTCTAAAATTTTGCGACAACAAAATCCGATCAGACTTTTTCCGATTGTGTATAGAGAATTCCGACGCACAAAGTGCCACGCATGCTCAGAATAAATTTGGAGGTGAAAGCTATTGGCTACTGGCCTCTTCGTGGTCCCGATCACCGCATTCTGAACGATTGGATTTTCCGACAACTTTGTGTGACCGTGTCTATGCAAGACAAGTTTCGGCCAAAATCCTTCTGAAAAAATCTGATGGATTTTGTGGTCGGAATGACCGACCGAGTGTACGGGGCATTACTGTACTGTCTACTCTCATGTTGTAAAGCGCTATGTAAACTGTTGGCACTATAAAAATCCTGTATTATAATAATAATAATAATAGTAATGTCACATTATCTGCAATCTATTCAATAAACTCTATTACCCCAAACAATGTTTTGCAGACCTTATAGATTGGTAAAATGGCCTAGTAATATGCACAGAGAAAAAGAAGAGGATAAGTGGCATGGTGGCTAGGTACTAGAGAGTGCATTTTCAACCTGTGGAACCAGCTTCATCATGACTGATCCTCCAATAGTTGTAACCTCAAAGGCATTTGACTCAGTGGCACACATGACTGTCCTCTGTTGTGTACCACCAACAACTCATTAAAACGAGTCACACTTAGTGTAATAATTACACTAGCTTCCTTTTAAATCACCAAGTGTAGGAGGTGTAAATCTAGAAAGGGCTACCAAGAACAGTCATCCTCAGTTATCTTTCTCAGTCGTACAACAAATGTACTTCTAAGCTTATTCATAAACTAGTATTGTATACATAAAGTATATACAGTTTAAGGGGATAAATGGTTTCCTGAAAAATAAACACTGTCTTAATCTGAATCAGAAATGAACGGCTTCCATTACTATGAGCACTTGCCCAAGGTTAAGAAATGGACAACTATCTAAATAGTATTTATCTTCCATTAATAGTTACACCATCCTGACATGAACTTTTTAGTTATAGAGGTCACTTGGTTGTAATACAGATAAAACAGCTAAGATCGAGGAAGTGCAACTTTAAATATAAGGGTGATTAATCCCAGACAGAAAACATCTGTATAGTGTGAAAATTCCAGACTACCTATAGAAACAACTGAAATACAGAATTGAATATGTTATTATTTGAACCCCATTATTTACGTTAATAACCATATTTTTAATCCTAATTATCACTTTACAAAGATATAAAAAACATAGAGTCACTGAGTAATTAACACCAAATACAGTTCTGTTTTCTGAAAGTGCAGATGACAAAAATACAACAGCAGTTCTTTCGTTTTCCAAGACCATTTGCTTCGCACTCTCAGGCTTGGGCTGAAAACAAATTCAAACTGACAGAGAATAGCAGATCTTAAGATCAAAATAGTATATGTCTATGAAGGTAGAGACAATGACACATAAAAACAAGTTGAAAAGAGTGTAGGGGAAGTTTTCTTAAATACTGTATATATATATATATATATATATATATAATATAATATAGGGTTGATTACCAAAAGGCAAATAGGCTGTTCAGTTAAGTGAATGTGGTGAACTTTGCAAAGAATACCCAATCACGTGCAGGGCTCCTTTCACAAAAGTAATTTGAAAAATGTTTGTTGCGTGTTTTACTCATACAGTTTTTTCTTTTGCAACTTTCACAGGTTAGCTTCCAGTGCTCAAGAGCAGAGAGCGAGCACCTCTCCTTATGTCTCAAGCTGATAAACCGTTTAAAATAAATAAATAAAAAAAAATTATCCCTATGTAACCCCTTACATAGACAATGAAAGGGCTTTGAAAAATAATGTTGACAATCTCTAGCTCGTAGAATTCAAGGCCCAATATTTTACAGGGTGGGCTGGTCTTCTAAGCAAATGCCAGCATGAAAAACATAGTCTCTGGGTAAGTGGGCTGTGTACGCTATATGTAATTACATGTAACTTTTTAAGTTGACATTTTTAAAAGAGCAAATCACAATTTACCAAGTGAAAATTTAAACAAATACATTTTTAACCAGCTAGCCTTACTCAGCGCAGACCATAATGATCATCTAAAATGAAAATATATTCAATGTTGATTTTTGTCAGTTGATCTACACATTTTAATAGCTTGTTACATTTCATACAGTTCTAGTTATTTCTCATAAATGTGCTGATGTCACAAATTCTTATGACGAGCAGTCTTTTTGTTTTGTTATTAGATTTGACATTTTCATTAAAATGCAACATATTTAAAACATGTGATGCGTCCTAAGTAACAAGGAAGCCTTGACTAAAGCTTGTTACCTCATGTGCATAATTTTTGTCCTATGAAGCACAATGCTTTTAACTAGCTCAAAGGCGTTTATTTTAAGCAGTTCATTTCCCTTGGTTTAGTGCTGGGAAACCTTTTTAGAAGTGTTTAGAAAAAATGATACTGATTAAAAGCTTGCTACCATAATCCAAGTAACTGTTAAATCTTCAGAAAATTGCAAGCAGCTTTGGCTAAAATGTAGCGTTAAATGCTTTGATGATAGCATGGCCATGTTGTTTTTATGAAAGTATTAGCAGATGCTTGGCAGATGCAGATATTAAGCAAGCACAGTAAAAATTGCAAGAAGGTGAAAACAAAGGGCTACTACATTAGAATGCCTAAAAGACTGAACAGTATCTCAGTTATAATTCTTTAGCAGGTGGACAGAAAAGGAAAGTCCTGCTGCTTTCATGTTCAATAATTTTAGGTACTCTTTAATGCAAATCAGAGTTTTATTTGAAAATCTTTCTCATTGTACATATTGTTAAGCCTCGTACACATGATGCGATTGTTGGCAGGCGATTGTCTGTTGACAGACTGTTGTGCTAAAATCTTACCAATAGTATGCTCCTTTTGACAATTGTTGTCCAACTTTCGGCCAACAAATGTTGAATGGCAGGCTAGTAAATTTTCAGCGCACAACGGTCTGTTGTCTGATTTTCAGATGGTCAGTACACAAGTCCAACACACAAAAGTCAAAAGTATAAACACGAATGATCGGAAGCAAGGAACAAGCCGGTAGCGGTCGGTCTTGTAAACTAGCGTTCGTAATGAAGAATTACCATTCGTAATGGAGAATTAACATTTGTGACGCTCCAAATTATGAAACGTCGAAAATGCAGGGCACATTCTCTTCTTCTTTAATGGGATAATAATGAAGCTGCTTTACTGGTGCTACTGATGGAGTTATGGCAAACGTATTTTAAAAGGCTTTTGTTTTCTAGTGATATCAAGAATAGTATTATTATGCTTGTTTGTTTTTTTGAGCAAGTTACCACAACACCATTATCCCCTAGTTTTTAAGATCAAAAATACAACTATGTTGGTGTCCCTTGTTAATTTTACATTGTATTTTTTAAAATGTAACTGCCTACTCATAAACTGTCATTTGAACTATAACACATAGCCAAGTATTATTCTACGCATGTGTTTATTGTGCAGAAAAAAATAATACAAATTAAGTTGGAGATGCTATCTGCCATCCAAATACAAAGAACTTTTCCAAAAAGTGCATTCTATGCATACAAAAATATAGAAAATATAACAAATAAAATCATTATAAAAAAAAGAAATTAGTAAGTGGCGAAGGGGTGAAAATCCCCAGTCCAGTGGCCTTGTTGGGGGTCTTGTGACTTGATTTGCCACTGACCGCCATGCTGCTTTGGTGGGTGGGGTGGCTGTGGTGTGTGAATTGGCTGTGGTGTGTGGGTTGGCTGTGGAGGTGGTGGAGGTGGGGGCCACAAAATGTGTGTACTTTCAGAAATTTGGCCCCTCACCCCCTTGTTGAGGAGCTGCAGGATGAGTTCCTCACACCTGCTCCTTTGCTCAACCGGCCATCTGCCTTCATTTATTGGCAGTCACACACCCAAATGACTCATCTGGGTCTGTACAGAGCACAGTAGTGGCCTGGCTGAGGAAGGAAGCTGTGGCCAAGTATTATTCTACACAATTTTTTTATTGTGCAGAAAAAAAATCCAGTGGCCTTGTTGGGGGTCTTGTGGCTGGATTTTACACTGACCGCCATGCTGCTGTGGTGGGCGGGGTGGCTGTGGTGGGTGGGGTAGCTGTGGTGTGTCGGTTGGCTGTGGTGTGTGGGTTAGCTGTGGTGTGTGGATTGGCTGTGGAGGTGGGGCCACAAAATCCGAAATGTGTGTGCTTTCAGAAATTTGTCCCCTCACCCCCTTGTTGAGGAGCTGCAGGATGAGTACCTCACACCTGCTCCTTTGCTCACTGGCCATCTGCCTTAATTTATTGACAGTCACACACCTAAATGCCTCAGCCTCATCTGGGTCTGTACAGAGTGCAGTAGTGGCCTGGCTGAGGAAGGAAGCTGTGGCCTCCTCCAGATTCCTGCTCTTCCTGGCCCTTTTAGCAACAAGAGGGCGTAGAGGAGGGATCTGCTACTCCATCTGGCTTCTGGCCGCTGGCTCCTCCATCCTGACACTTTCCTGTGTATGAAAATTGGACATAATTAGAATCTTTTTTAGGGTTTGTGCATCAATCACACACAATTTTGATCTCCTCACTGTTGCAAATTGAATGTGGAAAAATAGAAAAGACTATCATTCTGACCCCAGCATTTTTCATTCTTGTTCAAATCATTTTTGGTCACTACTGTCTATTGATATAGAAACCACTTTGTTAAGGCAGGAATATTTTCCCAATAACGTCTAGTTATCATCATTGTATTTTTGGATACAAATATGTTCAACAATGCTATACCTGGGTAAAGCTATACCTCCACATCTTCATCCTGTCCATCAGGACCTGTATGAACCTTAGGAGCTGTGGCCTCAGCAGATGTCGAAGGGAGTGTAGACAGTGATGGCCTGGGTTCTGTCTGGTCGGTCAAAAACCACAGGCTGTTGCAATACCATATAGGTCATATAGGGGACATATAGGTCATCCACTGCTGTCCCTGATCGCTCAGATTCTACGACCTTGTTCAGCACCCTTTTAAATAGTTGATGTCTGGGTTACACTGGTTTGACCAACTCGATCGTTTTCTCCAAAGCTGCCTTCCTCAATATTTTATTGGAATAGTCTCTACTATTTACCTTCCAGAGACAGGACAGCTCCCGATACAGGTCAATCAATTGGGGGAGAAATTCAGGGGAAGTAAATTTATCCGTCATGATAAATGATCAGGGCCAGACTGGGTATAAAAACCAGCCCTGGAAAAAATGTAATTCCAGCCCCATAGCAATATTATACCAGCCCAACACCATTATGTCCTTTTCTTATTCATAAAAGGGAAAACCATGCATTTTAAAGCACATTTGAAGAGTGTATTATATATAGATAAGACAGATATGAAAGCAGATATATAAGAGCAAATTGCAGTTAAAAGTGGTAAATGTGTAGCAATGATCAAGGGGGACTCTGTGAATGTGAGGGGGGAGGGGGCTTTGGTGACCAGAGACCATTTTCGGCAGAAAGAATACACTAAGGTAAGGGGTGGCTGATTTAAGGGGGAAACCTTTATATTAGTGTCCTCTTTCATTATTGTATTCACTCCCCACTTACATCAATCACTCCCCTGATGCTGACCTCCTCTCAGGTGCAAGAGATCAATGCATCAATGCAGCCTCACCAGTGCCCATCAAATGAAGCCTCATCAGTGCCCATCAAATGCAGCCTCTCCAGTGCCCTTTAAATGTAGCCTCATCCATGCCCATCAAATGCACCCTCACCAGTGGCCATCAAATACAGCCTTACCAGTGCATATCAAATTCAGCTTATCAGTGCCCATCAAATTCAGCTTTTCAGTGCCCACCAAATGCAGCCTTATCAGTTCACACCAAATGCAGCCCACCTGTGCAGTGCCCACCAAATGTAGCCCATCTGTGCAATGCCCACCAAATGCAGCCCACTAGTGCCATACCAACCAAATGCAGCCCACCTGTACAGTGCCCACCAGTGCAATGCTCACCAAATGCAGCCCAGTGCAATGCCCACCAAATGCAGCCCACCTGTGCAGTGCTCTCCAAATGCAGCCCACCAGTGCAATGCCCACCAACTGCATCCCACCAGGGGTATGCCCACCAATGCAATGCCCACCAAATGCCGCCTACCAGTGCAATGCCCACCAAATGTAGCCCACCAAATACATCCCACCAGTGCAATTCCTACCAAATGCAGCCCACCTGTACAGTGCCCACCAAATGCAGCCCACCAGTGCAATGCCCACCAAATGCAGCCCACCTGTGCAGTGCCCTCCAAATGCAGCCCACCAGTGCAATGCCCACCAAATGCAGCCCACCAGTGCAATTCCCACCAAATGCAGCCCACAAACTGCAGCCCACAAAATGCAGCCCACAAGATGAAGCCCACCAGATGCAGAGCACCAAATGGAGCCCACCAAATGCAGCCCCCCAGATGCAGCCCAACAAATACAGCACACTAAATGCAGCCCACCAAATGCATCTCACCAGATGCAGCCCACCAGATGCAGCCCACCAAATGCAGAACACCAGATGCAGCCCACCAGATGCAGCCCACCAAATACATCACACTAAATGCAGCCCACCAGATGCAGCCCACCAGATGAAGCCCACCAGATGCAGAACACCAAATGCAACCCACCAAATGCAGCCCACCAGATGCAGTACTCACCAAATGCTGCCTATCAGTGCAGTGCCCACCAGTACCTGGATCACAATCTGCTGTGTCATGGAGCTTGGATTTAAATTGCCCACCCGGGCGGCTGCTGTAAGAAAGTACTCCTGTGACACACGTCACACTGATTCAATGCCCCATTGGATCAGTGTTCCATCAATAGCAAAAGCCTGTCTAGGAGGCGGGACTTTCTTACAGCACCACCGAACAGCTCAGACAGACCCCCAGCTCCATGACACAGCAGGAGATAGCCGCTGTATATGTGTGCCATATACGAGGAGGGAGGGAAGGACAGTGCGCAAGCTTCGGCGTGCAGTGCAGCCACGCAGGATCGGCTCTGCTTGAGCCACAGCTCAAAGTGGCCCCAGGGCAGGCAGCCTACCGGGAAATTTCCCGGTATCCCGGTAGGCCAGTCTGGCCCTGTAAATGATATGATGCCTGCAAGACAGAACACAAGACAAACCATAATGTCTGGCTTAACCCATAAGCTGGTCCCAATATAGGCCTCAATCTAAGCAGTATAGGCCACTACCCACCTATGCCCCAATTTCCAATTGTACCTTTGTTTTATGCCTCCTTTCTTGCGTTGGTGATCGCTCGTCCTCCACTCCAAGATTGTTCCTAAGACCATTCCATCAACCGTGCATTCTGGCTTCATATACACTGCGCATGTGTCAAACTCTGCTCTCAGTGTGTCATGATGCTGGGGCGTGACTATCTCTCGTCTGCATGCGACACAGATGGCAGAACATTTGGGAGGGACAACATGGTGGATTCAGTGAATTACAGCCAGCCCCGTGGTGGTGGAGCTCAAAGAAGGCACAAAGCAACCCCCATAAGCAAGGGTGAGATGGTGGAGATGGTGCGCATCCTAGAGAAGCAGGATTACAACTGCAAGCTATGCAATTACGAAAGGCACAACTGCCGAAAGAACCTCATTTTGGAGAAGGTCATCACTGTTTTGCAATGCAAATTTTTGGTGGAATGATCAAAGGACCAAATCCGAAAACGATGGTCTGATCTCAAACACGTGAACAAGACCAGGTGGAGTACACACATCAGATCATAAAAAAGTAAGCAATATTTGTATCTAAACTATATGTATATGTGTAAATTAGCTGTCTGTATATGTTCTTTAAACAAGTAGCTCTAGAGAATTCTGTATACCGGTAAGCTTTTCTTAAATCTTTTAATGTCTTGGGATTCCAAAGATGAAGGTAAATATAAAGCATATATGAACATTCTTATTTGGTCATGTTTTTGGACATTTTTTTTTTTTGGAACTTATTGTTTTTTCTTCTTTCAACAGGGAGGCACCAAAAAAGGAGGCTCCAGCCAAGCCACCACAACGGATGAAGGTAGGCTACCCTCTCTTGGCCCTAACAGGGGAGGCAACAAGGTCATCTTCCCCCCAAAAACGTAAGTGCCAACTTAAAACACACTCATTTAGCCACTGACAGGGGTGTTTCTAGGTGGGCCAAAGGCCATGGGATTAGGGTAGAACTTAAGAGGTAAAGAACACTCTATGGTTTCTGCCTGGCTCATCAGTGCCCATTCATGCAGCCTTGCCAGTGTAGACATGGGTAGAGGAGAGGCCCCAGGGCTCCCAGTCACAAAGAGTCACGCCTGCTAGGATGGTCATCATATATTCCGTATCCCATACAGGACAAGAGGGGTGGGGGCAACTGCAGGTCTTTTTCAATGTTGGCACTTGTCAAGTGTTTGCCCTCTGGAACATGCCATCACGATCCCTTTTCTATGCATTTTTCACCAAAAAAAAACAGAGTGCAGCATGGTGGAGTCCGCTAGTCAGGAGCAAACGTTGACATCAGACCAAGTGCAAGGTTGGTCAACTAATGTAGCAAAATGGATGCTAAAATTTGGGGTGGCTTAATAAATGGTGTATTGTTTCTTTTTAGAGGAAAGTGAGTGTGGTCAGCTCACCCAGGATAATTCTTTGGAGCCATGGGATCTGGACCCAGCACAGACATTGCCATTGTGGTTCGTCAAATCCCCTGATGTAAGTCAAAGTGAGGTCCAAAGCGAACCAAAATAGGAAGAAAGTATTCGGGAGCCTCTTGTTTGCACAAGTAAATATTCTTAGAATCTTGTTACAAATGTGTATACGTATCGAGTGTTTAGATGTATACAAGAGAGAGAAGGAAAGATAAAGACCAGCTGGTATCTAATGCTAAAAATTCTCCAAAAAATCACAGCAATCAGTCTATGTACATACCTGCTACAAGCGGGCTGGCTACGAGGGGGCAGTGAGTCATCAATGGATAAAGATCACTAAATGCAGAGATAATGAGTAAAACCCCCATAAGCTACCAATCTTGAAACAACATGTATATACATTCTCATAAAGTAATGATCCTACCTTTCACCTTGTAGATAATAGCCCTGGGAAGTCGCTGTGTCTCCTGCAACCATTCCCGGGGCTCTGACAGCTCTCTGGCGAATTTAAAAGTGGCACCCGTGACGTCATCAGCGACGTCAGACGTGAGGCGCCCGCGCGCATGCGCGAGAACCAAGCCTCGATTCGGATCGGGTCTGCGCATCCGCAGAACGCCGCGCTGGACCCGGAAACAGGGGAGAGAGGCTGCTGGAATGCAGAAGCATCAGCGCCAATGCATAGAACCAGCCAGAGACACACAGGAAGGAACAGGTAACACAAACACACTGCTGCCAGGTAAAGTTTTAAAATCTCACCACTCCACCAATGATCATCTGGCCAAACTTTGTCAGACACACACCACCGGTCATCCTGGCAGATAATGGCCACCTTACATCAGTAGGCAACAAGCCGTGTGCACTGTACCAGATCCAGGTCTTCAGCGCTACTCTGCCATACACTCCATACCCATGCTTAACAGACAGGGCCTATCGGAGGATCATAGCTTGACAATCGGCCGACTTGATCGTAGTGAAGGTATCTTCAGGTAGGAGAACACCTGTCCTATGGAGGAGGACAAAAAAGGAACATGGATAGCAGCCTGGAGCAAAGATTTATGGGAGAGGGGTCCTATTGGGTAGTTATGGAGGCGGGGCTAACCCACACATCTGCTGCCATGGAGCCTGTCAGGAAAGTTATAATATAAGATATTTTACATGGTAAGAGAAAAGTTAAAATAGCAACTTTAAAAATGTAAAGAGACAATAACATAAGCATGTGCCCAAAGTTTCTTTTTTTTTTATGTGGTCCTCTTTAAGATCCTTACAAGACAATCATCAAGAATAAGGGGCTGGTATAGATGAAAGGAGTTCCTGGGTGTTTTTTAAAAACAGAATGAAGCCATCAAGAAATGTAATTTATCATTTGGCAATTTAAATATTTTCTCTCTGTAAATGTTATTTTTCCTTATGTACATCTTGCAGGTGTGCCACTTCACAGGACTTTGTTGTGTATTTTTGCCCTTTAAGCCTTATTAAAAGGGCTGCTCTCCACCTATTGATATCTTTTAAAATGTTATTTTGCGTTGGTACATGTCCCCCAGGGAAGTTTTGCTTTCTATATTTCAATTTTTTTATTGAGGTAAGTACAATACAGTAAACATACGTTTCACAAGTAACCAAGTTACCATCAATTTAACATATAAACGTTTCAACAGTGCATTTACATATTGCTTAATAGCTATCAGAAAATAGAAACATGTAAACAGCATCTTCATAGAAGTTATTCACGCCCTTAAGTAGGGTATGGTACTCGCTGTTGTTTGCATAGAAATAACATTCGACATTACAGTACCAAGAAAAAAAATAAAAAGTAGGAAGATTTCAGGGCTACTAAATGCCCCTGTGTAAGGATCCAGGGTTAGTTTTCTGCCCCTACTTATATAAGGCGTCCTGCCTTGTCTGCAACGTTTTATTCAAATGTATCATTAACTAGATTATGTAGGTTATACCTTCAGATACCATGAAATAAAAAACAAGAAGCAATAAATAGAGAAGAGAAGGGCAGCAGAGGGAAGGAAGGGAGAAGAGAGAAAAATACAGTGGGGGGAGAGAGGAAGAGGGGAGAGAGGAGGAGGGTCACCTGGAGTTCCTCTTTAGGTAGAGATGTGCTCGATCCAAGGATCCCAGATCTTGTTGAACTTCTCTGATTTGTTAAGGAGAGTATAAGTAAGTTTGTCATTAATCATGATCCAATTGAGTTTGCTTTTTACTTGGTCTAGAGCAGGGGTGCCCAACCAGTGGCCTGGGGGCCATATGTGGCCCGCGGAGCCCTTTGATGTGGCCCGTGACCTCCTGCTCTGGGATGGAATAGAAGACTGTTATTAAAGGTCAGTTTATTACCAAAATCAGTGTGTGTATATATAGGCATATCTTTTCTGCAGTGGTTACTGGACTGCTTTAAAACTGATCCACAGGGGCAGAGCAGTTTACCTGCGGGTTACCTGCACGGAGCCATAGACTTCTGTTAGTACCTGCGAGTTTGGTGAGCTTTCTGAAAGTGCACCAAACCTGCAGAATATAATACAAGTCTATTGCAAAGTGCAGAAAAGCCAAAAGGTACACTGCGTTGCACCTGCGGTGCGGGTAAACCGAAGTGCATCAGTGTGAAAGCAGCCTTGGGCCCCTTTCACGCGGTCAGTCCGACAGTCCGACCAATTGGACCCTCCATTCACCTCTAAGAAGTGGCAGACATAAACCACCGACTTGTGTCCTACCTCCAATATGACCTGCTAAAAAGTATAGTGGGCAGAGCAGACACGGACATGCCATCCACCCCCTCCGCTCATTGTGACCAGCGACCGGTTACCAATACGCTTAAGTGGCCCTCGCTCTTCAAAAGGTTGGGCACCCCTGGTCTAGAGGTATGCGTGAATGTTTCCAGTTTCTCACAATCGTTATTCTTGCCGCCAGAAAGATATAGGTGATGAGTTTCAGTGATTTTTTGGGAACCTCATCTGGCAATTTGTGAAAGAGTGCACTTTCTGGGGACCGACAAACATTGACACCTGTAACTGAGTTAATCAAATTATATATTCTGATCCAGAACCTGACAACCAGTGGGCATTGCCACCAGACATGGTGCATGGTACCCATCTGTCCACACTGTCGAAAGCAATTAGGTGAGGAAGAGGGGTGCATTTTTGCTATTCTTGTAGGGACTAAATACCACCGCAGCAATGTCTTATAGTTTGCTTCAATGAGGGTAGTATTAATAGAAATTTTTGACAGTCGATGGGCAATATCCTGCCAATCCGACATTTCAAGGGAGAGGTTCAAGTCACTCTCCCATTGGGTCATGTAGGACAATTTAGTGTCAGGTTCGGTAAGAGAAGAATAAATGTCAGAAATCCGTCCTTTTTGATTGCTTCTATTTTGACATGTCATTTCTAGAGCAGTAAGAGTGACGGGTCCACCCCCCTTTTTAAGTTTGGAAGTGACAAATGAGGAAATTTGATTGTATCTAAAAGTCTCAGTGGAAGGCATTGAAAAGCTATCTTTGAAATATTTAATTGAGTGTATTTGATTGCCACTAAGGAAGTCTCCAATTCTTAAAAGTCCTTTATTAAGCCACCATTGGAACTGTTGTGGGGTAAGGCCAGGAGGAAATTCTGGATTACAGAATATAGGTGCTAGAGGTGTGTGATATGATGCAAGGGATGCTCTGTGTCGTGTCTTATCCCAAACCGCCAGAGAATGTGACAATGTGGGACACATCATAGGCGGACGTTTGCGGTTGGGAAGCCACATCAGGGCTCCTATAGCAGTTGATTGGCACGCCAGTGCCTCTATGTAAACCCATAGGGGGGTCGAACCTCTGGCTGTTGTGTGGGTGAGTTGGGCTATCTGCGCTGAGTGATAGTAAGCTTGTAGGTTGGGGAGGCCAAGTCCTCCCATAGGTTTAGGTGTGTAAAGTGTTTTCTTTCGTATCCGTGATTTTTTATTACCCCATATAAAACGTAGGACTTCCGTTTGTATGTGTTGCATGTCTCCCCTTGGGATTGACACCGGTAATGTCCGGAAATAGTATAGGAGTCTGGGTAAAAAGGTCATTTTTATTGAATTGATTCTGCCAAACCAAGAAAGGGAATATTCAGACCAAGCGCGAAGATCTTCTTTAAGTTTTTTGAACAAAGGGGGGTAGTTGGCTTTGTATAATGTAGCTATTGAAGGGGTCAGCTGTACTCCTAAGTATGGGAGGGAGTGGGGCGCCCACTTAAAGCTGTATAAGTTTTGGAGGAGCTGTACTTCAGAAGGGGGTAAAGAGATATTAAGTGCTAGGGTTTTTTGTGTATTCAGGGTCAGGCCTGAAAGTAACGAGAAACGATGTAGTAGGGATAGGAGTTCTGGAAGAGAGGTCTGGGGTTTGGTAATATACATGAGGACATCATCTGCAAATAATGCACATTTGTGTTCTTGTTGACCACATTGGAACCCATGAATGTTGGGGTGGGAACGGATGGCCAGTGCCAGGGGCTCTATTGCCAGGGCAAATAGTAAGGGGGAGAGTGGGCAACCTTGTCTAGTACATCGTTGGACAGGGAAAGTAGCGGATTTATGGCCTCTGATAGAAATTTGAGCTATCAGAGAACTATAAAGCGCTTTCATTAATGAGAGAAATGTAGAACCAAATCCCATGGTTTCAAGGGTGATGAAGAGATAGTCCCAGTTCAGGCTATCAAAAGCTTTATTAAGATCTAGTGATAGTAGCAGAAGTTCCCGATCGGGGAGATTATCCCAATTGGAGCGTGCCGCTGAGATCAGGGCGATGGATCTACGAATTTGATCCAAGGTCTGACGTCCTGCGATAAACCCTGATTGGTCTTTATGTATATAGTGTTCTAAAAAGGAATTAATTCGGAAAGCTAAAATCTTCGTTAGGATCTTTAGGTCACAGTTGATTAGTGATATTGGGCGGTAATTGCGTACATCAGTGGAGTCTTTGTTAGGTTTGGGGAGTGTATGATGGGAATGTCTGTGTGTAAGCTTACGTGCCAATAGGGATCCTGGACGATCCCGCCATGTAAAGAATTTATGGTTCGTCCATCTTAGCTGTTTCTCAGCCCTTGTAGTAAGGCATAAGTTTAGTTCTAGTTGGGATTGTTCTAGTTTCTTAAATAGGTTGGGTGAAGGGGAGCGTTTATGCTGTTTGGTTAAAGATTCAAATTCTTTGGTCTTGGCAGAAATCAGTTCAGTACGAGCTTTCTTTAATCTGGAGGCCAGCTGGATAAATGAACCCCTTATAGTGGCCTTGTGTGCAGCCCAATTTGTGGCAGGAGATGTATCCCCCGGGATATTGTTTTCAAAGTAAGTTTGTATATGACTTGACATCTCTATACAGTGAGATTCGTCACTAAGTAGAGATTCGTTTAATCGCCAGTGATTTCCTGTAGGTTTGTTACTAAGACCTGTTAATTGGACCATAATCGGGTCATGATTTGACCATGGAGTTGAAAATATTTTCGCTGACCTCAATTTTGGTATCACCCCCGAGGGGAGAAATATGTGATCTATGCGGGAATAGTGTCTATGTGCCCTGGAATAATGGGAGTAGTCCCTAGCAGTGGGATTGGCCTCTCACCAAGCATCCACCAGATCATATTGGTGTAGTGTCTGTGCGAATTTGCGACTTTGTCTGGGGGGAGATCGGAGACCTGGATTGTGTGATTTGTCTTTAATTAGATCCAACGCTAGGTTGGAGTCGCCTGCTAAAACTACCACACCCTCTAGTTCGGGTCCCAGGAGTTTTAAAAGAGCTTGAAAAAAGGCAGTTTGGTTTGTATTGGGGGCGTAGTATACTAGAATGGTAACTAGAATTTCACCTAAATGGCCCTTCACTAGGAGATAACGGCCTTCTTTATCTTTGATGGTTTTAGTCTCTGTGAATGGTACATGTCTAGAGAAGCAGAGGGAAACTCCCCTCTTCTTCTCTGAGGCATTCGCAAAAAAACAAAGGGGGTATTCCCTGTGAAGGTATCGAGGGGTAAATGAGGATGTGAAGTGTGTCTCTTGGAGAGCTACAATATCAGCTCCCAGGGATTTATAATGTGTGAAGGCTTTGATTCGCTTGGCCGGCGATCCAAAACCTTGGACATTATGGGAGAGCAGGCGGATGTTATGAGGTGTCAATGTTACGGGAGACATGGAAAACATTCAAGAGCTATTATATGCAGACTCACCCTGCGATCTGTTGAGTTCGGAGTCCGGATGTGTGGAGGAATTGTCCAGGTGACCCTCAGGAAGGAACAGCAGTAAAGAGGATTAATATCAAGTTTAGGAGAGGAGAGAGAGGGGGAAGGTCTTGAAGTAGCTGAAAGAGTAACAGTAGTAGAGATGAAAAGAGCGGAAAAGGGGGAAGAGAAAAATAATAAGAAAAAATAAAATAATAAAACCAAGCGGTCGGACCAGGGGGCTCCTGGTACCGAGTGACATATTTTAAACATGCTACTAAATAAGCCTACAGACAGTATTCAATTAAAGTGTCCCAGGGGTAAACCCTGGGTGTGAAGGAGTCTTCACCAAAAAACAGTAATGGGAAGAGTCCTCCGGGTAGGGAGTGCACATGGTCATCCCCCAGCAACAATAAAAAAACTGGTAATCAAAAAATGCGAAAAGCATAAAGGTATCTAGAAAACATTTTTGCCCCCTGCATCTCTCCCCAACAGGTTGATGGGGTCGTTTAGCCAAATATGCTTGATAGATAACATGATGTGTAAGGCAACAAAAGAAAAGAAAAAAAAATGCAGGAAAAAGTGCAAAAACTTATTGGCCGATTCAAGTGTTCCTAGCCAAATAAGGCACAGGTGTTTTGCTTCAGCAAAGTTCGACCGCCCTGTGTGGCGCCTAATGTCCTTCTCCAGGGACCACTGAGAAGACACCACGGTGGGTTTGAGTCAATTCAATGAAGAAAAGCCCATTCTTTTAGGGTGCACGGGATGTCGAGGCAAACTTCTTGGTCGACTTTGATGACCACAAGGGGGAAAGCGGAGGGGGGAGGGATTCTCTGGATCCAGATTGATTCCGCGAGGATGGGTTATAGGATATGAATCCCAATTTCAGTAGGATCATTTCATCTTCAGTGAACCATGAGAAAGAGTATGATTTGCTGTTGAAAGAAAATTGGAGACGAAAGGGGTAGTTCCATCTGTAGCGGATGTTGCATTGGATCAATGGCGCTAATAGGGGTTTGAGTGATCGCCTCTTTTGGATCGTGGCCTGTGAGATGTCGGCAAATACTTGGATCTTGATGCCATCTATTTCTAGGTCTGGGTTTTCACGGGCATGACGCATCACTGCTTCTTTAATCTTGAAAAAATATGGCTTCACAATCACATCTCTGGGGGGGGCATCAGGTTTGGGGGAAGTCAAAGCTCTATGGATTCGATCAATTTCCATATGGATCTCGTCGATGTCAGGTACAGCAGCTTGCATCAGAGATTGTGTTATGGAGGTAATATCTTTTATGTTTTCCGGTATACCACGGATACGGAAATGATAGCGCCTTGCGCGATTTTCGAGGTCGTCGATCTTTGAGTATGCATCCTCGAGTCGATCTTGTAAGTCAGTGATCATATTTGAATTTTGGGATACTCTATGGACCGTGTCATCCATTTTAGATTCGATACTACTCAATCTGCTACCCATTTCCTGGAAATCTTGTTTTATATCAGAAGCTAATTTATCGGTAGCTTTAGATAGTTCTCTTTGAAGCAGGTCAGCAAAACGTGCTAATAAGGTCTCCTGAATATTGTCCCTGTGCAGGGGGAACAGCAGGGGAATCTGCATTGCCATCTGATACAGACTCCTGGCTGCTGGGCTGGCTGTATATGGCTTCAGCTATCTCTCTGTCCAGGAGGGAGGATGTCTGTGACTCCAAGCTGGCGGACATGGCTGCAGTCTGTGAGGGAGATAGTGCAGGGGGGCTGGGCGGTAGGCAGTCTGTGGTTGTCAGCTCACCTTTGTTTGGAGAGGGCCTTGTGGGACATAATGCCGGGTATTCAGCCTCATAGGTCTTATGGGCCTGCTTCTGAGGAGGAGGTAGTTGCTTCCCCTTCCCCGAGGTCTGCATGCCTCGTGTGTGATGGCCGGTCGCCATCTTGGATTCCTTGGGTGTAGCGCGGGTTGAGATCCGGGAGCCGGTTTGAGGCTGGCTTCCCGGTTTCTGTGGCATCCGGAGTGTGCCTGGACCCTTCCGCAGGGGGGTCAGGCTATCGCTGGGTTCGGGCGAGGTGTGGGGTTAAGGCTGATGTTGCCGGGGGATGAGCGGAGCAGATCAGGTGGACATCCGCGCATGCGCACTCAAGTTTTGCTTTCTAAATGTCACTTTTGTTGCACAATAGCACACCATCTTCTGGGTTTGTTTAGGCCGGGTTCACACTGGGGCGGTGGGGGTGGCGGCAGTAAAGCAGCGATATATTTAGCGCTGCTTTACCGTCGCTTTAGTCGCGGTATTCAGCTGCTAGCGGGGTGGTTTTAACCCCCGCTAGTAATACCGGCGGTATTACCGCGGTGTCCCATTGATTTCAATGGGTAGGAGC
Organism: Lithobates sylvaticus; assembly: GCA_028564925.1. Lineage (NCBI taxonomy): Eukaryota > Metazoa > Chordata > Amphibia > Anura > Ranidae > Lithobates > Lithobates sylvaticus. The sequence goes on from CM053026.1 coordinate 296,084,579, forward strand.
GGTATAGGAGTGGTGAATACACCGCTCCTTCACCACTCCAAAGATGCTGTTAGCAGGACTTTTTTTACCGTCCTTCTAGCGCACCGCTCCAGACACGCACCGCTCCAGACACGCTTTTTTCAGGCGCATTACAGGCGCTATTTTTAGCGATGTAGCGCCTGAAAAACGCTTAGGTGTGAAAGGGGCCTTAGACCTTCATTTAATTTGTACATGACAAACATACACCCTAACTTTACATACCCTCCAAACACTTCACCAAACACACACAATTCCTATTTGTCTAACACATACACTTTTTTTATTTAGTTAGCCTCATTTATTTATTTGTTTTTTTACATCTCAGTTTTCCTCTTGCTCTCTCTCCGATTGTTCGGGGGGGGGGGGTGTTACCCTGCCTAGACCCCGGGTGAGACAGTCTGTTCCAGACCACCAAAAATCCCATTGCTGGAGTTTTGCCCAACTAATGGGCTAACCTTTAAGTCATTTTTTTAAATAAACAGTTGTTTCCAAAAAAAAATTCTCTATTCAGAGGGTTTTACATATATTAATATTCATTCTATTCTATTTGATTTAGTAAATACGTGCATCCCACCCCTGATGACTGTCAGGAAGCCAAGAAACGCATTGGGTTTTAAACTAAGGGTGCCGAGCTAAGCTTATTTTTATCATGAATTCAATTAATATTACTTTACCGAGTATGTATCCATATCATGTGATTTATGTAATTTTGATTGTTAAATTTATGACTTATGTACTTCTTTGTAAGAATTGCATCAATTTATGTCCATTGATGTGTTTGCATATACTTATGATTATCAATATAAATATATTAATCTTTTATGATTATATCTGTATCCTATTATATTTTATTTTATTTTGTTTATGCTTTTAACCACTTGCCGACCAGCTGCCGTTTTTTTATTGCGGCAGGTCGGCACGATCCCACGAACTGTCGTAGCTATACGTCGGCTCGCAGGATCGGGATAGCAGACACGCACGTGCTGCAGAAGGCACACGCACATGCCCACTGCACTGCGGGAGTGCCGATGCTTGTGGCCGACGTTCGCGATGACCGATGGCCACGAGTGATCGCGAGCACAAGGGACAAAACACGTAAGTGTGTGTGTAAACACACACATCCCTTATCTGTTCTGAGAGGAGTGACAGATCGTGTGTTCCTTTTAGCTAGGAACCACAATCCGTCACTTCCTCTAGTCAGTCCCCTCCCACTTTAGTTAGAACCACCTCCCAGGGAACATAGTTAACCCATTGATCGCCCCTAGTGTTAACCCCTTCCCTGCCAGTGACATTTTTACAGTAATCAGTGCATTCTTATAGCATTGATCACTGTATAAATGCCAATGGTCCAAAAATGGTGTCAAAAGTGTCCGATGTGTCCGCAATAATGACCCACCCCTGAAAAAAAATCACAGATCGCCGCCATTACTAGTAAAAAAATTATAATAATAAAAATGCTATAAATCTATCCCCTATTTTGTAGACGCTATAACTTTTGCGCAAACCAATCAATATACACTTATTGACAAATATAAACCAAAAAGAATTGCGTTAGGTGTAAGACAGAATTAAGTGATAAAAATTATTATAAATATAAGAAAAAAATGAAAAATTTACAGTGAAAGTAATCCTGCAGCTAAACACTAGATACCCAGATATAGGGCACAAAAGGGAATGTGTAAACGTAAAAAAGTATAGCGCTAGATGTTGATTTAAAATTGTGTAAAATCATCTAATCAAAATATGTGTGTGGTAATAACCAAATAGTGTAAATGGTGAACCAATGAACATGAATCAATAAATGACCCAACAGGTGCATAAATACATCAAGTGTTCAAAATAAAGTTCATATATATAAAAGTCCAAATAATCCAACTAAAAATTTGAAAGTTGAAGACATCCAAACTCATTCCAGGATATACCTGTTAATATTTTCCCGTCACCACAGATAAAATAAAACAAGAGGAGGGGAGGCTTACCAGAAAACCAGTGACCGCCCTTATTCAGGGGGGTCAAACTAAGCTTAGAAGAGGAACAGCCTTGGTGCTGTCGATTATCATCAACGTCCCAATGGGTGTCTGTCAGCAGCAGGGCTTCTCCAATGTGGTGGCTTTTCTATCCAGCTCTCAATTGCCTCGGGTGCAGCAGGATATCCAAATGGGTAATTCAGGTAAAAACAGAAAAGACTTGGATAGTGTAGACGTTCCAATGGGGTTTTTATTCAATAAAAAATCCACTTTACATGAAATAGGTATATAACCTTGCAAGGTATAGGGCTCCGTTAGTCTATGGACATACAAATGCAATCGAGCATGAATTAATAACTTCTCCATTCCCCCTTTGATTTGTAGCGGGATTTAGGAATGAGGAGGAGATTTTGATTAGCCGATCGAAGACTGCGATTGGGTGTGTAGTGTTTTATTTTCTCGAGGAGGTATTGCGGAGCGTTTCCATAAGTGCATTTGTGGGTGAGGCAGAGGGTCTTGAAAAAGACCCGATTCTTTACGGTTAGCCAATGTAGGCTCCTCAGGGAAGGGGAGATGGATTCCCAGGGTTTTTTTCCTGTTATCAGTCTTGCCGCAGTATTTTGGATAAGTTGTAAGCGCGCAAGTTGATATTGGGGTAATCCTATGTAAAGGGAGTTTGCGTAGTCAAGTCGAGAATTAATGACTGTTCCAACTACCACTGATTTGTCCTCCTTTGGAATGAAGGGGATGAGTCTGCCTAGCAGGCGGAGCAGATGGTGAGAGCCACTGACTACTGCTCCTATTTGGGCATCCATTGACATTTCTGAGTCAAAAATGACTCCGAGACTCTTGGCCTTGGTCCTAGGGGCGATGGTCTGTCCAAAGATGGTGGGTGGTGTCCAAAGGATCTTGGTTCGGGGTTTTTGATTTGCATGTAGAATAAGAAGTTCTGTTTTCGATTCGATGCGCAGGGGGCCCCTGATGACGTCAATTGTGACGAAACGCCGTAGGGTTCGTCACGTACGCTAGCACTGCGCATGCGCGATTGCATTTGTATGTCCATAGACTAACAGAGCCCTATACCTTGCAAGGTTATATACCTATTTCATGTAAAGTGGATTTCCCCATTGGAACGTCTACACTATCCAAGTCTTTTCTGTTTTTACCTGAATTACCCATTTGGATATCCTGCTACACCCGAGGCAATTGAGAGCTGGAGAGAAAAGCCACCACATTGGAGAAGCCCTGCTGCTGACAGACACCCATTGGGATGTTGATGATAATCGACAGCACCAAGGCTGTTCCTCTTCTAAGCTTAGTTTGACCCCCCTGAATAAGGACGGTCACTGGCTTTCTGGTAAGCCTCCCCTCCTCTTGTTTTATTTTATCTGTGGTGACGGGAAAATATTAACAGGTATATCCTGGAATGAGTTTGGATGTCTTCACATAATCAACTTTCAAATTTTTAGTTGGATTATTTGGACTTTTATATATATGAACTTTATTTTGAACACTTGATGTATTTATGCACCTGTTGGGTCATTTATTGATTTATGTTCATTGGTTCACCATTTCCAGTATTTGGTTTTTACCACACACATATTTTGATTAGATGATTTTACACAATTTTAAATCACCATCTAGCGCTACACTTTTTACGTTTACACAATATACACTTATTGCAATTTTTTAACCAAAAATATGTAGAAGAATACATATCGGCCTAAACTGAGAAAGAATTCGCTTTTTTTTTAAAAATGGGGATATTTATTATAGCAAAAAGTAAAAAATATTGTGTGAATTTATTTAATTGTAGCTCTTTTTTTGTTTATAGCGCAAAAAATAAAAACCGCAGAGGCGATCAAATACCACCAAAAGAAAGGTCTATTTGTGGGGAAAAAAAAGACATCAATTTTGTTTGGGTGCAGCATCGCACGACCGTGCAACTGTCAGTTAAAGTGAAGCAGTATTGAATCGCAAAAAATGGCCTGGTCATTCAGCAGCCAAATCTTCTGGGGCTGAAGTGGTTAAAAAATCATGAACCACCCCTAGGGGTTAATGACATCAAATCAAATCAAAATTAATTTAATTAATTTACATCCATTATCCACAATGACATGTTTCATTTAAAGTCCCATTTGCGTTCTCTAATTCTTTACTTTAAAGCCCCATACACACGTCGGACAATCCGCGGACCAGGTCCGTCGGACCATGTCCGTCATACTTTGTCCGATGTTGGTTTTGCGTACACACGGTCGGACAAAGTTGTCGGAAAATCCGATCATTCTGAACGTGGTGACGTTTGTTGCCTACGACGGGACTACGTAGAGGCTAGTAGCCAATAGCTTTGGTCTTGTAATGTGATCTGAGCATGCGTAGCACTTTGTCCGGTCGGACAACCGTACACACGATCGGATTTGGTGTGATCGGACCGGGTTGACGGCAAATCTTTCCAGCAGGAGATAAGACTTTGTCCGACGGACAAACCGACGAACACTGTCCGATGGTGCATACACACGGTCTGATTTTTCAACAACCTTGTCCGATCGGACCAAATTGATGAAAAAGTCCGACCGTGTGTATGGGGCTTAAGTGTTAATAAATGGGCTGCTGCTTAAGTTTTTTTTACACCGGTACATGTCCCCCAGACAGTGCCCACTCTCAATGCCCTTTGTTTGAAATTCCCTTTCCTATTACCCCTGAAAATGAAGAGTATTTACAAATTAAGGAATACCACATGTTATTAACCACTGGGCACTTGTACCCCCTTCTTGCCCAGGCCAATTTTCAGCTTTCGGTGCTGTCACAATTTGAATGACAATTGCGTGGTCATGCAACACTGTACCAAAATGAAATTTTTATTAAAAAAATTCACACAAATAGAGCTTTCTTTTGGTGGTATTTATTCACTACTGGGATTTTCATAGTTTGTTATACAATTTTGCAATTTTTCTCCTTCACTGATGTGCGCTGATGGGCATTGATGGGCACTGATAGGCTGCACTGATGAGCACTGATAGGATGCACTGGTGGGCACTGATAGGCAGCGCTGATGGGCACTGATAGGTGGCACTGATAGGTGGAACTGATAGGTGTCACTGATAATCACTGATAGGTGGCGCTGATGGGTACTGGTAGGTGACACTGATGGGCAATGGCATGCGGCACTGATGAGAAGGCACTTGTAGACACATATTGGCAGCCCTGGTGGGCACAGATTGGCAGCACTGGTGGGCACTGTTTAGACTGCACTGATAATCAGGACACTGATGATCAGTGCCCTGATTATCAGTGTAGATGTCCCTTTTAGAAAAGCCGGTTATCTGCTCTCTTTTCCTCTCCTCATGCTGTCAGCATGAGGAAAAGTGTGCTTAACCGGCTTCTATTGACATCCATGATCAGCTGTGATTTGACATGGTAAAGAGCCATTGATTGGCTCTATACCTCAATATGTGATCAGCAGTGTACACCAGACACTGCGTTTTACAGAGCGCACCACATCCGGCTATAGCACAGTAGGCAAGTAGTCAATAAAAAAAATTGCAAATCATCCATGTTGGAGTAAATTGTGTTGTATGTGTAACTATTGTGACACCATTTATTGCATGGATGGGAGACAGAATTCTAATGAGTGTCTACACCATTCTTAATGAAGTACATTAAAGGTTGTTTATACTATATCTTTTTTAACATGTTTTTATAGTTCAAACCCCACAACATTTTAGAATCGCCAACCTGGCCCTTTAGGAACAAGCACATTTTTGCTAGTATATAATTGTGTTCCTATTTTTCAACTTGCTTTCAACAGACTTTATTTGTAATAAAAATAATATCCACTCTTTGAGGTTCAGCTGATAACTGGCAGGGATAGCATATTTGATTTGCTCATGGTACTTCAATTTATATCACCCAAGACCATTTTAAAATCAATAACAACAATGAAAAATCACCTCTACTTAGTCAAAGTAGACATCAATATATAATTTGTCATTTTATTAAGCCATGTGGTTTTGATTAAGCCTAAGACCTCAAAAACCAGAACCAACATCCTCACACAAAAGCTGTTTCAAATTATGTGCAGCAAGTTTTTAAGCACATTAGCAACAAGAACAAGCTGTCCTCATGCTAACTGGCCCTGCTTTGTTCATGATTGTGGAAAATCTTGCTTTAACTGTTCACTAATTTGATGCAGATCGCTACTGCACCAGCAGCTGTCTTGGCATATGATTAAACACAAGAAAACATTATTTTTCCATATAAAATATTAACAGTGCCAAAAGCCGCAAAATCCTCTTTGGAAAATTATTTTCATCCAGGCCAAAATAATAGGGGCCTGCAAAAAATTACACCTTACCCTTAGATTTAATGCAAACACACTTGTGATTCCTTTTCTCTTCATGTTTTTTTTTTTTTTTTGTTTTTCTTTTACGAAGGGCTTCAGATGAACTAACTTTGATTTTTATATGCATTTTCTAGGGAAAAAAAGAAAACACTTGGGGGAATGAAGTTCTCATGGATGGGGGATTCACCAATGAAACGTGGTATCATTTAACTTTTAATATGATGAGAGGGTTACATAAGAAAACAGCTTTTCAGGCTAGATTTAAATGATTTATAGAAATCTTAGCTTTCCTTTGAAATGTGAAATATCAAAGATCATATAACGAAAGATGTGAGGTTGGGGTATCTTTGAATTGTGGAATGCAGCCTTTATTAATGATTTTTATTTATAGCTTGTCAGAAGAAAAGTTGATAAAACTCATCAGAGTGCATTTTGATTTAACACAGACATCTAAGATTAATGTTGTGATGGAAAACTAATGGTGAGAAGACTAATGAGACACTACGGAGTAAATTATCATCTTATACTACAAGAAGGTATGCAGTTGAAGTTGAAATAAACAGAAATAAAGACATATACAGATTTCCTGTTTGAAATTATTTTCCCAAGCAATTAGTATACAAATGAGTTGTTTGTGTTTACCAAACCCCCCCCAAAAAAGTCAATATATAAAATACTGTATATATATATATGTATGTATATATATATATATATATATATATATATATATATATATATGTATGTATATATATATATATATATATATATATATATATATATATATATATATGTATATATATATATATGTATATATATATATATATATATATATATATATATGTATATATATATATATATATATGTATATATATATATATATATATATATGTGTATATATATATGTATATGTATATATATATGTATATGTATATGTATATATATATATATATATATATATATATATATATATATATATATATATATATATATACTGCATATATATACTGCATATATATATATATATATATATATATATACACTATTTATAAGATGATTTATAAGATGCATTTTTGTTTTCAATACTGTTACTAATGTTACGGCCTGTTAACTGCTTGCCGACCAGCTGCCGTCATTATACTGCGGCAGGTCAGCACAATCCAGCGAGCTGTTGTAGCTGTACGTCGGCTCCTTTAAGCAGGATAGCAGGCACATGCCCACGGCACTGCGGGGGTGCTAATGCTCAAGGCTGGTGGTTGCAATAACTGCCGGCCACGCACGATCGTGGGCATAAGAGGCATAACAGGGGTGTGTTCTGCCTCTGTTCTGTGAGGAGAGGCAGATCGTGAGTTTCTAATAGCTAGGAACCACGATCTGTCATCTCCTATAGTCATTCCCCTCCCCCCACAGTTGGAACACACACTAGGGAACACAGTTAACCCCTTGATCGCCCCCTAGTGTTAACCCCTTCACTTCCAGTGACATTTACAAAGTAATCAGTGCATTTTTATAGCACTGATTGCTGTATAATTGTCAATCATCCCAAAAATGTGTCAAAAGTGTCCGATGTGTCCGCCATAATATCGCAGTCCCGATAAAAATTGCAGATCGCCGCCATTACTAGTAAAAAAAAAAAATAATAATAATAAAAATGCCATAAATCTACCCCCTATTTAGTAAACGCTATAACTACCAACCAATAAACGCTTATTGCGATTTTTATTACCAAAAATATGTAGAAGAATACATATCAGCCTAAACTGAGAAAAAATTTGCTTTTTAAAAAAAAAAAAATGGGGATATTTATTATAGCAAAAAGTCCAAAAAGTACAAAATATTGCATTTTTGTCAAAATTGTCGCTCTTTTTTTGTTTATAGCGCAAAAAAAAACCCAGCAGAAATTATCAAATACCACCCAAAAAAAATGCTCTATTTGTGGGAAAAAAAGGACGTCGAGTTTGTTTGGGTACAGCGTCGCATGACCGCGCAATTGTCAGTTAAAGTGACGCAGTGCTGTATCGCAAAAAATGGCCTGGTCATTGAGCAGGCAAATCTTCCAGGGCTGAAGTGGTTAAAGACCTGTCTTTAATATTAAAAACAAGTAAATCCATCAATAAAGCTGCACTTTACCTTCCTCCAAAACCATTGCGTTTTTTTAAGTAAAATAGCCGTTGGCATGCTGTACAGCGCCATGCCTTCCAAATACAATGATATTTATCTCCTGCCACTGGGTGGCCTCTTGCACACATGCACATTGTTCCCAACACCTAGCTGCATTCCCAGCATCCTACAAATGCCTGGGATGAGCCAGGATGTACATGTGCTGCAAACAATGTACACGTCTAAAAATTTCTAGGAGCCAGGGAGAATTTTTTTTTTTTTCAGAACAAACAGGCAAAGTCTATTTTCCTAGAAATGTTTATGAATCACATTCCACTTTATTGTCCAACTCCAATAACACCAAAAAAAGCCATTTTAAATATGCAAATGACATGGTGATGGGAAGACACGGAGAACAACTGAAACCTGGCAAATGTTCTAACCCTTCCACACTCTGCAATATGAATGTGCTTTTGTTGCTACTGTATCTCTGTTGCTATTCGGGAGGTATCCTGTTACTCCTTCTCCTTGTTACACCTTGCGATCGGTACAGAAAGTGAGGGTAAGTCTTCCCAATAGGGACACAATATCAATAAAAATCTAAGGCCCCTTTCCCACCTAAGCGTTTTTCAGGCGCTACAGCACTAAAAATTGCGCCTGTAATGCGCCTGAAAAAAGTGGGTCCTTAAAAAGCGGTGCGCTAGCAGGACGGTAAAAAAGGTCCTGCTAGCAGCATCTTTGGAGCGGTGAAGGAGCAGTGTATTCACCGCTCCTATACCGCTCCTACCCATTGAAATCAATGGGACACCGCGGGTATATGTATATATATATGTATATGTATATATATACTGCATATATATATATATATATACACTATTTATAAGATGATTTATAAGATGCATTTTTGTTTTCAATACTGTTACTAATGTTACGGCCTGTTAACTGCTTGCCGACCAGCTGCCGTCATTATACTGCGGCAGGTCAGCACAATCCAGCGAGCTGTCGTAGCTGTACGTCGACTCCTTTAAGCAGGATAGCAGGCACATGCCCACTGCACTGCGGGGGTGCTAATGCTCAAGGCTGGTGGTTGCAATAGCTGCCGGCCACGCACGATCGTGGGCATAAGAGGCAGAACAGGGGTGTGTTCTGCCTCTGTTCTGTGAGGAGAGGCAGATCGTGAGTTTCTAATAGCTAGGAACCACGATCTGTCATCTCCTATAGTCATTCCCCTCCCCCCACAGTTGGAACACACACTAGGGAACACAGTTAACCCCTTGATCGCCCCCTAGTGTTAACCCCTTCACTTCCAGTGACATTTACAAAGTAATCAGTGCATTTTTATAGCACTGATTGCTGTATAATTGTCAATCATCCCAAAAATGTGTCAAAAGTGTCCGATGTGTCCGCCATAATATCGCAGTCCCGATAAAAATTGCAGATCGCCGCCATTACTAGTAAAAAAAATAATAATAATAAAAATGCCATAAATCTACCCCCTATTTAGTAAACGCTATAACTACCAACCAATAAACGCTTATTGCGATTTTTATTACCAAAAATATGTAGAAGAATACATATCAGCCTAAACTGAGAAAAAATTAGCTTTTTTAAAAAAAAAATTGGGGATATTTATTATAGCAAAAAGTCCAAAAAGTACAAAATATTGCATTTTTGTCAAAATTGTCGCTCTTTTTTTGTTTATAGCGCAAAAAAAAACCCGCAGAAATTATCAAATACCACCCAAAAAAAATGCTCTATTTGTGGGAAAAAAAGGACGTCAGGTTTGTTTGGGTACAGCGTCGCATGACAGCGCAATTGTCAGTTAAAGTGACGCAGTGCTGTATCGCAAAAAATGGCCTGGTCATTGAGCAGGCAAATCTTCCAGGGCTGAAGTGGTTAAAGACCTGTCTTTAATATTAAAAACAAGTAAATCCATCAATAAAGCTGCACTTTACCTTCCTCCAAAACCATTGCGTTTTTTTAAGTAAAATAGCCGTTGGCATGCTGTACAGCGCCATGCCTTCCAAATACAATGATATTTATCTCCTGCCACTGGGTGGCCTCTTGCACACGTGCACATTGTTCCCAACACCTAGCTGCATTCCCAGCATCCTACAAATGCCTGGGATGAGCCAGGATGTACATGTGCTGCAAACAATGTACACGTCTAAAAATTTCTAGGAGCCAGGGAGAATTTTTTTTTTTTTTTCAGAACAAACAGGCAAAGTCTATTTTCCTAGAAATGTTTATGAATCACATTCCACTTTATTGTCCAATTTATTGTCCAATTGTCCATGTTTTAAATATGCAAATGACATGGTGATGGGAAGACACGGAGAACAACTGAAACCTGGCAAATGTTCTAACCCTTCCACACTCTGCAATATGAATGTGCTTTTGTTGCTACTGTATCTCTGTTGCTATTCGGGAGGTATCCTGTTACTCCTTCTCCTTGTTACACCTTGCGGGTCCTTAAAAAGCGGTGCGCTAGCAGGACGGTAAAAAAAGTCCTGCTAGCAGCATCTTTGGAGCGGTGAAGGAGCAGTGTATTCACCGCTCCTACCCATTGAAATCAATGGGACACCGCGGGGATACCGCGGTAATACCGCCGGCAAAGCGACGGCAAAACGCCACTGCAGCCGCGCTTTGCGAGGGGTTTTAACCCTTTTTCAGCCACTAGCGGGGGTTAAAACCACCCCACTAGCGGCAGTATACCGCGGCTAAAACGACGGTAAAGCATCGCTAAATATAGCGCTGCTTTACCGCCGCCGCCCCCACCGCCCCAGTGTGAAACCGGCCTAACAGATGTTCAAACCCTCCACCCTACCATAACAAGTTTTTTTTTTTAAGTTTTGCTTGCAGTTCAGCCGAACAGACTTTAAATTACAGCCAGCTTTTCACATACTGATCATCAAATGATTTTTCTGAACTATCCTAGTACTAACATAAAAGCTTTCATCTGAAAAAGTGCACGTAATAAAGCTAAATCTTTTAAAAAAGACTGACCAAACACTGTTAGAATTTCCCTTTAACTTTATGAGCAAATGTGTTCTTTGAGTTCATTAGAATTTTGTGGTAAGTATGGTTGTGCAATAACCAGAATGACAACAGCAAGTTCTCTAATTTCTAAATACTACTGATGAGAAACCTCTCTGTGTTTGGATACCCTTACTTTCTTTCTTTCCGATACACTTTAGAATGAATGTAGATTAAGCCCACCAAATGTAGAAAGTCGCTGTCATAAAATCCTTCCTATTGTGCCATAATTGGGCTCTTTATGCTCTTGAACAATATTATCAGGATATCAGTAGAGATTGGGTGTGCTGAATTCTATCTTATCTGACTCGTTATTCAATGATATGATGATAGCTGAAGATAACTCACCTTACCCTTTACTGCCTCAAAGGGGATGAAAAAGTTTCCTAACTTGCACTGAAGAATGGAGGATTGTTTGTTTAGTTTAGTTTTAAATGATTGGATCAACTTTTGCATTGGCCTATCTCCAGCATAACTTACATTTCCCAAACAGCAGCTATCTTACACTTAAGGCCTCATGTACACTGCTTCTGGTAAACAGACGTTTAGGAGCAGTTGGGCACTTTTTTCAACTGCCCCTGAACTCTCCTCTATGTCATCTTATCAGTACATGTACACCGGTTTGTTTATAGTCGGTTCTAGGCAGTTGCGTTTTGAGGCTTTTTTTGGAACCCACAAAAATGCGTTTAGAAGCTGTATTTAGAGGCATTTCAAACTCCAAACGCGGCTAAACGTGGTAACCGCATTTCGTTTACAAGTGTTTTTCATTTTTGGCTATTTATAAATGCCTACGTGGCAAAACGCTGCTAAACGCGGCATGGAAACGCCGCAAAACAGGGGTTACTATCTGTCAAGTTAAATCGTTCAGGAGAGGATGTCCCGTATACATTAAGCCTTAGACATTCATCTGATTTACTATAGGATTGGTCTATGACTGCTGTGCCTGAAACAAATTTGCTGGTGGTGCGAAAGACTGCAGGCACACATAACCACTAGTAAGCTAATTTTAAATGTGGAGTTTTATACTAGGGGTGGGCATAGCCTGATGAGGATCTGAGAGACTAGTTCCCTATCAGCACATGGGAGTGGGTGGATCCATAGTCATTATTCAGTCCAATAGTAGCTTTTGAATATGCCCACTGCTGTACACTGTCATTTAAAAGTGAATCAGACCTTATGGACAACTAGTCTCTCAGTTTCACATCAGGCTCCACCCAGAGAGTGGCCAATCATTTACTAAATATGGGCATTGCGCAAACTTGGGTAATGACATTAGCTGTATCCCGGACCTTTTGCTTACATTTAGCTTTTAGCCAGGGAATCTCCTGGCTGGCAGCTAAATGAGGAAGGGGATACAGCACTGTGTGGGAAGCTGTCACATATAAGAAGCAACATTTCAGACCTATGTAGTCCATTGAAGATAGAGTTAATAATGGAATCCAACATATGAAGTTAAATCCCTCCTGTTGAAGACTGATAGAGATTCAAAATGATCTGATAAGTTGAAAATAGGTGGCTAAAAAGCCCAAAGTTGGTCAGCACCCCACAAGAATTCCTAATTATACAAAGAAAGAATACCAGGTAAGTACCTAAATCCTTCACTTACAGAGCTATTAACGACACCATAACCAGTATCTGCCACAGATAAAATCCAATAGCAACTCAATAATCATTAAATAATCATAGTGTGCTACATCTTACTTTAAAATGACCATAATAGGCATTTATCTCTCCAGAGGTGCTGCTGACATATAATTGCTTCAAATTGTATTGCTATTGAGGGGTATGGGTCACACCTATAGAACACACAGGGGGGATCCAGCCACTTGCCAACCCATGTTATACCTCCCAGCAATGATAGAAAAGTGGGAACATTCCCAAGGAGAGGATTCCAAGAGCTGTAGAGAGTGGATCCAGAGGGTGGAAGATAGTCCTGACTTGACCCAGTTCCGCTGGTCTACTGCATCAAAGGTCGGGCTGCCAGGGACAGGGAAGAATTCCTCATTAATAAAGTATCGTGAAAGACATTTGACAGGGCCTATATTTTTGTTACTACCCTTTCTAATGAGTACACTAGAATCATGAATATGGTTAATAGCAATCTTCCTAATTTATATGCAGATACTTTTAAAATTGATGCTATACTAAAAGCTAGCTGTAGATTTTTAATCAGGAGGGCACCAACATTGGGTAGGATATTATCACCCTCTCTATTGGAGGATCCATCTAGAAAATGTAATCCTAGGTGACTGTCAAATAAAATGTCTTTAAAATGTGGTGTGACCAAGTGTAGGTATTGTAGTGTACATAAGAGAACCAAGGCAATATGTTCAGTGGGGTCTGTAGACTTTTTCATGAGTATTATCATGTTATTTTGGTACTTTGTCGTGATAATCTCCTATAATGTGTTTCTCTTTCTTTTTTTCATGTGCTTTGTATTTACTGATAACTGCCCTGCCCACCTTTTATTCAGTATAGAGCAGCCTTTCCTAATCTTTTTAACATGGGGGAACACTTGAAATAGCTTTCTGGCCTCAGGGAACTCCTGCTAATAATAACATTTGTCTACAGCTTCTGATACATTAGCATGATGGTCATTTGGATGCGCCTTATAATTGTGGTCACTTGGAATAATACTGCTTTACAGATACAGTAGCTAAAAAAAACTAGTTGGCTCACACCAGCATTTCATATTCCTGATATGTATCTGTTGTACCATGTACTTGTATGAAAAGGTATCCTTTTCTCTTTGCATTGGTTCTTTTGTGGGAAATACCTGTTAAAGAGGAGCTCCAGCCCCCCCCCCTTCAAAAATTAGTCAGCAGCTACAAATACTTTCAGGTTCACAGCCGGTTCCCTACTGCGCATTCCCTTTTGAACTGGCCCAGCGGTGGAGGAAGCAGGGGGGAGGCTGAAATTCTGGGGGACCTCGCCGCATCTTACCGCAACCAGGTCAAAAACAGCCCCCCCCCCCCCAAAAGGTGCCAAATGTGGCAACGGAGGGGGGGAAGCAAACAGGCGAGGCTTCCACTTTTGAGTGGAACTTTGCTTTAATCCTGCCAATCCCTCTGCTTTCCTATTTCAAACTGACCACGCTAGGCATTAAAGCATATAAATGCTAGAGCATTCTTTGGATTCTACTTGGGAGCACAACCTGTTTATACTGCAATGGTCAGACTTCTGCTGACACACTGGCATGCCTCCCTGCACAGCAATTCACTGGGAAGATCAGTGAACTGCTGTTTCTCTGCCTTATGCTGACACAACCCTCTGCAGTCTCCACTCCAAGCACTCTAATGCCGCGTACACACGGTTGGAATTTCCGATGGAAACAGTCCAAAGGGAGCTTTTCATTGGATTTTCTGACCGCTTGTATGCCCATTGGTCTTTTTCTGTCGTAATTTCCGACGGACTTTGGATTGAGAACCTATTCTTAATTTTTTCGACGGAAAACCTTTCTATCGGATTTTCCAATCGTGTGTATGCAATTCCGACACGCAAAATTCCGACGCATGCTCGGAAACAATTCGATGCATGCTCAGAAGCATTAAACTTCCCTTTTATAGTGCAGTCAAACGTTTTTTTAAGGCGTGGTGTTATTGACCGTAGGAATTTGGTGTGACCGTGTGTAGACAAGACAGTTTGAGCAAAATTCCGTCGGAATTCCGACGGGTAAACCATCAGAGCTTTTTCCGACGAGAATTACGACCGTGTGTACACGGCATAAGCCTTTTATGCAGCTGAGAACAGAGATCATGTGATCACTTATGAAAAAGAAAGAAAATTTATTTATATTGTTTATACAAATCTTTTGCCTTGCATGTATATTTTGAACTGAATGTTTTTTTTTTTTTACAAGGTAAGGGGTCACATATACTTTAGGAAACCTACCTCTGTAGGAACTCTGGTTGAGAAAGGCTGGTAAAAAGAAACTGAGCTTTGATTAATCCCGCTTAGGCTGAAACATGGAAACTATTGTTACTGTTTTCGGCGAGATAAGTATTCAATAAATATTGGCAGAGAAGACATTTTGTGCCAGTTGAAGGTGGTTTTAAATTGTGTGTGGCGATGGAGTGGAGGGTAAAATGTGAGGTGGAGCGGTGTATCTCTCATCTAGAGATTGCTATCAAAATGTGCATCGCTCAGTGTTGGCTTAAAGAGATCAAATATGCCACTACCATGCACTAGAAATCAAAAGGGTTGTGGACAAAAAACACAGCCTGGAGATGTGAGCGTCCCATGTCTATTTATTGGCTCTCCGGCATAGCTCTGCAGAGCATAAATTATCGAATTTTAGTTACCAGCAAGAAAAGTGTATATCCACCATAACCCCCCAAAAAACATGCAAGCAATACATTCTGTGTGTGCATTGTTAAAACAATTCCAAATACAGATACAGATACGGATACGGATACAGATTAGGATTAAGGAGGGAAGCATGGATATAATCATTCTTATATGGTACAACTTAGGAACCACATTCCACAAAGAGTCACTTATATCCAAAAGTACATATAATATAATTGACAAATCCTAGAGCCATGAGACTGTGTTACAGATGCAAACATGTTACTATCCAAGACAATATTTAACTAACATTTACTATAGTAAACAGAACAAGATGTCATAGTTTGTCCAATAAAAACATAAAGCATTGCACTCTTTTACATAGGATAGCTCTAGGTGATACAGACTGTCCTCATCATCCCCTGAGGTATTTTGGCCGATCTTGGTGACCTGGGTACATATCCTGTTGGGCTTGTATCATGTGTGTATTTTATCATGGCAGGTTACATTTTGATGTTACAGTGTATATTAGACATACCTTGCGAGTCTTCTGTTGAAGTGACATAAAGGTGAAGATTTACTGAAACTGGAGCAAGCTGAATCTGTTGCAGCTGTGCATAGTAACCAATTGGGATACGAATTGCTGATGCCACTGCTGCCAATTCCTTTTTTATACATGCCTACTAAATCTTTGTACATGTGAGTACCCATTCCTTTGTTTATTAAATTATATTTTGCCTGACGGTATCACGCTATATGGTCTCATTTCTCTTTATCGGCAACACCTTTGGGGATGAGCCACATACCATACCTGCCTACTACTCCTATCTTGAGTTACCATCAATTATTCAGCGCATAGACTTGTCGGTGGTCACCATACATCACCAACTGGAACTGCTGCCCACGTCGGTGTATTGCAAACACCACACAGCAATTTTGACTCATACGGCGTAAGCCCATCTGAGTCCACTTTAGTCGGTAAGCCTTCCCATAATCAGTGACGGAATACATCAGACAAGCCGCACAAATCACCTAATGTTTTAATATATTCACTTTTGTCACTATATGGTGTATTATTTATTAATTCATTTTCACTATAATTATTTATTTATTGTCTAAAGATATGAGACACAATATTGTTTAGTTTGTGATAGTTTTTGAGGTCACGCCCTCCTTACACAATCAGTTTCATGCAATATTTGTATTATATTGGATGTCATTTATAGAACACATTTCCATCACTGGTTATTCATATTGATTTGGGTAATGTTTTTTTGATATTATCTCTTAATTGTGTTTAATAATCACTATTAAGCATTTGAGCGCCGCACTTATTTTCATTCACATTTTTCCATTTAATTTACTAGTGTCGTGCAGGCTGCTGGATCTATTTATGTTTAGATAGCGCGGTTTTTCTCCCCCCCCTTTTTCTGTTAATCATAGTAACCAATCAGCTTCTAACTTCAGCTTGTCCAAATACGCTTTGTCAATAAGCCCACATTCACATTGGGTCCCTATTGCTGGCAATGGCACTGTCCTAAATGTAGTTTATGCACTACTTTTTGCAAGTTCGGGGGCGATTTCAATAGACATCTGTGCATGAAACCACACAGATGTCTGTCAAATCGCCCCCAAAGTCAGACTGAAATGCCGTTTTGAAATCAGCTAAACTCGCACTTCATGCGGCATACACACGCTCGGACTTTCCGGCGGGATTGTCCGCCGGACCTAGTCCAGCGGACAAACCACCGGACATTCCAGTGGCGGTCCGCCGGACTTTCCAAGCAAGTGGACTTGCCCACACACGCCCGGACTTTTCCCGCGGATTGTCTGCGGGACTTTTGGAAATGAACGGACTTGCCGACACACGATCGGAAAGTCCGTTCATTTAGAACGTAACTGTGGGTAGACGGGACTAGCGAAGGCAGTGAATGAACTTAAAACTTAGTCCGCCGGACTTTTGGCGGGAAAAAGTCCGCCGGCGCCCACACACGGGCGGATTGTCCGGCGGACTCCAGTCCGGGGGACAATCCCGCGGGAAAGTCCGCTCGTGCGTACGCCGCATCAGTGTGACTCTAGGCTAAAACCTAGTGACTCTAGGCTAAACCGATTGGTCACTATGCACTACTGCACTAGACTCTGTGTGCTCTAGTTTAAAGGGGTTGTAAAGGTAAAAAAAAATTCACCTTAATGCATTCTATTGCATTAAGGTGAAAAAACATCAGACAATGCCGTCCCCCCAGCCCCCCCGTTTTACTTACCTGACCCCTCAAACGTCCCGCGCTCGCACCCAACATCCTCTTCGCTGATCAGCTTGGCCGCTGATTGGTTACAGTGGATAGATTGAAAGCAGCGCAGTCATTGGCTCGCACTGCTGTCAATCACATCCAATGATGCGGCGGGCCGGGGGGTGGGGCCCAGTGATACAGTGAGCGGCTATGGCCGCCGGTTGTATCACGGGAGCTCGCCCGCAAGCACTACTCAACATGCGAGGGAGCTCGCATGAACGTGAGAAGTCCTTGCACGGGGAGCGGAGACAGCCGTCGAGGGACCCCAGAAGAGCAGGTTGCACTCTGTGCAAAACGATGTTTTGCACTCTGTGCAAAGCAAGTGCACAGTGGAGGTAAGTATAACATGTTTGTTATTTAAAAAAATATTAAAATACCTTTACAACCCCTTTAAGTAAATCTTACGCATAAAGTCCACAAAATGCATCTGGAAAGAATTTGCTGTTTTTCCCTCCACTGCAGACACAACAAATGTGGGAATTTTGTTATTATATGCTCACCATGAAGTTTGAATGGTGGAGAACAAATAATAATAGGATATGCAACAAATGTATATATTATATCATGCGGTTTTATGTAAAATAATGAAACTTATTTAATTTTATATACAGTATTGGTGTGTAATTGGTACCTAAAAAGTCTGACCTTTGTTTTTTATGGTTGTTGAAATTTTGTAAAGGATGTAAGTGCCGTTCACATTCACCTTCTAATATTTGTACTTTTCAAACGAGATGAGCAAAGAGTAGTAACCAATATTTCAACTATTCTACTGTTTTTAGATTAAAAGAAAGTATATCCTAAATGGTATATTACATATAGCAGTGTGTTTGCAGATGTAATTAGCAATGTAAATAAATACATACAGAAGTAGAGGTGCAGTGGAGTGCCCATATACTCGCCATGCTCAAAATTCAGGCACAGGCTCTTTTTCCCACAACTTCTTGGTTTCCTGGGCACGAGGAACAAAATTTACTCTGATTCTCTCCCTCAGCAGCTCAAAGAGGCCACATCTGATGAGGCAGTGGAAGCGATCCACAGCCAGGTAGGTGGCCCTCCACTGCAAAAATTGGCATGTGGTCAGCTTCTCCAAAAGGCCTAGACACTGTAAGGAACACCCTTTCAATTGCCACCATAGTAATGCAGTTGCAGTGGGGTGGTGCTCCATCCTTAAAGTGTTTGTTAACCTAAAAGAAAAAATGGATCCTGTTCCCTTAAAGCATGTTATACAGCACAGTGCTTGTGCTGTGTAATTTGCTCCCCCCCCGTATCACCTAAAAAACCTGGCTGATCCTACCTGGCCATGCCCTCCCCTCTGTAAACTGACCACGGTTAATCATGGCTGCTGAGCCCTGACACTGTGGTCAGTTTACGTGCCTCCATCAGCCGCAGCCCTGCTGCTCTCTGCTCTCCTGTGTCCTCCTCTGTTCTCCTCCCCCTCCCCTCCCTGTCTGTCAGCTCTGTCCACTCCACAATCCTCCCCTCCTCGTGCAATCAAATTTATACTATGATCATGCCATCCCCTCTGTTATATAATGCTATGTGCCCCTGTGCTGTATAAAAAAGATGCAGATTATACTGTATATCAGAGCTGCTCAGGTGACTCCTTGGATCTCTCTCCTCCCCTCCTCCCCAGCTGATGTCAGTGGCAGTGCTCAGCCCCGCCCACTATCACTGTCAGCCAGAGAGAGGAGAGAGCCGAGGAGTCACATGCACGCCGGGAGACACTCTGATATATGATATAATGGGCATTTTTTCATACAGCACAGGGGCACATGGTGTTATATAACAGAGAGGATGCCATGATCATAATATAGAGGGTTAACAACCACTTTAAGCCTAGTACACACTATAAGGTTTCTTTTGTTTAACCCAGCCGGTTGAATGAAAAAAAAAATCTGACAGCTCAGGTTAACGCCGTTGTACAAATGATCCAAAGTTAGTACAACAATCTCCCTTGTTGAGCTACTGTGTTCTGACAGGGGGACGTCCCTCCTGCCAGAACACTGCGGTCAGCACTCTCAGCCATTAACTGATTGGTTTTTCAGCATGCTTGTCCTACAGAAGCCGGCTTCTGTCAGACTGGCTGCCATACACACAGGCTGAATTTCAGACAGTTTTTATTGAACCGGCCGATGTTGCCCGAAATTCAGTCTATGTGTACTAGGCTTTAGATGATTGATCCCTACAGACATTTACCTATGTTACCAGAGCTTCCCTGAAATTCACTGTGATTCAGTTTATGAGAACAATCAAAAGTAGTTGTATCCTGTGCTGTTTTATTGTGCTGTGTTCTAAGCTAGACTCTGTAATGCTATAGGGTATTATAGAGACTATCCTTTGCAGTCGCATGTTACCCTAAACAAGTCACAGTACTGTAATCCTGATCCTCAGTTTACTACCTAGTAAATCCCTTGTCAATAGCAAGCCCATAACATTGTTCTAATGGAGAAAACTCCCCCTTAGTGGAACTTTTAGTGGACCAAGTAATTAAACCTATAACTTACACAATCCAACAAAAGAAGTATATAAAATTATAAAAATGTATTTATTTAGCAACGAGTTAAAAAAGCAGCAACAATAGTGACTAATACGCATGAGTGTCAACACAAACATATATGGAAAACAGTAAGCAATTGGAGTTCTAGAAAGGTACCAACATGTGGGTGTTAAATTAACATTTAATTACTTGGGCCACTAAAAGTCCCGCTAAGGGGGAGTTTTCTTCATTATCTCTACTATTTTTGATGTGGGTCCACTCCATTGCTCAACCATACCACAAATCTTTTTGAATAACATTGAAGTTCAGACTTTTTAGGGTTTGTTGACTGCATGATTGTTTGCATGTCAGTGATTCACTAACTATTGAAGGCAAGATTAGGATGACAGTTCAGAAGCTTACATATTTAACCACTTCACGCAAAACGACGTACCCGTACATCAGCTAGCTGCCATAACCACGGTATTTTCAGGACGCTGTATGTTTCTCTTTAGGATAAAAGTGGTCTCCCTAGAAGATTTGCTGCAAGATCACTTTTATTGGTGGCGGGAGAGGTGCCCACCCCCCTCTCGCTGCCTGTCCTCTCCCGTGGATGCCTGGCTGTCAACTGAGGGGAAGATGGCCCCTGCTCGACTCCATGGCGTGGAAGGGTGGAAGCAACATCAAACGTCTCTTCCACCCATAGCTCTTATGCACTTCCTGCCCGGCCTATAGCAAAATGACAGCCGGGCAGTGGTTCAGTTATCCTGACTGGATGTCTTTCAGGATAACTGCCGGCGAGCAGTGGGGGCGTGCAGTGCGGCGATCGGTGGTGCGCCGTGTCAGTCTGACACACCGCTACACCGATCTCAGTAAAGAGCATCTGACAGAGGCTCTTTACCATGTGATCAGCCATGTCCAATCACGGCTGATCACGATGTAAACAGGAAGAGCCATAGAGGAGAGCCGATCGGTAGAGGAGAGCCGATAGGTGGCTCTCCTGACAGGGGGGGTCTGTGCTGATTGTTTATCAGCGCAGCCCCCCAGGGATGCCCCGCCCAGGACCATCGGGGATGCCGCCAGGACCACCAGGGATGGCCACCGCACAGGACCACCAGGTATGCCACCCTGGACCACCAGGGATATGCCAATCAGTGCCCAGGCAGCTGCCAATCAGTGCCCAGGCAGCTCCCAATCAGTGCTTATTAAAAATGCCTGCCAGTGCCAGTGCCAGTGCCATCAGTGATGCCTATCAGTGCAATGTATTAGTGCTGCCCATCAGTGCCGCCTATCAGTGCCCAGCAGTGCCGCCTATCAGTGGCCATCAGTGCCCAGCAGTGCTGCCTATCAGTGCCACCCATAAGTACCTATCAGTGCAGCCTTTCAGTGCCCATCAGTGGCCCCTATCAGTGCCCATTAGTGCCCACCAGTACCACCTATGAGTGCCCATCAGTGCCACCTATCAAAGCATATCAGTGCCATTCATCATTGCTGCCTTTCAGTGCCCATCAGTGCCACCTCATCAGTGCCATCTCATTGGTGCCACCTCATCGGTGCCACCTTATCAGTACCCATCAGTGCAGCTTATCAGTGCCCATCAGTGAAGGAGAAAACTTACTTTTTTACAAAATTTTATAACAGAAATGAAGAAAAACTTATTTTTTTCTAAATTCTCAGTCTTTTTTTATTTGTTTAGCAAAAAAAAAAAAAAAACGCAGAGGTGATCAAATACCACCAAAAGAAAGCTATATTTGTGGGAACAAAATGATAAAAATTTTGTTTAGGTACAGTGTAGCATGACCACGCAATTGTCATTTAAAATTTGACAGCGATGAAAGATGAAAATTGGTTTGGGCATGAAGGGGGGTAAGTGCCTGGTATTGAAGTGGTTAAAGGAGAATTTTTTTTTTTTTTTAAGTGACTTTCTTTTTTTTTATTGCATTTTAGTGTAAATATGAGATCTGAGGTCTTTTTGACCCCAGATCTCATGTTTAAGAGGTCCTGTCATGCTTTTTTCTATTACAAGGGATGTTTACATTCCTTGTAATAGGAATAAAAGTGGCCCAATTTTTTTTTTTTTTTAAAACAGTGTCAAAATAAAAAATGTAAAGTAAAATCAATAATAATAATAAAAAAATTTAAAGTGCCCCGTCCCGACTAGCTTGCGCGCAGAAGCGAACGCATACGTGAGTAGTGCCCGCATATGAAAATTATGTTCAAACCACACATGTGAGGTATCGCAGGGATAGTTAGAGAGAGAGAAATAATTCTAGCTTTACACCTCCTCTGTAACTCAAAACTGGTAACCTGTAGAAACGTTTAAACATCGGCTATGGAGATTTTTAAGGGTAAAAGTTTGTTGCCATTCCACAAGCGGGCGCAATTTTGAAGCACAACATTTTTGGTATCAATTTACTTGGTGTAACATTATCCTTTATCACAATATAAAAACAAAATTTCTTTCTTTTCATAAATTTTTTTATTTTTTTTCATTAAAAAAAAAAAAAAATTCCAAAAAAAAGTGCGCTTGTAAGACCGCTGCGCAAATACGGTGTGACAGAAAGTATTTAAACAGATGCCATTTTATTCTCTACAGTGTTAGAAAAAATATATATAATGTTTGGGGGTTCTAAGTAATTTTCTAGCAAAAAAAATGATTTTAACTTGTAAACAACAAGTGTAAAACAGAGGCTTGGGGCTAAAGTGGTTAAAGGCAGTTTGGTAATGGCATCCCTGATATTTCTACCCTGCCAAGTACAATTTAACACCTGAAGATTAAATGTTAAAAGTAAAAAGGAAGTCAATGTCATGAAACCAAATTTAAAAAGTAGAATATTAGGCCCTTAAATTAAATAAAAGTGTGGTAATTCATATTAAGATTTATTTAAACCAATACCATTGGGCAAATAATTCCAGGCAGATGTGCAAAAATAGATCTGTTTATTTTACTGGTATATCAAAATACAGCTTGAGTTCATCATCTGTGGAGGCTGATATCTTTATTTCCTTCTATCTTTTTGATCTAACCTTTGCCATGGAAAAGATAGTATTTTATATCACTAGTAGCAACTCCTAATCACAAGCAGGTTCATGATATAACGAAAATCATATGTGTGAAGATTTTAATCGAAAACTATATACTGAGACATTAACAAATTCTAATTGATAACATTAAACCCACCATCTAGCTTATCAGATTCAGCCAACCCTGGTAATGAATTGCAGAGCTTTAAATTACCCTTTGCTTTTCTTTAGCATTTTATACCATGGAGAAGCTCAATTAGTCTACTTGGATGAGTGAGCAGAGGGGATGCTGTATTCCTAAGTACCAAGTTAAAATGCTTTATCTGATTGTCTAAAATTACATCCTAACTGCAATTACTGAACAAGTGGACAACTCACACAGATTCCCAGCTTTTGACCTTGCTCTTTCCAGTGCACTCGAATGAACTCACCTCTACATAATAATGACAGCTAATACTGAATTATTAGTAAATTTTAAATAATTGCTCCAAAACAACAATCAAATATGAAAAACAAAGCAGAAATTGCATTTCTAAGCAGGGAGCAAACAATCATCCTTAGCTTTTGTCCTTATTAGTATTATTATCATTACCATAAGCACAAATAATGTTAGCATTAATAAATCACCATCCTTCCTTTTTACAAGGTTAAAAATGTATTTGAGGTGGGGATTTGCAATGCTATGACGGTGCATGTAGAATCTGCACCAATTTCACTTTGGCATGATGTCTGATGATCTTAAAGGTGGCTATACTTGCCATCTTTAATTAGAAGTAACTTTTTGCCATCACAAACAATAATCTAGATAAAAGCACCGCAGGAGCACATATTCCAGTCTATCAGCTTTGCTCACAGCCTTAAATGTGTTGCTCGCACTTTCTTTCAGTTACTCATCACCATCTTTATACCTCAATATATCAGCAGTGCTGCTCAGATTCTTTACCACTACATTATACAGTTCTTTTTAATATTCTTTTTATCATCATCATTTGGACATCATATTACAGTAGAGATTCACAGAAACCTCACGATTATGTATTAGAGACAATTCTTATTCACATCCATTATTATCCTCAGTGCATCAGCAGTGCTTTACAGTCCTTTGCTACAGCTGTCATAATTTTACTTTTGTAAACATCATTTTTCCATGGAGTCACTGACAGGCAATTAATTAGCACTACTAGATGTCACCGCTTACTGTTATCAACTTTGACTTCATTTAGTGACATATTGGGGTTGATTTACTAAAACTGGTTTCTATACAGAGCTGCACCAGATTTTGAACCTCTCCAATCAGCTTCCAGATTTTCTATACAGAGCTGCACCAGATTTTGAACCTCTCCAATCAGCTTCCAGATTTTATTGTCAAAGTGTATTTTAACAAGATGAAATTAGAAACCGATTGGCTACCATACACAGCTGCACCAGATTTTGCACCAGTTTTAAAAAATCAACCCCAGAGTGACATGGTCGTTGTGATGTACAGAGAGAGCAGTGAGAGAGATGAAGAGAGAGCAGATGCCAGTTTTAAATGAGCAGTAGGCATAAGAGCAAAAGGAAAGTAAAGTTTACTTCGGATATCTGTATGAATTTCCCTAGATGTTGGTGGACAACCTTTGGTTGACCCTTTTCATTTGAAGAACCCAGTTGGCTATATTGGATTTTTTAAATCAACCACTATTGTTAATCCCTCAAGTGATCCAGTAGCAGTGGGGTCTGCTCAGTGCCCCCTTATCTATGCCAAAGGTGCAAGCATGTACTTTTCGACAATTAACTTTTCTGAGCTAAAGATATTTTGAATAAAAGCACTTGCATCTTGGTAAGTGACGTACGGCACATCAGGGAGTCCTGTGACTGTGAGTCTCTGTGCTTGCTGGGTTGCGGCTGAAAGTGCTACACCTGGTCTCCTGTGAACACGATCGTCGGCTCAATATATAACTGAAACAGGATGGAGGGCTGGAACGCAGGTGAACTGCAGCAGCGGGCGTGTGACTTTACCGGAAATTGTGCATTGCGTTTCCGAGCCTGCGCTCTGCCAATATTAGTAAAAGGCGAGCTCTTTTTTAAAGCTCGAAGCTTAAAAAAGGAGTGTGCCTTTTTCTAACATTGGCAGAGTGCACGCACGGAAATGCGTTGCATCATTTCCGGTGACGTCTCACGCCCACCGATGTGGTCCACATGCGTTCCAGCCCTCCATCCCGTTCCAGTTACATACTGAGCAAACGATCGGCATTCACAGGAGACCAGGCAGGATGTAGCACTCTCAGCAGCAATCCAGCGAGCACAGAGACGCACTGTTACAGGACTCCCTGATGTGCCTTACTTTACTTACCATGATGTAAGTGCTTTTATACAAATGTTATACAGTTTTACTTAAGAGGCACCGCTGCTTCTGTCTTTTACCTTTAAGCTCAGCGTCCTACTGTTGTAAGATACCCCTGTACTCAAGTCTTCAAGTAAAACACACCTCTTCCACACTTCTTCCTGTATGTAAGGCCATCATCCCAGTGCTGCGCTATACCCACTCTTTACCTCTTAGTCCAGTATTCTGTGCTTTCCAAGATCCTCATCATCTGTAGCCTACATGAGTGCACTCCCCTAGCACCTCATTATCCAGTACACTGAGTACCCACAATCTCCAATCATTTTTTACATTACCTCACCAAAATAATTATATTTAACCTCCTGTGGTCAGTCCAATCCTCTATTGTTCTGGAAGGATGCACTGTGGTTGGACACAGTGGATTACTGGCAACAGGTACATAGTTAATGAGAGGCCCTGTAATATGTGATCACTGTGATTCAGTCACAGCATCACAAAATGTAAACACAGGCTGCAGTTTGCAGCTGTGTTTCACTTACTGGACAGTGATCACAAAGCACTGTCTGGTCTGATGCATCGATCAGAATGTGAAAGGAAAGACAGCCTCCTAACTACTAGCCAGCACCAGTTCACTCCAGTACAGTGCCAACAGTATACAAACCCACCCCTCTACTGTCAGTCACCCCTCTCCTGAATATGTCAGGCTCATCCTGTCTCTAGCTGACCTGGAGATTAACAGATCAACACATCTTACATTAATCCTTAATTTACATCCTCCAATTGTAAGCCTGTAAATTATCTGTAAATAAACCCCTTCAGCTTCTGATTCCTATATGTACAGCAGGACCTGTACATTTAATGTACCTAGTGCACGAATATCAAGCTCCATGTTTTTATTCCCTCAATGCTGGCACATTTCTTTATTGCCAATAAATGTGGGTAAAAAAAAATCAGGTCACCGTGGGTGTTTACTTTTTAAAAAGGGGTTATTTGGGGGGTTTTCATACTGTCCTGGCAAGTGACTCTCTTTCATGGTAATAATTCCTCTGACTGAGAGTTAAGTGATCCCAGAGAAAGATCTATCCCTTTGAGGAACCTGGCGATTGTCACCTAGAGGAGTCGGGACAAAGACCCAGGCAGGGGTATATGCCATTTGCCCATCTGGTCTCTCTTAACACAGAGACCAGACCAGCTGGTAAGCTGCCATTTTTACCTTTGGTGGAGGATCTTTATTCTGGCTATTTATCACTTCTCCATATGTACCAGATGCCAACAACAGGACTTTACACTCTGTGGTGGATTTCTCTGCATGAATAGAACATTTCTTCACAAAAAGACATTTATCTACACTTGGATCTCTGTTGTTCTCTATGCAATTACACCAGATCCTGATTCACTGTTATGTGTTCACGATAATTTAATTTGCACTGTAAATTCATTTCTTATTTTGGACACTTGTCACTGAGCTGTGGACTTGTAGTCCAGATATAAGAAATTTAGTTACACACTAACCACTTTAATTTGTCACGAGGTTGGTGGGCTAATTGATTTATATTTCAGCGCAGCCAATTTTTCTTTTTTAAGTTACTTGCTATGTTTAAAACAAAGTTAGGGAAACAGTTTTTTAATGGTTTGGTGTTTTTTTGCCTTTAATTAGAAAAATGTAAAAACCCCAGAGATTATTAAATACCACCACAAGAAAGCGCTATTTGTCATAAGCAAAAGAGATTAAATTATGTTATGTACAGTGTTGTATGACCAAGTAATTGTCAGTCAATGTATCACGCAATGAAGGGGTGAATCATGAGGTGGTTAAAAAGGAAAACCAATGATACCTAATGTAGCACTAACCCCCGAAGGAGCAGCTGGTTTAGTTTGGGCTTACCGTTACCTTCTTGACCTCGTAGATGTCTAGGGGTTTCCCGAGGTAGATGGCCCAAAGAACTGTAGAAACTGACACAGGATTGGCTTTGGGATTTTTATTTGCAAAAGAAAAGTAGTAGACAAACACAGTCTCTCAAAAAAGGATAGAGGGTTTAGGTAAAAAGCTCAGGTACTCTTGGAACTGCTTAGAACTGAAAGTCTCTCATTATAGAATCCAGAGAATAGCCATTCACAACAGGATTTTCGCAGCTATCGGATAAACCTCCTCTCACTAGGCTTAGCAGCCGATAGATTATTCAAATAGAGCAAAGTCTCTGCCACAGACTTGGTTGTAAAACTTGTGAACGAAAGTCTCTGCCACAAACTTGGTTGTAAAACTTGTGAATGAAAGTCTCTGCCACAGACTTGGTTGTAACTGAAGGATATAGACGAACTTGGAGAACCCTCATACGGTACCAGTATCTTGCAGCCAGTCCGGCGATACCGTACGAGCGTGGATTCACTTGGTGTCTTTCAACTTAGCTTCCAGCTTCTTGCTGAGGAACCAGCCTTATACATGGCTCTCTCCTGAAGAGTCCTCCCCTGGTTGCTTTCTCAGTTGCTGGGCCTCTCCACAGATGAGACGGCACCGGACCACCTTGGAATCCTCCTTCCAGTTACTTTGCCTAGGGCTAGCCAGCCCCGAGATTTGGAATTGGATGGATCCACACCCCAGGCCATGAGGGCCCTGAGGGCTGGTCAGGAGGACCAGGACCAAACAGACAGAAAGATGTTCTGGACCAGAACCCAGAAGCCTGTGATCTCCGTACCTTAAGTAACCTCTCCCAGGATACACAGCAAGACAACACTCTCACTGATTGGTTCCGAGAGAGATTGGCACTCAATGCGCCCAGCCGAACTGCGTTCTCTTGCTTGCGAGAAGTGACAACAGCACCTATGGCCAAGCAGAACCCAGTGCAATCCAGCCAGACTGGTACTGAAACCATAATTTGGTACAATTAACCCCAAAAACCCAACTGTGGTTCCAGGAATATTCAATTTACAAAACACATAGCGCGTGCTCATCAGGAGCCCGGCGCTACACTAATTTTTACCAACTATTGCTTTGAAGTTAAAGGGGAGTTCCACCCATTTAAAAGTCAGCGGTTACAAAAAGTGTAGCTGCTGACTTTTAATAATCAGACACTCACCTGTCCCACGGTCCAGCGATGTGGGCGTACAAAGCCCCGCTCCTCTCCCCCTCCTCTCCATGGCACCGGAATTGTAACTGTGGGCGCCCGGCTGTGGCTTCACAGCTGGGCATGCACTGCATATGCGTGAGCCATGCTGCGCACTGTGATTGGCCAGGCAATCTTCTGGGTTTGGTGTCCCAGAAGATTGCAGGGAGGGAGGGGGAGAGGTGATCTCCTTTCCCGCGCCATGGCGCCATTGAGGAAGTGGGAGCTGGCTGCCAGTAAAAACAGGGTACTCGCTCTTCCCCCAAAAAAATGACATGCCAGATTTGGCATGTCAGGGGGTCACCTGCACTTAAAGCGGAAGTTCCATTTTTGGGTGGAACTCCGCTTTAATATTGTCTGTGTTTTGAGAAAATACACTAACTTGATATGTTTTATGAGTGTATTCAGATACATTAGTTGATCTAGATCAGTGTTTCTCAACCTTTTTTTCAATCAAGGCACCCTTTAAAATTCTGAACAATTTCGAGGCATTCTAAAATGTAAAACACTCAAAGTTTTATATAATGCAGCAACATCCACACATGTAGGAAACCCAAATCAGAGGGGATGTATTCTTCCAAAAACAAATATATGTTTTCACACTGGTACTGACTATTCCAGTGTTTCTGCTACTGCTCAGTTTCCAGGGACAGATTAAGAGCATCATGGGCCTGGGGCTGAGGATTTCAGTGGGCCTTTTTATTGAAATAAATAAAATGAAGATGCAAAAATTTTTATGTTAAAACAAATTAAATAGTTTTCCTGACACCAAGAAAAAAAATGGTGACAGAAGTGATTCAGAAGTGATTCATGTTGACGGCAAAGGAATAAAGCAGCGGGCAGATATGACACTTTGTGCTCTTAATTTACACATGTACACACTATAGAGGGATATGCTTTGTTCATATTTCATATCTGAGGTTTACAACCACTTTAAGGCCCCGTTAATACCTGAGCTATTTGAAGCTCCACCAAAAGTGTTTTAAGGCTCAACACTAGTATTGCCATTATACTGAATGGTGCCCATTCACATCTGAGTGTAGCACCGCTTAACCACTTCCAGACCAGCCTCGTTTTGGATTTTAGGTGTTTACATGTTTAAAACTGTTTTTTTTGCTAGAAAATGAGTTAGAACCCCCAAACATTATATATTGTTTTTTTTTCTAACATCCTAGAAAATAAAATGGCAGTCGTTGCAATATTTTTTTTCACACCGTATTTGCGCAGCGGTCTTACAAGCGCACATTTTTTGGAAAAGAGTCACTTTTTTGAATAAAAAAAATAAGACAACCGTAAAATTAGCCCAATTTTTTTTGGATTGTGAAAGATAATGTTACGCCGAGTAAATTGATACCCAACATGTCACACTTCAAAATTGCGGCCGCTCGTGGAATGGCGTCAAACTTTTACCCTCAAAAATCTCCATAAGCGACATTTAAAAAAGTCTACAGGTTGCATTTTTTGAGTTACAGAGGAGGTCTATGGCTAGAATTATTGCTCTCGCTCTACCGATCGCGGCGATACATCACATGTGTGGTTTGACTACCGTTTTCATATGCGGGCGCTGCTCACGTATGCGTTCGCTTCTGCGCGCGAGCTCGTCGGGACGAGGTGTTTTAAAAAAAAATTTTTGTTTTTTATTATTTATTTTACTTAATTGTATTATTTTTTACACAGTTTTTAAAAAAAAATAAAAATTGATCACTTTTATTCCTATTACAAGGAATGTAAACATCCCTTGTAATAGAAAAAAGCATGACAGGTCCTCTTAAATATGAGATCTGGGGTCAAAAAGTCCTCAGATCTCATATTTGGACTTCAATGGGAAAAAAAAAAAAAATAAAAAAAAATGTCATTTAAAAAAATGACATTTGTAAATTTCCCTTTAAGACGTATGGGCGGAAGTGACGTTTTTGACGTCGCTTCCGCCCTCCTATGGTATAGAGATGAGTGGGGGCCATCTTAGCGTCACTCATCTCTATACACAGGCAGGGAACGGACCCTATCGCCTCCGATAACGGTGATCTCGCGGCGAATCCGCCGCGATGACCACCATTATCGGAAAGGGGGCCGCTCACTGTAAAGAGGGATACCTCGGTTGTGGCAGCAGCTGCTGCCGTTACCGAGATATCCCTCTTCAAAAAAATGACGTATATATACAGTGAGCGGTCGTGAAGTGGTTAAAGTGGTGGGACACCCTGAAAACAAAAACTTAAAAAAATGTTAGTAACCATTTTAAATGAAAAAAAAAAAATTTTTATTTTTTTTTTACTTACCAGAAATGGCTGTTGCTAGGCAGATCGTCCTAATCTGCCTCCTCCAGCACTGCAGTGATCTTCTCTTCTTCCGTCTTCTGGTGAATGGGGCGCGGTGTGTTATGGGAACTATGTCCCACAACACATCGCGTTCCCCATTCACAAATTAGAGTCGCGCATGCGCAGTAGGCCGCGCGCCGACTCGCGCATGCGCAGTAGGAAACGTGAAGCCGTTTCCCTTACTGAGGATGGCGGCGCTGGAACCGGATCGCCGAAGGACAGCTCGTCCTCCACGACCGACATCGCAGGCGCCCTGGGAGGGTAAGTGTACTTATTAAAAGTCAGCAGCTACTCTTTTTTTTAGCTGCTGACTTTAAAAAAAAAAAAAATTTGTAAGGTGAAACACCCCTTTAAAGACAGCAGCTCAAAAAAGTAGATGAGCTTCTTCTAGATCAGAGTCGACTGTTTTTGCCCCAGTAGACTTCAATGTGAGGGTCTGAAAGGCATGTGTTTTTATCTGGTAACTTTCAATTTCCTAAAAAGAATTATAAAAAAAAGAAAGAAAAAAGATAGAAACTTATGCAAAAAAGTCCAAAAACCTACCCATAAAGGTTGCTCTTGCGACTGGGCCCTGGCAGTCCGCCCACTGTGGAGGGACCCCAAGATGGCAGAGTTCGGTTCACACTGCTGCGACCCAAAGTCGTGTGACTTTCTTGCAACTTTTATGATTTAACATTGCAGTCTACGGTACTCAAAACGCACCAAAATACCATAAAATTACTGGAATTACTGTCCCCGCGCCTTGAGTCACATTGATTAAGACTGCACCCACTGAAATGAATGTGTTTTGATTTTTGTCATTTTTTTACACAAATAGACCTTTTTTTTGGTGGTATTTAAACACCACTGGGGTTTTTATTTTTTGCTAAACATGAAAAAAAAAGACACATGAAAAAAAATATGTTTTTCTTAGTTTGTTATAATATTTTGCCATAAGTAATTTTTCTTCTTCACTGATGTGCACTGATGATGCTACACTGATAGGCGGCACTGATGAGGCAGCACTGATAAGCACTGATGGGCACAAATGAGGCAGCACTTATGAGCATTGATAAGGTGGCGCTGATGAGGCTGCACTGATATGTGGCACTGATGATCTGCACTGATATGCAGAACTGATGGGCTATGATGAGCTGCACTGATAGACAGCACTGATGGGCAATGATAGCTGGCACTGGCACTGATGAGCTGCACTAATGGACACTGATGAGCAGCACTGATGGGCTCTGATAGGCGGCACTGACAGACAGCACTTATGGGCACTGATAAGGTGGCACTGGTGAGGCAGCACTATTATGCGGCACTGATGGGCACTTATGGGTGGCACTGACACTGATAGGTGACACTGATGAACTGCACTGATAGGCAGCACTGGCGGTCAATGATAGGTGGCACTGATGATCTGCACTGATAGGCAGCACTGATGGTCAATGATAGGTGGCACTGATGATCTGCACTGATAGGCAGCACTGATGGTCAATGATAGGTGGCACTGATGAACTGCACTAATGGGCACCACTGATGGGCACTGATGAAATGCACTAATGGGCACTGACGGGCAGCACTGATAGGGCTCTGATAGGCGGCACTGACAGGCAGCACTGATGGTCAATGATAGGTGGCACTGATGAGCTTCACTAATGTGCACTGATGGGCTCTGATAGGTGGCACTGACAGGCAGGACTTATGGACACTGACAAGGTGGCACTGATAGGCGGCGCTGATGAGTTGCACTGTTAGGCAGCACTGATAGGTGGCACTGATGAGCTGCAATACTGGGCACTGATAGGTGGCACTGATGAGCTACACTGATAGGTGGCACTAGCATTGATTGGATGGCACTGATGAGCTGCATTGATAGGCAGCAATGATAGGTGGTACTGATGAGCACTGATAGGTGGCACTGGCATTGATTGGATGGCACTGATGAGCTTCACTGATAGGTGGCACTGATTGAGGGCACTGGCACTGATAGGTGGCACTGACGAGATGCACTAAATGGGCACTGATGGGCTGGCTGCACAGTCACTGATGTGATGAGTTGCACTTATATAGCCACCCCCCCCCCCCCAAAATGTAAGTTAACCACTTCACTTCAGCCACTCAGCTGGTACAATTTCACAAATAGAACCTATCTGCCTGAGTCTGCCATTGACATCCCCAGCGTGCCAGCCCAACGCCCATGGCTTACTTGAACTTAGTTGTTGTACTGTGCAGAATGCTGAATGCAGATACTCCTTCTCCTGGCTCACAGTACCGCCCGCACACAGCACTCCAGTCCTTTCCCAGTCAAGATTCTCGGGACACTGGGGAAGGCCTCCGGATGACGTCACGCCGGCCGGGACGTCAAGCTTTGCCTACAGGATGCAAGCAGCCGAGCACGCTCAGCCTCGGCAGTGCACTGGTATCGCCCGCATTGTCTGCAACGTCAGCTGTCTGCTTAATATATCGCCAGCGCCGCAATTACATTTGAACTGACTGATACATGGGCCTATGTGTAATGCAGCTGCCTGGCAATGTCAAGATATATTTCGGCCGCGGCGGGTCGTGGTGATTGACTGATTGTATGTATTTAAAGTGTTTTTGTGCCTATAATATGATGGGCTCCAAAAGCCCCTATGTTGATCCAGCCCTGTCAGTTTCTACCCCTCACTCAGCTAATGTGATTCCCAGCGTTAATGAAAGGTGCAGCGAAGGGGCAAACTAGGATGCTGTGCAGGCCCCTCATAACCTCCTTACTGATGATGCCATTGGTTGTTAGGATGCCGGAGGCTAGAAGGTTGTAATGATACACAATTAAAACCTGTGGCTTTTGGGCAATTTTTAGGCATTTTGCCAGGGCACCCATGGAAAAACCTGAAGGCACCCCAGGGTGCATGGGCACCCTGGCTGAAGAAGGCTGATCTAGATTCTCATAGCATTTGCCACATATATGCCTGCAATCTTAAATATAGTATGGTTAATGTAATCCTAGTAAATGTGTTCCCCAGTGACTATCAGCAAAAAGTCCACTGGGGAATGCAAAAGGTACAGTAGTTACCTTTTAAGCAATTTTCCTGCTTGCTCCCTCTGTAGTGCTGAATTTGTGTTTTCTTTACCATGCTGATAACAGCCTACTTGTCTTTAGAATTAGAAATCTCAAACGGGGGTTCCCAAAGAAAGGGGCTCTGCTAGCAAATTAGCGAGCAATCCTAATGCTCAGAAGGAGTTATTGACATAGGTGGGGATTATGTGTGCCCCTTCAAAAGTGAAAATAGGTTGCCACCATTTTCTCTGATGAAATGCTTAGGAACTCTCAACAGTTCCTCAGTGCAGCATATGAAAGAGTTAAAAGTAGTTACAATATGTTCCTATATTTAAAATGCAATATACACTGCATTCAGTGTCCTCCATATACAATGTCTCACAGTGGGTCTGTAATTTCTCTGCCCTTAGTGTAATTGCTTAACCAGGAAAAAAAATCTTCTTTTTAGAACATATTTTGGCAGAGTGCAGGTGAATATGACCTGTGAATCTTCTTTATAAATAGAATGAATGGCTCCCTGGATGCAATGCTGTGTGGGGAATTTGGTAATAAAAATAATCCTACCGTTTTTGACATACTAATTTCTTATTTGTCAAGAACAAAATGCAGAAGAAAATGGAAATGCTAAAAATGATATATAATATAATAATTTATTATAAAAGTTTTTATGAATAGTATGATTTCTTTCTACTCCCTTCATTATAAGGAATTTAATTTCCAGCAGACAGAAGCAGTTAAAGTCATTTTCTTTAGGCTATGTGTATAGAACTGCTTGTGCAAATCAAAGATGCAAATGATAAGAACAGAGACATGGTGCAGGAGTGTGTTAAGAATATAAAGAAACTTTTCTAATGAATAAAAATAACATACACTCACATGCAGTAAAAGATGACAGGGAAAAGGGAAATGCCTCACAGCTGCACAGCACAGGCAATAGGCAGCAGTCCCAGGATTGGGATTGGGATTGGACACGTGGAGAGGAGAGGGACAGCCAATCAGGCAATACAATTTAAAGCATACCACCCCTTTGTCAAGCCTACCATTGTAGGTAGTCAGCAGGTTTATAGCACGAGGAAAGGGAGACTACAAAGGCTATCATGGCAATCAATATACATACATCAAATAACAAATCAATGTTGGGAGGAATATCCATATATAGGAGCAATGTAAGGATTGTAAATGATTGCTTAACCACTTCATCGCCGCCGTCGTCTGGGGGTCTCGATCCGCCTTCGGGGGTCTTCCGGGTCTCTTCTGTTCTTGCGGCGGTCGTCGTCTTCCGCGCCGCCGGCGCCTTCTCCTTCTTCTTGTTCTTCTTCTTCTTCCGATGTTGACCCGACGCTCTCTCTGCCCGGAATGCCTGTGCCGCTCTGCGCTCGGACTTATATAGGGACATGGGGGACAGGGTCACATGCACATGTCACATGGTGACCCCGCCCCCTTGTGTTGTCACAGTCCCGGAGGATGCTGGGACTGTGACATCGCAAGGGGGCGGGGTCACCATGTGACATGAACATGTGACCCTGTCCCCCATGTCCCTATATAAGTCCGAGCGCAGAGCGGCACAGGCATTCCGGGCAGAGAGAGCGTCGGGTCAACATCGGAAGAAGAAGAAGAACAAGAAGAAGGACAAGAA
Organism: Lithobates sylvaticus; assembly: GCA_028564925.1. Lineage (NCBI taxonomy): Eukaryota > Metazoa > Chordata > Amphibia > Anura > Ranidae > Lithobates > Lithobates sylvaticus. Next base: position 296,120,514 of record CM053026.1, read on the forward strand.
GAAGGAGAAGGCGCCGGCGGCGCGGAAGACGACGACCGCCGCAAGAACAGAAGAGACCCCCGGAAGACCCCCGAAGGCGGATCGAGACCCCCAGACGACGGCGGCGACGACGAAGAAGGTAGCCGGACTCCTCCCCTCGTGAAAGAGCTAGGTAAAAGAGCAGAAGAGAGCGGAGGAGTCCGGCGAGAAGACCCCCAAGACGGAAGAAGACCCCCGAAGGCGGATCGAGACCCCCAGACGGTGGCGACGACGAAGAAGGTAGCCGGACTTCCCCCGCTCGGTAAAAGAGCTTGGTAAATGGCGGGGGAGTCCGGCGAGAAGACCCCCAAGACGGAAGAAGACCCCCGGAGCAGTGCAATAAACTATTTTTTTCAAAAGTGTGGGTGTTTTTTTTTTTACTTTACATTTTACACCTTAGGTGAATGGGTAGGGGTACATCGTACCCCATACTCATTCACATAGGGTGGGGGGCCGGGATCTGGGGGCCCCCTTATTAAAGGGGGTTCCCAGATTCCGATAAGCCCCCGCCCGCAGACCCCCCGACAACCAACGGCCAGGGTTGTCGGGAAGAGGCCCTTGTCCTCATCAACATGGGGACAAGGTGCTTTGGGGTGGGGGGGCCGCACGGCCCCCCTTTCCCCAGGGCACCCCCCATGTTGAGGGCACGCGGCCTGGTACGGCTCAGGAGGGGGGGGCGCTCGTTCGTCCCCACCCCTTTCCTGGCCTGCCAGGCTGCGTGCTCGGATGAGGGTCTGACTTGGATTTGGGGGGAACCCCCACGCCGTTTTTTCGGCGTGGGGAGTCCCTTTAAATCCATGCCAGGTCACGGAGCTAGCGCGGCGGCAGTAACTGCCTACGCTAGCTACGTAACCTGAAGTCACGTGCTAAATGAACGGACTTGCCGATGAGCGGCAAGTCCCTTCATTTCAAAAGTCCCGCGGACTTGCCCACTAACGGCGGACTAACAGCGGATAATTTGAAAACAAAACTTCAAACTTTAGTCCGCCGTACTTTGGCGCCAAAAAGTCCGCCGGCGCCCACACACGAGGGGATTATCCGCTGGACTTCAGTCCAGAGGATAATCCCGCGGGATTGTCCCTTCGTGTGTACGCGGCATTAGAAAGCCTGAAGGCGGTGCTTGGTTTTCGGGGGTCCCGTATGCGGCTAGGCTCCCAAAAAGTCTCACGCATGTGGTATCTCCATACTCAGGAGAAGCAACAGAATGTATTTTGTGGTGTAATTTCACATATGCCCATCGCATGTTTGAGCAATATATAATTTAGTGACAACTTTGTGCAAAAAAAAAAATTATTTTTCCTGCAACTTGTGTCAAAATATTAAATATTCCATGGACTCGAAATGCCTCTCAGCAAATAGCTTGGGGTGTCTACTTAATTTATTATAAAAGTTTTTATGAATAGTAGTCCTTCATTATAAGGAATTTAATTTCCATCAGACAGAAGCAGTTAAAGTAATTTTCTTTAGACTATGTGTATAGAACTGCTTGTGCAAATCAAAGATGCGAATGATAAGAACAGAGACATGGTGCAGGAGTGTGTTAAGAATATAAAGAAACTTTTCTAATGAATAAAAATAACATACACTCACATGCAGTAAAAGATGACAGGGAAGGGAAATGCCTCACAGCTGCACAGCACAGGCAATAGGCAGCAGTCCCAGGATTTTAATCCGCCTGCCATATGTCAAAAGTGCACTGGATCCTGTTCGGTCAATGATGGTGAGTGGTATCAGGGGCCATGGAGATCACACGTGGAGAGGAGAGGGACAGCCAATCAGGCAATACAATTTAAAGCATACCACCCCTTTGTCAAGCCTACCATTGTAGGTAGTCAGCAGGTTTATAGCACGAGGAAAGGGAGACTACAAAGGCTATCATGGCAATCAATATACATACATCAAATAACAAATCAATGTTGGGAGGAATATCCATATATAGGAGCAATGTAAGGATTGTAAATGATTGCTTAACCACTTCAGCCCCGGAAGATTAGGCTGCTTAAGGACCAGAGAACTTTTTACAATTTGGCACTGCGTTGCTTTAACTCGTATTTGCGCGGTCATGCAATGCTGTACCCAAAAAAAATTTGTGTCCTTTTTTTCCCACAAATAGAGCTTTCTTTTTATGGTATTTGATTGCCTCTGCATTTGAAATTTTTGGCGATATAAACAGAAAAATACCGGAAATTTCGAAAAGAAATTATATTTTCTACTTTTTGTTATAAGAAAATTCCAATAAACTAAATTTTAGTCATACATTTAGGCCAAAATGTATTCAGCCAGATGTCTTTGGTAAAAAAAATGTCAATGAGCATATATTTATTGGTTTGCGCAAAAGTTATAGCGTCTACAAAACTATGGTACATTTTCTGGAATTTACGCAGCTTTTAGTTTATGACTGCTTATCTCAATGGTGCTAAAGTGGCAGGGCAGTACAACCCCCCCCCAAATGACCCCATTTTGGAAAGTAGACACCCCAAGGAAATTGCTGAGAGGCTTGTTGAGCCCATTGATGATTTTATTTTATTTTATTTTTCAAAGTGATTGAAAAATGACAAAAAAAGTTATCACTAAATGATATATTGCTCAAATATACGATGGGCAAATGTGACATTATACCCCAAAATACATTCTACTGCTTCTCCTGAGTATGGGGATACCCCATGTGTGGGACTTTTTGGGAGCCTAGCCGCGTACAGCACCCCGAAACCCAATCACCGCCTTCAGGATTTTCGAAGGCCGTAAAATGCCAAGATAGCACAACCCCCCCCCCCCCCAAATGACCTCATTTTGGAAAGTAGACACTACAAGTTATTTGCTGAGAGGCATTGTGAGTATTTTGCAGCTTTCATTTATTTTGAAAATTAACCACTTCAACACCGCTTCATGGTCATATGACGCCCACAAGGTGGATCTACCATCCTGGGTGGGCGTCATATGACGTCCTCGGATTCCCGGCCGCCTGGGGGGCGTGCGCGCGCGCCGCCGGCGCGCGCGCGCGCCGCGGCATCGCTCGGGACCCGGTGCGGGTGCCCGGCGGCCGCATTGTCCGCCGGGCACCCGCGATTGCCCGTTAAAACAACGGGACCGTGCGGGACCGTCGAGCTGTGTGTGTAAACACACAGCTCCACGGTCCTGTCAGCGGCGAGGAGACCGATCATGTGATCCCAGCACGGAGGAACACATGATCGGTCTCCTCCCCTTGAGTCCCCTCCCCCCACAGTTAGAATCACTTCTATTAGGGAACACATTAACCCCTCCAGCGCCCCCTAGAGTTAACCCCTTCCCTGCCAGTCACATTTACACAGTAATCATTGCAATTTTATAGCAACGATCGCTGTGTAAATGTGAATGGTTCCAAAAATGTGTCAAAAGTGTCCGAAGTGTCCACCGCAATGTCGCAGTCATGAAAAAAAAAATCGCAGATCGCCGCCATTATTAGTAAAAAAATAAATAAAAAAATTCAATAAATCTATCCCCTATTTTGTAGACGCTATAACTTTTGCGCAAACCGATCAATATACGCTTATTGCGATTTTTTTTACCAAAAATATGTAGAAGAATACGTATCGGCCTAAACTGAGGAAAAAAATAGTTTTTAAAAAAAAAATGGGATATTTATTATAGCAAAAAGTAAAAAATATTGTGTTTTTTTTCAAAATTGTCGCTCTTCTTTTGTTTATAGCGCAAAAAATAAAAACCGCAGAGGTGATCAAATACCACCAAAAGAAAGCTCTATTTGTGGGAAAAAAAGGACGTCAATTTTGTTTGGGTGTAACGTCGCACGACCGCGCAATTGTTAGTTAAAGCGACGCAGTGCCGAATCGCAAAAAGTGCTCTGGTAAGAAAGGGTGTTTAAAAGCCCTGTATTGAAGTGGTTAAGAAAAAAAAGAATTTTTTTTTTTTTCATTTTCAAAACTTTGTGACAAAAAGCAAGGTCTGCAAAATACTCACCATACCTCTCAACAAAAAGCTTGGGTGTCTACTTTCCAAAATGGGGTCATTGGGGGGGGGGGGGGGTTGTGCCAACTGGGCATTCCATGGCCTGATAGGCTGTGATAGGCAGTGAGGAGTGAAATCAAAAATTTACACTCTTAGAAAGCCTGAAGGCGGTGCTTGGTTTTCGGGGGTCCCGTATGCGGCTAGGCTCCCAAAAAGTCTCACGCATGTGGTATCTCCATACTCAGGAGAAGCAACAGAATGTATTTTGTGGTGTAATTTCACATATGCTCATCGCATGTTTGAGCAATATATAATTTAGTGACAACTTTGTGCAAAAAAAAATGTCTTTTTCCTGCAACTTGTGTCAAAATATTAAATATTCCATGGACTCGACATGCCTCTCAGCAAATAGCTTGGGGTGTCTACTTTCCAAAATGGGGTCATTTAGGGGGGTTTTGAACTGTCCTGGCATTTTATGCACAACATTTAGAAGCTTATGTCACACATCAACCATTCTTCTAACCACTTGAAGACAAAGCCCTTTCTGACACTTTTTATATTTATATATATATATATTTTTTTTTTTAAAGAAAATTACTTTGAACCCCCAAACATTATATATGTTTTTAAAGCAAAGGCCCTAAAGATTAAAATGGTGGGTGTTTCATTTTTTTTTTCACACAGTATTTGCGCAGCAATTTTTCAAACGTATTTTTTTTGGATTTTTTTTATTTAAATGCACTAAAACACACTATATTGCCCAAATGTTTGATGAAATAAAAAAGATGATCTTAGGCCGAGTACATGTTAGTACACAACATAGTTTAAAATTGCGCACAAATGTGCAATGGCGACAAACTACATACATTTTTAAAAGCCTTTAAAAGCCTTTACTGCTAAAAATACTGCCCTCAATCTGACCTTCGCGTGATACCTCACATGCGTGGTTCAATTGCCATTTACATATGACGCCAGACCGATGCGTTATTTTGCTTTTTTATTTTATTTTTAACCCTTTCATTTTTTTATCATTTTTTTTGTTATGTCAGGCAATGTAAATATCCCCTATGATAGCAATAGGTAGTGAAAGGGAATCTTTTGAAAAAAATTGGGGTCTATTAGACCCTAGATCACTCCTCTGCTCTCAAAGCACAACAAGATCGGTGTGATAAAATGCTTTCCCAATTTCCCAATGGCGCTGTTTACATCTGGCGAAATCTAAGTCATGAAATGCTCATAGCTTCCATTTTCTTAGGCCATAGAGATGATTGAAGCTGTTCTGGTCTATGATCGGCTCTATGGTCAGCTGGCGGAACCACCGGCTACATTCTCAGGTTCCCTGTTGGGACAGGAGAGCCAGAGAAAACCATGGAAGATGGTGGGAGGTCTAGAGGCTAATTAGCTGCTAGGATTGCTTTTACATGAAACCTGACCGCTGGCTGAAAAGAATGATGCCAAGATTATACCTAAACCCACAGGCATCATTCTGGTATAACCACTCAAAGCCTGCAATTCCCTAACCCTAACCATAATCCCACTCCCAACAGTCCAAATCCCCCAGCCCTAACCCTAATCCTGCTCCCATTCTTCCCAATTCCCTAACCCTAACCATAATCCCACCCCCACCAGTCCCAATTCCCTAACCCTTACCCTAATCCCACTCCCATTAGTCCCAATTCCCTAACCATAATCCCACTCCCAACAGTTCCAATCCCCAACCCCCAATTCCCTAATCCTAACCATAATCCCACTCCTGCTAGTACCAATTCCCTAACCCTAAGCCTAATCCCACTCCTGCTAGTCCCAATTCCCTAACCCTAAGCCTAATCCCACTCCCACTAGTCCCAATTCCCTAACCCTAACCCGAGCGCCCCCTAGTTAACCCTTTCATCCCCTGTCACTGTGTCACCCAGTGCAGTGGTCATATTTTTTTGATCACTGTACTGGTGTCATTAGTGACAAAAATCAGTGTTAGGTTACTTAGTGGTAGGCCCAGATAGGTCTAGGGACCCCCCTACCCCCTAATAAAGGTTTAACCCCTTGATCACTCTCTGCCACCAGTGATCACTGTATTAGTGTCACGGGTGACACTGGTTAGTTAGTTTTTTTTTATAGCGTCAGGGCACCCGCCGTATATAACCTAAATAAAGGTTTAACCCCCTGATCAACTGGCGGGTGATATCAGTTAGGTTTTTGTATCAGATAGGGTCTGCGTCTCCCCAGGCAGATTAGTGCCAGTAGCGCTAACACCCATGCACACACCATACACCTCCCTTAGTAGTATAACGTCTGAATGGATCAATATCTGATCTGATCAAAACTATACTAGCGTCCATAGCAGTTTAGGGTTCCCAAAAACGTTTCTGACCCATCTGTCAGATTCAGGCTCAGAATACGAACCGGTAGACAGCAGCGGCACCCTGACAGATAGCTCTGACGACGGAGTAGTGGTCCCTGCCAAGATCAGGCGTACCCCACCACATTCTTCTGCTGTCGTTGAGGTGTAAGGACTGATCAAGTTGTCTGTGTTGATGATTCCCTGATTAAGTTTTCTGGCCGCTTATCTATCAAACAGTATCTTCCCAGCAAGCGTGCCCGATATGGGGTCAAGATGCATAAGCTCTGGGACAGGACAACAGGCTATACAAATAGTTTTATGGTTTACGAGAGAAAAGATAGTCACATAGAGCCAGAGAACTGCCCAGACTACATAGGGAGTGCTGGTAAGATTGTGTGGAACTTGGTGTCACTCTTAATATAAAAGAGGTACCACTTGTACGTGGACAATTATTACACGAGTGTGACACTTTTTAGTCACCTTTTTGATTATGGAATTGGCTTTGCCCCAACGGCTTGTAGAATCCCGACTTAGACAGGGGGGGGGGGGAGACTGCTTGAAGTGTAATAATTTGTTAGCAGTAAAGTGGAGGGATTTCCGGAATGTTTTGGTTCTGTCCTCCCTTCACGCAGATACGACAGTCCAAATTCCTACGGCGACAGGTGTTGTGGAGAAACCCCTCTGTGTCCACAAATACAACCTTAACGTGGGAGGGGTGGACCTCAATGACCAGTTGTTGGCGCCGTACCTAATTGCCCGTAAGGCCAGACGCTGGTACAAAAAAGTGTCTGTATACTAATTTCAATTGGCTCTGCTGAACACTTTTGTGCTATACAAAGCTTCAGGACAAACTGGATCATTCCTAAAATTCCAGGACAAGATCGTCCCAGCCCTTCTGTTTCCAGACAGTGCTATGGCCCACCTTCCCAACACAAATGCAGTGAGTCGGCTGCATGAGAGCCATTTTCCGTATGTCCTCCCTGGTACTCCTACCCAAAGAACACCCCAAAGAAGATGTCGTGTCTGCAGAAAACGCGGATTTAGGCATGACACCCGCTTTTATTGTCCCTCCTGTCCTGACCAACCTGGTCTCTGCATCGGTGACTGTTTCAAATGCTACCACACACTAGTGGAGTATTAGCGTAGAGTACAGCACTACAAAAAAAGGAAAAAAAAAACACACACAAAAACACAAAAAAAATTAAATAAAAAAGCCAAAAATAGTTGTGGTTTTATTTTTCTTCTCTCTCGCTATTGTTCTCTCTCTTATGTTCGCTCTCTACTGTACATTCTATTGTTCGCTCACTATTGTTCTATATCTGTTGTTCTCTCTCTGTTTTATTTTTACTATGTTTTATTGTATTTGTTTTGCAGGTATGGTATGTCTTACTGTTATACTGTAATGTTACTTTGCTTTATTGTTAACCATTATTTGCTTAGCAGGAACGCCATTCAGCTGCTGCACGGGTTTATTTATTCTGACAGCAACATCGTTTGCTCCCACGATACGTAAAGCTCCAGCGCTGTCGGAGGTGATTTCACCACCACAATTAAAAAAAATGGTGCATGTATGCCCATCATTAGAAGTGGGGGGGTGAAGGGCGGTATTCTAAGGGTGGGCATAACCACCGATCAATCTCTTTTTTTCGTTCAGCCCACAGGCTTCCTGAAAAAAAGAACATTACAATGTATGCCCAACAAGGACCAGCAACGTACTGGTATGTTGCTGGACTTTGAGTGTTTATACCACAATGATGCCTGGAGGTTTAGGTATAATCTTGGTATCATTCTTTTCAGCCAGCGGTCAGCTTTCATGTAAAAGCAATCCTAGTGGCTAATTATCCTCTAGACTGCTTTTACAAGCAGTGGTAAGGAAATGTCCCGCCCCCCACCATCTATCATGGTTTTCTCTGGCTCTCCTGACCCAACAGGGAACCCGAGAATGCAGCCGGTGGTTCCGCAAGCTGACCATAGAGCCGATCAGAGACCAGAATGACTCCAATCATCTCTATGGCCTAAGAAACCAGATGCTACGAGCATTTCATGACTTTTGATCGGTTTCGCCCGATATAAACAGCGCCATTGGGAAATTGGGAAAGCTGATCGAACCGATCTTGGTGTGGTCAGATGCTTTGAGGGCAGAGGAAAGATCTAGGGTCTAATAGACCCACAAATTTTTCAAAAAAGAGTACCTGTCACTAACTATTGCTATCATAGGGATATTTACATTCCCTGAGATAACAATAAAAATGATAAAAAAAAAAAAAAAAATGAAAGGAACAAAAAATAAAAAAAGCAAAATAAATAATAAAAAAAAACACCCCTGTCCCCCCGTATTTACGCGCAAAGACGAACGCAAGTGTTGACCTGTTGTTGTATATAAACAGCAATTGCACCATGCATGTGAGGTATCACCACGAAGATCAGATCAAGGGCACTAATTTTAGCAGTAGAACTCCTCTCCTGTCTTCAAATGGTTAGAATAGTGGGTGACGTGTGACATAAGCTTCTGAATGTTGTACATAAAAATGCCAGGACAGTTCAAAACCCCCCAAATTACCCCTTTTTAGAAAGCGGACACCCCAAGCTTTTTGCTTATAGGCATGTTGAGTCCATGAAATATTTTATATTTTGCCACAAGTTGCGGGAAAATTACAATTCTTTTTTTTGCACAAAGTCGTCACATATCCCACTGGCCCCAATTCCTTAACCTTAACCATAATCCCACTCCCAACAGTTCCAATTCCCTAACCCTAACCATAATCCCACTCCCACTCATCCCAATTCCCTAACCCTAACCCTAATCCCACTCCCACTAGTCCCAATTCCATAACCCTAACACCACTCCCACTAGTCCCAATTCCTTAACCATAATCCCACTCCCACTAGTCCCAATTCCCCAACCCTAACCCTAATCCAAGTTCCCATTACTCCCAATTCCCTAACCATAATCCCACTCCCAACAGTCCCAATCTCCCAACCCTAACCCTCATCCCACTCCTACCAATTCCCTAACCCTAACCCCACTCCCACTAGTCCGGGTTCCCGAACCCTAATCCCACTTACACTCCTCACAATTCCCTAACCCTAATCCCACTCCTCTCAATTCCTTAACCCTAACCCTAATCCCACTCCCACTTGTACCAATTCCCCAACCATAATCCCACTCCCACTAGTCCCAATTCCTCCACCCTAAACCTAATTCCACTCCAACTAGTCCCAACTCCCTAACCCTTACTCTAATCCCACTCCCACTAGTCCCAATTCCCTAACCCTAACCCTAGTCCCACTTCCAACAGTCCCAATTACCTAACCCTATGTAGTGTTATGTTGTGTTAACAACTGACCTACTTCCTTTCCAAGATTTGACTTCCTCCTTGATATGTTGTTGTCTGCCTTGTTGAGACAGGATACGAATTGCAGGGATGCAATACCTCCAAGTAAAAGTTTACTTATAACACTCAGCTAAGTTTATAAAGCCGGATGAATAAATATGTCCCCAATTTATCAAGTAATAAAAATCAAACACAACATAGTTCAAAAAGTATATATATTTATTGCATAACAGATATTGTTTGCACAATCCACATTTCAAATAAATTGTATATTATTTAAGTGCCCAATATCACTAACCAACATATGTGCATACATTACTTTTTGTAAGAAATATAAAAACTTTTTTATTGAATAACAGACCATTTTTGCAAAATACAGATTTCAAGTAAACAGTGCCAAATTGTCAGAAACCATGAATCAGACCGAGACAGAAGTACAGTTAAATCACACTTGTTTAATAATAAAAGTAAATAGAACAAACCTAGTCAGAACAGCCAACGTTCGTTAACTGGAACGGATAGTCAGATAAGCTAGCAAGTCAGAAAGCCAGAGATCAGAGTAGTGGAACAACAAGCAGGATCTCGAGCCAGAAGGAATATCAGCCAAGCAAGTCTTAAACAGGAATGCAGAGATAGTCTCTGTGATGTTGACAACGGCGAAGGTAGAGATCATCTGGGCTGAACGGCTTAAGCAGGCAGGACTGACGAGCAGGATATCATCAACAGGTGAGTCAATGTGGAGAGATAGGAGCTGGCAATTAGCTGACAGCTGACTGGCCAGCTCAGAGGAAGGAAGGGCTGACCTCAGCCCTGACACAAATAGAACAAATCAACAAACAGATAATCTATAACTAGCACTAATGGGCATAAATTCTTACATTTTCTGAAAAAATGTAAAAACATTACAGGTCATGATATGAAGGAGGTGTAGGATGGGACTCCTCTCGAGAGGGAGGAGGGTGAGGTTGCCTATATATAGGCATTTCATATGCCCCTCCCTGAACCTATGCACTGGTGAATTGGGGAGGAGGCATATGAACATAACCTGACCCAGATGCAGCCGGGTACTGCAAAGGTCTTGACTCATACACATTTAATGGAGCATTCGTCAGCTCATATCTGGTCTGATATTGTGATGTATTTTGAACATCAAATATTTGTTGCCTTGAGGATAAACAAGATTTGTCTTGAAAAGATTGTATCACACACAACACCTCCATCCTCATTGCACATTGATAACTTTTATCCACCATGTCCAGTTGTGGAATCAAACTTCGAGCAAAAGCAGCATTTTCACCCTGATCTTTTTGCTGGGCTGCCAACATCTTCTTGACAGCTTCAATAAATTCCTCAGATTGCTGATGCTTTGATCGCTTCTTACGAGGGTTTCCTAATTATTGAGGCTCAGCGCATGCATTACCAGGGCTTCCCAGATCTGTGTCTTCAAATAAAATTTGTTGCCCCGGACCAATATATTGATTATCATGCTGTGTGTCATCCTGCTCATCCTCTGTTGCGGAGTCTCTGTTGCTTTCAGTCCTACAAAAAAATATAAAATATAACTAATTATATAATTCTTAATAAATAATAATTTATCTATACAAGTTGTTATACTTACTTTCTCAGCTCCATCACAGGCTTTAAAAACTCCAGTTCGAGGTAATGGCAGTGCAGTCTTCCCACCAGACCCACTTTTCTATGTCCTCTACCTCTTTAATTCCCTCCTGAAATTGTCTTTCCATGTTGTTTTTAGTTATTTAATTGGAAGATATCAAATTAATTGTTCTTTTTATTTACAGATATCTTGCCACAGGAAATAGCTATACATCACTACAATATGAATTTCGCACAGGAATATCTACCATTAGTGAGATTGTGAAGCTAATGTGTGATGCTATCTGGAATCTAAAGAATTAATTCATTCCTTTTCCAAATAACGTGAAGTGGGATGATGTTGCCAAGTGTTTCTTGAGTAAAACCAATTTCCAAACTGCCTAGGCGCTATTGATGGAAAACACATTAGGGTTATAAAACCCAGTCACAGTGGAAGCAGATATTATAACTACAAAAGGTATTTTATTCGATTGTGCTGATGGCTGTTGTAGATGCAGACTACAAATTCCTCTTTGTTGACATAGGAGCATTTGGGAGCTGTGTAGACTCAACTGTCTTCCAGAATTCTAAAATTGCTTGCTGCAAATCAACTTGATTTGCTTGAGAGTCAAACACTACCTGGGACTAAAAATCCAGATATGCCATTTGTTTTTGTGGCTGATGAGGCATTCGCTATCAATGAACACCTAATGAAGCCATACTCACAGAGGAATCTCAACTCCCAGAAGAGAATATTCAATTACCGTCTATGTCGGGCACGCAGGCTAGTTGAATGTGCTTTTGGAATACTTTCCAACAAATGACAAATTATCCACAAACCAATAAACCTGAAGATCAGAAATGCGATCAAAGTAATTAAGGCAGCATGTGTGCTACATAATCTGGTATGGGAGAGCGATGGCGTGAATTTCAAGGACACATTGGCACACAATTTAGAACCTGCTGATTTTGTTTATGTTCGTGGTCCGACAGGGGATTTCACAATAAGGGATCAATTATCCCGTCGGATTTTTCGATGGAAAAAATTTGAGATCCTGCTCTCAAATTTTCCGACAACAAAATCCGATCAGACTTTTTCCGATCGTGTGTAGAGAATTCTGACTGACAAAGGGCCACGCATGCTCAGATCAAATTAGGAGACCAAACCTACTGGCTACTAGCCTCTACGTAGTTCCGTCGTACGCAACGAACGTCACCACGTTCAGAATGATCGGATTTTCCGACAACTTTGTCTGACCGTGTGTATGCAACACCAGTGTCGGACAAAATCCGTCGGAAAAAATCTGTCTGATTTTGTGGTCGGAATTTCCGACCGTGTGTACGGGGCATAAGAGAAACTTTGGTACATTAAAGAATCATTTCAAGATAACTGCTGGAAATTCCTACTTTTATTCCCACACCTGTCCTCATCCCAAATGGAAGGAGAATAGACCTAAAAGCCAATTCTGTCATTTGAGCAAAAACTGTACTCTAATGAAGGATTATGTATACCAAAGCCAAATATTAAAGCTTTTGTTACCTCAACATTTCATATTCCTAATATGTGGCTGCTATACCATGTACTTCTGTGAAAAAAGTCTCCTGTTCTCTTTGTATTGCTACCTTTGTATGAAATACATGGTGTAACCGCATGCTGACCAGCTGTCATGGTACATCGGTACCATAGACTGCCACTAGGGGGCCCCCTGCTCGCCCACTGAGCCAATGCGAATGCCCAGCAGTGGGGATCACCGCCGGGCTCCCGCGATCGCTCGGGGCACACGGAGAAACGGGATCTGTGTGTGTAAACTGAGAATGTAATCTGAGGGGAGAACAGACAGATTATCTGTTCATACAGAGTATGAACAGTGATCCGTCATGTCCTTTGCACAGTCCCACCCCCCCTTCAGTTAGAACACACAATAGGACAGACTTAACCCCTTCACTGCCCCTAGTGGTTAACCCCTTTACTGCCAGTGACATTTTTACAGTAATCAATGCAATTTTGTAGCACTGATCGCTGTAAAAATGACAATGGTCCCAAAAATGTGTCAAAATTGTCCTACGTGTCCGCCATAATGTCGCAGTCCTGATAAAAATCGCAGATCGCCGCCATTACTAGTAAAAAAAAAAATTAATAATAAAAGGCCATAAAACTATCCCCTATTTTGTAGATGCTATAACTTTTGAGCAAACCAATCAATATACACTTATTGCGATTTTTTTTACCAAAAATATGTAGAATAATACATATCGGCCTAAACTGAGGAAAAAATATTTGTTTTATATATTTTTGGTGGATATTTATTATAGCAAAAAGTAAAAATGATTGCTTTTTTTCAAAATTGTCACTCTTTTTTTGTTTGTAGCGCAAAAAATAAAAACTGCAGAGGTGATCAAATACCACCAAAAGAAAGGTCTATTTGTGTGAAAAAAAGGACGTCAATTTTGTTTGGGAGCCACGTCACTCAACCGCGCAATTGTCAGTTAAATCGACAAAGTGCCGAATCGCAAAAGGTGCCCTGGTCTTTGGGCAGCCAAATGGTCCGGGGCTGAAGTGGTTAAAAACTGACCACACTAAGCAGGAGAACACACAGTGGTCAGTTCTCTAGCTATGCTGGGAACTCAGCCTACAAGAAAAAGAACCGCTGCTCCAGGTTGTATAAAGATAAGGCTGATTGGAGTATCTTTCAAAGTGCTAGCCCCGGCCCGCCTCCGTGGGAAACTTGGAAAGAAGAAAGAAATGGCTGCACATCCAGAACTTCCGATTGCCTTTTATTTTGTTTCACAAAGATAACACCAAAGACACCAAACTGTGATCATGTAGACACGTTTCACACATAAATCTTGTGCTTAATCATTACCTCAGCCTGGGAACTCAGCCTGATTCTTTCCTCAAATGACCAGACTTGTCCTGCCCCCCCCCCCCCCGCAGCCTTTCACTGGGAAGCTCAGTTTGCTGCTTCTTCTCCCCCAGCTCTTATGCAGCTGAAAAAAGGGGGAAAATATATTTATAATGTTTTTTATTTAAAAAAATATATAATAAATATATTCATAATATATTTTTATTTATATATATATATATATATATACACATATATATATATATATATATTATATATATATATATATATATATACAGGCATACCCCACGTTTAAGTAGACAATGGGGTTTATTTACTAAAGCTGGAAAGGGCAAAATCAGGCTCACTTCTGCATAGAAACCATTGAGCTTCTAACCCCAGCTTGTTCAATTAAGCTTTGGTAATAAAACCTGGAAGCTCATTGATTTCTATGCAGAAGTGAGCCTGATTTTGCACTTTCCAGCTTTAGTAAATAAACCCTATTGTGTACTTAAAAGTGGGGTATGCCTGTATATATATATACACACACAAAAATGTTTGGCAATTTCTGTTTTAAGCTTAAAGCGGGACTGTACTGAAATTTTTTTTTTAAAAGCCAGCAGCTACAAATACTGCAGCTGCTGACTTTTAAAAAACGGACACTTACCTGTTCCAGGGTCCAGCGGTGTCGGCAGCAGAGGCCGATCGATCGCTCAGCTCTCTGCTGTAGCCGGCGCCATTCTCGGTGAGGGAATCAGGAAGTGGCTTCACTTCCCGATTCCCTACTGCGCATGCGCGAGTCGCGCGGCGCAATGAGAATCTTCAGCGCTGTCTGCCGGGACACGCGTGTGTCCCGGCAGACAGCGCTCTGGGACAGGAACTTGCGTAAACTCCCGTGGAGTTTATGCCGGAAGTGGGTGCAGATACCTGTCTTAGACAGGTATCTGCACCCCCCTCCCCCCTGAAAGGTGCCAAATGTGACACCGGAGGGGGGGAGGGTTCCGAAAAGTGGGAGTTCCACTTTAGGGTGGAATCCCGCCTTAAGACTTAATGGGTTGTTTTACAAGGTGTTTGTTTACAATCACTTTAATAAACAATTTATTAGGTAAGGGCTACTCTCATAAATTGGTTGATGAGTCCTGTGAAACATACTTACAACCATTTACAAAACACTAAGGGATGGTCTAAAAGGTATAAAATGTACCGAATTAGTGGGGTACTTTGTCGCAGTAAGTGGGCTTAGCACTATATAACCATATAGTGTGACCAAACCCCCGTATTTTTTGAATATGTTCAGGTGTTTTTAACTAGCCCTGCAGGAAACGTCATTCTTGAATGTGTGCGCTGTAATATGTTCGCTATTGCTTGTTGGTCTTATGGCAGCACCATCTTGAATTTAAACGCATTGGTGAGTGCTTCCCAAATATGTTTTTGTATGTTGTAATGAACCCTGACCAGGTTTTTTTGGGTTAGAGCACCCCTCCCCCTCTTCATTACCTCTTATTTAGTGGCCACCAGTATATAGGAGGTATCCTTTCAGTTCTCCCACATAGAGGAGTTTGGCTCCCATGGTTGAGACGCAGGATCTTTCATTCTATTACTAGGGTAGGACCCACTAATTCGGGGTACTTTGTCGCAGTAAGTGGGCTTAGCACTATATAACCATATAGTGTGACCAAACCCCCGTATTTTTTGAATATGTTCAGGTGTTTTTAACTAGCCCTGCAGGAAACGTCATTCTTGAATGTGTGCGCTGTAATATGTTCGCTATTGCTTGTTGGTCTTATGGCAGCACCATCTTGAATTTAAACGCATTGGTGAGTGCTTCCCAAATATGTTTTTGTATGTTGTAATGAACCCTGACCAGGTTTTTTTGGGTTAGAGCACCCCTCCCCCTCTTCATTACCTCTTATTTAGTAGCCACCAGTATATAGGAGGTATCCTGTCAGTTCTCCCACATAGAGGAGTTTGGCTCCCATGGTTGAGACGCAGGATCTTTCATTCTATTACTAGGGTAGGACCCACGAATTCGGGGTACTTTGTCGCAGTAAGTGGGCTTAGCACTTTATAACCATATAGTGTGACCAAACCCCCGTATTTTTTTGAATATGTTCAGGTGTTTTTAACTAGCCCTGCAGGAAACGTCATTCTTGAATGTGTGTGCTGTAATATGTTCGCTACTGGTTTTTATTCCCAGTCTGGCCCTGTTTGTAGTGTATTGTGTACATTGTATTTGTGGCCTATTTTATGTGGAATGTACCATCAGAGCTCTCAGGAGCCTATGAACACAGCAGGCTCAATGAGCAAGGTAGTCTTGGGCATATATTTTTTGAGACATAGCAAGTTCACAGAAGGCTTTGTGGTATGGGTAACGTGTTAACATAAAAAAAATCACCCTCATGATATTATCTCCAGTGGGCCTTGATGAGGAAATAGAGATTAATACCACCATATAAAGAACTCAACACTGGTTCCTTTTTGAATGATCTATATAGAAAAAAGAACTAAAGTTTTTTGTGTGTAAGCCCACATTATCCATCCCATAAATAGAATACATAGAGGCTAATCATTAGGGTGAAAATAATGTTCATCTGAACAGTAGTAATTATTTAATTTATCTGATTATTGACAGTACAGGATGCAGCTCACTTTTGACAGATCGCCAAGAGCACTATTGTTTAATACATTTTTTAAAGCAAAGGTGCAGCATACATATAAAGCAATTTATCTAGCTTGCATACAGATATTTCAAGCTTGTTCAGCCTCATCAGCACAAGGTAGGGCAACCAGCTTCATTGGAGTTAAGCTTATTTTGAAAAATATAATTTATATTGATGAAATCATTTGTACCATTTCAAAAGTATTCATGTAGAGGAATATTTTTGCATGAGAACCACTTTGTTAATATGCAACTAGATACACTCACATTTTCATGCAAGTTAATAGATGTATGGCAAATTTTCATATTTTAGTAGTATATGACAGTTTTTAATCAACGCCGTTTTGACTGAATAAAGAACACAATTAGCATACATTAATTAGTTGGAGCTTTCATTTTATTTTGTCAGGTGTATTTTTAGGTGCATATCCATTATTTATGACTTTTTTGAATTGCCATTCAGCAATGCATTCTGCTTTCTGGTAAATTATAACTATTACTAATCATGGTAGCTAAGCTCATACCTTACTGATTTTATTTCCATTCAGTGTCACCTGTAATCATTATAACACTACAGTAATTCTTGATAACTTATAGGGCTTAGTTTTATCAAAATTCAACTAAATAAAACGTTTGAATAAAATATTTTTTTTTTTTCATTATATCTCACATAACCTTGTTAAAGTTATACTTTAATTGTCTAAATGTCATTACAAATCTGTTTCTAATGGTGGATTTGTCTAGAATTCCTTTTTCATGTTTGGTTAACCACTTGCTTACTGGGCACTTAAACCCCCCTCCTGTCCAGACCAATTTTCAGCTTTCAGCGCTGTCGCACTTTGAATGACAATTGTGCGGTCATTATACACTGTACCCAAATGAAAATTTTTTTTCCCACAAATAGAGCTTTCTTTTGGTGGTATTTGATCACCTCTGCGGTTTTTGTTTTTTGTTTTAAAAAAAAAATTATATATATTTTTTTATATTTTGTTAAAATTTTGTAAACAGGTAATTTTTCTCCTTCATTAATGTTCGCTGATGAGCCGGCAGTGATGGGCACGATAGGTCGCAGCGATGGGCACTGATGGGTGGCAGTGATGGGCACTGATTGCTTACACTGATAGACAGCACTGTCAGGTGGCACTGATTGGCACCACTGGTGGGCATTGATAGGTGACACTTGTGGGCATTGATAGGTGGCACTCATGGGCAATGATAGGTGGCACTCATGGGCATTGATAGGTGGCACTGTGGGCACTGTGGGCACTATGGGCACAATGACAGATGGCACTGGCAGGGGGTAGTAAATGGCACAGAGGAGGCAGATGTGCCTCCTTCCTCTTCGGGGCCGATGTCCCTTTAACATAAGCCGATGAACGGCTTTTTTTCTCCTCACGCTGTCAGCGCGAGGAGAAAAAAAAATGATTAACAAGCTTTTGTTTGCATCATGTGATCAGCTGTCATTGGCTGACAGCTGATCACATGGTAAGGGGCCAGGACCGGCTCCTTACTACGATTGGTGATCAGCCGAGTCTCCGTGACTCGGTGATCACAGCGCGCTCCTCGTACACCCTGTACCTGTAACTGTGCAAAAAAAAGGGGGGTAATCATATTCCCTTCTCCTTCTTAAGGACGGGGGGTGTGGAGAGAGTACATCAGGGGACAAACACCTAAGTACTCCCTCCATTCCCCATAATTCACAAATAAATCGGGGACTGTTTAAATTCTAGCCATTTTTTCCAAGTGCCCTGAAATCTTGTTTCTGCTTCCCTTTGAAAACATATTAATTCTTCCATTGTCCTCATTCTATCTATTTCTCTAAACCAATCCTTTATCCTTGGTATTTCCTTTGTTTTCCAATGTTTCGGGATTAGTACTTTCGCTGCATTAAGCATAAATGGAATTTTCTAATAGACTTTGCTATCCATGGAATTGACACTTTAAACTATACGTATATGTAGTGCTGGCTCCTGACGAGCAGGCGCTATTGTTTTTGAAAATTAAGTTGCCTGAAGCCACAGTTGGGCTTCAGGATAATTTTGCTAAATTTCTGGTTTCAGTACCAGTCCAGCTGGGTTGCACTGGGTTCTCCTTGGCCGCAGGTGTCGCTGTCACCGCCGGCAAGGGTAGAAATGCAGTCTAGCTGGATGTATTGAATGCCACTTGTCTCTCGGAACCAGCCCAGTGGGAGTGTTCTCCTGCTGTGAATTCTGGGGGGTGGTATTTAAGGTACTGACGCCATGTTGGCGGGGGGCTATTTTCTGTCTGTTTGGTTCTGGTGGTCCTCCTGACCCAGCCCCATGGCCCTCCTGGCCTGGGTGAGGAACCATGCATCTTGTGTCTCAGGGCTGGCTGGCCCGAAGCAACGCAACTGAAGGGAAAGGCCTGACTGAAGTTCGGAGCCTACTGATCCAAGGAAGGTACGGTGCCACCTCATCTGAAGGGAGAGGCCCAGCAACTTAAGTACCGCAGGGGAGGACCCGTTCAGGAGAAGGCCGTGAGCAAGGCTGGCTTCTCTGAAGGAGCCTGGAGACTTAGTTGAAGGACGCGACCTGGATCAACATCCATACCGTATCGCCAGGTCAGCTGTGAGAAACTGGTACCGTATGTTAGTTCTTTAAAGTTCATCAAATCCCTCAGTGAAGCTAAAGTGTAACCTACAAGTCTGTGGCAGAGACTTTACCGAGCATCCTACCGGCTGCTAGGCCTAGTGAGAAAGGTCTATCTGTGGGGTAAATGAATCCAGTTTGTGGAACAGCAATATCTTTTGGATTCTTATAGTATCTTCACCCTGCAATCTTAAGTACCTGAACTCACCCCTAACCCTCTACCCTTTATTACGAGACTTTGTCTTCTTTTTCTAAATAAATAACCTAAAAGAGAATTCAGTGTCAGTCTCAACATTACTTTGGGCCACTTTCCACGGGATCCCCAAGATGGAGAAGCAAGTAAGTGAGGTAACAGTAAGCCCAAATAAAACCAGCAGCTCCTTCGGGGGTCAGTGCTACATATATTTGCCTGGTTTCATTTCAGGAGTTGTGTTAGATCGTGTCTTGTTCATGTTTTTGTCAGTGGTAATTATTTTGGGGGGGCGGCGATCAGCAACGTCCCCCCAGCCGGTCGGTCAGCGGTCGGTTGGGTCTGGTGCACTTACCCCATTTACGGGGGACAGCGCTTCTCCCGGGCTTCCTTTGTTTGGTGGCGATTGCTTTCCCTTCCCCTGTTTTCCATGGGCATTGCGGCGGCTTCTGTTTCATCCCTCCTCCTCGGCGGTCAATTGGGACTCTTCTCTTTTCGGACAATCGCAAAACGGTCGCAGACCTGCTTCTGATTGGCCAGATTGAGGATCAGTGTTTCAATAGCAAATATTCATTCGCTGTTGTAACACCTGGGTGGACTCCTGGCGCAATGCTCTGCGCCATGAGCAAACCCTATTTTGAAGCCTGTTAGAGCCTCTGGTTCCTCTGCTATACTAAATTGCTTACTCTGATTGCACACTGTGAGCTCCTCACAGTCTGTATTAGAAGATGCAATAAGTCAGATAGTGTCTGCCCCATTTCCTGGCTGGAGGACTTTTGTACCATCTAGCCATTTCCCCCCTAGCCTTATTTTCCCTGACCTGCCATTTTCATACATTGGATTCCAGTTCTTTCAGTCATGGTGGTTCAGCATCACCTGTGGGTAATACCCAGGGGATTCAACATGAAAATCCAGCCCACTTAGGGACCAGAACCAAATCACTCAAGTGTTTTTACTTTTTGAATGTCCCTTTAAAGGTTAGCTCCACTCTTGTGGGGAAAAAAACTAGCAAATAATGAAAAAATAATATAGCATATACAATTGCAACACAAGTCATATTGTTATTTAATTTTATTAAAAATTACCTTTGCTTTTTAATCTGCAGCTCTGTAATTTTCTGAAAATGCAATGTAATATGGCTACCTCGAGTTGTTCTGTACACAGAATGTGTACTGACCACACCCCAGAAACATAATTTTCTGCTTGTGTGATTGGCTCATAGATTTTTCCAGAAGTCTCCTTAAGACACAAGTCAGATTTCAGGCATTCCCTGGAAGAAAAATGTCATTTTTGGTGAGATACTCCCAATAGGAAGACGTCTAAAGGGATGCAGGCCCAGCAGATTTCCTCATTAGTGCTCTGCAGCTGCACAGCTGATTGATAATTATGAAACCACTCTTATTAGACTCACTGTGGCACAGAGGAACAAACAGGGATTTCTTCAGAATAGCAAAAGGTAGGAATCAGCAACAAAGGTTATTATAATCCTTGCAATGTACATAGATCACCCAGAGGGGAATGTTTTTTTTCTCAATAAAAGTGGAGTTACACTTTAAGGTAAATCTCCTAAATTATGATGCATGGGGATTACTCGCGACTAGCTTTTGCTAGTGGGATTGGTTCGTAACCCTGCTTCTTTATTAACATAAATAATTCTTAGTCTTTTATTTTATGTTATATAAAAATTCATTATTAAATTTAAGATTGGATATTTTTAAATAGATTTATTTGTATTTTTAGTAATAATATGTTTCACTTTATTGTGTATGTGTAATATTTAGAGAATGTTTGCATGTGTTACCCTCATATTAAGGCTCATGTACTAGAGGCAAATAGACTGTTCACTTTGAAAAGGAATTTACCCCGGAGTTTAGTGAATGTGGGGAAATTTCACTCTGCAAAGAAAACAAAATCACATGAAAGAAAAATAAAAAGGCAGCATATTTTCTGGCATTCGGATGATTGGAGTCAGCAGAGGTTCACCTCATTCATTAAGCTCTGAGAAAAAATCCCTTGCAAAGTGCAACTTCCCTTGCAAAAAATACAACCTATTTGCCTTTAGTAAATTAACCCATCTGTGTTAACAAAAAAAAGGAATAAACACTTGTATAATTTTTAGCTGCAAAAATAAATTGTATTACATTAATTACAAATCAGTGGTATGTGTCTGCTACAGAACTGCTGGCTACTTAGCTCTTTGATAAGTAAGTTTTCAAAGCTGGAGGAGGCAAATAACAAGGTTGCAAAAAGGTCAACTGATGGGTACTTGCAGAAATACAGATGACAAATACAATTATAAAGTAGATAAATAAATAAAATCGCTGCGCTCAAAAGGAAAAATTCATTATAGCAACAAAATAAGGATAAGCAGCCCGCACATAAATATAGGATACACTATACATAAAGTAAATTCATACA
Organism: Lithobates sylvaticus; assembly: GCA_028564925.1. Classification (NCBI taxonomy): domain Eukaryota; kingdom Metazoa; phylum Chordata; class Amphibia; order Anura; family Ranidae; genus Lithobates; species Lithobates sylvaticus. Next base: position 296,142,459 of record CM053026.1, read on the forward strand.
AAAGTGCAGCACTCAACAGTGATAGTCTTGACAATAAACAGAAAGTCCCACTAGTAAGTGCAAAATAGTAAGTGCACTAGCATTTTGCACTTACTAATGGGAGTTTCTGTTTATTGTCAATACTGTGACTGTTGAGCGCTGCACTTTCGCATGAAAAATACAACTATATTTATTGTCTCAAAAAAAAGTATTTAAAATTGCCATGCCCCTTTGAGGAAGTCCTGCACTGGAATGAAATTTGACAATGAATGCATGACATGGTGTTAACTTCAGCTTGATACACATGGTATCATATTGAGCACTAAAGAATGCATAAAGACCACTTGGGATAATACGGTAAGCATGGAGTTTACCTGTACTGATTGCCAGTACATGGATGCACTAAGGCAACTGTTTGTAAAGTCACATACAAAATTTACTTGTATCCCCTCTGTTTTAAGAACATATTAAGTATAGTTTGTGCTTTTTTTTAATTTACCCAGTGCTGCTGTGTGGTCACGTGTCCTCCCTTCACTCTCTTTCTTGATCTAAGGGAGTACAGTGGGAGGGGCTGAGATTCCCCTCTGACATATGCAAGTTAACAGAGGGAGGACACGTGACCCACACAGCAGAGCTGGGCAAAGAAGATATTTAGCTTAATAATTAAAAAAAAACTTACACACTGTACTTAATATGTTCCTAAAACAGAGGGGATGCAAGTCATTAATATTTGTTACTTTACAGCCACAAGAGAATAGATGCAGGAGTGGAGGGCAGAGAGGAGAGGAGATTGGCTCAGAGCACAGACTACAGAAATGATAGGGAGAGAGGGAGAGGGAGGGGGAGGGGAGAGATGCAGAGACTCTGAACACAGAGCGGGATGACGGAGGGACATAAACTGACCATGCCATCATGGATCAGCAGCCATGATTAGCATGGTCAGTACCATAGGAGAACACAGGAAAAGGCAGGATCAACCAGGTAATGTAGAACATGTATTAGGACAAATGACACTGCAAAAGCATGATGCTATATATTATGCTTTAAAGGAACAGGAACATTTTTTTTAGGGGTTACAACCACTTTAATTACTGAGCTTCTTTTCATTTTTCTGAAGAACATGTAGATACCTTGCCAATTTAAAATCAAGGTAAAGCTACAATCTATACAAAATCGTGTTTAGGAACACTATTAATTTGTAGTGCTATATAGATATCACACTTTGGTGTGATACACATACGTTTTTCTAACTATGTAACTGGGGATGCAAAATTAGAGTTTTAAACCTATACTGAAACATTTATGATCCTATGACATGTGATAATGTAGGGTAATTATATACAACATCTCAAAGCCTACAAAAATTAGCTCCAAACGCCCAATGCCAAGATGGCCATGAATATATCACGCATGCATAGTGCAATGTACGTATGTCCTAGCTCTGTCCTACGTGTTTCATCATATGACATCATCAGGGGCATAGGACATACCGTGCCACCATGTACAGCAACCCACAGGGAGGATTCAGAGTTGATAGGTTGGACTATACACGCTGGGCGGAGTGCTACACTCGACTCGATGATACCTTAGACAGTAGTCTCGCCGATTATAGAGCCATGTAGTGTACAAAAAGCAATTGGGCCTAGCATGTTAAAATATGTCCCTGCATGCCCAATACCATACCGAAATCTATTAAACCCTCCGTTCTAAAAAACACATGTGTGACTAAACAAATACATTCTTACATATATACATATTTTCATGTGTGTGTGTGTGTGTATATATATATATATATATATATATATATATATATATATATTATATAATATATATATTTATAATATATATACACACACACATGAAAATATGTAAAGTGCAAAAAAGTTAATGTGTGTAGAATATTTAAAAACAAGTATGATTAAAAATATGAAGATAGGAAAAGACTAAAATGGAGAAAGAGAACTAAAAAAATTATTTTATATAAAATTTTATTGTAAATATTTTATTCATAAAACATTTTTAATTCATATGAGTCGTGTATGTATAAGAATATTAGAATATAAAATGGATAAAAATAGAGAAAACCGTATTCCTAACCCAATCCCCCAAGTGAATAAGCCCCCACATATAAAATAAGGAGTCATATAAACATGGAATCACATACAAATATGATCACCAAGGTGTATGTATCCAGGTATGGTGCATTTACATTATTAGCTATTATCTATTAATCAGTTGATATCTCACACTATATTGAGGCCAAATAAAACGTAGGACTAGGGATGAGCCAAACACTCCCCTGTTTGGTTCACATCCAGAACATGCGAACAGGCAAAAAATTTGTTCGAATACGAGAACACTGTTAAAGTCTATAGGACTCGAATGTGAAAAATCAAAAGTGCTAATTTTAAAGGCTAATATGCAAGTTATTGTCATAAAAAGGGTTTGGGGACCCGGATCCTGCCCCAGGGGACATGTATCAATGCAAAAAACTGTTTTAAAAACGCCAGTTTTTTCGAGAGCAGTGATTTTAATAATGCTTAAAGTGAAACAATAAAAGTGAAATATTCCTTAAAATTTCGTACCTGGGAGGTATCTAAAGTATGCCTGTTTAGAAAAGTAATTTCAGGGTTTGCACAAAATGTCATTTCTAAAGGAAAAGAAAGTCATTTATAACTACTCACGGCTATCAATGAATTGTTGGGTCCCGCAATACAGATAAAAGACATTGAAAACATTTTGCGTGGGGGTCCCCCCAAATTCCATTACCAGGCCATTCAGGTCTGGTAGGAATATTAAGGGGAACCCTGCACCAAATTAAAAAAAATGGCGTAGGGGTACCCCTCAAAATCCATACCAGACCCTTATCCGAGCACCCAACCTGGTAGGCCGCAGGAAAAGAGGGGGGTGAGAGAGCGCCCCCTCTCCTGAACCATACCAGGCCACATGCCCTCAACATTGGGAGGGTGCTTTGAGGTAGCCCCCCCAAAGCACCTTGTCCCCATGTTGATGGGGAGAAGGGCCTCATCCCCACAACCCTGGCCTGGTGGTTGTGGGGGTCTGTGAGCAGGGGGCTTATCGGAATCTAGAAGCCCCCTTTAACAAAGGGGACTCCCAGATCCCGCCCCCCCCGGGTGAAGTGGTAATGGGGTACATTGTATTCCTACCATTTCACCCAAAAAAGTGACAAAAAAGGTAAAAAAAACCACACACAGCTTGGCACAAATCCTTTAATAAAAACAAAACAAAAAAATAATTCCAGCGATGTAATCCTTATACTTCTTCTGCCCTCCCGGCAGAATGACACGCGACTCCGATGACAGCTCTTAAATAACCGAGGACGGGGCCACCCGTGACGCAAGGGGGAATGCCGGGGTTACCCAGTGACATGTATGGGGGCCCCTCTGATGCAACAGGGGTTTCTCGTGACGCGTGGCCTGGTACAGTTCAGGAGGGGGCACTCTCTCATCCCCCTCTTTTCCTGCGGCCTGCCAGGTTGCGTGTTCAGATAAGGGTCTGGTATGGATTTTTGGGGGACCCCACGCCATTTTTTTTTTTATTTTGGCGCGGGTTCCCCTTAAAATCCATACCAGACCTGAAGTGCCACCTATCAATGCCAACAGGTGGTGCCAATCAGTGCCACCTAGCAGCGCTGCCTATCAGTGTCACCTACCAGTGTAGATTAGTGCCCATCACTGCCACCCATCAGTGCCCATCCCTGCCACCTATCAGTGCCCATGACTGTCACCTATCAGTGCCTGCCAGTGCCACCTCATCAGTGCCCACCAGTGCGCCTATCAGTGCCACCTTATCAGTGCCCATCAATGCAGTCTATTGGTGCCTATCAGTGCAGCCTACCAGTGTAGATCAGTGCCCATCACTGCCACCCATCAGTGCCCATCACTGTCACCTATCAGTGCCCGCCAGTGCCACCTCATCAGTGCCCACCAGTGCGCCTATCAGTGCCACCTTATCAGTGCCCATCAATGCAGTCTATTGGTGCCTATCAGTGCAGCCATCAGTGCCCATCAGTGCAACCTCATCAGCGTACATCAATGAACGAGAAAAAATACCTGTTTGCAAAATTTAATAACAAAATATAAAACGGTTTTGTATTTTTTTTAAACATTTTCAGTCTTTTTACATTTTTTTAACAAAAAATAAAAAAACCAGAGATGATCAAGTACCACCAAAAGAAAGCTCTATTTGTGGGAAAAAAATGATAAAAATGTAATTTAGGTACAGTGTTGTATGACCGTGCAATTGTCGTTCAAAGTATGACAGCACTAAAAGCTGAAAATTGGTCTGGGCAGGAGTGGGGTTTAAGTGCCCAGTAAGCAAGTGGTTAATGTACTGAGTAACAAAAGAGAGAAAAAATATACCTTTTGATAAAAATATGGGAAAAGGTGTTCGAGGAGAAATTATAGAAACATTTCTAAATGGAGAATTAATGAAATGGCCAATGAATGTGGAATGAGAAAGTGGCATGGTATTGTGTTTAATGAATGCACAAGGTATGATTTCATTCTTCTGAGTCAGAATATATGTTTGGGTAAAAAGTTCTGTTCTGAGATCCTCTGGTCCATTTGGGCCCCCGGGGATAGAAGGAACTAAAGGTGTTTATGTTTTTTTGAAGTCCTGCTGTAATACTGGATGTAAGGAAAATGTTCAGTTAAATATATTGAATCTATATAATGAAAACTATTGCTGAGAAACATTTTTATTTTTGCATGCTTTACTTATGTTTGAATTAATGAGGAATATTATTTTAATACCTCCAATGGTTAAGGTCTGAATTGATCAGGTAGATTCTGTGGTTATTCATGTTGGATGAGGAGTATCCACCCCAGCCAGTATTCAACCCCAGCCCTATGCACATGAAGAAATGCCCCCCCCATTCATGACCGTTCATACCCTACCCTATACCCTATCCGGATGTCAAGCTTTTACATGGAAACCTTCTTTGTTCATCTTTGTTATTCTAATGCAATGGGAGATGCTGAGATGAGGAAAGGCGAACTCCTGCTGGAAAATGTTTCTGGATCATCAGCTCCATGGGCGAGCAAGCGGTGCGCATGTGCGCCCCTATTGGCCACAGGGCGATGCAAAGTTACATAACGTCGTTTCGCCCAGCTGTGCCATTCTGCCACAGTACAACTGCGGTGGCTGGTCGGCAAGTGGTTAATACTTGTTAGGCCATGCACTAATGTGCACTGCATTAAAGGTGGTCCATTCATTTAAAGAGCTGGCTAATACTGCAAAGTGCACGAAAAAAAGGTCACATAGCCCATTGCATTGCCCATTGTAAAGGTACAGCTGGGTGATGAAGTGCGATGGTGTGAACGGGCAGTTAAAGTATATGTGTAGCCAAAAAGGTTTTTGGGGAGATAATGAAAGGTTTAAATTGCTATTACGTTTTTTTTTTTTTGCTAAAAATAATTGAGGGACAGGCCGCAAAAAAGACAATCACTTATAAGGATCACAAAGCATACCAAATACTGTAGTATAAAAATGTAATAAAAAAAAAAAAAAAAAAAATAGAAATTATCAAAAATCATGAATAGATATACAAAAATGTACAATAATTATAGAAAATTCAATGTCAATACACTTCATTATCACATAGATGATTAAATGCTCTCTTGAAGCACTGCCTCCGCTGCTCATATGAGTTTTCAGCGCTAACCGCAATTATCCATGGATCGCATGGCCTTCCTATCAGACGACAGATGTGGGCAGGGCTTAATGGTGTCACTGTGACATCAACATGTTTCACCCAATAAATGAGCTTCTTTAGGACACTGTGAGGAGGGCTCACCAATCTTTATCCCATACACTGTGTTTCTTATTGTTTCAAACGGAAATGATGCCCTCCATCAGCCTGCACGGTTAAACATTTTCTAAATGTTAGGTGTGGTACTTGCAATACTATGTATTTTCAATAGTTATTGCCGTTTAGCAAATGTATAGGGATAACGCACAGCAAACAATTTAAACTTTCTTATAGCAGATGCACAGCAGAAAAGCAAAGAAAGAAGGCAAAAGCCCCTAAGTGTCTAAAAACACCTGCAGATTCAATTCAGTATTCAACCCAGACGGTGTTAATGTTTTTAAGTCTATAAATCTACAATTTCTTGTGCTGTGGTAAAATCCTATCAAAACCTTCATGTCTTTATGGCAAGTCCAAAGTAAAAATTGCCTTGCCTTTAAAGCCATCAATCTGTCCACCGTGTTCTTTCAAAAAATGTAATTTTATTTTTGATAACACGGACATGTTCACAAGGCGAACCCTCAGCTGACGCTTTGTCTTTCTGAGATAAAATTTACTGTGAGGGCATATGATCATGTAGATTACCTTAGTTTTAGAGCAATAAATACATTTCTTGATCTTAAACATCCTGCTGCCATCCTCACTGGTGAACTTGTCAGTGCAATCAACATGTTTACAAATATTACAATGTTCACAAGGAATATACCTCTTGCTTTTGGCGCTTTTTCAGCTAACCAATTTTTTGCCACCATTTGGGGAAATGACCCAACTATGTTCCTAAACCTCTGGCATTGTACTAGAATATGCCTGTGCCTTTTGAGGGTTTCTTTTACTTGATTCCACGAGAAACAAATTTTGTGATGACTCTTATATTGCCTCTCACAGGACAATGTCCGCTTTTTAGCATTTTTAATGACCCTATGGAAGTATCCCCTCTTACGGAACCTCCCATACATGTCAACTGCCTCTTGTTTAAAGTCTTCCAGATTGGTACAATTTCTTTGTATATGCAGGAACTGACCAACTGAAATACCGCGTTTCAATGGTTCAGGGTGATAGCTCTTTGCTTGGAGCAATGTGTTTGCCGCTGTTTCTTTACAAAATGTTTTGGTGATAAGCCTATAACCCACCCTAGTTATTTTAGGGTCTAGGAAGGAAACTTCCCCAGGGTCTGCCACATAAGTCAGTCTGATAATTCTATAATTTGTATTAAACTCCCACATGACTGTATCCACAAGACCAATACATCATCGATGTACCTTAGCCATACTCTCACTCGGCTGAGGTACATAGATGAACAATTACAGCCTTTGGACTGCAACTGCATTTATCTGCATTTTTTTTGCTGGCTATATTGCCCTCTTGCTTCTAAAGACAATCTAGCTTTGTTTGCTGTTACAGCTGATCTGGGCATATTTATGCTCCCAAGTCTGTCTGTGGATCCAGCGGTTTACAATATTGGAGCCTTTGATCAGCTATGTGATAATAAATTGCATTGACACTACATTTTCTCCTTATGTTATACTGCTCCTCACCCATGCTATACAGCTCATGAACTGTTGTGACATGGTGATATATACATCTTTATCATGTCTGTAGCATAAGCATATATAGATGACACATTCAGTGTCTGCATACTATGATACAGCTTCTGTTGATCGCAACTCCTGGATTCCAGTCAATATTCTCAGCTAGCTCGCTTGCTTCTTGCTTTGGAATTTATACCCTATGATAGCATTTTTGTTCCTAATATTTACATTGCGGTCTGATCCTGGTTTATAGGGGTGCTCATATTTTCTTTGCTGTATGCATGTGCAATGTGACCTTCTGAGCACCCTCTGTGTACCAGGCTTGGATCTGCTATTTGATATGATTACAGGCGCCACTGTGGTGTGAATGGGGATGTCCACAATATAACAACATTATTAGGGTTGAGCGAACCCGAACTGTAAAGTTCGGGTCCGTACCGGACTTTTGTGTGTTCGGGACCTGGACCCGAACCCGAACTATTGGCTGTAAGTTCGGGTTCGGGTCCGGTGTTCGGCGATGTATTGGCGCCTTTTTAACAGCTGCAGGGCAGCCAATTGACGCTAGTTTTTACTAGTGTGCCCTTAGAAGCCATCACAGCCATGCCTACTAATGGGGCTGTGATTGGGCAGTGTAGCATGTGACCCAGCCTCTATATATAGTCCAGACACACAGCACACAGCGTCATTCTGCTATAGACAGGTTCCTGTGCTGCTGAGAGAGAGGATTTTAGGAGTTAGTGTGATGAAGTCAGTCAGTCAGTCCACATTCCTTTAATTTTCTTCTAATTAGTTAGATCAGTGAGCGATCTAGATAGCTAGAGTAGAGTAGGGAGTTTCTTTATTAAGCAAAGGAAAGAGGCAGAGGGAATTATTGAAGAGATTCCTAAATCAATTGTACCCTGACTGGGGTGCAGTGCACAGTCTTTTAACAGTGCCATGAGGCCAGTGCCAGACAAAATATAAAAGTTTTACCTGCAAGCTCAGTGCACCATTAGGACCAACACTGCATATAGTAAGAGATACACCATAGTCTGTGTGTATTCTGCTATTGGAAAAACATTGCAAAAAAATTTTAATTTTGCTGTGTTTTTTTTTTTTTCCCCAATATCATTTTCTGCGTGTTCATACACGCTTTAGATACTGCCCGTGTATTCTAATATTGGAAAAACATTGCAAAAAAATTAAATTTTTTTTTTTAATTCAAGCTGTGTTTTTTTTCTTCCCAATAGCATTTTCTGCGTTTTCATAAACACTATCCGTTTATTCTGATATTGGAAAAACATTGCAAAAATTTTTTATTTTGCTGTGTTTTTTTTTTCCCAATAGCATTTTCTGCGTGTTCATACATACACGCTGTAGACACTATCCGTGTATTCTGATATTGGAAAAACATTGCAAAAACATTTAATTTTGCTGTGTTTTTTTTCTTCCCAATAGCATTTTCTGCGTTTTCATAAACGCTTTAGACACTATCCGTTTATTCTGATATTGGAAAAATATTGCAAAAAAATTTAATCTTGCAGTGTTTTTTTTCTTCCCAATAGCATTTTCTGCGTTTTCATAAACGCTTTAGATACTGTCCGTGTATTCTAATATTGGAAAAACATTGCAAAAAAATTTAATTTTTTTTTTAATTCAAGCTGTGTTTTTTTTCTTCCCAATAGCATTTTCTGCGTTTTCATAAACGGTTTGGACACTATCCGTTTATTCTGATATTGGAAAAACATTGCAAAAATTTTTTATTTTGCTGTGTTTTTTTTTTCCCATTAGCATTTTCTGCGTGTTCATACATACACGCTGTAGACACTATCCGTGTATTCTGATATTGGAAAAACATTGCAAAAACATTTAATTTTGCTGTGTTTTTTTTCTTCCCGATAGCATTTTCTGCGTTTTCATAAACGCTTTAGACACTATCCGTTTATTCTGATATTGGAAAAACATTGCAAAAAAATTTAATCTTGCAGTGTTTTTTTTCTTCCCAATAGCATTTTCTGCGTTTTCATAAACGCTTTAGATACTGTCCGTGTATTCTGATATTGGAAAAACACTGCAAAATTTTAAATTTTGCTGTGTTTTTTTTTTTCCCAATAGCATTTTCTGTGTGTTCATACATACACGCTGTAGACACTATCCGTGTATTCTGATATTGAAAAAACATTGCAAAAAAATTTAATTTTGCTGTGTTTTTTTTCTTCACAATAGCATTTTCTGCGTTTTCATAAACGCTTTAGACACTATCCGTTTATTCTGATATTGGAAAAACATTGCAAAAAAAATTAATTTTGCAGTGTTTTTTTTCTTCCCAATAGCATTTTCTGCGTTTTCATAAACGCTTTAGATACTGTCCGTGTATTCTGATATTGGAAAAACATTGCAAAAAAATTTAATTTTGCTGTGTTTTTTTTTCCCAATAGCATTTTCGCCGTTTTCATAAACGCTTTAGATACTGTCCGTGTATTTTGATATTGGAAAAACATTGCAAAAAAATTTAATTTTGCAGTGTTTTTTTTCTTCCCAATAGCATTTTCTGCGTTTTCATAAACGCTTTAGACACTATCCGTTTATTCTGATTTTGGAAAAACATTGCAAAAAAATTTAATCTTGCAGTGTTTTTTTTCTTCCCAATAGCATTTTCTGCGTTTTCATAAACGCTTTAGATACTATCCGTGTATTTTGATATTGGAAAAACATTGCAAAAAAATTTAATTTTGCAGTGTTTTTTTTCTTCCCAATAGCATTTTCTGCGTTTTCATTAACGCTTTAGACACTATCCGTTTATTCTGATATTGGAAAAACATTGCAAAAAAAATTTATTTTGCAGTGTTTTTTTTCTTCTCAATAGCATTTTCTGCGTTTTTATAAACGCTTTAGACACTATCCGTGTATTTTGATATTGGAAAAACATTGCAAAAAAAATTTATTTTGCAGTGTTTTTTTTCTTCCCAATAACATTTTCTGCATTTTTATAAACGCTTTAGACACTATCCGTGTATTCTGATATTGGAAAAACATTGCAAAAAAATTTAATTTTGCTGTGTTTTATTTCTTCCCAATAGCATTTTCTGCGTTTTCATAAACGCTTTAGACACTATCCGTGTATTCTGATATTGGAAAAACATTGTAAATTTTTTTTATTTTGCAGTGTTCTATTGCTTGCCAATAGCATTTTCTGCGTGTTCATAAACGCTTTAGACACTGTACGTGTATTCTGCTATAGACAAAAACACCCATTTAGGGCGAGATCATAAATTTTGAAAATATGAGGAGATCATCAAAAAGGGGATGTGGCCCGGGTCGTGGTGCTGTTGGTGGCGCTCCCGTTGCAGGGAGAGGACGTGGTCGATCTGTGCCAGCTACACGCACTAGTGAAACACCTTCCTCAGGTGCGAGTAGGCGACAGAGCCTGCAGCGGTATTTTGGCGCGCCTAATGAGGCTGTACGAATGTTGAGGCCAGGACAAGTGCAGGCGATAGTAGATTGGGTTGCTGACAGTGCCTCCGGTTCCTTCACATTGTCTCCCACCCAGTCTCCTGATGAAAGTTCAGAGTTGGCACCTGCAGCCGATGTCCATCAGTCTTTCACCTCACCCCCTTGCAAATCAGCCAATCAGTCTGAGCCCCAAATCATGCAGCAGTCTCTTCTGCTTTTTGCTGACTCTGTTAGCAGGGTTTCCCAGGGCCATCCACCTAGCCCTGCCCCAGAAGTGGAAGAGATTGTGTGCACCGATGCCCAACCACTTATGTTTCATGATGAGTACATGGGACGACCATCGCAGCACGTCTCGGATGATGACGAAACACAGGTGCCAACTGCTGCTGCTTTCGCCATTGTGCAGACCGACAAGGAGGGCAGGGGTGAAGACTGGGTGGAAGATGATGTGGAGGACGATGAGGTCCTTGACCCCACATGGAATCAACGTCCTGCAGGTGACCAGTGTAGTTCAGAGGAAGAGGTGGTGGTCGCACAGAGCCACCAGCACAGCAGAAGAGGGAGCAGGGTGCAAAAGCGGAGCGTCCGTCCCCTAGACAGCAACAGCCACCCCTGCTCCACCTCGCCGTAGAACAGGGACGGAAGCAAGCGCCACCTCCTGGCAACTGATAAGAACAGATACTACACTTGATCTTAGACAAAAGGCCGAGAAGCACTAGTGAAACACCTTCCTCAGGTGCGAGTAGGCGACAGAGCCTGCAGCGGTATTTTGGCGCGCCTAATGAGGCTGTACGAATGTTGAGGCCAGGACAAGTACAGGCGATAGTAGATTAGGTTGCTGACAGTGCCTCCAGTTCCTTCACATTGTCTCCTACCCAGTCTCCTGATGAAAGTTAATAATTTTTTCCAGAAAGTGCGTATTCTGGGGTATTCCCACCATATGTGCGGCATCGTGCCGTTGAGTTTCTGAGGTTCTTAATGACTTCCTGTACCTCTTCTGCTGAGAAGGGGGCCTCCAGCATTTTATTTTTATTTTTTATTTTTTTTATGTTATTTTAAGTTATTTCCCTATCCACATTTGTTTGCAGATCACTTGCCATGCTCTTAACAACATTTTGTTGCCATTTGCAGCCCTCTAGCCCTTTCCGTGACTTTTTTACAGCCATTTTAGTGTTCAAAAGTCCGGGTCCCATTGACTTCAATGGGGTTTGGAGTTCGGGGTCAAGTTCGGTCCCGAACCCGGACTTTTTTCCGAAGTTCGACCGAACCCGCCGAACCCGAACATCCAGGTGTCCGCTCAACTCTAAACATTATCATTTGATTTTTTATTCAAGGGAAAAGGTGAAGGTTAATTTTTGTATAATTATTATACATTTTTGTATATCTTTTAAAGATTTTTGATTATTTCTATTTTTGAATAAGGTTTTATACTGTATGGTATGCTTTGTGATCCTTATAAGTAACTGTCTTTTTTTGCAGCCTATCCCACAAGTATTTTTTGCATTGTGGTTTGGTCATAGGATCACTCTTTAAAGAGGAATGAGTGCAATGTTTTACCTCATCCTTCCTTTTTTTTTTTTTCCTGTATGTGTTATAATAGGGAGATATCAATTCAAAAATAAATAAATAAAAATTTAGAATTTTCTCTCAATTTTTCTTTCGATGATCATTGTCACCAGGATGGGTAGTGGTGTGAATCTCCCCAACAGGTACACAGACAGCAATAACAACTTTCCAGAGGGTTTAACCCTCCCCTACAAAATTGAGTAAAAAAGTTTTGCTGTAACAGGAAATGTATTGTCCTAAAATAAACATATAAAGGAGATAAAAGTCAGGAAAATTTTTGCACATGTTTATCCATTTAAGTATTTATATGTTGTAGCGTGCAGCTATATGTTTCTTTTACACTAAGCGCATTTTGTTGCATAGGTTTTATATACTGTACATGAAATACATGAAAATTGCTCATTGCATGCTCAGTATTTGATTTCTGCTTTCGGCTTTACTACTCCTTTACATAATGCAAATCTGTGAGTAGGCTTAAGCCCCATACACACGGGCCAAATGTCTGGAGACATCGGGCAGTTAAAAAAAATGTACCGACAGTCGGCCCGTGTGTATGTCGATCTGTCCAACAGTAGCAGACTGTTCATCCGGCTTCTGTCAGACGTGCATGCTGAAAAATCAGTGCCAACCGACTCTCAATCAGCACTCTTAGCCGATGGTAGAGAGCGTTGATCGCAGTGTTCTGGCAGGGGCAATCCCCCTGTCAGAACACAACAGCTCAGCGAGGGAGATCGCTTAACTAACATTGCATCGTAAGTACAGCGGCTCCAACCAGAGCTGTCAAGTTTTTTCCATGCAACCCGGCATGTTAAAGCCCCGTACACATGGGTCGAATGTCGGGAGACATTGGCCGGTTATAAAAAAAATGTCTGACATTCTTCCCGTGTGTTTGTCGGCTTGTCCAACAGAAGCTGGCCGTTTGTGCATGCTGGAAAACCAGTAACCGACTGACTCCCGATCATCGGGGTGTTCTGGTGGGGGGACCGCCCCTCTGACAGAGTACAACGGCTCAGCGGGGGAGATTGCTGGACTAAATTTGCATGGTTAGTACAGTGGCTCTGAATGGAGCTGTCAGTCTGTTAGTGTGTAACAGGCTTAAGCCTTTGAAAACAATGCACCCCTGTAGTTGATACCTTATGTCAGCAGCTATTATCTAGTTAGTTTGGATAATTGTAGTAACTATTGTAGTAGCTGTTGTACTCTGCCTCTAGTTAATGATTTGTTAATATATGCAATGAATGCAATAACAAAAATTTGGAAGAATAGGCATGTAAAAATGTATGTCATGTTAAAAATTATTTTAAGGTATACTGCACAAATAGCTAAAAAATACACACTAAACTGTACTTTAGCTTTAATGAGAATGTTGAGAGTGCCACACAGATCTACCCTGGTCACATAAATGTATTAGCACCTCTGTGACCCAATTCCAACAACAACGATATGGCTTATATGGCTATATAAGCTTCACAGAGCTAGAATGTATGCCAGGGACTGTCTCATGAGTCATTTACAGTATCACTTATTTCATACAATTATATGGGTTTGGAATTGGATAAACCCAAAAGATGTCTTCAACCACAAGGATTGGTCATGTGTGTAGGTCTTTAATACAATATTTAATTACTGACTTAGTAGACAGGTATATTGCTACATAATACTATTTGTTTTAATCAAATTATAAGTTTAGACTGAGCTACAACTAGAAAAATAATTCACAGAGCAACTGGTAAGTTGACTGCAGAGAGAGAATTAGCAATTATCAAAAGCGTGATATTCAACTTCTGAAATGCATCACAAGTTTGGAAGGAACAGTGCACTAACAACTTGATGAGTAATTTATTTAAGTACCATAAAAGAGAAGCAGAACTGTACTTAGGAGGGGGTTTAAATGTATCATGAGAGGTCATGCCATCATCCTTTAAAGCAGAACTTTACTCATTAAAAACATATTTCCATCTGTCTTTCCCTCCCCCACATTTTTTTATGTGTGGGGTCTCCCTTAAAAATTCATGCCAGACCTTTATCTAGAATCTAAAATGGAGTTTGGGGGGAACCTCATACCATTTATTTAGTTTTTTGCATAATCTCACCCTTAAAAATCTTATTCATACATGCAGCCTGGTTGACCAGGAAAAAGTGCGCTACCCTGTGCCACACAGTGCATTAGAAGCCCTGATTGGCTGAAGCAATGAAAGCTTTGCCCAATCAGGGCACAGAGCACTGTCAGAGCCATGATTGGAGAAAGTAATGATGACTCTATCCAATCATTGCTCATTGCTCATTGCTCTTAGTCCCACCCCACACTATAAAAATATTCTCCCCATAGCAGCCATTTGCAGTGTGATATTGTTGTGGAGAGGGATAGAACAGGGCTCTGTTCAGTGCTGCTAGTGAGTTAATGTGCTATAGTGTGCTATTGTGCTTCCATTGTCATTGTAGAATATCAGTTTAGTGTGAATCTAGTGTGAGTGTAGTGTAACCATTTATTTTTACTTTAGTGTCAGTTTTGTGAGTGTAGTGTGACCATTGTCAGTTTAATTTGTCAGGGCAGATTCCCTGCAATATATACCAGTGCGGTCCTGCACGGTTAACGCAGTATATATCTGTGCATAACTGCATGTTTAACGTAGTATATATCAGTGCTTTACTGTACGTTTAACACAGTACATAGCAGTGCATTAATGCACGTTTACCGCAGTATATATCAGTGCATTAGTGCACATTTAAAGCAGTATACAGTGGTGTGAAAAAGTGTTTGCCCCCTTCCTCATTTCCTGTTCCTTTGCATGTTTGTCACACTTAAGTGTTTCGGAACATCAAACCAATTTAAACAATAGTCAAGGACAACACAAGTAAACACAAAATGCAATTTGTAAATGAAGGTGTTTATTATTAAAGGTGAAAAAAAATCCAAACCATCATGGCCCTGTGTGAAAAAGTGATTGCCCCCCTTGTTAAAACATACTATAACTGTGGTTGTCCACACCTGAGTTCAATTTCTCTAGCCACACCCAGGCCTGATTATTGCCACACCTGTTCACAATCAAGGCATCACTTAAATAGGAGCTGCTTGACACAGTAAGGTCCACCAGAAGATCCTTAAAAGCTACACATCATGCCGAGACCCAAAGAAATTCAGGAACAATTGAGAAAGAAAGTAATTGAGATCTATCAGTCTGGAAAGGGTTATAAAGCCATTTCCAAAGCTTTGGGAATCCAGCGAACCACAGTGAGAGCCATTATCCACAAATGGCGAAGACATGGAACAGTGGTGAACCTTCCCAGGACTGGCCGGCCGCCCAAAATTACCCCAAGAGCGCAGCGACGACTCATCCAAGAGGTCACAAAAGACCCCACAACAACGTCCAAGGAACTGCAGGCCTCACTTGCCTCAGTTAAGGTCAGCGTTCATGCCTCCACCATCAGGAAAAGACTGGGCAAAAATGGCCTGCATGGCAGAGTTCCAAGGAGAAAACCACTGCTGAGCAAAAAGAACATCAAAGCTCGTCTCAATTTCTCCACAACACATCTTGATGATCCCCAAGACTTTTGGGACAACATTCTGTGGAGCGATGAGACAAAAGTGGAACTCTTTGGAAGGTGTGTGTCCAAGTATATCTGGCGTAGAAGGAACACTGCATTTCAGAAAAAGAACATTATACCAACAGTAAAATATGGTGGTGGTAGTGTGATGGTCTGGGGCTGTTTTGCTGCTTCAGGACCTGGAAGACTTGCCGTGATAAAAGGAACTATGAATTCTGCTGTCTACCAAGAGATCCTGAAGGAGAATGTCCGACCATCTGTTCGTGTACTCAAGCTGAAACGAACTTGGGTTCTGCAGCAGGACAATGATCCTAAACACACCAGCAAGTCCACCACCGAATGGCTGAAGAAAAACAAAATGAAGACTTTGGAGTGGCCTAGCCAAAGTCCTGACCTGAATCCTATTGAGATGTTGTGGTATGACCTTAAAAAGGCCGTTCATGCTCGAAAACCCTCTAATGTAACTGAATTAGGACAATTCTGCAAAGATGAGTGGGCCAAAATTCCTCCAGGACGCTGTAAAAGCCTCATTGCACGTTATCGCAAACGCTTGGTTGCAGTTGTTGCTGCTAAGGGTGGCCCAACCAGTTATTAGGTTTAGGGGGCAATCACTTTTTCACACAGGGCCATGATGGTTTGGATTTTTTTTCACCTTTAATAATAAACACCTTCATTTACAAATTGCATTTTGTGTTTACTTGTGTTGTCCTTGACTATTGTTTAAATTGGTTTGATGTTCCGAAACACTTAAGTGTGACAAACATGCAAAGGAACAGGAAATGAGGAAGGGGGCAAACACTTTTTCACACCACTGTATATCTGTTCATTACTGGACGTTTAACACAGTTACAGACGTTTAACACAGTATATATATATTAGTGCGTTACTGTACGTTTAACTCATAATATATCAGTGCGTTACTCGATATTTAATGCAGAATGCATCTGTGCATTACTGCGCGTTTCCCATAGTATATATCCATGTGTTACTGTATGTTTAACGCAGTATATATCAGTGCATTACTGCATGTTTAACACTATATATATCCGTGCGTTACTGCACGTTTAATGCAGTATATATCACTGTGTTACTGCATGTTTACTACAGTATATTGCAGTGCTAAATGTGCAGTTTTACTGCAGTATATTGTAGTGTCAGTGAAGTGTGTCTGTGTAGTGAGTACTCAAGTTAAAGTGCACCAAACACTTCTTTCCATTGATTAAAATGCATCCATATACACATTTCCACATCTTTTTTACATTATGTTAATAAGCGCCCCCTGCCCCCATCATATCTGGGAGGCCAACAAGGAGAGGCTGATGTTTCCGTGGCACTCTGAGGGGGCCAGCAGCGTAAGTGTCCACAGGCAAAGGTGGACGTGGTCCGTCCTTAGGTAGGTCACCATTTCCTTTGTTTAGTGATGTTTCCCCTGCCATCCAGCCACAGCATGCAGAGGAGGTGGTAGACTTGCTTACTAAGCCATCATCATCCTCCTCATCCTCCTCATCCTCCGTCACACAAGCAGAGACTAGTGCACAGTCCACTGCACCTGCCAGAGTGGCCTTGACAATGCACAGCCATTACTTGATTCAGATC
Source organism: Lithobates sylvaticus (assembly GCA_028564925.1). Classification (NCBI taxonomy): domain Eukaryota; kingdom Metazoa; phylum Chordata; class Amphibia; order Anura; family Ranidae; genus Lithobates; species Lithobates sylvaticus. Next base: position 296,159,877 of record CM053026.1, read on the forward strand.
TTGGTTTGAGGTTGAGGAAGGTAGGAACATGAGCCTACAGAGAGGGGAGAACACTGGTAAACAACAAATTGGTAGTCATGTTCCCCCAGCCGCAGCAAATTGCCAAGTTGTCTCCAGTGATAAAGAGGATGGATGGGATGATAATGATGATGAGGTCACTGACAAAACTGGGGTGCTGGGTAGAGCAGAGGAAGAAAGTGAGGGTGTGGCACAACCCCAAAAAGGCAGAAAATCATGGAAGAGTAAAGAGAAGCCATCCTATTCCACCAGATTGTAGAGCTGTTATCTCCCGGCCCACTTCGCACAGTTCAGCTGTTTGGGCCTTTTTTAGCATATGTGCAGCTGATCACTCTATTGCAATTTGCAAACTTTGCCTCAAGCACATCAAGCGTGGCACAAACACTTTATACCACATGCTTGACAAGGCATGCAACCTCCCACCACTCAGCCCGTTGGTAAGAGCACCTGAAAGCCACACAAAAGGGACGCAATTCTGCTCCTCTTCACCTTTCCGGTCTACCCCTGCTATACCTCATGACCTTTCAGCAGCCTCCACTGACAGGGATGATGGTATAGTGGAGGGTGTCCCAGGTCCCTGCAGCACGTCTGCCAGTAGCACACCACCAGCAGGCAAATTTCTCTGCCCCATCTGCTGAACCCAAAAAAATACAGTCACTGCCACCCACATGCCCAGCGTCTAAATGTGTCAAAGATTCTGGCTTTACAACTCCTGCCTTTCCGTCTGGTGGATTCTGCCCCCCTCCGTGAATTTGCAGAATGTGCTGTACCACAATGGCATGCTCCCAGTCGCTATTTCTTTTTATGTAAGGCAATTCCAACTCTGTACCATCACGTGGAAGGCAATATTGTGGCATCCTAGGGCAAGGCAGTCAGCCGCAAGGTCCACGCTACTGCCGACACATGGTTCAGCAAGCATGATCAGGGACGCTATATTTTGTTCACAGCACACTGGGCAACTCTGCTTGCAACTCAGAAGGATGTAGGGCAGGGCTCAGTGCTGTAGTTTGCTGTGCCATCCCATCTCCATACAGCTAGTGGTAATGATGCAGGATTTGTCAGCTCCACCCCCTACTCTGCTGAATTGTCATATGAACTACTCTATCAAGCTTTCAAGGGGATATTCAATGAGTCAGGCTGAAAGGTGCCATTCAGTGCTCCAGCTGGTCTGTCTAGGGCACAGGAGCCACACCAGAGCAGAGATTCTGGCAGCTCTGCAGGGGCAGGCCCAGATGTGATTCACGCCCCACCAGCAGGGGCCAGGAATGGTGGTGTGCCATAAATGCACAAACCTCCTGTCCGCCCTTAGACAAGGAAAGTTGACACATGTGCCATTCCTGGCACATGTTCTCAATTTTGTGGCGCGTTTTTTAAATAGGTTCCCAGGGTTGGAAGATTTGCTGAAGCAGACCAGAATAGTCTGTAGCCATTTCCGGCGGTCATGCACAACCAGTGCTCAGTTAGCTGAAATTCAGTGGGATTTCCATCTGCCCGTAAACCACCTGATTTGTGACATGCCCACTAGGTGGAACTCAACTTTGGCAATGCTGCAGCAGCTGCGCATGCAGCAAAGGGCCGTTAACGAGTACCTGTGTGAGAATGGCACAACGACATGCTCAGGCCAGCTCTGCATTTTTTTCCTACGCCAATGGCTGCTGATAAAGGATGCATGCACTGTACTGTCACCATTTGAGGAGACCACAAGGATGGTGAGCCATGAAAATGCCTGCATCAGTGACACAATCCCTGTTGCATGCATCAGTGACACAAACCAAAACCGCCTTCTCATCCCCAAAGCTCGCTACAAATCGAAGGGAGAATGAAGATTCGCAGTACAGGGACCTCGGCTATGGAATGCTCTACCAAACAACATCCGCTTGGAAGAAAACCATCAGGCCTTCAGGAAAAAACTCAAGACCCACCTCTTCTAATATTGCAGGACAACAAGAGCAGACAAGTGCCTTGAGGCGATTCAGTTCGCATTTGCAGGGCTATACAAATCATTCATTCATTCATTCATGCTGAAGCAGACTCTGTATGGCATTATGGACAGGGCATTCGAGGTAGAGCAGCAGGAGGAAGAGGAGGACTTCCTTTCCTCTCAGGGCCCACTTTATGCAGACACCATTCTTCCTATGCCACAGAACACACAAGAGGAGAGGGAGGGGGTGGAAGAGGATCCTTGCAGCTTTAAAGTCATTGAAGCAGAGCAAGACATACGTCCACCCTTAACAGATGGCTTTCCATCCCCAAAACCCTTGGGAGTAGTATGTGGCTGGAAGGAGGCAGTCCTCAGTGACTCAGAGGAGTCTGCTTCTCACGCCTTCGCAAACTTGTGGTGCATGGGCTCCCTCATTCTTCAAAGCCTGCAAAAAGACCCGAGAATATGTGGCATCAAGGAGAAGAATCACTATTGGTTGGCAACCCTCCTTGACCACCGTTACAAGGGGAAAGTCTCGGAACTCAGCCCGTCCCTACAGCGGGAGCAGAAGAGGAAATCTCTTGGGGACACCTTAAAGAGGAGTTTATGTAACGCCTTTCCCAACTCTGGTAGGTTACAGTCTGGTGGAAAATGTTGTTTTGAGGCTTCTGTTGGTCAAGAGAGGAGCAGTGGAGAAGGTGGCCACCTCAAGGATTCCTTTAAAAAAATGTTTAAGTCCTCGGCACCCAGGGCTGTCAGCTTCCACATCCCATCAGCAGCGTCTTCATCATATGGTGGAATATTATCTAGGGGCAAAAACAGATATGGAGAGCTTTCCAGTTGACAATCCACTGGGTTATTGGGTCATGAGAATAGACCACTGGCCAGAACTTGCCCAGTATGCAAAAGAGCTGCTGGGCTGCCCTGTATCCTGCATGCTTTCCGATTGGCCATTCAGTGCTTTTTGGTGTAGGTTTCATGGACACAATTAACACCCAAGAACCAATTTTTCCACACCTGTTTGACAGGTGAATATCATTGCAATTTTTAACAGCAAGTCCAATTCTTGCTTTCAACAAGAATACCTTGATAGGGTTATGGTGTGAAGGCACCACCGACACTTAAAGGCCAATTTTTCCACAACTGTTTGAAAAGGGCATCAAATTTCAATTTTTGACAGCAAGGGGAATTCTTGCTTTCATCAAGAGTACCTTGATAGGGTTACATTGTGAAGGCACCACTGACACCCAAAGACCAATTTTTCCGCACCTGTTTGATAGGTACATATCATTGCAATTTCTCCACACCCGTTACTTCTATCCAAAGTGTGTGAAAGAGACACCAGAATTTATCCAAAAAGTCTGTAATCTTGTTCCAAGTGCATTAAATTGTGACTTCATCATACAGACTGAATGAATGAATAATTTGTATAGCGCTACAATGCGAACTGAATCGCATCAAGGCGCTGTATTCGTGCTTTGTTGTCAAGATTAGAAGAGGTAGGTCTTGAGTTTTTTCTTGAAGGCCTGATGGTTTTCTTCCATGCGGATGTAGGTTGGAAGAGCATTCCATAGCCGTTGTCCTTGTACAGCGAATCTCTGTTCCCCCTTTGATTTGTAGCGTGATTTGGGAATGAGGAGGAGGTTTTGGTTAGCCGATCGAAGACTGCGATTGGGTGTGTAGTGTTTTATTTTCTCGAGAAGGTATTGAGGAGCGTCTCCATGGGTACAATTGTGGGGGAGGCAGAGGGTCTTGAATGCGACCAGATTCTTCACGGTTAGCCAATGTAGGCTCCTCAGGGAAGGGGAGATGGCTCCACAAGCCATTGTTTATAAAAATAGGGGAAAGCTATAATGGAAATTTTCATTTTTTTGGCTTTATAAATGTCATTATTGCTGCAGCAGGCTCTATACACTGTACAAATGTGCCACATTATAGGCAGACCCCTCAGGCACTATATTTAAAGGATTTTTTTATTTTTATTGTTATTTCTCATTTGGATGGTTTCACGTTAAGCATCAGTAAATCACTGTTAATTTAAAAAAAAAATTATGTTTTTTCAAAAATAGTCACTTTTGATTTTTCCAATTTGGGTCTCATAAACTTTAAAGGGGTTCGTTATTCGGTTCCGAACTTTTGCGATGTTCTAAAGTTCTGCCGCAAACCAAACAGGGGGTCATTCAGCCCATCTCTATGGTTCAGTGAAAACAGCTAAGGCTCAGGTCAAACCCATGGTCAACCCAAACCAAAAAGCCCACCCCTTTCAGTAAACTAATCATTAATAATTATATTGAAATACTTACACTAAGAAAATTCACAAAAAAATACATTTTAATATGAATTTAATATGCTTTTACTTTAAGTACATTACTAACATTTAAATGTTTGCGGTAAAGAATATTCCAAGCTTTTAGGATTTCCGCAACATATTAGGTCATTACATTTATATGAATAGAGAAGACTTCGCTCTTGAGGGACTTTTCTGAACCTTACAAGTGCAATATGTATTTGGTATTTCCACAAACGTATTGATTGCAGGATGAGTCTCTCAGCTTATGGTTCACATAAAGTACTTGACAGGAATATCCTTAGAACACCACATTAACAATCTGGACTTCCAGGAAATTGATTCTGGTACGGTACATCTAATTACCTACCATTATTATTTACTAATAATATGTTAGTATTGTTCAGAAGATACCCTGCTCCATCTGTAAGACATGTGTATTTAAAAATGATGATACTGAATTGAAGACTCAAGAATATTGATTGTTGAGGAAAAATAATATGTGTGTTTTATTTGATTTCGAGTAGTAGTGGTAGTAGAAAAGTGGAAAAATGATTGACACAAGATAAGAGACAACACTAACATTTTTATAACATATTAATGTGGATCAGAATTCTTTAGTCATAAAAAATGTAATACAAAAAAATGGGCATTGTTTCTTCATCATCTACAACAACTGTAACTTCAAGTTTCTTTATTGTTAGTAGTAATGGACCGTTCTGGAAATAGCCATAGATTTTCACTACAGACAATCAGGTGTCCTCCACGATGAGCACAATGGCACAATGTATTTGCCCCGCTGCTACTTACATTGCAAATGACAGATTCCTTGAGCTGGGGATCCTGAATCATGGCTATAATTGGTCAATTATGTTGTCTGGAAACCCTGGCTGCTTAGTTTACAATCTAGCAGCCTGGGATTCAGGTGGGCAAACTTTGTAAATGGCCATGGATTGAAACAGATTGGGTGTCTGACCCAAACCTCTATAATAGTCATGAATGCAAAATGTTTTAGGATACCAACATCTAATAAAAAATGATAATTGGATTTAAGCTGGCCATTTACAGCTCAAATTTTGGCCAATTTTTGCTGAATCAGATGAAATCTGAGCCATGGGTGGCCTTTCAAGCACCATCTATTTCAACAAAAGTCGCATTTGTTCATCCAAGCTGTTTAGCATAGACTAGTTTTAGGCACTCAGTACAAACCCAAAACTGTTGACATGCAATGGCCTAATAATAATAGATTTAGTTTTTTCTTCAATACAAAATTCTGTTGAAGTAAAAAATACAATTCAGAGGACCCCTGAAGATGTGTTGATGCTTATATAACTGGTAGGGGGTTACAAAGGGATTCCTAAAGGCTCACGCCTCATTTGGTTTACAGACAAGCAGATCATTTACAAATGGCTGGCCATACCATTGAAATGCTATGAACTGAAAGCGTTTTAAATAAAAATATTGTTCTGTATTTATTAACGGATCATGCATAGCAAGATACGGTTCTTAGAACTTAGTTTTAAGCTCACAGGAAGTGACAAAGACACTGCATCTCTGGAAAGATTGATATATATTTTCTGTACTTGATGAAAATGTTCTGAAAATGTTCTGAAAAATGAAAACGTATGCAGCCACCAAATCTAAGGACTGGTAAGCTGCAAAACATAAAAAAATGGTTTATGTTTAATTTTTTATAATTTATAGGTAACCTGTAAGGGGTTGAGATCCCACTTTCTGAGCAGAGCCCAAGCTCTGCAAGGGCACAGTGTTACCAGTTGACACCAACATATATCTGGTCCTCTAAAGGCAATAAGAGATCAAAGGCCTACTCAATCCAAATCTCAAGCCATTATGACCAATTGTGCAATTTTGCCAACTAGATAATAGAAAGATTTTCAAACATACCAGAAAATCTCTATAACCAGGGCTGACAACCCAGAATTGTTCCCTTGATTTAGATTGTGTACGGCTAGTCCAACATATAAACATAAACACTTTTTTACAAAGTAGATTATCACCATTGCAGATTTTCTATATTAGCACATTCTGAAAAGGTCAGTCCAGGCAAAGCTGATTTTTAAGTTTTCAATAGATGTTCATAACTTGAATCATTCTCTGAATTTTTAAACACTGTGGTGACTCTGTTAATGAGTACTCCCTGTTGTAGTTATGAGCCCTGGTACCAAATCCCTGCTCCAATTAATAAGTGATTTACCTCTGTAATGACCACTGCAGGTGAGCAGACATAAGTTCCCAATCCGAATATCTACAACAAAAAGAATAATTGGGACTTTGAAGGTACACAAATTTAGTCTCATAAAGTCCGTAATTTATTTAACCTGGCTAAAAAGTAATCCATATGAAAACATAAATACATTATCAGTCCCATACTTAAAAAGCCCTCTCTGGACCCCACCAACCTGAACAACTTAAGTCCCATCTCATTGCTTTCATTCACCTCTAGATTTTAGAACACTTAGTCTACAGCTGTTTTAGATCCTACCTCATTGAAAACAACCTTCTTGACCCCTTATAGTCTGGCTTTTACTCATGGCACTCCACAGAAACTGCCCTACTAAAACGCACTACTGATTTATTGTTTGCTAAAACCAATGGCCACTACTTCATACTCTTACTACTAGACCTCTCTGCAGCCTTTGATACTGCTGACCACCTGCTCCTTCTCAATAAACTCTACACCCTTGGCGTCCAAGATTCTGCTCTATCCTGGTTCTCTTTCAGTGTTTCCTACAAATCTGTCTCCTCCTCTCCACTTCGTCTTTCTGTAGGGGTTTCCCAAGACTTTGTTCTTAGACCCCTTCTTTTCTCTATCTACAACTCCTCCCACGGCTTCCAATACCATCTCTATGCTGATGACACCAAAAGCTATCTCTCTACTGCTAACCTCACTCCTTTAGTCACCTCTCGTATTACTAACCTACTAACTGACATATCAGCATTGATGTCACACCACTTCCTAAACTAAATCTCTATAAAACCAAGCTGATAATATCCACCCCCCACCTGCTCGTGCTCCCCCGTCTATGACCTTTCCATCAAAATCAATAATGCAACCATCAATCCCTCCCCTCACGCCAGGGTACTAGGTGTAATCCTAGATTCTGACCTGTCCTTTCAGCCCTTAATCCAATCGTCAAAAGCTTGTAGACTTCACCTCCGTAACACCTATAAAATTCACCGCTTTTTAACTAATGAAACCACCAAGTTTCTCATTCACTCCCTCGTTATCTCTTGCCTTGACTACTGCAACTCCCTTCTCATAGGCCTACCTCTCCATAGGCTATCCCCTCTTCAGTCTATTATGAATGCTGCTGCCAGACTCATCTACAGTACTTTACCAACCGCTCAGTGTCTGCTACCCCTCTCCGCCAATCCCTACACTGGCTTTTGATTGCTCAGCGAATTAAATTCAAAATACAAACTACAACTACCTGTGCGCTCTGCTTTCCAGCTCTCTTTTTTTTCACCCATTCCTCTGTTCTCCCCTCCCTCTCAGATTAGCCCTAATGGGCCACACTTCTCCTTATACACAGTGTCCACTTTACTGCTAAACATTGCATATTACTTACTTTGTTGGATTACTTGAAAAATTTCTATCAATAAAGAATTATTGAAACTAAAATACTACAACAACATACAAAGCCATTCACAACTCTGCCCCCAGCCTACATCACCAATCCTGTCTCCAAATATCACCCAAACCATCCTCTCTGCTCCTCTCAAGACCTCCTGCTCTCAAGCTCCCTGGTCTCCTCCGCCCACGCTCGTCTCCAAGACTTATGCAGGGTCTCTCCCATCCTCTGGAACTCTCTACCTCAATCTGTCCAACTATCTCCCACTCTGGCTGCCTTTAGGCGATCCCTGAAAACTCATCTCTTCAGGGAAGCCTATCACGCCTCCAACTAATCTTTTATCACTTCCATCAGCTCATCCCCCACAGTTATAAACTTTTGTACCAGTTGCCCCCACCCTATTAGATTGTAAGCTCTTATGAGCAGGGCCCTCTTAATCCTCTTGTATTTTTTTGTAATGTAACTGTACTGTCTCCCTTTTTATATTGTAAAGCTCTGTGTAAACTGCTGGTGCTATATAAATCCTGTATAATAACATTAATAATGATGCTTGTAATATTTGGCACAGTAAGTATGTCCTACACCTATTCCACCAAATGGTTTCTATTTGACATATTCATACAATTTTCACATTACATACTTGTTCACTTGAAGTGTAGCGGCTTCAGAGATGCCAACCCTAGAGGATCAAATACAGGAGGTCTCAAGGGATATCACTAAACAATTCTCTGTCTCGATACGATCACAACAATCTTAATCCATATTTTGTGTGTAGCCCACCAACCTCCACCCGTAATTTTTTTGCTATATTTTAGTTGTAATGATCATACTTCAACACCCTTGGGTCTATACCTGGATTGTTTTAGTGGTTGTAAACCCATATAAAAAAACAAAACCTGCAAGACAAAGGCATAAGGAGCTAGTATGCATCACATACTAGCTCCTTATGAAATACTTACCTTATGCCGTGTACACACGACCGGACTTTTCAACAGCAAAGTTCAGACGGAACGAATCCGTCGGACAATTCGATCGTGTGTGGGCTTCATCAGACCTTTTCTGTCGAAAAATCTGACGGACTTTAGAAATAGAACACGTTTAAAATCTTTCCGCCGGAACCAGTTCCTATCGAGAAAACCGCTCGTCTGTATGCAGGTCCGATGACCAACAACGACGCAAGGGTAGCTATTGGCTACTGGCTATTGAACTTCCTTTTTCTTGTCCTGTCATACGTCATTGCGTTAAACGATCTGACTTTGGTGTGATCGTGTAGGGCCGAGTCTGTTTCAGCGGAAATCCATCGGAACTCCGCCGAAAAAGTCAGTCAAAGTCCGTCAGAGTTCATTCCGATGGAAAGTTCGGTCGTGTGTACGCGGCATTAGAACGAAGCTGTTGCAGTGGTCCCTGTACACCGATGTGACCAGCGACATGTCTCCAGGAGTTATTTCCGGGTTGGCAGGCTCCGACGCTGTGATTGGCCGGAGCCACGATGACGTCATGCGTGGGAGCCGCCAGTCGCGGCACAGGCCCTTTAGAAATTGCACAATCTAGCTGTTTCTTCAGTGCGCATGCACCAATGATGTCGGCGCAAGCGTATATGGTAAACCGTGTAGGTTTAGGAGATATTTACAGTACCTACAGGTAGGCCTTAATATAGGCTTACCTGTAGGTACAAGTGATGTAACAGGGTTTACAACCACTTTGAAAGATAATACTCCCTACATACATTGATAAACAACTCTATTTGCTACCTATAGCAGGTGCGATAGATCATTTCAGGTAATATGATATGGATTTCACATTTTCACTTCCCAAAATCTTTGGCCTTGTCACCACTTTTTGGATTTTACAGTATAATCCAAAAGCAGAGGTGGGGAGAAATTATGTTTTCTTAAAAAAACATTGTTTTAATACTGGTAAAGTCTTGTGTCCTCACTCCTTCTAGAAAGGTAGTGAATGGAGTTCTTAGTCAGAGATATCTTGCCACCAAATTCCAAAAAAAAAAAAAAAATATCCATCCAGCTTGCCAACATCTATAAGCTATCATGGATCAGTTTTGAATGGGCCAACCTTTCAATATGATAATTTATTATAATCTGAATATAATTTTAATAGTCTATAACTGGCTTGTGTGCTTTTATTTCACTGTCTGTTACAATTTACAGTTCATAAAACTAATTTAATAAAATGCTCGCTCAGCAATTCTTTGGCTTTTGACTATTTACATTAACAACGCAGCTTTACAAAATTCACTGTGTCATTAGTTTAATTTTTGCATGACTGAACATGCAAACCATACTTTTTTTATAATCCTACTGTGAAGTAGTGTTTAGGTATCTCTGCGCATCACTTTAAACATGGGTGATTATTTGACTTTCATTGATAGCAGAAATAAATAGATAAAGGCCCCTCACTGATTCAAATTGCTTTGTACATGCGTAAGAAAAAGACTCTAGATGGAGCAGTTCACATTTAAATTCTCTCGTCTAGTTCCAGCTTTATATAACTTTACTACAAATGACTGGCAGCACTATAATAGCACCCTGAAGTATAAATATGCAAAAAAAGTGAAGTTGATTTGCTTAATAAAGGAAGTAAATGTCAATGGCAAGCAGGTTCTCAAGCCAGTGTTTACTTACTAAAATTATTATTTGGCTAAAATCCGGAGGACAAATGATGAAAATGTTGGGGGGGGGTTAGAAAAAAATTCTTTGATGGTTAAGTTACCGCATATATACATTTACAATAAGACAGGGTGCAAAGTTCCATAGAAAATATCTATGTTAATTCTACACATTAAAATACATGTGAAACCTCAGCAGTGTCACAGTTTGAATACCATTATTATACCTTTGTTGTGCGTAACCAAAGAGCCATCAATAATGAAATCTCAGTCTGACACCTTTGAAGGTTGTTTGAAACAATCAGGGAGCAGTTCGAAAAGGTGACAAAAAAACAACAATAATGCTCTTGTGATGAAAGTTGGAAAGGAGATAAAAGAGCTGTCACTGTTGGTTAAAAGGTTATAAAATGGACATGTTTGCTTCATTTACATCTTCCTAGCAAAGAAAGGCAGGTAGGAAGTATCACTCCAATTAACCCACAATGTCCAGGGATCTGAAGCTGCAGGTGATGACACACTGGAGGCTCAAGTAGGCATATTTACTTAAGTAAAATTGGCCTGCAAGTCATTGTGATTGAAACCTTCAGCCAAACAGAGCAAGATGGCTCTATTCCATGGTTGTAATTCAATAGCTTTCCTTCCTGCTCTAGGAGTTTTTGCTCATTAACTGGGAGTAGTTTTCACAAGACCTAACATCACCTATTTGAAACTCCTGCCACTTTATTTTATGTGTCACACCCATTGTGCATTTATTGGCTTAAAACAGAAGGTGCCAGCAGATTTGCATTTAGAATACTGAAAAAGGTGTCTAGCCTCAGGCTTGTTGAATAAAGAAGACATGCAATCTCTTCTCAGGCAGTGCCGACATGACTGTCATCCAGCCTATGCCTTTGAGGCTTTCAGGACAGCTGTAATCAGCTGGGAATTTACAACACAATGTAGGCTGTTTATTTTAAGTATTTTTTTTTTTCTCAGCAGGGTGGTGGAAGGAGGAAGCTACTGCAATAATCATCTGTCCATATATGGGTCACAGTGACAGATTTGTTGTTCTATATCCCACTTATACACTAATGAAGGGTAGACAAGCTGTTGAGATTTAGAATTAGTCTGGATCACACTGCATCATTTGATTAAGTGATTAGTATGTATTATTGTCTTGTTTATATAATAATATACCCAGTCACACACTGCCAAGTTACTTACTTTTATTTTGAGTGAAGCTCAAAAAAAAAGTGCCAAAAAAAACTTCTCAGTAAGCAAAAACAATGTGCTCAGAGTGCAACAAACTTCCTTCTTTAAAAGGAGAGGGCTTCTATTCTTACAGGGGCAAGATACTTTAGATCGACCCAGCCAAATTTTCTCAGAAACCTTCCCTCATGGATCAGTTGAAACTGACCCCCAAACACTGGCTAAGTTATTCTACAAAGCAACCCCCTAAAGCAAGAAAGGTAAGAAATGAAATAGCCATAAATCATACCTTTATGCATCTGGTAAGCCTGAGGACCCCCATCTTACATCCTAGTGAAAGCAAAATCTATAATAAAAAAATATAATTTTCCCTTAATAATTTCCCTTTGGGATCAATTATTCTGAATTTAGAAGCCATGATGCTAAGGAATACACAGGCCTTCCAGCCTGATGAAAAAAATGAAAAAAAAATATTCCAATATAATATAAAATATTCCAGCTAAAAGGCCTAGCCCAGAAAGCATATGCAGAAAAAAGATGAATTGGGGGATGTGGCCTTGATGCCATTACTAAAAAATGTCATTCCAAACCCATAGTGTTTTCAGACTCCCCTGGAGTGGTGACTAGGCAGATTTGATTTATCAGGAGCCAAGGATGCTTCAGTGCCTTCATCAACTAGACCATATATTACCCAACCTATAGCCCCACCAAGCTAAAGTACATGTTGGTTTCTCTTCCTACATGCTGATAAGAACAGATACTATATTTGATGGCTCATGTGCTAATAGTTTCCTAACTGAAGTCCAGTCCCTCTAGTTATTACCTTGAATTTTTGAAAGCCTAGTCTTCACCCTTACTTTCTTGTTGGACCTTCAATATATATTTGGCCCATTGTAGCCTGTGTAGCTGCAAAAAAATGAAAACCCTGTATATTTTACAATTGCCAAGCGATGTATATTATTATTTCTTTCCTTGGTCTATAGAACATTACCCTTCACCCATTCAAACTTAGGCTGCACAAAACTTTCTCTTAATTTTATTTCCTAAAACTAACAAGACAGACTCATACAGGTACAAATACAGAAAAATGATTTCAGCACCAGTTACTTTAGGCATAACATTGCTATTGTTTTAGGATAATGGTATTTTTTGCACACTTACTCTGTGGTCTGTTCAGTTTCCTTGATTCAAACTTCCTACACTTCCTTGAGGCAACTCTTCTTCAATTTCTAATGAGTAACTCCCATTAAATACCAAAACAAATGTAATACACACGCCCTTTCATGTTGCCTTTTATATATTCATCTGAGATTACGTCTTACCTACAGGATGTGGTTTTAGTGTTGGCATAATATGAACACTTTTGTGGCTTTAGCTCTACAATTTCTTTATTCAAGCAAAACAAGCTATTCACAGGCTGAGGCACAAAAACCGAGCCAGAAGTTGATTTTGCTCCAGCAGAAAGTGGTTCAAATAACTATAAATACACACTAGTGCCAAATTTATTGAAATCATCTGTAAATACTACATATACAGAAAGGATGTCTGTGTAATGTAAGACAGTTATCACCAGTGTAAATCTTTTTTGACACATCCCTGTAAAACAAATCAGAAAAATCTTACTTTATTAATACACCTTCAGCCAAAGCATACTTAAGGAGATTGTTGGCTTTCCCAATGACACTGAGCCTTGATCAAATCACGCCAACACAAATATCTGTAGAGTTAGTCCTGCTTTGGATAGACTAGGCTATGGGGTTAGCACTGTGGCCATGCACTGGGGGCATCCTGGATACACCTCCCACCAGGGTGTCGTGTCTGTAAAATATGTATGCTCTTCTTTGCAGGTTTAATCCAAATACTGGTTTGCTCTGAACCCAAAAACAAATGACAAAATGAATGGATGATGCAGTCACATGAGGACTATGCGGATATGTTAGTTTGGATTTCAACATATTTTCTCAGACAAAAACTTTGCACACTGCTACATACCACACAGCTACACAGCTCTTATATATTGCAGTTATAAATGAGATTTGAGTTTGCAGCCATGTGGTTCAACCTAAGGTTTACAGTTCTCTGAACAGGAAAGTTAAATGGCCAGTTTGCCCACCCATCAAACCTACAGCTGCTGTAGCCAAGTCATTAATTTAGTGGTGGAATCAGTACAGCCACTACATTAACGACTTCCCTGCATCTTAGCAACCAAGAACAACATGTGGGCTGGCCTTCTGTGTTTGCTAGGATGCCACTGGCTGCACAGTTATGGTGCACCATAGCAACCACTAACTCTGTGGAAAAAGAAAAAGAGAACAGCATGATGTTCACCACAGAGTCTATATTAGACCCTTATCTGAGCATTCAGCCTGGCTGGACAGGAAAGGGAGGAGCAATGAGCATGCGTCCATGCATTCCTGCCTGCTGTAATTCTAACTTCTAGGGCTTCTTCAAACCTGATCAACTGTAGCCTGCATGGGTGTGCTCCCCAAGTATACCATCATCAAGAGTGCAGGCTGCACAGAGGGTCCACAATACCCAGTCATATTTAACAACTACACTTCCAATTAGTGACAGGATCCCCTTTCATGCCCAGCATGTCTCCTTTTGTCCCTGAAAGTAGAAGTAGCAGTGTTGGTGGCTGCCTCAGCAAAGTAGTGATGTAGTGATGTAATGTAGTGATCTAATATAATCGTTCCTTCCTCGTAGATGGTATATGGTTATTAAAAGTATTGTCTCCGCAGCAAAACCCGATTCTCCCAGAGAGAGATTTTATTGACTTCCAAAACAGAACATTCTTACAGACGACAAAATCCACCAGAGTACATGACAAAGAATATCTTCTCCTAGACCCGTCTTTCTCATTTTTGTAACCACAGCGAGCAGACTCAGCTGCAGGTATCAGTCACAGACAAAGGATTACTGACTACTTAGGGTTAGGGTCCAGGGCTTATGTGAGGACCCCATAGACTATTGGTTGTCCAAGCTGAACCACTGGCTGATGCTTTCACGCTACACACTGGAGCTAATGACTTTTCTTGTGGCCAGTGTGCTGTCTGAGAGGACCACTCAGCTGGTCCAGACTCTGGAAAGATCCTGACCATATGGTCAGGATCCACCAAGATGCCTGGACTGGCTCAGCCTTTCAGCGATGCGCTGAGAGCCTGAGCCTGCTCTTCACTTATAGTCATGGCTCTCTGCTCTGAGTGGAGGGGGAGAACTGAGCAGTGGTGTTTGATAGCTCAGTTCTCACTGCAGAGCCAGCAAGGGACAGATGCGACATCAGATCGATGCTAAATCTACCTAGGAAAGTATGATTTTTTTTTAAATTTGTTAACAAAAACTTTATTGACATTTTGTTCTCATAAAACAGTACAATACAAATAGAGACGGTAATACAGGAAATGCCTCGCGGCCAACACAGCAATATATTAGAGAGAGAAATGTTTATATGTGTTTTTGGTCATATAAAATACCAGAAATCAATATAAACAGACAGGAGTCAGAGAGGTTTTGTTTATAACTGCCAACACAGTACCCTACGAGACTATCATCACAACTGAGGTCTAATGGATAGGGAATAAGATATGGTGGCAGATCAAGATGTAGGAATTAACATTAGCAGGCCATCTTTTCCAATCTCTCAGCGAGGTCCATGTCATTGTTTATTAATAGGGTTGTTAGGGAACAAAAACATGTAAGGTAGGAGGAGGTAATGGGAAGAATGGGAGCAGGTAGGCCTGGGGAGGGAAATAGAGGGAGGTTGGGTGAAAGACAGGGAAGGGAAGAAGAGGATGGGGAGACCAACCCTACCCTAGTGCCTAATAGACCCACTCTCTTGAACGTAAATTTAAAACTGGCCATCAAGATGAGGATGCCATCAATTGAGTAAATTGTGTGGACTTAGCAAAATGGTGCCAGCAAGCCCAGGTTTTCATGTATCTAGACGGCGTCTCATGCGTGATCGTGATGAGCTTTTCCATTTCTGCTACTTTGTTTACTTAGGGGAACCACTTGAAAATCTTGGGGGGTAAGGTAGAGAGCTAAGATGCAGGAACACACAATCTGGCTGTATTTACTAGGTGCATAGCTAGAGATTTGAAATATGTTTCTTTGGGAAGAGATGAATTATGTAAAAGGAATTGGACTAGAGTAAAGTTTAAGGTATATGTAGTGATTTTGGATATTATTTTGTGCACTTCTGTCCAGAAGGATAGCAGGGTAGGACCACCATATGTGGAGTATGGAGCCTGGAACAGTCGTACAGAGCCAGCAATGGGATGGAAGTGATGGAAACATTTTGGGAAGTAAAGGCAGGATTCTATACCTGATTTTTTTTTTTTTTTTTTTTATTAAATCCCACACTTCTCTTTTAAGGATAAAACCTGCCTCCCTTCTCGCTCTTATATTGTAGCCTATAGAAGTTGCTTCCATTCTCTCAGACCACTGTACAATATTTGTGGTTATTTTCTTATATAATGCACTCTAATTTTTTTTTTCGGATACATTCTGCCTCATCACTCCACTTTATATTGCAGCCTAAAGAAGCTTCTTGCATACTCTCCAGCCACTGTACATATGTGACTATTGTCTCTTAAATAATACATTATAATTTTTATTTCAGGATAATTTCATTATTATTATTTCATTTTCGGACGTTTCAGCCTAAAGAAGCTGCCTATATACTGTCCAGCCACTGTACAACATATGTGGATATTGTCTCTGAAATAATACAATCAAATGTTAAGTTTAAGGTAAAATTGGTCTCATAGCCCCCTTTTATACTGCAGCTTAACCAAGCTGCTTGCATACTGTTTAGCCACAGAACATTATTTGTGGCTATTGTCTTTTAGATAATACTATCTAATTTATATTGCAAGACAAAATCTTTCCTGCAACCACGGGTTGCAGGAAAGAAATTAGCTTGATTCTCCCATCAACATAGTCAGTATTGACAGGGGAATCTCTTCTACTGAGTCATTGTATTCTCTCAGAGGGGTGGAGGGGGCAGAGGAAGCTGTCCCCACTGGGAGAAGACAGTGACTGTTGCTAGTGGCTAAACCCTTGCTAGTGATCAACACTATCTACAGTTGGCCTAAGCCTTTTTATTCAAGTTACTGCTGTCAATAAACCAAACAATAATATAAAAGTTGCAAAATTCATTACATATCCGATATATTTGAGTCCATAATATGGTTGGTCTGCAAGGGTTGTATTGTTCCGCACACCTCATACTGCTTAAAGGCCTCTCCCAAGCATGTAATTGAAAGGATTAGTGTTTTTTTATGTCTCCCTTGAAATTGCATTCAGAGGTGGACCCCCTCCCCACCATATGGTATTGTTTATAGGATTTTTTTGTATAAAAAAACATTCTATAAAAAAACATTCACACTTAAAAGGTGCAATTGTGTGTGCTCATGCAATGACCATTCTACAGAAAGATTGAGCAATGGTTGGTTCATTTAGCAATTTAATGTCTAAGGATACCTTGGGAGCATGAGATGTACACAATGCATAACCCATACTAAACAACTAATACTAATTATTCTGAATAGACTTAACTGCTGACAGCTGCTTACTGGTGGCTTGATATGGGTTACTACACATCACAGCTCTTTTTCCTTTCCTAACAAATGAACCAAACAAGTCATGTATTTTCTAGTAGTCTGTTGGTTTCCAGCATGCCCCTTTCATATGTCTACACCTCTTTTGCAAAGAAGCTCCTCTCAGCAGGGAGCTGAGTATACTTTAGTCAGGACTAAATTTACTGCCATATTCCTAATTGGAAAATGAAGCATTGTTCTTTAATTGTGAATGTCTCTTAATAGTGCATGGTGTGGGAAAAATAGCGCTTACAGGCAAAACTAGAACAATGTAGATTGCTTTGACTAATTACTGCAGTATCTAAAAGTACATGTCTAGACTGCTAATTACAAAATTTGTCTTGCCCCATGTTGTTTTTTGTTTTGTTTCTTTTCATTGCCCATGTTTCATTCAAAAGCTAAGAGTGTTTGCAGCTCTGAATACATTCTGTGTTATGGATGTACTGTATTACCAGTAATCTCTCTTCCAGCCTTTCATCCCTAGCATGATTACCCTGAAAATTTGTTTTAATTGATAACTCTTATGCACAATAATTTACAGCTATATGCACAGATGCTTTTAATGTCTTGAACTGAAAGCCCTTCAGTATCAGCTGTGAAGATAATAACTTGGCAGCAGGAAAATAAGTACAACTACTATTTATGTTTGGTGTATTTGGCATGAGTACTTTGCTCATCATAAAGTATGCAACAATGTTACATGGTGCATCTACCTGGTGACATTAAACATACATACAGCTATGTCTCATTCATTTTTTTTACACAGAGTGTGGCTCACTTCACATTTGGCATGCTTGCCTACATTTTTCTATAAAATCTGTCCGCATTGGGTTTATATATTCTTTTCTATTTATCCAGGTTCTTGATTACGGTCAAACGTTTACTGATATGATACTTGGCCTTTGCTTCTAATGTTTTTGCATATGGGAAAATGTTATGCCAGGCACAGATAAGGCAATATCTCACTAGAATAACTGAAAATTTGATATTTGCCCATCCTTACATCACTAACCTGATTGCTGGGAAATGCCAAAATCTTAAGTCAATGTTGGACAGCTGTGTGCGCATACCCATACATACTGTGTATCGTTTTGCTCCTTAATTCTTCCAAATAGGTAAATGAAGATTTGGAACCTAATCAAATATTCTACATAGATGCATAATGGATCAAAACCTGTTTATATCTCTGTAGATGAGTGATGGTTTAGAACCTGCCAACAATTTCTAATTAGGGATCATAATTTGCTAACATCTTCAACACTCCTGGTGTCTAATGTGCAGCCCTTTTGTGCCCATTGGACCACATTAGCCTGTATTGGGAATTGGAGCACTGAAAATTATGTAAATAGATAACAGCAGGGATCTCTACTAGCCTCATGTAACATTGGTTGATATCAGGAGTTAAGGCCCCCTATTCCCTCTAAGTTAACCACTGTTCAAATAGATGAATGAAAGATCAGAACCTACCTACATCCTGTAAAGAGGCAAGTGAAGGATCTTCACTTCAACATAGATAACAGCCTACATTTTTTTCTCCTTGCATGTTCTCTTTTTGGCTGTTAAGAAAACCCAGAAAAAGTAAAAACTATTTTAATAGTGTGCCTTAATGGTAAGAAGTATTTTAATAATGTTTAAAATATCAGGCTTCAAATAATGGTATTATTCCTTTATATCCATTCAGTGTGGTAGTGGTAAATAAAACAGAAAGGAAGGTAAACAAATTACTAATATTTTGTGAGGTAGAATAGTAAACATGGAACACATATTGGTGTAATAAATGTTAAAGAGGAAGTAAACCCTGATGGGTTTTACTTCCTCTTTTGCTCCCTGTATAGCCTGCAAATGAAAAGCATAATGGGCTAGTATGCATCGCATACAAGCCCATTATGTACCACTTACCTGCAAAAGAATCCAGCGTTGTCCCCTGTGTGGGTAGCATCCATCTTCTTGCCCTCTTCCTTCCGGGCCGCGGACTCCGACTCTGTGATTTGCCAGAGCCGTGTGACGTCACGGGAGCCGTGACCTGCGGCATATGCTAGGGAAGAAACGGCCTTTAGTTTCATTTCTTCCCTGTGTATGCACCGTAGCAATTTTTGGCGGACTACAAGTGAAATATCTCCTAAACGGCGCACGTTTAGGAGATATTTCCACTACCTATAGGTAAGTCTTATTCTAGGCTTACCTATAGGTAAAAGTCCAAAAAGTGGGTTTACAACCACTTTAAAGCCTAATCTTTCAATAGAGATCTGGACTCCTTTGAGTCAATTCTCCTGCAAGACCTTAAACTAAACCATGTTCTTTCAGCCGTATACAAGATTCTTCTTACAAAATATCATCCTGATCTTCCAGAATTCACAACCAAATGGGCATATGATCTCAATGTCCAATTACAGCAGAAAAGTGGGAGAAGTCATTCACTCTTACACATTGTTTGTCTTCAGCAACTAAAATGCAGGAGACTAACTATAAGCTTCTATCTCACTGGTATCAGTGCCCAACGTCACTTCATCATATATATCCAGATACATCTGATATATGTTGGTGTTGTCATTCTGCGAAGGGCTTGCTCTTGCACATTTGGCCCTCAAATTTACGATTTTTGGGGCAGAATTATGTGGCTGAATATTACAGTCACAGAGGGGATTTCCTCCAATACGCCACAAACCACCTTGCTTTCTATTCTACTGGTTCTTGCAAACATATCAAAAAAAGGTCTTTAACACTGGTTGACAGCAGCAAGATCGGTTATACCACGCCATTGGTGGTCCACACAGTCCCCCTCCCTGACTGAGTGGGTCGCAGAGATGGATTATATTGAAAGGATGGAGTCTTTCATCGCATATGAATTGGACACACACGAACAATGCCATCAGATATGGGCTCCCTGGAGGAAATTCAGGGAGTCAACAGAAATTCAGAAACTTTCTATGAAATCATAGTAGGTTCCAAATATGGCCCCTTTCACACTGGGGCGGGGAGCCGCGGTGACGGTAAAGCAGCGCTATATTTAGCGCTGCTTTACCGTCGTTTTAACCGCGGTATTCGGCCGCTCGCGGTGCAGTTTTAACCCCCCCAGAGCGCCGCCGTAGCCGTAGCGGCGCTTTGCGGCGGTATTGCCGCGGTTTCACCGCGGTGTCCCATTCTATTCAATGGGAAGGAGTGGTATAGGAGCGGTGAACACACCGCTCCTATCCCGCTCCAAAGATGCTGCTAGCAGGACTTTTTTTGTCATCCTGCTAGCGCACCGCTCCAGTGTGAAAGCCCGCCGGCTTTCACACTGGAGTTTAAGGGGCAGGATTTTTTCATGCGGTGAACAGGCGCTATTTTTAGCGCTGCACCGCATGAAAAATGCTTAGGTGTGAAAGGGGCCTAAGTGAATTTTCTCCATGGATGCCTACTCCTGTCTGCTTTCATTTAAATTTTAAATTTTAAATTTTAATTTAAATCCCCCTTTTTCACTACCTCACCCCCTGTTTCCATCCTTTTTTTTTCTCACACCTTTTACCTTCTCGGAGTTGCTGCGGAATGTTAAGGGATCAGAATACTATAGACCAGTGATGGCGAACCTTGGCACCCCAGATGTTTTGGAACTACGTTTCCCATGATGCTAATGCACTCTGCAGTGTGGTTGAGTATCATGGGAAATGTAGTTCCAAAACATCTGGGGTGCCAAGGTTCGCCATCACTGCTATAGACCATAACTATTAATGGTACTGGAGGGCGGTGGTCCACTGTGCTCCAGCGTCTAATAATTGGTGCTTAGTACCCTTCTAATAGATATATAAGTAAATTGGTCTATCTATTTAGTAATATAGGTCTATATAACACATGTTCTATTTTCTTCTTTCTTTGCGGGGTATTCTTGTATTACATAAAAAGTGTTCCTCTATGCCGAAGTGACTCTCATAAGTTTTCTTGATTATACATTTTTTGTATTGTACTGTGTTTGGTGGTACCATCTATGTATGAAATTTTGTATGTAAAAATGTTTTTCAATAAACTTAGATTGAATATAAATGTTAAAGTATATCAATATTGCTCTGTAATTATTAATAATTATGTAATATCATTATGTTAAAATAACATACTGTAGGTGATAATGGTTTTAAATATACATGGATCTGTGGGTAATTAACCCGAACATTTGATTGCTGGTTTTTTTAAAGGAATATAAACAGAGAATGAAGCCAGAGGTATACATAATTGATTAGTGATACTGTATATTTTAAAAAGGTCCCAACAGGAGCTACTAATAATTATTAACACCTACTGTAGAAACACTAATGTATCATATAATCAATTTCTGAGCATGAAAGCTTATTTAAGCTAATAAACACACACTGTGATGATGTTTCTGCTGGAAAAATCTGAACTGAAGACACAAGCATTGTGAATCTAAACTGCTCCCCAACAGTTGCTTTATGTGTTGCTAAACCAATGATGTTTTCTTTGCTATAGGTTCAAATCCTGACTTCTTTGCTACAGTGAATGCATAGGTTTTGTACATACATTTTTTATTTACTTTGGTTATGACTAAAAAATAACTAAAATACTTTTAACCACTTGCCTACCAGGCACGAACACCCCCTTCCTGACCAAGCCATTTTTCAGCTTTCAGCGCTGTCGCATTTTGAATGACAATTGTGAGGTGATGCAACGGTGTACCCAAATAAAATTTTTATCATTTTTCCCCCACAAATAAAGCTTTCTTTTGGTGGTATTTGATCACCTCTGCAGTTTTTATTTCTTGCACTATAAACAAAAGAAGCGTGACAAGTTTGAAAAAACGCAATATTTTTTACTTTTTGCTATAATAAATATCCAATTTATTATTTTTTTTTTAAACAAATTTTTTCCTCAGTTTAGGCCGATACGTATTCTTCTACATATTTTTGGTAAAAAAATCGCAATAAGCATATATTGTTTGGTTTGCGCAAAAGTTATCACGTCTACAAAATAGGGGATAGATTTATAGCATTTTTATTTTTTTATTTTTTTTTACTAGTAATGGCCGCGATCTGCGATTTTTATCATGACTGCGATATTGCGGCAGACATATCGGACACTTTTGACACATTTTTGGGGCCATTCACATTTATACAGCGATCCGTGCTATAAAAATGCATTGATTACTGTATAAATGTGACTGGCAGGGAAGGGGTTAACACTAGGGGGTGCTGCAGGGGTTAATATGTTTCCTATGGGAGTGATTCTAACTGTGGGGGGAGGGGACTGACTGGGGGAGGTGACCGATCGATGTCCCTATGTACAAGGGACACACCATCGGTCTCCTCTCCTCTGACAGCACGTGGATCTGTGTGTTTACACACACAGATCCATGTCCTGTTCAGTTACTGGGCAATCGCGGGTGCCCGGCGGACATCGCGGCCGCCGGCACTCGCATCAGGTCCCCAGCGACGCGGCGGGCGCGCGTGCGCCCCCTAGTGCCCGCAAACCAAATGCGTCATATGATGGCGGCCCGGAACAAGAGATGTTTCTTGCCGCCGTCATATGACTGTGGGCGGTCAGGAAAAGGTTAATAATGGTAACTTTTTTTTTATTCATGTAAATATGAAATATTTAGCAGCAGGTGGAGCTTTAGGTTGTTTTTTCTTCAAATGTTTCCTCTGTTACTATTTCAGTTTCCAATTGTTATAAAAAGCCCATGTTTACAAAGACCAATAGCTCAGTGTTGCCAACCATCAGTATTTTTTTACTGGTATCCAGTAAAAAATGGGCAGTAGATGCCAGTGACAGGAAAAGGTTGCCAGTAAAAAATATGGCTGTGATGTTTGGCCAAGACCATCCAAGTGCTTGCTGCAGTGGGTTTGGGCAGTGCTGGTGGGGGACGGGTGTAGCGGAAGCAATGCCTGAGTGTGTCGTGTAATGTCATGGTGCAAGGGAGCCCAGCGGAGCAGCTGGAGCCTCGTGTGTAAGTCTGCAGGACGAGAGCAAGGCAAGCCGGAAGCTGGACTGTCAGTGCTGTTTGGACTGGAGTGGACTGAAGGGACCACCTTGCCTGGAGAGAGACTGTCACTGTGATCAGGAGGGGATGTGTCGTGTCGCTGAGGTGTCATTATCATCTGTGCTTCTGCACACTGCTGTCAATGTCACTGTGAGAGTCAATTTCATGTGTGTGGTCCTGCTCATTCTAAGTCCCTGACTTAATATATTGAAAATAAAATAAGAAATATGTTTTTATGCCCCAATATCTACCTTGACAAATCACATTGCTAATTGCATATTGTACTTGTTTGTAGCCCAAATACTGAAATTTGCACTTAGAAATGTAATTTTGTAACTTTTGGAAATGCCAGTAAAAAGATGGCTGTCCCAGTAGATTTACACAGACTTGTGAATAAGTTAAAGCAGTGACTTATTGCAGTGACCTATCCTTATCAGACAGCTTTGTCTAAGGCTTTGGTCAGGGAAAAAATAGTTTTTAGCCTCTTCTGTCTCCTTTAGATAACCCAAGGTGTTGGGTTAACCCTGCACTCTACCAATAAACCCCACTAACTTGGCTCAATCCCCTTGGCACAGCTGTGGTGCAATGCAATACAGTACAATATAATATAATGCAGGGTACCTGTATTAACCTCAGGATCCGCTGGCTCCACCTGCTGGAAGAAAACAGTACACCACACAACTGGATACTTAACCAGAAATATATTTTACTGTGAAAATATTCAAAGAGGTGATTTCAGTAATTGTGCTATCAACTCAACATAGGACGACAGCACAATAGATTTCAATATAAACAATTCCAAACAATACATATATGTATTTATACCCGGGAGCTCCCCCTACTTTATAAGCTATGCGTGAGATTTCACATAAAGTACTTGGTATTTGATCTTCTTGTCTTCGCTAGCTAAAGTAATTCTTTGTGGTTTGTAATCCACAGGTTAAAGTATGTTAAGTTCAATACTTATACTACAAGGCTTGGGATGTCAGAGTAGGTAGGCCTCAAGCCTGCTCAGTGTCAGTTGCTCTGCTCCTCCTCTGTGGAACTATAAATCCCAGTGAGGCCTGTGTATGAGTCTAACTGCGTATGAAAGTTAACAAACTGTGGGTCGTAACCCACTCACCAACTGGATCGGAGCTCCGTGTAGAAGCTTTGGTCCGGGGACTGTAGCTTGCTACTCCGTTAGCTGG
This sequence comes from Lithobates sylvaticus, assembly GCA_028564925.1. Lineage (NCBI taxonomy): Eukaryota > Metazoa > Chordata > Amphibia > Anura > Ranidae > Lithobates > Lithobates sylvaticus. The sequence continues at coordinate 296,184,262 of CM053026.1, forward strand.
CCCCGTCGCTCCGTTCAGCTCCACTGGGTGAGCCCGGTCCTCCGATGCTCAAACAAGTGTCTCTGGATCTCTTAAATCCGGTCACTGTCTCTCTGGCACCGTCAGGTCCCTTGCACAAACAAGTGGGGTTGCGCTCTGCAATTGCTGTAGGCCGCTGTCTCCGGGAGGCCTTCCACACAGATCCTCACAGGCAGGCCATGCGATCCCAAGAGAGCTAAAATGGCCACTCGGGTTCCTTTTATGCCCTACCCAGCATGCACTGCTAGAGAGAGTGTTCATGGGTAGGTCACCAAGCCTCCTGGGTAAAAAGGTCAACCTTCTGATCAAAACAACAGTCACTTCCTGTATTAGTCTTTTGTGCTTTTTCTACAGTAATAATCATTCCAGTTCAATACCAGTATTTGGCCACTAGATGGCTCCAAATACTCAACCATAGCAATGTCCATAGACTTTATATTATAGTATGCACAAACACATTTATAAGCAAGGATGTCAGCGCTACACTTGTATTAAATGTTTATTTGTAAAACAGATAATAAACTTCTCTAATTTCCATTTATCAGCTCTGATACAGTATATAAAGAGCCAAATAAGCTAGAAAGGTGGTTGCTACACAAACAAAAATAATCAGATTTTTTGATCCATCGTCCTGTGAATATCGGTTTATTGCCTTCTGACATGGTAGCATTGGACTCTGGTATAAAGGATGAAACATCTTGTAATATCATAGAAGTGGGGGAAGAAACTATTTGGGAGGATTAATTTCTTATGTCACTTGCTCTCCCTGGACTGACAGTATTCTTAATAATACTTGTTGTGTGTAAGTGTCATTAAGACTCTGTAGTGATGTGCTTTTGATGTAGCAATAATCCTCTCATTACTTTAGGTCTATGTTAGTGTAAGGATTTTTAAGAAGTTTTTTAACAGATCTTTAGATGCTAACGGCTAATCACATCATGTACAGTAACTTTTTAGGAGAATTTGCAGTCCTGATCAGCATTTCTATGATCTTCAGCTATCTTTATTCATGAGAGAACATGCTTGAATTTTAATAATTGCATATGACTTTTTTTGTAAATATAGAGTACTGCATATAAAATTATATATTAGTCTGTGTATGTTTGTCAATGTGTCAAATGTCTGTTTAGTGCTCAGTCACTATCCATACAACCATTTAGAGGGTCGTGTATATCCACCCAGAAGGCACATGTGGTCCATGCAGCCACATGTAGCCAGCCTGTTAAACTCAGTGACAGGCTGATGGCTGCATGGATCTCCATTGATTTTCACTGGTCTTCACGCACATCTCTGTGATTCTCTCTCATTCAGAGACATGCAGTGGCCCTGCATGATGTACACACAGATGTGCAGGAAGATTAGTGAAGAGCTATGCAGCTATCAGTCTGTCATTGATTTTTAAAAGGCTGGTTGCACACAGCTGCATGAACCACCTGTGCCTCCCGGTCATATAACCATTGCCCTCTGCACAAGTGTATGGATCCATTCCACTGTGTGAATGAGCCCTTATCTTCTTCCCACCCATTCGCTAGGGCCCATTAACTGTGTTCTAAGGTGGAGGAGCAGGGCAGACTTCCTGAGTACTTTTCAAAATATAAAATGTTAAGTTTTGAGAAATACCCCTTTATACATGAGTATTTGCAAGTACTGGCAGTTATTAGCACACAGTGTTTTCTGTAATGCATCCCCATGGGCAAATGCACATTGCAGCTGTGGCTCCCAGGCACCATGGCCATAGACACATTTTGCACTGTATTCCCAATTGCCCATACACTTGACTTTATGGCCAAGAGACATTAAGGAAAACTGAACCTATAAGTAATGACCCCCTCACAAAACACACCTACCTTGATTAAATATATTACATTATAAAAAATAAATGGAAAAAAACAGTGTGGGCTTCCCCCTAGAATTCCACCCAGGCCTGAAAAAGGAGGGCAGCAAACATGCACTTCCCTTTCTGTTTCAAACCCCTTCCACATTCCTTTTAGCATTGAGGGGGCACCCTTATTTCTCCACCTCTGATGCTCCAAGAAGAAGGTGAAGGTTATTTGTGGGGGACTTATAGTAGAATCCCAAAGCCTCTTTTAAAATAAAAAAACCCTTACTCATTACCAAAAGGTAAAACACAAACACACTTGAAAAGTGTTTTAATTAGCTCACAATAAAAATGCAATTGAATTAATTATATTGATCCCCCCCCCCCCAAATCCAGCATCAATCATGATGTCCAATTACCACCTCCAGTAAAATGTAAATCCATTACCAGTCTTGACAACCTGATGCCCAACGATCTTTACTCGCCACATACCCTCACACTGCTGTAATGTAAACAAGCTGGGGACCCCAAGTGATTGACCAAATATGGTCATGATGATGCTCCAGGTGCAGATGTGACCTTCCACATTTTTTTTTCTTTCATTTGTGTGCTTTGGCCAACTGCCAACTTCTGACCCTGCTTGCTGCTTGTCAAACCTGTAGCCAAGGGAAGTGCTTAGAAACTCCTCTCTTCTTCAGCTGGCACTTTGCCTATTTGAACCTGGCCCCAATCTCCTTATGCGCTTGCAAATTGCAGTTGCCATTTAATACAGAAAGAGTGTGGTCACTGGCCACAGAAAGAAATGTACTGCCACCTCTTTTGCTCTCTGTACCACTGCTCATCACCCACAGCTCAGCCCATTGAACAATAACAGATGTGTCTTTTTCTACAAGCAGCAGGAGCAGACTCCAGGAGCACAATAGCAGTGGAAGCTGTGGTAAACAGACTAAGAAGAAAACACTGAGGGCTTACAGTACATGGGCAGTATCAAATCCCCCATACCATTTCTTTCACAAACCCTTGCCTATTAGCCTAGAAAATGGTCATTACTGTATTTTAACATTTGGCTGCCATTGAAGCCATATATGCTCAGCTCATCCCTAGTTAGTATGTGCATTAGCATGAGCACCACTGACCACTGACCAGAGTCGAAGGAAAAGCAATGAAACTCCTGCTCGGCTATGTGCTACAGGTCTGACAGGCAGCTGCCAAAGTAGACAAGTTAAAGGAAAACAAGCGTAGGAGGTCATGGCAGTGAAACATAGGACACTCACTCAAGTCTTTTATTTTTGATCTTTGTGCTTTCTACTTGACTTATTCTTGATCAGTCTGCTCTGTGCTTTACTTACTCTTGATCTCTAGGCTTGTGGGTTTGCTTAAACTTGATCCCAGTGTTTTGTGCATTATTTACTCTTCCCCTTGCACTTTGAACACTATTTACTTCTGACCCAGTGCTATGTGCACTACTTACTCCAGACCAGTGGTGGCCCGTCCATAGGGGGCGCATGGCTGTCTTTAATATTGATTGGACCCTGGGCCAAAATTTTCTTGGGCCCCCCCATGCAGTTTCGCTCTCCATCTGCTCTGAGACATACAATAAATAGCAGCTAGACTCAAAATCCATTTACTGAATCAGATAAGGCAGCAATTGTGATTGGTTGCCAGAGGTTACAGTGTATCATTACCGCTCACTGACTGGTTTCTAGAGATTACAGCACACATTACAGCTCACTAATTAGTTTTTAGAGGTTACAGCATGTGATTTCTGCTTGTTGATTGGTTGCTAAATATTACTGTACATCAAAACTGCTCACTGATTGGTTGCTAGAGGTTACTGCACACCATTACTGCTTACTGATTGGTTGTTAGAGGTTACAGCACACCATCTCCTCACTGCCGGCACACCATGGCCTGGGGAGGCGAGGGGACCCATTAATAGACAGAAAACTCCTAGGGATTCTGGGACTCCTGGGGTCAGTGGCAGTGCTGGGGGGAGGGGAGGGTGTGATCAATGGCAATGATTTTTTTTTTTACCAACTACCAATATAAAGAGGAGTTTCAACACTGGCCACCAATGTAATAGGGGTTTACATTGACAACTAATGTAATAGAAACATTCACAGTGACCACCAATGTAAGGAGGGATTTACACTGACCACCAATGTAAGGGGGGCATTCACACTTGCCACTAGTGTGAATGAAAGAATTCTACAACAAGCACCAATGTAATGAGAATATTTACACTGACCACCAATTTAACTGAGCCATTTAGCCTACGTTCACATTTATGTGTGTCGGGAATGCATGCAAAATCGCTTCCCTGACACCACAGAAACATGCTGCCCATTAGCAGATACATAGCAGTGCCATTAATTATTAATGACACCCTCACGCATCTGCTGACATGTGCCTTGGCACTGTGTGATTTTGAAAAATGGTTTGGGACTTTCTTCATCATTTGTAGTGCATAGAGCAGCCCATTGAAATTAATAGGCTGCCCTACCCTTGACCTACATCTTTATCCACCCTGTCAGTACACCTTTGCATCCTAAAACCCCTGCTAACCTCTGCACCCCAAACCTCCCCATCCTCTCCACTCCAATCCCTCCCCTGTTTAACTCTACCTGTCTCCTCTGCACATCTTTGCACCCACCTTCCTTATCTCTATACATCCCCTCCTTGCTCCCCTGTGCACCCCAAACTGTAATTCATTCTCTGCCTACCTCTGCACACCCCACACTACCCTCCCCTCCACTAATTTGCTTGTCTTTGCAGAACATGCTTATGGTATGCTTAATGACCACAGTTGTAGGCAGGACTTTCAAGTATGCCCCTTTATCTCTCCAGTGGGCAGCATTCAGTATAGGTGATGGTGGATATGACCTCAGGGGGGCATGATATACATATAAGCACCTCCTCTATTTACATGTGAATGCTGCCACTATTTACATATCAATGCCAGTATTTACATGTAAACACGGGGTCTGCAGGTGAGTCATCTGTACACAACAATAGGGAAGACCTGGGCAGCATTAGTAACAGACCTTCACACTGAGATATCAGGACACAGCATGGGACTAAAACCTCAAGGGACAAGGGAATTTAACCTGGGATAGTTGGCATATATGAGGCAGCTGCTTTGGGCCCCACATCAATGAAAGGGCCCAGGGCAGCTGCCCCTTTTCCCTGCCTTAAAGACAACCCTGATCAGACGGAAGGTGGAGGGAGGGCGCCCTGCTTCACCTCTGCCCCGGGAATCAACCTCCAGTTATTAACCGGGCAAACTGCTGGATCAGAGGTATGTGCCTGGCAGGAGAGGGGAGTGGAGGGGGGGTGACCATGGGGGACTGACTCCGACCAAATGCTTCTCCCATTCACTAAATCCCTGGGGGGAGGACAGTCAAAATAGACACTTGACTGTGCTTCCCTCCAACTGCCATCCATCACCCTCACTGGTAGGGATGGGCCCGGTGCTCGAGTTAGTTAGAGAGATTTACTTAGAGAGATTGAGTTAGATAGATTCATTTACAAAGATTGATTTAGAAAGAGGGGCTTGTAGTGTGTTCGTGGCAGGCAGGCAGAGCTCCTATATTTTGTTCCCAGAAGCACCTATAGGACTTGTAGTGTGTTCGTGGCAGGCAGGCAGAGCTCCTATATTTTGTTCCCAGAAGCACCTATAGGACTTGTAGTGTGTTCGTGGCAGGCAGGCAGAGCTCCTATATTTTGTTCCCAGAAGCACCTATAGGACTTGTAGTGTGTTCGTGGCAGGCAGGCAGAGCTCCTATATTTTGTTCCCAGAAGCACCTATAGGACTTGTAGTGTGTTCCTGGCAGGCAGGCAGAGCTCCTATATTTTGTTCCCAGAAGCACCTATAGGACTTGTAGTGTGTTCGTGGCAGGCAGGCAGAGCTCCTATATTTTCTTCCCAGAAGCACCTATAGGACTTGAAGTGTGTTAGTCCCATCACACAGAGATCATATATTTTGTTCCCAGAAGCACCTATAGGACTTGAAGTGTGTTAGTCCCATCACACAGACCTATATTTTCTTCCCAGAAGCACCTATAGGACTTGAAGTGTGTTAGTCCCATCACACAGAGATCATATATTTTGATCCCAGAAGCACCTATAGGACTTGAAGTGTGTTAGTCCCATCACACAGAGATCATATATTTTGTTCCCAGAAGCACCTATAGGACTTGAAGTGTGTTAGTCCAATCACACAGAGATCATATATTTTGTTCCCAGAAGCACCTATAGGACTTGAAGTGTGTTAGTCCCATCACACAGAGATCATATATTTTCTTCCCAGAAGCACCTATAGGACTTGAAGTGTGTTAGTCCCATCACACAGAGATCATATATTTTCTCCCCAGAAGCACCTATAGGACTTGAAGTGTGTTAGTCCCATCACACAGAGATCATATATTTTGTTCCCAGAAGCACCTATAGGACTTGAAGTGTGTTAGTCCCATCACACAGAGATCATATATTTTGTTCCCAGAAGGACCTATAGGACTTGAAGTGTGTTAGTCCCATCACACAGAGATCATATATTTTGTTCCCAGAAGCACCTATAGGACTTGAAGTGTGTTAGTCCAATCACACAGAGATCATATATTTTGTTCCCAGAAGCACCTATAGGACTTGAAGTGTGTTAGTCCCATCACACAGAGATCATATATTTTGTTCCCAGAAGCACCTATAGGACTTGAAGTGTGTTAGTCCCATCACACAGAGATCATATATTTTGTTCCCAGAAGCACCTATAGGACTTGAAGTGTGTTAGTCCCATCACACAGAGATCATATATTTTGTTCCCAGAAGCACCTATAGGACTTGAAGTGTGTTAGTCCCATCACACAGACCTATATTTTCTTCCCAGAGGCACCTATAGGACTTGAAGTGTGTTAGTCCCATCACACAGAGATCATATATTTTGTTCCCAGAAGCACCTATAGGACTTGAAGTGTGTTAGTCCCATCACACAGAGATCATATATTTTGTTCCCAGAAGCACCTATAGGACTTGAAGTGTGTTAGTCCCATCACACAGAGATCATATATTTTGTTCCCAGAAGCACCTATAGGACTTGAAGTGTGTTAGTCCCATCACACAGAGATCATATATTTTGATCCCAGAAGCACCTATAGGACTTGAAGTGTGTTAGTCCCATCACACAGAGATCATATATTTTGTTCCCAGAAGCACCTATAGGACTTGAAGTGTGTTAGTCCAATCACACAGAGATCATATATTTTGTTCCCAGAAGCACCTATAGGACTTGAAGTGTGTTAGTCCCATCACACAGAGATCATATATTTTCTTCCCAGAAGCACCTATAGGACTTGAAGTGTGTTAGTCCCATCACACAGAGATCATATATTTTCTTCCCAGAAGCACCTATAGGACTTGAAGTGTGTTAGTCCCATCACACAGAGATCATATATTTTGTTCCCAGAAGGACCTATAGGACTTGAAGTGTGTTAGTCCCATCACACAGAGATCATATATTTTGTTCCCAGAAGCACCTATAGGACTTGAAGTGTGTTAGTCCCATCACACAGAGATCATATATTTTGTTCCCAGAAGCACCTATAGGACTTGAAGTGTGTTAGTCCCATCACACAGAGATCATATATTTTGTTCCCAGAAGCACCTATAGGACTTGAAGTGTGTTAGTCCCATCACACAGAGATCCTATATTTTGTTCCCAGAAGCACCTATAGGACTTGAAGTGTGTTAGTCCCATCACACAGACCTATATTTTCTTCCCAGAAGCACCCATAGGACTTGAAGTGTGTTAGTCCCATCACACAGAGATCCTATATTTTGTTCCCAGAAGCACCTATAGGACTTGAAGTGTGTTAGTCCCATCACACAGACCTATATTTTTCTTCCCAGAAGCACCCATAGGACTTGAAGTGTGTTAGTCCCATCACACAGAGATCCTATATTTTGTTCCCAGAAGCACCTATAGGACTTCTAGTGTGTTAGTGGCATCACACAGAGCTCCTATATTTTCTTCTCAGCAGCACCCACAGGACTTCTAGTGTGTTAGTGGCATCACACAGAGCTCCTCTATTTTCTTTGCAGAAGCACCCATAGGACTTCTAGTGTGTTAGTGGCATCACACAGAGCTCCTCTATTTTCTTCTCAGCAGCACCCACAGGACTTCTAGTGTGTTAGTGGCATCACACAGAGCTCCTCTATTTTCTTTGCAGAAGCACCCATAGGACTTCTAGTGTGTTAGTGGCATCACACAGAGCTCCTATATTTTCTTCTCAGCAGCACCCACAGGACTTCTAGTGTGTTAGTGGCATCACACAGAGCTCCTCTATTTTCTTTGCAGAAGCACCCATAGGACTTCTAGTGTGTTAGTGGCATCACACAGAGCTCCTATATTTTCTTCTCAGCAGCACCCACAGGACTTCTAGTGTGTTAGTGGCATCACACAGAGCTCCTCTATTTTCTTTGCAGAAGCACCCACAGGACTTCTAGTGTGTTAGTGGCATCACACAGAGCTCCTCTATTTTCTTTGCAGAAGCACCCATAGGACTTCTAGTGTGTTAGTGGCATCACACAGAGCTCCTATATTTTCTTCTCAGCAGCACCCACAGGACTTCTAGTGTGTTAGTGGCATCACACAGAGCTCCTCTATTTTCTTTGCAGAAGCACCCATAGGACTTCTAGTGTGTTAGTGGCATCACACAGAGCTCCTATATTTTCTTCTCAGCAGCACCCACAGGACTTCTAGTGTGTTAGTGGCATCACACAGAGCTCCTCTATTTTCTTTGCAGAAGCACCCACAGGACTTCTAGTGTGTTAGTGGCATCACACAGAGCTCCTCTATTTTCTTTGCAGAAGCACCCATAGGACTTCTAGTGTGTTAGTGGCATCACACAGAGCTCCTATATTTTCTTTCTCAGCAGCACCCACAGGACTTCTAGTGTGTTAGTGGCATCACACAGAGCTCCTCTATTTTCTTTGCAGAAGCACCCACAGGACTTCTAGTGTGTTAGTGGCATCACACAGAGCTCCTCTATTTTCTTTGCAGAAGCACCCATAGGACTTCTAGTGTGTTAGTGGCATCACACAGAGCTCCTCTATTTTCTTCTCAGCAGCACCCCACAGGACTTCTAGTGTGTTAGTGGCATCACACAGAGCTCCTCTATTTTCTTTGCAGAAGCACCCATAGGACTTCTAGTGTGTTAGTGGCATCACACAGAGCTCCTATATATTCTTCTCAGCAGCACCCACAGGACTACCGACTACAATGGCTGGAAGACCGCCAAGGGGAGGCAGAGCGTGCAGAGCCAAGAACACAGGGCAGGCAGGCTCTGTTTCTAGTGGACGTGGCCGTGGACGTGGACGTGGTCGTGCATCGTCATCAGCACGTGGCCATGGGACACGCGCGTCTTTGTTTTCGGCAGCTGGACATGTGGAGCCGCATCATGCTGAAGGCTTGGTAGAATGGATGACCAAGCCCTCCTCATCCTCCTCATCCTCTCTCACCCAGGCTCAGGGTACTGGCAGAGCATCATCAGCCACCCCTTCCCTAGATCCACCATGTCCTCCTGAGGAGTCCCCCGAACTCTTTGAGCACAGTGTTGGGTACATGCTCCAGGAGGATGCCCAACGATTCGAAGGCTCGGATGATGATACCCAGCTTGAGGAATCTGGCAGTACTGTTCCACCAGCTGCAGCTTACTGCCAGGTTTGCTCTAGTGGTGAAGAGGGAGGGGATGATGAGGTCACTGACTCCACGTGGGTGCCTGAAGGGAGAGAGGATGAGGAGGAGGACGAGGAGGAGGAGGATGCGGCGTCACATGTCCAACGAGGCAGGATGCCCCCTGGAGGCCAGGTAGAGGCCAGCACAGCAACTGTACAACACCGCAGAGCTCCGCCTGTGCAGGGCGCTGCCTCTGCACGTTATCAGAAAAGTTCTTTGGTGTGGGCCTTTTTTGAGACGAGTGCATCAGATCGCACCACTGCTATTTGCAATATTTGTCTCAAGCGTATCTCGCGTGGCCAAAACATCAGCCGCTTGGGCACCACAAGCATGACCAGACATATGGCGACCTGCCATGCAGCTCGTTGGCAGGCACACATAAAAGACCCACACAAAGAACTAAGCGGACCTCTCCTTGCTCCTCCTCAGCTGGGATCTCCATCCCCACTACACCTTCAGTCCTCTCTGAAAGCTGCTCTGAGAGGACTGAAGGTGTAGAATTAGGTGTGTCACAACCAAGTACTTGCAGTACACCGACGTCCGATTGCAGCAGGCAAATTTCCCTGCCCCAGCTGCTGGACCGTAGAAAGAAGTACACTCCCAGCCATCCACATGCCCAGCGGTTGAATGCTAGCCTGGCTAAATTGCTAGCACTTCAACTGCTGCCTTTTCAGTTGGTAGACTCGGCCCCCTTCCGTGAGTTTGTTCAATGTGCGGTTCCTCAGTGGCAGGTTCCCAAACGCCACTTTTTCTCACGAAAGGCGATTCCGTCTCTCTACCGGCATGTGGAGGGCAATGTCCATGCCTCGCTGGACAGGGCGGTCAGCGGTAAGGTGCATATTACCGCTGACTCATGGTCCAGCAGGCATGGACAGGGACGGTACCTTTCTTTCACGGCCCATTGGGTCACTCTATTGGCAGCTGGGAGGGATGCAGGACAAGGTGCAGTAGTGTTGGAGGTTGTTCCGCCACCACGCCTCCAAAACGCTACTACTGCTACTGGTTGTGACACACCTCTCTCCTCCACCCCCTCCTCTTCTTCTTCCTCCAGTGCTCTGTCCTTGGAACCAGCGGTGCTCCGTAGGCGTACAAGGGGCTACGCAAGTACGCAGGCAAAAAGATGCCATGCCGTGCTTGCGCTGGTGTGTTTGGGGGACAGGAGCCACACTGGGCCAGAGGTTCTGGCAGCTCTGCAGGGGCAGGCCGAGAGGTGGTTGACGCCACGTCAGCTTAAGCCAGGAATGGTCGTTTCTGACAATGGCACCAACCTCCTCTCCGCCCTGCGACAGGGGCAGCTCACCCATGTGCCCTGCATGGCTCACGTCCTCAACCTGGTGGTGCAGCGGTTCTTGGGCAGGTTCCCAGGCTTACAGGATGTCCTGAGGCAGGCCAGGAAAGTCTGTGTGCATTTCCGCCGATCTTATAATGCTAGTGCTCGGCTGACTGAGCTGCAAAAGGAGCTGAACCTGCCCAAGAACCGCCTAATATGTGACATGCCCACCAGGTGGAACTCAACGTTGGCCATGCTGCAGCGACTGCACACGCAGCAGAGGGCCATCAATGAGTACCTTTGCGACTACGGCACCAGGACAGGGTCAGGGGAGCTTGGTTTTTTTTCCCCACGTCAGTGGAGCATGATCAGGGATGCATGCACTGTCCTCTCACCATTTGAGGAGGCCACGAGGATGGTGAGCAGTGACAGTGCATGCATCAGTGACACTGTCCCTCTTGTCCACCTGTTGGAGCATACGCTGCGTGGGATAATGGACAGGGCACTTGAGGCAGAACAGAGGCAGGAAGAGGAGGACTTCCTTGCCTCTCAAGGCCCCCTTTATCCGGACAGTGTTCCTTCTGTCCCACCCATCACACAGGAAGAGGATGAGGAGGATTGTGCGAGCATGGAGGTGGAGCCTGGCACTCAGCATCAGCAGCAGCAGTCTTTTAGGGATGATGTACAGTCCCAACAAACCAGTGGACTTGTACGTGGCTGGGAGGAGGTGGCTGGCGATCATGTCATCCTCAGTGACCCAGAAGACTCCGGACCGAATGCCTCAGCTAACCTACGCTGCATGGCCTCCCTGATCCTGCAAAGCCTGCGGAAGGATCCTCGTGTTCTTCGGATCAAGGAGAGGGACCATTACTGGCTGGCCACTCTCCTTGATCCGCGGTACAAGGGTAAGGTTGCGGACCTTATCTTGCCGTCGCAGAGGGAGCAGAGGATGAGACATCTCAGGGAGGCCTTGCAGAAAGGTCTGTGCAACGCGTTCCCAGAAACTGGGAGGCTACAAACTCCTGGTCCTGGGCGACGAGTTGCTGAGGCTTCGGTCAGTAGCAGAAGGAGCGGTGGGGAAGGTGGACGTCTGACAGATGCGTTCAGACAATTTTTTAGTCCGCAGCCCCAAGGTATGATCGGTTCCAGCAACCATCGCCAGCGTCTGATATACATGGTGCAGGAATACCTTGGGGCAAGGTCAGACTTGGACACCTTTCCCACTGAAAATCCTCTGGCTTACTGGGTCCTGAGGATGGATCACTGGCCAGAGCTTGCACAGTATGCAATTGAGCTACTGGCCTGTCCTGCCTCCAGCGTTCTTTCCGAACGCACATTCAGTGCTGCTGGAGGATTTGTCACCGATCATAGGGTGCGCCTGTCCACCGCCTCGGTTGATCGACTGACCTTCATCAAAATGAATCAGTCTTGGATCACCACCAGCTACCAGGCACCTGAGGCGGATATAACCGAATAATTTTTAATATCACATCCCTTCAAGACTGCCTATGCTGATGCTGAGTGACTGTCCTCTTATGTTCACTGACTATCCTCTTCCTCCTCCTCAATGATCCATGCCACCACACCAGTGCCTAAGGCACAATTTTTCAGCCCCTGTTTAACAGGGGCGTGTACATACAATTTTTATAAAAAAATGCTTTGCAACACGTGTGACTGCTGTGCTCCAAGTACAGTATCTGTGAGGGGTTGCAGTGTTGTGGCACCAGCACCAGTGCCTAAGGCAAATTTTTCAGCCCCTGTTTAACAGGGGCGTGTACTTACAATTTTTTTAAAAAATGCTTCGCAACACGTGTGACTGCTGTGCTCCAAGTACAGTATCTGTGAGGGGTTGCAGTGTTGTGGCACCAGCACCAGTGCCTAAGGCAAATTTTTCAGCCCCTGTTTAACAGGGGCGGGTAATTACAATTTTTTAAAAAATGCTTCGCAACACGTGTGACTGCTGTGCTCCAAGTACAGTATCTGTGAGGGGTTGCAGTGTTGTGGCACCAGCACCAGTGCCTAAGGCACAATTTTTCAGCCCCTGTTTAACAGGGGCGGGTAATTACAATTTTTTAAAAAAATGCTTCGCAACACGTGTGACTGCTGTGCTCCAAGTACAGTATCTGTGAGGGGTTGCAGTGTTGTGGCACCAGCACCAGTGCCTAAGGCACAATTTTTCAGCCCCTGTTTAACAGGGGCGGGTAATTACAATTTTTTAAAAAAATGCTTTGCAACACGTGTGACTGCTGTGCTCCAAGTACAGTATCTGTGAGGGGTTGCAGTGTTGTGGCACCAGCACCAGTGCCTAAGGCACAATTTTTCAGCCCCTGTTTAACAGGGGCGGGTAATTACAAATCTTGATCTAATAGTTCACAGCAGGGCCCATTCCTGCGCCCACCAAGAGTAACTATGAGGGCCTACAGTCTTGTGGCAACACCGTCCACCACCACCGCCAAAGGCCCAATTTTTCTGCCCTGTTCATCAGGTGCTTGCAATTACAAATCTTGATCTAATAACTCACAGCAGGGCCCATTCTTGCGCCCACCAAAAGTAACTGTGAGAGCTTACAGTCTTGTGGCAACACCGTCCACCACCACCGCCAAAGGCCCAATTTTTCTGCCCTGTTCATCAGGTGCTTGCAATTACAAATCTTGATCTAATAACTCACAGCAGGGCCCATTCTTGCGCCCACCAAGAGTAACTGTGAGAGCTTACAGTCTTGTGGCAACACCGTCCACCACCACCGCCAAAGGCCCAATTTTTCTGCCCTGTTCATCAGGTGCTTGCAATTACAAATCTTGATCTAATAACTCACAGTAGGGCCCATTCCTGCGCCCACCAAGAGTAACTGTGAGAGCTTACAGTCTTGTGGCAACACCGTCCACCACCACCCCCAATTTTTCTGCCCTGTTCAACAGGTGCATGCAATTACAAATCTTGATCTATTAACTCACAGCAGGGCCCATTCCTGTGCCCACCAGTCTTGTGGCTACACCAACATCTAATAGGGCAAATTTCTGCAGAGTATATACGCCAGGCCCCTACTTTCAAACATCCAACTTACAAACGACTCCTACTTGCAAATGGAAAGAGAAAACAGGAAGTGAGAGGAAATCTACCCCTAGGAAGGGAAATTCTATCCTGTTAGATTTAATTTGGGAAAAAGGTATCTCCTCTCTACTGATACTTTATCACCAATCCTTGTTTCAATTAAAACCCCACTTTTTCCAAAAACATTTGTCATTGGGACGGAAAGTGAGGTGACATGTTCTGAACAGATGTGCAAAGACAGCAAATGTTACAGGGGTGATAACCCCTCCCTATGTTCTCCAAAAAGCTTAAAAATAGATTTTTTTGGGATGGAGCTACACTTCATAATGTACCTGTTCAGATTCTACTTAAGAACAAACCTAAAGCCGCAAGTGGTTTTAAATGGCTTCTTTTTTTCCTTTAAAAATGTCATTTTGTGCAAGGACAGTTCTAAACACGGGAAACACATGCCACTTCACAGGCATACTTTAGACACCCCCCCAGGTACCATATTTAAAGGAAAATTTCACTTTTTTTTTTCACTTTATGCATCATTAAAATGACTGCTCCCGAAAAAACGTTAGTTTTTAAAAGTTCTTTTTGCATTGATATATGTCCCCTGGGGCAGGACCCGGGTCCCCAAACCTGTTTTATGACATTAACATGCATATTGGCCGTTGTAATTAGCACTTTTGATTTCGAACGTTCGCGTCCATTATAACGTATAGGGTTCGAAAATTCGCGCAAACTTTCGGTCGGTTCGAAGGTTCTGGTGCGAACCGAACCCGGGGGTGTTCGGCTCATCCCTACTCACTGGGTCTCTGTTCTCTCATCTAACTATCTGTCTGTCAGTCTATCTATTTATCTATCTATCTATCTATCTATCTATCTATCTATCTATCTATCTATCTATCTACCTATCTATATGTATTTATATGTCTGCCTGCCTCTCTATCTGTCTACCTATCTATTTATCTATCTGTATCTGTCTATCTCTATCTATCTATCTATATATCTATCTATCTGTCTATCTATCTGTAGCTATCCATCTATTATATAGTTGTAGCTATCAATCTATCTATATTTATCTGTCTATCTATCTATCTATCTATCTATCTATCTATCTGTCTATCTATCTGTATCTATCCATCTATCTATTTATCTATCTGTCTATCTATCTGTAGCTATCCATCTATCTAGTTGTAGCTATCAATCTATCTATCTATATCTGTCTGTCTATCTATCTATCTATCTATCTATCTATCTATCTATCTATCTATCTATCTATCTGTCTCTATCTATCTGTGTCTATATGTATCTATCTATCTATCTGTCTATCTATCTGTAGCTATCCATCTATCTAGTTGTAGCTATCAATCTATCTATCTATATCTGTCTGTCTATCTATCTAGCTCTATCTATCTATCTATCTATCTATCTATCTATCTATCTATCTATCTATCTATCTATCTATCTATCTCTATCTATCTGTGTCTATATGTATCTATCTATCTGTCTATCTATCTGTAGCTATCCATCTATCTATATCTATCTATCTATATCTATCCATCTATCTATCTATCTATCTATATATCTGTCTCTATCTATAAGTCTATCTGTCTGCCTGTCTATATATCTATCTATATATCTATCTATCTGTGTCTATCTGTCTATATTTCAGTCTATCTATTTGCAGTTATCTATCTATCTATCTATCTATCTATCTATCTATCTATCTATCTATCTATCTATCTATCTATCTATCTATGTATCTATTTATCCATCTATCTGTAGGCCCTATCACGGGTGAGTGACGGGGTGGGGTTGGTTGGGGCTGTTTGCCCCCCCCCCAAAAAAATGGAGCACCAGCCGCCACTGCTCCTGACTCCTGTACTCTGTGCATTAGGTACTCCCAACCCATGCATTCTCTGCAGTACACAATCCTGGCCCCTGTGTTCTGTCTGTTGCGCACTTATAATTTTTGTGCTTTGTGCGTTATGTACTCTTGACACTTGAATTTTATGCCTTACATACTCCTGACCCCTACAGATTATGGATTATATGCATTATGCATTTTATACTCCTGACCCCTGCACGTTGTGTCTGACATACACTTGTACCCTGGGCTTTGTGCTTTTGCCCCCTATGCTCTGGGCATTTCACTTTCACTGAGTGTTCTCAGTGCATTACACACTTCTGGCCCCTGCACTCTTTATGTTATATTGAACAATATATACTCCTGACCAAAGGGTTCATGGTCTCAATAATTGCTGGTTGCAAAGAAGTTCCCAGCTATTTCAATGAAGTTCTTGTTAAGTTAGGCTACTCTGTGTGCAGAAAAGAATATATAATTGATGAGTTGAATGTTTTAAAAATGGTTGTGCTGAGGTTTATATGTGTCTGTTCGAACTCTCACTTGTGGCATAGTAAAAAAAACATATTTTGTGGGTACAAGGACTTTGCATAAGTGTGCTGTGTATACAGTGAGTAGGCTCAGGTTGTATTTAACCATAACCCTCTAAGCCACAATTTGGCTACACCCACCATTTGCCATGCCACGCTGCATTAAGGTTCTACTCAGAGTGATCCAGGTCTGTTGCAATCCTAGCAGTGCCCCGGCTTATTTCTATTCAAATCAAAAGGAAAAATAAAGGTAAAGCACTGGATTTAGGGATTTGGTAGTAAAGAACTTAAGCCGGTCCAGAAACAGTAACAATGGAGAAGCAGATTATTATTGTTTTTATTAGTATAATAATATTACATCATTGAATACATTTAGGCATAAAAATGATCCTCATCATTCACATAGCAACAAAAACAAGAAAAATAACAAAAATAATATTGTAAAGAACAATAAAAACTAGCAGAAAACCTGAAATCAGCATCACTATCTATATGCCAGCTTTGTATTATATAAAATAAAATAAAAGTCCTGCTTTCTGAAACATTTTATATTTTTTTGTATTCCCAGTTAAAAGGCAATTATTATTTCACTCCGTGTAAAGCAATAGCATAACTAATTATGGTAATCGTTTAACAGGCCCATTGCCAGAATGCAGACGAGCTGTAGCCCCTACAGCAACTGAAATGTTTTTTTCTCTTTTTCCTAACTAGAAAGGAAAAAAAAATATTTGAAAAAAAAAAAAAAGATTTACATTGTCAACATTCACTGTAAAATTGGGATAAAAATATGTATACGCTGCCATGAAGCTCAGCGGAATTAATATATTCTGTTCTGTCAGATTTCCCCCTTGAAAAAATAATTCAGGAATGCTTTTGCTCTGCTCTGTAGGGACACATGCCCTTGCCTGCTGTTTATCAGCCTTGATTTTGATGAGATGATTTTTAGTCAGCTGTCGCTATCAGTTTGGCACAGGACAAAAATCCTTTAAAAATGTTACACTTCATCAAAGTGTATCATGAGACTTCACGGTCATTATCTCAGTGGCTGCTCTGATGTGCCACAATTGGCAAAGACACAGACGGTAGGGGGTGTATTAGAAGAAAGCCAGCGTTTCATGTGGAAAGCTGGCAAGCCTCTCCAAGCTTCTGTCAACAACTCAGCAGTCTGATCCGATGCACTGAGTGCTGATTATGCTCTTGTTTCTGTAGGAAGTAAACAAGAAAATGAATTCCACAGCACAACACAGCCTCTTTGTATCATCAAAATGGTGTCACTGGACTCGGTCCAACCATGTTGAAAGTTTGGCCATTTACGTCTACGGTACCTTGATAACGATGAGGCTTTGATTGCCGCTTGGATTCTGCAATAAGACTTTTCACTGGTAGAGCCACTTAGGAAATAAAAACATTGATTAGTTGTTTGGACAATTTAGCTATAAGGGTACAAGGCAGTGTCACACTTGAAGACTAATGTATACACGGTTCCAATGAGGGCTTACGTTTCAAGTGCACTCAACGACTGAGACTGGAAACTACTTCCCCACTAAAGTCACTATTAATAATTCAGCTGAAAGTTACAAAGTATGTTAAGACAGATGTTCAAGTAACGCTTTTGTCAACACCCTTTAATCTGATAATGGATTATACCTTCATGGAAAGCTGACAGTCATACATAATGGTGTCAGTTAGCTTTCTGCAACGTTAGAAGTAGGGTGTATTGTTTTTATAAGCATCTTAATGCACATAGTTATCACTGTTTAGGCGGCTTTTAAATAAATTGCAGCAGATCATTTCCTAGATGTGTAGCTCAATGCCAGGGGCTAAACAAATATTGCTCCCTCCCACTGCTCTGTTCCTGGCACTGATTCTATCACCGCTGCTTTTGCAAGGTAATAACTGAATTTGCTAAGGCATTTGAAGCACATAAAGTGGATTTATATCCTTTGTGGCTGTTGAGGAATATATTTCAATAAATGTTTTTCTCTGTCCAGAGGGAATTTTCTGGTAAACATGAACTTCCATGTTTTTATCTGTGACCTCTATATAGTAACAGGCAGGGGGTCCCTTGAGTTCTACTGACCCTTTTAACCACTTAAGGTCCACCCTAGAGCAGACTGCTACAGGATGACACCACTGTGCCGAATCACATATATATCCAGGAGCTATCCTCACTGCAAGATGGAGGCAGTGACACAAGGCTCTCTTCCTCCCACCACTCCTCACTGCTCAACCACCCTATTTACTCAGTAGTACCATACCAGCATTCAAGAGACATGAGATTATTGTTCATTTAAGCTCTTACTGTGACTATATTTGGATATGGCGGACCCAGAGTAAACCCATGTGGACTACTCCATAGACTGGGGGGGTTGGTAACAGCTGATTGTAAAATGACCATTGTTATTTCTATTTACAATTTTTCAGAGCTCGCAGTGTAGCCCTATTTTCCTGAAGAAGTGGGCTTTTTGTATCTGTGAAATTAAAGTTAAGCCGCGTACACACCAGCAAAAGTCCGATGAGAGCTTTTGGTCAGAAAATGCGACCGTGTGTATGTTCCATCAGACTTTTGCTGGCAGAATTCCAGCCAGCAAAAGATTGAGAGCAGGTTCTCAATTTTTCGGTCAGAAAAAGTTTAGATCGGAAATTCCGATCGTCTGTACCAGTTCCGACACGCAAAATTCCTATGCATGCTTGGAAACAATTTGACGCATGCTCGAAAGCATTGAACTTAATTTTCTCGGCTCCTCGTTCTTGACGGGCGTAAGTTCAGCAAACTTTTGTGTGACCGTCTGTATGCAAGCCAAGCTTGAGCGGAATTCCGTCAGAAAAAACATCCAAGATTTTTCGAGGGAAAATCCGCTCGTGTGTATACGACATTAAAGATTTCTTCCAAGCAAACAACTCGTTCCAGTGTGCGGCCACTTTCTTCTTTCTACGTACCTCAGCAACAGTGGTGTGCCGGGGGTAGCACCTGGTGAGATATTGCACCTCGATGACCTGAGCGGTGATTGTTTTGTGTTGTGGACTTTGAAGTGAAGTTACCGCAAGCCAATCACCACCCAGCTGCAGTAGGGTGATGATAAATGTACAACATTATCACAGGGGTATTTTTCCTACAACTGTATTATGTATTTACATGTTTTTCTATGTTTTTGAGATGATTTTACCTTTGTACAATAAAATTCTTGATATTTTATTTCAATAGTACCATCAAAGTCCTTTAATTAGTGGTTAGGGTTCTTTCTGCGCATGCTACAGGATGACACCTCTGTGCCGAATCACATATATATACATGATACGGCTCTTCCGGGTAGGGGGCACACATGCACACCACCAGCGGCTTTTTCTCAGCCCAGCAGTGGGTACCACAGACTCGTGTCCACTGGCACCCACCGATCATCCAGCAGAAATCAGAATGGCGGTCTGCCTATGTCAGGGGTCTCAAACTGGCACCCCTACAGCTGTTGCGAATTTATAAGTGCCATGAGGCTTTGCAAGGCTGACAGTTACAAGCATGACTCCCACAGGCAGAGGCATGATGGGACTTGAAGTTTCGCAACAGCTGGAGGGCTGTCAGTTTGAGACCCCTGGCCTATATAAACAAGGCAGATCGCCATTCTGACAGGAGGGAAGGCATGGATCCTGTGACTTTGCAAAGCAGGGACATGGATCCATGTCTTCCCCTAGTAAAATCACTGCCAACACTGTACTAAAACACAGGCTAGGCACACAGTTAACCCTATGATTGCCCCTGATGTTAACCCAGTGTCATTAGTACAGTGACAGTGCATATTTTTTTAGCACTGTGTCACTGGTCCCCAAAAAGTGTCAAAAGTGTCAGTTAGTATCTGAATATCCGCCGCAATATCGCAGTCCCTATAAGTCGCTGATCGCCGCCATTACTAGTGAGAAATTAAATAAATAAAAATATACCATAGTTTGTAGACGCCATACATTTTGTGCAAAGCAATCAATGTATGCTTATTGGGATTTTTTTTTACCAAAAATATGTAGCAGAATAGATATTGGCCTAAATTTATTAAGAAATTTGATTTTTTACATTTTATTATTGGATAGGTTTTAAAGCAGAAAGTAAAAAAAATATATATTTTTTAAATTGTTTTTTTTTTTTTGTTTATAGTGCAAAAAAAAAATGCAGAGGTGATGATCAATTACCACCAAAAGAAAGCTCTATTTGTGGGTTAAAAATCACATACATTTCACATTTCGTGGCAAGACCACGCAATTGTCAGTTAGACACACAGTGCCGTATCGCAAAAAAATGGCCTGGTCATGAAGGGGGGTAAATCTTCCAGAGGTCAAGTGGTTAAACTGTGAGTACCGATTTCACCTGCAGTGCCACCTACTGGTAACATCTTTGTTTTGCAGTGTACTTGTTTTTCTGCACTGTGCAGTGCAGCCATTCTCAACTTGGGTTCCTCCAAAGGTTGCTAGGGGTTCCTTGATCTGTAGCTGATTGACCTCACATTTGATGGTGCCTACCTACTTCCAGGATCAATGCCACTTGGCAAAGCCAGCGACATGATGTTATCGAACTTTTTAGCTAGTCTGTACAGGTGGCATTCTGACCACCCATGTAAGTGGGGCATTCTCCATACTGACCACCAATGTAAACGGTATTTGTACCACTGACCATCTGTGTAAGGGGCATTTTTCCCACTTAACCCTGATTAAGTGGTTTTAGCAGGGGTTCCCTGAACACCTATACTTCATAGTGGTGGAGTGAACACACAGGGGAAGTGTAAGGATCTTAATTGAAGTTGATTTTATAAATATTTATTTTTTTACTTTGGTGTTGGATTATCTATGGACTTGAGAAAATAGTGTCTTGCATATTTATCATGGTTGGTTGAGCTATTTGAATATAGTGGATGTTATATAATGGATGCATTGAATTATAAATAGCCTTATTAATATTTATGGGATTGGAGGAAAACGCACATATTTATTTGTTGTTAGACATATGATGTTTTATTTTATTCATTTTTGATCATGTATGGTATATTTTATTTTTTTACAAAGAGATAATTGCTGCACCAGTGAAATTCCTGAGTTGGTCTTGGGAACCCCTGCTAAAACCAAATCGTTGGAGGCCGTGATATGCTCCATATATTTTTGATTAATGGGAAGAATGGCCCCCTTACAGTAATGGTCATAATGTGCACCTTACAGGCATCTAAAAAGAATATAGGTGTCATGCCACTGACTTTGCAAATTATGTTCACCCTGGAACTAGGCAAGCAACTATAAGGTCAATCAGCCAGCCACATCTCAAGAAACCCCTAGCAACCTCTAGAGAAAGGCTGGTTTAAATTGTAAGCGCTCAGTCTTTTGTTTTCCTGGTGTGTTTTGCATTTTTTTACACATGTTTTTGTTGCATTTTAATGTGTTTTTGATGCGTTTCACATTTTTGTAAGGTGTCTGTTGTCATGTGGCATAAACCGCAGTGAAAACACATCCAATATACAAGTACTGTGTTTTTGATGCATTTTTGATGTGTTTTAGCTGCATTTCCATTGATCCATGGAGTCCATGGATCCAAAAACAAAACCTGCTGCGGGCAAAAAAGTCCCTGACCCTTTCCAGAAAATGCACTAATTGAAAATGCACAGATGTGAACATGACCCACAGGAAATCATGTTAAATGGACTTTAGTGCAATTCTGCAAAACTAAAAATGCACTGGAAAACTCATAGGTGTGAACCTAGCCCTCTTAACCCTCCTGTATTGAATTGTGTTGTAACTGTTGGACCTTTATAAACCCTGAATACTTCTACTACTACTAATAATAATAATAATAATATAATTTTTCCACGATTAATTTTAAGGCCACATTAAAAAAGGTACAAGTATTTGGTCAACTACCCTTATTTAAACCTCAGACATGCAAAATGTTATATAGTTCAAACATAAAAAAAAAAGTTTATGAAATAAGGACTCTTCAGCTCTCTGGTGCACGTCAAATATTAGATGTGATATTTAACCAGTGGGTGTCTCCATAAGAGGACTACATCAGCTACATTAATACTGTCCTATCTGCAGGTAGTTTCTTAGGAATGGGAATTTATGCTACTACCAAAATAAGTCTCTCTCTCTCCACTTTGTGATTTGATGAGTTAAATTAGCTATTTTAGGTTGGACTGCAACTAGGATAACAGTTCAAGCACAGAAGATTATGATTCAAGGGAGAGTTGAATTGCAAAATCTTAATAGTTGTGCTACAGGAAACCCACAAAACCGCAGGACATACATGGGAATATGCTTGCTCACAGAATCCTTAGAATGTCACAGCCAGATGTCAATGCACAAAGAAACAGATTTTGCAGAAATTCCAAACAAGCAGAGCTGATGTTATTTATCTGCTTGGCTACAGAGCCTGAGCTCATGCATTTTTTTGACCAATTGATAAAAACAACAGAGGTACCCTCCACCTTAACTAACCTGTCCAACAGCTTGGGGAAATTTGGGCTTTGTGGGAAAAAATAATAATTTAAAACATCTCAAAGGATCATCACAGCTCTGCATAGGCTCCTCTTACCTGTACTAGTGTTTCAAGCCACAGACGATCCTATGCCCAAAACCCTTGCTTAACTCAGTTCCCAAGAAGGGTTTAGGGCCCATCATACTATGTCTCATTGTCTGTCCTTGCAGACAGAAAACAATCTAGTTGAGTCCACCTTATAAACTACACAGGTTACATTAGTATAAACCACACAATCATAAATCACTCACTGTTGACCACAGATCTCTGTTATTAATAGCATAAAATGATTCCCTATTGACTTGCATTGTATGATTGTCATATACCATATGCTGCCATTCAAAAAGCCACCACTGTTGGAATGGGTATAAAAGTGCACCATTGCTTGTCAGCTTCTGAAAATGGGAATGGCCTGGTTGTGCATGGCTTTACTATTTCTGAATCACAGATTTACAACAAGTACAGTATCTAGCAAATGGAAGCCAAAGACAAGTCTAAATTCCCTATCTTTAAACTTGATCCTGGTCAAATACGCAAAGGATTAAAGACATTGGATTAGCATGACAGCTGGGCTACTAACATCTTCATCAACAGGTTAGTGATGGTCACCCCCACATTTTTCAATCATTCTCTTCTCTTGGAATATATTCAACAGGATTAAAGAATAAGAAAATATACTGGTAACTGATTTCTTGTTAGTAACCTTATAATCCACAAATGTCCAAAGTAAGTTCAAGAAAAAAAACACATTGCTTTATTTTAATAATGTTATCATTCACAGAGATAATGCTCCAAAGACATGCTGATAGGTTAATTGGCTTCTGTCTAAATTGGCCCTAGTCTATGAATGTGAGTTAGGGACCTTAGATTGTAAGCTCCTTGAGGGTAGGGACTGATGTGAATGACAATGTATATGTAAAAGCGCTGCGTTAATTAGCGCTATATAAGTACCTTAAATAATAATAATAATAATAATAATAATAATGACACTTACTGTATGAAGGGTGTCTACGATCCTAGGCCAAGCCCAAGTCACTCAAGACCAATTTAGGACAAGTAAGCTCATAAGACTCTTCACTAAAGGTTACATACAGGCAACCAATAAAAACATGTTACTCTTCATATTTTCAAAATACCAAATAGGGACTATTTTAATAAGTAACTTTCCAAGGTAAAGGGAATTAACTGTCTGGAGGAGAGCAACCTTTTAGCCACTTAAGTTCTCAATTATGCCAGTTAAGAGATGCTAGAACTGAAATACTTTTTAAACATACTTAAGTTATTTTCCAATTACAATAAACCTAGGAAATAACTGGACATTTGATGTCAAGATTCCAAGCTACCTCAATTATGTTGTTACAGCATAATTATTAACCAGCACAACATAATTTACCACTGAAATTATTCAGCTCGAACGTGACAGCATAAGTACATAACTACTTTATTTGCTTAATGACATCAGCATGGAAATTAGTGTTTTACTTTGCATGAAGCTATTTGAAGAATATATAAAGTATATGTTGTTGAATATGAGAACACTGAATTGCTTTTGTTTTTAAAGACATATTTCACCTTGAGAAAAAAATACACCCACATTAATAAAAAATGTGCATTTGTTAAATTTTTTTCATTGAAGCCTGTAAAGAATTGCAACCATGATCAGCGCATCATTGGTATAATGCACGGGGTCCTGCATTCTTTACCCCCAGCCTCAGGTCCGTCAATAGGTACAGATCTTCAGTACTATAGTGTACTGTTAATGAAGGCAGACATTACAGTTACATTACAATTTAGTACAAGAGGAATCAGAGGGCCCTGCTCACTAGAGCTTACAATATAGGAGGGAGGGTAAATCAATACAAAAGTTAATAGCTGTGGGGGATGAGCTGATGGAGAAAGTAAAACAGTGTATTAGTTAGAAGCAGAATAAGCTTCTTTAAAGAGAAGGGCTTTCAGGGATCGTCTAAAGATGGATAGATTAAAGGACAGTCAGACATATTTGGGTAGGGAGTTCCAAAGGATGGGAGAAGCTCTGGAGAAATCCTGTAGGTGAGCATGGGAGGAAGTGACAAGGGAGCTAAAGAGCAGGAGGTCTTGGGAGGACCGAAGAGAGCGGCTTGGTTGGTATTTTGAGACTAGGTTAGTGATGTAGCTGGGGGCAGAGTTGTGGACAGCTTTGTAAATTATTGTTAGTACTTTGAATTTTATTCTTTGGGTGATTGGAAGCCAGTGCAGGGATTGGTAGAGAGGGGTGAAGGACACTGAATGGTTGCTAAGGTGGATGAGTCTTGCCGCAGCTTCATTATGGACTGAAGGGGGGATAGTGTATGTAAAGGTGGTCCAATGAGGAGTGAGTTGTAGTAGTCGAGGCGATAAATGACCAGGGAGTGAATTAGAAGCTTGGTGGTGTCATTGGTTAAAAATTATATCAATTATTATATTATATACATATTCTAGAGATGTTGCGGAGGCTAAGGTGGCATGATTTGGACAGGGATTGGATGTGGGCCTGAAATGACAGCACCCTGGCATGTAGGGACGGACTGATAGTTGTGACATTGATCTTGACAGAGAAGTCAGGGGAAGGGCGCGTGGGGGAGGAAATATTATGAGCTCGGTTTTAGATAGATTCAGTTTGAGTAAGTGGTGTGACATCCAGGCTGATATGTCTGTTAGTAAATCAGTGATGTGTAAGGAGACTGATGGGGTGAGCTGAGGGGTAGATAGATAGATTTGGGTGTCATCGCCATATAAATGGTAGTGGAAGCCATGGGAAGCTATCAGCTGACCCAGGGAGGATGTGTAGATCGAGAATAGTAGTTGTCCAAGGACAGAACCTTGGGGGACCCCAACGGTAAGAGGTGTTGGAGAGGAGGAAGTAGAGTTGTGAGTGACACTGAAGGTGTGGTGAGATAGGTAAGATTCAAACCAATGGAGAGCACAGCCATGGATACCAAGCAAGTTTTGTTTTTTTTGAGGAGGGGGTGATCAACTGTATCAAAGGCAGCAGAGATGTCCAAGAGTAATGCCCCATACACACGGTCGGATTTTCCGATGGAAAATGTTCGATTGGAGCTTGTTGTTGGAAATTCCAACCGTGTGTAGACTCCATCGGACATTTTCCATGGGAATTTCCATCACACAAAATTTGAGATCTGGGTCTCAAATTTTCCGGCAACAACATTGTAAATTCCGATCGTGTGTACACAATTCCGACGCACAAGGTTCCACAAGGAATCAAGCAGAAGAGTTGCACTGGCTATTGAACTTAATTTTTCTCAGCTCGTCGTACGTGTTGTACGTCACTACGTTCTTGACATTCTGAATTTCAAACAAGATTTGTGTGACCGTGTGTATGCAAGACAAGTTTGAGCCAACATCTGTCGGAAAAAATCCATGGATTTTGTTGTCGGAATGTCCGATCAATGTCCTATCGTGTGTACGGGGCATAAGAGTACGGAATAATGACCATTGGTTTTAGCTGTTAGTAAGTCGTTTGTGAGTTTTAGGAGCGCAGTTTCTGTGGAGTACTGTGGACGAAATCCAGACTGAAGGGGATCAAGAAGGTAATTCTCAATATGATGGTTGCTCAGTCGGTTGTAGACTAAATGTTCAAGGAGTTTGGAGGCAAAAGGGAGTAAGGAGATGGGTCTTAGGTTGTTAAGATTGGTGGGGTCCAGTGAGGCCTTTTTTGGTATGGGAGTGACTAGTGCATGTTTCCGAGGGTTGGGGAAGATGCCAACAGAGAGGAAGAGGTTGAAGATATGAGTTAAAGTGTGTAGGATAGAGTCAGAGGGTGACCATAGTATTTGAGAAGAAATGGGGTCCAGCGGGCAGGAGGTTAGGTGGGCATTAGCAACTCTGTAGTAGTTGGGTTAAACAAAACTTTTTATTTGGACAGGAGGATAAAGAGTGTAAAGTGAGGGAGATATCTGTAGAGTGGAGGAGATCTCAAGACGAATTGTCTCAATCTTATTTTTGAAGTGATGGCGGACGAAGTAGAGCATTAAAGGTAGAAAAGAGTTGACAGGGACTGCGTGAGAGGGTGTTAATGAGAGTGATAAAGTAAGTCTGTTTGGCAGCATGGGGACAGGAATGATATTTTTGGAGGGCAGATTTATATTGGCTAAAATCTTGCTGTGACTTTGTCTTACGCCACAGACGCTCAAGAGCACGGCTCTGTTTTCTGAGGCTTTTGGTAATGTCTGTCTGCCAGAGTTGTAGCGGTCGGGGTCTGATTCTGTGCATAGTGAGGGGGGCCAAGGTATCCAGGGTGGATGACAATGAACTGTTGTAGATAGAAGTGGCCAGGTTGGGGCAGAACAAGGATGAGATTTTGGCATAGAGACAATCTGTAGCAGAAAAAGGAAGAGAAGGGTTAAGATGGGGAAAGGTTTCTATGGGTAATTGTTTGGTAGTTGGAAGGCAAAGAGGAGGAAGACAAGGAGAGAGTGAAACTAATAAGGTGGTGATCAAAGAGAGGAAAATGAATGTTGGAGAGGTTGCATGGAGTGCATAGGTAGAATATGAGGTCAAGGTAGTTCCCAACAGAGTGAGTAGAAGCGTTTGCCAATTGTTTCAGGTCAAACGAAGAGGTTAGGTTCAGAAATTCAGAAGTAGCGGGAGTGTTAAGATTAACAGGGATGATGAAATCACCAAGAATGATTGTTGGGATTTCAGAAGAGAGAAAGTAAGGTAGCCAGGCAGATAAGTCGTCAAGGAAGCTTGATACCGGTCCAGGAGGCTGATAAATCACAGCAATTCTCAACGAAACTGGAGAAAATAGACAAATACAGTGAGCTTCAAATGAGGAGAGGGACAGAAAGGGGGTGAATGAAGAACCTGAAAAGTGCTTTTAGGAGGATTCCATTTTTTTTTTTTATAATCACTTTTTCATAATTAAGACAAATTCCAACATACAACATAAAAATACACATTACACAATATATCTATATAAATATTTTCATTAAAATACACCACACTAACTCCCTTACCAAAAACCACACCGGATCCTTGATCATGTCTTCTTCAAAACCGAGGAAAAAAAAAAGGAAAAAGCCCACCCACTTGCCTACCCATAACAAAAACTCAATTTGTGCAAAACATTATTCAAAGTATAAGAAGGGGGCTTTACGGCACCCTATTATGTGTGTCAAACAACCAACAATACAAATATATTTTTATATATATATATATATATATTGTACAGGACGCCAAGGTTGGGTCCTGGACGGGTGCTATATAGCACCAGTATTTGGGCTGTGGTCCCTTTAAAGGAGTCGCAGCATTGCTCAGGGGGTCACCCAAAATGGGTGAGGGGTTCCGGGAGTAGCCAAGCAGGAGAGGACTGACTCGCAGTCCTCTCTAGGTTAATAATAGTTATTTGGGACCCGGAATTTGGGAGGCTCTGAAGAGATATTCGGGTGGGAAAAGAGCCTCCCTCCCTGACCACAATGATTCAGCACACAGGGGGTTAAGGGCCTCCAGGAAGACAGCTCAAAAGACAGGAAGTAGGGAAGAGTTGTTGGTGTGAGGAGGAGTAGGTGATTACACCTGTTGGCTGAGCTGTGTGGATGTCTGGAGGCTGCTAAAAGAACCTGCTGCAAAAACTGTATGTTTTCCTTAAACTTTGTTTTTGTGCTGAAGATAAGCTGTTTTTTTGTTATGCTGAAGATAAGCGGACTTTGTTTTTGTACTTTACCTGTGCGCTGAAGAAAGCCTTATTTTGATTTTTCTTTCAAATAAATGTCTTTTATTTTACAACTGACGGTTTATGCACTTAATCCCGTGGAGCTATTGTCCCCAAAGTTCACAACTGGTGTCTTGGATGCTGGCAAAAGTGCATTTGCAGCCGCAAAAACCGTTTAAAACTAAACTGACATTTAAAGAGACAGTGTACAAATGGCATGTCGTGGGTGAAGTCAGCTCAGACGCTGCAAACAACAGGTAAAGGCATGGAGGAGGTCATCAGGGCTTTGGCGCAAGCCACCGTGACCCAGCAGCAAGCCACCGTGACCCAGCAGCAAGCTTCAGCAGATGCAAACCGTCGCCATGAGGAAGCGATGGCTCAGCTGCAGCAGGCCCTGGCACAGGCTATAGCTGCACAGCAGGAAAACACACGGTTGCTAGCCGCCCAGTTTACTGCTCAGCAGGAGTCCACTCAAACACAGATGACTGCCTTACAGGAGGCAGTGCAGCGGCTGGCTCAGGGACGAGAACAATCGGTCGTTGCCGTTGGCAACCAAGTGTCTGTGAGAGCCAACCATTTCTTACAAAAACTGACACCCAGCGATGACGTAGAGGCCTTTCTCACCACCTTTGAGAGGATAGCGGAGAGAGAGGGGTGGCCCCGTGACCAATGGGCCGGCATTATCTCTCCTTTTCTCACCGGTGACCCGCAAAAGGCCTACTTTGACCTCCCAACTGAACATATCAGCAACTATGAGCATCTGAAGACAGAGATCCTGGCCCGCCTAGGAGTGACCATGGCTGTCCGGGCTCAGAGGGTGCATCGCTGGCGGTACAAACTTGACCGACCACCCAGGTCTCAAATGCATGAACTGATACAGCTGGTTAAAAAATGGCTGCAGCCAGAAAAACTGTCAGGCCCACAAATGGTGGAACGGGTGGTGATGGACTGGTACCTGCGGTCCCTGCCAGATGACCTACAGCGCTGGGTAAGCCATGGAGACCCTGCAAACGCTGACCAGCTGGTTGAGCTGGTTGAAAGGTACACCGTGGTGGAGGACCTGCTTGGGCCTGCCAAACGTCGGGAACCCACACCAAGGGCAACAAGACCGGCCACGGCACCTAGGAGAGAAGCCCTGCTAGACATGGGAACCCGCAACCCTGCACCATCTTCTGCAGAACCTCGAAGGTTGGTTCCTGTTCCTAGGATGGGAGGCCTACAGTGTTGGCGATGTCGGTCCTGGGGGCATACCCGGGCACAATGCCCACTTCAGGAGGAGCCGATGGATTGCGGGACTGGTCGGAGAAGCTCCTTCTATGTGCAAAGAGCGTGTACCACTCATCTTGATCTGGCTGAAGGACGGTTCGAGTGTGAAGTGTGGGTGAACCACCTTCCTGCCAGGGCCCTACTAGACTCCGGGAGCATGGTAACACTGGTACATGCCAGGGTGATTGGGAGACTTGGCCCCGTAAATAAAACTCTGCGCGTAGTGTGTATCCATGGGGATACCAGGGAGTACCCCCTGGTTCCTGTGACGGTTTCTTATGGACGTACCTCAGTGACACAAGAGGTTGGGGTGGTAAATAGTTTAATACATGATATTATAGTGGGGCGGGACTGTCCGCTATTCCTCGAACTGTGGAACCAGGCACAGATGGGGCTGCCAGGAGAACTGGGGACACTGGGCCTGGAAGAGATGGAGTCTGAGGGGTCTAGGTCTGAAACCCCCACAACACACCCCTCTAAAACAGAGATACCTGTCACTAATAAGGATATTGCAGAGAATGTTAATTTGAATGACAATGTTTCTGTTTCAGGCCTCAATACCGAGTTGAGTTCTGAGGGGGGGGAAGCCTTCCCATTACAGGTTATGCTGGGGGAGGATGATGAGGAGCTCTCCCCGTTGCAGTTCCCAGTTGAGGAGGGTGAAGGGGAAACATCCTCAAGGTCGGTGCATCCAGACCTGGACGTACCCAGGGGTGCGTTTGGCACCGCCCAGTTGCAGGATCCTACCTTGGTCAATGCTCGAGAGCAGGTTTCTGTTGTTGATGGGGTCCCACAAATACCAGGGGCAGAGCAAAGGTTTCCTCATTTTGCATTAAAGGGGGATTTGGTTTATCGAGTGGCTGAAAGCCGAGAGGAAACTGTAGAGCAGTTACTGGTTCCCCAACCATATAGGCGGATGCTACTTGACCTAGCCCACAATGACGCACTGGGAGGACACTTGGGGGCAGAGAAAACGGAGGCCAGGATAACCGACCGGTTTTACTGGCCAGGGGTGAAGGCCGAGGTTAAAAGATATTGTGCATCTTGTCCCATTTGCCAGTTAACTGCCCCAGGGCCACACTATAGAAGCCCTCTGGTACCCTTGCCGATTATTGAGGTTCCGTTTGAGCGGATCGCCATGGATCTCGTGGGACCCCTGGTAAAGTCGGCAAGGGGGCACCAATATATATTAGTCATCCTAGACTACGCAACCAGGTATCCAGAAGCAGTTCCTTTGAGGAAAGCCTCCTCTAAGGCCATTGCCAAGGAGTTATTCCAAATGTTTTCACGAACTGGATTCCCCAGGGAGATACTTACGGACCAGGGCACCCCTTTTATGTCAAAGGTGATGGCGGACTTGTGCAGACTATTTCAGATCAAGCAGTTGCGGACGTCCGTCTATCACCCGCAGACCGATGGCCTAGTTGAGAGGTTTAATAAAACTCTAAAGTCCATGTTAAAAAGAGTGGTCCAGAAAGACGGGAAGGATTGGGATATGTTACTCCCTGCCCTCTTGTTTGCCATCCGGGAGGTTCCACAAGCGTCCACGGGCTTCTCACCGTTTGAGTTAGTGTATGGACGAAGGCCCCGGGGGTTGCTGGACCTAGTCAAAGAAACATGGGAAAGTGAATCCTCACCACACAAGACCGTGGTAGAGCATATCTCTCAAATGCGAGAGAGGGTGGCTAAGGTGATGCCGCTGGTGAGGGAGCACATGCAGAAGGCTCAGGATGCCCAAAGAAGGGTGTATAACAGATCAGCTAAAATTAGACAGTTTCAAGTAGGAGACCGGGTGGCTGTCCTAATACCCACAGTGGAGAGCAAGTTCTTGGCCAGGTGGCAAGGCCCGTTTGAGGTAATAGAAAAAGTGGGTGAGGTGAACTACAAGGTACACCAGCCAGGGAAAAGAAAACCATACCAGATCTATCACGTAAATCTGTTGAAACCCTGGAGAGACAGAGAACAGGTATCCGCTGTGGTAGCAGTACAGTCAGGGGACCATGCAGGAATCGACCTGGTGCAGGTGGCTGCTACCCTAACTAGGCCCCAAACCCAGCAAGCAAAAGAGTTTCTGCAAAGAAATAGGGACATGTTTTCAGGGTTGCCGGGTCTCACCAACGTCATCGAGCATGACATTGTGACGGAACCCTGTATAAAAATCCGGTTAAGGCCTTACCGTATCCCAGAAGCTCATAGAGTGGCAGTGTCTGAAGAGGTCAAGAGAATGCTCGAGCTTGGAGTCATTGAAGAGTCGCAGAGCGAGTGGTCGAGTCCAATCGTGTTGGTACCCAAACCCAACGGCACCCTCCGCTTCTGCAACGACTTCAGAAAACTTAATGAAATCTCCAAGTTTGATGCTTATCCAATGCCACGGGTAGATGAGCTAATTGAGAGGTTAGGTCCAGCCAGGTATATAACCACGCTAGACCTCACAAAAGGGTATTGGCAGATTCCCCTGACCAAGAAAGCCAGGGAGAAAACAGCTTTCTCTACCCCGGAAGGCCACTTCCAGTACAAAAGAATGCCATTTGGTCTACACTCTGCCCCCGCTACATTCCAAAGGGCCATGGACAAAACTTTGCGTCCACATCAACGGTATACTTCGGTTTACCTAGATGACATAGTCATTTTTAGCACTGATTGGGAGTCCCATCTTCCCCGAGTTCAGGCAGTCGTAGACTCCTTGAGAAGAGCAGGATTCACCATCAATCCGGAGAAGTGCGCGATTGGAGTAGAGGAAGCCAAGTACCTAGGGTACATTGTGGGTAGAGGACTGGTGAAGCCCCAAATGAGTAAGGTAGAAGCCATACAGAACTGGCCCCGCCCCCTATCCAAGAAGCAGGTCAGAGCGTTTTTGGGCATAGTTGGCTACTACCGGAGGTTTGTCCCCAACTTTGCCACCATTGCTGCACCATTGACGGACTTGACCAAAGGCAGAAAGTCAGTGATGGTACAGTGGAATGACGATGCCGAAAAAGCTTTCCAGAAGCTTAAGACGGCATTGTGCCGGGATCCGGTGCTTGTGGCTCCAGATTTTTCTAAAGATTTTGTAGTACAGACAGATGCTTCAAGTGAAGGGCTAGGAGCAGTCCTGTCTCAAGTGATCAATGGGGAAGAGCACCCCATAGTTTTTCTAAGTAGGAAGCTGACGGCAGCGGAGAAAAACTATGCGGTGGTGGAGCGGGAGTGTCTTGCCATCAAGTGGGCTTTAGACTCTTTACGGTATTTCCTCCTAGGTAGAAGGTTCCGCCTAGTGTCCGACCATGCCCCACTGACCTGGATGAGACAAAACAAAAACACCAATGCCAGGGTGACAAGGTGGTTCCTTTCTCTCCAGGAGTTCAATTTTGTGGTAGAGCACAGACCAGGGAGACAGCATCAGAACGCCGATGCCCTCTCCCGGGTCCATTGTATGATGTCGAGTAGTGCCTCCAACACCTCCGCGTTGAGGCAGAGGGGGGGGATATGTACAGGACGCCAAGGTTGGGTCCTGGACGGGTGCTATATAGCACCAGTATTTGGGCTGTGGTCCCTTTAAAGGAGTCGCAGCATTGCTCAGGGGGTCACCCAAAATGGGTGAGGGGTTCCGGGAGTAGCCAAGCAGGAGAGGACTGACTCGCAGTCCTCTCTAGGTTAATAATAGTTATTTGGGACCCGGAATTTGGGAGGCTCTGAAGAGATATTCGGGTGGGAAAAGAGCCTCCCTCCCTGACCACAATGATTCAGCACACAGGGGGTTAAGGGCCTCCAGGAAGACAGCTCAAAAGACAGGAAGTAGGGAAGAGTTGTTGGTGTGAGGAGGAGTAGGTGATTACACCTGTTGGCTGAGCTGTGTGGATGTCTGGAGGCTGCTAAAAGAACCTGCTGCAAAAACTGTATGTTTTCCTTAAACTTTGTTTTTTGTGCTGAAGATAAGCTGTTTTTTTGTTATGCTGAAGATAAGCGGACTTTGTTTTTGTACTTTACCTGTGCGCTGAAGAAAGCCTTATTTTGATTTTTCTTTCAAATAAATGTCTTTTATTTTACAACTGACGGTTTATGCACTTAATCCCGTGGAGCTATTGTCCCCAAAGTTCACAATATATATATATATATATATATATGTACAGTCAGGTCCATAAATATTGGGACATCGACACAATTCTAATCTTTTTAGCTCTATACACCACCACAATGGATTTGAAATGAAACAAACAAGATGTGCTTTAACTGCAGACTTTCAGCTTTATTTTGAGGGTATTTACATCCAGATCAGGTGAACCGTGTAGGAATTACAACAGTTTGTATATGTGCCTCCCACTTTTTAAGGGTCCAAAAGTAATGGGACAGATTACCAATCATCCATCAAACTTTCACTTTTTAATACTTGGTTGCAAATCCTTTGCAGTCAATTACAGCCTGAAGTCTGGAACGCATAGACATCACCAGACCCTGGGTTTCATCCCTGGTGATGCTCTGCCAGGCCTCTACTGCAACTTCAGTTCCTGCTTGTTCTTGGGGCATTTTCCCTTCAGTTTTGTCTTCAGCAAGTGAAATGCATGCTCAATCAGATTCAGGTCAGGTGATTGACTTGGCCATTGCATAACATTCCACTTCTTTCCCTTAAAAAACTCTTTGGTTGCTTTTGCAGTATGCTTCGGGTCATTGTCTATCTGCACTGTGAAGCGCCGTCCAATGAATTCTGAAGCATTTTGCTGAATATGAGCAGATAATATTGCCCGAAACACTTCAGAATTCATCCTGCTGCTTTTGTCAGCAGTTACATCATCAATAAATACAAGAGAACCAGTTCCATTGGCAGCCATACATGCCCACGCCATGACACTACCACCACCATGCTTCACTGATGAGGTGGTATGCTTTGGATCATGAGCAGTTCCTTCCTTCTCCATACTCTTGTCTTCCCATCACTCTGGTACAAGTTGATCTTGGTCTCATCTGTCCATAGGATGTTATTCCGGAACTGTGAAGGCTTTTTTAGATGTTGTTTGGCAAACTCTAATCTGGCCTTCCTGTTTTTGAGGCTCACCAATGGTTTACATCTTGTGGTGAACCCTCTGTATTCACTCTGGTAAAGTCTTCTCTTGATCGTTGACTTTGACACACATACACCTACCTCCTGGAGAGTGTTCTGGATCTGGCCAACTGTTGTGAAGGGTGTTTTCTTCACCAGGGAAAGAATTCTTTGGTCATCTACCACAGTTGTTTTCCTTGGTCTTCCAGGTCTTTTGGTGTTGGTGAGCTCACTGGTGCGTTCTCTCTTTTTAAGGATGTTCCAAACAGTTGATTTGGCCACACCTAATGTTTTTGCTATCTCTCTGGGTTTGTTTTGTTTTTTCAGCCTAATCATGGCTTGCTTCACTGATAGTGACAGCTCTTTGGATCTCATATTGAGAGTTGACAGCAACAGATTCCAAATGCAAATGGCCCAATTGAAATGAACTCTGAACCTTTTATCTGCTCCAGCTGTTCCATCTGGCCATGGAACAGCTGAGCAGCCAATTGTCCCATTACTTTTGGTCCCTTAAAAAGCGGGAGGCACATATACAAACTGTTGTAATTCCTACACACCGTTCACCTGATTTGGATGTAAATACCCTCAGATTAAAGACAAAAGTCGAAAGTCTGCAGTTAAAGCACATCTTGTTTGTTTGTTTCATTTCAAATCCATTGTGGTGGTGTATGGAGCCAAAAAAATTAGAATTGTAACAATGTCCCAATATTTATGGACCTGACTGTATATATATATATAACATTTTTAAAAAAGTATATAATTTCAAATTACTATTTTCGTGTCCTGTTATGTCCCCCCCAGTCCATACCAGGCCCTTCACGTCTAGACTATGTTTTAATTCAATATAATCTTACTCTACTATTTAATTTTTATACCTTTCATTTCAATCTACCTTTCTTTATGTGATTCCATTACGTGTTGCCCATCCTCGTGCCTAATTTACTATTATAACTTATCCTCTTCCTTTAATGACATGAATCATCTCTCCACTGTACCTCCCAGAGGAGGAAAATAGAAAGACAAAAAACAACACAAAAAAAGTAAAAAAGAAAACCACCTCCTCACAGTTTCTCCCCACCAGATGCATCCCACATACTATCCGATCCATAACGCAGCATTCCATTTAAGCTGATTTTACGTGTCATTATTGTGGTTGTTATTATGTAGGTAAACATTATTAGGGCCATGACTAAATAAATGGGGAATCACATATTTGCAGTTGAAAACTGACAGATCATTAACAATAGCAGCTCATTTATCACTGTGATCCTTGCAAATCTCTCAATTAACCTATATTTGTTTAATTTATTTAGGCTGATTACAAGTCTGTGCACAAACAGGCAACCACTCTCCATATTTTAAGTGACACACAAAGTGCCTGCTAACTGCTAACATCAATTCACACTCTGCACTAGAGATTACAACACAGGAAACAGAATTGAGAAAGCAATTATTTTGGTTATCCAGATGTGTTTCAATCATTTTGTCAATGTTTTTCAGCAGAAGCGCTTCTGCTAGCTATCGTGCTGGCACAGAACTCACATCTTTTCATTATTAATTCAGCTCATGAAGCTTAATTGGACAAGGCTAGAGCGAATTTGACAAACATCACAGCGGCAGGAAAAGCAATCACTCTTTCAAGATGAAAATTTGTTTGATGTCTTACTGTGTAACTCATTTACTCTCCTTGGGAGTCATGTGATCTGAATATTAATCAGCCATTGATTGGCTTCTCTTGTTGGACAATCACATGACCAGAATAATAATGGCTAGGCACTTGGCAGAAACACTGTTAGGCAACCTTGTGATTGGATGCCAGGTTAATATAGGGAGATAAGTGGGTGTTTGATGAGCACTTGACAGAACTTCACAGAAAATTAAGGCCCTAAAATAGCATGAGAAAGTCTTGTCAAATCAAGCATGATTATCATTGAATGCTTAAGGAATTCATCATCTGCATGAAATTAATACACTTCAGCTCCAGCAGACCTCACAGTCAGTGGGGACTCATCAGATTTTTATTTATATGTGTTCACCAAATCACATTAATTCTGAGAGCTAAAACATGCTAAAGATGAAGGTTATTTTCTGTTCAATCTAATTTATCTATAACAATAATCATCCCTAATAATGTGTCAAATTCGATAGCAGTCATTTTCTGCATGCATGGTGCTTCATGAAATAATATTAAACCATTCTCATGCAATTAAATATCAGCAAAGGTTTAAAGGAAACATTTAATGAGCAACCCTGTGCCCTCCTCTTTTACATAAAGACAATAGTTTTTCTCAACATTTTATCCTCAGAATCATTAAAAAGATTGATGCTGTTAAAAAGGGAATGCAGGATGTCTGCACCATTGCACAGTTCCATAGCAGTTTTGGTATTGGGCTCAGGGGTTAATTTAATAGCATATGGATGCATGTACTGTCAATAGAAGTAGTATACACTACTAGAAGTGGTATACGTTTGTCAGTCTTGGAATAAGGCTGTCACATAATATGGGCAGGCTTTAGGGAAATGGCATTGGTGCCATAAGGGGTCCAGCAAGCTGGGGAGTTTTTAACCTTATTTTATAAATCTCTGAAGATAAAGTAAAAACTGAAATAGCCAAATATAGGCATTTGTGACATGATGAATTGCCTAGTGTTCACTGAACAGTGTACGTTAGGTGAAGGAAAGATTTCTCAAAATCAGATTGTTTACTTCTGAGGCTCCATTCACACTCAGGTAATCCCCTGCAGTGCTACGGCACTCATTAATGTGCATTGCATTAGCGCAGCCCACTCATTATGAATGAGCGCCCAAGGCACTACAGTCGATGAAAAATACACATGACCCATTTTTGTGTGCTATATGCATTGTGGTGTGCTGCACATTGCATATTTCTGTACACTGCATTGGGATGCCATTCACAATGATGGGCACTGCAGTGCACAGGAACGTACAGTACATAGAGCATGTGCACTGCCAGGTGTTGTGGCAACCTTCATTTTAGTGAGCATTGCCACAACATACAAATGTGAATGAACGCTGAATGATGTGATCATTTAATGCTTAACCAGGAACACATTCACTACCATAAACGAGTAGCTATACTTTTCATATTCAATATGATGTGAAACTCATATTGCCCTAGTTGATGCAGTAGAAAGATACATTTGAAATGGAGCTATGAGCAAAAAAAAATGACATATATAAAGTAGTCTGTCACCAGTGTTGGTCATCTTACTTTAAAAAAGTAATTTGTTAAGTTACAAATGACTTCTCCCAAAACGTTATTGCGTTAGTAACTTGGTTACTACATTGGAAAAGTAATTAGTTACTCAGCAAAGTAACTGTGACCGGGGTGGCAGGGGTGGTACTTGAGGGGGTTGCAGCGGTGGTACTTGAGGGGTGGCAGTGGTGGTACTTGGGGGGGTGGCAGCAGTGGTGTACTTGGGGGGGGGTGGCAGGCAGCGGTGGTACTTGGGTGTGGCAGCGGTGGTGATGCCATCCTCTCCCACCACCACCTCTGCCTCTTACTGATAACATCCCCCACCACCACTGATCTCATCCCTACCTTATCCCCCCATCACCTCTGTTGTAGAAGTGATGGTGGGTGGGTAGGGATGGGATC
This sequence comes from Lithobates sylvaticus, assembly GCA_028564925.1. Lineage (NCBI taxonomy): Eukaryota > Metazoa > Chordata > Amphibia > Anura > Ranidae > Lithobates > Lithobates sylvaticus. The sequence goes on from CM053026.1 coordinate 296,222,621, forward strand.
AATAAGAAGCAGAGGTGATGGAGGACTTGGGATGGATCGATTGCACTTCAATTCGAATCATCAGACAGTCACTTGAATGCCTCTAGGGATGCCTTTCCACATGGGGAGAGAGAGAGAGACCCTCCCCTTCACTCGATTGGTGTCAGCTGGCTTCATTTTTCAGTGTCCGCCCCGCCTCCCTACATTCTCTCTCTCTCTGGATAGGCGGGCGGGATGGGGCGGTCCAGACAGTCTCTCTGAGTCTCAGCCTCTTCTCTGCTCAGCGGGCGAAAGCTCCCCTACCCGCGGCGGAACTAACGGCCAGGCAGGGCGACCACGGCAGGCCTCCTAGGGGGTAGATGCGTTACCATGAGGGGAAGTGTAATCAGTTAGATTACTTGTTACCCTCTAAAGTAACTGCGTTAAGTAACTCTGTTTATTTTAACTGAGTTACTTACATCACTGTCTGTCACTAACATTGATTGAGGGAGAGACCCCTTGTAACACAACTGATCCTGACACTAATTATGTTATTTTTCAACTACAGTTAACAGACCAGGCTGTCCAGCAAAAGTGACAGTTATTCATATAGTTAAAACTCAAAAAAACTATCAGCTGGAACAGTTGGCTTTAAAGGATAAGTTCACCTTTCGAAACATCTTACATGTTACACCCATACGGGCACACAGACACACTGGCAGGTCTGCAGGAGATCTGCATGGCACTGGCGATCTGCTGATTGTTGGTGCAATGCTTTAGAGGCTCCAGAAACAAAAAATAATAAATGCACATTTTTTTACCTGCAAATTGTTATTTTTTGTTAAAAGGCAAACTTATCCATTAAATCTTTAGACACTTTTGTAAAGTCTGTTACGGTAGGGTTAGGGTAATATATCTAACAATAACTTTGTCACAGGTTGGCAATGCTGCCTTGCAAGGGTGGCTATGCTGCTCCTCCATAGGTTCCGTAGGGTAAATTTAGTCACAATCTCTGAACTTGTATACAATATACAAGCTGTCCAGCAAAAGTGCCCATTGGAAGGCTTATGCCCCGTACACACGGTCGGATTTTCCGATGGAAAATGTCCTATCGGACCATGTTGTCGGAAATTCCGACCGTGTGTGGGCTCCATCAGACTTTTTCCGTCTGAATTTCCGACGGAAAAAGTTTGAGATCTTGCTCTATAATTTTCCGACAACAAAGTCCTATCGGACTGTTTCCGATCGTGTGTAGCGAATTCCGACGGACAAAGTGCCACGCATGCTCAGATCACATTACAAGACCAAAGCTATTGGCTACTAGCCTCTACGTAGTCCCGTCGTACGCAACGAACTTCACCACGTTCAGGATAATCGGATTTGTCCGACCGTGTGTATGCAACACCAGTGTCGGACAAAATCCGTCGGAAAAAATCAGACGGATTTTGTGGTCGGAATTTCTGACCGTGTGTACGGGGCATAAGACAAACTATATAACACTGCCAGGGCATGCTTACAATGAACAACTTTTATTCATATAGTTGGAGCTCAAAAAAAAATATTATCTTAAACAGTTGGCTTTAACCACTTCAACCCCTTCACGATCAAGTCATTTTTGTGCTACTTTATCAGGTAATTGTGGGGTTATTCAACGCTGTACTCAAACGCAATTTGTATTATTTTTTTCCCCACACATAGAGATTTCTTTAAGTGGTATTTGATCAATAAACGAAAAAAGAGCATACATTTTGAAAAAAAAATTTTTTTTTTACTTTCTGTTAACCGCTTCCCGACCGCCCACTGCATATATACGTCAGCAGAATGGCACGGGCAGGCAAAAGCACGTACCTGTACGTGGTCGTGCATTTGCCTGCCTGTGGGTCACGCGTGCGCCGCCAGCGGCGCGCGCGGGACCCGGTCGGGAGCTCCGTGACCCCGGCCGCGGGACCAGCGGACCCGATCGCCGCTGGTGTCCCGCGATCGGGTTACGGAGCTGAAGAACGGGGAGAGGTATGTGTAAACAAACCTCTCCCCGCGCTTCCTACTCTGCCTGTCATTGATTGGCTGTTCCCGGTCATCGGGAAAGCCGATCAATGACGTCAGACGTCAGCCCCGCCCCCTAATGTAAAAAAAAAACACACACGTCACAGCCCATAACCCCTCCCCCTAGTGGTTAACCCCTTCACTACAACTGTCATTTATACAGGAAACAATGCATTTAAATAGCATTGATTGCTGTATAAATGACAATGGTCCCAAAAATGTGTCAAAAATGTCCGATGTGTCCGCCATAATGTCGCAGTCACAATAAAAATTGCTGATCGCCGCCATTACTAGTAAAAAAAAAAATATTAATAAAAATGCTATAAAACTATCCCCTATTTTGTAAACGCTATAACTTTTGCGCAAACCAATCAATAATCGCTAATTGCAAATTTTTTTACCAAAAATATGTAGAAGAATACGTATCGGCCTAAACTGAGGAAAAAAAACGTTTTTTTATATATTTTTTGGGGATATTTATTATAGCAAAAAGCAAAAAATATTGCATTGTTTTCAAAATTGTCGCTCTATTTTTGTTTATAGCGCAAAAAATTAAAACCGCAGGGGCGATCAAATACCACCAAAAGAAAGCTCTATTTGTGGGGAAAAAGGACGCCAATTTTGTTTTGGAGCCACGTCGCACGACCGCGCAATTGTCAGTTAAAGCGACGCAGTGCCGAAATCGCAAAAAGGGGCCTGGTCCTTTGGCTGCCAATTGGTCCGGGGCTGAAGTGGTTAAGATATATCCAATATAAAAAGTCTAAAAATCGAATTTCTTCAAAAATTTAGGCCAAGATGTATTCTGCTATATATCTTTTGTAAAACAAAAACACAATAATGCCCCGTACACACGGTCGGAAATTCCGACAGAAAATGTCCGATCGGACCATGTTGTCGGAAAATCCGACCGCGTGTGGGCTCCATCGGACTTTTTCCGTCGGAATTTCCGACGGAAAAAATTTGAGGTCCTGCTATCAAATTTTCCGACAACAAAATCCGTCTGACTTTTTCCAAACGTGTGTAGAGAATTCCGACAGACAAAGTGCCACGCATGCTCAGATCAAATTAGGAGACCAAACCTATTGGCTACTAGCCTCTACGTAGTTCCGTCGTCCGCAACAAACGACACCACGTTCAGAATGATCGGATTTTGCGACAACTTTGTCCGACCATGTGTATGCAACACCAGTGTCAGACAAAATCCGTCGGAAAAAACCCGACGGATTTTGTGGTCTGAAATTCCGACCGTGTGTACGGGGCATAAGTGTATATTGATTGGTTTACAAACTATGAGATACACTATATACTGGAATTTTTTTTTTATATACTAGTAATGGCAGTGATCAGTCACTTATAGCGGGACGGCGGGAAATCTGACACTAACTGACACTTTTTAGGAACTGGCTAACTACCACTAACATCTCCAGGTACACTAATACAGTGATTAGTGCTAATAATATACACTGACACTGTTCTAATGACACTGGCTGGGAATGTGTTAACATCTGGGGCAATCAAAGGGTTAAATGTGTGCCTAACAATGTTTACTGTGTGTACTGTGTGGTGCTTTTACCAAGGGATGTGGCAGTTTTTATTCTCTTTGCAGGGAAAAATGGGCACACCGCCGCTGTCAGAAGAGAGCTTTGTGTTGTTTACATACACAAAGCTCTCTCCTGTCACTCGCTCCAAAGATTGGCGGGTGCTAGCCATGAATCACTGACTGGAAACTGATAATAAGCATGTGCTGGAGCCAGTTACAGCCAGACAGGGACGTGCCCCCTACCTGGAATTGCAAAATCACGTATATATACGTGCTTCTGCACAGTTGCCCGCACTCTAGCAGGAAAAATACAGTGCGTGGTCAGCAAGTGGTTAAAGGATAAGTTCACCTTTCATAACATATACAATATTGCGCTCGCAGCTTGGTCTTTCAGCCAGAGGCAATTCGGTAATACTATTTTGCTGTTATACTTGTGTCAGTGGAGACACACAGGAATGTGAGTACATCACTTGTTTTTATTGAACAAATACATTTTAGATGTTTTTACACTATGAAAGCTCCCTTTCTTCTTGCTTCCTTCATTATCTGAACAGTGAAATATATGAGAGTATTATCTGGAGGTGTCTTTTTGATTGGAAAATATCAAGCTGCAGGTTTCCTTCTTAGATTGCTATGCACATTGGCTGGTTTATAATCTTACCAGCATCGAGCTCCGGTGAGTTCAATTAGGACTTCTGATGGTGGATAGCACTGGGTGTTTGGCACACACCGGAAGAATTTGGGGAAGAATTTCTGTGCCGATTTATCTCACTTGGGACTTTTAAGAATCTGTTCATATAAACTTTTTTGCATGGAATTTTTTATGTATTATGGACTTATATTTTTTTTGCATGATTTTACACGTTACATATATTTTTTGACATTTAAAGGTTTTTCGTTGGACATTTATTTGCACAATATTTAGTATTTTTGCACATAGCGCTTTATGATGCATATTTATGTATACAGTAGGTGTTTGGATTGTATGTATTTATTTTTTGTGAATTATATGAATAGATTTTTTACACATATTGCACTTTGCGCTTATATTGCATACGAGTTCAGAAATTATGAACACACCTTTTGGATAACATTAGTGGTTTGATGTTAACATCAAAGTAGGATAGCAGATGTATTTTTTAGAATCAATTTTATATAGTTTGACACATTTCTTATTCTTTCTGTGGCGCAGTTCTAGAACTCCCTTGTTAAATGTAGTCAGTGTCACACAAAGACAAAATATAACATTTTTGCTCCTGGGTTTATACACATTTTAAAGGGAAATTATTGAATAATGTTTTTAGGTCAATTTTATTTTAATTGGTTGTGAAAGTTTAAAGGCTTATAAACTGAATTGGCATATGTTTTATTACTTGTATACCTTTTTTTTAATATAGAAATAAACATTTAATACAGGGCACTTCCATTATAATTTGTTACAAAAGCCAGCACTACCTGCTTGCTTTTTAATTCCCTCTAGCTAACTGAATTCACAAGACTGTTTTGCCAGTTGGCAATTAGTGAGTGCATTTTTTTTTAATATTGTTTTTGTTGTTATTAAAATGTAGTATCCATAGGAAGAATTAGGGGTTTTCAAAGTCAAGCCTTGGAAGGTCCTTCAAATAACAAGATTACTAGTAGATCAAAAATAATTTTAAAGGTCAAAAGATATGTTTTATTGACCGGTTGAGATACAAAATACGATGGTGCAGCTTTTATACAGCAACCTCCTTTTCAGCATGAGCATGTGGCACTTACATCAAATGACCCATCTGTCAAGTCCAGCAGGTCCAAAAGATGGTAAATATTTTACACAAATTATTGCCTATAGCTAGGCTAGGGCTGTTGTACCTATGGCTATATGGGCAGCTCTGAGTTTCTGTCTACACCTGGGAAGTCTTATGATATCAACAGACTACCTCCCTTGCCAAGGTTCTAGGTGAATAGATTGGGTTTATTGTTAAAAAATAAAAAAATAAATGTGTGAGGACACACATTGAACAATGTTTTGGCAAATGCTGCCATTTGCATTCAGACACAGTCCAGTTCAAGTGCATTCTTTCAAACACAAAATGCAGCAAAGGCTAAGTTTGTCCAGCTTTGCCAGCAATGTGTATGGATCTTAATAGGACCTGCAACAACCAATGTAAAACATGCCTCCAAATGGTCATCCACAGGTAATGGACTAGTCATGTTGGACTGCTAAAATAGGAAGTGAATGACTTCTCTGTTCCATAAAAGAGGTACAGGGCACAGTACAGGTGGCAATGGTAAAGCCATAGAATCAGATGTTGCATTAGTAATACAGAAAACATGGAAGTAAAGCCGAATGGCAAGATTAACCAGGTTTTTACTTCTCTATACTACATTGCAATTGAAGATAATAGAGTATTTGTTAATATGTACATAATGCAATATTAAGGATAAACACATTAAAAATAGTTTTTGAGTTTATCTGCACTTTAATGAGCTTTGATCCTGCAAGTAATTAAGACTTTCTAAAACTGCCTCATGTACTGATAGTAGGAGTGATGCAAAGAAGAAGGAGTCAAAATGCATTCAGTTAAGGTAAGTGTCTCTTAGGTACAGTATATGTCTTTGGCATATTGTGAATCATTATTATTTATTGCAATATTATATTGTCACGCTACATGAATTATAAACAGCATCATGTTACACAAAGCAGATTAGGCATGATTTTATCCATGCTGACTGCTTCACATAATATGATTATGACACTATGCCATTAAATATGAATCCGATTTGTACAATTATTGTGCCACATTCACACCCAGGTCTTAAAAAAAGACTCCTATACTTATTTGAAGTGGTTGTAAACCTCAGACATGAAATATGAACGAAGAATATATCTCTCTATAGTGTCTACTTGTCTCAATCAAGAACCGTGTGTATGTCAGCCGGTCCGGCAGAAGCCGGACCCACTGACATAAGTTGTAGCTGTGTATCTGCAGCCATTTCTTCTGTGGATCATTCTGAAAACTCAAAAGTTGGCCTGAATGGATCTTGCAGATATTCCAGTACTAACAATTTTCCCTGTTTTTGAATGGTCAATGTTGCTTAGTTGTTAAACTTTTCAGTTGTTCATTTATAATTTTCTTTCTGTTTAGACTCATACCTGTGCAGCTTTAACTGAAATCAGGTAAGCAGTATTTGAAGGATATGTAAAGGTTCGTTTAAAAAAAAAAAATAAATGCCATACTTTCCTCCTCTGTGAAGTTAGTTTTTAGTGGCGCCGATCCTCCTCTTATGGGGTCCCTCAGTGGAGCTCCTGGCTCCTCCTCTTCTCGAGTGCCCCATTGGAGAGCCACTCTCCCTAAGGGGAACTCGTGCAGGCGCACTCCCGTGTCCTGCTGCTGCGTCCATTGACACAGACAGCAGGACTCGGCCCTGCCCCCCGGCTACCACGTCATTGGATGTGATTGACAGCAGCGGGAGCTAATGGCTGCACTGCTATCAATCTATCCAATCAGGACCCAAGACACCGGCTGGAGCTGGTGTGCTCATCCCCGTTGCTGGAAAGACTGGGTTCAGGTTCAGGTAAGTAAAAGGGGGGCTCTGGGGGGCTGCTGTATCACAGGAGGTTTTTCAACCTAATGCATAGAATGCATTAAGGTGAAAAACCTTGAGGGTTTACAACCCCTTTAATTGAATGTGTACCCTAATAATAAACTTCTCTTACTTGCTACATTTTGGCCTGTTATAAATGTACCACTGGAAACATTTGGCATGCCTGCTCAGTGAGTGCAAAAAAAACTAAAACCTTCAGAGCTGTCCACTTGCTGTGTTACCTTGAGAAGCCAAGTTAGACCTCTTATGCCGCGTACACACGATGAGAGCTTTTTGTCGGAAAATCCATCGGTCTTTTGCTGGGGGAATTCCAGCCAGCAAAAGATTGAGAGCATGTTCTCTATTTTTCGGTCGGGAAAAGTTCCTATCCGAAAATGCGGTCGTCTGTATGCAATTCGGAGGCGCAAAAAAAATCAAGCATGCTCGGAAACAATTCGACGCATTCTCGGAAGCATTGAACTTCATTTTCTCGGCTCGTCTTATGTTGTACGCCACCGTGTTCTTGATGGTCGAAAGTTCAGAGAACTTTTGTGTGACCGTGTGTATGCAAGACAAGCTTAAGCGGAATTACGATTTTTCGGACGGAAATTTCGATCGTGTGTACACGGCATAAGTTTTTATTTTGGGACTACAGAATGAAAATATTACAGAGATGACAGAGCAGGTGTGTTTGAGAAGTTTATCAAAAGACAACTAGGCAGGGCTGATACCACTCGTTCCATAAAATGATGTGTTTTGTCAGCCCTCTACAGAACCTAGGAGTGCATTTCTAGCAGATAAATAGGTATTTTTCTGTTCTTGTCAGGTCTTTAAATGGATAAAACATGTATACACGTGCATGTATTGCAAAAAAGTACTGCAATTTTTTTTTCTTGGACATGCACTTTAAATGCACATACCTGTTTTCCACAGATTCTTTATGTTACAATGATGACCAGATCCAACTAGGTCCAAGTGTTGACTGCCCATGTTGTTCAGAGACATTATGAGCCTTCAAATACAAGCCACTTATGCCGCGTACACACGAGCGAGCGACCCCCCCCCCCCCCCTCCTGAGCCGTACCAGGCCGCGTGCCCTCAACATGGGGGGTGCCCTGGGGAAAGGGGGGCCGCGCGGCCCCCCCACCCCAAAGCACCTTGTCCCCATGTTGATGAGGACAAGGGCCTCTTCCCGACAACCCTGGCCGTTGGTTGTCGGGGTCTGCGGGCGGGGGCTTATCGGAATCTGGGAGCCCCCTTTTATAAGGGGGCCCCCAGATCCCGGCCCCCCACCCTATGTGAATGAGTATGGGGTACGATGTACCCCTACCCATTCACCTAAGGTGTAAAATGTAAAGTAAAAAAAACACACTTTTGAAAAAATTATTTATTGCACTGCTCCGGGGGTCTTCTTCCGTCTTGGGGGTCTTCTCGCCAGACTCCTTCGCCATTTACCTAGCTCTTTTACCGAGCGGAGAAGTCTGGCTACCTTCTTCGTCGTTGCCGCCATCGTCTGGGGGTCTCGATCCGCCTTCGGGGGTCTTCCGGGGTCTCTTCTGTTCTTGCCGCTGTCGTCGCTTTCTGCGCCGCCTTCTTCTTCTTCTTCCGCCTTCTTCTTGTTCTTCTTCTTCTTCTTCTTCCGATGTTGACACGTCGCTCTCTCTGGCCGGAATGCCAGAGCCGCGCTGTGCTGGGACTTATATGGGGACAAGGGTCTGAGATGTATTTGGGGGGGACCCCCACGCCGTTTTTCGGCGTGGGGACTCCCTTTAAATCCATGCCAGGTGACGGGGCTAACGCGCCGGCATTTACTGCCTACGCTAGCTACGTACCTGAAGTCACGTGCTAAATGAACGGACTTTCCGATGAGCGGCAAGTCCGTTCATTTCAAAAGTCCGGCGGACTAGCCTACTAACGGCGGGATTGTCCGCTGGACTGCCAAGCCCAGCGGATAATTTTAAAACAAAACTTAAAACTTTAGTCCGCCGGACTTTTTGAAAAAAAGTCAGTCGGAGGCCCACACACGAGGGGATTATCCCCTGGACTTGAGTCCAGGAGATAATCCCGCGGGATAGTCCCTTCGTGTGTACGGGGCATTAGGCTGCATTCACACCTGAGCATATCGAATTCAGGCAGAAAGTTGCATGTTTTTACCGCAATTTTTGCCACGTTTTTGTACAGGTCAAAAGGTCCCCAATGTAAAAAGCCTAAAAAATTTCCAAATCTGCCGGAATTGAGCTACAAAAAAAGCTCCAGAACTTTTTTGAGCTTCAGGCATTTGGCTTCAGGCGACGTGGAGTGGACATGTGAACCATCTCCATAGAGAATAATTGATTTTTTTCTCCTCCAGCGTTTTGGAGTTTCAGGCTTCAAGCTACAAAATGCTGAGGTGTGAATGGGGCCTCAGGCCCCTTTCACACTGACGCATCTTGAAAGACGTGTGATTTTGCCACGATCTTACCTCGATTTTGATGCAATTTTGTCGCAATTTCAGGCCTGTGTAAACTTGAGGTCTATGGACCTCAACTTGCATCAAAGTCTGACCAAAGCAGTACATGGACTACTTTGAAGTCGGTGTGACTTGAAGTCGCACAGATATGAATGGTACTCATTGGAAATCATGGGATATGACTTGTCGTGTGACTTTGCAGTCCCAAGTCGCAGGAAAAGTTGCACAAGTGTGAAAGGGGCCTTACGCTCATCAACGTACAGTTGGGTCTTCCATTTCTTCTTTTCAATATAGTGGAGAATGTCACCATCTTAAAAGTTGCTCCTGGCTGACACTCAGGATTGTTATTATTATACAGGATTTATTTAGCACCAACCGTTTGCACAGTGCTTTACATCATGAGGGTAGACAGTACCGTTACAATACAATTCATTAAAGGAGGAATCAGAGGGCCCTGCTCGTTAGAGCTTACACAATCTAGGAGATTAGCAAAGAAGAATTGAAACAACATTTTTCTGTCAATAATTTCTATGTGTATGGTCATCTGTTGAAATAGATTTTTTTTCTGTAGATTGTGTGTATATTATTTATGCATGTTGTTTTTTATTTAGTTATTTAGTCTTTGTTTACTTTTTTTATCTATCCCCTTCTCCCTTTCGCTCTCTCAGCCCTCTTTATTGATTAAATGAATCTGCTCGAAAGACCAGTTCCCAGGCTCTTTGATCTAATCCGATCTGATCTTATCCGATCACTTCAGCAGGACATTGAGGAATTAACAATAAGCAGCTTTAGCACAAGTGTTTAATAACTCAACACAATCTCCTTATGGCTCTGAGCTGCTCATGTTCTCATCCAGTCAACAGCTCACGGTGTAACAGATTGGACATCCCTCTGAACCTGAGGAATTTTTATGCACTATGAAACTAATCGCTTCAAGTTCCTTCATAAATCACACAAAGCAGATTTCACCATCTTAACAAATTGAAAAAAGGGAGAATTCATCTACCGAGCTAAAGACCAGGAACGAGGGAAAAAAAAAAAAAGAAGCATAATCTGAATTCTGTCATCTTATTTAATGTGCTTCTCATCTACTTAACTTTCACAAGCATGAAATAATTCAAGTAGGCTAAACCTTAGCAAGCCCTTCAAGCTTGCGCTGACCTTATTTTTATCCTGCTTACAGAGACAACAACAGTTGTCTTGTTGCTGCTTTTCTGCATAGTGCTAATGCAGCTCAACCCAAAATAGCTAGGTGGTGCTGAATATTTAGAGAAAAATGGGCGCTAATTTGGCAGGGCTGTAAAAAGAGCATTGATGTGCATTAACCTATTGACGCAAATCAGATTTCACTTTTCAGTCGGAAGTAGACAGAGAAAGATAATTGCTGATTGGTCAGACTGCATTACCACACTATGTACAATGTTCTTTGCTTTATTAAAGTCCAATGAGGTGTATAACGTGAAATTGTAGCAATGAGGCAAAATATCCATTTTGTAATATGGAAATGATTCCTGGTCTTTTATACTTCTTAAGGTAAATGAGTTTCCACTTGATTCCAGTTAGCTGGCTTTTCAGATATAGCAATAGTTTTTAAGAAAGTGGATTCAAACACTTCAAATTTTATGTGTTTATGTATTTTATGATCAATTTTTTTTTTCATCAATCACAACTGGGACTTAAGCCTCGTACACACGATCAGATTTTCCGACAGGCTGTTGGCGAAAAATCTGACCGTTTGTACGCTCCATCGGACAATTGTTGTCGGATTTTCCACAGACAAATGTTGAATGACAGGCTTTAAAATTTTCAGTGGACAAATATCTGTTGTCAGATTTTCCAGTCGTGTGTACACAAGTCCGTTGGAGAAAAGTCCAAAGTACAAACACGCATGCTTGGAAAGCAAGGAAGAGCCAGAAGCGGTCGGTCTTGTAAACTAGCATTCATAATGGAGAATTAACATTCCTGACGCGCACAATTTTCTTCTGCTTTAATGGGATAATAATGAAGCTGCTTTGCTGGTGATACTGATGGAGTTATTGCAAACAAATTTCCAAAGGCTTTTTTTTCTAGTGATATCAAGAATAATATTATTATGCTTGTTATTTTTATTTTTTTGGTGCAAGTTACCACAACACCATTATCCTGTAGTTTTTAAGATCAAAGATACAACTATCTTGGTGTTCCTTGGCAATTTTACATTGTATTTTTTTTAAATGTAACTGCCTACTCCCAAACTGTCATCTGAAGTAAAACACATAGCCAAGTATTATTCTCCACAATTTTTTTTAATTGTGCATTAAAAAAAGAAAACAAATAAAATTAGACATGCTATCTGCTAATAGAACTTAACCAAAAAGTTATTCTATGCATCCAAAAATATAGAAAATATACCAAATCAAATCATTATTCAACCAAAAAATAAAATAAAAGCCTCATGCATGTGCCATGCTTCTTAATATAGGGGGTCAACAATGCCGAGAGTTGGTGAAAGCAAGGGTCCGTCATCCGGAGATAATTCTGAAAAACATCTGGATTATTCTCCTGGAGCTCCCGCAGCAAAGGAACCAATTTTTGGTCCAAGAAATCCTCCTCCTCCTGTTCCAGGACTGGACTTGGGTCAAAGCAATAACTCCAAGGCCAATAATAAATAATATGTTATCTCCTCCGATTCCACAACATGGATGGTTGACGAACGGCCGTTCAGAAAATAACTAAAAAGCGCGAAATGAAAAGCGCGAATCAACACTCACCAAACTTCTACTAACACGAAATTAGCAGAAGGAGTCCAAAGGGTGGGGCTAAAGAGCGGAAAAAACACGTAGTACGTCACTACGTTCGTGTTTGTTGGCCAACAATTTGTTGCTGTTTGTATGCAAGACAAGTTCCTGGCCAATGCCCTTCGAACACAAAAGTTTGAAGTTTTGTCTACAGAAAATCCGATTGTGTGTACAAGGCTTTAGGCTCCATGCACACTAATGCCGCGTACAGACGATCGGACATTCCGACAACAAAATCCTGGATTTATTTTCAACGGATGTTGGCTCAAACTTGTTTTGCATACACGCACAAATGTTATAGGAAATGCCGAATGTCGAGAACGCAGTGACGTACAGGGCGTACGACGAGCAGAGAAAAATTAAGTTCAATAGCCAGTGCCGCTCTTCTGCTTGATTCCGAGCATGCGTGGAATTTTGTGCGTCGGAATTGTGTACACACGATCGGAATTTACGACAATGGATTTTGTTGTGGGAAAATTTGAGAACCAGCTCTCAAATTTTGTTTGTCGCAAATTCCGACAAAATATTAGACATGGGAACTGTCAAAAAATTTGTTTTGTTTCGTTTCGTCCCGTTTTGTATATAAAAAAATTCGTAATTCGTGTACGAAATTCCGTTCAAATTCGTACGAAATACGAATTTCGTACGAATTGTAATTTTTTTTTTTTTTTTTCGAATCGTTACGAATCGTTAGTAAAGTTACGAATCGTTACGAATCGTTAACGCGGCTAATGAATTGTCGGTTCTCAGAACACAGAGAACAATTCAAATCCAACTACAAATATCGAATTTCCATTTTTAAGTTACGAATCGTTACGAATCATTACGAATAGTTACGAATCGTTACGAATCGTTAGTAAATCCAACTTCAAATATCGAATTTCAACTAATATGAAAGAAATTATAATAGCGGATATAATGAATGCTTCGAATGCTTCGAATGAATCCGAGATTCAGTATATCTAATATAGAGAACTGTTCCTGCACAAAGTGTCATATTTGCAGGAAAAAAAGCTATTTAAAATCACTCGCGGCTAATAAAAAGTCGGCTACGTAACACAGAGAACAGTCATTCATTGATAAAAAAAAAAGTAGGGGTCCCCCCAAATTCAATAACCAGGCCCTTCAGGTCTGTTATGGATATTAAGGGGAACCCCAGCCAAAAAAAAAAAAAAAAATGGCGTGGGGTCCCCCCCAAATATCCATACCAGACCCTTCAGGTCTGGGATGGATTTTAAGGGGAACCCCGGCCAAAAAAAAATGGCGTGGGGTCCCCCTCAAAATCCATACTAGACCCTTTATCCAAACACGCAACCTGGCAGGCCACAGGAAAAGAGGGGGGGACGAGAGCGCCCCCCCGCCCGCCTGAACCATACCAGGCCACATGCCCTCAACATTGGGAGGATGCTTTGGGGGTCTAAGACCCCCAAAGCACCTTGTCCCCATGTTGATGAGGACAAGGGCCTCATCCCCACAACCCTGGCCGGTGGTTGTGGGGGTCTGCGGGCGGGGGGCTTATCGGAATCTGGAAGCCCCCTTTAACAAGGGGACCCCCAGACCCCGCCCCCCCTGTGTGAAATGGTAAGGGGGTACTTTTGTACCCCTACCATTTCACCAAAAAAGGTGACAAAAATGGTAAAAATGACAGGAGGCGGTCTTTGACAATTCCTTAATTAAAATCTTCTTTCTTCTTTCTTCTGGTCTTCCTTTCTTCATCTTCTCCTTCCGGCATCTTCTTCCATCTTCTTCTTCCTCCGATCCGCTTCTTCTTGCTCCGGTCTTCTCGTCCTTCTCGTCTGGCATCGGCGTCGGCGTCTGTTCTGTCGGGCCGCTCATCGCAATGGGAGGCTCCCGCTCTGTGAGGCTTCTCTCCGGCTGACAGGTCTTTTATAACGGAGGGCACCTGGTAACCCCGCCCCCTCTGATGCACGGGGACGTCATGGGGACTTCCCTATGGCTTTCCCCATGACGTCAGATGGGGGGCGGGGTCACCAGGTGCCCTCCGTTATAAAAGACCTGTCAGCCGGAGCGAAGCCTCACACACCGGGAGCCTCCCATTGCACGGAGTGGCCCGAGAACAGACGCCGACGCCGATGCCGGACGAGAAGGACGAGAAGACCGGCGCAAGAAGAAGCGGATCGGTGGAAGAAGAAGATGGCGGAAGGAGAAGATGAAGAAAGGAAGACCAGAAGAAAGAAGAAAGAAGATTTTAATAAAGGAATTGTCAAAGACCGCCTCCTGTCATTTTTACCATTTTTGTCACCTTTTTACGTGAAATGGTAGGGGTACCCCCTTACCATTTCACACAGGGGGGGGGCGGGATCTGGGGGTCCCCTTGTTAAAGGGGGCTTCCAGATTCCGATAAGCCCCCCACCCGCAGACCCCCACAACCACCGGCCAGGGTTGTGGGCATGAGGCCCTTGTCCTCATCAACATGGGGACAAGGTGCTTTGGGGGTCTTAGACCCCCAAAGCATCCTCCCAATGTTGAGGGCATGTGGCCTGGTACGGTTCAGGCGGGAGGGGGGGCCGCTCTCGTCCCCCCCTCTTTTCCTGCGGCCTGCCAGGTTGCGTGCTCGGATAAAGGGTCTGGTATGGATTTTGAGGGGGACCCCACGCCATTTTTTTTTTTTGGCTGGGGTTCCCCTTAAAATCCATCCCAGACCTGAAGGGTCTGGTATGGATATTTAGGGGGGACCCCACGCCATTTTTTTTATTTTTTTTTGTCTGGGGTCCCCCTTAATATCCATACCAGACCTGAAGGGCCTGGTTATTGAATTTGGGGGGACCCCTACGCTTTTTTTTTTTTTTTATATCAATGAATGACTGTTCTCTGTGTTACGGAGCCGACATTTCATTTGCCGGCAATAGCCGCGAGTGATTTTAAATAGCTTTTTTTTCTGCAAAAATGACACTTTGTCATTCGAATCATTCAAATTCATTCGAATTCATTCGAATTTGTTCGTTATATCTGCTATAATAATTTCTTTCGAATTAGTTGAAATTCGATATTGGTAGTTGGATTCGAATAATTTGGAGCTGAAATTCGTAAACGGAATTTTTTCTGCAAAAATTACACTTTGTCATTCGAATTCATTCGAATTCATTCGAATCATTCGTTATATCCGCTACAATCATTTCTTTCATATTAGTTGAAATTCGATATTTGGTAGTCGGATTCGAATAAATTCGGCGACGAAATTCGTAAACGGAATTTCGTATTCCGTACGGAATTCGTATTAGAAAAAATTCGTACTACGGATTCGTAAATTCGTACGAATTTCGAAAAATTCGGACGAATTACGAATTCGTACGAAACTAATCGCACATGTCTACAAAATATGTCTGAATTTCCGACAACAAGCACACATCGAACATTTGTTGTCGGAAATTCATAAACTCAAAAAAAGCTAGAAAAAAATGCTAGATGAAGAATGCTGATAATAGCGTTTTTGTGTCAGCTTCTAGTAGCATTCTAGTAGCTTTTAGAAGCATTTAGAAGCTTTTAAGATCATTAGCATTTTCTTAGCATTTTTGCAGTACATGAAGAAAAAAAAAAAGCTCAAAAGAAGCTATTAGGAGCATTTTAGTAGCAGTTAAGTGTATTTAGGAGGGTTGAGGAGCATTCAGCATTGTTTTCTGCTGAAAAAAAATGCTATAAGGCTCCATGCACACTAGCATTTTCTTAAGCTCCTAGAAGCTGTTATTAACATTTTTTCTGCTCCTAGAAGTAAAATAGTGCTATCCTATGAGTCCATGCACACTACTTTAGGCTATTAGCATTTTTTGAGCTTCAGCATTTAGGAGCGGAAAAAATATGTTTTTGTAGAATTTTTTGGAGTGTTTTTCCACGAGAAAAAAAAATGCTGAATGTTCCTAAGTGCTTCTAAATGCTCCTAACTGCTTCTAAATGCTACTAAAATGCTACTAACAGCTTTTTTTTCTTCATGTACTGCAAAAAGCGAATAAAATGCGAATGCTCCTAAAAGCTTCAAAATGCTACTAAAATTATACTAGAAGCTGGCATAAAAATGCTATTATAAGCATTTTTCATCCAGCGTTTTTTTCGAGATTATGAAAAACGCTAGTGTGCATAGAGCCTAAAACTCTACATAAAACAATTTTTTATCTGCTCCTAGATGCTGAAGCTCAAAAAATGCTAATAGCCTAAGGTAATCTGCATGGACACATAGGATAACACTATTTCCTGGTGCCTCCATGGCAGCATACCTGTGATAAGCTCTGCCCCAGACTCCTCCCCTCAGGATAGTGAATTAATTATAAAAGAAAGAACCAAACCCCCCCTGGCATTCTCCTTTTTTTCCTCATACCTGATGGATAATGTTAGTGCGTGTCTTTTCCTCTGCCATGTGCAGCTTCCGTCTGGGTTCTGGCATCTCCCAGATGCAGTCCCCTGCCTTGGGCTGCTAAAAGCATTGATAAGAGGGGAGCCCCTTCTGAGGGTCTTTTGGGGCAGCATTCTTGGAACGATAGTCCTGCATTTTGTGCTTGGCTGAGATCCTCTGTGTGGGCAGGTAAGGACTTCCTTTTCTATAGACTTTGCATACTATGCGCTTTCTGTTTATTTCAGTATTTTTGCCCTGTACACCTGTCCTCTCTCCTCTCAGGTTCGCTGGTGTCCCTCGTGCGGTGAGTGCCAAGGCGCGAAATTGGCTCTTCTTCTGGGTCCGCTGTGAACCCTGATTGGCTGAGCGACGCTCCGGCCGCCCAGCGCATGCGTGGACGGCCGATGCTCTCAGCACCATCTTACTTGTGGGTAAAGCCTTGGGGCTTTCCCTCACTTAGTACAGGAGCTTCGGGGGCGTAGCTAGGGAGGGGGGATGGGCGTGTCCTGTCTCCCCTTGTCTAACGTATGATTCCATGGGGTTTAGTTAGTCCAGGCTGTTTCCCAGCAGATGCTTCTTCTGAGTGCTCCGGTGACCTCAGTATTGGCTGTTCATGGTAAGTATTCTCTGGTTGATTTTAAAGGGGTAGTAATTTTGTTCTCAGCAATACAAAAAATAAATAAGAAGAAAGAGTGCTTTTATATAATTATGAATTATATTTTGTTCGCTATATGGTTGTTTCCTTTTTTTATGGTATATTTAAAAAAAAAAAAGAGGGGAATATGAAAACTTGGTGCCTAGGCTATTCCTAGTGTCAGAAGGTAGGGCTGTGCTTCTTACCCCCTCTTATTGTTATGGCTTTCCCTTTACTTTCTTCTCTAGTGTTTTGCTCTACTGCCTTTCGGCCTCTGCCTGGCCCCATGGTTATGAGTCAGCCGCCATCAGACTTAGGCCCCTTTCACACTGGGGCGGGAGCCGCAGTGACGGTAAAGCAGCGCTATTACTATATAAAGCGAGCGGCCGAAAAAGGGTTAAAGACCCCCTGCAGAGCGTCGCCGTAGCGGCGCTTTGCGGCGGTATTACAGCGCTGTCCAAATTCAAATCAATGGGAAGGAGCGGTATAGGAGTGGTGAATACACGGCTCCTATACCGCTCCAAAGATGCTGCTAGCAGGACTTTTTTTACCGTCCTGCTAGCGCACCGCTCCAGTGTGAAAGCCGGCGGGTGAGTGAATGGGGCCGGATTTTTTCAGGCGGTATACAGGCGCTATTTTTAGCACTGTACCGCCTGAAAAACGCCCCAGTGTGAAAGGGGCCTAAGACCCTCGTTTTCTTAGGCAAGGACATGCACCTAATGTTATTAAAAAAAAATATATATATATATATATATATATATATATATATATATATATATATTTAAAAAAAAATCTTAATCTTAAAAACAAAAAACAATAAAAAACGTTTTTTTCCCTTTTTTTTGGATTTCTTATTTTTTGGAGTTAAGCCTTACGCTGTTACTATTTTCAGCTCTATGTTCCATTACAAGTCTAACAAGTCTAAAAAGACTGTGGGTCATTGCAGCAATCATTCCCAGCCAAGCTCCAAACACAGCCATTCTGGTGAAAGGAGATAGGAGATACCATTCATCAAAGAGGTGAGAGGTTTCGATCTTGCGGGGCCATGCCTATGGTGGATATGCTGGTCTGCAAGGATTGTTCAGAGCCAAGTCACACTAGGCTGAGGACAGGTTTAATCTAGAAAGTCATCAGCGAGTCGGTGACATTAATGTCAGTCTCAAACGCCATAGGGGCGAGACTGAAGACATTGAGGTGGCCATTCGGCAAGTTATGCCAAAGGATGATATCATAGAGACACTGGGGGAGCTCAAGAGCTTCAACTATGTTCCATATGTTTGAGGCAGAGCAGGACCTATGGCTGAAGCCTTATGCGGCGTACACATGCTCGGACTTTCCGGCGGGATTGTCTGCCAGACCTAGTCCAGCGGACAAACCGCCGGACTTTCCAGTGGAGCTCTGCCGGACTTTCCGAGCGCGTGGACTTGCCCACACACGCCCGGACTTTTCCGGTGGACAATCCGCGGGAAAAAGTCCACGGGACTTTTGAAATGAACGGACTTGCCGACACACGATCGGAAAGTCCGTTCATTTAGAACGTAACAGCAGGTAGACGGGACTAGCGAAGGCAGTGAATGCTGCTGTGCTAGCCCCGTCACCTGGCATGGATTTAAAGGGAATCCCTACGCTGAAAAAACGTCCAAGTCACAGTCCCGGAGGATGCTGGGACTGTGACATCATATGGGGGCGGGGTCACCATGTGACATGAGCATGTGACTCCGCCTCCTTGTCCCTATATAAGTCACAACACATCGCGTCTCTGCCATTCCGGCCAGAGAGAGCGACGAGTCAACATCGGAAGGAGAAGAAGAAGAAGTGGAAGAAGTAGAGGAAGAAGAAGAAGACGGCACAGAAGGCGGCGATAGCGGCAAGAACAGAAGAGACCCCGAAAGACTCCCGAAGACCCCGAAGGCGGAACGAGACCCCCAGACAATGGCGGCGACGACGAAGAAGAAAGCTGGGCTCCTCCGCTCGTGAAAGAGCTAGGTAAAAGAACAGAAGAGAGCGGAGGAGTCCGGCGAGAAGACCCCCCAAGACGGAAGAAGACCCCCGGAGCAGTGCAATAAAATATTTTTTAAAAATTGTGTGTTTTTTTATTTACACTTTTACACCTTAGGTGAATGGGTAGGGGTACATCGTACCCCATACTCATTAACATAGGGTGGGGGGCCGGGATCTGGGGGACCCCTTATTAAAGGGGGCTCCCGGATTCCAAAAAGCCCCCCGCAGACCTCGACAACCAACGGCCAGGGTTGTCGGGGAAGAGGCCCTTGTCCTCATCAACATGGGGACAAGGTGCTTTGGGGTGGGGGGGCCGCACGGCCCCCCTTTCCCCAGGGCACCCCCCATGTTGAGGGCACGCGGCCTGGTACGGCTCAGGAGGGGGGCGCTCGCTCGTCCCCATCCCCTTTCCTGGCCTGCCAGGCTGCGTGCTCGGATAAGGGTCTGAGATGGATTTGGGGGGGACCCCACGCCGTTTTTTCGGCATAGGGAATCCCTTTAAATCCATGCCAGGTCACGGGGCTAGCGCGGCGGCATTCACTGCCTTCGCTAGTCCCGTCTACCTGCAATTACATTCTAAATGAATGGACTTTCCGATCTTGTGTCGGCAAGTATGTTCACACACGGCTGATTGTCCGGCGGACTCCAGTCCGGTGGACAATCCCGCGGGAAAGTCCGCTTGTGTGTACGCCGCATAAGGCTGTATATGCATCTTCTAAACGGAACGGGAGCAAAGTCCCCTGTCACAAGAAGGTCTTAGTTGAAAAGGCATGCTCCCGGGTGATTCGAGGGAAGTCAGGGTTTTTTTCCCCTCAAGATGGAGGAGGTCACATGTTATAGAGTTTTCCTACAAAGGTCATTTCTCCAGGAACAGGAATGTCTTACGGGTCCAGCAGAACAGATATCCTAACAGGATTTTGGAAAAAATTCAAGCCAATATCTTGAAAGCTAGTAAACAAGGTAATCCCCAGGAGCGGGCGAAACCTATTTAATGCAGGGACACCTCAGGCATTTCCGGTCAGAGCCAGGTTGAGTTGTTTTGCTGTGGGCTGGTCCAGCCATTGCAAGGATTCCTGAATGGTATCCACTGTCAGGTCTGGGCATGTCTAGGCTTCTCAGTCTATTCCCTGTAAATTTTATTTCCCGGGCAAAGTTCCAGGCTCCCTGCAAGGGCAGGAGACTCAAAGGGCTCTATTTAATGCTTCTTATTGTGATCCCCAAAAGAAGAAGACCAGGAGTGGATATTGAATCCTCTATTTCTCTTCACTCACTTAAATACCAAATTGGAATCCTGACTAACGATCATCCAAATGGTGCAGCCGTGAGTTTTGCTTGATCCAAGTAGAGCCTCAAGATGCTTTTCCAAGGCTAGTAGTTGGTCACGCACATCTCCAGTTCCAGTGTCTCCCCTTCGTCTTCTGCACCTGCCTGAGGGAGACCCTCAAGGCATCACTGGACAGTGATTGCCTTATGATAAAACCGTTAGGCCCACTAAGCCTATTGTTTTTTCTCCTTAAAGAAGGACCTATTCTAGGTCTCTCTTCAACCTTGATCCTATTGTCAATGCTTGTGGTGCTTCAAAAACACTTTAGTTTGGACATACCAAAAGAGGATGATTTTCGAACCCAAGCTGCAAAGATGCAGGCCCCTGTATAGTGTTATCAGGCCCAGCACCTCTCAAGGAGAGAGGTACAAGAGTTTTACTTCTTCTTCTGCATTGTATTGCTTCCACATTTTGCAGGAGCCTCTGCTTCTCAGGGGTAGTCTGGCTTGCCTCCCTTACAGAATTCAGGGGGCCAATAAATGTGAAAAGAGTCTTCTCATCCCTTCCCATCCCACTCATTTACCTAGGTGCTTTCCTCCTTGCCTCATCCAGTGGGTTTGCCTTCCCAGTGGGTAGCGGCTATGTTTCTAGAAGATCTGTTTCGGCAGCTCGCTATCTCTCTCCTCTTGACGTCAGTCGGTTTAAGTTGACTCGAGACCATGTCATCCTGCATCCCAATGCTACCTTGGGCTCACTGCCTCCTGAGGTTTTTGGTTTTCTTCATGGAGGCCTCTGGTCACAATGGAAGAGTTGGTACTAGGAAGATGGGACATTCCCACTACGAGAATAGCCTTGAACACCCGGAAGATGGGGGCACCCTATCTAGCAATAGTGAGCCTAGGGGTTTATTTACTACAGAGGCTGGTCCTGTTGCGCTTGGACAACAGGGTGGCAGTGCCATATGTCCAATGACAGGGCACTCTCAGATTCCTTTATGGAGTTTAGTGGGAGAACCTGCTGGTACTGCAGGCAATTTACCTTCTGAGTCACCAATACGAGGAGACAGTTCATCTGTCCTGGAATCTGCAAGACAGCGTCGAGTGGTCTCCTCGCCCCTCGATATTTAGCTGGGTCATGTCTCTCCAGGGTCCTCCGGAAGGTGTTTTCTTTGTCTCATCAATGGAGGACAAATTACTAAGTTTTCTTTCATGCCTGCCTCACCCTCAAGCAAATGCGGTGGATACCCTCTTGAGTCCTTGGCGGTGCAAGTCAGTCTTGGGCATTTCCTCCAAACCCATAATCTCAAGGTTTTCCTCAAATTGTGGAAGGATCCGGTCGAAGTGGGGGCAATACTTCCCTTCTGGCCAAAGAGGCCGCAGTTCCCCCGGCCGTTGTATCTCGGTACCTGTCGTCTCGTCAAGATTCCGATTCTACCTCATCTTCTCGAGAGAGAGAGAGAGGTTTTTGCACGCAGCACCTCGCAAATCAAAAGTATAGTCTACACTGGTGGAATGTCTTCCACAAATTTTGAGTATGTAAAGTCTGGAATGGGTTCAAATTCTTTGCAACTTGCAGGTTTTCGGATCCAGCGGTCCCTTCTTCCTCACACCTCTTAATATTTTACACACAGACCATAGCCTCATCTCAGACCAAGTTCTCTGGAGGTGCAGGTACCAGATATTTATATGCCGACGCAAGAGAGATGGGGGAGAAGACTTGCCTTTCATCCAAATCTTCAAAGCAGTAAAAAAAAAAAAAATCAGCCTTTCGCCCCATCAGAATCCTCCCATCAATGGATCCTGACACGCAAGACTACCTTTCAGTGGGTGATAACTTCTGGAAGGAGGGCTTCGGAAGTGCAAGCCTTTGGAGGCAGAAGTTGTACACATATCCTTTTCCGGATAAGAGTGAAATTGCAGACAGGACAGGATTTTGTCCCCAAGGTACCTTCCCGGGCTACTCTCTCGGTACAGCCCATTGATCTCGATGTCACTCATCCCCATCTATGCATCTTGGAAATTCAGCGACTTTGAAAAGGGGTCTACACTTTTTTGCTGCGGCTTTGGAGTCAAGCCAATGGAAACGCTGCCCAAGGGGTTTCCCGCATATTCAATAGGTGTGTCAACCCTTCAGTGGTCGTCAGGATACATTCAGGGCTTGGCCTGCTAAGGGATACGTTTTGCCAAACCAATTTAGGCCACTGCTTAATGGCAGCTAAACCAGAGGGACTGAATTGTGAAGAACCCATAGTTAAATTTGCATACACCTGTAAGAAAAACCTCTTACCTGAATGGTGCCCATGGTCCCCTTGGTATAGTCCGGCTACCAGGAAGAGTTGACACTCATGGTTAGCAATATAAGCAACTGGGTTTTGCATTTTGGGTCATGCTCATACAAATCCTTTAGGCTAGGTTTCCACTATTGTGACCTGAAAGTCGAACGATTTTGCAGCAATTTTTTGTTGCGATTTGTTGTGATTTTTTGCCATGATTTTGATGCAACTTGAAGCAATGCCTGTGTATTCTTGAGGTCTATGGACCTCAAGTCACATCAAAGTGGGACCAAAGTAGTGCAGGGACTACTTTGAAGTTGCACAGATATGAACGGTACTCATTGGAAATCATGGGGTATAAGAACAAGGATTAGCTGCGCTGCCAAACGTGAACTGAATCGGATGATTTCAGTTATAGATATCTCCAAGTGATTTGATAAGTGTATACAATAAAATAAAATTAGCTCAAACCTATATGGGCAAAAATGCAACCTGTAATAAAATAAATTGAATAAAGAGTGTCCAAAAAAATCCTTTTTCAATGGCTCTTATAGAATAATCATATGACAGTTCCATAAAACAGGACAGATTCTTCCAATAACAGTTCCTCTGTGTTTTACTTAAACGGTGACAACACTCTCTATCACCCAGGAAAGTAGTGAGATGGTATAGCAAGAAAGGTCATCCACCATTGAAAAACACTGCCGCTTACCAGATCATGAGATCTCTTGTTTAAGGAGATCACTGGGGCTTGTGGCTTTTTAACCCAGCCTTGGGTCTCTACAGATGATGTAAGAAGTTCACTGGTAATTCATGCAGGTTGCCCTCGGTGATTAAGCCCTCATTCAATCCCAGATACTGCCTGCAATACCAGACAGTGAGAATAATAGAAAGGAAGGCAGCCGAGAAAATAAATGTGTCTCTCTTTAAGAGTTGCACTTTTTCCCCCAAACTCTTCAGCTCCAAACTCCTGATCGTGTCCCAATTATCCGAGATTTTAAGCTGCAATGCTTACAACAGGTATGACTTTTCATGCAGTCCCAAGTCGCATTACAAGTCGCACTAGTGGAAACCAAGCCTTAAGAAGCCAGTACTTATAGATAGTTGATTTTTCCATTTGCACCTTAATCAATTGATACTCCAGTGCTTGCTGTTAGACAAAAGGCCACCTGCTGACAACTTTTAGGGAAATGTGAGTTCAGACAGGTAAGAAAATTTGTTCTCATCACTATAGTTCTATTCTGAGAAAAGTCATGCAAGCTGTGAATACATACTGTATATGCCACTACCACCCCAGTCTGCTTTGACATAAACCCTAGCAGAATTACTATACAATACTTTATACACTATATTATATTATCCAAATTTTCATTGGTTCCATCTTTAGTGTCCATTCAGACATTCAACATTGTGCTGCTTTATCTCCTTCCATATCCATTGTGCATTGGCTGATGAACAGTTTTTTATCCATTATTACCATACCCATTGTTCTCCCCTCTATGTTCATTTTTCTCAACTTTAATACTTGCCTTCTCTCCTCTCTGCCAATTTTCCTTCACTTCCAATAAGGCCCACTCTCCTCTTCTATAATTATTCTTCTTTACTTCCATCCATGCCTGTTCTCCTCTGTTCAGTCTCTTCTGCTTCCATCCATTTTCAATCTAGTCTCTGGTAATTCTCCTGTGTTCCAATTATGCCTATTTTCCTCTACTATATGAATACTCTTCGTTTTTATCAGTGGCAACCCTTCTCTCTGGTTATTCAGGTTCCTATTTCCTCTATTTATGCCCCACTTACATTAATTGTCTTAGCCATTAACCTCTTTTTACATCTTTTCATGTCCTCCTTCTTTCTTTGCCTATTTTCCTCCATGTCCATTTTGGAACAATTAACTACAAAGAAAGCACAAAAAGTACATTAATGCATGCAAAGAAAACACAAAACAAAATGCAGCTAGCCCCAAAATGAATCCATTTATGAAGGGGCACGCGTTTGCAAATAATTTACTATAACACTTATGTATTTGCTTTCAAACTACATAAAAATGCATATATTAAAACAAATAACATTTAGTAAGTCATATTTTAGTATACAAATTATTAATATTATTCAGGATTTACAATGCCTTGCAAAAGTATTCACCCCCTTGGCATTTTTTGTGTGTTTGTCGCCTCACAGCCTGGAATTAACATGGATTGTTTGAGGATTTGCATCATTTAATTTACAGAACATGACCACAACTTTGAAGATGTTTTTTTTTTTTATTGTGAAGCAAACAACAAATAGGACAAAATAACAGAAAAAGTCAGTGGGCATAACTATTCACCCCCCTAAAGTCAATATTTTGTAGAGCCACCTTTTGCAGCTATCAAAGCTCCAAATCACTTTGGATAAGTCTTTATGAGCTTGTCATATCTTACCACTGGGATTTTTGCCCATTCCTCCTTGCAAAACTGTTCCAGCTCCTTCAAGTTGGATGTTCTGCGCTTGTGAACAGCAATCTTTAAGTCTGACCACAGATTTTCTATTGGATTGAGGTCTGGGCTTTGACTAGGCCATTCCAACACATTTACATATTTCCCCTTAAACCCCTCAAGTGTTGCTTTAACAGTGTGTTTGGGGTCATTGTCCTGCTGGAAGGTGAACCTCTGTCCTATCCTCAAATCACACATAGAGTGGTACAGGTTTTGCTCAAGAATATCCCTGTATTTAGCACCATCCATCTTTCCTTAAACTCTGACCAGTTTCCCAGAGTGCTGAAAAACATCCCTGCAGCATGATGCTGCCACCACCATGTTTCACTGTGGGCATGGTGTTCTTTGGGTGATGTGATGTGCTGGGTTTGTGCCAGACATAGCGTTTTCTTTGATGGCCAAAAAGTAAAGTTTTAGTCTCATCAGACCGGAGCACCTTCCTCCATACATTTTGGGAGTCTCCCACGTGCCTTTTCGCAAACTCAAAACGTGCCATTTTGTTTTTTGCTGAAAGTAATGGCTTTCTTCTGGCCACTCTGCCATAAAGCCCAACTCTATGGAGCGTACGGCTTATTGTCATCCTATGTACAAATACTCCTCTGCTGTGGAACTCTGCAGCTCCTCCAGGGTTACCTTAGGTCTCTGTGCTGCCTCTCTGATTAATGCCCTTCTTGCCAGGCCCGTGAGTTTTGGTGTGCGGCCATCTCTTGGTAGGTTTGCTGTTGTGCCATGTTCTTTCCATTTGGTTATGATAGATTTGATGGTGCTCCTAGGGATCATCAAAGATTTGGATATTTTTTTATAACCTAACCCTGACTTATACTTCTCAACAACATTGTCCCTTAGTTGTTTGGAGAGTTCCTTGGTTTTCATTGCAGTGTTTGGTTAGTGGTGCCTCTTGCTTAGGTGTTGCAGCCTCTGGGGCCTTTCAGAAAGGTGTGTATATGTAATGACAGATCACGTGACACTTAGATTGCACACAGGTGGACATCATTTCACTAATTATGTGACTTCTGAAGGTAATTGGTTGCACCAGAGCTTTTTATGGGCTTCATAACAATGGGGGTGAATACATACGCCCGTGCCAATTATCAGTTTTTTATCTCTAAAAATAGTTTTATGTATATATTTTTCTAATTTTACTTCACCAACTTAGACTTTTGTGTTCTGATCCACCATATATAATTCAGATTAAAAAAAACATTGAACTAAAGGCTGTAATAGAAAATAGATAAAAAGCCAAGGGGGCGAATACTTTTCAAGGCACTGTATATAGCAGCAACAGTTTTTGCAGCACTTAACAAAATAAAGTGAGATAGCACAGTTACAATATAATTCAATACAAGAAGGATCAGATGGCCTTGCTTGTGAGAGCTTATAATCTAAAAGGAAAATTATAAAAAAGGTTATAAATGTGAGGAATGAGCTGATGGAGGAAGTTAAAATACAGTTTATTGAATGAAGGCCTTCCTGAAGAGATAAGTTTTCAGTAGAAATGGGCAAACTGTTCCGGCTGAGCCCAGAACAGCACCTGTTCGGGTGTTTGCCCAACACCCAAATGTTCAGGGGGCGCTTGGCGTGATCTTCGCCTGCCGAACACACAGTGAATAGCTGCTGGTTGTTAAGAAGGGGGCAGGTAAGCCAGTCACTGCCTCCCTAACAACAGATGTGTCATCAGCTGTCAGCGGGCTTCCCCGCTGACAGCTGAGTAATAGAAAATTTGAAAAAAATGGCGTGGGGTCCCCTCCAATCCATACCAGGTCCTTTGGGTCTGTTATGGATTTTAAGGGAAACCCCATGCCAAAATGAAAAATAAAAAATGGCGTGCTCCCCCCCCCCCCAAAATCCATACTACACCCTTATCTGAGCATGCACCCTAGCAGGCCAGGAAAGGGGGGGTGAGCGCGTGCCCCCCCTCCTGAACCATACCTTCAACATGGGTGGGATGCTTTGGGGTGGGGTACTTCTTCTGGCTCTCCCCCCACCTCAAAAGTACCTTGTCCCCATGTTAATGGGGACAAGGGCCTCAGCCCCACAAAATGTTTCTATTTTTTTTAAATGGGGGGATGTTGGGTCCATTACTAGTTTTCAGGGATCAGAGTGGAAGATAGCCAAAAAGAATTGGATAGGGAATTCCAGAGAACTTCTGGAGAAGTTTTAGAGGCAAGCTTGGGAGTAGGTGAGAATGGAGCAAGAGAGCAGAAAAGCTGGTAGGTTATGCAGAGGACAGCTTGGTTGATATTTTGAGACAAAGTTAGTGATGTAGCTGGGAGTTGTGGATAGCTTTGTATATTCTTGTTAGTATTTTAATTTTATTAACTGGGCTAGCAGGAGTCAGTGGAGGGACTGACAGAGAGGAGTGGCAGACATTGAATATTTGGTAGGGTGAATGAGTCTGCAATATGTGACATATAATTGAAGAAAAAAATAAAGTCATTTTAGTCAAGTTATCCACTGCCAGAAAAAAGAGATATTATAGTGACTGGTAAATACATTTTGTATCTCTGTTGTGTTTACAATATGTATGTCAATTAATTATAAAATACATGACCAAGGATTTCCAGAGCACTCTACATTATCTAAAGGCCTCATGCACACTGGAAATTTGAAATGAATTAATGCCCACATGCTTGATACACCTAAATGCACCTAAACACATTACACGCGTTTATAGGCTTCAAACATTTTTTCTGCTAAAACACCGCTGCCAGGAGGAAAGGCATCTAGGAGGGATAGCAAAACGCATGTGCATGAGGCCAAAGAGACAGCAAAGCAGTAGCAGCCTGCTGGTTTTGTCTGGAAAAAAGACATTGAACTGAGCTTTCTGATAAGATATGATTCACTGCGAGGAATCACTTTTGTATGTAAACTGCTGCTTCAAAGCTATGTAAACAACAGGCTTTTTAGGCTGCTAAGCAGTCTCTGGAAGATATGTGAATAGAAAAACAAACGCCTCTGTCGACACGCTTTTGTTCATGTCCAAACTGCTTCTCTCCCCTTACAAGTCAATGGGAATGCAAAAGCAGCTTGAAGCAAGTTGATGCAGCTTACAAGGACATTAAATGCAGATCAGAAGGAAGTCAACTGCTGGTAAAATGCACCTGTCAATGAACTGTAAATGATTTTAGAAGCACCTCAAAAATATCTCAAATGCAAAGCAATGCTCTCAATAAGTGGAGTGTCCTTGATTCTGCTGGTTTTAGCTATTTGGACAAGTGGTGTACATCTTCACATTTGTTTTACTAAAAGTTGTATAGGGAGTGACAGATTCCAGAGGTGGAAGGCACCTAGTTGAAGTGAATAGAGCAGTGGACCTGTGGGTGGTACCATGGTTTCATGAGTACTGATTAATTTCAAAGGAACTGTTTAATTTCATAATCAATACTATAAATGTTTGGATACTTTGGGTGCTATGAAATCAATTGTAGACCAGAGCTTGCCCAAAGGTCTGCTATTTTTTTTCTTCCATGTATGAATGAGAGAGACAAAATAATAAAACAAATGTTCAAAAGCTAATGTCATTTTTTTTTTTTTTTTCAGTATTTATGTTCCATTGGATTAGGCACAAATAAGTAAAATACATTTTTAATGTAAGGGTGCCTTCAAACAGAAGTCAGATAAAAACAAATTTCAGTTCCTTTTCAAGCACCTCGTACGGTTTATTTATAATTCTGAGAAATAGACCACATGAAGTCTATACAAATCACATCATTATTTAGTGACAGTCTTTCATTTGGACAGTAAACAAGAAGGGTTAATTGTCAAGGTTTGTTTTCCTTTGTGTCCAGACTGCTGGTTACTTCTTTAAGGGCCGTGACCTGCTTTTTGCAAGTTGGTGTTATGATCTAGCACAGTGAGTTCAGAAGCTTTGCTGTACAGAAATATTCAAGTTCATCTTCATGCCCAAATTCAATAACATGAAACAAAATAAATTCAAAGAAGCAACCTAATTTGTGGTAATTGATTGTACCATTTTTTTAAAGTGATGCTATCAGAATTTATACATTTTTTTGTGTTGTATTTTTCCCTTATTTGTGATAGTTATTTTATTTGGATTACCTTTCATGTATTATGAAATATTTAAAGCCGTATATACTAAATTGGTGCTCTCCGTAATGTAATTGTAAAGCTTTTATTTTTTTTTCCATTAAAATAATAAATATGTCATACTTCCTTGCTCTGTGCAATGGTTTTGCACAAAGCAGCCCTGATCCACCTTCTCTGGGGTACTCTGCTATTGGCTCCTCCCCCATCCTCGCCGATTGTCCCTGTAAGAAAAGACTTCCTATGGGGGCAATCTTGTGTGTTTGATCCCAAGCTGGGCTGTTTGGGCTTATTTATTTATGTATTATTTATTACAGGTACTTATTAGAGTTGAGCGGACACCTGGATGTTCGGGTTCGGCGGGTTCGGCCGAACTTCGGAAAAAAGTCCAGGTTCGTGACCGAACTTGACCCAAACTTGACCCCGAACTCCAAAACCCCATTGAAGTCAATGGGGACCCGAACTTTTGAAGACTAAAATGGCTGTAAAAAAGTAATGGAAAGGGCTAAAGGGCTGAAAATGGCAACAAAATGTTGTTAAGGGCATGGCAAGTGCTCTGCAAACAAATGTGGATAGGGAAATAACTTAAAATAACATAAAAAAAAAAAAAATTTAATAATATGCTGGAGGCCCCCTTCTCAGCAGAAGAGGTACAGGAAGTCATTAAGAACCTAGGAAACTCAAGGCACGATGCTGCACATATGGTGGGAATGCCCTTTCTGGAAAAAAAATATTAAATTTAATGGATAAGATAGTGGGAAAATAAAATACTTGGAAATAAAAAAATAAAAAAATGATAATCTTGACCTAGGAGGACGAGGTCCATATGGAGTAGGAGGTTGAGGTGGCGGTGGCGGTGGATGTGGCAGTGTAGGTGGCAGCAGCGGTGGAGGAGGACGAGGTAGCCAACACTGGTTCAAAAATACAACAATGGCTGGGTAAGGCTGGTGGTGATGTGTCTAATTATGTCCCCCGTTGCATAGTGTCCGCCCTGTACTGCGCTTGCTCAGTACGTAGGACAAGGGGATTTCGAAACTCTCCGAAGATGATGAGTGGTGAGTCCAGGTTCAAGCCACATCATCTGAGGTTGAAGCCTAGCCAAGCGAGACCGTGAGGGGCCCTGTTACTATGTGCTACCGTATGTCCACTTGGATGGTGGGGCTTGAACCTGCACTCACGGCGCAGGTGCTGTTCATCTTCTGAGATTTTGTGAATCTCCTTGTCCTCCGTACTGCACAAGCGCTGCGCCTGCACAGTAAGTGGCCAGACAGTTTTTGTCAGAACACCGGTATACGTGTCTATTCTGCACAAGGTACGAACAAGTCCTGTGGGATCCATGCCTGGTTCATTTTAATGAACGTGAGCTTGTCCACATTGGCTCTGGACAGACGGTGGCACTTGTCTGTGATAACGCCCCCTGCCGTGCTAAATACACGTTCAGATAATACACTGGCTGCAGGACAGGCCAGCACCTCCTTCTGCAATAGCAGAATACACCCAGAGTATGTACAGCGTTTGGCTCAAAAAATGCAAAACTGCAGAAAATGCAATGAAAAAAACATTTTTCACTCAGATTTTTTTTTTGGAATAGCACAATCGAAGAAGGATAGATTGATTGAATGTCACACACTTCTGCAAGCATGCAGAAAACACTGCAAAATTTTATTTTTTTGCAATGTTTTTGCAATAGCAGAATACACCCAGAGTATGTACAGTGTTTAGCTCAAAAAATGCAAAACTGCAGAAAAAGCTATGAAAAAAAATGTTTTCACTCAGATTTTTTTTTTTGGAAAAGTACAATCGAAGAAAGATAGATCGATTGAATGTCACACACTCCTGCAAGCAT
Organism: Lithobates sylvaticus; assembly: GCA_028564925.1. Lineage (NCBI taxonomy): Eukaryota > Metazoa > Chordata > Amphibia > Anura > Ranidae > Lithobates > Lithobates sylvaticus. The sequence goes on from CM053026.1 coordinate 296,253,835, forward strand.
GCAGAAAACACTGCAAAATTTTATTTTTTTGCAATGTTTTTGCAATAGCAGAATACACCCAGAGTATGGTGTATCTCACAGTAACATATGCAGTGCTGGTGCACTGAGCTTGCAGATAAAAGTTATATTATGTCTGGCACTGGGCTCATGGCAGTGTAAAAAGAATGTGCACCAGGTCTTAGAGTTGATTTCTGAATAATTCTCTCCCCCTCAAAACAGGAACCTTGAACTACACTCTCTATCTATGTAGATCGCTTACTAATTATAAGATATTTCAGGAAAGTGAACTGACTCCTAGCATGTAATTCCCTCACAGCAGCCAAGCAACTTTCCCTACACTGTAGGGAAACACCTGTGATGGCTTCTAAGGGCACACTAGTGAAACTAACGTGGATTGGCTGCCCTGCAGCTCCTTAAAAGGCGCCAATACATCGCCGAACACCGGACCCGAACCCGAACACACAGTCAATTGTTCGGGTTCGGGTGCGGGACCCGGACACTCAAAAGTCCGGTACAGACCCGAACTTTACAGTTCGGGTTCGCTCAACCCTAGTACTTATATATTTACATAGCGCTTTACATATATATTGTACATTCACATCAGTCTCTGCCCTCAAGGAGTTTACAATCTAAGATCTCTTCCTAAAACACATACTAACTTGACATGCATAATACACATGGGCTGATACACACATTTCAAAAAAGTTATGAAATTGAATTGCATTTTAAAAATAGAATTTGACTCCTTTGCAAAACATGACTTAGTACTTGTTGGCAACACCCTTGTTAGGAATCAAAGAGGTTAGACGTTTCTTGGAGTTGGACACACCAGGTTTGCACAAATCTCAGGAGGGATTTTGTCCCACTCCTCTTTGCTTCTCCAAGTTATTAAGATTTCGAGGCTGCTGTTTGTTAACTCGAACCTTTAGCTCCCTCCACATATTTTCTATGGGATTAAGGTCTGGAGACTGGCTAGGCCACTCCGGGACCTTAATGTGCTTCTTCTTGAGACACTCCTTTGCTGCCTTGGCTGTGTGTTTTGGGTCATTGTTATTGTCATGCTGGAATACCCATCCCATACCCATTGGGTCATTGTCATGCTGGAATACCCATCCATTTTCAATGCCCTGGCTGAGGAAAGGAGGTTCTCAATCTAAGATTTGACGGTATATGGCCCGGTCCAGCGTCCCTTTGATTCCTGTCCCCTTAGCAGAAAAACCCCCACAAAGCATAATGTTTCCACCTTCATGTTTGACATTGGGGATGGTGTTCTTGGGGTCATAGGCAGCATTCCTCCTCCTCCAAACATGGTGAGTTGAGTTGATGCCAAAGAGCTTGATTTTGGTCTCATCTGACTACAACACTTTCACCTAGTTCTCCTCTGAATCATTCAGATGTTCATTAGCAAACTTCAAACAGGCCTGTACATGTGCTTTCTTGAGCAGGGGGACCTTGGTGCGCTAGTTACCAATTGTTTCTTGGTGACTATGGTCCCAGCTGCCTTGAGATCATTGACAAGATTCTCCCTTGTAGTTCTGGGCTGATTCCTCACCGTCCTCATGATCATTGAAATTCCACGAGATGAGACTGTGACAGACCTAGCCGGGACACAGGCTTTTTGAGAGGACTAAATGCGAGCCTCCTGCCAACCGATTATGGGCCCTGGATTTTAAGGGGCACAGGGTGAAGGAGAACCCCAACCATCAATAATCTGTGCTAGTCAGATTCAATGCTGTATATATGTGTATATATATAATGTGTGTTGTCTCATGCTGTTGGGACACACACTGTCAGATGCTAGTGTCATGAACTCAAGATGTTAATTGAGAGAGCTGATCACATTGTCCTCTGTACAATGTAGTAGACGGTCCGTCTGTTACTGGTGGTCTCCTGCTATTGTGATAAAATGTCTTGTGGTTGTAATTATGATCATTTATAATCAACTGTGTTTAGCTCGGTGACAACAAGTCTGACCTGTAGTGAAATCCTGATGGGCACAGAATCACATCGGCTGCTTAAAGGGATTAGTTAATTAGTTTATGTTAAGTTGTTACAGGTGTATTGTTAGAGTAATATGAGCAGGAGGTGGACCTCCTCTTCTACTGTATATAAATACTTGTCAGTTTGGTTCTAATAAAACAGTCCATGATAGCACTAAGCAAGTTTCATCTCATTTGGTGCTTGGGAGCGGTTGGAATATCTGAGATCCATATTTAGACTGGGAGGAAGTGATATATGACGAACGCACTCAAGAGGAGTGTAGGGACGTTCCGTCACAGAGACTTTGAATGGAGCCCCAGACTGAGGGAGATTGACAGTTATTTTGTGTTTCTTCCATTTGCGAATTATCACACCAACTGTTGTCACCCTCTCACCAAGCTGCTTGGAAATGGTCTTGTAGCCCATTCCAGCCTTGTGTAGGTCTTCAATCTTGTCCATGACAAAGGATGGGCCCGGTGTTCGATTCAAACCCATGTTCGAATCGAGCACCGGGCGTTCGCTCGCTCGGCGAGCCCAGAACTATTGGGGCCGCTCGTATCAAATTCGTGTGATGCGAGCGGCCCTGCAATGCATTGCGGCCCGCGCAGTGTAATGCTGGCTGATGATTGGCCAAGCATGCACTGTGACCCCGCATGCTTGGCCAATCACAGCGCCGGCAGCGAGGAGAGCCATAATTGGCTACAGGCAGGATGCCTGTAGCCAATTTAAGCTCAGGGGCTTTAGTACACGCCCCACGCATATTCTGTTTCAGTCAGTGTCAGTGTGTTGCTGACTGCTGACAAGATATGCTTTATTTCTGGGGATATGTGTGTGCATGCTGTTAGAACAGCATTGCAGTATCACATCTGGGGGGGGTGTCTATAGGTGGCCTGTGAAGGGGGGCAGGTTTCCTGTGCTTAGAACTTTCCCTGCAAAAAAGTGTAATTTTTGCAGGAAAAAAGCTATTTAAAAGCACTCGCGGCTAATGAATTGATGGCTCCTGTAACACAGAGAACTGTCATTCATTGATAAAAAAACAAAAAAAAAAAGCGTAGGGGTCCCCCCTAATTCAATAACCAGGCCCTTCAGGTCTGGGATGGATATTAAGGGGAACCCCAGCCCAAAAAAAAAAAAAAAATGGCGTAGGGTCCCCCTCAAAATCCATACCAGACCCTTGAGGTCTGGGATGGATTTTAAGGGGAACCCTAGCCCAAAAAAATGGCGTGGGGTCCCCCTCAAAATCCATACCAGACCCTTATCCGAGCACGCAACCTGGCAGGCCGCAGGAAAAGAGGGGGGGATGAGAGCGGCCCCCCCCCTCCCGCCTGAACCGTACCAGGCCACGTGCCCTCAACATTGGGAGGATGCTTTGGGGGACTAAGACCCCCAAAGCACCTTGTCCCCATGTTGATGAGGACAAGGGCCTCTCCAATCGCCATGCTGACATAACACGCCGGCGTAAGGGGAGGAGCTTCGGCTACGGCGGAGACACAGGCCGCATGGAACGCTGGCGGAAGATGAGATCCGGGAAAGGACAGGCGGAGGTGAGAGCCCGCTTGTACACAGCCCAAGCCCGCCGGGAAGTCTCCCCCCTGGGGCCACTCTAGTCGCCGGACGCCCCGCGCTGTAACCACCATACACCCCAGCCTGCAATCGGTACGCGGATCCCCGCGGATCAGGGAGAGAAGCGACAAGCCGGAGCCCCGACATCCAGACCCCCTACTCTGAGGAGAAATGGTTCGTCTATAGTCCCTCCCGCCCCGCTGCCTCACCACCTCAGGAACGAAGTATACCGCCTAGCAGGAACTCCCCCATCAACCACGGCGCGCTCAGGCGCCTGGCGGTGAGAAGAGTGTTTGTCTCCCCAGCTCAGCTGTCCCCCTGCACGTATTGCATGCACCCAGCCAGCAACAGGTACCGAGAGGGGATCTTGGAAGGGCATCCCTCTCTCAGGTATGGACTTTCTATTTCTTTTTTATGACCTGTGCATACAATTATAAAGTCAACCTAATCCTTGTTATGCTCTGTTAAATACGGCTACATGGCCTGAATGACATCCCTCTCACAGGTATGGACCTTTTTTTTTTTTTTTTTTGCTGTGTATCTCTTTTATACGATTTGTCTGCCTACTATCATAGAGTCAACCTGACCCTCCCAATGCTCTGTTAAACTTGGCCACATGTCCTGATACCCTGATTACAACCATAAGTCGAGTTGCAACACTGTCTGCATTTCACGGTATTATTAAACATAAAGGCCCATGGTCAAAAGGGGGTGAACTGCAATAATAGCGACTAAGGGACATGCACCAGAGAACCCAGCATAAGCAGGAGGGGGTGGCAGCGGGAAGACCCGTGCAGGGTAGGTTACATCACCCAGATACACGGATATATAAGGTATGAAACGGACAGCCCGGGGCAAAGCACCTGACTCATAGCGGGGTAACCCCCTGTACGTCTTTACAATATACACATCAATAAAAAGGCATTCCTGGTAAAAATCTTCACATTCCTGGGTAAGGAGCGAAATGACCTACTCTTAACGGACTGTCTGTCAAATATGAAGGGGAGGTCGCAGAGAAGTACTGATCCCAAAACCCCCAAAGAGAGCCTGAATACTAGCTCCATTCAAAAGTACCTCAAAGATACCAGCATTAAAAGTCCTGAGATGGAAAAAAAACAACAAGGGGCTAAGGAAAAAAAGAAAGAGCAGGAGAAATTAAGGGCAGAACAGGCGGAAATCTCCAGATTAGAACTTGAACAAGATAAATCGGGGGCGGCCGAGGTCACCCCAGCCCAAAGAGACATTACACAAATCCCCACAAAAACAGATATGGCGGAGATGTTCTCCAAACTAGAAAACTCTATTAAATTGGAAATTCTGAACGTTAGAAGAGATATGGGTGCCCTTCTAAAAAGAGTGGAGACAGTAGAGGAATTGACAACTATACAAACCCAAGAGAACGTGGAATTAAGAACGCAGATGGGGCAACTACAAAGGAGTCAAAGAGATATGATCTATAAAATAGAATATATGGAAGACCAAAGTAGAAGGCAAAACCTAAGGATTAGGTCCCTTCCTGAACAGAGAGGGGAAGACCTGAAAGAGAAAATACTAAATCTTTTTAAACCTCTATTGGATAAAGGTGACGATTATGAGCTAAGAATCGATCGGATCCACCGTATTAGGAAACCTGCGGCCCTGGGAGAGGAAATACCGCGGGACGTTCTCATCAGATTTCACTTCTATGATGATAAAGCTCAAATATGGAGCAAGCTCAGAAGAAACCCTATTAAATATGAGGACATTGAACTACAGGTTTTCCCCGACCTCTCAGCAGGAACTCTTGCAAGACGAAGACAGATGAAACCTCTATTAACCAGCCTAAGGGCCTTGAATATGAAATACAGTTGGGGATTCCCCACAGCTTTGATTGTTGTTAACGCTGGGAGAACACTCCGCCTGAAGCATCTGGATGAGTTACAGAATTTCTGTCAAGAACTGGGGATCCCTACCCCTGCAATGACTGCTAACCGGAACTAAAATAATAAAATCCGGCATATGGGGGGGAGAGGGTGCGGGGTGGAGGGGGGGAGAAGGGCCGGTAAGAAGATTAGAGAAAGAAAAGGGGAGAAGAGGGAAGGAAATAGGCGAAGAAAAGGAGGGCAGGGGAGAGAGGGAGCCCCCCCCTTTTTTTTTTTTTCTTGGGCTCTCCTTTCCTCCCCCTCCTGTGATAAAAAAAAAGGGAAAAGGGAAGAAAAAAGAAAAAAAGCTGGATCTAAATAAATGTGGGCCTGGGCGGGAGGAGGCGAGGGGTGGTGGGGACCTCGGGGGGGATCATGCGGACCCGGCGGACTCCCCCCCCTCTTTTTTTCTCTTTGGGGGAGGGGGGGACTCTGCTGTCTGCCGTTGATGCCGGAGCTGCACCCTGAAGGTGCAGTAGACAGGAGGAATCTCTAAGGGATGCCTCGCTGTTTACAAGGGGTCGAAAATAGACCCAGTGATGGGAGGGGGGATCGGGAGGGTGGTGGGAAAAGGGTTAGGGGGGGGAGGGATGGGAGGGAGGGATTAAGGACGTTTCAGCCATACAGGATCGGAGAAATTGGATCAGAATTTACAAGTCCTATCAAACCAAGGTTTTACATTTCGGAATATGTCCGATAATGATTTGAAGCTTGTCACATATAATGTAAAGGGGCTTAATTCACAGGTCAAGAGGCATAAGATATTGAAGGAATTAAAGTCTTATCATGCACAGGTTGTCTTCCTGCAAGAGACTCATATACCCCTAGAAAGTAGCACTAGAATTCTGTCCTATGAGTATCCCCTGTGGTTCCAAGGAGACACACCAACTAGAGGGGCTAAGGGGGTGGCCATCGGGTTTGCCAGAGGAATAAAATTTGAATATACTGACAGGTTAGTAGACCCCGAAGGAAGGTTCCTGTTCTTAAATGGAAGCATAGGCAATAAAAAATTAACACTAGTGAACATATACAGCCCAAATAAAAATCCGACGGGATTTTTATCACAGATGCTGAGACGTCTAACAACGTTTCGCTCTGGTGAAGTTATCCTCGCAGGAGACTTAAATTTCGGTAATGACCCCATGATGGACTCAACATCAAAAACACGGTCCTTGAATACCCGCCAGCGAAAAACAATAAAACAAAAACTGAGGAATGCGCAGCTAATTGATGTTTGGAGGGTTCAGCACCCAGATACCAGAGACTATACTTTCTTTTCTCCGGTCCATGGGACTCACTCTCGGTTGGATTATTTTTTTGTTGAACATAAATTCCTAGATCAAGTATTAGAGTCGCAGATTGAGATAATGACCCTGTCAGATCACGCCCCCCTGTCGATATCCATTAGACTCACTGGTACTCCAAGGTGTTCACCCTCGTGGTGCCTCAATGACGGCCTACTGGCAGAGGCCGCCACGGAGGATATCATTAGGAGGGAATTATTATCTTTCTTTGAAATAAATGACAATGGAGAAACCCGTCCGGCATCACTGTGGGAAGCACATAAATCATATATGAGGGGGATCTTTATCTCAATCGGTGCAGGGAAAAAAAAACTTATCAAGGAGCGAAGAGAGAAACTGATAGAAGAGATACGCAACCTAGAGAAAGAGCACAGGGATGAAAAAACAAGAAGACAAGATACTTTCCATAGACTACTAAATAAAAGAGAAGAAATAAAAACGGAAATGGACATAGACGCTAGGAAATGGTTTCATAAACTTGACACGGACCGCCATAAGTGGGGTAACAAAAGTAGTAAACATCTAGCAAAAATGTTAAACAAGAGAGAGATTAATTATATAGATAAGATACAAAGCAAAACGGGGTCAATGGTTAATGTCACCAAAGATATAGCCACTGAATTTAAACTTTATTATGAATCCCTATATGACGTAAAGACACATGGCCATAATACACAAACCCAGTTGGAGGATTCCAGGAATTTTGTTAGAAACAGCGCGGTCCCTGCTCCCATATGGAAAGGCCCATAACCGAACAAGAAATTGCTGAGGCTTTGAAGAGCTCCCCTACTGGCAGAAGTCCAGGTCCAGATGGATTTTCGCTGACCTATTACAAGAAATTTGAAGACATCTTAATCCCTAGACTCTGCCAGTATTGGAATCAGCTGGGAGGAGAGCACAGAATGGACAAAGAAGCCTTAATGGCTTCAATAACACTTATATTAAAAGAAGGGAAAGATAAAACGTTATGTTCAAGTTATCGCCCCATTGCCCTACTGAACACTGACACGAAGCTCTTCGCAAAAGTTTTAGCTAACAGAATTAAAACCAAGATGCCGGACTTGATACATCCAGATCAAGCGGGTTTTGTGATGGGAAGGGAGGGCAGGGACAATGGGATAAGAGCATTATTGTTGATGCAGGCGAGTAGGAGGGCGGATGTCCCCAGTCTATTCTTGTCGATGGATGCCGAGAAGGCGTTCGACAGAATAGACTGGGGACATATGTTTACAACATTAGAGGTCATGGGAGTGGGCCCAAGGATGAGGAGCTGGATTGGTATATTATACGATTGCCCCCAGGCAAGGGTGAAGGTGAATGGAGTACTTTCATCGGCCTTCACCATGAAGAATGGTACACGCCAAGGATGCCCCTTGTCCCCTCTCCTATTCGTGTTAGCACTAGAACCCTTACTTTCAACAATAAGGAACATGCCCGATATCGGTGGGATTAAGGTGGGAGAGGAAGAACACAAGCTTGCCGCATTTGCGGACGATGTGCTCTTCTTTTTAACCGCTCCCCGGATTACTCTCCCTAACCTACTCAAAGTCCTGAATACATATGGCCATTTGTCCAATTTTAAAATCAACACCGACAAATCGGAGATTCTGAACATTAACCTAAAAAAAACAGAGGTGGCCCAACTAAAAGGAGAATTCCAATTCCCATGGAGGGAGAACATCACTTATCTAGGGGTTAGATTGGCAAATACACTAAGAAAAACATATGCGATAAACTATATCCCCTTGTTGGACCAGATAAAAAACGAGACTAAAAAGTGGACAATGAAATCGCTGTCATGGGTTGGGAAAATCAATGCAGTGAAAATGATTATCGCACCAAAAATAAATTATAAGTTTCAAATGCTCCCACTAGCAATTCCCAGAGTATACTTTAGAACCCTAAAAAGTATTGTTTCGAAATTTGTCTGGTCCAACAAGAAGCCGCGGATAGCAGCAGAAATCTTGACAAGGGAAAAAAAACTGGGGGGTCTGGCTATGCCGGACTTTGAAAAATACTACAACGCTATAGCACTTACACGGGTCACAGAATGGACCAAAGAGGGGGGAAAAAAGAGATGGGTAAACTTAGAAAATACACTCAGCAACACTCATTTAGGATGCGTGATATGGAATCCACCGGAATTTAGGGCAATAAGTACAGAACTACACGAGATTACACGAGTCACATTGAAAGCGTGGGATAATCTTCACAGAAACAATAGATGGAAATATAACTCACCGTTGATTTATTTAAAAAATAATATTTACTTCGAGCCAGGCAGAAGCAAATTATGGGGTAACTGGATTAAAAAAGATGATGCACGACTAAGAGATATTACGAAACACGGTAAAATAATCACTTTTCACGAACTAAGACAAGCGAGGGATTTGCTGTCGATTGACACCTGGAGATATGCCCAATTGAAGCACTTCGTAGAGAGACTACCCCAACCAATCAGAAATGGGGAAGATTATACTGAAATGGAGAGGATATGCATGCGATCGTCAACTAAAAATAATATCTCCCTCATATATAAAATCCTCATAAGAGAAGGCTCAGGGGGGGCCCCTCCAGGTGTCAAAAGATGGCAAAAAGAACTAGGATCCCCTTGTAATAAATTTAGATGTGATAAAATTTTTAAGTTAATGCACGGGGCAGCGTTGGATATAAAAACCATAGAAGTAAACTATAAATGTATCTCCGGTTGGTATATAACCCCAGTCAAGATGAGTAAATACCAGAAGGATAGTTCCCCCGAATGCTGGAGAGGCTGCGGTGATATAGGCACTATGGCACACATATGGTGGTACTGTCCTATAATTAAAAAATTTTGGAGATCAATTCTAGAATTGATCAAAAAGATAACAAATCAGAACATACCCGAAGAGCCTTGGGGGGTACTATTCCACGGGAATGATATTCCCCTGAAGCAGGATCAAGTTTCCCTAGTACCCATTCTCCTAGATGAGGCAAAAAAATTAATTCCGAAAAATTGGAAGAAAGGTGAGAGCCCTCAAATAGGAGAATGGATAGCGCGAGTGAACATACAACAAAGATTAGGAAAAACAGAACCCAAAGGAGTTGAGGGACCGGGAGAAGAAGTAAAGGAGGGCAGATGGGAGAGTTGGAATAAATTTAAAAACTCGTGGAGATACTATGAAGAGTTAACCCGGCAAGGAGAAAGCCCCTACCGAAAATAGCACTGATTAGCCCCTGTCAGGGGGAGAAAGTGACAAGGTTGCTCAAAAAGAACAGGACGATCCTGATCCAAATAGGTGAAAGATAGAAGTATTCATTTGTTTGGCTGAAATGGGGGGGGGGGGTGAAAAAAAAAAAAAAAGAAAAGAAAAAAAAAAAAGGACCCCCTCCCGCCTGAACCGTACCAGGCCACATGCCCTCAACATTGGGAGGATGCTTTGGGGGTCTACGACCCCCAAAGCACCTTGTCCCCATGTTAATGAGGACAAGGGCCTCTTCCCCACAACCGTGCCCGGTGGTTGTGGGGGTCTGCGGGCGGGGGGCTTATCGGAATCTGGAAGCCCCCTTTAACAAGGGGACCCCCAGATCCCGGCCCCCCCCCTGTGTGAAATGGTAAGGGCCCCTACCATTTCACCAAAAAAGTGGCAAAAATGGTAAAAATGACAGGAGACGGTCTTTGACAATTCCTTTATTAAAATCTTCTTTCTTCTTTCTTCATCCTTCGGTTTCTTCATCTTCTCCTTCCGTCATCTTCTTCCATCTTCTTCTTCCATTTTCTTCTTCCTCCGATCCGCTTCTTCTTGCGCTGGTCTTCTCGTCCTTCTCGTCCGGCATCTTCTTCCGTCGGCGTCGGTGTCGGTGTCTCTGTCTCTTCTTGGGCCGCTCCGCGCAATGGGAGGCTCCCGCTGTGTGAGGCTCCGCTCCGTCTGACAGGTCTTTTATAATGGAGGGCACCTGGTGACCCCGCCCCCTCTGACGCATGGGGACGTCATGGGGAATTCCATGATGGCTTTCCCCATGACGTCAGAGGGGGGCGGGGTCACCAGGTGCCCTCCGTTTTAAAAGACCTGTCAGACGGAGCGGAGCCTCACACAGCGGGAGCCTCCCATTGCGCGGAGCGGCCCAAGAAGACACAGACACCGACACAGACGCCGACGCCGACGGAAGAAGATGCCGGACGAGAAGGACGAGAAGACCAGCGCAAGAAGAAGCGGATCGGAGGAAGAAGAAAATGGAAGAAGAAGATGGAAGAAGATGACGGAAGGAGAAGATGAAGAAACCGAAGGATGAAGAAAGAAGAAAGAAGATTTTAATAAAGGAATTGTCAAAGACCGTCTCCTGTCATTTTTACCATTTTTGCCACTTTTTTGGTGAAATGGTAGGGGTAGTACCCCCTTACCATTTCACACAGGGGGGGGCGGGATCTGGGGGTCCCCTTGTTAAAGGGGGCTTCCAGATTCCGATAAGCCCCCCGCCCGCAGACCCCCACAACCACCGGGCACGGTTGTGGGGAAGAGGCCCTTGTCCTCATTAACATGGGGACAAGGTGCTTTGGGGGTCTTAGACCCCCAAAGCATCCTCCCAATGTTGAGGGCATGTGGCCTGGTACGGTTCAGGCGGGAGGGGGGCCGCTCTCGTCCCCCCCTCTTTTCCTGCGGCCTGCCAGGTTGCGTGCTCGGATAAGGGTCTGGTATGGATTTTGAGGGGGACCCTACGCCATTTTTTTTGGCTAGGGTTCCCCTTAAAATCCATACCAGACCTCAAGGGTCTGGTATGGATTTTGAGGGGGACCCTACGCCATTTTTTTTTTTTTTTTTTGGCTGGGGTTCCCCGTAATATCCATCCCAGACCTGAAGGGCCTGGTTATTGAATTTGGGGGGACCCCTACGCCTTTTTTTTTTCATTTTTTTTATTTTTTATCAATGACTTTTTTTTTATGAATGAGTTTCAATGAATCACTGTTCTCTGTATTACGGGAGCCGTCAATACACATTAGCTGCGAGTGATTTTAAATAGCTTTTTTACTTTCAAAAATGACACTTTGCGCAGAGACAGTTCTAAACACGGGAAACATGCGCCCCTTCACAGGCATACTATAGACACCCCCCAGGTACGAAATTTAAAGGAATATTACACTTTTATTGTTTCAATTTAAGCATTATTAAAATCACTGCTCCTGAAAAAACGGACGTTTTTAAAACTTCTTTTTGCATTGATACATGTCCCCTGGGGCAGGGCCCAGGTCCCCAAACACTTTTTATGACATTAACATGCATATTAGCCTTTAAAATTAGCACTTTTCATTTCGAGCGTTCGCATCCATTATAACTAATAGCGTTCTAAAGCTCGCACGGACTTTAGGTCCGTTCGCGGGTTCTGGTGCGAGCCGAACGGGGGGGTGTTCGGCTCATCCTTATCCATGACATCCTTGGACAGCTCTTTGGTCTTGGCCATGGCGGAGAGATTGGAATCTAAATGATTGATTGCTTCTGTGGACAGGTGTCTTTTATACAGGTAAAAACCTAAAATTAGGAGCACTCCCTTTAATTTAAGCTTGTTACCTGTATAGAACACACCTGGGGGCCAGACATTTTGCTCATTGATAGGGGATCAAATACTTATTTCACTCATTAAAATGCAAATCAATTTATAACTTTTTGAAATGTGTTTTCTGGATATTTTTGTTGTTATTCTGTCTTTCACTGTTAAAAATTATTACATTTCCAGTGGGTTGGTCCCTTTGTGTCCTTGGGCCTAGGATCACTCCAGCTGTTCACTTGTGTTACTAGAGCTAGCCCAGACTTCACTGTAAGGCATGCTGTTTATAACGATGAGTGCAAATAGCTATGCTCTGAACTGTTTTTGTGATTCAGTGATTTTTGGCATGGCTCTCTGTTATAAAGAGAGCCTTGTTACCCTAATTGAGCCATAGAGACATTGCTGTCAAAAGTCCAAATCTGTGCAGCTTTCATAATCTTTTTTGTATTGCTCTGTAGTGTATGCATGCCCAATGCTATTGCCATTCTGACCCTGTTTTGCATTATTGATTTTAATGTGGCACCTGTACAACTGTAACTGCAAGTAATTTCCGTGTACACACGACCGGACTTTTCGACGGACTGAATACGAAGTTTCGACGGACTTCCGTTGAATCGGACTTGTCTACACACAATCACACCAAAGTCAGACGGATTCGACCATGATGACGTACGACTGGACTAGAATAAGGAAGTTCATAGCCAGTAGTCAATAGCTGCCCTAGCGTCGGTTTTCGTCTGTCGGCCTAGCATACAGAAGAATGGATTTTTCAACCGAACTCGAGTCCGTCGGAAAGATTTGAAACATGTTCTAAATCTAAAGTCCATCTGATTTTCGACAGAAAAGGTCCGCTGAAGGTCCGATGACCACACGCGGTCGAATTGTCCGGCGGATTCGTTCCGTCGGACCAGTTTGGTCGAAAAGTCCGGTTGTGTGTACGCGGCATATTATCCGCATGATCAGACTGAGAATAACTGTTAAGCCCCATACACACGGTCGGACTTTTTCATGGATTCTGTCCGATCGGACAATGTTGTTGAAAAATCAGACCGTGTGTATGCACCATCGGACAGTGTACGTCGGATTGTCCGACGGACAAAGTCTTATCTCCTGCTGGAAAGATTTGCCGACAACACGGTCTGATCACACCAAATCCGATCGTGTGTACGGTTGTCCGACCGGACAAAGTGCTACGCATGCTCAGATCACATTACAAGACCAAAGCTATTGGCTACTAGCCTCTACGTAGTCCCGTCGTAGGCAACAATCGTCACCGCGTTCAGAATGATCGGATTTTACGACAACTTTGTCTGACCGTGTGTACGCAAAACCAACATCAGACAAAGTATGACGGACATGGTCCGACGGACCTGGTCCGCGGATTGTCCGACCGTGTGTATGGGGCTTAACAGTTATTCTCAGTCTGATCATGCGGATAATTATGCATCCTGTTTAAAAGCTACAAGAAGTGGTACAACTCTGATAGCCAGTTGAAGCAGTCTTCTGGTGGATAGGGCATGGCATTCTAACATGACATTTTTTTTTTTTACTGTCATAAAGTAACATCCCTTGTAATAATTATTGCTAAGAGTCTATGATAGACTCTGTAAGGGTTTTACTGCTTTCTTTTTTACCAGGAAGTTAACTTTCTAAAGCAATACAGATAGAAATATATTTTTGGGGGCGGTTAGAATGCCTGTAAGATTTGTATTTATATCCGTACTCTTGTTGGATATCTTCCTTCACTTCCTGTCTGGTAAAACCTAGGTCACCTAGACAAAAAGTGAGAAAAAATCTCTCTAATGCCCAAGAACCTAGATAGCAGTAAAAATCAGACAGGGGTTAAAACCCCTTCCCATTTCCTGGTATCACACATATTGGCTATTGTTTATTGTCTGGGGCTCGAGACCCCTCTAATCATTTCATTTTTTTGTGTTGATGCTGGATTGTATCTCCTTTTGAGACTTTTCAGTAAAATATATAAAAAAACTAAAAATAAAAAAACAACCTCCCATTCTAAATTTTAAACAAATGTTTTTGCCTTGACATACCCTTTAAAGGGGAACTGTAAAGGCTTTGGATTAATTATACTCTTCTTTAAATTTACAAGTAAACTAATGTTTTATATATTTTTGTTGTTTTTTTACTATATATACACAGAAGTATTCAATTCGGGGTGCACCAATGAAGATTCCAATCCATTTCTTAAGATTTTAATTTTTTTTCAACAATACGTTTTTATTGAAAAATTCCTAAGATTTTCTAAAGAGAGACTACGACAGAAGCTGCAGCCTTTGAGGCATTCTTTCCCTGAATGAAACTCAAACAGCAATAAAAACATTCTTTTTCAGTACAGGGTTAATCAAACAGTCACAAAATATGACACAGACTGGCACTAGCACTGGCAAGGTTCAAAGACCATAGTCCAGGCTATGATATTCTCTGTTGCTGCCTATAGGCACGAAAGAAGAACAATAAAGAAGCAAGATAGGAGAAGTATTAATGCTTTTGAACTTTGGCCTTGGTAAAAAATTCTAAGAATATCATGAACAGCAAGAAAAAATAATAAAAATAAATGGAACCTTCAATAAATCAAACCTATGTTGTGTAAATATTGGCTGGTTTCCCCCTCCAACCAGATATGCTTCAATTGAAAAATCGAGCTGGGCAGAAAACTGTCAGCCTAACAGCAGATGCATCCAATCATCTATCAAGGTTTTTTGACAGCTGGAAGGGCTAGTTGTAAGGATACAAAAGCCTTAGTGGAAGTGTCACCTATCTGTGCTGTATCGCATGGATGTAGGAATCTATTAGGTTTTTTTTTTGGTTCACTCTAGAGGCTGAAGAAAAAAAAAATGTATGTGTATAGCCGTCTTTTTTTTTTTTTTTTACTAGAAGCTCCGATGACAAGGCTGGAGCACTCTTACTTTGACTAAACTATGAGAAGAACCAATTCACTGGAAAAGACTAAGATATATTATGCTTGGATAAGTTGACAGGAAAAAGTAGTGGATGACCTACAGTAAGAAGGCTGAATAGTAGTTAAATTCTCAGAAGGACCATGCTGTTGTGCAAACTGAAGATCCAAACAGAAGACGGAAAATTGTGCAGGATATCTTATGTTTGGCTTGGCGGGCCTCCAGAGTTCACCCTGCCTGTCTGTTCCTCACATTTCTCCCTTGACTGACTGTGGCCCTGTGTCCTCCAACCTTAGTTCTAAGAGGACCAATGCAATAGCTGTGACACCATATATGGCAGACACACTTGGGCTGATTTACAACCACTTTAAACAATAAATTGTCCAAATAAGTAAACAGGAATGTAAGATTCTCAAATCCTTAAAAAAAACAGCCTAACTCCGTTAGAAAAGCCCCTGACATTGAATGCTGATGTCCTCTGTGTCAGAGTACAACAAGGAGTTACTGTAGGGAAGGGTTTTAACTGCTTGCCGACCAGCCACCGCAGTTATACTGCGGTAGGTTGATTTGGCTGCGCAAATCACCATAGGTGTACGTCGGGATCATACACAGTGATCTGTGAGCATGCACGCCCATTGGCCAGCGGGGGAGCCAATCAACGGGTCCGGCGGACTCGATGTCCACCGGCCGCCCACGATCATTCCCCACAGTGACAGAATGGAGATCTGCCATAGTAAACAAGGCAAATCTCCATTCTGACAGGGGAGATCAATCAGATTCTGTCTTTTTGCTATGCGAAAAAGACAGATCTGTGTGTTGTCTCAAGCAGCCCATCCCCACACAGTTAGAAACACACTGAGAGAACACATTTAACCAATGATCGACCCTGATGTTAACCCCTTCCCTGGCAGTGTCATTAGTACAATGTCAGGGCATATTTTTAGGACTGATCACTGTGACAATGTCACTGGTTCCCAAAAAAGTGTCAAAAATGTCAGCTAGGCGTCCGATCTGTCCACCGCAATGTCGCAGTCCCACTAAAAATCACCAATCCCTGCCATTACTAGTAAAAAAAAAAATGCCATAAACCTTTCCCCTATTTTGTAGCTGCTATAACTTTTGTGCAAACCAATCAATATACGCTTAT
The DNA here is from genome assembly GCA_028564925.1 of Lithobates sylvaticus. NCBI lineage: Eukaryota > Metazoa > Chordata > Amphibia > Anura > Ranidae > Lithobates > Lithobates sylvaticus. The sequence goes on from CM053026.1 coordinate 296,270,168, forward strand.
TGATTTTTTTTTTGTTTTGTTTTTTACTAAAAAATTTGTACCAGAATGCATATTGGTATAAATTTATGAAGAAATTCAATTTTTAAAGAAAATTATTGGGTATGTTTTTTAGCAGAAAGTAAAAAAAATAGTTTTTTTTCAAAATTGTTTTGTTTATAGCAAAAAAAAAAAACGCAGAGGTGATCAAATACCACCAAAAGAAAGCTCCATTTGTGGGTTAAAAAGGACATAATTTGTATTTGGGTACAGCGTTGCACGCCTGCGCAATTGTCAGTTAAATTAATGCAGTGCCGTATCGCAAAAAATGGCCTTGTCAGGAAGTGGGTAAATCCTTCCGGGGCTGAAGTGGTTAATCCTTCCCTACACTTGGGAATATGGAAAAAAGTTTTTGGCTTTCCGTTATAGTTAAATTTTTTAAAGCCATTATATGGGACTAACATGCTAAAATAGCATGTGCGAGTAAATGTTGTAATTTGTAATTTGTCACTCTTCCCTTGATTTTAAAAGGGATGTGTAATATAATGCAAACCAGTATCATTTAGCTTATTACCTTATTTGTATATATTTTTTTTATTTTCTTCAGGCTTCATAATTCTTTTTTTGTAAGTTTTTTGATAAAGGAGCTTGTATTTATAAAATAATCAATGTGTAAAATATCTAAAATGTGAGCAGTATTATTTAAAGTTTCAACTTTAATAATGTTTTTATATGGATTTCTCTTTTAGCCACAAACGATTTTCAGTGGTCAGAGTTTCATAATTATTTTGATTGTGTAAATATTATTGCCAAACCATAAGTGGCTAAGTAGGTAGAAGTGTTTATTTAAGGAGAAAGAATAAAAGTATATCATGGTTTTGTACATTTTATAAAATGTAGCCAAGCTAAACCTTTAAACATGGATTTTGTTTCACAAAGTCTGCTAACCATGTAGCCACTAACCCACCATACCAATCCGGAAGTGCCAAGCAAAATAAGAGGAAGATTAGTTGAGCTAAACCTCCAAGCCAAATACAAGTTACAAGTTCTGCACTTCATCATTGAGTTACTTGTGTATTAAGAAATAACATTATTAACCTTTTTAAAAAAGTAAAGTGTTTTATAAGAAAAATGTATCATATTATTTATTAAAAATAAATTATTTGAATTCAGTTTTAAGAAATAGATATTAAATTAACATTTGTTTCCATTTAGGAAAAAAAAAAGTTTAATGGCTTTTAGTGTATGAACTTAAAAATATTACATAGAAAACTGATTTAACAAATTGTACAATAAGTAATTGACCCATTCACCAAAGGATATGCATGTACCCTGGCACATCAATTAAGCACAAACAGCTGGATTGCATTTTCACCATATTTACTATGTGCCCACAATTTGAATTTTAAAATCCAAGATGTGTGTGTGACCCGTTCTCCTCAGTATGCTATAGCTGCCAGTTGTTGGGGAAGGCAAAGACTTAAGCCTTATACACATGATCGGATTGTTGGGCAACAAAACCGTGGAATTTTGTCCAAAGGGCGTTGGCCCAAACTTGTCTTGCATACACACGGCCACACAATTGTTGGCCAACAATTACAAACATAGTGACGTACTACGTTGTTTTTCAGCTCTTTAGGGCCACCCTTTGGGCTCCTTCTGCAAATTTCGTGTTAGTAGATGTTTGGTGAGTGTTGATTCGCACTTTTCATTTCGCACTATTCAGTTCGTTCGACAACCAGCCATGTTGCAGAATTGGAGGAAATAACATGTTATTTATTATTGGCTTTGGAGTTATTGCTTTGACATTATTTTTTTGGTTGAATAATGATTTTATTTGGTATATTTTCTATATTTTTGGATGCATAGAATGCACTTTTTGGTTAAGTTCTATTGGCAGATAGCATGTCTAATTTTATTTGTTTTCTTTTTTTAATGCACAATAAAAAAATGAAGTAGAATAATACTTGGCTATGTGTTTTAATTCAAATGACAGTTTGGGAGTAGGCAGTTCCATTTTAAAAAATACAATGTAAAATTGACAAGGGACACCAATTGTCGCGTACCTCGTCGGAGGCTGAAATGCTGGGAGGGCTTCCCTTGCGACTAAGTGGCAAGTGCCCTCAGAAGGTGGCACAGGGAGTGCTATACTCAAATAGGCAGGGGTTGCCAGCTGCGACAGGCTGAGGTGGTGAAGAGAAGTCCGCTGGAAGGCAGCTGACAAGCAGGGTAGACTGCTTGGCAGGAGTACCTCAGAAGTATCAGATGAGACCGTGCAGCAGGGAGAACCAGAAGCGGAGTCAGGAGCCAGGCTGTAAGTCATACACAGATCAGCAAGCAGAAGCGGAGTCAATAGAACAAGCCAGGGATCATACGCAGGGCAGCAGGCAGAAGCGGGGTTAACAGTAACAAGCCAAGGGTCAAGTTGGGGTCATACACAGATCAGACTGGTCGAGGCAAGCCGGGTCGATAACAGGTAATCCAAGACAACAGGAACAACAACTCAGGAATACACAGGGAAGCTGAAGATCATGCAGCAGTTAATGACTGCTGCAGCAGGCTTTAAATCAGCCACTGGGCGCCTAGAGTCTCTCACGTATTGCGTGCCCTTTGGTGCGCGCATGCGCACTGGAGAATATAACGTTCTGACCGTTCTTGCCTGTGTGTGTGTGTGCGCATGCGCATCAGCATTGGTGAATTTGCGTTTGTTGATCAGCGATTCTGCTGGCCATTGATGCCAGTTCTTTTGCGGATTGTTCCCTGACACCAACGTAGTTGTATCTTTGATCTTAAAAACTACGGGATAATGGGGTTGTGGTAACCCCCCCCCCCCCCAAAAAAAAAAGCATAATTATATTATTCCAGATATCACTAGACAAAGAAAAACCTTGCAAAATTTGTTTGCACTAACTCCATCAGTATCACCAGCAAAGCAGCTTCATTATTATCCCATTAAAGAAGAAGAGAGTGTGCGCGCTGCATTTCGAGATTTCATAATTTGCTGCATTAGGAATGTCAATTCTCCATTACAAACGCTAGTTTACAACACCGACCACTTCTGGCTCGTCCTTGCTTGCGAGCATGCATGTTTGTACTGTGGACTTGGCAGTACAGACGGACTTGTGTACACACGCTCAGATAATCCGACAACAGACATTTGTTCGGGAAAAATTTTAAAACATGCTATCCAACATTTGTCCATGGAAAGTTGGCCAACAATTGTCTGATGGGGCATACACACGGTTGGATTTTGCGCCAACAGCCTTTCATTACATATTTCCCCTCGGAAAATCTGATTGTGTGTATGAGGCTTTAGAATGGCTCCTTCTGATCCTCACTGCTTTTAAAGCCACACACTATTTTGGATTTCTGGTTTAGAAAATCAGCAAATTTATATATTAGCAGCAGGGAGTGATTTAGGCAAAATTGATTTTATATCAAATTTTTTATTTCACACTTGGTGACATTTTGACATAGAGGAAGCTTAATTTTGCTCGTTGAGCTGCTTTAAATTTCCCAAAAAAAAGTGTATTTTTTTTTTTCCTTTTTTTTTGGGTGATTTTTGCATTCGTGTTTTGTTTTCCTCACTAAACCCTTAAAAAAACACAAAAAATTACCCTAATTTCACTTTCTCTTTAACTCCAATGCATTTCACAAAAAAGGGTAAATTTAGCTTAAATCTCTCAACATTTCAAAAAACTCTTAATTTTTCTCTTGCATAATAATCACCCATCCAAGGACCAGAAAGTATGAAAGACTTGTCAAACAATTTATTTCGATATCTTTACAGTCATGCCATCAGAAATTATAAAAATAAATTTGCTTAAGTTATTTGATAAGTCTCTCTAAAATATGTATTATTATTATACACGATTTATATAGCACCAACAGTTTACGCAGTGCTTTACAATGTAGAGGAGGACAGCACAATTACAGTACAGTTTAATACAGAAGAGACAGGAGGACCCTGCTTGTAGAGCTTACATTCTAAAGGGAGGGGTGATGGTACAAAAGGTAATAGATGCGAGGAATGATTTGATGGGGTGGCACGGGACAGTAGTAGTTAGGTGAGTGTGGAATAGGCTTCCCTGAATAAGTGAGTTTTCAGGGATCTCATAAAGGTGGACAGGTTAGAGGCTGGTTATCCGACAGGTTAGAGGCTAATCAGATATACCGGAGCAAGGAGTTCCAGAGGATGGGAGAGGCTCTGGAGAAGTCCTAAGGGGGAGCATGGGAAGAGATAACAAGGGAGCTAGAGAGCAGGGGACGATTAGGGCGATATCTGCAGATGAGGTTGGTGATGTAGCTGGGGGGATGTTGTGGATGGCCTTCTATGTTGTGGTTAGCATTTTGAATTTTACACGGTGAGGTAGGGGAAGCCAGTGAAGGGATTTCCAGAGAGGGGCAGCAGTCACGGATCGGTTAGTGAGGTGTATTAGTCTAGCAGTAGCATTCATAATAGACTTAAGGGGGGAAAGCCTGCATAAGGGTAGGCCATTAAGGAGAGAGTTTCAGTAGTCAACGCTGGAAATAATCAAGTATGTAACAATAATTGCATAAATATGTAATTTATTGCAAAACTTGCTAATTCAGACAGAGCATACAATGAAAAGAAATGCTTTGATTAGGTATATATAAAATATGCCACTTCCTTCATACCCTGACATAGTATCATGATTTCACTGTGCTCAGAGTTACCAAGCCAAAGGGCCCATAGTTAGAATTCCTAGCCAAGACACAAAAATATTAGGGGAAATCTATCCCACATGCAACTATTATAAAAAAAAATTCATATAACTCTTTTTGTGTAAAAAAGGTATTTTCTGGTAAACAAATGTAATGCTTTGTAGTTTGGAACCATAGTACACATATTGCCAGTGAGTAAGAAGAAAATACGTGTTTATTAAAGCAATATATTTGACCCGTTCAGTGCTGTCATTCTAACAGCACCTGTTAACAGAAAGCCAGTGTTTAGAGTAATCCTCCCTGGGAGGCTGTTTCTGCTGTGTTAATCAATTCTGGAGTGTCAGTTCAGGTTCTTGATGATCTCATATGACATTCTTTAATATCCTACTTCTAGAAACAATGTGGCGGCTTATCCAATTACCCACTTATTTCTCCATGATTTTAATGTTGTCATTTAAAATTACTGCATATTGGTAGTGCTGTTTAGCACTGCTGCTTTTTTACAAATTGACATAAGCTTGTACATAATTACTCTCTTAACTTTTTACCATGGCTGACTCCATTTAATATACTAAGCTATGTAATAGCAGACATTAATGAAATAGTACAACCATTTAAAGTGTATACAATGAGTTACTACATCTAGCAGCATGCAATTTTGTCCTCACCCACTATGCTAAAATAAGTAATAAAGTCCTTATAGTGTATGACAAATGTGTTTTTAGTTTATGATAGAAGCCAATTCTGCGCTAATGGCCATAATGGGTATTTTTTGTGTTTGTGTTTCTAGACTTAAATTTTTCCAGATGTCTCCAGGTTGGTCTCCAGAACAGCAGGGTCATCTTCTTATTTGTCTCTTCTCCAAGTAGTGGGCAATCCTCAGTAAAGCAGAGATTGCACTGATTTCATCACTTTATATGAATGCAGGCTGCTGTGGAGACACCCGCTCAGATGGTCCATGATGCCCTACATCCTTTAGATTTAATGACGCTGAACATCATTCAGTCTGGAAAACTGATGGCATCTAATAGCAAAAAGGAAATGCCACAGGGAGCAATGCTGGAAAAAAAGCACTTGCTTGCCCATCTGGAAGATTCTATTTACTTCACTACTTGTTACATGAAGTAAAAGGAAAGTCATATCTCCATTAGACATTTGTCACCAGAGAAGGTGTACCTATTGGATGATTTACTGTCACCTCTTCCCTAAAATGTTGTATTTCCCCATCACTTTCTGTGCCATGCCGATGGTCATCAGTACTAGGGATGAGTGTCTGGGTTCAGTTGGAGAAGCATTCCTTAAATCCATTGGGAACTTTGGTAAGCATTTCTGGCCATCTTTAAGACTAATATGCAGGTAATTGACAATAGTTTACACTGACAAATTGGTACATTGACAAATGTACCAATGCAAAAAAATTAAAAATTGCAATGCAATTTGTGCAATGTACCAATGCAAAAAAATTCTGTACGTTGGGGCAAGTGTCAACTATAAGGTAAACAATCCTTTAAAGTACATGCTTGGGAGAAGCTGACAAACTGCATGTATTGTTATAGAACAATGCATACAGACATCATCAGCGACAATGTGTTCTGGCATTGCATATTTTGTAATAAAGAAAAATGTTTACTGATACATCATTGCATGGTTTAAATACAGCAGCAGCTGCCCAACTTGATTCTTTAAAACTAGAAAAAAAAAAGTTTTAGTCTTGGCTGTGACACCTAATTTTTCAACCAGTAAATTACCTGATTGAATGATGGAAGTAGGAGCCACAACAAATCTAAAAGCTAAAGGAAAGTATATTCTTACAAAAATAAAGCTAAAGCCCTCAGCGTCATACCAATTGGCCAGTGCACAACAGTTTATTGCATAGTTTGTTGGCTTCTTTTTTCACATTACCAGCTGGCATTGTCATAAATGTTTGCTAAAAGATAGGCAGTCTGTAGAAGTTCTGGGGAATTGGGTTTCTTTTCCCCTCACCAGTAGGGGTGAGCCTGATGTTCGAGTCGAATTTAAGTTCGACACGAACATCGGGTGTTTGCCGAATAGCGAACAATTTGGGGTGTTTGCGGCAAATTCGAAAGCTGCGGAACACCCTTTAAAAGTAAGTGGGAGAAATCAAAAGTGCTAATTTTACAGATTTATATGCATGGTATTGTCATAAAAAGTGTTTGGGGACCTGGGTCCTGCCCCAGGGGACATGTATCAATGCAAAAAAAAGTTTTAAAAACAGACGTTTTTCGGGAGCACTGATTTTAGTAATGCTTGAAGTGAAACAATAAAAGTGAAATATTCCTTTAAATTTCGTACCTGGGGGTGTCCATGGTATGCCTGTAAAGTGGCGCATTTCTCCCATGTTTGGAACATTCCCTGCACAAAATGACATTTCGAAAGGAAAAAAAGTAATTTAAAAGTACTCGCGGCTGTAATGAATTGTCGGTTGAAGTCATTGAAAAAAATGGCATGAGATCCCCCAGTCCATTACTAGGCCCTTTGGGTCTTGTATGAATATTAAGGGGAACTCCTGACCAAAATGTAAAAAAAAACATTGCGTGGGGGTCCCCCAAATTCCATACCAGGCCCTTCAGGTCTGGTATGGATATTAAGGGGAACCCCATGACAAAATAAAAAAAATGGCATGGGGGTCCCCCAAAAATCCATACCAGACCCTTATCCGAGCACGCAACCTGGCAGGCCGCAGGTAAAGAGGGGGGATGAGACAGCGCCCCCTCCCCCTCCTGAACCGTACCAGGCCACATGCCCTCAACATGGGGAGGGTGCTGTGGGGTAGCCCCCCAAAGCACCTTGTACCCATGTTGATGGGGACAAGGGCCTCATCCCCACAACCCTTGCCCAGTGGTTGTGGGGGTCTGCGGGTAGGGGGCTTATCGTAATCTGGAAGCCACCTTAAACAAGGGGACCCCAGATCCCGGCCTTCCCCCTGTGTGAAATGGTAACGGGGTACATATGTACCCCTACCATTTCCCAAAAAAAGTGTCAAAATGGTACAAATGACAAGACACGGCTTGGGACAAGTCCTTTATTAAAAAATAAAAAATAAAAATGTCCCACGTAGTCCATTCATCTTCTTCTCTCACTCCGCCAATGGACCGAAAAAGAAAAAAAAAAGCTGCGACCGACCCGCCTCCATGGGAGGCACCCGCTGTATAACACGTCCTCACAGGTGACAGTTCTCTTATAACTGAGGGCAGGGCCACAATGTGACATTCCCGGCTGATGCAAGGGGACTTCCCTATGGCTTTTCTGGGGCGTCAGAGGGGGGCGGGCCACCCAGTTCAGGAGGGGGGGCGCTCTCTCGTCCCCCTCTCTTTTCCTGCGGCCTGCCAGGTTGCGTGCTTAGATAAGGGTCTGGTATGGATTTTTGGTGGGAGCCCCACACCAGTAGTGAATCACGGCAGTGACAAAGCCTTTCTTTGTTCTACTCTTCCCAGGTGGAGAGAAGCCACTTGCTTGTACTGTAAGTGCTGCTAATGCACCCTTTTCATTCTCATCCTCAGGAGCGTATAACAGACATTTTTTTATTTTGTCCAAATTCTTTGATCTGTAACCCCTCCCATATAATTGTGTTAAAAGTTCCTGGCTCTTTTCCTTCCTCCCCTCAAGGGCGTATACCAACCATTTTTGAGGGCCCTGGTAATGTGCCTTTTCTCTACCCCTATTTCCTCCAATATATCCATACTTATGCTTTGGTTTCAAAACAATCCCTTTTTAATATCTTTTTCTTCTCTGCCTCTCAAGGGTGCAGAGTAGCCACTTTTTTCTACTGTGCTACTCATGTGCTTCTTTTCTTTATCTTCCTCCTCAAAGGTATAGAGCAGCCACTTGCCTTTCTAGTGCTGCTCTATGCCCTTTTTTCCTTCCCCTTCTTCTCATCCTCTTTTGTTAAACTTACCACATACCAACCAACTATGAGGAGTAATTAAAATTTTATAGACTACTATCCCCAACGGCCAGTCCTCTGACCTCTGCAGGTATTAATTTCCAATTATCTTGTCTGGAAGGCCATAGGCCAGCCACCATTATTTTACACAGAAGGCCATCCCTGCCTCCACCAGCACATGGAATGCTAAGGCAGCAAGAGGTAGAAGATGAATATGAGCAGGATGGGGGGTGCTGGTAGTGAGAAGGAGGGTTAGGGTGCTGTTGGAGTGGAAGGTCAGGGTACTGACGATGACAAAAAGTGTTAGGATTTTGGTGGTGAGGAGGAAGAGGGTTAGAATACTTGAGGCAAGAAGAAGTAGTGTTGGGGTGCTGGGGGTGAGGAGGAGGGCTGGGTGATGGCAGAGGGGAGGGTCAGGACACTGACGATGAGGAGAGGTGTTAGGGTTAGCTCAGACATTAACTCAGACACTGGCCTTACAGGGGTGAATGATACAAGAATTTCTCCTGGCATTCTCTGCACAGGGTTCTAATGCCGCGTACACACGGTCAGAATTTCCGATGGAAACAGTCCGATGGGAGCTTTTCATCGGATTTGCCGACCGTGTGTATGCCCATCGATCTTTTTCTGCCGGAATTTCCGACGGACTTTGGATTGAGAACCTGTTCTTAATTTTTCCAACGGAAAACCTTTCTATCGGATTTTCCGATCGTGTGTATGCAATTCTGACACGCAAAATTCCGACGCATGCTCGGAAACAATTTGACGCATGCTCAGAAGCATTAAACTTCTCTTTTATAGTGCAGGCAAAAGTTTTTTAAGGCGTGGTGTTATTGACCGTCGGAATTTGGTGTGACCGTGTGTAGGCAAGACAGTTTGAGCGAAATTCCATCGGAATTCCGACGGGAAAACCATCAGAGCTTTTTCCGACGAGAATTCCGACCGTGTGTACGCGGCATAAGATGTAAAACTGATTTTCAGATGGCCTTCAACTGCATCCCTAGGTACTTTTGACAAGGTTGAGGGTAAGAACAGCATAATCAAAAAGGTGGACACCAACGTTCCAAAGAAGTTGGAAGTCTCACTCAAGGAACCCCATGAAATGGAACAGAAAATAATAATTAAGACGTACCGTATATACTCTAATACAAGCCGAGTTTTTCAGCACATTTTTTTGTACTGAAAGTGCCCCCCTCGGCTTATACTTGAGTTAAGCACTTTTCTGCAGAAAAAAATGAAATTTTCCGACCCGAATTTGCAGCCCCGTATCTCTGGGCCACTTAGTGCTAGGAACCCCAAATTTGGTATGCAAACCCAGTAGGACCAACACTACAACATATCCATATCCACTACTATGGGGTTCCTAGCACCAAGTGGCCCCGGGATACAGGGCCCCAAAGTCGGTCAACTGTGTCCATCTGCAGCAATGTCATTTATATATATGTTTTCCCCCCTTAAGCACATCTGCAAGCTACACTGTGAAAAAAAAAACTCAAGAACAAAAATCAGTCAATATAAAATTATAGCTAAGAAATAGGAGCTAAATATATAAATACATATACAATATAAAATATTTTAATATACTATATATATCAGCTCAAATATTATTGGATAACAAAAGCAAAATATGGCTGCTTTGATAAATAATTACTGGAGGAATAAATACAATCCTAGTCTACAAAGAGCTAGCTCAATCTGGTTGGAGAAGGTGTTAGCCCTTAAAATGGTGAACAGCCTTAGGCCCCTTTCACACTGGGGCGTTTTTCAGGCGGTACAGCGCTAAAAATAGCGCCTGTTCACCGCCTGAAAAAATCCGGCCCCTTTAACTCCAGTGTGAAAGCCGGCGGGCTTTCACACTGGAGCGGTGCGCTAGCAGGACGGCAAAAAAAGTCCTGCTAGCAGCATCTTTGAAGCGGTATAGGAGCGGTGTGTTCACCGCTCCTATACCGCTCCTTCCCATTGATTTGAATGGGAAACCGCGGTAAAACCGTGGCAATACCGCCGCAAAGCGCCGCTACGGCGGCGCTCTGCGGGGGTGTTTAACACTTTTTCGGCCGCTCGCGGGGGTAAAACCGCACCGCGAGCGGCCGAATACCGCGGTTAAAACGACGGTAAAGCGCTGCTTTACCGTCACCGCGGCTCCCCGCCCCAGTGTGAAAGGGGCCTAAGTACATACCAGATCTTCACCAGGGCACCCCACAAGGAGACACACCTGTGCTGATCAGTATAGAACCATAGAATGGTATACAGTCAACTTGCAGTATCAGATAACATAACCACAAACATGTTTAGTCAAATCCACGCTGAAATAGGTAAGTGTAGAAACAGGAAAGCAAAAAATTACATGGACTTAAGCCTGATGGCTAGGAAGTAAACCTAATGCTCAGGCAACAGGTTACAATCAGAGCCCAGCTAAATAGTGAGCTTAATTAAAAGGACGGGTGGGGGACTCATCCTGTAGGTTCTATATCAATTAGAAAGTGAGTTCTGCCAATGTCTATACCTCCCAGTCCTGTAACAAAGCAGACTGTTGCAAGGAAGAACACATGCTAGTAGAGCCACAAGTAGCAGATCCGATTTGCCGCTGATCTGTGACACTAATTAGGTCTTATTAAAACCGTAATAGGCCAACAGTTTTTTAAACCAGATAAAAAGGGCAGAAACCTGACCTTTGATAGTGCTGAGGGCCAAACGATGGTCCAGACCCAGCCATTTTACCACCCACCACTACTATTTTTGTATGTTTTAATTTTTTACATAATTTACAGATTACCAAACATGGCATGACAGGAAGAGTTAATAAAACACTTGGAACTGACAATATCTTCTGAATTAAAGGTAGGACCACTTTTTTTCTGCAGATGTGTATACCTAAAGAATGATCTTGCTATGGTTCTGCATTGGTAACAAAAATATTTCATTCCTACCAATGGAGTTCCTGATCTAAAGGTGATTTATGTGGATGTCAAAGCAAAAAGGTCTTCTTTCCAGCTTATTTTGTTGTGACGATTAGAGATGGCCTTGTGGTTCGCCCGGCGGTCGGTTTGCGGCGAACTTTGCTCGTTCGCGAATTACCAAACCGCCGGACATATGGCGCTGTTCGCGGCGGCCATATTCTTTTACATTGTGAAGAACTTTGACCCATGACACATCCATCATGGGGTACAGGACAGCCAATTGAGACATTTCAGCACATGGACATACCCCCTACATTATAAATAGACCTGATTCTGTCTTTTTTCAGTGTAGGGAGAGAGTTTGCTGTTTGGAGCAGGGACAGTCTGTAATCACTAGCTACTATTAGGTCCACAAAAGTCCTTTTAAGGACTGGTATAGGTGTACAGTATATAGGGGTGTAATACACTTATAATATACTTTCAAATATAGAAAGCATATTATAGTTCACTGCAGTGCTGAGTGGTTCTGCAGCTGTCTTTTCTCAGTGTAGGGAGAGAGTTTGCTGTTTGGAGCAGGGACAGTCTAAAATCAGTAGCTACTATTAGGTCCACAAAAGTCCTTTTAAGGACTGGTATAGGTGTACAGTATATAGGGGTGTAATACACTTATAATATACTTTCAAATATAGAAAGCATTTTATAGTACATTTCTACTGTGCAGCAGTGTGACTGCTGAGCGATTCTGCAGCTCTATTGTCAGTGTAGGGAGAGGTTGCTGTGTGTCGCAGGGACAGACTATAGGTCCACAAAAGTCCTTTTAAGGACTGATATAGGTGTACTATTTGGTGTGCAGTATATAGGGGTGTAATACACGTATAAATTACTTTCAAATATAGAAAGCATATTATAGTGCATTTCTACTGTGCAGCATTGTGACTGCTGAGCGGTTCTGCAGCGATACTACAAAGAGTGACAAATGCAATTAGAAAAAAGTATTATAACTGGCGTGATAGACCAGTGGCCCCCCAAAACGACAAATTGAAGCGGGGTGTTATATACCTTCTTCCACATATACTGCACTTCTCTAGAGACTTTTGTCACAGGGTCATTTTAAAAATGACAGGCAGAGGAAGAGGCAGGCCCTTCCACAGGGGTGGTAGGGGTAGGGCAGGAGCACCAGGCTTGAGCCAAAGTGAGAAGTTGCAGAAGGTGCATTTGATTACGTCAAAGGACGCACCAGACTTGGTTGAGTGGCTCACTCAGCCTTACTCTTCTGCACCCTCCTCATCCTCTCTATCTGCACCCTCTTCACTCTCTGCTGTGTGCACCCCCAAAGACACTACCACCAACACCACCATATACCCTTCGCTTGAGTCACAGGAATTATTTTCCGATCCATCACAAGACATTTCCGATGCGCGGCCATTCTTGGCATTGGATCAAGAAGAGGAGGTAGCAACAACCACCACTCAGCAGTCTGACGACAGTACCCAGATCAGCCCAAGGAGGTTGGTCCCCGCTGTTGCTTCCTACTCGGAGATCTCTAATTATAGTGGTGGGGAAGGTGACGTAGATGATGACGTGTCTAGGGACATCACGTGGGTGCCCACAAGAGAGGAAGAGGAGGGGAGTTCAGAGGGAGAGCTGGACCAGCAGATAGGGAGGAGAAGCAGGTGGAACTTACATTGCACAGGAGGGACAAACCAGACTGCTAAAGTATCAGGAGCGAGCCATCAACCATGTACGGTCACATCTGGCGCTCCCAGGATGCCGGCACATGGCTCTGCAGTGTGGGCTTTTTTTAACGTGTCCGCTGCTGACAATGGTGTTGCCATCTGCAGCCTTTGCAGTCAACGCATAAGTCAGGGTAAGCCCAACACTCACCTAGGGGCGACCGCCTCAAGAAGGCACATGAACTCCCATCACTGAGCCCAGTGGGAGCAACGCTGTCGGAACCCACAAAGCCACACTCCAGGCTCTCACCGTCCAGCCTCTTCTACTTCTCCTTCTCCTCTCTCCTCAGAATTGTCCTCCACTCCACCTTCCATCATGCCGTCCTCACGTTTTTCTGGAAAAAGGCAGGCTTCCGTGGGCCAAATGTTTGAGCGTAAAAAAATTATGACGCCGGATAACCCTCTTGCCCAACGGTTGACTGCTGGCTTGTCAGAACTGATAGCCCGCCAACTACTGCCATATAAACTGCCGGACTCGGAGGCCTTTTGAAAATTCGTGGCCATTGGAACACCACAATGGAAGGTCCCAGGAAGGAAGTATTTCTCACAGAAGGTAATCCCAGAGATATATGGCCATGTTCAGCGGCAAGTGAATGTATCTCTGGCACACAGGTGCCAAGATACATCTGACCACAGACACGTGGTCTAGCAAACATGGGCAGGGAAGGTATATAACTTTTACTGCCCACTGGGTGAACCTTCTGACGGCCGTCAAGCATGTAACCCATGGCACCCGTGTAGATTTGGTTTTACCGCCACGGATTACATGGAGGCCTGCCTCTTTTTCTCCTCCTCCATCCTCCCTCTCCTCCTCGGCTGACTCCTCCTTTTCTGCTGCTACCGTCTCTTCTGCTGCACCGCCCAAGATCCCCAGAACCTATTCGACATGCCAGGTGAGACGTTGCCACGCTGTGTTGCATCTGTTGTGCCTGGAAGCCAAGAGCCACACTGGCCCTGCACTCCTTTCAGCTTTGCGTTCACAGGCAGATCAGTGGCTAACACCGCTAACAGTTGGTAAAGTGGTATGCAACAACGGTGCCAATCTGCTGAGTGCGTTGAAACAGGGCAAAATTACACATGTGCCATGCATGGCACACGTCTTAAACTTGGTCGTGCAGCGATTCATTGTCAAATACCCTGTACCCATTGTCAAATACCCTGTACCCCTATCCATTCACCTAAGGTGTAAAAGTGTAAATAAAAAAACACAAGGGGCGGGGCCACAGGCTCATGTGACATGGTGACCCCGCCCCCATATGATGTCACAGTCCCAGCATCCTCCGGTCAGCATGTGACATGAGACGGTGGCCCCGCCCCTTGTCCCTATATAAGTCACAACACCGCGTGTCTCTGCCATTCCGGCCAGAGAGCGTCGAGTCAACATCGGAAGAAGAAGAAGACGACGCAGAAGGCGCAGAAGGCGGCGGCGACAGCGGCAAGAACAGAAGAGACCCCCGAAGACCCCTGAAGGCAGAACGAGACGCCCAGATGATGGCGGCGATGAAGAAGAAAGCCGGGCTCCTCCGCTCGTGAAAAAGCTAGGTAAAAGAGCAGAAGAGAGCGGAGGAGTCCGGCGAGAAGACCCCACAAGACGGAAGAAGACCCCTGGAGCTGTGCAATAAAATATTTTAAAAAAATTGTGTTTTTTTTATTTACACTTTTACACCTGATGGCAATGGGTAGGGGTACATCGTACCCCATACTCATTCACATAGGGTGGGGGGCTGGCATCTGGGGGCCCCCTTATTAAAAGGGGCTCCCGTATTCCGATAAGCCCCCCGCCCGCAGACCCCGACAACCAATGGCCAGGGTTGTCGGGAAGAGGCCCTTGTCCTCATCAACATGGGGACAAGGTGCTTTGGGGTGGGGGGGCCGCAGGGCCCCCCTTTCCCCAGGGCACCCCCCATGTTGAGGGCACGCGGCCTGGTACGGCTCAGGAGGGGGGGGCACTCGCTCGTCCCCACCCCCTTTCCTGCCCGGCCGGGCTGCGTGCTCCGATAAGGGTCTGAGATGGATTTGGGGGGACCCCCACGCCTTTTTTTCGGCATAGGGATTCCCCTTTAAATCCATGCCAGGTGACGGAGCTAGCGCGGCGGCATTCACTGCCTTCGCTAGTCCCGTCTACCTGCAGTTACGTTCTAAATGAACGGACTTTCGGATCGTGTGTCGGCAAGTCCGTTTATTTCAAAAGTCCCGTGGTCTTTTTCCCACGGACTGTCCACCGGAAAAGTCCGGGCGTGTGTGGGCAAGTCCACAAGCTCGGAAAGTCCGGCGGTTTGTCCGCTGGACTAGGTCCGGCAGACAATTCCGCCGGAAAGTCAGAGCGTGTGTACGCCGCATTAGCCATAATCATTTTCAGTACTTATTTGTAATGGCACAAACTGTTTCAAAATGTTTTAAAAAAACCTAAACTAAAGATTTTGCAGAGGATAGAGCAATGTAAAACTGGCCAACATCAGGACAGTTTTAATCAGGGATATTAGGCCTAACCAGAGTGTGCCTAATTTTTATTTTACAGTATCTATAGGGTAAATGTAAATGTAAGTGATGTAATGTGAAGTGGTTTAGGTGCACGCTGTTCTTGCAAAACAATAAGCCCTTGATTGGATTATCAGCTACAATTGCTTGATGTGCTCAATTCAACCCAAGCTTGAAGGTATAATCTAATAGGCAAAATATCCAACTTAATAGAAAAAGTAGCTAAGTTGTTGACAATTGAAGAGCTCTAGCTATCAATTAGTTAATGCAGACATATTGCTCTTTAAAAGGATTTTTGGACTGTACTGATTTGTGCACACAGACGGGGCATTTAAGAAAATGTATCCCAGCACCACAATTCAAATAATTCATGTATAGTCTATTGAAGCAAACACAACCACTAAAATGTCATGTAAGCTGGCGATACCTGGTGATAAAAAAAAAAAGAGTAGAAAAGCGAGAAAAAAAATATTTATGTTTTGTTTGGCTGCCACCGTGGCCATATCTGGGGGCCCACCTACCAGATCTGTAGAAGGAATAATGAGCATAGATGACAAGGCAGAAATCTGGGAGCCTAGAGAGAAAGCTCAGTGCTGCCGCTGTAATCCTGGAATGAGCTCAGGGGAAGTGAGCAGGGACAGTCTGGGGAAAGTGTCACTGTGCTAGGCAGAGTGGCCCAAGTCTGCACAGTGGAAAAGAGAGCTTTTGTGTGCAGTGCTGGGGCTAAGTATGCCTTAGAACCCAGGGCTAGGGGATGGGCTAAACACCCCCCTGGTTTGGTTTGCACCAGAACATGCGAACAGGCAAAAAGTTCTAGCGAACATGCAAACCCTATTAAAGTCTATGGTATGGGACACGAACATGAAAAATCAAAAGTACTAATTTTAAAGGCTTATATGCAAGTTATTGCCATGAAAAAGGTGTGGGGACCCGGGTACTGCCCTAGGGGACATGTCTCAATGCAAAAAAAGTTTTAAAAACAACCGTTTTTTCAGGAGCAGTGATTTTAATAATGTTTAAAGTGAAACAATAAAAATGAAAGATTCCTTTAAATATCGTGCCTGAGTCTGCCTGTAAATTGGCGCATCTTTGCGATGTGTAGAACAGTGCTGGAACAAAATTAAATTTCTAAAGGAAAAATTGCAATTTAAACTTGCTTGTGGCTGTAATGTTTTGCTGACTCCCGGCAATATAGATGCAAAATCAAGGAAAAAAATGGAGTGCGGTCCCCCCCCCACAATCCATACCAGACCCTTAATCGAGCATGCAGCCTGGAGGTCAGGATATGGGGGGGGGGATGAATGAGCGGCATTCCACAGTTTCAAGTATGTTGGTTACTGTTAGGTCTAAGTTCAAGGTGAGTCATCACTTGGCAGGGCAGGAGGAGCTATAAAAATCCAGTGGCTTCAAAGCAGGTAGCGTCCCTTTGCACTTTATCAGCTTCACATAGTTTGACACTATGATTTCCCTATTACAGTTAAGCACATTAACAATATGGCTGTTGGAAAAATAAAGGTTGGGTTTAACTGGCACTTTATGCTTTTGAATTTCAGATGGTAGTGAGACATTGTAAAAAGGCCCTGATGTGCAATCTAGATATACAAAGTAAAACATTGATGTGTTATGTAGCAAATGTTACTATGCATACTAGATCAATTAAATATTTCTTGTGCAGTCCACACTCATACATTACATTTAAAATAATGGTCACTGGTTCATTTGTTTCAGTCATTTGAATGTATAAACTGTAAAGTGACAAGAATGATGGAAGAGAAACATTATGGGACAGCTGGCTTTCAGTATGGTACAATTCATACTGAAAGCAATTACTGTGTGGGAGACATACACATGCAGGTCAGTCTGTGGTTTAACTGATTACAAATGATCACATAAACTACACAAAATCAGCAGACCATGACGTTTATTATATAAGATTCTATAATCAATGCTCCGGTCATGAACACACTAGCCAAATATTTCTTTAACATTTGTCCTAACAGGCAGTGACTAATGGTTTTTTATGACATTTTGTTTTTCCAGTTCAGTTTTGTATCCTTTCCTGACATTTTGCTATTGAACACGTTTGGTGCTCCTGTCAAGCAATTGTCTAACTGCAAACGGAAGAGAGATGAAAGGACATAAAGAAGTGGCCTGTAAATATAGTTCAGGACTATTTAAAAAGTCAAGTTTATATTATTTTTTTTTTCTTCTAGTCTTAATTATTATGCCAGATTGTATTTACCCTCATGTTGATGGTATGAAAAGCAAAAAGCAAAAAAAAAAAAATCTGATCTATATTAAAGTCAAAATAAAAACAAATTCACAAATAAATAACTTTGCAAAGTTGGATTTCTTTCTCATATGAGCCATGCAAGTAGATAAAAAGTGTTTATAGCATGCATGTGTTGCCTCTGGCTAAACGCTGTGTTTATTTACATTGGCTAAAGCTTCTTACCCACACATACAGACATGCTTAATTCAACTTCCTTTAGTCATTGAAAGCTTTATTTTCTAAACACAGAGTACAATATCCTTCAGTGAGTGTGCACAGACACAAAACCCCCAGGTGTATGCCACATGGGGCATCCAAGTCTGCCAGGATACCAGCTCATAAAATTCTGGGTCTTTCTTACAGTTGCAATGCAAATTAAGAAAAAAGAAAATCACCCATGAAAATAAGTTATGCTTAAGTATTTTTTGCAAAATGTGCAGTCACTTCTGTACCTTTCTCACTGCTTTTAAAAACTTCAACCTAATTCTTCAATATTAAAGACACACATGGTAGCCATTCTGTTGGGCTGTCTTTCTTTTTCATAAATATCATAAATGTCTGTGGAAGCACGCAGTCCTAAACCTCCAGGGAACCAATAACAATGGTCAGAAAACATTCAACATCCCATGAGTTAGCCAATGTTTTTGATACAGTCTGATGGTATCATTAAACTGACAATATACTTGTCGCAGTTTCAATGTTCACCATCAATAAATTACCATTCAATAAATAAAGATCATGTGGAATTCAAAAATCCACAGCATTCAACCACTTACTGCTGCTTTCTGATGTTTAAGCCAAATGCTTAAAGCTGTGATAGAAGACATTCAATAACCACCACAATGACAATAAAAAGGCCCATTTTATATTTACCTCTATTTTTATTGGGTCACAATTCAAAGTAATCTGACTGGATGATTGAAATGTGGCTGGCTAGTGACATTCTGCCGCATTTTCCTCAGCAACGTCTCACTCATCTGACCAGCAGGGTCTTTTTATCAATTTATGTCTTGCTCAACCAGCTGGAGAGTAACACATAGAAACTGGTGAGCATTTTTTTTAGCCCTGTATAGCGATCCTGTCACTGGCCAATTGTCGCTACTCGCTAACAAAAGGATCGCTAGTGAGACATGGCCTTTAGAATGCTTACCTTTTTATATTTACAATTCGCAAATATTCCCCTTTGACTTTAGTGAAGAAGTTAAAGGTCACCTAAATACTGACAGTTGCCATTTTGACGTCAATCACCTCTCACGTTCAATGCTGTATTCTAAGCCCAGCACTGATTGAGCTGTTTAGACCCTCTTGTTTCATAGGTGTCTTCCCTTCTGCCTTCAAACATGCAATCACTCTTATATTAAAGAAGCCTTTTCTACTCTCCATATATCTCCATCATTTCTCTTTTTACATATGTTTTTAAATTACTTGACCCGATTCCTCTTACACATGTATTTCCCTAATTGGTCCTCTTCAGTCTGGTTTTAAGCAAGCAGATTCACCAGAATCCTTACTCTTTTCCCCTCTGTGATCTTTACTCTGCTTTTGACACTATTGCACTCTATTAATATTCAAGTCATAGTCTCATGTTTATCTAGCACTTGGCATAGGGGGACATAATTTACAAGATTCAACCCCCAAATAGGGGAGTTTTACATTTGTTCAGAGACCTGGAGGGTGGCAGAAGCAAGTACATCCGTGGTTCAGTGGGTTGTTTGTTGCTAAGAGAAGTACCCCTCTCAGAAGTCCTCAGATCTTAGAGACCACACTTACTAACATGAAACCCTTCATGTTTCAGCAGTGTTTTTCAGAATAAGGATTTGACCTCACCAATGTTAGTGAGCATGGTAGCTACAATCTGAGAGTGTATTTCAATCTCTAATCCCAGCATTCCACCCTGTACTGTTCCTTTAACTATACCTTCTACATACACCTTTACTCTCCTCCCAACAGTTTTACCCTCTGCAGTAGGGATGAGCCGAACACCCCCCGGTTCGGTTCGCACCAGAACCTGCAAATAGACCTAAAATTCGTGTTGAAATCAAAAGTGATGGTTTTAAAGGCTAATATGCAAGTTATTGTCCTAAAATGGGTTTGGGGACCCGGGTCCTGCCCCAGGGGACATGTATCAATGCAAAAAAAGTTTTAAAAACTGAAGTTTTTTCGGGAGCAGTGATTTTATTAATGCTTAAAGTGAAACAATAAAAGTGTAATATTCCTTTAAATATCGTACCTAGGGGGTGTGTATAGCATGCCTGTAAAGGGGGACATGTTTCCCGTGCTTAGAACTGTCCCTGCACAAAGTGTCATTTCTGCAGGAAAAAAAGTAATTTAAAAGCACTGAATTGTCGGCACCCCGTAATACAGAGAACAGTCATTGAAAGTCATTGATATAAAAAAAAAAGCATGGGGTTCCCCCCAAATTCAATTACCAGGCCCTTCAGGTCTGGTATGGATATTAAGGAAAACCCTGAGAACTCCACGGCAAATAAAAAAAAATGGCGTGGAGTTCCCCCCAAAAATCCATACCAGACCCTTTATCTGAGCACGCAACCTGGCAGGCTGCAGGAAAAGAGGGGGGACGAGAGAGTGCCCCCCCCTCCTGAACCGTACCAGGCCACATGCCCTCAACATTGGGAGGATGCTTTGGGGGTTTGTGACCCCTCAAAGCACCATGTCACCATGTTGATGGGGACAAGGGCCTCATCCCCACAACCCTGGCCGGCGGTTGTGGGGGTCTGCGGGCGGGGACTTATCGGAATCTGGAAGCCCCCTTTAACAAGGGGACCCCCAGATCCCGGCCCCCCTCTTTGAAATGGTAATGGGTACATTGTACCCCTACCATTTCACAAAGAAAGTGTAAAAAAAATGTAAAAAAACACACTGACACCGTTGGGATAAGTCCTTTATTAAAAATAAAAAATAAATAAAAAAAGATTCCAGCGGTGGTAATCCACTCCCGGTATCCTGCAATGGGTGATCATCTCTCCGGGGTCCAGCGATGGATGATCTCTCCCGATGACGTGCAGAGCAGCACATCCTGTCTCCACTGGAGACACCGCGGGAATCCCGGCAGCCTGACAGGTCTTAGCTGAGGAGGACGACCCCGCCCCCTCAGACGCAAGGGGAAACCCGGGCTTCCCCAGTGATGTGCGGGTGACCCCGCCCCCTCTGATGTAACGCAGGTTTCCGTTACATCAGAGGGGGGCAGGGTCACCCGCACATCACTGGGGAAGCCCGGGTTTCCCCTTGCATCAGAGGGGCGCAGGGTCAGGTGACAGGTGGCCCCGTCCTACTCAGCTAAGACCTGTCAGGCCATCACCGGGATTCCTGCGGTGTCTCCGGTGGAGACAGGATGCGCTGCACTGGACGTTATTGGGAGAGATCACCCATCGCTGGACCCCGGAGAAGAGATCAGCCATCGCAGGATACCAAGAGTGGATTACCACAGCTGGAATCTTTTTTTTATTTTTTTATTTTTAATAAAGGACTTATCCCAACAGTGTCAGTGTTTTTTTTTTTTTTACACTTTCTTTGTGAAATGGTAGGAGTACAATGTACCCGTTACTATTTCAAACAGGGGGGGTGGGATCTGGGGGTCCCCTTGTCCCCAGATTCCGAAGCCCCCCGCCCGCAGACTCCCACAACCACCGGGCAAGGGTTGTGGGGATGAGGCCCTTGTCCCCATCAACATGGGGGCATGGTGCTTTGAGAGGTCACAGATCCCCAAAGCATCCGCCCAATGTTGAGGACATGTGGCCTGGTATGGTTCAGGAGGGGGAGCGCTCTCTCGTCCCCCCTCTTTTCCTGCGGCCTGCCAGGTTGCATGCTCGGATAAAGGGTCTGGTATGGATTTTTGGGGGGGGAACTCCACGCCATTTTTTTTTTTAATTTGGCGTGGAGTTCCCCTTAACCACTTTGCGACCAGCGCACAACAATGTACATCCCTTTTTTGAAGAGGGATATCTCGGTAACGGCAGCAGCTGCTGCCACAACCGAGATATACATCTCTTCAGGCGCCAGTCATGTTTGCGATAATGGTGGTCTCCACGGTGGATTCGCCACGAGATCACCATTATCGGCAGCGGGAGAGGTCCCCCCCTCCCGCCGGAGGTGATCGGGTCCTTTCCTCTGCTAGGTATGGAGACGAGTGAGGCTAAGATGGCCCCCACTTGTCTCTATACCATAGCAGGGCGGAAGCGACATCAAAACTTCACTTCCGCCCACACCTCTTAAAGGAACATTTTCTTGTCATTTTTTCATAAGACAATTTTTTTATTATATGAGATCTGAGGACTTTTTGACCCCAGATCTCATATTTAAGAGGACCTGTCATGCTTTTTTTCTATTACAAGGGATGTTTACACTTCAAGCCCTTTCACTGCACATAAAGAACTGAAGAACTGCTCCCAGCCCTCCCACTACATACTGCACACTAACTGTGCTCATTGCATACTGCTCACTGACTGTCCTCACTACATACTGCCCACTGACTGCCTCTACTGCATACTGCTCACAGACTGCCTAGCCCATTAACACTGCTCACTGACTGTCCTGCCACTACATACTGCTCATTATCCTGCCACTGTATACTCAGTGCCGGGACAAGGTCATCTAGAGCCCAAGGCGAACATGCTTAAATGAACCCCCCCCCCTCCAAGATGTACAAGCATTATGTGTCAGCAAAAATCCCCTCCCCTAAAAAATAAATCAAACACTAATCTGCATGCTCGTCTATATGCTCGTCTGCATGCTCGTCTATAATAATAAAAGAATTTCCCTTCTCCCAGCACAAATCCACCCCATCTCAAACCCTCTCTCCCCATATGCCCCTAGCAAAAATACCTCCCCCACCCAAAAAAAAAAAACCCTCCTTGCACAAATCCTCTCCCCCTACTCCAAATCCCTCCCATTTCCAGTATAAATTTCCCTCCCCAATCCCCCAACCTAGTAATAATCTCCCCCCTCTCCCATAAATGTCCCCTCCTAGCACAAATACTCCCAAATATCCCTATTTTTAGCTCCACTTTACTGTTGTTCTTAGCGGCGCTATTCGGCCACTAGCGGGGCGGTTTTGACCGCTGCAAGTGGCCGAAAAGGGGTTAAATCTACCCGCAAAACGTCACTGGAGTGGCGTTTTGCCGGCAGTATCGCAGCGCTGCCCCATTGATTTCAATGGGGAGCAGCGGTGGAGGAGCGGTGAGTTCACCGCTCCTTCACCGCTCCAAAGAAGCTGCTGGCAGGACTTTTTGTGACGCCCTGCCAGCGCACCGCTCCAGTGTGAAAGCCCTCGGGTTTTCACACTGGAGTGAATGGAGCTACTTTTTTCAGGCGCTACACAGGTGCTATTTTTAGCGCTGTAGCGCCTGCAAAAAGGCTGGCAGTGTGAAAGGGGTCTAAGCAAGAAGACCATGTCAGGTAGGCTGTATCAGGCCCTATCATTTCTAATGGTGGCCCAGGGCACACTGACTACCATTTTAGAGGGGCACCCTGACAACAAGTACACAGGGGGCATATTAACCACCAGTATCCAGGGGAACTGTGAAATTAATGCTGTATACAGTAGACATGTGCGCTGCCGAAAAATTTGTCCATTTTTTTTTTGTTTTTCCGGTCATTCGTTATGATCGAAATTCGTTATTTTGAATAAATTGACTTCGGAAAAATTCTAATTTGTTATGTTCCATTTGTTTAGATGCGGTATTCGTAAATTAGAAAATTCTTAAACTCGTAAATACGAGAATTTAGAATTTAGAATTTATGAATGTACAAATTTATGAATTGACACATTTTCGTATTAAAGATTTTACGAATTTTGGCACTTTAGAATTTACGAATTTTCAGAAAAATGTGTTAAACAGAGTTTTGTTAATTCGAATATATCCGAATTTTATCGAATTTCATCGAAAAATGAATTCAGAAAAAAATGAATTGCACATGTTTAGAATACAGTCCTGACCCCCCACACCGTACACTACATAGTACTTACCTTTTCACTCTATACCTTTGTTTTATGTTTCACAGTGAAGGGGGCACACACTGACCGTTATACTCTTGGGGGTTATGTGATGTTGAGGATTACTGATTTTGTAGTTCTGGGGGTTAAAAATGCACATACTTGCAGATTTATTACTGTGATGTGCTAGGAGTTACTGTGGTATGCTGAGGCTTTATTATTGTGCCATGCTGGGAATTAATTGTTGTGGCATGCAAAACACGTAATTACTGTGCAATGTTAGGCGTTAATTATTGTGCAGTGTTGGGAGTTTATTATTGTGCAATGCTTGGGTTTTTATTATTGTGCCAGGTTTAGGCTTGGGTTTTTCGTTATTGCATTGTGCTTGGGGCTAACTTTTGTGCTGTGCTGGGGATTAGTCATTGTGTTGTTCTATGTGTTCATTTTTGTTTCATGCCAGGAGTTAATTATTATGCTGTGCTATGTGTTTTTGCTGGCCTGACATATGCTGAGTGTTATCATTGCTGGCTCTTACACTTGCTAGGGGTTATTGCTGGCCCAGACACTTGCTAGAGGTTATCACTGCTGTTTAATATTAGGCTTATTTATATCAACAATCTATTTAGTGTGCCCCCAGGCCATATTTTGTCTATACAAAGGGGAAAAGTGACACACTACAGGCCATAGACAGTGAATAAATGCCCACTTTTGGCCACTCCCACAAGAGCACAGGAGGCAGTGTGCCATGGGATGCATTAGTTCCCCCACTCATACTTACAGCATCATCACAGCAAAAAAATTGTCTGAAGCCACCCCTGCCATCAATAAACAGCCACCCTCTCCACTCTCCTCCTCTCATCCTGCTGCTACAGGGCATTTTGCAGGATATGCAAGTCCAGGCCTCCTACCTGCCTTAACCCCAGCCTGAACATACCATGGCTAGGTTCAACAGAAGACCAGACAGCCACAGGATTATTGGCGTGGGTCCTGGAGCCACTCCTGCAGCTCACCTTCCTTCCATCCCTGGACGCTAGGAGGACTTCTCCCCCATATTCAATGCAGCTGCCTATCACAGTGCCAACTCCTCTTTTGCTGCAGTGCCATTGCATTCTGAAGCATGGGTGAATGTTCTAATTGTCCCTGTGTAATCCCCTCTCCATGCCCCTTTAGGTCTGCATGCAGGACTTTAGGTGCACTTTCCAAAATTGCACTAAAACTGTGGGACATAATAGAACTCAATAGGAAAGCGCAGCTAACCCACACAAAACCTGCGGGTATACTGGTTGCTACACTGGTTGTTAGTTGTTGATAAAAATACATTTTAGTAAGGTCCTTTTTGTTTAGTCCAAATCAACCCTTGTAGAGTCTGGGTGATTTGTATTCCTGGCTTCTATTTTAAACGCAGGAGGAAGGTGAATTTCTGAGTTCCAGAATTCTTAAATTTTTTCATAATATTGAAGGTCAAGTTGTTCATATTAGAGTATTGGAAGATGTTCATAAAAACCTCTTATGTAATAAGGATTTGGGCTTGGGTTCTGCTATTGAAAAAGCTTTGGCTTCAGTGAAGAACTGTGCCAGTTGATGTCCTGCATGCAGGTAATGGGTATTAACCTTGTCAGCTACCAAAGGTATCTATTTAATTCCCTCACTAGACTTTGTTCAGATGGTGGTCATCAAGAACTTATGGTTAGGACAGACCTTAATTTTTCGCTATACTAACTGGGTGCTCATGGCTGTAACTTGTATGTTTATTCCTGTTAGTCTGTTTTTGCCCTATCAATTGAGTGTATATAAATTGTATATCAATAAAGCTGTGGCCTTGCCCTTCCAGCTAATAGCTTCAGTGTTTTATTTTTTTTTATTTATTTTTTTTAACAGGTGGGACAAGATATTATCTGCTTTGTTATGTATGTTCTATGACTATGCTTCTTAACAGTCAAATTATTTCTTTGTTGTAAGGATAAAAGAAGCCTGTTATGTAAAATAGTTTCCATAGAGTAAGAGTCCATTAGGGAACTTTCTGACAACACTTTAGCATTTTTCGTTTATTTGTGTGGTCAATAACAAAACTCTTTTACAACATGTTGACATTTACTCCTTGTGCATAAGAAGACTGTCAGCACGGGTCACAATGCACTAACAACATGCAGACAGCTACAGGAACATGATGTACACAGCTGTATTGTGTTACTTGAAGAACTGTTGTCGACGTGGCTATTTTAAATTATTATTTGAGCATCCACACATATCCTTCATATTTGTAACATCCACTTGGTGACTTAGCACATGGCTGCGTAAAACAGCAACTGTGTTAAAGGCTAAGTTTACCTTTAGTAACATGCTACATGTTACACCCACATTTAGGGTGTAACATGTAACATGTTACTATGCACCACTCTCCTCACCCCCTGATTCCCCCCTTGACAGTAGTAAGTGGTGATTCTCTCCATACTTGCTGTCATAATTTAAAAACAGCGTGGCTGTGCGGAACTGTGCTCACACACTGCAGTTATGGGAGCACGGGGATCACAGACTTGTCAGAAGAGAATTGAGAATTACAAGCATAAATCTACAGCATAAACTACGATAAACCATATACATACATATACTTTAGCATTTATATATATATATATATATATATATATATATATATATATATATATATATATATCATAACACACGCAGCGGGGGCGTGCCAGCGAGTCTCATGCACACTGAGCATTTTGCCCCTGTACATAATATACCAGCATTTTTGTACAGGCAGAGGGCACAGGCGTATTATCCAGCCCAGCTGCCGGCAGCCTGACAAACTCTATGAGAATTTGAATTGCAAAAAAGGGCTTGGTCAGGTAGGGGGTAAATCCTTCCGGGGCTGAAGTGGTTAAATAACCAGGGGTTTCCTAATATTCTAGTGGTGGAGGATAATGACTAAAAATGCTTTCCAAAGTAAAAGAATGCAATGTTATGTGAGATAGCTTATCTAACTTAGTACCTGCATGATGGATCTTAAAGTCTTTCCTACGCTATGATTTAGGAAACATTTAAAAAAATGCATGTTGATGCTGGTTTCGTTGTTTAAAAAGGTGATTCACACACTTAAGTTGTTTTGTCTATGTTTTTTTTTTTATTAATTCTAAAGAATATTCAGTGTCCAGGTTATCTGAAAGAGACACTGTCACTTTATCTACTGAGGGCAAAGTCACAATGTATTTGCAAATGGGCCCCCCACCTCACTTGTTAGTGGTCCTTAACTTTCCTCTGTTTCATTCGGCAACAATACATGGCACTTCCAGGTATGGGCTAACATGTTACTTCCTCCCATGTGAGAGTGCTTAGATACAGCAGTCAATAGCAGTCAACACTGGACATTTAGTGCAGGCCGAGAAAAGGAAAGACTGGTGAAAAGAGGAAAGACTAGTGTGGAAACCCTAGCAAGGTGATTATCATTGTTTATTTTTTGTAGATGTGAATAGTATAGAAAATGGTTAGATGGTTAAAACCATGGTCAGTTTTTAATTAACATTTGCAGTGTGTGTTTCCCTTTTGGAATATTTCCTCATACTTCTTGTCCTAGAATTACGTCTGGGAGTGAAAGTAAATTTCTCCAAAGTGAAGGTAACAACCTCTTAACAGGTGCTCCCAATGGGCATTGTGACCAGGACAAATTGAGAGGGTGAAATGTCTCCAGCAGGGACACAAACGACAATATAAACTTGCGCTTTACAACATTAGAGCAGACAGTACAATTACAATACAATTCGATACAGGAGGAATCGGAGGGCCCTGCTCGTTAGAGCTTACAGTCTAGGAGGGAGGGTCAAGTGATACAAAGGGTAATAACTGTGGGGGTATGAGCTGATGAAGAAAATAAAAGTGCAGTTGTTAGGTGGAGGCAGGGTAGGCTTCTCTGAAGAGAAAAGTTTTCAGGGATCGCCTAAAAGTAGATAGATTTGCAGATAGTCTGACAGATTGGGGCAGGGTATTCCAGAGGATGGGAAAGGCTCGGGAGAAGTCCTGAAGGCGAACATGGGAGGCTGCATTCATGCCAAGAGGCTTTTTTCAAAGGAAGGATAGTAATGGTAGCCCACATATCCCTCTCATGACATTTTTCCTTTAACCTCTTACCGCCCACGCTATAGCCGCAGACGGCTACAGCATGGGATAACATTGCAGAGAGGGGGCGTCCATGGATGTGCTCCCGTGATCGCACTGTTCTGTGATCGATGCGTCCCTAGGACACAGCTGATCCCAGATCGGGGTAATAGGACAATCACAGCGGCCCTTTACCACATGATCAGCTGTGTCCAATGACAGATAATCATGATGTAAACATAAGCTGGTTATCGCAATTTCTTTCCTCGCGCTGACAGCTTGAGAAGGGAGGAGAGCCGATAACCAGCTTGTGTGAAAGGGACATCTGAATATCGTTGTCCTCATTATCAGTGCAGTCCCAATAGTGCCCACCAGTACTGCCAATCAGTGCCCACCAGTGCTGCCAATCAGTGCCCCCCAGTGCTGCCAATAAGTGCACATCAGTGCTGCTAATCAGTGCCCATCAGTGCCTCCCCAGCAGTGTCACCTATCAGTGCCCATCAGTGCCACCTATCAGTGCCCATTAGTGCCACCTATCAGTGCCACCTATCAGTGCAGCCTCATCAGTGCCTCCTCATCAGTGACCACCAGTGCTGCCTCTTCAGTGCAGCCTATCCGTGCTCATCAGTTCTGTCTCATCAGTGCTGCCTCATCAGTTCCCATCAGTGAAGCCTATCAGGGCCCATCATTGCAGCCTCATCAGCGCACATCAGTGAAGAAGAAAAATTACAGTTTTAACATTTTTATTAAAAACTGTTTGTTTTTTTACATTTTCTGAATTTTTTTGTTTGTTTAGCAAAAAATAAAAAACCCAGTGGTGATTAAATACCACCAAAAGAAATTCATATCTATCCTTTCCTGCATCTCCATGGTCCTGTTCCAGTGTTTTCCTTGATCTCTCTGTCCATCTGGGCCCCCGAACACCCATTTGTTGTCCGTTCTGGCCACCCTTCCATCGTTTGTCTGGCCAGCCTTGGCGTTTGGTTGTCTGGGAGATGGGTCAAGACCCTCCCCCTTCTCCCCACCAGCCTGTTACCATCCAGGCTTTTCCCCACCCACCTTTTCACCATGCCTTATGGGTATCGTAGAAGGAAAGGTGGATCAGATCTCTGCGAATGCGTCCGCATACGATCGGTGACGTCAGACGCCGGACGTGTGGAGGGTATATGAAGCTGGCTCCTCCAACGTTCATACTGCTGGAGACTCGAGGGTTGTATAGACGCATGTACACTTCCACAGTGAGTAGAAATAATTACTTCTGGAATACTATCGCTGTGCTTTATATTATTAGTTTCTGTTGGCTGGCCCTGTACCTGCTTTTTTTCATTGTTGTGAGGTAATCCTGTTTGATCTTTGTCGCCTTTCATACCCATTTCAAGCCTTTTGGCAATTCTGGGCTGTATGTTCATGCAGCCCAGCACTTTGCCATACATTTTGTTTATGTGACAGATCCGGTTGTAAATGTGTAGTGCACAATATGCTTAGGCATTATGGCAGGATCTCACTCTGTGCATTGCAGACTTTCTTACCACGTGTGTGGTTCTATTTTCAGTAATCCTTGTATGGACATAGGTGTTCCATTGTGTTGCCCACCCTTGGTCCTTATCCTGTATCTCTTGCACATAATGTGAGTAATTTTGTTGAGCTTAAAGCGGGATTCCAGCGATCTATCGTTTTTTTTTCTACGTTCATTGATAAACTTAGATGAACAAAATATGATACTCATTAGTTAGGTTTAATATTGCCGCCTCTCTCCGATTTTGTCCTCAAGAAGAACTTATATAATGGGATCCTGGCTGTTTCCATTTTGCTTGTGGGCAATTGAAACCCACAAGCATTTTTTTCAGGGACGCGTGAATGCTGTGCTCCCAGCATTCACTGCTCGTTCCCGCGCATGCTCATTGCTAGTGAGCAGCGGCGTAAAAATTCCGGGTTGCCATCACAATGGGCGGCATCATCGGAAGTTCCCGCCCCGTTGTGATGGCAACCAAACATATACATGACGTGACCTGCGTCACTCGGTTCCAAAATCTCTCGAGATTTGAGCATGACGTCGGTCCGCACTGAATCTTGGGAAGCCGAACAGTAAGCTCCCAGGAGACAGTGCAGACCGGAAAAAGGAGATATACACGCCTACTCCCACGGGAGTCAAGACAGGAAGTGGCACTATATATTCAAATAAAAAGGTAATTACGGAAATTTTTTTTTTTAAAGCGGCTTAATAGCAACTATGCAATTAACTGATTGGGGTAAGATATAGTTAAAAATTTGGGTGTAATCCCGCTTTAAGTAAGCCTATGATGGACCCTTCCCTTTGTCCATCTTATTTTGAATACTAAATGTTGCATTTGACTTATTTCATCTTGGTATTCTCTCTATGGCCACACGGCTTTCTGTCTCCACTCTTTGATGCTGGTGACCAGTTAGGAGTGTATTGGTGATCATTTGGGTAAGCAGGTAATGGTTGTGATAGAATGAATGTTATCTGTATTAAAAATAAGTAAAAAAAAAAAAAAAAAATTCACATGATGTCATTTGTTTGGTGATTATTTTCTGTATTTTTTTTCTCTTTATAGTTATCTAACTATTAGGGTCCTACAAAGTACCCCAAAGAGGCCATCACTGGCGAAACATGTAGGGAAAAGACACTGTAGAACAAATGTTTACTTAAAATATACCAATTGACCATAATTTTGATTATGTGCCTTTTTATCATTAATGTTTTTACTATGAACTAATTCAAAATTTGTAAATTTTACTATTTCTGTCGATCTTGGTTTTTGGCACCGCTATAATCCCATTATCCTCATATGTTCCATTTGTCAATCCCGGGATGAGGTGCATTTGTATATTTTAGCCCTACCGTGGTGTATATATATTGACAGAGCTCTGTCCATTGAATTGCTAGGAATCAGGAGAAGCAGTAAGCAAGAACAATTACTGTGCTACTAGAAATACAATGAAGGGAAATTATCAAAACTGAGGCAGACAGAATCTGGAGCAGCTGTGCAGCAGCTGTGCATGACAACTAATCAGGCTCTATCTTCAGATTGTTCAGTTAAGCTTTGAAAATGAAAGATAGAAACTGGTTGGTTGCCATGCACAGCTGCTCCAGACTTTTGATAAATTTCCCTGAGTGTATCTGGAGATTTAGTATGGATGCCATGTGCAAATGTAGCGATAGATGCTATCAATGCAAACAAGGTCTTTCAAAACATTAAGTATTTACATTAGGCTGTATACATTTCATTTTCATACATCTCATGAAAATCAAAAGCTAAATGATGCAGTGCAGAAACAAAAAAGACATATTACCTGTTGAAGCTCCTTTGAATTGTTATGTGGTAAAGCGGATTTTACTTGTGTCTGATTTAAGCAATACAATATAAAGAGGTCAGGATTATATGGATTAAAATGTCTTAAGGAACTGTTTGTGCTGCCCATAGCAATCACTGAGCTTTTCCCATTTGTTTTTTAACCTGTGTTGTCAGCATGAAAGGGAAAACTGGACTGACTGCTTAAAGCCCCCTTGTTATAATATCTTGATCTGTCTATAGCTTGCCGTACTAGCTAAGTACTACTAAGACCATCTTTACCATTCATAGTCATTATTATTATTAAATACATACAGGCGCATCATTAAATATATTTATTAATGTAAATGTCAGATTGTGTGCTGGTATCAACCTCCTGTAATCTCCTGGGAAACAGGACACTGACTGGAAGTAAAAAGGAAAACATTGGAAGCCTTCCATGCTATACTGCATCCACATGTGCTCTCAGGCAGGGCCGATCCTATGCAGGTGCACATGGTGCACCATGCCCAGGCGCCGCGAGCTGAGGCAAAGGGGGGGGCGCCAAACAGTGTTGCCAACTGCTCATTCCTGAAGCCTACTAGGCTCGGGAAAGCTTGTATACGCTTGACCAAGCGGTGCATATGCAGTGACATACGCACAGGGATACAGGTTCCCGCTATACTAGTTGTGAATGGGGCCTTAGGGCACATGGGTGTATTGGGTGCTATAACATAAAATACAGTCGCATTTTGGCCCCCTGGAGCCACAGGTGTTGCATGCAGCAGATATACACAGCTCTGAGTGTAACACCCTGGTGCCCAACCTGTGACCCGGGGACTGCATGCAGACACTAATCCATGTTTCACTATTGCCCTGTTATAGTAGTGATTAATTACCACCAAAATAAATCTCTATTTGTGTGAAACAAAATGATAAAAATGTAATGTGGATACAGTGTTGCATGACCGCCCAATTGTCATTCAAAGTGTGACAGCGCTGAAAGCTGAGAATTGGCCTGGGCAGGAAGGGGGTAAAAGTGGCCAGTAGGCAAGTGGTTAAATAAAAGTCATTTAGTTCCAAAACAGGTACCCTTTATGACTACTTGTAATTATTGAAGTTGATATTAGGCTGTATGTTAATTGTTATGTTTGTACGTACAGAATGAAAGTTACTTTTATGCTTTTTCCTCAACTGTCTTGTTGTTTTGTATGACAATATTTGAATTTATCATCATTATGCATCATTTTTTTAAACAGATCCTGTACCTGCTTAAAAAGTGGTTAGCTGGAGTTAGGATTTCTTTGGCACTTTGGTCACATGTTGAGTTGAATTTTGTGAAAAGGTGTGATTGTCAGAAATCTACCTGTGATATGTTTGCTTGGCCAGGTGCTCGGTGGTCATAAATTACCTGCTATGCCGTGTGGTGTGGCTGAGTATCAGGCACTTGGGTGGTTAATTAAGGCAAGGACCTTAGGATACTCTTGTTGACTAAGTCTCTGTCTCTTTTGGCTCCGACTCTGCTTGACTGCTGCTGTTTATGAGCTCAGTTTGTCTGCTTACTCCACATTTCCTAGCTCACCCTTTTGAGGGAATGACTTCCTTGTTAAGACTAGATAATCCTGAGCTTAAGCTCCTGGGGACACCCAAGTATTAGCCAATGCATACAGTATAAAGCATCATCAAAAGTTGGCTGCTAAAGATAAAACACGTCATAGCAGTGGTCATCTCATTTTAACAAGACCTGACACAGTATTCTTTACTTTGACAGTTACATGTATTCCATGTGGTTAGTACAATGTGACTAATTTGAATACACATTTCTTTAGGTTCTAAAAGGTAACTATTTACAGTAACCACTCTGGTTATAAAAGCAATTGTCTTCTTATAGATTTAGGAACACTAATTTCAGATTTAAAAAAGTAATGTGAGAAGAGAGAAAACTGTAGCAATTCAGCATAATAGTTATTTATTCATTTGATTATTAACATGATGTTGTGCCTGTTTATCATTGTGAATCTGTTACCAATCTTAAATACACCTGCCCTCTTTAAACCCCTTTCTTAACCAAGGGAATAATAATCATATATTATTATTATTTAAATAATTAACTAAAAAAAAAACATATTATTCCATAGGCACTTAATTGTCTCAAAATGTATTAGCTCTGTGTGGATGTATCAGTCCTAAGGAAGTTGTGCGTATCATAGATGCTCATCAGTCTCATGTGATATAAACCTAGGAAATGGTATAGATTGTGGTTACCCACTGAGTGTCCAGAGGGAGGTGGAGGTCTGTGAGTGCAGGAGAATGTAAAATACCTGTGAACTTGAAGGAAACTAAGTTGCAATGGTGGTTGGGGGTAAGAGTACTCTGTATGTTCTAATCGTAAAGGATGCATATATTTCTAGCACAGTGCTTCCGAAGAAGAATCATCAGGGATCACTGGTAAGTCATTATAAAAAAAATTATTTGAGTTGCGTTTCTGGGAATACATAGTAAAGTTACTCACTGGTGTCAGATGATCATCACCTGGTCTGCTAGATTTTCCTGAGATTAAGCAAAAAATTATTATTTCTACCTATCTCTTCGCACCTTCAGTGTTACTTCCTCCTCTCCAACTCCTCTTACCATTGGGGTCCCCCAAGGTTCTGTCCTTGGACCTCTACTATTCTCGATCTACACGTCCTCCATGGGTCAGCTGATAGCCTCCCATGGCTTCCACTACCATTTATATGCTGATGACACCCAAATCGATCTCTCTGCCCCTCAGCTCACCCCATCAATCTCCTCACGCATCACTGATTTACTAACAGACATATCAGCCTGGATGTCAAACCACTTCCTCAAACTGAATCTATCTAAAACTGAGCTCTTAATATTTCCTCCCCCACGTGCACCTTCCCCTGACATCTCTGTCAAGATCAATGGCACATCTACCACTCCGTCCCCACATGCCAAGGTGCTAGGGGTAACCTTAGACTCTGAACTGTCCTTTCAGGCCCACATACAATCCCTGTCCAAATCTTGCCGCCTTAGCATCCGCAACATTTACAGAATATGCCCCTTTTTAACTAATGACACAACCAAGCTTCTAATTCGCTCCCTGGTTATCTCTCGCCTCAACTACTGCAACTCTCTCCTCATTGGATTACTTTTACATAGACTATCCCCCCTCATTCCATAATGAATGCTGCTGCAAGACTCATCCACCTTACCAGCCATTCAGTGTCCTCCACCCCTCTCTGCCAATCCCTCCACTGGCTTCCACTCACCAAACGCATAAAATTCAGTCCTCCCAAGACCTCCTACTCTCTAGCTCCCTTGTCACCACCTCCCATGCTCGCCTCCAGGATTTTTCCAGAGCTTCTCCCATCCTTTGGAACTCCCTACCCCAATCTGTCCGACTGTCCCCTAATCTATCCTTCTTTGCGATGGCAATACTTCATTCAGATGTTTGGTGATCACAGAGACAGTCAGAGCGATCCAGCCGTTATAATAACACCCAGGATTGTGCCTCCACCTTCTGGGAATGGGGGGATTCGGTACTCTTACCCTTTGTAGTGGATTCAAATGCCAGCGGTGATGAATCAAACAAGCATGGATGTGGGAGCAGTAGATATGGACCAAACTCCAGTGAAGAGACACTCCAACTCCTGTTCAACACCCCAGTTGAAGTCCTTGAGGATAAAACGCGTAGGATTATTACGCTTGCCAAGCTATTTTTACTGCACCATTTTATCTGTT
Source organism: Lithobates sylvaticus (assembly GCA_028564925.1). Classification (NCBI taxonomy): domain Eukaryota; kingdom Metazoa; phylum Chordata; class Amphibia; order Anura; family Ranidae; genus Lithobates; species Lithobates sylvaticus. The sequence continues at coordinate 296,305,199 of CM053026.1, forward strand.
TGTATGAAATATTTTTACAATACCCATTGCCTGGATTTTGGACTTTTGCATTTTTTTATTCAAATAAATCCCCATTTTGATCTATACTATGTGGAGGCACCTTTTCTCTCTTTTATACCTTTATACCATCCTTCCCCGGATCATTGTCTGGAGTAGTGTGGTCATGACACATAACCTGGATTTCCTGTGGGTTATCTGAGAAGGAGTTGGAGTGTCTCTTCACTGGAGTTTGGTCCATGTCTACTGCTCCTACGTCCATGCTTGTTTGATTCATTGCCGCTGGCGTTTGTATCCACTGCACAGGGTAAGAGTTCCGAATCCCCCCATTCCCAGAGGTTGGAGGCACAATCCCGGGTGTTAATATAATGGCTGGATCGCTCTGACTATCTCTGTGATCACCATACATCTGAATGAAGTCTAGCCGTCATCTTTGAGATCCCCTTGAGGGTCTAGTGTGGGGTCACAATTATATGGACTAATGGTGTATTAGTTCTGTGTGCGGTGGACTATTCTAGTTAGTTTTTTTCCCACTTATACCATTTATATATACTTACCATTGTTTTTTATTAACTTCATACTTTTATGTATGTTTGTATGATATATCTGTCTAGATACATGATGCATTCATTTGCAAAACATTTATTTACGGTTTTCCACAATGTGAGGACACTTATGTTATGTCAGTGTATGATTATTTGTTTACTGACAACATTTTTATCTTTTCAGTGTGTATAACTCTTCATGACACGACAGTTTATGACTTTAGATTGTCCACTTACCTTTACATTTGTTTAAGTATTTGTGGTTACATGTAAATTGAACACTAGTGATACATCATTGTGTCTTCAGATCATGTAACCACCTGTTTAACTTCAGGTGATCACATCTATTATATCTTTAGCGTTACACATTCATTTTCTATACTCACAATTAGTCTTAGTGTTGTGTTGGCTGCTCACTCTTCACGTTGGCTCAGTCATTATCACTATTCCTTATATAAGCACTAAGTCAAAGAGTACATTAGTAGAAAGAAAAGATTGGAAAGGTTATTAAAAGTTTGCAGGATTCTTTATCGTTACACAAAAATTACAAAAAACTGACAATACATATTAAAAATAGGTTGGGTACTAGGACTAGATACAGTATATTGGCAAAAAGTCACTGAACAAAGAATGATGATGGAAAACACCAAACACGTCTCGAAAATTGATTTTCTTCTTCAGGGGTGCATGAACAGGGAACAATTTGCATTCTTTTGAGATGGTAAATGCGTCTAGAGAAAATACCCAAAGTTTTAAAATAAGCTTCAAGTTGTCCTCTGAGTGTCACCAGGGGGCGCCAGGGATTAGTGCCAGAGCAGTGATCCAAAGGGGTCAGAGGGTTTCAGTATAAAAGTGAATATCATATGTACAAAATCTGAAATGTATAAGCGCAGCCAGCAATATTTGGGGATGGTTGAATTATAAGGTCACCGAAAGATAATGAGGAGATATTATATCATATGACATATGGATTTCTTGCATTATCTGAATGCAGTTTCTCTATAGTCAGACATCATGCAGTAATCATGATGTATTTGTTCATAGGGGTATGGATCCACATTTACAGACAGACAAGTCAGTGGATCGGGGTCTGTCTCAGGGTCATATCGCCAAAGACTGGAGTCTTAGATAGCATCCATGTATTGTGGCTGTCTGTGCAGAGGGTAATCCTACCAGGTAACTAGAAATCATCCATGGGAAAGTGAAGCCCACTGTTCCTCGGAGTGAAAGTTTTAAGTTTGAAGGGTTGATGTGCATTGTGTAAACTGGTTAGTGGTCTTTTTGACAATCCTATTAGTTTATTGAGCAAATCAGGTTCACCTGCAAAGCATCAACCATTGCTTAAAGTAAACCACTATGATTTGCTGAACCTTTGACTCATGGAAATTGTTTTGTTCTACCCTTATGGCCGGCAAGGGGCATACACTGCACACAGCCTTGGTAAGCACTGGTCTATGCTTTTGATTTCAAGCACACAAGAACATTATAATAATTTGGAAAGGTAGACGTTGCTTTGACTTTAAAGAGGTTGGAAAGGAAGAAGGTTTTTTATCTTAGACCCCTTCCATACTGAGGTGCTGTTTAGGTGCTTTCCCGATAAAAAAGGCGACTGAAAAGCTCACGAAAACCTATTTCAATTAAAATCGATGAATGCTTTCACACTGGAGCAGTGCACTAGTAGGGCAGTGAAAAAGTGCCCCTCTCCATTGAAATTAATGGAAAGCTCTTCAAAAGCACCTGCAAAGCTCTTTAAAAAGCGCTCAGTGTTTTACTGGCAGTTTAGAAGCGCCTCAGTGTGAAAGAGGCCTTAATGCATTCTATGCATTAAGATAAAAATCCTTTTATGTGCAACAGCCCCCCTCAGCCCCCTTAATACTTACCTGAGCTCCCTCTTTGTCCAGTAATGTCCACGAATGTCTCAGCAGTCTGAGATTCTCCATCCGAATTGGCTGAGACACAGCATCAGCGCCATTGGCTCCCGCTGCTGTCAATCAAAGTCAGCTAGCCAACCAGGGGAGAGAGGGGGTGAGGACGGGTTGGGGCTCCATGTTTACATGGACACATGGAGCTGTGACTCGACTCGGGTGTCCCCATATAGAGCTGCTTGCACTGAACAGGAGGGAGGGGCCAGGAGCACAGAAGAAGGCCCCGAGAAGAGGAGTTGCAGTGGATTTGCACAGAGCAGGTAAGTATAACATGTTTGTTATTTTTATAGGAAAAAAAACAAGACTTTACAATCACTTTAAGCCTCCAAATTTATTTCAGTAAGTAATTAAATCCACTGTGTCCTATATATAGGCAGAAAGCAAATACATATTCAGCACCAGCCTCTCCCTATACAGTTGTAATCCTTATGTTATGTAGAGGTAGGGATAGGTCACAAACACTGACTCATTCACTTCTAGATATGTTTATTCTTGCTGAGCACAGTATACTGATTTATCTAAATGACTGCAAAGGAAGCAGTTTGGCCTATTTACAGTATAGATTGAGTTACACCCCCATGCTATTGCTCACATGTTTTGTCAGAAACAGCTGTCCTCTCTTCCTCTAGAACTTTTCACAACTTAATGTTGTTTCACCATATAATTAACTAAATTATACCTGATAATAGCAACTTAGCAACACTTTACATCTAGTATTTACTGCTACTCTAGTTACATGTTTATATTCTAACAAAAGGCTTTGTGTTAAACCGGCAATCCATAATCACAGCAAAGTAATAACAAGTACAAAAGAGATTACTTATCTGTGGGAAGTCAAACCGTATACCACTTGAAAAAACTGTTATTTAAAAAATATTTAGAAATTATACTTTAGTAAAAAATAATGTTCCAGTAATTAAACATAGAAGATTGTAAAAAGATATATTTTCTCAGTATAAAATTATGTACAATATCTCATTCTAGGAAATATTGTTAGGGTATACTGCCTGCCATCTAACTATATATAACTGTAGCCCAGTATTTTCTGAGTTTAGAATGGAAGGCTGTACCCCACAAAACATTAGGAAATAACTTTTTAATTTATTTTAATTTATAAACCTCTTTAGAAATCTATTCTTTGACTTGTAGTGTTCTGTCCATAAAGCTCCATAAAGGCCTCACTCTCCCTGTTGAACATTTAGGGGGAGATTTACTAAAACTGGTGCACTTAGAATCTGATGCAGCAGTTAATGGTAACCAATCAGCTTCTAACTTCAGCTTGTTCAATCAATCGTTGACAATAAAACCTGGAAGCTGATTGGTTTCTATGCAGAGCTGCACCAGATTGTGCACACTTCTGTTTTAGTAAATCCCCCCCAGTGAATAAACGGTATTATGGAGACTGCAACAAAGTGTGTATCTATCATCAATTAAGTGTAAAGGAGATAGCAAGAAGGTAGGTGACTCAACCAATAAGACACTACCTACAATTTAAATATATTTTTAAGGGGAGTTGGCCATTTATAGTAGCAATCCTGAACGCATACATGGTAAATATAGCATAAAAGACTGATTTGAATGGACTATATCCTTAAAACAGAAGAGCACTAAAGATGCAATGTCATACTTCACAGTACAAATGTTCAAGGGGCCACAAAATGGAAAATGGAGACCTAACACTTTCTAATGAATACACTCTGACCTCTCTTTTATATCAGTATGTTTGTGACATTAACAATTACAGTCATAGTGTACTAATGTACCGATGTGTTAATTCATACATGGAGGTTTAGAATAATTTTACAATGGCATTTTCAGGAATGAGTTACAAGGACACTGTATATTGTGCATGGAACTCTAGTCAACAGTCCATGAGGTTGTCTTGACAACTGTACTAAATATGTTATTATTGATATAGCTTTAAGATGAGAAATATGACAAAATATGCCAAAAATGCAAACAGTAAGTAATCACATTAGTACATAAACCCCAAAAACATTACTTCTTTATGAGGGCTGCACAAATATTGTATATGGAATAAAAACACTTAGGTGGCATGGGTGACTTGAGTAGAATAGGGGCAACAAACAGCTTTCTTTAGAGCTGATCAAGATAGTAAAATCTCATTGAGTTATACATTTTAATATTTACTATATATGTATACAAGTATTCAGTGACTGAAATTTTAATTCCATGGACATTGGCCCAAATGCTATTCAGAGATGTTACAATGAATGCATGGATTGAATACAGAGTGGTTACAGTAATAAAGCTCCAATGATGGCTGTGGGTGCTATTTGTTGGGCTCATTGGGGACTTCCATGTTTAAACAGAAAAAAAGAAGTAGAGAAAAGTGCCACTACCTAAGTGTAGCGTTTATTAAAACATATTGGTAAAATGAAAAACAATAAATATGTACTCACGTTTAAAAGATATTAAAAAGCAAATCAATAGGTCTCCAGCAGGTGGCAACCTTCTAGGCAATCAATGGTGAGTAGGGATGAGCCGAACACCCCCCCGTTCGGCTCGCACCAGAACCCGCGAACGGACCTAAAGTCCGTGCGAGCTTTAGAACCCTATTAGTTATAATGGATGCGAACGTTCGAAATTAAAAGTGCTCATTTTAAAGGCTAATATGCATGTTAATGTCATAAAAAGTGTTTGGGGACCTGGGTCCTGCCCCAGGGGACATGTATCAATGCAAAAAATTTTTTTAAAAAAACGGCCGTTTTTTCAGGAGCAGTGATTTTAATAATGCTTAAATTGAAACAATAAAAGTGTAATATTCCTTTAAATTTCGTACCTGGGGGGTGTCTATAGTATGCCTGTAAAGGGGCGCATGTTTCCCGTGTTTAGAACTGTCTCTGCGCAAAGTGTCATTTTTGAAAGTAAAAAAGCTATTTAAAATCACTCGCGGCTAATGTTATTTCACGGCTCCCGTAACACAGAGAACAGTGATTCATTGAAACTCATTCATAAAAAAAAGTCATTGATAAAAAAAAAAAAAAAATGAAAAAAAAAAAGCGTAGGGGTCCCCCCAAATTCAATAACCAGGCCCTTCAGGTCTGGGATGGATATTAAGGGGGATCCCAGCCAAAAAAAAAAAAAAAAAAATGGCGTAGGGTCCCCCTCAAAATCCATACCAGACCCTTGAGGTCTGGTATGGATTTTAAGGGGAACCCTAGCCAAAAAAAATGGCGTGGGGTCCCCCTCAAAATCCATACCAGACCCTTATCCGAGCACGCAACCTGGCAGGCCGCAGGAAAAGAGGGGGGGACGAGAGCGGCCCCCCCTCTCGCCTGAACCGTACCAGGCCACATGCCCTCAACATTGGGAGGATGCTTTGGGGGTCTAAGACCCCAAAAGCACCTTGTCCCCATGTTGATTAGGACAAGGGCCTCTTCCCCACAACCCTGGCCGGTGGTTGTGGGGGTCTGCGGGCGGGGGGCTTATCGGAATCTGGAAGCCCCCTTTAACAAGGGGACCCCCAGATCCCGGCCCCCCCCCTGTGTGAAATGGTAAGGGGGTACAAAAGTACCCCTACCATTTCACCAAAAAAGTGGCAAAAATGGTAAAAAGGACAGGAGACAGTCTTTGACAATTCCTTTATTAAAATCTTCTTTCTTCTTTCTTCATCCTTCGGATTCTTCATCTTCTCCTTCCTTCATCTTCTTCCATCTTCTTCTTCCATTTTCTTCTTCCTCCGATCCGCTTCTTCTTGCGCTGGTCTTCTCGTCCTTCTCGTCCGGCATCTTCTTCCGTCGGCGTCGGCGTCGGTGTCGGTGTCTTCTTGGGCCGCTCCGCGCAATGGGAGGCTCCCGCTGTGTGAGGCTCCACTCCATCTGACAGGTCTTTTAAAACGGAGGGCACCTGGTGACCCCGCCCCCCTCTGACATCATGGGGAAAGCCATCATGGAATTCCCCATGACGTCCCTGTGCGTCAGAGGGGGCGGGGTCACCAGGTGCCCTCCATTATAAAAGACCTGTCAGACGGAGCGGAGCCTCACACAGCGGGAGCCTCCCATTGCGCGGAGCGGCCCAAGAAGAGACAGAGACACCGACGCCGACGGAAGAAGATGCCGGACGAGAAGGACGAGAAGACCAGCGCAAGAAGAAGCGGATCGGAGGAAGAAGAAAATGGAAGAAGAAGATGGAAGAAGATGAAGGAAGGAGAAGATGAAGAAACCGAAGGATGAAGAAAGAAGAAAGAAGATTTTAATAAAGGAATTGTCAAAGACTGTCTCCTGTTCTTTTTACCATTTTTGCCACTTTTTTGGTGAAATGGTAGGGGTACTTTTGTACCCCCTTACCATTTCACACAGGGGGGGGGCCGGGGTCTGGGGTCCCCTTGTTAAAGGGGGCTTCCAGATTCCGATAAGCCCCCCGCCCGCAGACCCCCACAACCACCGGCCAGGGTTGTGGGGAAGAGGCCCTTGTCCTAATCAACATGGGGACAAGGTGCTTTTGGGGTCTTAGACCCCCAAAGCATCCTCCCAATGTTGAGGGCATGTGGCCTGGTACGGTTCAGGCGAGAGGGGGGGCGCTCTCGTCCCCCCCTCTTTTCCTGCGGCCTGCCAGGTTGCGTGCTCGGATAAGGGTCTGGTATGGATTTTGAGGGGGACCCCACGCCATTTTTTTTGGCTAGGGTTCCCCTTAAAATCCATACCAGACCTCAAGGGTCTGGTATGGATTTTGAGGGGGACCCTACGCCATTTTTTTTTTTTTTTTTTTGGCTGGGATCCCCCTTAATATCCATCCCAGACCTGAAGGGCCTGGTTATTGAATTTGGGGGGACCCCTACGCTTTTTTTTTTTGTTTTTTATTAATGAATGACAGCTCTCTGTGTTACAGGAGCCATCAATTCATTAGCCGCGAGTGATTTAAATAGCTTTCTTCCTGCAAAAATGACACTTTTTTGCAGGGAAAGTTCTAAGCACAGGAAACCTGCCCTCCTTCACAGGCTACCTATAGACACCCCCCAGATGTGATACTGCAATGCTGTTCTAACAGCATGCACACACATATCCCCAGAAATAAAGAACATATTGTTGTCAGCAGTCAGCAGCACACTGACACGCTGACACTGTGAGTGAAACATAATATGCGAGGCCGCCGCCGCGGCGGCCTCTTATACCGTGGGGCGTGTATTAAAGCCCCTGAGCTATAATTGGCTACAGGCATCCTGCCTGTAGCCAATTATGGCTCTCCTCGCTGCCGGCGCTGTGATTGGCCAAGCATGCGGGGTCACAGTGCATGCTTGGCCAATCATCAGCCAGCATTGCACTGCGCGGGCCGCAATGCATTGCGGGGCCGCTCGCATCACACGAATTTGATGCGAGCGGTCCCAATAGTTCTGGGCTCGCCGAGCGAGCGAACACCCGGTGCTCGATTCGAACATGGGTTCGAATCGAACACCGGGCTCATCCTTAATGGTGAGCAAGCACCTCCGCGTGGATGTGATGTAGGGTGTTTGGAACCAGGAAGTTGACTAGGGAACACCAGAAAGAGACAGCAGAAGCAGCAGAATGAGTGTGTACATGGATAAGAAACACTGTGGACAGCAAAGAAGTGTGGCAGGCCCAAAAAATTGATGTAATGATGTCATGTGTGATAACGATGGGTATGGTTGTGCGCTTTGAGGTGTAGCCCCTCTGTTACACTTGCCCATCCATGAATTTGTCCGTTTTTTTTTTTTAAATCAAAAATAAAGTTTATTGAGCATAAAATTCCGAATGGTACAAAACAAATAAAATTTGAAACGTTAGGTGCAACATGCACCTATAAACAACAAAATGTTTACAGCTCATTCTTATCATATACATTCACTGTTGCTATCACATGGCATTTATATAACATTAGTACTGGTTAATATGGTGTTCTGGTACAGTCTTATTCTATTCTGACAAGAGATGCATGGTTCAGTGAGAGTTCCCCGCAGCAATAACCCTTGTAAGGGGTTTTTAAGATAGTCAATCCGTGCAGGTATGCGAGCTTTCAATCCACCTGTCCCAAATTTTCTGGTATTTGTCTGGGCAGCCCCGGTGTGAGTATAGAACTTTTTTATAAGGTAGGGTGAGGTTTACAGCCCTCTTCCATTGCTGGATAGTGGGCGCTGTAGGTCTGAGCCAGAGTTGAGCAATTTGCATCCTGGCTGTAAATAGTGTTTCTTGCAAAAATGTGGTGAGGTATTTCTCCTCCTCGGGAAGGGGGAGAAGGCCAAGAATGCACTGACGGGGGCAGAGTGCCAAGGGGGAACCCATGTGGTCATGCAGGAATTTAATGATCTGCGCCCAGTATTGCTGGATGGGCGGGCAAGTCCACATGAGGTGGTAAAAGGTACAGTCCTTGGCACCACATCTGGGGCACGAAGGGTCTGTGTCGGGTTTGTATTTGGCTTGTCTGATCGGCGTGATATACGTTTTGTGGAGTATGTATAGGTGGGTGAGTCTGTCCGAGAGTTTGGGTGAAACCTTCCTTGGTGTCTCTAATATTTCTCCCCATTGTTCGTCATCAATGTCTCCTATGTCCCTCTCCCATTTGGCTTTCAGCTTGTAGGCGTGAGAGGTAGCCCCGGGGGTAAGGAGAAGTGAGTATAGGTAAGAGATCAGTTTTTTGGGGTCGTCCCCTAGTAGCACTCTTGTGATAGGCAGGGACTCTAGGCGGGGTGGAGAGCTTCCCAACTGGGTCTGCACTGCATGGCGAACCTGCAAATAGCGGAAAAAAGTGTGGTTGGGGAGGTCAAATTCCTCCTTGAGGTCTTGAAATGTCTTAAGGGTACGGTCAGTAAAAAGTTGAGACAGGTAGAGTATCCTTTTGGTTATCCAAATTTTATGGTCTGGGATGGTCAATAGTTCTGGTAGTCTAGGGTTCTCCCAAAGTGGTGTATGAGCATGAATGGATGGGGCCTCCAGGATATTCAGTGCTTTGTGCCATATTCCGCCATGGTGAGCCAGCATGCCTCGTCTATCTCCCAATCGCGATAGTCCTTGGTGGGTACAGAAGATGATTTGGAAGGGGTGAGCTACAACGTCCGTGGCAGCTAGGCACACCAGGGCGGAGTATCTAAGCCTGTCGTGTTTGTCCAGGTAGTAAAAGTGTGATAGCTGAGAGGCGAGATAGTATAGCATCAAGTCTGGCAGGGCAGTGCCGCCCAGATGAACCGGACATTTGAGGGTCCGCCAGGCCAACTTGTGTCTGGAGGAGCCCCAAATAAAGGTATTCAAAATTGATTCCATGTTTTGGAACAGGCGCGTCGGGATCTGGAGTGGGGCATGCCAAAAAAGGTAGAGCAGTTTAGGGAGCAGAATCATTTTCACTAAGCTGAGTCTGCCCATGACTCCGAGGGGAAGCCTGGACCAGACCTGAGTCCTGCTTTTCAGCAGTCCAAAGAGAGGTTCAATGTTTAGATTGATGTAATCCGTCGGGGATCGAGAGCATTGCACCCCCAAATATTTTATCTGTGCGGTGCGTATAAGGGGTAGGGAGGTTTCTTCCTTAGTCGGAGCCGTAGTGTCTATTGGTAGGATTTGGGACTTGGACCAGTTAATCTGTAGCCCAGAGAAGGATCCGAACTCGCTGATGAGGTGGAGGGCTGCCGTGAGTGAGGGGCCTGCATCTTCTAAATATAGTAACATGTCATCGGCATATAAGCTGAGGACTTCTGTCACCGGACCCTTGCGTAGTCCGTAAATATTTGGGTGAGCTCTAATGGCTATGGCAAGTGGTTCCACCGCCAGTGCATAGAGCATGGGTGAGATTGGGCACCCCTGTCGAGTCCCTCGGGTCAGGGGGAAGGATGAGGATACTTGGCCATTTACCTGGATTCTTGCAGTGGGGGCTTGGTATAGGAGTTGGAGCCATTTTATAAACTTTGGGCCGAATCTAAATCTCGTCAGGCACTCCCATAGGTATCCCCATTCCACCGAATCGAACGCCTTGGCGGCGTCAAGGCTGACCACAACCCTCGTCCCAACGTTATCGTGGGTGGCCTGGAGATTCATGAACAGCCTTCTAAGATTGAAGGCAGTGTTCTTGTTAGGCATGAAGCCCGTTTGGTCGGGGTGAATAAGGCTGGATATTACTTTATTCAACCTGAGGGCAAGTACTTTGGCTAGGATTTTTATGTCCAGTTGTATCAGGGATATGGGGCGGTATGACTCTGGGTATAAGGGGTCCTTACCGGGCTTCGGGATCAGGACAACTAGGGCTTCCTTCATTGTGTGTGGTAGGGTGCTGGTCTCAAAGATGTGTTTATAGAGAGCGGCTAGTTTAGGAACGAGGGTCTCACGGAATTGGGTGTAGAACTCCAGTGGGAGGCCATCGGAGCCCGGGGCTTTGGACGGTGACAGGTTTGCTATAGCTTCAGCTATACATTCTTCCGTGATAGGGGCGTCTAGGATTTCTATTTGAGGGTCCGTGAGGGTGGGGAAGTCAATATCCTGCAAAAGATCTTGAAGATCATTCAGTGGTCGGCTAGAGGTCGAGGTGTACAGGTTGGCATAGAAGCGTCGGAACTCTTGGGCCACCTCAGTGGGGTCTGTCAGGATGGATCCGTCGCTCGTCGCTAGTTGCACAACTACTGGGGGGCTGTGGTCTAAGTGGGCCATATATGCTAAGAGCTTTCCTGCCCTCTCACTATGCTCGTACGTCCTTTGTTTGCTAAAGAAGATACCTTTTTTTAGCCTTTTCAAAGTGTAGGTTGTCCGTGAGTCTGGATTGTAGGCGCAATTTAGCTGAGTTTGAGGCCGTTGGACTAGCCAGAAAAACCTGCTCTAGCGAGTCCAACGCCTCCTCCGCTTGCTGCAAGGCAAATTTCGAGGAATTTTTGTGTCTGTTTATGCGATTAGTGAGGATCGCACGAGCATGTATCTTGAAGGTCTCCCATATCGTTCCCATTGGGGCCGTGTTGGCGTTTGTCCGAAAGAAGTGAGCCCACTCGAGTTCAACGGCCTCCAGGTCAGTGAGTACCGTGAGCCAGAAGGGGTTCAGTTTCCAGGGTCGGGCTGGGATAGTGGATGGCAAGCGGAGCTTGACCCAGTATGGCGAGTGGTCCGATAGGACCCTAGTGCTGAACCCTGCATCTAGTAAATGAGGCGTGAGGGTGGAGGATAGAAGGATCATATCTATACGTGACATAGCTGTCTGGGAGGGAGTGAAGCATGAGTATGCCTGTTTGTGGGGGTTTTTCTGCCTCCATGTGTCGGTCATAGCGAATTCCGCAAGGAACCTGCCAAACCTGGTTAGAGTGGGCTGAGTCGGCGGGGCAGAGTCCCCGTGGAGTCTGTCTAGGTGGGAGTCAATGACAGCGTTAAAGTCCCCCAGCCAGATAGCTGGCACTGTGGGGTGTTGTGTCATAAAGTTTATGCCCTCCTGTAGGGCTGCAAATTGAAAGGGTGGAGGAACATAGAATGCCATTACCAGAAGCTCAAGTCCCCCCACAGTAGCGTGCAAAAATAGGAACCTGCCCTGTTGGTCCGCGCGTAGCGTGTGTAGTTGGAACAGTACAGTTTTAGCAATGAGGATGGCGACTCCCCTAGAGTTGTTTGTATGAGGGGCTTGGTAAAGCCACCCCACCCACGGTTTCTTTAGGGACATCTGTAGCTGGCCGGTCATGTGGGTCTCCACCAGTACGGAGATGTCCGCCCGCATTTGCTTGAGGTGAGAGAGGACCGCCAGCCGTTTGGGCCTAGCCCTTACCCCCCTCACATTCCATGTAATCAGTTTAAGAGCCGCCATCCCATCGCTTCCAGCATATATAGTGCAGGATAAGTTATTGTACACTCTATCAACATAGTTAATTGTGACAAGATGTCGAGACAGTATACTCTCCCCGTCCGCCGGTCCGGAGAGGGGACGCCCGCAGAATTTCCACAGCGACCCCCTCCGGAGGGCGGACAGAAGGGCACGAAGGCCCCCACACATAGAAGTAATAGTTGTTCAGTACCAATTGTCAGGTGGTGCAATATAACAGATCTGTAGCACAGTAAACTCATAAAAACATGTGTAAGCATATAAACAGAAAAACAAAAAAGGGAAAAAAGGACAAAACATTGACAGCTTGTAGCTGTAGGGTGTATGAGAACTTCGCCTACTCTGGACCAGCTTGGCGCAAACAACTCAAAGCAGCCCTCCACGGCAGTGGGGGCTGAGGCTGGCCAGGGAAACATATCTTGTGGATAAGGTGAGAAGCATTGTTGCTTGCATGAAGCAAAAGAGGGATCTGGTGGTGAAGAATCCAGTGTATTCTCAGGTGGCTTTGGGGGCGACCGAGTGTTAACTGAGCTGCACAGTAATGCTAGTGGAGCTAGCATTCAAGGACCACAGTGGGGGAAGGGTGGTCCGGGAGCGTGGTTGCACAAAAAGTTAAGTGGGTCTGTAGGGGCAAGAGATGTTGGCAGTTGTACGGTCCGGTGGGTAAGTGCCAGCGGCCCGCATCAGGGACATAAGTCATGGGAGGACAATCGCAGGGGTGCCGTGCCAGGCGGCTTTGGGGGTTCAGGTAGGGGGTACATAATTTCAGGGCCTACTCACGGTTCCGTTTAGAGGTACTGAACGAGGTCCGACTCTGGAGTAGTAGGGCAGGAGTGCACTTCTATGATGGCGCCTGGGGATCCCCAGCTCGCTGTTCTAGCCACGCCAGCACTGCCGCCGGATCTTCGAAAAAGTGAGCTTTGCCATCTCGTGTGACTCGCAGCTTTGCGGGGAACAGCATGGCGTAGGGAAGATGTTGGTTCCGGAGCTGACGCTTGGCCTCAGAAAACCGGGCTCTCTTCTTCTGGACCTCGGCGGAGAAATCCGGGAAGACTGCGATGTGTTTGTCTCCGAAGGGTATGTTGCCCTTCTCGCGGGTGAGGCGGAGGATCGTGTCTCGGTCCCGGTAATTAAGCAGCTTCGCGATGAATGTGCGTGGTGGGGCTCCAGGTGGCGGTGGTCTTGAGGCTAGGCGGTGCGCACGTTCTACCACGAAGGTGGAGGAGAAGGCCTCTCTTCCAAAATTAGTTACAAGCAGGCGCTCAAGAAAAGTGGGGGGGTCGGCGCCCTCCGACCGCTCAGGCAGTCCTACAAAACGGAGGTTGCACCTGCGGAGCCTGTTTTCCATGTCGTCCTGCTTGCTCAGGACGACATTCAGTTGATGTTGCAGCTGCTCCGTTGTGATCTGCAGTGGGTGGATGTCATCCTCTGTCTGCCCGATCCTGCGTTCTGTCTCGGTGACTCTATCGCGAAGTTTGTGCATATCCTGGCGGATAAGGGAGATGTCCACCTTGACCTCCTCAATTCTGGTGGTGAGGGTGGTTTGGCAGAGGGAGACAGCCTCGAGGATACGGGCTGTGTCTCCAGTTGGCGGGGCCTCCTCTTCTGTCTGTGAGGTGGCGCCATTTTCCTCCGCGGGATCCGGCTCGTCTGCACGGTATTTGTTGAGCCTGGCTATGGCACTCTGGGCCCTCTTCGGCGGAGACATGGGTGTAGGGTGTTCCTGCGGCGGAGCCGGAGGTCTATACCGGAAAAGCTGGTGATTTTAGTCCCAAAGGATAATAGAAAGGATAGCGTGCAGCCGGAGCTCTCACTCCATGCGGCTTCAGGCCACGCCCCCCTGAATTTGTCCGTTTTTATAGTAGAGGGCAGGCCAGCAAAAATTACTACAGGACTACGAGAAAATGGCTGTTCTGCTCCTCATCAACAAAGTACATTACAAGACTACAGGAAAATTACTGTTGTGCAATATCAAAGTGTACAAACACATGACTAACTGGCAAAGAACAGACATACAGGAATGGTCACAGTACAATTACAGACCACACTGCATATGACTTATCAGCTGTCCAGCCCTCTACCTATAAAAACTGACAATTTCCATGGATGTGGAGGCTTGACAAAGGGGGAACACCCAGAAATGCATAACCACGCCCATCATTATCACACAACATCATCACTGTCATTTTGTGGGCCTGCCACAATTCTCTGCTTCTTATCCATGTGATATACACACTCAGTCTGCTGCTTCTGTTGGCTCTTCCTGGTGTTCCCTGGTCAACTTCCTGGTTCCAAACACCTTACATAACATCCAAGCGGAGGGCCTTGCTCACCATTGACCACCTGGAAGGTTGCCATCTGCTGGAGACCTATTGATACGCTTTTTAATGTCTTTTAAACATGTGTGCATATTTATTGTTTTTCATTTTACCAATATGTTTTAATAAATGCTACACTTAGGTAGTGGCACTTTTCTCTCCTTCTTTTTTCTGTTTATACATGGTTTGCTGGTGGGAGCATCCCCAGATCCTACTTAGAAGAGAGACTGCTGATGCTGCCATAATGTGAATTTCATGCCACAGTGACTTTTATGGACACTTCTCAAAGACAAAATAGACTCCCTTCATTTGTTTACCATTGCCCATTTTTTTGTCAGTTGAACCAGTGCCCCTTTTTTTGCCCCTGGGTATGTTTAGGGTGTTCCACTTCAAGATATGCATTGTTGTTTTGTTCCTAGCCTTGTGAATTGGATAAAAACTGTACAGTGTAGTTGGCCCTGCCCAATTGTTTCTTGCCAACCTACTCAGACATACCTACTCTACATCTCCACAACATAAAGGCTAACCATTCTGTAGTCCCAAGTAGACTGGGGAGCTTATTGTGCTCCTCGAGACAAAACAGGAAGTGAACATTGGATGCAGGCAGCTCTGAATTTCTGATATTTTTTTTTTATTATTATTATTATTATTATAATTATTTATCAAAAATATATAACAAAACACTTTCAATAGTGTATTTAACAAACCAAAACTAAACAAAAATAAGAAAAGATCATGATTAGAGTGTACTTTAAATAAACATTATGTTCATTTTGTGGCTGTTTCTATGGAAGAAAACAATACAGAAATCATGCCTTTAAGCACCTGTAGATCTACGCAATTTTTTGGAGTTGACTTAAAACCTACTTGTATCCATAGAAGCAAACTTGAATACAGATGATCTGAACAAAGGTAATATAGCTAGAGGCAAGCTGTTTACATTCATCAACATTTCTCTAATACTTGTCAGTGTTTTGAAACACTTTTCTAAGTGCCAGTGGCAGCTTGCCACTTCTTCTGAAGATCAGTGACTACAGAAAGGGGGAAAACAGAACATATCTAAATCCCCCTGGGCTTTATTTCTGTCATTGAAATGCAAAGGTTCCACTTATCCTCTTGTGCACTTAGCATACTCATTATTAATTTGAACATGGGTGGGAGATGGCAGCCATATCAAATCAGCTTTCACTTGTGTTATTTGTGTTTCCCAAGTAACTAGCTCTAATAGAGCAGATAAGAAATCGCTTTATGCTGGCGAATAATTTTATTAGGCAATATCCTGTAATCGTCACACAATCATTTAAAAGCCCAATTAAATAACTCTGTTTGCTGTGTCAATAGACTTGGATGATGTGTGGTCTTTTGTCCTGCACTACAACTCTTAACACTATACCCTTGGGAAAAGGGGAATCCTTATTTAATGTATAACTATTATCTATTTACCATTATCATTGAAAGTGAAAATAAAAGAAAATCCCAAAGTTTGGGTTGTCCCCAGATAAGTAATAAAGGGGAAATATTACAATGGGGATACTAGTTCTGGTTCCCTGGGGGTCCCCAAGTAATTCCCTTAAATTTGCAGGGATTTCCTCTCACGTTCTGTTTTGGCTATGGGACAGTATGTGACGGTAAATCTCCGCAATGGGACACAGATGGTGAAAAAAAAATATGACGGTTTAAAATCCTCCCTTGATCTATCCAAAATGTATTTAAAAAGTGTTGCCTATACTGTAGTTCTACCTTAATGTATGTATGTGTGAATGTTAATTGCCTGAACATTTTATTGGTGCTTTGTGTTTTTTTTTTTTGCATATGTGTTTTGGAAAGAGTGGGAAATCTCTACCTGGCTTTGATGGCTTGAAAAAAGAAAGAACAATCAGCGCAAACACCAAAAGGAATAATTATTTGCCAGCTGAACAACTGAAGGTAATCACAAAACCTCATATACAGTAAAAAATAAACAGAAAAGTGCAGCAAAAAACAGTCCACATAAAAGAAGATGGAAGTCCACACGAGTTCATAAGATGAACCACAAAGCCCAGACCGAATCAAGAGAGATTTGCATGTGGGAAAGTAGGAATCCAAAGACACGATATGCGTGACAATCCCTTCACTGCTATATGCTAGCTCGCTCACCTTTATAACCTGGACTCCTGAATTAACAAGGCATTAATAGCACGCATCCCCTTGGGGGTAAATGGTGGCCAGTGCAGTACGCAATGATCTCCCAGGAATTCCAAACAGGCACATGAAATAGAAGAAGGATCTAAGTGCTATCTGCTTTAAACTTTCCAAGCCTTTAATAAAAGTAATCAATATCCACTCACATTAAAACAATCCAGGTCCAGCCATGAGACATGCAGTGGAGAAAAGGTCTGTAGATCAAGATGGCAGCAGATGACACCATCCAAACATAGTTCCTCTCCCGTACGCGTTACGTCCAATATGACTTCATCAGCAGGGTGGAGGCTTTGATGGCTGCCTATGTCACCGTTGAGTAAATTTTCTCCTGTCCTATGGTGTCCATATATGCTTCGATAACTGATCAGTTTCTTTTCCAGTCAATCCCTTACAATAGGAATAATTAATCTATAGCAGACAATCTATTCAACTGATATGCCACACTAAAGAAAGTAGATTTTGATTAATAGTTAAAATACAATCGTAATTTACAATCATCACTTTATTGATGACATCTCTGTTTCCATCATGTAATCCCATAATCTGATTGAATTAAATATGACTGTATTCATGAACAAAGTTCTTGGTGCTGCAGAGTAATGCAAAATGATCAATAATAGTCCGTCCTTACCAAATAACTCAGCTTGATCAATTCTAATTGAAGCTGAGCCTAAAGCTGGCCCTACATGAATCATTTTTTTCATTCCGCTAGTGGGTTGAACCAAATAATTATCTGAATCAGTGTGGATGGAGGAATCATTCCGACTGTGCTATTGTGTTCTGACTGGAGAGAGCCTTCCCCACTACCAGAACACACAGATTAGTGTTGTCAGCTATAGCCGGCAGCACTGATCGTTTGGGAAAAACTCGCCAGACTTCTGTACAACCAGGCAGTCCATACATGGATTGAATTCAACTGGTCCCTGCTGAACTGGTCGAATTTCGATCCATGTATCACAATGTTAAATCCTTCAGAAGGGAAGTTATGACTGTTTGATCTGATTATTTTCATTGAATCGCACATCGACCAGATAAAAAAAATCTAAGCTTGTTTGGCCACTGTTAGAGAAACAACAAGTAAGAGGAAAATTCTGAAAAGTGAGTTGAAACTCCAGCTTTGATTGTTCTCAATAAATTAGGATTTTCAGATTCGGAGAGTTCCTCCTATTTCAGTAAGAACTACAACACTTCAGCTTCTGCCCTGATGTGAACTGTGTGCTTGATTTATAAACAAGAACATTTTCCCTATGCCAATGGGATGGGAAGGGAATTAGAAGGCCATGCTAGCAGATGTAGTTGGCTTTGGTTATGACAGGGGAGTAAAATTGTTCAGGGCAGGTTCAACCTTATGATATCTTTTCTGGAGATCGATATTTCAGCAGGCTTGCTTGGGATGCATAAATAATAGATCACTGTTTGTTCTATACAAACAGATTAGGTCACTTTGATGTCTATGGGTAGCTGCTGTGCTTTACTGTCCCTCTCCCTATAATAAAACCAGTCTGGTCTAACTAGTTATAAACAACATATGATCTCTTTAAATAAGATTTTATCTCTGCCATTGTTGAACAGGAACTTTGGCTGATTCTCTGATAAACAGATAACCATAGGAGGGAGGATATGTAAATCAGCATAAATAATGAAAATATTGTATTGCAAGCAAGAAATAATAAAAAGTTTAAATTAATTTTACTTTCAGGTAAACATTACAATAATAATAAATATGTACCCCCATTTTTCTTCAAGGCAAAACACAAACATATTGTAAAATCACTACAATTGATTAGTGATTATGAAACTTTTTCTGAACAAAAAGGAATGATGCGCCTACTGTTCATTTGACCTTTGAGTCAAGGAAAATAGTCACTGTGGATCCTAGCAGCTCTCAGGACTGTCAGATATCTCATTGTCTGTTATGTTCAATGAGATGTTCAATAGTATATGGACATTGCACAAATGATTTAAAGAAAAGGGGTGGCCAAAATTTTTTTTTTTTTTTTTAGCATGCTGAGAGATTGATCTTTAATTGTTTCCTTTTCCATAAGAAAAGGAAACAACCTTTTCATTGTGCACTCTCCATTCCTCATATAGCAGTGTGATTAGTCAGATTCAGAAGAAATGATCAAGGCGGCACCCTTTGAGAAGGAGCAGATCTTCAAGTTGCCAAAGGGATCTGATCATCTATTGCTGCCTACAGACAGATTTACGAGGGTGGAGCTTTTGTCAGTTGAAACAAATGATCCGAAAACTGCCCATTCTTTTTCATGTAGACAGGGGTCCACAGCTTTAAATCCTGACTCAGACTACTTTCCCTTTGAATGCTATTTTTCAGAACAAAGCCTAAAGAGATACTCAACAACAATACCTGCTACCCACACTGAGGAATTTTCAACACAGGAGTGGTCATTATCATATCATGTTAACCCCTACTTTACCAGATAATTATCAGAAATGTTCTGATCAGCTCTGTTACAAAACTCCAGTAGTGTAGGATCAGCTTTACTTTGCATCAATAAACTTGACTTTGTGGCTTATGAAAAAAACGTGAGGTCAAATACACTTTCATTAAATGTTTACCGCATATAATTTTGGCTAGGCCTTTGAATCATTTATATGTGTTTAGAGAATGCATACATAACATTTTATTTTGTAAAATAACTCTTTTTTTAAATATTACAGAAATGTAACCCAAAATTTTAACTGCGGTCAAAGTTCTGCCAGATCTGTCATCTAACCCCCCTCAATTATATTCACACACACATATAAAAAAAATGTTTGCACAAAGCTGAATCCATTCCAGGGAAACACTTGGCTCCCTTCAGCTTTACATAAATAAATATGCTTAAAGCCTGAAAAGGCAAGTTGTAACCCTTTGAGAGCTTAAAGCCATTCATATGTATGATACTTACGCTGGGCAGCTTTGCCCAATGCAGTCTCAATGCATGACATTTGCCCTATGCCCTATTTCTTCAGTTCACATCGGCACGCAGCATTGGGGTGCACTTAAAAAATGTAGGACATGTTGCATTTCTACTAAAGACAGCACATTGTGACATGCTACAATGCATCACAACATGCTGCCATGTATAGAGTTAAATTAACTGCCAGGTTGTCAAGATGAATAAAGTTAAAAAAAAAAAAAACACATCTTAGCATGTGTAGACAATGCACACCTACTGGCGCATGTTACGTTCACCCAAATGTATGCCCGCTGGTCTGATTGGGCACTAAGAGTTAAAAAAGCAACATCCATTGTGTGAAGTTCCAATAAGTCACAGTTAATCAGTAGCTGTGATGTGACAGCTACCACAGTTAGGCTATGAGAATAAAAGAAGCGTCTTCAAAAGGATTGTTTCACTTCAGATAATGGAGCATTGTTGGGAGGGCAAAGCTGATTCCAGTGATATTTATTTGAAGGAAGAGAGAACTAAAACTGAATTCACATACTTAACAGCAGGTCACCGGGCCACAACCTTTAACCCGACATCCAAATACAATAAATAATTCTGCTGTATCCCACCCTCCCAGAATGAAAGACTTGTTTAAATGAATGATACATCAAACATTTTTTGCAAATAAACAATAATCATACAGATGTTACATACTTGAGCTACATAGATAGGAATGTTAAGCAAAAATGACATAGAGTGTTAAAAAAGCAATGTAAGTATATGTAAAATATATATGAAAGCTGCTACAGTATAAATAAACATACCATTATTTTTGAGGATATCTTTCATCATCAATTAACCCCAGATGTATATTTTCTATAAAGAACTTTGATGATTCAAACAGAGATGCTCACCAGTTTTACAAGAAATAACTGTAAAACAAAATGAGTAAATGCTAATTGAACTGTTATAATATTACTGGTACGTTGAAGCTCTGAAAGGGAGTGTTTGCTGCTTGAGTTCTACCTGGTTCCAGGTATATAAAAATTAATCCAATAGCCTAATACATACAGTACATAGTAGTGTAGGATCAGTGTATTTTCATCAGGATTTGCTCTTTGAGCTCTACCTGGTTCCAGGTATATAAAAAAAATAATCCAATAGCCCAATTCATACAGTGTATAGTAGATCATTTACAAATAATTTTCAAATAAACATTTAATATAAAGTACATATTTGGCACTAATATTAACGAGCATCAGGGTTTTACAAATGGGTAGAGTTTGGCTGAACACCCCCTGGTTCTCTTGAACATCACAAAAGTTTGAACCTGAACCCCATTAAAGTCTATGGGACCCGAATTTGAAAAATACCTTATTGGCCACAAAAAGGGTACTGGGGGCCCGGTATATGGCCCTGGGGAACATGTATCAAATTTAATTTAATTTTTTAATTTAATTTATTTTTTTAAAAGATTGTTTTTACAGGAGTAGTGATCTTAATGATGCCATATCCCTAAACAAAATGAAAGAAGTACTATGGAGAGGATTTTTTAGGCACCATTGAAAACCAATATTGTACTAAAATGCAAAAAGTTAATTACATACTTACTTAAAAAACAGTATGTGGGTTAAAATTCATACAATTTACAAGTGCATGACATATACAGAAAAAAAAAAAAGAAATTCCATCCATCAAGGGAATAAGAGTGGTAACAGGGACCCCAACGCATTTCAACCCGCAGAGTCTTCCTCAGGGGGTTCTTAAAAACAACAAGATGGATAGATTCTGCAAAGTAAATAACAGCCAACAAGTAAAACAAAAAAACAAAAAGAAATATAATATTCTCAAATACAATATAACTCACGATGGAACTGGGGATAGCCAGCTCCACAAAACCATACTAAACGTGGTTATAAATGGACAGAGTAAAGCCAAATCAGACGGAATCAGTACATAGATGATTGGATTAATTTCCAAATAGGGATGAACTACATGAACATGAACTTGCTTGATAAATAAAAGCAAACCACATAAGTCCAAAAGTATTAGGGACTAGGTTATATACAATGTGCAGATGAGTGATTGCCGAAGGTGAAAGATGGGATAGACAAGGAGTTTGTAGTCAATATTTCTATAAAGAAAACAGATTGCAGAGGCAGTTGTGACAAGAAACCTTCTACAGAATGTATAACAGTCACACCTTTCAGGGGGGGACTAAGAAATAATAAATGATAATATATATATAAAGAAGGTATTTACTAAAAATGTGAGAGTAAATAAGGCTAAGGTTGTTATAAATATGTCACATGGGGGGTCCACAAGATGGAAGATCATCTGCTACCTACATCAAGGAGCCAAACATAGCTGTAAAAGATCACACTCTAGACTCTAAAGTCTATACATATTTATAACAACCTCAGCCTTATTTATTTCGGGGGTCCCCCCCCCAAAATCCATACCAGACCCTTATCCAAGCATGCAGCTTGGCATGTCAGGAAAGGGGGGGTAAGTGAGCACCCCCCCCTCCTGAACCATATCAGGTCACATGCCCTCATCATGGGGGGTGCTTTGGGGTGAGGGGGCTCTGCTCTGCCCCCCACCCCAAAGCACCTGGTCCCCATGTAGATGGGGACAAGGGCCTCTTCCCGACAACCCTGGGTTGTGGTTGTGGTAGTCTGTTGTCAGGGGGCTTATCGGAATCTGGAAGCCCCCTTTAACAAGGGAGCTCCAGATCTCGGCCCTCTCCCTATGTGAATGAGTATGGGGTACCCATTCACCAAAAGAAGTGTCAAAATAAATAAAGACAGGAGGCAGTTTTTGACGATTCCTTTATTAATAAAATAAAAAAACAATGTCTCCCGATGTAGATCCATCATCAATCATGACACCCACCGCACTGCTGGAACTGGAAAAAAAGAAAAAAACACTCCACCCACAGCGAAGGCTAGCCGCCGAATGCCTGCTCCACTGTTTGACAGTTCTTAAATAGGTAAGGGGCGGGGTCCACCTGGTGACACCACCTGGTGGCACCACCCTCTTGTCACATCACCGACAGGTGCATGCTGAGTAGGTGATGTCACAAGAGGGCGGTGCCATCTGGTGGCCCCACCCCTTACCCAGCTCAAACTGTTCCCCCAACTCTACTAATGAGTGAGAACAGAAGATGTTGCTTGCCTTTAGACTCTCTCTTTATGATTGCAACTCCATATGGCCCAATCATAAAATCTATGATACTTCTATGAATTATTTGTTCATTTGATCAGCTATTAAAGCGCAGTTCCACCCAAAAGTGGAACTTCTGCTCATTTGTCTCCTCCCCCTACGGTGCCACATTTGGCACCTTTTCGGGATGGGGAGCGGATACCTGTCTTTGACAGGTATCCTGTCCCCACTTCCGGGGGACCAGAACGTGGTGCATTACGTCAGCAGCTTGGCTCCCTCCTCCTCCTTTCCCCACCACCAGGCCAGTAGGATAGCACAGTGGTGCCTTTCACATGCATGAAGGCATGAAGCCGTAATGCTTCACTACCGGGTTCCCTGGACTCCAGGACAGGTAAGTGTACTATTATTAAAAGTCAGCAGCTACAGTATGTGTAGCTGCTGGCTTTGAATTTTTGGAGGGCGGAACTCTGCTTTAAGCACTGAAATAACAGCTATAATGATTCAGAACATATCAAAATGTTCACTCTCCTGCACTGTGTGGTAAGTCGAACGTGTTATCAGACTCTTATTTTGACGTTAGTATATGTGGATAATGCACCCCTCGCTGGCTTCCAAATGAACTGAAAGCATAGAAGAACACAGAGGGTGCATAGGCCTAACGCATTATCCTCAATACATGTTTTATTTAATAAAAAACATTTTTTTATTCAATTTAAAAAAAATATTCACCTCCATTTTTATTAAATAAAACATGTATTGAGGATAATGCTCTAGGCCTATGCGCCCTCTGTGCTCTTCTATGCTTTCAACAGCTATATTGATGTTTTTTCCTCAAGAAGAGTAATCTTTTTTTAAACATCTCTTTTCCTTAGTTGATAACTTTCTTCAGATACAAATATTATATATATATTCTCCAATTGGAACCCTTTTTTTCTTTAACCAGAGCCCCTTAATTTTGCTAAAAGACCACCCACAGGAGATATAACAGCTTGCTTTGGCAATCCTATTTTCCACTACATTATTTTTTTTATCGTACCAAATTGGTAGAATTGGCTCAAAAAAATAATAATACAATTTTAAAAGTTTGCAGGTCTCGGACAGACAATATCAGTGGGTCCCTATGCCCTTCCAAGAAAGCAGCAGCTTTAAACTTTTAGTTTGTCAATGTCTCATATCCTTATGAATGATCTATAATTGCTGATACAGAGCACACCATCACATTAGCTCAGTCAATACATTTTGGGTCAGCAAATAAATGATCCATATTTGCTAATTTGCAAGGCAGTCAATAAAGCAAACTGAGCTGGCTTAATTTATAAAAACCTACTATAGAACTAGATCTAATAGAAATATACAAAATAAACAACATTTTCCGGATGTACACTCTACTGTTTCATTTATTTCAAAAGCTACAATCAAAAAATAAAAAGCAATTTGAAGGTCATTGTTGTGGAGCATGTACCACATTCTTTTCTGTGAACTCTCTGTGCATTACTGATATCCATTCTTTATTCAACTCCCTTTCAACAACCCATTCACAGTTTCTGTCTCTATAGAGTGAAATGTTCTTTTATTAAAGGGAAACTATAATGTTTCTGTGTCAGTGTTATTTTACATTTTTTAAATGAGTACAAGTTCATACATTATTCTTTTATACCATTCTTCTCTTTGATTGCATACATTAGTTTAGTAAATAATTAATACAAGATGCATCAAAGACACTTTGGGGGTTATTTGCGAAAGGCAAACCCACTTTGCACTGCAAGTGCACTTGTAAGTGCAGTCGCCCTCAATCTAAGGGGTAGATCTGAAATGAGGGGAAGCTCTGATTTTATCATCCAATCATGTGCAAGCTAAAATGCTGTTTTTTTTATTTTCCTTGCATGTCCCCCTCGGATCTACAGCGACTTTACTTTCAAGTGCACTTGCAGTGCAAAGTGGATTTTCCTTTAGTAAATAACCCCCTTTGTTTAATCCTTTCATGACCAGATTCCATAGAAGCCTAGATGCCCAGACCAAAATGAGCACTGTCAGTTAGCTTGACAATAACTATATGATTAATTTACCTACCTAAACACATTTTATTAAATGCATGTATTACACTTCCACAGATACAGCCAGCCTGCTTCAGCTGTCACTGTTCCTCTCTCTGTGCCAACCACAGTGATAGCTGGAGTCAGTAGGTTTCCTTCTTACCAAATCTCGGTGATCACAGGATTTCAAATCATGCTCGTTAAAGCGGAGTTCCACCCAAAAATTGAACTTCTGCTTATCCGGTTCCTCCCCCCCTCCGTTGTCACATTTGGCACCTTTCAGGGGTGAGCAGATACCTGTCTAATCCAGGTATTTGCTCCCACTTCCGATGATAGATTGCCGCAGAATCTGCAGCGATCTACACCATGTCCGGCCCCTCCTCTGCCTCCCCCCACTGGACACAGGTCCCAGAAGACAGCAGGGACCAGTCAGAATGCGCAGCGCGACTCGCGCAAGCGCAGTAGGGAACCAGGCTGGGAAGTTGTAAGGCTTCCCTTCCTGATTCCCTTAATGAAGATGCCAGCGCCTGCACCCAGGAGCCGAGGGACAGGTCAGCGTCGGGTGAGGACATCGCGGGCACCCTGGACAGGTAAGTGTCCATATTTTAAAAGTCAGCAGCTGCAGTATTTGTAGCTGCTGACTTTAAATTTAGTATTTGAGAACAGGGTTGAGAACCACTGACATACAGCTCTGCATGCTGATCTCAAGCCATCTTACTTTCTTACGGTGAACAGAAATGCATTTGCGCTGCTTGATCTCTAGAGGCACTGGTGATTTAGCCAGGGTCTCAAAGATGCATCCTGGAAACGCTACCTAACCCAGTGCCTATGTTTATACACTGCGAGATCTCGCAAACATGTTTTTTTTTTTTCTTTACTCAGATCATGTCTAGCATCACATGGGAAGAGGGGGCATTTTTTTTAAATAAAGTTGAATAATTTGGAGTGCGGCTATCCAGCTACATCTTTTCTACTTCAGTTCCTGTTGCAAACAGAGCCGGCACCCTGTGGGATTGTGGAGACAGCTGTTTTGGGAGAAGTCATTACCTTGGAGCGGTGATTCTTTGTATTTCTTTGCATGGGAAGAGGGGGTAGTTAGAACACCAGAAAGAAAGGGGAGATTGAATCATCTGCCCTTTGTTAAAATGGCTGCTGGGATAAGAATGCTGGAGAAAAGAAAAATAAGAACATTTGCATAAAGGAAAGCATTTTTTTTTTTTTGTTATACTTTTCATGGTGGCTGTACTTTCTTTGTTAGGGCATGGGGGAAGGTCTGTTTTAATAAAACAAATATAAATTATGTCTATTTTTCTCACTCCGAAAGTAAAATACATTAAAACATGATAAATAAGCAAGTAATATAAAAACTCAATAGTAGATTTATAGAATCTGAGATGAATAAAACACCAGGATATGAACAATGACTATTTTAATTTCCTATGGGTGAGAATCTAAACATTTAAGTACAGATGTATTCATTGGAAAATCTAAGGGTATTCCAAGCTTTTGAAATAGTTTGTTTCACTGCTTGCTGTGCATGTTTGTAATTGAGC
Organism: Lithobates sylvaticus; assembly: GCA_028564925.1. Taxonomy (NCBI): domain Eukaryota; kingdom Metazoa; phylum Chordata; class Amphibia; order Anura; family Ranidae; genus Lithobates; species Lithobates sylvaticus. The sequence goes on from CM053026.1 coordinate 296,331,557, forward strand.
ATATTTACCTGCTGATAAATATGAAATATTCATAAGCAATCAGCTAGAAATAAAAACTATTCTTAAAGATGTATTTTTTTGTTCTGAAGCTAATAAATTAAGAAAATATATTCAATCACGTTATACAACCCCATTAAGCTGGTGGCCACAGATACCTCAGTGCATTGTTTAACTAAAATCATACACTGATTTTAAGCTGGCCATACACTAGTAGATTTTCATACCAATATGAACATTCTCATCAGCACATGCAATGACGTGACTAATATCCTTTGAAAGTACAAGAAAAGTTGGTTAACATTTGATTTTAGAGTTAATGGACTTTCCCAAATCAAAACCACATTTACCATTAGAAGTTTGTTCGTTAAATAACAGTTTTTCATTCTGCAACTTCAAATTTTCTCATTGATGCAGTCTAAAACAAACGTCAGTTTGATCCCCTAACAATTAGGAAATTGAACAACGTTCCTAAAACCAAAAATTTCAAACAAAACTTTACTGATTTATAAACAGCTTTACTGTACAGGTACTATAATACCTGATCAGCCTACCATTCTCTCAGATGATCTCTAGAAAAATGTGATTGCAAACATTTTTGTTTATGCCAGACGTTATGTATATTGTAGAAGACTGGTCATTAAAACTTCCATAAGTTACTCATTACCATTAGATGATATTTATACTGTTAGTTTGCAAATCTTTGTAAAACTTTCCCCAAATTGATACCATAATTACAAACAAGTGACAGAACTAACATTACATTTGTTTATGTAGGAAAAAGTATACATTTAGTTGGACTTCTCCTTTAAACTGCTTTCACATAGTATACTTTTCTCTTAACACTGTACATTATAGCCACCCTATAGGGACCAATAAATCTAAATCATATGTTACTATTCCTTTGAATTTAATTGCCTTTTTTCTGTTTAATCTGTGTCAACTTTATGCAGAGTCATTAAACTGTGGCTAAACATTACGTAATAATCTTACTACCAAAATTGCCTACTTCAACATTTCTACACATAAAATGTTAACTTCACTGAAAGATGTATATTCTGAAGTCAGGAGGGCCCAATAGATTGCTGTCAAAACCCTACTAAATAATAGCTAGTGACTGACTTGCCGTTGATGACATTCTTAAGACGGCCATAGATGGATCGAAAGAAGTTGCTCTATTAATACATATCTTGTGAGCTGGCTTTTTGAAAAATTATTTTCGATCAGCGATGCAGAGCTGATCAGTGTATTCTGACAGCAGAGGATAGGGAAATCACATTGATCAAAAAAACTTATCCATATAGGCCAGCCTTAGTTTACAGAATTTACTACTTCTCCATCTTCAAAGGACTTCTACAGTAGAGAGGCAAACATGTAACTAACATCAAAGTAAAACTTGAGCCACGGTAGCTAGCAATAAGCGAATCAGAAGTTTTGTGAATCTTATTTGAAGTTTGAATTCAAATATTTTGCAGCAAACCCTATTGATGTCTATAGGGTTGAATCTTGCTATTCAATTTTGCCAATTTACAGGGCTGGGCATATGCTGGGCACTGCCATGGGGGACATGTACCAATGACAAAAATAAAATAAAATAAAAAAAGTCACAAAAAAATTGTATCTTTCTCAATACAGAATTTTCAGCTCTAACCAACAGCTCTCTAACTGTAGCCCATGCAGGTGTAGCCCATACAGGGAAGGCCTGACGTGAGATTATTTCTCTTCCCTTCTGCATATGTGATTAGAACTATGAGTAGTGATCTTTTACCCACTTTTTTAAATTCTATAAAAAGCTATACAATTGTAAAATCAAAATTCCAACCCAATTTTTTAATGCATTAGACATTATGTGAAAGAGTTTGAACCTTTGTTAGGTTTAGTTGCTATCTGTGTGCCTACATAGAGACAGGAAGATAGGAAACATCCCACTAATGGACACAACAAAAAGTAGAGTGAGGAAAGGTTAGGACCTTTTTTTCATGTCCTAGTGTCACAGGGACAGGAAGTTAGGGGAAATATGTACAATGAGATCATGGATGGCAATAGCTTGACAAAAATGTAAAACCTTTCCAAACTCTACCCAAAACTAAAAAAGTTTTAATGATCACGAAAAGTTTACTGTCTGTAGTTTAATCAAAGCAAATGCATTTTGTCAGACTCAAAATGTTCAATTCTGACTAGTAAATTCCCATTAATCTCAATAGTTGCAGTTACAGAAAACATGGATTTGGTCTGACATTTGAAGATCAGATTAACACTCTAACGATAAAATATTAAAATAGGCATAAACTGGCATTGTTGTCAAAAGCAACCTATCAAGTTTTACCTTTCATTTTTTTTTTAAATGAAAGAATAAATCAGAGTGGGTGCTATGGGCCATTACTCCAGGCTTCTGCATATTTTCATTTGTCTCTGCTTTTAATAAACCTGCCTATGTAATTAACTACATAATGGCCTCAGTAGTTGATGCTTTTCTTGCTCATTATCCTACTTTTTCACCATTAAACTCGTATTGCTAGAGTACTCTAAAGAAAGTAGTAAAAATCATGTACTAACAGGTGGTATTTATTATACAGGTCACTGACACTGTCAAGCATCTTTTGAAAGGTGACACTACACCTACAAGGTTATCAGTAAGGAGCCAAGAAGTCTAAAACAAATGCAAACAACAAAGTAAATGGGCTACATCTCTGACACCTTTCCTCATCTTAAACACACTAGAGGTTGCAAAACACTTCATTCACCTACTAATTTTGCTAACATTATCACTGTTGCCCTCTTTGAAGACATAACCTCAACTTTTAAGAAGTTTGTCAAGTACTTTTTTTTCCATCCAAAGTTTATGCATGTTTTCTCTAATGATTTAGAATACATTGCTTTGTATAAAGCAGATGTCTTATCCATCTCTTAAAATACACTGTGGTTTAGTGGGTCATATAGGAAAGTTTTTTTTGAGGATAGATATAGCTGCCTACAGAAATTAGAAAATGCTTGGACACACAGACACAATCCAACAGCATATCTCCCAAGCACTGTACAGCATGCCATCAACTTGCTTGCTGGTTCTATCTACCCAGCAAGGTCATGTTAAGGCAAAGGAGGAGGGGGTGGGGAGCTGCTGTCATGCAAGAACAGTCAGGACTAGAAAGGTTTTCCAGTTGCCCAGTCAATGTTCAAGCCCCAAGAGAACTCATCTGTTGGATATCTGCCTGCCACCATTAACATGAGACAGCCAACCGAATAGGGTATCTGTCACCTGTGTTTGATAGGCTTCTTAATATTCTAGCAATGTCTTCTGCATCTGTAATACTGGTTTCTGAAAATCATCCAGCATGCTGGGCAATTTCACTGAATGTGGTCAAAACTGACTGCTTATAGAATACCCAATCACATGCATGGAATTTTTATTTATTTTTTAAAACAGAATTTTTGCTTGCACATGATTGGACGGTGGAAGCTCACCCCATTCACTAAGCTAAGCTAGTAATCTACTAAATATCACTCGAGGCAGGGGTTAGAGAAACTTCCCTTTGGTTTTCTCTCCAACAAGCTGGCACTAGAAGTGCTTGCAGTGCTTCTCCCCCTCTCTTTTCTGTAGACCTGAGGCAACCATTTGTATTTAGAGGTGTGCTGACTGCCATAGATGCTTGAAGAGTGTGAGATCATGCCTGCCTGTCCAACCCCTCTCTAGTGTTTATGGCCAGCCTAAAGTAAATCTACCACATGTGAAGATACCTAAATCACTTTTATATTCATGTTAAATCATCACTCGAAAGATAATAATTTGGCTTCTTTCAAAGAGTGCCCCATTAGCTACAGTATACACAGTTAAAGCAGACTTTCACCCAATCTCATCCTCCTACTCCCTCAGCCTTCAGAGAGCAGGTACCTTTTTTTGATATGTACTCACTCCTACTTCCTCAGTCCTCACCTAGGTGAGAATGACATGTGCTTGTCCTGACCCCTTCACCCCCCTCCCTAACCACAGCCTCCTGTCCCAGAAGACTACAAGACCAGTCTCACTGCTATGACATGCCCCAGAGCAGCCTGGATTCTTGAGTGGGGGCCATTAAGATTTTGGGAAGTCCCCGGCCGACTTCCAAATCCAAGATGGCTGCTCTCTAAAGCCAATGTCCAGCAAAGAATTGCCTGTAGGGATGACAGTGCTGAACTCCATGGACTAGTAAGTATCTTTTTTCCTAAAAGACTTCAATTTTTTTTTTACATTCAAGATTAAAGTGGAGTTACACCCACATTTACAAGGTGGTCTTAAACTAAAGACCACCCCTCTACCCCTCGTTTTTGGATATCTATATATATATATATATATATACATATATATATATATTTATTTATTTATTTATTTTTTTCCTACCTTTTTAGAAGTACAAAGTGTACTTCCATCCTAGCCTGGTACGTCATGTTCTCCTTCTGCGGCGAGCCCTCCTCCTTCTCTTACGCTGCCTTCTGGGACCAGTCCCAGAAGACGAAGTGGCCATTCACAAAGCGCCGCGTGAGTCACGCATGCGCAGTAGGAAACCAGTTTGCCGGTTTCCCTTAGTTGTCTTGGCGGCGCCTGCACCCAAGGCGGTGGACGAATTGGCCTGGGGGTGACATTGTGGGCTCCCTGGACAGGTAAGTGTACTTATTAAAAGTCAACAGCTACAGTACTTGTAGCTGCTGACTTTTATAAAAAACTTTTTTGTGGCTGGAACTCCACTTTAAGTTACACTTAAAAAAAAAAAAATTCAACGTGACCATACAACAAATTGACAGTTATTTTGTTATACTGGACACTGAAAGATTTAGTCAATCTATGTTACTTTTTCCTTATTAATAAACTGCTTCATGTCCACACATTTTTGTAGGTGACAGATTATCTTAAATAACCAGTATATAAAGTGTTCTTTTATGACTTATCTGTTCTTTAATGTATTGTTTTTACCCCTGCAACACAACATCAAACAGTGATTCCCTAAAGAGTAGATAAATTGTCTTATCACCAAATTGCACTATTTTGAAGAGTGTAAAATCTCAAAGTAACATGCATTAAAAGCTTTATGTGTTAGCTGCAGAAAATAAACATAAAAAGAGACGTGTGTTCCTGTGAGTGAGTGTGTGTGGTCTGTTCTTCTAATTTCTTTGCACTACAGCTCTTAGGGATAACTGCCATAACCCCTGTAGGCAAAGCCAGATTAGAAACAAGAGACCGCCTTTTTTTCCCAGGATCAGAAGGGAAAACTACTTATCAAGCACTGCAAGTTTTTACATTTCTTTGGCCATGGGACAAAATGTTCTTGAATATGGAGACTTTCCAGAACTCCTAGTTAGCAACTCATTGCAAACATTTCTTTGTATGAGTTAATGATCCGACTACACTTGTAAGCAAACAGTACCAACATATCTAATCAATGCTGCAAAACTAACAGGATACTTATTACACATCTGGATATCATTTTCTGGGTAGATTGAAATGAAAACATATGCAGATCCTTTTGATCTCAGTCTAAACAAAGAAATTGTTGATATAAAGGCAAACTGTCCAGCCTATGTGTCATGGCTATGTAGTCTGATCACTGCCTTTTCAAATTTTCCTAAATTAATTTGGTTGGCTTCCTACATTCTGTAATTTTACCATGCCGTGAGAAACCACAAAAGATGTCTTTGGATTCCACTTTCCTTCTTCTCTTTTTTTCTTTTTTTTTATAAACTCTGAGATAATGGCTACTTATACCTTTGTCAACACTGATGTAACTTTTTTTTCCTTTCCTTTGTGAAAGCTTGCTAAGCAACTGAGCTGTACTGACACTATTTTAATTATCCAGATGGAGATAGTTACTTTAGGATGTAACATACATTCCTTGTAAATAAGACATGCCATCGTCAAATCAATTAAATTAAATCACAGGAAAACTAGCACGTGCAAACTGCCAACGAAACATCATATTTGCTTAGTTTAGGTTTTATTTTAAGCTCATTAAGACCTTGTTTGAGTCTACAGCCAGCCAAAATATTTCCAATGTTTATCTTTAAAGTTCCATTTCCATTTTTACTATCTTCACAGCAGAATGTGATAATACAATGAAAGGTCACCATGCGCTGGATGTTTGTGTTTTTCAGTTAGTGGAGCACTCTTAATTAAACCGGTCTCAGGTTTTCAAGGTTTTATGTGCTTTTTCTTTCTTGAAACTCAGTGAAGCATGAATATACTCTTGGTCTTGGCAAACGTATTATTTTAATTTCCACGAACAAGAGGAAACTCTTGGAATGTTTTGCAGATTTTTTATTTTATTTATTTTTTTTGTAATTTGGATCGGCTTTTGAATTTGGTCTGGCTTCTACCGTATTAAATGTTTAAATAATAATAAAATTGCTATGTGGTCTGCAGTGGAATTCCCCTGGTCTGCTATTCCTGAAATAAATCCTTTGATGAACATTTCTATAAACAATGATAAGTGCAAAGCTCTACAAAAACTCTTCATTTATCACCTGTGAAATGTTTACCGGAATGTAGCGTGTGCATTCTGGTTATAGGCAGTGCTTTTGTAAGGAGATAGCTCCAAGGGTTTCCCATTGAATCTCATTGAGACTAACATTAGCAACACATATCTAGCCTAATTTTTGATTTGCCTGACAGCTCTAAAGTGTCGGTGGGGTAGATAGGAACAATAGCAGGACTATTTCCTATTATTATCCAATTACAACTGAGTAACCAAATACATTGGAAGTTAAAGCCTTTATTACAAACTGTTTAGCTGGCTTTGACTAAATAAGATCACAGCATCCATGTCCAATGAGGCGGAAGTAGAAGTCTGACATTTATTCAAGGCCTGTTCCACACTTTCTTTGTCTTAGAAAAAATAAAGGCAGACATGCTCGCAGAGATTTTTTCACCCAACATGGTGATCATTAAAGTATTTCTTAGGAAAATTCTGGCAGGTATTTGAAACAACTTATGTAAACATAGTTACATAGTTAGTCAGGTTGAAAAAAGACACAAGTCCATCTAGTTCAACCAAAAAATTGTCCTCGCTTCGGCAGGACATATACTAAAATTGGAACCAAAAAATAAAAAATAAAATCCCATATACACAATCGTTCACCCACAGTTGATCCAGAGGAAGGCGAAAAACCCCAGCAAAGCATGATCCATGTTCTTGAAGTATGGAAGATGGGAGAATTTCTCACAATTGTGTGTCCTCTGAGCTCAGGGACTGCAAATATAACTAAGGTACTTACACTACTTGCATTTTAAGATGTATTACTATTACACAGCTGCATTCATTTGGTTGTTTCATATTTGCCTGAAGTTTCATATCTGCCTGGAGTTTAGTGGAAAAGTGTATGTCTAGCCATTAGTTTTAGAGGAAGAGCTAAACCACTGTCAGTTTATTTTTTGTTGTCCTTGTCTCATTGAGACAATTCCTATCTTTGAGACACAACAGAAAGTGAAAAGAAAAAAATCTACATAAAGTGAGGGTCATCGTATTTTGGACAGTTGTTTTAGAACTTATCCACTCACCTCTTGCTCTGGTGACAACTCCAAGTTTAGGATTTTCCATCACTTTATGCTCTGGTGCCAATAGTTATGAAGACAGTTAGATGGGGTGAATTTGCACAGGGACCCAGACAACAATAGCAACAATAGAAACTTGGCAGGGAGGATAACCTTTCCGCACTCTATTCAAAAGACAAAGAGGATTGGCTATCCACACACTTTGAGTGGTGTAAATGAGGTATTATTTATGCCCACTTATTTATTTATTACAGGTATTTATATAGCACCACCAAATAATCTACCTACCTACCCGTTCTTGGAATGTGAGAGGAAACTTTCATATTTTTTTAATCATATTTGAATCAAGACTTAATGTGATACCAAAGTCTTGTTTTTTTTTTTTTTTTTTAAAATAACAAACATTATACTTACCTGCTCTGTGTAGTGGTTTTGCACAGAGCAGCCCAGATCCTCCTCTTCTTGGGTCCCTCTTTGGAGCTCCTGGCCCCTCCCCCCTGTCGAGTGCCCCCACAGCAAGCAGCTTGCTATGGGGGCACCCGAGCCAAGTTGTAGCTTCGTGTGTCCACTCAGACACGGCGCTGCAGTTCGGCCCCACCCCCTCTCTCTCCTGATTGGCTAACTGACTTTGATTGACAGCAGCTGGAGCCAATCAGGAGGGAGAGTCCCAAATGGCCGAGGCACTTGTGTAAATTGCTGGATAGAGATAGGGCTCAGGTAAGTATTAGGGGGGCTGAGGGGGGCTGCTGCACACAGAAGGCTTTTTATCTTAATGCATAGAATGCATTAAAATTAAAAACCTTCTGCCTTTACAACCACTATAAGCTGGGTAAACCCACTATACACCCCACGAGTTGAAAGAAAGAACTGACAGCTTCGGTCGAAGCCGCTATACTAACCATTCAAGTTCTAACCATTCCAGCTTTAGTACACATGGGCTTTTTAACCTTATATTGTAAATACTAGCTTGAAGAACAACATGTTCAGCTGCTATCGATTTTACTGTAAATGCCTTCTAAAGTTTGCTATATGCTTGCTAAATACCTAATGAAGCTATTTAAATGCTTGTTAAAGAGAGTACTTTTATTTTGATTTGTATTTGTCCAGGCTGCAGCTGTGGGGTACTTAGAGGGCTTCAAGAATACTGCTTGGCTGTTTTTAAATGTTTGCAGAACGTGATGCTTTTCAGACTTGTGTTTACAAGCTAAGATATAAAAGGAACATGCATATTCAGCCTAAAGGGGAGAGCCTGATGAGAAGAAGAGTCACAAGACTTTGCTGCAAGCCTTTCTCTAACAAGCTTTCCCAGCTTCCACTGCAGTGCAGACTGGTTCAAGTATTCACTATACTGACCTTTTTAACATGCTTTGTGACAAAATGGCTGCAAACCAATATCAAAGTGCAATATTCAAGTGCACCATTCGGCAACACTGAAGGATTTACCCCCTTTCTGACCAAGCCCTTTTTTGCGATATGGCACTGCGACGCTTTAACTCACAACTGCGCGGTTGTGCGACCTTGTACCCAAACAAAATGTATGTCCTTTTTTTCCCACAAATAGAGCTTACTTTTGGTGGTATTTGATCACCTCTGCGGCTTTTATTTTTTGCGCTATAAACAAAAAAAGAGCGACAATTTTGAAAAAAAAGCAATATTTTTTTACTTTTTGCTATAATAAATATCCCAAAACAATTATATAAAAAAACAAATTTCTTCCTCAGTTTAGGCCAATATGTATTCTTCTACATATTTTTTGGTAAAAAAAATCGCAATAAGCATATATTGATTGGTTTGCGCAAATGTTATCGCGTCTACAAAATAGGAGATAGATTTATGGCATTTTTATTATACATTTTTTTTCTTAGTTATGGCATAAATCTGTGATTTTTATTGCGGCAGACAGATTGGACACTTTTAACACTATTTTGGTACCATTGACATTTATACAGCGATCAGTGCTATAAAAATGCACTGATTACTGTGTAAATGTCACTGGCAGGGAAGGGGTTAAACACTAGGGGGTGGGGGTGTTCCCTTAGTATGTTCTAACTGTAGGGGGATGGGCTCACTAGAACACGACATAGACCACTGCTCCTGATCACTGGGAGCAGTAAATCTCTGTCATGTTGCTAGGCAGAACAGGCTCTCCATTCTGCCTCTCCATGCCACGATCAAGGGCCCCCGGCGGACATCGAGTCTTCGGACGCGCCGCCGATGATGGAGTGACGTACAGGTACATCGTTTTGTGCACCCGTGCCATTCTGCTGATGTATATCGGCACAAGCTGGTCGGCAAGTGGTTAAAGCATGTATGATTTTGCACACGTTAATGTGTGCTATGTTAGGTGGTTCCTTTAAAATGAATGGGATGGCAAGCACCTCTGCGGTCCATAAATTTGACCTGCACCTTTTTTGACAGTGCACTGCAACGCACGTAATTTGTGGTGCCTCGCATTGCAGTAACGTGCACTGGAACACGCACATTTCCGAAACGCAACAGTGTGAATATGCCATTATTCCCCTTTAGAAGTAAATAATAAGTTGATGTATCCTGTGTCTCACTTGCATGAAATGAACGATGTAATAAACAATTTATGTTCTGAAAGTATATGTACAGTTTACTTTTCCTGTTGCAGGTCAAGTGTAATCATATTATTATTGTTCATATAATTTATTTATAATCCTGACACTTAAGGAAAAGATGTTTTCAAAACATTAGTCATCATCATAATGTCTGTGTTATGAATATTATAAAATCTATATCTTTCAAAGGAGTTCCTGGATGAAAACCAAGAAACATTTTACTGAGCGGAATCTTTGAAAAAACAATTGTGTTTCTATACAAATGCATTTCTAACGCTTTGTCATTTCTTTATCATAAAATAGAGTGTAGGCCTTATCCCCCACTGTATATAGAATTTGATATTGTGAGACATCAGGATCTGGTGTAAGTAAAAGCAATGGCATCAGATATTATGTGCAGTGAAGAACATAGAAAACCTACCACCTCCACTTGAAGAACCTCTGCCTCTTGCTGTAGGCCTGCCTGATCTTGTGGAAGGTTGGCTGTTCTATGGCCGTAGGTCTTACTGCTGCAGCTATACCTACAGTGCAGGGGATTCGGCCACCATCAAAAAATAGGGCAAAGACTTTCTTTGCACCACTTTCCCAGCGTGGGTCATTTTGGACTTGCTCTTGAATGGTGGAAGTAGATCACCCAGATTTAGTGAGGGGTGAAATGTCACTTTTGAAACCTTTCCTAAATGTTTCTTCTTCCCTGCCACCACCTCAATACTCCTCCTGTCCATCAGCACCTCACACAGGTGGAAATTGGCAATTTAGGAGTCCAAAATATGGTTAGTTTGCACTCTTGAGAAGGAGCGGGAGGAAAAGTGTACAAACTCAAAAATTAGCTGCTATGTGCCTTTTGAGGAAGAAGAAAAAGTTGGATGTGCAGTCCTTTTCCTCCTACACTCCCACTGCTAGGTACAAACACTTTGCTTCCTGCTGCGTGATTTACATCTGGCAGGATGGGGAAGAAAACAGCTTGGCAGAGCCTCTACAAACTCTGTCTCTGAAATCTGAAACCTCCAGGGAATATTTGAGGAAGGGTGGGCAGCCTCTGGCCATTGGATTTATCATTTTTTTTTCTGCTGCCTGTCCATCCCCTGCATGGTGGAAGGAGCAAAATGGTGCAGTCTTCAAGAGGAAGAGGGGGAAATGGTGTTTAAGCAGCCCTGTAAAAGATAGTGGATGCTTGTGACCTTGAGGAGGATAAACAGTTCCTTCTATTTGCTTGCCTATTCAAATGCTCACATACTGTCATGGCACTAGGCAATTTCTACCAAAGACATACCTGAGGTTTTCATTCCTTCTTAAATTCATTCCTATTACTGCTGGATAAAAAAAAAATCAGGTTTTGCAGTAAAAACTGCCTAAAAGCATTTTGAGGTTATAACAACTCTGCTGTTGCATTTAAAGTGGTTGTTAACCCACTCTGATAAATTCATATAATCCTGTGTTTCCTTATGATAGGTGCTCCTGTGTCTGTGTTTTTCTAAAAAAAAAATGCTGGCTATACCTGATTTCAGAGCACCGCTCGGCGCTCACATGACTGGCCAGCTCTCTCATCTCCCCGCTTGATAGCTGCAGTGGGCGGGGCTGAGATTCCCCCGCTGATGTCAGTTGGGACGAGAGAAGGAGAGGAGGAGAGAGTCGGCCAGTCACGTGAGTGCCGAGCAGCGCTCTGAAATCAGGTATAGCCGGCATTTTTTTTATAAAACACAGACACAGGAGCACCTATCATTAGGAAATACAGAGGATTAAATAAGGTATTAAAAGTTATTTCAGCAACAAGAGGGGAGGGGATGTGCACTTGACACAGAGCAGACAGGCAGGGAGGGAGGGGGAGAGAAGACAGAGGAGGACAGGAGAGCTGCGGATGACGGAGGCGCGTAAACCGACCATGGTGTCAGGGCTCAGCAGCCATGATAAACCGTGGTCAGTTTACAGGGGGGAGGGCAGAACCAGGCAGGGTCAGCTAGGTATTTCAGGTGATATAGGGGGCCAAATTACACAGCACAAGGACTGTGCTGTATAACATGCTTTAAAAGAATAGGATTTTTTTTTTTTTTTTATATAGCAACAAACACTTTAAGCCAAGCAAAAATGTAAAAGTAAAATCTATTAAACATGCAAAATATTTGATGCCAAAATATTTCAAAACACTGAATACGACTTGAAGACATCACCCAGGTATGTAATTGAAAGAAACATTTGCTCATCACTAGCTAAGACCTAAACTAAACCTTAGCATTAATACCTATTCTGCTGTATACATAACTTGCCCTGCACTGGAAGCCTCTGCACCAATAGAAAGCAGTCCCACATCAAAATCATGTAATAACAACATTCTTGCCTTATTAAAAGCCAAAATATTTTGCTCATCCCCCCTGCCTCCCAACTGTTCCAGATTTAGAACTAAAAGACAGTCTCAGTATCTGGTGGACATGGGCTGCCATTTGTTTCAGTGCTCCACTCATGCTCCAGAAACTGTGGATGGAGTGATTTCCTGCCAGTAGACCCTGCATATTCCTGGCAGAGAAAAGAGGATAAAGGGTGAGATGGAGAGGTTAGTCTCCATTGACCACAAAAGTACCCCTTTGGTCCCCTTTGACCACCAATGTACCCTATCAGCCCCACTGAGCACCAGTGTACCCCTTTGGCCCCTACTGACTATCCATGAACCCCTCTGGTCCACAATGGCCTTCACAGTACCCCTAACAGCCCCACTAATCACCAGGGTGCCTATTCAACCCCCTCAATGACCTCCATTATACCCCTCCAGCTAACCACCAATGTTTTCTTTCTTTATCTCCCAAATGGCCTCCTCTGACAACCAACGTCATTGGATGCTTCCTCCCATGAACAGGCATTTGTTTGCACTGACCACCAACACCAGAAATGTCCCCACTGCTAGCTATTGATGCTGAGCATGTTTCCATGTTACTGGCCACTACTTTTTTTAAATATTTTGTTTCCCAACAACCATTGACTCCAGGGCTTTTTCCCCCTACTGACAACAGACAAGAAATGTAAGGAACTCTGTGATACCTACTCCTAATTGTTACACTCCATATGTTGTGTAGTAATTCAAGCAGACATAACCTTTGCACTCTATACACTATGTTCTGTTTTCTTAGCAGTTGATCAATGCTGTGTGGTAAGAAACCATTTCATTATAGGTCATCTTTAAGGTAGACACAGCAAAATTGTATTTTTTTAATTTATTTAATGATTGTTAAGGTTTATGAGTTTGAGACTGTCACTCTCAGCAAAGTAATTAAGGGATCATTTGTAGGTACATACTAAAGGTAGGAGTATACTAAAGGTAAGTATAAACTTTATTTATATATGCCCTTGAAGTCACAAACAATGTTCAGCTCAATATAGCCACATCCAATTTATTGCAGGGTTCTGCACGTGCCGCATGTCTTCTCTGCCCCAAGATGTCCCACTTTCACAAGTTCCAAAGTTCGGAGGTATGTATTTGTATTACTTTTTATGCCACTATAGGCTGACAATTTCCTGAATTCTTAATATTATGTTATTACTGCTAGTTCTTTTCATTCTTCAGTTAGTCTAATAGTCTTGTGTTTTTCACTTTTATCTTTATAAAATCACTATGTTGGGTGCTGTACCACCTTTCATGCTGTATTCTATTTAGGAGACTGATACCCCTCGACCCATGTGTGTAGGCAAATATTCAGCTGAACGCCTACACGGAAAGGCTGTTGTAGATCTAATCACTTTGCGTACTGTGTAAACCATTCCTACTGTCATTAAATAAGTGATCATCAAAGACTTGGAAGGTGGCTTTACAGTGACTAAATCTGTATGTGTATACAACCACTATAAATCACTTCTGGCTTGGGCTGACATTTGGTAGAAGAGCTAATCTGTTTGAGAACACTTGTGCGTTAGTGGGAGCTGTACTTAAAAGTAAACTTATATTTTGGATCAGTGCTTTTGAGGACAATAGCTTGGCAGAAGAGGTTGGCGATAGAATAGCTGCAGGTAATACAAGCTAATTAGTGTTGCAAAAAAGACTTTAAAGCCTGCAGTCTCAACAGAAACTTAAAACCAATCATTTACTATACAAGACCACTGGTGACCTATGGTTCAGAAATCTGGACAATTACAGCATCAGATGAAAAGCTCCTAATATGGCTGGGGAGAAAGATATTCAGAATTTCTGATCTTGGAAATTATTGAAGAATTAGAATGAGCAGGTAGCTCGGAGACGAGTATAAAAAACTAGATGCAATATTTGAAACTCAATGTTTTAGCTTGAAGTGGCAGGAGCATATTAAAGGTCTGTAAAGAAATAATTTAATAGGAAAGCAGGATGACCAGACATAGAGTAAGATAGATGGATGATGTTAAGAGGACCTTTGGATTATGGGGTTTAGGAGATGAAAAATCAGGACACTTAAAGTTCATCAAAGCCTAAAAGCTAAAATGTAATTTAATGTATTTATATAATGTACATATTGTAGATGTGGTGGCTGCGTTCGTTTTAAGTATTTCATTTTTTTTTCACCTGGTAATCCTGAAGATAACAAACTTTCTGTCATTCACTTGCTTCACTCTATTACCTGGTACATACTATGAGTTTTTTTTTTTCCGTTCAGCCCATTGTCATGAATGTACTACTTGCGTAATATGCACTTCAGATACTAGGCCGCCCTGCTGCATGTGTCTCTTCAGAGACAGTCTTCAGCAATAAGAAACCTGGCAGTACCTACAAGCCCTCAACTAATCTCTCGCTATGACTTTTATCAGCAGCAGCACACCTTATGCCTTCCCTTTTAGGCCCCTTTCACACGGTCGGACCGTTCAGATCCGCCAGTCAGTTTTGACGGCGGATCTGAACAGGCGCTCCATGTTAGTCTATGGAGCGTCGGATGTCAGCGGAGACATCTCCGCTGACATCCGACCTGGTCCGATCCGCCAAAAGCAGACGTATGGCTCTACGTCCAGATCCGTCGCTGGCGAATCGGATCGGGTGAGATATGATGAAAACGGACACACTGTCCGTTTTCATCCGATCTCTCCATAGAGACCAGCGACGCTCGCAAGCCCCTCCCCGCTCAGTGAGCAGAGAGAGACTTGTCATCCGCCGGTTCAGCGGAGATCAACGGAGCGATCTCCCGCTGAGCCGGCGGACAGAGGCGGGATCCGTGGAAGCGGAGTGCGCCTCGTGTGAAAGGGGCCTTAGAGCTAAAGTTATGGCTGCTGGAAACTCACCTCTTTAGAGTGAATGTCATGCTTACGCTTACGCAGGTGGTCAGACACTATTGCTGGCTTCTGTGTTCTTAACCTATAGCAGCCCTCTTTGACATAAGGCAAGCAGGTCTACCAGTACTCGGTTGTCCCCAGGACTTAAACATATAGCTATAGTGCCTGGCTTCCAAAATCGTTGCTCTTTTTTTGTTTATAGCGCAAAAAATAAAAATCACAGAGGTGATCAAATACCACCAAAATAAAGCTCTATTTGTGGGAAAAAAGTACACAAATTTAATTTGGGTATAGCATTGCATGACCGCGCAATTGTCAGTTAAAGTGACACAGGGCGATATTGTAAAAAGTGCTCTGGTCAGGAAGCGGTTAAAATCTTTCGGGGCTGAAGCGGTTAAATCAGGTTTGGTCTCCACCCAGAGACTGACTACATCAATCACCTTGCAAGTGGACAGGCAGAGAGAACGTATCACAACCAAAACCAGGATGCTGGAATGAGAGCTGTGAAGGATCAGGAGTGCTACATACTTCTGACGGTAAAACCTCGTACACACGATCGGATTTTCCACAGACAAAGCATCAGACTTTTGTCCGAAGGGTGTGTGATGTGAACTTATCTTGCACACAAATGGTACACAATTGTCGGCCAACAAACACTACGTAGAATTTCAATTCTTGAGCGCCACCCTTTGGGGACCTTCTGCTAATGTTGTGTTTGGTGAGCATTGATTCCAAGCATGCGTGTTTGTACTTTGGACTTTTGTGTGATGGACTTGTGTACACACGATAGGAAAATCTGACAACAGACCATTGTCTGCTGAAAATTTACTTGCCTGCCATCCAACATTTGTTGGTGGAAAGTTGGCCAACAATTGTCTGATGGAGTGTACTAACGGTCGGATTTTAGGCAAACAGTCAGCACACAATTCCCTGTTGAAAATCAGATCGTGTGTACGAGGCTTTAGACTCTTTATTGGTCCTCCTAAGCCAGCTGACCTAAGTTCAGAGACCAGACAATGTATTATAATTACTATGGTGAATTCCCGCACTAATTGGCTGGGTCTGCAAACCATGAACATGCAGAATTCATCCTTAACCCATAGTAGCAGTGAACATGAAACTCATCCCTGTTCTTGTATTTAGATATGCTTTACTAACTTTCCTACAAAGAAGTTTAGGCTAGTGCCAAGAGGAGTAGATGTGATGTTATGCGTCCATTGACCCTAGAAGTTTAAAGACAATATACTTTAAAAGCTGGAAGCAAGAAGAAAAAAATATTGGCTAATGCAGGCACCTTTAGTTCTTGGTTTTAAATTTATAATGTTGATTTACAAGATTAAAGTGGTATTAAACCCAAAACCAAAAATGTAATATATTGCAGCTTACCAATCAGTAGATGTGGTGGCTGCATTCATTTTCTTTTTTTAGGCTTTTTGTTCCCTCCTCCTTTTTCACCTGGTGATCTGGCCACTAATACACCTCCTGAGTGTCCCCAAATTTAAGCTCAACTCCAGCTAACACTTTATAATCAGTTACAGTTAATTTTTGTTTTCCCTTTTAGGATAAAGGTTTTACATAAATAAATAAAACTGATCATTGTAAGCACCCCCTGCCAGTGTTGAATGGTTTGTCCCATACCTGTAACGGATACATTTTGCAAGGGAGCTTGTTCTGTTGAAAAACAACAGACTTACTGACCAGATCTTTAGATGAAAATAGAGTAAAGTAAACTATTGCAGCCATCACATCTAAGAATTGGTAAGTTGTAATATAATAAATCTTTGCTTTTGGGTTTAATACTTTAAAAATGTGTCAGGTTTACTTTAAATTTAATGCTTCTGCTGAGCTGGTCACATCTGTAAATTACTATTGTGCTTTTTTGCCAGGGCTGTTTTTAAACCCCAGTCCTGTGCTGCACCACTTTAGCTTTATTCCATGCATGAGATAGGTGGAAACTTATTAATTCATTTGTTAGGAATGGAAATGCTTTTATCATCCATTAACAATCCTATTACACAACTAGGAAAATGACCTGCACAAAGGAAAACTCCCAACGTAGGTGGATATCTTATGATAGCCTTTTCTCATAAATCCGGTAATTATCCTGTCAAGTTTTATGGCATTACTATCACTTTTTTAGTGCCATACTATGAGCAAGACAAAAGGAAATACAAGAAATTACGTAATGTGGCAGCAAAATGTGATTGCTATTTATCTAGTTGTAAATACAGTATGTGGTCATATATTTGAAATAAAATCAATAATAAAAATATACGTCTCTTTGTACTTTTTTTTGGGGGGGGGGGAATGTTTTTAAAGCTAATCTCTGGAAAATAAAATAAAATTCTCTTGCAGTGGGTCCCCATCTGCACTAAATGAGCTTACTGTGTATTTTGCATAGGGGATTATGAATAGGACAATATAATTACATCACCCCATGCTCCATCAGCAACCAGCCTCTGTTGAACTACATCCTGGTCTGTGGACATGCTCTCTGATGTCATCATATACAATAGAGGACCTGAAGCAGATAGCAAAGATCTAAAGGGTTGAAACTTTCCATGTTACAAAGTCAATTATGCTCACAGGCAGTTGACTTGAACCGGGATATATTTGGTCTACAACAAAATATGTACAAAATATATTACTATAACAAATGTTACTACTCTTGTATTCTGTAAAGTTACATTTACATGTTACATTTATTTTTAAAGGATTTAAAGGATAATGCCATTTTCTTTTAGTATATTCAGATTTTTTTGGACATTTTGCAAAAGAGAGTGTACATAAAGGTATATGCTCAACGTCAGAATACATAGTAAATGGTATGTAGAAGAGAAGTCATATATAAAAACACAAAAAATATATATATCTTGCTACTGTAGCCAGGATATGTGTATGGGAACACAACCTTTGAGTCTAGAACCTGTATCATTAAGCATAGAAAGTGCAAAGATATTTGTTCAGGGTAAAAGTAGATTGCGATCATACATGTAATTGGGCCACACATTAGACTTGTGGCAATGGTACTCCATAATTAGCCTACTATGCCACTCCAGTAAGTGGGGTATATATATAGGATACTAGTATCCATTATGAAATATACAGTATATCAGTCCTGACAAAAAGTATGAGACATAGAAAAATGGAGGAAGAGGGTAAAGAAAAGAGGCACAAAAAGAAAAAAAGGGGGGGGGGGTCCTCACCATCTAGGCTTCTTTCTATGAATATGGTGAACCTATATGTGAACCTGAACCATTATATGACAACCCTGAGGAGAATTCCTCAATTAGAGTATATAGCAAATTCAGAGGAGTGCCTGAAGTAGGAACATAGGCCTACCTCTCCATAGGCTATGCCCTCTTCAGTCTATCATGAATGCCGCTGCCAGACTTATCTACCTTACCAACCACTCAGTGTCTGTCACCCCTCTCTGCAAATCCCTCCACTGGCTTTTCGATCGCCCAGCGAAATTTATTCAAAATGCTAATAACAACATACAAAGCCATCCACAACTCTGCACTGAGCTACATCACCAATCTTGTTTCCAAATATCACCCAAACCGTCCTCTCCGCTCCTCCCAAGACCTCCTGCTCTCAAGCTTCCTTGTCTCCTCCTCCCATGCTCATCTCCAGGACTCCTCCAGAGCCTCTCCCATTCTCTGGAACTCTCTACCTCAATCTATATGGCTATCTCCCACTCTGCCTGCCTTTAGGCAATCCCTGAAAACGTATATCTCGTCATGGAAGCCTATCATTCCTCCAACTAATCTTTTATTACTTCCATCAGCTCATCCCCCACAGTTACACCCTTCTGTACCACTTGCACCACCCTATTAGATTATAAGCTCTTATGAGCAGGGCCCTTTTAACCCTCTTGTATTTAATTGTATTGTAACTGTACCATCTCCCTTTTATATTGTAAAGCGCTGTGTAACCAGTGGGCACTATATAAATTCTTTATAATAATAATTTTAGGAGCATGTGGGCCAAGTTATCTTGTAGATCTTTGATTTGTCCTTTTTGCACAAGACCATCTGTTCCAGGTGGCATAAAGAATCCATAACACAAGCCGAGTCAAGTAATGAGGGGGTACCCCGATTGACGCTGCTGCTAAAAAGTAAAATAGTATACCCTTTTTGTTTTGCTTGTAGGAGCCCGGCAGCAATGACAACACCAATGACAATGACAATAATTGTAGACGGGCTGCCTGCTTCCCTGTGTCACTACCTCCACTGTAAAATCTGCTATGATTTCCTGGCCTCGTGTGGTTTTGTTTGGAGATTCCATCACTCAGGATTACTTTTTGCCTGGACCAACGCTGTCTGCCATTGATTTGCCCACTGCATGAAGATAAAATCTGCTAAAGATCTTCTCCTGTTGATTGGTCATTTTCCTGATTGGAGTCAGCCAGGCTTGGAATTGTATACCTCATCCTCTACTGAGTCCATGCGTATGTGCGTAGCACATTTGGTAAGAGTATTCATTTACCTTCGGTGGAGGACATCACCTTAAGAATTATTTGAATGATTATTCACAGTCACCTGGGTGTAATTCTTCAATCAGCTATTCACCTATATTGTATTATCTTGCACTGACAAGACATGAACTTTTGTCACTATTCATAATTATGTGTATTGATTTATATATCTTGATTCGTATTATTTATGCTACTTTATGATATATTCAATTCATTTTTTATTTTATTTTGATGCGCTGCACTTATTTTTATTTTTCACATTGTATTCTGAAGGATTCGTGATTGGCCTTTTTTGGTGTCCAGCTTGCACATTTAATAATTTTAATTTCATTGTACTTTAGTTTTTGTTGGTTTGCGCTGATTGCTTTACATATTATATATTATAACACACTTGTTTTGAATAACACTGGTCATCTTTTAGAGCAGCAAGATTGGTTTATATATCTGTTGCAATTTATCTGATAGTTTTTGCCAACTGCTATTTTTAGATCTTTAGGTGCATGCATGCTACTTAGTGCTTACAGTGGATGCAAGTATTTATGACTTCTTAGAGGTATCATAGTAATATCCATGAAAATGCCTTTATCTTCTTTATTTCCCAGCATGACAGCACCATTTTGTTCAGGCTTCATTCAAGGTTTGCATCTGCTTCCCTCACTTGAGTGTTGACTCGCTTTTTTAGAGAGCTATGAACAAGGCTACTTACCAAAACACGTTAGCATGCTTTTTATGTCACTCCTATGTAACAAATAAAGTCTTTAAGAGGATTCTGGAGTTGCCGGATCTCCCTATTACTTCATATAGCACCAGTGGTTGGATAACACTTAAGAGCCAGAGCACCCACATTTGGATTCCATCTACTTAATCCAGGGTGTGTTCCCTGAGAGCATCTTTAGCCTAGGTTCACATTTGTGCGATTTAGAATGCGATTTGACATGTCAAATCGCATGCAAAATTGGCAGCTATTGCTGGCAATGGCACCATCCGAATTGGTACGGGGACAACGATTCCCAAAAGTAGTTCCTGTACTACCTTTGGCGACTTTGGGGTGCGATTTGTATAGACATCTATGCAGGAACCCGCACAGATGTCTCTGAAATCGCACCCGAAGTCGGGACTGACATGCGGGTATGAAACCATGCTGAACTCGCACGATTTCTAACCCGCTGTCAGTGTGAATCTAGGCTTATCGTCTGTGCAGACTTGAGAGCAGTCATTTCACTGAGGCATAAGAACTGCTTTACTGTTTAAAAACAATATACTGTTGCTGTATATTATGACATGTCAGGAATTTATTAATGAAGATTTGTAAAGATTCTGGTGGGTCAACTTCAAATGTGTATATTTGAGTAAGGATGACAAAACCATATTCCTAAGTTATGAGTGTATGCAAAGGCATGCAAAGGCCTTTTCCCATTGGGTATATTCACCCTATTATTTATCCTGGTTAGCCTTGTCACTGAGACAGAAATTGAGGGGAAATCTAACTTGTTAAAGTTGTCATGAAAGTATGAGGTGGCGGTAAATCATCCAATAGGGATTTTTTTTTACGTAGAGACAACTGTCTAAGATGGTACTGCCTCTCATTTTTCCTCTCATTTTGGGAAGATTTCCTCTAATATCTTGATGTGTTTCCAGAATAGCAATTTATTGGAAATGTCAGTAGTGTAAAACAGACATTTTAAATTAACTCCATAAAAGTAATAACCCTACCCTAATCTATCAAAAACAAAAAAAAAAAATTGTCTGTACATACTGTACATTTTGACTGCACTATTGATACCGCAATTGTCCATATAGTTCGCATTGAAAGCATATTAGAATTAGTAAAACCTTAGACCATTCACTTTTATTACATTGTTACAACAAAAAATACATCCAATTCTGGTATTACCTGCAATAAATTATTAATATTGGTTCAGCTGGCCTTGTGTGCGGCCAAAGCAATTGAATGTGGCCTCAGAACATCGGAAATCTGATCAGCTGTTGACCATCTGTATATAGCCATATGCTGACCACTTTAACTAGCCAATATGTTATGCTTACACTAGCCATCCTGCAATGTCCCTTGCATGGCCAGTACAACAATACCTATACTTTTAGCCACCCCCTACTGCCCTGGAGCCCTATTTGCAGCTCTTGGGGCCCCTACAGACAGTAACCTGTGTTGGTGCTCACTACTGAAAAAAAATAAAAACCTTTTTTTCTTTTAGTTAATGGTTTGGTTTATTTATTTCAAAGTAGCTTACTTTTTCTGTGCTGTTCATTCCTTTTCTCCTTTAATGTGTTGTTTTTTCCTCTGAAATTTTTAATAGATCTTACCAACAGAAAGGGCTGTAGGGTGCACAAATACGAAAGCATTGACTTGTAAAGGGGTTGTAATAGCAGTGATCTAAGGCCTCATGCACACTGGATGTTATAATAACGTTATAAAAACGCCAGTAGCTTTGCAGTGAGTTTTTCAACAATTTTTTGTGTTTTTCAGCGTTAGCGTTTTTAATCGTTTTTTTTTTTTTTTTTAAATCAATGGGATCAAAAACATTAGAAACACCAGTGAGCCACTTTTTGGAGTGTTTATCTGCGTTTTTCACGTTACAGCGTTTTTACAACTGAAAAACTCTTCTCAGAACGCACTATTTTGTTTTTTTTTTACAGCCCAAAAACGCCCCAGCCAAAAACAGTTGATAACAGCCTATGGGGGTTATTTACTAAAGGAAAATCCACTTTGCACTGCAAGTGCATTTGAAAGTGCACTGAAAGTGCACTTGGAAGTAAAGTCGCTGTAGACCCGAGGGGGGGACATGCAAAGAAAATAAAAAACAGCATTTTAGCTTGCACATGATTGGATGATAAAATCAGCCGAGCTTCCCCTCATTTCAGATCTACCCCTCAGATTTACAGCGACTGCACTTCCAAGTGCACTTGCAGTGCAAAGTGGATTTGCCTTTTGTAAATAATCCCCTATGTGTGCATGGACACAGAAGATAACGTGATGGGGAGTTTATTGACTGTAGAAAAAAAATGTCTAACCCCAAAAACAGCAGCTGTAAAAATGTCCAGTGTGCATGAGGCCTTGGCAGTCTCTTGGTTATGACTGTGTCCGCAATCATGGTCTCAGACTCTGACCATTTCCTGTTGTATTTCTTCAGTCTCCGACCCTCTCCTGTTATACAGGCATACCCCCCACTTTTAAGTTCACATGGGATTTATTTACTAAAGCTGGAAAGTGCAAAATCAGGCTCACTGCTGCCTAGAAACCAATGAACTTCTAACCCCAGCTTGTTCAATTAAGCTTTGATAATAAAACCTAGAAGCTCATTGGTTTCTATGCAGAAGTGAGCCTGATTTTGCACTTTCCAGCTTTAGTAAATAAACCCCATTGTGTACTTAAAAGTGGGGTATGCCTGTACACTATATTATCAAAAGCATTGGGGCGCCTGCCTTTACACGCACATGAACTTTTTAGTCTGTGGGCATCCCAGTTTTAGTCTGTGGGGATCAATATTGAGTTGGCCCACCTTTTGCAGCTATAACAGCTTAAACTATTCTTGGGAGGCTGTCCACAAGCTTTAGGAGTGTGTCTACGGGAATGTTTGACCATTCTTCCAGAAGCGCATTTGTGAGGTCAGGCACTGATGTTGGACGAGAAGGCCTGACTCAAAGTGTCCACTCTAATTCATCCCAAAGGTGTTCTATCGGGTTGAGGTCAGGACTCTGTGCAGACCAGTCAATTTCCTCCACCCCAAATGCGCTCATTCATGTCTTTATGGAAGAATGGTCAAACATTCCCATAAACACACTCCTAAACCTTGTGGACAGCCTTCCTAGAAGAGTTGAAGCTGTTATAGCTGCAAAGGGTGGGCCAACTCAATATTGAACACTACGGACGAAGACTGGCATTCCATTAACATTCATGTGCGTGTAAAGACATACTTTTGACAATATAGTGAATTCCTTCAGTCTCTCACTATCTCCTCTTGTATAGCTCAGTCTCTGGCCATCCTCTATTGTATTTCTTCAGTCTTTGACCCTCTCTTGTTTTATGCCTTCAATCTCTGACCAACTCCTGTTGTATGTCTTCAGTCTCTGCCAGCTTGCTGTAGCATTAGGCTCCCTCAAAGTTATGTTTGGTTCTTTTGTGATGTTAGGTGTTACACTTGAGGACCTCTTTATCAAGTAAGGCTCCATTCACACTTGTACGACTCCAAAATTGGGCCGACTTTGGAGTGCGCCTTTGGCGCAACTTTGATGCAACTTTGAATGGGTGCGACTTGACCAGCTTTGACCAGTGATAATGGACAACTGTTGCGCTGTATAACATTCAGGTATGGATTTCATGCAACTTTTGAGGGTTACCATTAAAGTCTATGGCCCTCATGTTGCATGAAAGTTGGACCAAGATGGTGCGCAAACTACTTTGAAGTCGCCACAACTTTAAGTCACACCTATATGAATGGTTAGCATTGGAAAACATGGAGAACGACTTGTCATGCAACATTGATGTCCATGACAAGTTGCACAAGTGTGAATGAAACCACCTCTGCTCTACTGGCTCCAGGTATTTAGAAAGGTACATGCACACAGCTTATTAAAGCAGGTTTCCACCCAAGAATGGAACTTCTGCTTTAAGTGACAGTAACCCCCTGACACGCCAGATTTGGCATGTCATTTCTTTTTTGGGGGGGGATACACTATTTTTAGAGGCATCCAGCTCCCACTTCCTCCCGGGGGCTCCGCGGCACCGGAAGGATGATCACCTCTCCCCCTCCCTCCCTGAAATCTTCTGGGACACGTCACAGGTCACAGGTTGAGGCGATTCAGTTCGCATTGTAGCGCTATGCAAATCATTCATTCATTCAGGTCCTAGAAGATTTCCCGGCCAGTCACAGCGTGCAGTGCGGCTCGCACGTGCGCAGTGCACAGTAACAATGCCGGCGCCGCGGAGAGGAGTCGGAGACGAGCGGGGCTTTGTACGCCCGCATCCCTGGACCGCGGGACAAGTGAGTGTTCGATTATTAAAAGTCAGCAGCTACACTTTTTGTAGCTGCTGATTTTAATTTTTTTCTTTGCTTTAAGCTCAGTTTTTGTTGCTCTCCGTATTCATTGCATTTAGAATAACATTATCTAAAAGAAAGCATCTAATATGTGTAAATTTCATTTGTAACTATAATTGTATTGTCGATCTCAACTGCTACTGCAAACAAACTGGTAAACCCATCTAAGAGCACTGTGACCGCAGTTGATTACCATGACAAAATCACTCATTTTTTTTTTAATTCTACTGCTGTCAACATTAAGTATACAAGTAAATATTTAATTACTGTTTCTTTGAAATGCAAACACTGTTTACTGAACACCTTGTTGTTCTGCTGATGTTGAAAATTACCTCTGCAGTATACACTATCAGTACTTTGGAAGCAATGTGAAAGTGAGACCAGTAATAACATTTACACACTAAAAGGGATCAAAGAGGACAGCTATAGCCAAATGAGATATGAAATCCAGACTTTTTTTTTTTTTTAAAGTTTAAAAAGATAAGCAGTGAAACCTCTGTAGATTACTAGTTGATTAATTTACAAAGTAAAACCTAATTGACAGTCAGACTAAATAATTACAGCAGAGCGCTGTTGTCCAAAACTGTGAGCCTGGAAAAGTCCAGCTGTTAGGAGAGATAACAAGATAGACATTGTTACCTCTTGCCCTTCCAGGGACCTGGAGGGTCACAAATGTTTAGCTTTGTGCTGACTCTATTCACAGAGTTCTTATTGCTGCACAAGAGGTCTGGATCTATCATACTCTGGACTGCATGAAAGGAATTATCTGAAAAGAAGTCAACAGTTGAATCATGTTTTGTTAGTGAGACTGTAATTTGTTTCCTCGGTATGATATCCATCACCGATATTTTTTCAACTTTTACAAATGTGCCCTTAAAATAGAAAAAGCAATTAGAAATAAAATAGGAAAAAAAAAATACTATTATATTCATTCCATTATACATAATTCCGAACTGGATAGATGTTGCTAGGTAGATTTCCGACCATCTTCTTAGATCTCTCATGCCGTGTACACACGGTCGAACTTGCCCACAGCATGTACGTCGACATTTCCGACAGAAAAATTTAGAACATGTTCTCTATCTAAGTCCATCAAAAATGCGGACAGAATAAGTCCGATGGGGCATACACACGGTCGGAATATCCAAGCAAAAGCTCCCATCTGACTTTTTCTGTCGGAAATTTCGACTCAGGATCCTCGAGAACAACATTCACCAGTGCCCTGTTGCACAGTAATGACTTTATCACAGCTTATGGTATTATACAAACATATTAGGAAGTGTCAAGCTGCATTCCTGATCTTGGGCAGGCTTCAGAAGATTCCTGCCCAGAATTTAGGTCAACAAAAGCCTTCCCAATTAACACAACAACATACAGAAGCATTCAGACTACTTCACTGATGGATAATAGCTTTTCATTTTATTGGTCTACTTCAAAGAATTGAAGTAAAGGTCCACTCCTGTCTGGAGGCTGTACCCACACTGTAAAAGTTAAAGCAGAACTAAACCCTCCCATCCTTTATAGCCAAGGAAGCTGCCATCTTAGCCTCTGTTTGATCTGAAATTGCCATGGTGTTGCACACATGATCAGTTATTTTTATGGCTTGGCGGTTTGGTTGAGAACTAACGTAAGCACACTAGTCACTGTAACAGCTATACTTTAAAGTGGAAAAAAATCTTAACTATCCTGAAAAATGTTCCCATCCCCACCTCCTACCTACCCATTGTAAACCTTTATAAGATCTGAATACTGTATGTACTTTTCAATCCAATCAAGTCCAGTCAAACAATACTTCTACTATGCTTAAAGCGGAACTTCAGTCGTTTTTTTCAATCTTCCATTATTAAAACTTCTGCCCTTGTAGTAAATAACTTATACAGCCCACTTCCTGATTCTTACTGTAGGTGTGCCTCTGTGTGTGTGTGTAAATCCAGGAAGTGAACAGGCAGAGGCTTCAGCTGCCCACAGTTAAAATGGATGCAGCCAGACTCAGTGAAGGGAGATTTCTGCAGCGTATTTGGCAAGTACAAAATAACAGTATATGTAAAATAATATGCAAAGTGGTTGGAGGGAAGCTTCAGAGTGGCAAAGATGTTTTTATTACAAATTATGTGAGCAGACTGCAGTTCCTCTTTAATCACTTCCCATCCCAGCAATCGTCAAATGACGTCCGCAGGAGGGATCTCCCTTCCTGGGCGGGCGTCATATGACGTCCTTGGCTTCCCGGCCATCTAGGGGGAATGCGCGCCCGCTGCGTCACTCGGGAGCCGATGCGCGTGCCCTGAGGCCATGATGTTCGCCAGGCACCCGCGATTGCCTGATAACAGAGCAGGACCGTGGATCTGTGTGTGTAAAACCACAGATCCGCATCCTGTCAGGTGAGAGGAGACCGATGGTGTGTTCCCAGTACAGAGGAACATCGATCGGTCTCCTCCCCTTGTTAGTCCCCTCCCGCTACAGTTAGAATCACTCCCTAGGTAACACATTTAACCCCTTGATCGCCCCCTAGTGTTAACCCCTTCCCTGCCAGTGACATTTATACAGTAATCAGTGCATTTTTATAGCACTGATCGATGTATAAATGTGAATGGTCCAAAAATAGTGTCAAAAATATCCGATATGTATGCCGCAATGTCACAGTCACAGTCACGATAAAAATCACAGATCGCCGACATTACTAGTAAAAAATAAAATAATAAATAGTTGGTGGTATTTGCGCGGTTGTGCGATGCTGTACCCAAACAAATTTGATGTCCTTTTTTTTCCCACAAATAGAGCTTTCTTTTGGTGGTATTTGATTTTGCACTATAAACAAAAAAAAATAAAAAATTTTGAAAAAAAAACTATATTTTTACTTTCTGCTATAATACATATCCCCAAAAAACATATAAAAAAAAAAATGTATTCATCAGTTTAGACCAATATGTATTCTGCTACATATTTTTGTTAAAAAATAAAATCGCAATAAGCTTATATTGATTGGTGTGCACAAAAGTTATCGCTTCTACAAAATAGGGGAAAGATTTATGGCATTTTTATTATTTTATTTTACTAGTAATGGCGGCGATCTGTGATTTTTATCAGGATTGCGACATTGCGGTGGACAGATCGGACACTTTTGACACATTTTTGGGACCATTGACATTTATACAGCGATCAGTGCTATAAAAATGCACTGATTACTGTGGGACTTATTGTTTTTACTAGTAATGGTGGTGATCAGGGATTTTTAACGGGACTGCGACATTGTGGCGGACAAATCTGACCCTAAGTGATACTTTTTGGTGACCAGTGACACCAATACAGTGATCAGTGCTATAAAAATGCACTAATCAGTATATCATAATCATAATCATATAAATGGCACTGGCAGGGAAGGGGTTAACACTAGTGGTGATCAAAGGGTTAAGTGTTCCCTAGGGAGGTGTTTCTAACTGTCAGGGGGATGGACTGACTGGGAGTAGATTGAGATCGCTGTTCTTGATCACTAGGAACAGCTGATCTCTCTCTCCTCCCCTGTCAGAACGAGGATCTGCCTTGTTTACATAGGCAGATCCCCATTCTGCCTCTCTTCATTGTGATCGCGGGTGATCCCGACAGACCCACGGGCGAGCTCCCACATGCACAGACTGACGTACAGGTACGTCGGTTTTTGCAGCCAGGCCGCCTTGCCACAGTATATATGCAGAAGGCGGTCGGCAAGTAGTTAAATGAACTGTCAGATTTAATAAAGCTAAAAAAAAGAAAACCTGCATCCAATTCCCATATATGTGAACCCAGTCTTAAAGGGTAACTCCACTTTCGTGGGGGAAAAAAATGGCAATTAAACAAAAAATAATATAGCACATATAACTGCGACACTAATCATATTGTAATTGCATGTTATTAAAAATGACCTTTCCTTTTCAATCTGCAGCCACTGTAATTGTCTGAGAATGCATTGCAATATGGCTACATGGAGTTGTTCTGTACACAGAGTGTGTACTGACCAATTCCCAGAAACATCATTTCCTGCTTGTGTGATTGGCTCACCAATTTTCCCAGAAGTCTGCACTAATATACAAGTCAGATTTCAGGCCCCCCCTGCAACAAACATGTATTTTTGGAGAGATACTTTCAATAGGAACCCGTCTAAAGGGATGCAGGCCCAGCAGATTTCCTCATTAGTGCCCTGCAGATGCACACCTGACAGTTAATTATGAAACCACTCCCATTAGACCCACTCAGTACAGAGGCACAGACAAACACACATGGACTTCTTCAGAATAACAAAAGGTAGGAATCTGCAACAAAGGTTGTTATAACCCTTGCAGTGTACATAGATCACCCAGAGGGGAATGTTTTTTTCTCAACAAAAGTGGAGTTACGCTTTAAAGGTTTCCCTGCATCCAATTCGCATGACAGGGGTGTATGGGTCTGTTTCAGGTGAAAAAATTTGGACCTGAATCGCACCTGAACGGGTGAACAGACACGCACCGAACCCCAGGCACAAATCTGTGCCTGCACATATGTGAACCAGGCCTAAAAAAACCCTGTTACTATTTAAAAAGTCAAAACAAGCTCAGCCAGGAAAGAAAATCCATAATCGTCCTCCTGCCCACACCATCCTTTGTCTTCAACAAATACACTTGCTTAGAATTCACCTGCATCAGACACTCCCGGGAGCGTCTCCCATGGTGCTGATGTAGGGACCGTTGCAAGGAACCAAAGAGCACACAGGGATACATGGAAGTGTGCCACAAGCTTCAGCGAGCTTTTCTCTCGAGAAAGCAGAGTTCATTGGCATTGACAACCAGAGGAAGAAATATTAATGTTTTTCTTTCAAGGCTTGGCTTATATTTAATGACCGTGTTGCATGCAGGCAACGTTTATTTTATTTTTTTAAACTAAGTCTGGTAATGGCAAAAAAGAGTACAATTTCTTGTAGCGTTTGCTCGGATGTACTAATGAACATCCTTCAGACAATGTAAATTAATTAGGAACTGTTCACAACTTCGGCCTTGATTTTTTTTCATTGCTCCAACTGTAAATAAATCATTATAATGTTTAACAATTTTGGATGAATGCTGAACTGCACTTATTACAAAAGGCACATTATTATAATTTATACCAGGTGTAAGCCATTATTTGTGTGGCACTTCTAATAGTATTTTAATTGGTAGGGAATACATTGTTGCTAATGTGCATTCATTGGGGAAATAGTTCTTAGGGCTTTTTCACATGAGCGGCATAGCAACGGTTGTCAGTCATTCAGGTGGTGATCCTGCCACCTACTGAAATTCATTTTTTTTTTTATTAACCCAAGGAGGATGTTGTATTAGAAAAACTGTGATTGTTTGGCTCGCAGCTGCGGCTTGCTATCATTGACTTTAATCAGCATGGTGCTACCCGTTAAACTCTACTAGCCAAGTCAAAATTGCACAGGCTGCGGCATGTGTACAGCTCTATCTGGCTGTAATGGTAGAATTTAAAAGAGAATTATGGGTATTTTTATTAAATTTTTTAAATTTTTTTAGAATCATACTTACCTTGGTGGATACAGCATCGGCCCACTACTGCATCTGTCCCCTGCCATCTCTAAGGCTGAGAACCGAGCGATCAAACATCGCCGATCGCTTGGTTCTCAGTGCTCCCTGAGCAGAGAGCTGGTGACAGTCAGTCACTGTTCTCTGCTCTGCCCCCCTCCCCTCACATTCACTGGAGTGGCTGGCTCAGGCTTTCAACAGCCAAGTGCCGGTGTTCTGCCGAAAACTCTAACTCGCAAAAATCTCCAACCAAGTTAATTCGAGTGACTGTCCAGCATCAATAACTGGAGATTTGGACGAGTTGGCTGTTTTCACAGAATACCGGCAGCGTGTACACTACGGTACACAATATAATGAGTGGACATTGTTAGTCCGCCCACTAGTAACCAACACTTTTTTCCTCCTTACCTGGTGTTTTGGGAAAACAGCCAACTCCTTGTGGACTGTAGTATATATGCTGACGATGTTCTGTGAAAACAGCCAACTTGCGAAATCTTAAATTATTGCTGCTGGAGAGTCACCAGAATTGATGTGGTTGGAGATTTTGGCGAGTAGGGTTTTTTGGCAGAACACCGGTCCAGGATCCTGGGCTAATCCCGACCATATGGTCACAATCTTTCCCGAGCCTGGACTGGCTTTGTGGCTTCAGCCCGCTGTCTATTGAAATTGGGTCACAGGAGTGCAGAACGAACTGCACTCCTGTGATCCACAGTAGAAGTACAGCCAACCTTTGGCTGTACTTCTTCTTTAAGTAGGTGGTCGGGGGGGTAGTACAACTGCAGCTCATCTGCCTGTTTTAGCGCACCCCTGGCTGCCCATGTGATAGAGCCCTTAAAAGGAAATGTTTGCCCTGAAAAAAATATAGGTTGATATTGTTGACTTCTTCTTCTTTACCAGTCATATAATTGCCTTGTTGTCATGCAGATCAAGTTGCTTCAGTTCTTTTTAGGACACAAACTTGTAATAAGTAGGCAGATCAGTAGTTCTGACTCAGATTCAGTTGGATTCATGCCTGTTTTGGGTCAGTGTCTCAGGAAATACTGAAGCTAGAGACAGTCAAGCAACTAGCATTTTCAGAAAGGTGTTAGCAATCACAGGCTACATATTTCCTGTAAATATTTTCTAAAGAGTTAGCTCACCTTTAAGGGGGACTGTAAATAAAATAAAACTGTGCAGCTCTGACTAAAGTTGAATAATGTCCTTGCTAAGGGTATAGGCCTTGTACATACCTCACGAAGCCTGAGTGAAATATTCCAATGATGTTGCTAGGGTGTTGCTAATTAAAGTGGAGTTCCACCCATAAAAAGAATTTTACATAAATGTGCAGCAAATAACATAACATTTGGAGAATTTTTAATTTTTTTTACTTACCTTTTAATCCCTGTTGCTATGTGGTCCCTTCTAATCTTCCCCTTCCTCACCGCGGTGCCTGACGTCACTTCCCTCACTCCCTGCTCCTGGGAGATGCGTATCATCATTTCCCAGGAGTCAGTGGGCAGCGCCGAGGGCTAGGTTGCCATAATAACGGGGTGGGCACTTCTGACGATGCCGCCCGTTGTGATGGCAACCTGTATAGTTTACAGCGCTGCTACGTGCTATAACTGTGCATGCGCGAGAACGGGCGGTGCGTGCTGGGAATACAGTAGCGCCGTATCTTGGAAGAATATGCTCATGGGCTTCTCCTGACCATAAGCAGGATGGGAATCCACAAGAGGGAAAAATAAATCGAAAGTATTTTTAAATATATAATAAAGGCATCGCTAATGGCGGCCTCCAGCAAGAAGTAACAGAAGCAATGCTGGAGACAATTTGCAGCACACACTAATTTTGGTAGCATAATTATTAGTCTGGAATGTATGTCTCTTGCTCAAGAACATTATTTTTTATCAAGTTATTATGGGTCCAGTTACTAAAAACTGTAGGCAGATACCTATCTATTTATCCATCTATCTATCTATCTATCAATCTATCTATCTATCATCCCTTTTAGTGCTGCTCAGTCATTACTGTAAATAAAAATGGCCACATGAACAGATACACATTATGATCATTTAAAAAAATTACATAAACATTTGTTTATGATATTCCAATGTGTCAGTCTTTATGGTTTCCTGATGTCTCCATCTACTACATAAACATGAATCCAGCGAGCAAATATTCCTTCTCACAATGAGCCAGGAGCAAACAAACGCCCATGCCCATGGTTCAGTGATAAACTTCCTCTGTTTTGCCCTGCATGCACTTGTGCTGGCAGCTTACAATGATGTTGTAGACAATAGGCTTAAAGAGGAACTTTACTCATAACAGTTTCATAACAATTAATGTTTAACAAAAGAACATACATTCCACATTAATAATTACCTTACTGAAAATGGTGTGTGCTGTAAATTGCCTAATTGAAATATGTAAATTTCCAGTCTTGAGTATATGTCTTGGCTCAGATATAGGGGAAGGCTGACAGAAGCTTTATAGTACTGAAGTTCAGAGGCTGCTGATGAGGAGAAAGAAGAGAATAGCAACAGGGGCGACCCGTCCATTAAGAGCACATGGGCGCCGCACCCCCCGTCCATTGCTGCTTCCCCTATTCATTCGTCCGGTCTCTTTCAGGACACTGGCGCATGGATTCCAATGCGGAGGGGCTGTTTTTTTTTTTTTGAAGCACCGATTAGAGCCATAGGCTCTTATAGGCTTCAATATAGGGTGGGCTCAGGTCACAGAGAGTGCGCTCCGAGCCCACCCAGGTGTGTTATGACAGCGAATCAATATTCACTGTTTTAACACTGATTCTCCTCTCGGCCAATCAGGAAGCAGGGTTTGACACCGGTCAGCCGTTTGGCTGTAAGAACAGGCGATCCTATTGGATGCCTAGGAGGAGGAGAGGAGGAGCTGGAAGCCGCCATGGAGGAGAGGACACTTGGTGCCGAGCCGCTGCCCCACACTGCCTACCACCCACCCTGATGGGGTAAGAGCCGGACCGACCTGCACACAGCGAGGGTGGGTGCCACTCAAGGGGGATGGGTGGTTGTTTGCTGCCCCCACAAAAAAAACACCAGCCGTCACTGAATACGATAAGATAAGACACTATCCTTGTAAGGCCCCTTTCACACTGGGGCGGTTTTCAGGCGGTACAGCGCTAAAAATAGCGCCTGTATACCGCCTGAAAAAAACGGCCCCATTCACTCCAGTGTGAAAGCCGGCGGGCTTTCACACTGGAGCGGTGCGCTAGCAGGACCGCAACAAAAGTCCTGCTAGCAGCATCTTTGGAGCGGTGAAGGAGCGGTGTATTTACCGCTCCTATACCGCTCCTTCCCATTGAAATCGCGGGGATACCGCCCGCAAACCGCCGCTGCAGCGGCGCTTTGCGGAGGTTTTTAACCCTTTTGCGGCCGCTAGCGGGGGTTAAAACCACCCCGCTAGCGGCCGCATACCGCGGGTAAAACGATAGTAAAGCAGTGCTAAATATAGCGCTGCTTTACCGTCGCCGCCCCGCACCGCCCCAGTGTGAAAGGGGCCTAAGTTTTACTCTTTTATATTTGCCTGGCAGCAAAGTTTGTTCTGTCACCTCTTTTGCTTTTCCTTTCTCCCTCTCTAAACTGTGTTCCCTCCACACAGTCTGTGTCATTGCTGTTGCTTTATTTCCCCTTCAGCAAAAGTAAATCTTAAAGCTGTCATCTGATCGGCTGCTAGTGGCTTTGATTTTAGGCACAGTGCTGAGAATAGAGAGCAACTGAGCATGTGCAGAGCAGGGTGAAACAGTGTATTACTGTTTTTTTTTTTTTTTTTATTACGGGTACTTTTATAGCGCTGTCAATTTACATAGCACTTTACATATATATTGTACATTCACATCAGGACCTGCCCTCAAGGTGCTCACAATTTAAAAATGTAAACAGTATAGGCACTTGTTTTTAATGTTTTACAACTATATTTGCAAAAGGGGCCAGCCTGAAGCGATTTAGAAGGACTTAATTTTCTGACTAAAGTTCCACTTTAATTCACTAAGCTATGACATAATGTGTTATTTTCTATAATGAATACCGTATTATTTTCAGCCATGTGACTGATATTTTCAGTCCTCATTGACCCTCAATTCTAAAAATAACAGTCATTAGGGAAAATAGCAATCGTTATAGCTTCCTGAATTCAGGTACCGGTACCTAGTTTGGGAGGGAGTCACTGGAGAGCATTTGAACTCCTTTCCCATTCCATGTAAAGTAGATAAAAGTAAAAATGTGTTATATTCAGAGATAATAAATATTGCCCGTTGAACCATAATGATTTTAATTAGCCTAAGGATTTTGCCTTCATGCAACATGCATGGTAACCTAATATGTATTTATCTTTATAATCTTGAGCATGCAGTCTTATTATGTTGACACCTGGAAATGTTTGACTTGGTAGATATATATGCACTGCTGATCTCCCCTAGGGCATAATAAACCAGAAATGAGGAAATGTGTTATTTAGTAATAAGATAGAACTCATGACTGAAAAAATCCCCTAAAATAAACAGAATGCAAATCTTTAACCCATCTGATAAGCTGCCTGGCCTGGGAATGCAAAGGCTCTTTGTACTCTTTTGTTTGCATGATCTCTTAGTACAGCCCCTGTTCCTTGGTAATGGCACACATTATTGTGATGATAGGATGACTGGAGCAAGGCTATTAGTAAATACAAGGTACTCGCTTTACATATTTCTAAAGAAAAAAGACCGTCCTTGTTTACAACTTATTATGAGCGATACCAGCTTCGTATGCGCGATTATTAGTGGCGCTGAAGGCCTGAAAACTAACAGAAGGCCCTTAAAGCAGCTGGAGCATTAATCACTATATTATCCCTAGTTCTGGAGGATTATTACTACTATAGGCTAAATATGTTTTAATTAGCCTTTATGTTTTTAGTGTTATGTTTTTGTTCAAGCTGGATTTCCCAAGCAATTAATGCGTTCATTTTAAGAAAGCAAAGCGCTCTGTCTCTTAATTTTTAAAACACTTAAGTCTGTAATTGGTGGTAACAACCCTACTGCAGTTCTTTATGCTGCTATTTAAAAAAAAAAAAAAAACACTAGGAGTAATTGTGCTATATTTATTATAAATTATATATATATATATATATATATATATATATATATATATATATATATATATATATATATATAATATAATATATATATATATGTTGTAAAGCGCTGCGTAAACTGTCGGCACTATATAAATCCTGTATAATAATAATAGATATCAAATATAAATAAATATATATATATATATATATATATATATATATATATATATATATACACACACACATATATATATATATATATACGCATATATATATATATATATATATATATATATATATATATATATATATATATATATATATTTAATATATATTATATATAGAGATATTTAATACATTATATATATATATTATAATTATAATTATATAATATTATAATATATTCCCTGTATTGTAAACTATAGGCTAAGCACACCACATTGCACATGAATGCCTGAAAAAAAATAAAAAATTAAAAATTAAAAAAACACAATATAGCTTTCCTGAATAGCCCTACATCACCATTTGGCACAGCTTTCCCTGTTCGCAGTTTTCTTGAATGGACTTCACAGAAAGAATAAAAGGGTAGAACTTATATCATAAGCGTAATTAGGCCCTCGTTCACACGGGCGTAAAGAACAGGCCTTGGCTTCGCGTTATTAAAGCTTTCCAAACAGATTTGCAAAAGCCAATGCCTGTTCTGTATAACATAAAAGCCAACGGTCCAGTAAACACATAAGATTCTCAATGCATTTGCGTCGCTTTGTTTTTCATTTTTTTCGCTAGGAGCATTTGGCAGGCGTGGACAACTTGAAAAGCTTGCCAAATGCCTCAATTTAAGTCAATGACAGCACGGCCCAAACGTGCTTTAACCGCTCGTAAACGGTTGGAAAGCTTTTTTTCGTTTAATGAATTTCCTTCTAAAAAGAATTGTTTTGCTAGGCTTTTTGAAAGGTTTACACAGTGCTTTATTAATGCCTCCTATACATGTCTAAATGCACCAAAATGCTCATTTGGGGCAGTACAGTGGTGTAAAGTGGTTAGCAATTCTGCCTTGCAGCACTAGATCCCTGGTTTGTATTCTGGCCAGTACACCTTCTGCAAAGTTTGCATGTCCTGCTTGTGCTTGTGTGAATTTCCCCCCACACTCCAAAGACATGCTGGTAGATTTGGATTAGCAGCAAGGATGGGAGTGTTATAATGGGGGATTTTAATTATCCAGACATAGACTGGGTGGAGGGAACCACGCATTCATATAAGACTCGCCAGTTCCTAAATGTCTTGCAGGACAATTTCATGGGTCAGATGGTAGACGCACCAACTAGGAACAAGGAGTTACTAGATCTACTGATTACCAACAATACAGACCTGATCATGGATGGCTTCAGTATAAATCACACAAATAGGAAACATAAGGGAAACACAAAGACACTGAATTTCAAAAGAGCCAACTTCCTTAAACTACGAACCTTGCTAGAAAGAAGATATAAATTGGGATAAAATCTTGGAAACAAAGAACACGGAGGAGAGATGGGTTTGCTTTAAGAGCATATTAAATAAGGGCATTAGCCAGTGCATCCCAATGGGTAATACATTTAAAAGAGCGAACAAAAGTCCTGGATGGCTTAACTCTAATGTAAAAATGCATATAAAAGCAAAGGAAAAGGCCTTTAAAAATTACAAGGCTGAGGGATAATCATCAGAATTCAGACTTTACAAATAATGCAACAAGATATGTAAGGGTGCCATACTAAGATAGAACATGAAATACACACAGTGGAGGAGAGCAAAAAAAAATCCCAAGAAATTCTTTAAAGCGGTTCTGCACTCATTTCATTTAGTAAATCTCTTTGCCTTCCAAATCAGGCAAAGAGTACTAAATGAAATGTTTTTTTTTTTTTTTTTTTTTTTTTACTTACCTTGTAATTGAAGACTTCCGGTCTTCTCCCTCTGCGGCGGCGGGCGGGGTCTTGCGTCGATCGTCGTCACGCCGCACTGTCTCCTGGGATCTGGTGTCATTGATCCCAGGAGTCAGTGCGGGCATCTTCCGAAATCTCGCGAGATTTCGGCCACATCTTCCGAAATCTCCCGAGATTTCGGCCGCATCTGCCGAAATCTCGTGAGATCTCGGCAGATGAGCCGTTACTGCGCACGCGCGAGTAACGGCAGTGCATGCTGGGCCATCTAAAGTCCCTGTGGGTGTTTCACATGCCCACAGGCAAGATGGCCCCCAGCACTAAAGAAGAAGACGAGGAACTTCATCGGACGAAAACCGGCGGCGATCGAGATGGAAGATGGAACAGGTGAGTCCCCTTATAAAGGTAAGCACACTTTATATTACATCCTAAAAAAAAAAATTTTTTTTCAGAGTGCAGAACCGCTTTAAGTATATAAAAAGTAAAAAAGGGAGGACAGACCATATTGGCCCCATAAAGAATGAGGAAGCACATCTGGTTACAAAGGATGGGGAGATGGCGAAGGTATTGAATGTATTCTTCTCAGTCTTCATGAGGGAATCGGGGGGCTTCCGTAACCAAATCTGCTGTGTTTATCCTCATGACACATCACAGGAAGCACCCGCATGGCTAATAGAGGACAGAATTAGAAGTAGACTTGGGAAACTTAACATTAATAAATCACCGGGACCAGATGGCTTGCACCCGAGGGTACTTAGGGAACTCAGTCAAGTATGGGGAGGGGTTTGCTGACACGTATTATATGCTTGTACATAATGGGGGGAGTTTTCTGACATGCATTATATGCTCGTACATAATGGGGGGGTTTGCTGGCATGTATTACATGCTCGTACATAATGGGGGGGGGGGGGGGGGGGGTTTGCTGGCATGTATTATATGCTCGTACATAATGGGGGGGTTTGCTGACATGTATTATATGCTCGTACATAATGGGGGGGTTTGCTGGCATGTATTATATGCTCGTACATAATGGGGAGGTTTGTTGGCATGTATTGTATGCTTGTACATAATGGGGGGGGGGGTTTGCTAACACTTATTATATGCTTGTACATAATGAGGGGGGGATTTTTGCTGAAACGTATTATATACTTGTACATAATGAGGGGGGGATTTTTGCTGAAACTTATTATATGCTTGTACATAATGAGGGGGGATTTTTGCTGACACATATTATATGCTTGTACAAAATGAGGGGGGGGGGGGGGGGGGGGTTTACACGTATTATATGCTTGTACATAATGAGGGGGGATTTTTGCTGACACGTATTATATGCTTGTACATAATGGGGGGGGGGGGGGGTTTGCTGACACGTATTATATGCTTGTACATAATGAGGGGGGGTTTTTTGCTGACATGTATTATATGCTCATACGTAATAGGGGGGGGGGATTTTTTTCTGACACGTATTATATGCTTGTACATAATGGGGGGGGGGGATATTTGCTTACACATATTATATGCTTGTACATAATGGGGGGGGGGGGGGGGATTTTTGTTGCTGACATGTATTATATGCTCATACATAATGGGGGGGGGGGGGGATTTTTTTCTGAAACGTATTATATGCCTGTACATAATGGGGGGATTTTTTGCTGACATGTATTATATGATTGTACATAATGAGCGGAGGGGGGGGGGGGGGTTCCTGACATGTATTATATGCTTGTACATAATGGGGGGATTTTTGCTGACATGTATTATATGATTGTACATAATGAGGGGGGGGGGGGGGGGTGTTTCCTGACATGTATTATATGCTTGTACATAATGGGGGGGGGGGATTTTTGCTGACACATATTATTTGCTCACACTTAATTGGGGGGGGGGGGGGGGGGAATTTGCCCGGGGTTCTAGATGACCTTGTCCCAGCACTGTATAATGTGATGTATGGCAATACAGTGTACATATATAGCATGTTTCTATGAATATATAGCACAGTATTGCACACACCACTGTCATACAATGTCAATCCCTGTAATACAAGCCAATACGTAGAAACGGTAAGAAAAGAAGGTGAAAAGCGGTGTAGTTAGCCGTGTCTCTTTTCATCTATGTAAGCACCTAGCATGGCCTCCACATAAATACTCCCATAAATACCCGAGCATATATTTCAGCATTATAAACACACACGCCGCTTGACGCTCTCATTCCCCCACGTTACTTTGATTGACAGCCAGGCAGCTACTTCTCCATCTCACCGCCCATCCCACTCATTCTGGCAGTTGGCCCCGCCTCCCTCTCCCCCCATTGGCTCACGGCAGCCCGAACGGAAGGCGTCCCCAGAAACGACATGGGGAAAGCCGCGATTGGTGACAGCGGCCCTCCACGTCACGACCCCACGTTGGGCTAGCGGCGCCGCGATTGGAGGCGACGCGGCATTGCCTTCGCAATGGGCTTGGGCGGGGCCGGCTTCTGGTTAGCTGGAGGAGTGTGAAACCGCGTGTTAATGTAACCAGTTGTGGAAAAGTGAGGGCGGCCCGAGTCGGTGGTGTGTCCCGTGTGTGTGAGGACGGAGCGAGCGGCGGAGACCCCCCGTACACGGAGAGGCCTGGACGGAGGAGCGGAGCTGG
This sequence comes from Lithobates sylvaticus, assembly GCA_028564925.1. Taxonomy (NCBI): domain Eukaryota; kingdom Metazoa; phylum Chordata; class Amphibia; order Anura; family Ranidae; genus Lithobates; species Lithobates sylvaticus. Next base: position 296,371,535 of record CM053026.1, read on the forward strand.
TTCGCCCGGTGACCGAGAGAAGAAGTTTGTTGCGGCGGGCTTTGTCCGGCCCGTCACTTTGTTCCCAGGAAGGTGGGGGAGGAGCGGGCGGAGCCGTGACAAGTCAGGGGCTCTTATTGTTGTTTGGAGGAGCTTTTCCCATGTGGATGGATTAGTGGTGGGGCCGTATTCTCTCCAGCCGTGTGTACATGTGTCCTCCGACACACTGCTGAGCCCCATCTGCCGGGGGATCGCCGGCATCGCCTCGTCCGCCATCACCTCATCCGCCTTTGGGATTTATATCAAGTTGGCCGGGAAAGTTTGCTGGGAATATCGGTGATCGGAGGGTCCCCGGAGCTTTACAGACAAAGGGAGGACGAGGAGGATGCTGGGTGGCTCTGCCTAGGCTCATCACATCGCTGTCCTACCGACACACCGCCGAGAATTGAGCTGATAAGGGCCAAAGCTGCGGCTGGGAGAGCCATGTTTCCCCAGAGCAGACACCCGGTGAGTTCCCTGGACCTGGATGGCCTCATCTACTACATCTTCCTATCATCTGAGGGTTACCGGCATCTCACAAGGGTTCTGGCCTTTTAAAATCCGCTACTTCCTGTTTATGGGGTGACAACCGGATCCTGGTTCTGCCCTTTGCGTTGTCACCCGCTACCAGTGATGACACGTTTTTTGTTGTGTAGCTGGGATGTGCACGAAGACAGGAAGTGGAGGTTGTCAGAGATGCAATCAGGATCTAAATTGGACTAAAAAAAGGGGGGGGGGGGTTGGCTAATGAGTGTTCTGATTTTTGGGTTGAAGATCCTGGAAAGTATGAGCTTGTGTGGACTGCACCTTAAGGCCTTGTGCACACAGGGGTGTCTGAAAGAGCTCCTCTGGAAGCCAGAGCTTGCAGCACATTGGGGATTAAAAAAAAAAAACACACTAAAAGCATTCTACAGGCCAGGATATAATTTTTTATTTTTTATTCTGGATTTTGGGATACATTAACGTGCATATAATTTTATGCATCTAGCACAGGGGTCTCTAAACTACGGCCCTCCAGCTGTTGTGGAACTACACATCCCATGAGGCATTGTAAAAGTCTGACCTTTACAGACATGACTAGGCATGATGGGAATTGTAGTTCCTTAACTGGAGGGCCATAGTTTGAAGACCCCTGATCTAGCGTTTAGGTGCACATAGCATATGTTATATTAAAGAACGTGCCTTTGGTGTGTTTTCTGCCTGTAAACACCCCCTCTAATATTTATTATTATTATTATTATTCAAGATTTTATATGGCGCCAACAGTTTACGTGGCGCTTTACAACTTGGGGGTAGACAGTACAAATTTAATACAGGGCCCTGCTCCTTAGAGCCTACAATTAAATATGCCAGTAAATGTCTGAGGTTAATTTTTTCTAAACCCAGAGTGCAAAATCTGGTGCAGTTGTGCATAGAATCCAATCAGCTTTGAGCTTTTGGCCCTGGTTCACATTGCAGCAATTTAGCATGCAATTTGACATTTCAAATTGCAGGCAATGGCCCCTGTCTGAATCAGTGCGATTCCCAAAAGTCGCTTCTGTACTAATGGCGACTTCGGGGTGCGATTTCAGTAGACATCTGTGCAGCAACCCGCACAGATGTCTCTGAAATCGCCCCCCCGAAGTCGGGACTGACATGCAGGAATGAAATTTGTGTGCATTCAGCTGAATTTGCACAATTTCATTCCCGCTGTCAGTGTGAACCTGGGCTTATTCAATTAAGCTTTGACAATGAGCTAAAGTTAGAAGCTGATTGGCTACCATGCTTAACTGCACCAGATTTTGCACGCTCCAGTTTTAGTAAATCAATTCGTATCCATGCACACCTAGGGAGAGATTTACTAAAACTGGTGCAGCTGTGCGTGGTAGCCAATCAGCTTCTAACTTCCGCTTGTTCAATTAAGCTTTAACAATAAAAGCTTGAAGCTGATTGGATTCTATGCACAACTGCACCAGATTCCGAGTGCACCAGTTTTAGTAAATCTCTCCCTATGTGGTCATGGACACCTAGGAGTTGATTTACTAAAACTGGAGAGTGCAAAATCTGGTGCAGCTCTGCTTAGAAACCAATCAGCTTCCAGGTTTTATTGTCAAACAGCAAGCTGGCTACCAACCACAGCTGCACCAGATTTTGCATTCTCCAGTATTAGTAAATCAAACCCATAGGCTAGTATAGAGGCTCTTTTACTGACTGAACAAAAAAATGCTTAGTGTCTGTATAAGCTCTGTGTACATGAGGCCCTAACAGACTTCTATAGTGGCCTTGGGTTGTGTTGTTTTGGGCGCAGGGGCTACTTGTCTCCTGTGGTTTGTCTCATCTAATCACATGTTAATGGTTCTTTGTCTTTATTTTGGGTTCTCGGACTATCTAATGTGGTGTTGAGAATAAGCATGGCGGTTTGTTTGCTTGTGAACAATTTATTTTTTTATTTTTTTTCCTTCCAGCCAGTGGTTTAACATAAATCTCATGCCCACATGTCTGCCATCTGTTCTGCTCTCCAAGTTGTTGGGAGGAGGAAGCTGGGAAAGCCTTATTATGTATGCCACATACCACCCACCAATTTCCCTCCTCCGTTCTTCAAGGGGTCTGACATGCTCTCGGTCTTTATTGCACGTTCTTTAATTTAGAGTTGATGGTTTTACAGTGTTTTTGTGTGGGGTGTTTTTTTTTTTTTTTCTGCGGTTGCCAGTTTAGATGTCACTTCCTGGTTTTAGTTCAAATAAGCCGTTGTGAAATGAGATGGATAGGCCATATACCCGCTTGATGATCACACAGGCCATTGCTTGTCTGCTGCCCTCTACATTGGCTGCAGGGTTTCTTTAGGCAGCAGCAGTTTTGTTGAGCTAGCTGGCTAACGGTGTTGCCTGTAATTATAGTTTTTAATAGTAACATTATCCCGCTGTATTTGGCCATCAATTGGCAAAGGGATTTGAGATTTTAAAATGGCACAGCTAAAGAAACTGTAGATTTTGTCTTTTTATACCAGCGTTCTAATTGTTTTTTTGCTATGAGTGTACCATATTGCACTGCTGTTCATCACACTTCAGTAATGATGTTTAAATGGATAGAGTATGAAAGATGCAAAATATGTGTCTGGCTGCATCAAATAGCCTTACCATTGACCCTTTGCTTTAAAATCTAGCAGTAATGGATCCAATTAGTCACACACTGTAAGCATTTCTACTTATGATTCAATGCTTCTCAGCCAGGATTTAGACTTTTTTAAAAGAGGAAAGGTTTACTTTGTCATCTAAATGCGGCCTGTGTGGGTTTTGTTACTCTATTCAAGGATGCAAAGATAATGGGCCTTGTCATAAAGTCTTATTTACCCTTGGCCCAGTTAGCCACTTCTAGAAGTCAGACTTGTCACACAAGATTAATATAATTGCCGGTTTATTGAGAGTCATTAGGTGTGTGTGTGCAGCTATATTTATCCATGCAGGTGAGGCCTGCTGTCTGTACTGATGTTTTGGTTGCTATGTATATTTTTTTTGGGCTGATTAGTAGTTTTATTTTTTTTTTACAATGCGTTACACCTATTCCTCCTCCAGTCAAACACAGAACAATACTGGCTGTGTCTCTTCTGGATGTATTCATTCTGGAGTTGGATGAGTTAATCTGCATTGTGCTTTGCTTGGCAAGTCAAATGGAAACATTTCTTGGTGGCTTCTATGAAACTGTTGTGGGAATAAGACTGCAGGGTATTATGTCTGCTCTGCCTCAAGTATCATTCAAGTGGAAGTTTGTGTTTGGGTTTTTTTTTTTTTTCTTTAAATTTCATTCCTATCTTTTGGTCCTCTAGACGCCACACCAGGGTGCAGGCCAGCAATTTAAATTTACCATCCCTGAGTCCTTAGACCGAATTAAGGAGGAATTCCAGTTTCTTCAAGCTCAGTATCACAGGTGAGCATTTTTGTAGAAAAATGTTTAAAATCTATTTTGTGTGTGTGTGTGTGTGTGTGTGTATATATATATATATATATATATATATATATATATATATATATATATATATATATATATATATATATATATATATATATATATATATATATATATATATAAATAAATAAATAAATAAATAAATTTTCTCTCTCATTTCGGTGACAAAATATAATCAAGATCTCAAGGTGTATATTGCATTGACTGATTGACTGGAAAAGTGTAAACTTGATTAATTTTTCTCTAAAATAAAAGTGAACTTCTTTTGGTCTTCAAAAGGTTTTTTGGTTATGCTGTGACAGAAGCTTTTGGATTTTATTGTTTTAAAGCTAAAGTGCAAATATTGGTATGCTTTGCTTCAAACAGTCTTCCTTGTGACTGTGTACATGTACTTGGAGCTGGTATGCTGAGCTTCATGTCTGTTAATAGATCATTAGATTATTTATTCAATGCTCTACTCTGGACAGGTTGATAGCTAAGAGCATACTATACCCTTAGGAGCTGTTCTATGAAGGCGTCCAATCAAGAGTTATCCTTTATAACAAGGAGTTGGGTTGCTGTGGGTAAATACTTGAGTTTTTCAAATCGTTTATTTCGATAAGTAATTTTTCAGTGTACTAAAAATGAGTTGAGTTGTTAAATGCATTATGCGTTTTTTAGTTGGATGAAGTTTCTCCCATCCTTCATATTTATTGCCAGCAGGTGGTGTTGCACCCCCTTTCCTCACTGTTCTTTTCAGAATGGTTTGTCCCATTCAAACCAACTTTTTTTTTTTTTTTTTTTTTTTTCTGTGTATTTATTCCCAACCTGCCTGAGAACTGTCAATATTTGCTCTTCATTTTGTAACAAAATCTTGAGTTGAAAACACCAGATGAGTCAAAGCTGTTTGCCTTCAGGAACCTGCTTTGCAGTAATAAGGCTTTGTTTAAATAGTAAATTAGTTACTGTTTGTTAAACATCCTGATACACAGGCAGTGTAAAAAGATTGAAGCTGGAGGAGGTTCAGTAAACTGAAGATAATACACACTCCCATTTAGGCAGGTAACCCATCTCGCCTCCATTTCGTTCTTTACGCATACATGACAAGTCATTTAGGGCTCGTTCACACCAGCCCCCATTTGGGGCTCCATTGGTCTGTTTCCCAAAGTATTAACAAGGCAAACTTTGTTCTTATGTCCTAATTCTTCAGTTCACATCAATGCGCTACATTGCTTGTGTGCTGAAAAAAAGTAGGTGTATTTTTTTTTTAAGCGGAGCAAATAAAACGCTTCAACAGTGTTACTCATGGAGTTAGTGGTTTTAAACCTCAGACATGAAATATAATACAAAGCATATTCTTTTATAGTTTCACTTCTATCCATTGCCTCATTCCTCTGCTATCTTCATTAGTCGCTTCTGCCATGTTTTTCTGACACCAAGAGAAAAAAAGGTGACAGGGGAGGGACCTCTAGCAGATAGCCTCAGTTCTCTTCCTGTGTGAAGGGGGGTGTGTCCCTTCACTCCAATCAGCTTTCCTCACTGAACTGTCAGCCCCTTTTTGTCCTGACTGTTCAGGCAAGCTGTATAAATTCTAGACTTTGAAAGGATATAGAGAATAGACTGCAGGTAAAACTTATATGGGAGTATTTTTCATCTCTGGGTATCCCCTAAGCCCAGTCACTTTACTAAATCTGACAGTTATACACTCCCCACATTTACCCACTAAAGTAACAAAAAAAATAAAAAAAATGAATGGGCTGCGTTGTACAGTGCATTGCAGCACACCTTTAAAGTGGAACATCACTCTCCCAATCAACATTGGCTATTTTTAATCCTTATGCTGTTCGCATCACTAAATGGTTAGAAAAATGTATCCTATTTACTTGCTTTTAATCTTTTTACATTTCTTCAGTTACTTCCTGGTTTCCAGGCCTAGGTACATTTTGTCATGCATCTCTGTAGCCTTCAGGAGAGGTGAGGGGGTTTTCTCAGCTAAGACGCTAAGTGCACATTCCTGCATGCTTGAGCTAAGGGCGGATGGATTCCTAGAAGTAAATGCTACATGAATCATCTGCCCTTACTCAAGATGGCCACAGCCAGAAATGGCATGGGGGGGGGGGGGGTTCAAAGGGATTTCTCAATAAATAAAGCATAGAGACGTGGATAGATAAGGGAGTTTGCTTTGCATATTGCAAACAAATAGTGGTATTGCTTTGTGATGCTCATATGCAGTAAAGATCTGCTTTAATGTGCGCCTGTTGGTGTGAATGGGCCCCTAGAGTTGGCAGAGTGTTAAATGTTTGAATACCTCCCGGCCTTTTGAACTGACAATCTTTGCAGAGATTGTCACTGCCTTCATTTTAATACATTTGTAGGGTACAGATCAAATTTTAGTTGCTAAATAGTGGCTTCCAAACTGCATATCGCTTGAGTGGGAATTAACAGAGCCAGGATTAGACTAGCTGAAAGTAGGTGTGGACTTGTCTGAGTTGTGGTCTGCGCTCTTGACCACTATGTGGTATTGTTAAAATTTTACAAAAAAATATGACTTATTATTTACCCTATAACATTTTTCTTTTAAAGTGTAGATTTGTTTTGGTTATACATTATGAGATCTTACTATTTCAAGAAAGCCATAAATGACTGAGTACTTGCATATTTTTACAGTGGAATGATTAAAACTCTCACCTAAAATGAATCAAAGGTGCACATGTGTCATTATTAGATTACATTATTCTGAATGAGAAAATTGCATCTAAGAACACTGCATCCTGTCAAGCCTCAGAAGCCTAGAACACATGATCTCTGGCTACCAAACGCATTACTAATGAGATACCAGGATCAAAAAAGGCTGCCTCCGTGTACATAACTACAGACACGTTGGAACGATGCTTGGTACATTAACGCACATTGACAGTACAGTGTATACAAAACATTAAAAGGGCCATTTCCCTTTTTATGTTGTGAAAAGCATTATGATTTGAGTAAACCGTGTATTTATAGACACTTCTTCTTTTTTTTTTTTTTTTTTGTTTTTTCCTCCCCCTAAAGGATAAGTTCACCTTTCTAAACATTTTTACACACATGTTTAAGGTGTAAGGCCCCTTTCACACTGATGGACCGTTTGGGTCGACCTGAAAAACTGATCGGACCATCCATTGCTCTCTGGAGCTGCGGATGTCAACAGACAAGACACCCACCAAAATACCATGTACTAAAATCAAATGGATGGGGATCCGTTCCCCATCCCTCTGGTGAATCAGATGACAGTTGGCTGTCTGTTTCCATCCAATATAGAGGACAGCAGGCTGTGTCTGTTCACTCTGCATCAGTGGAGCAGACAGACCTGTTATCTGTCCGCTCAGCGGAGAGATCCGCTGGCAGATTCCACCCGTGTGAAAGGGGCCTAACCTGTTCAGCAACCTTTCCCTGCACTATCTTGGGAGTTTTCTTCCCCCAACACAGCCATGATGGGCTCCACCCATATGTGTTATTTATTTTTTTTTTTTTTTTTCATTCAGAGTTTTGTGAATGAACTACAACTGCCATCTTCAATTGCAGCAGATCACTCGTAGTTCATATAAACTACAAAGCTTTCATAGTTCATTGACCTTCCTGCTCTCCAGGAACTGTCTTAACATACAGGAGGTGCAAGTTGACAGCTGTCTGGAGGAGCCTGACATTGCACTCATGATCTGCTGATTGTGGGTGCAATGTGTTCTGCAGACTCCAAAGAAAAAATTAAAAAAAGTGCTTTTTTTTTTTTTCCCATGGGGATGTCACGGGAATTGAGAGGAGATTTTGTCCAAAGTGAGGAGAAACCCCCTCTAAGGCTTTCTTCACACCTATACAGTTTTCTATTAAATTAAATTTCTGCGATGCATTTTTGCACACATTTTTGATGCATTAAATGTGATTTTTATATTTTTTTTTTTTTTTTTTGTGGATTAAAAAACGCAAAATCGCAGCAAAAACACACTACATGCTTTTTTGCTGCTTCTCCATTTGAATCTATTGAACCAAAAATGCACCATTCTTGCTTTAAAAAAAAAAAAAAAATAAAAAAAAAATCCTGACCCTTTCCAAAACTGCAGTGGCTGAAAAAAAGTGAACATGTCCCAAATGAAACCCACATTAAATAGACTGTAGTGCGTTTCTGCACAAAGCATTAAATGTTCAGGTGTGAACCGAGCCTTACACCTTTGTCACAGAAACATGTCCCTGTTGGACTATTTCCCTCCACCTCCTTGTTTTGGTGACCACTGTAAAATCTGACATCCCAGTGCTTTTGTCTCCCACAAGATGGTCACCAGTACAAATGGGGAGGGTAAATCTCTCCCCAGAGTGGACGCACAAACTCCCCAATGAAAACTTAGAAGGGTTGAAACCCCTGTCATCTAAAACTAAAAGTTTTGGCTTTACTTTTATTTTAATTATAAAGGAGAAATTGTCTGTTCCTCTTTGCAGACAGCCTATTCCTTTTTTATTTTTATTTTTTTCCTAGCATGTTTTATCAGCATTTAAAGCATAGCACAGAAAATACCTGTTGATCTTGCCAGAAATGTAGTGTCCTTATCACTTCTGTGTGCTAACCTGGAAACGTAATGCTGTGTTCTTATCACCCAAGCAATGTTATCCTATTTGTGTATCCTATTTCTATTATCACCCATGTTATGGAGACAAAAAATGGCAGACATGGTTGACGTTTAGCCTGAGTGGCAACCATGGATCCATCCATCCATAGACGGAGATAAAAAAAAGTGACCTAAGAATCTAGTTACCACATATATAAGGATTGGTAGGCTACCATATACTAAATGTTTGTGTGTTTATATATGCTTTATGAGAAAATCTGGGAGAAATATAGTCCTTTTTCAGGCACCTCAAGTCTTATCTACAAATGTATAAACTGCTTTTCTTTCAATTTATTTCAGCCTTAAGTTGGAATGTGAAAAACTGGCAAGTGATAAGACAGAAATGCAAAGACACTATGTTATGGTATGTACTATCTTTTTTTATTTTTTTTATGTACTCTCCCCCCCTTTTATTATGATAGGTACTCCTTTTTTTTTGTGTGTATTCAATTGATTTTTTTTTTTCTTTCTCTTGCAGTATTATGAGATGTCTTATGGCCTAAATATTGAGATGCATAAACAAGTAAGTTAAAATGTATTGATAAACTACTATGGTATCTTTTTTTATTTACTTTTGTGATGTTTTCCTCAAAGATTTGCAACAGGTTTCCATAACCAATATATTTAAGAGTCTGTACACATTGCGGTAAGGTGACTGGCACCCCAGTGCTTCTCCTAAATGAATGTTTCCCTGTTATGCAAACCACATCTATTTCTGTCTACATGTCGTCTGATTTATTGCAAATGGGCTGTCTAATACAACCCCTCAATCCATAAAAACTCATGTTCTGTGTCCTAAATAAGTCTTAAAGGTTTGAAAAGTTGTACTTTCTTTACATACACGTAGAACATCTGTTGTTTAAAAGAAGGGATTTATTCTTCCAAAGCAAATACATCTTTGCACATTGGAATTGAATAATCCAATGTTTCTCTTCTCCCTCACTCAGCTAATGTGACCCTAGTACTGAGGGGGAGGGGCAAACAATGCTATGCTGTGAAGACTCCAGACTCTCTCCTCCCTGGCTTACGTCAGCAGGGGAATCTCAGCCCTGCCCGCTGGAGCTGTTAGATGAGGATAGCTGAGAACCTGGAGTCACGTGGTCGCTGGGAGAAAAAAAAGCACTAGGACACAGCTTATCTGACAGAGGAGATGATGCAAAGATGCGATAGTGGCTTAATGATCACTTTAATATTGGCAATCTTTTAGGCCTAGAGGGGTATGTGCTTATCACCGATTGAGATAGAGAGAGATTATATATACTATATAAAAATTTGATTTTATATAACTTTTTGTATTGCAAAGTAATGCAACAAACTCTGCAAAGCAAATTGGGCCATTTGCACTGTAATACCAGTCTTGCTTTTTTTATGCTCATTATTTTTGGTAGTCATACATTAAAGTTAACCCGTGTTTTAGTATACCTGTGATGGTCTCCTTTTATTCATCAGTTACCTGATTAGTGTTGAGCAGCTGACTCTGCTGTGTCCAGTTTAGCATACTGTCACCTTGTAAAATCTCAGCCCTTGAAAAGAACAAATAGGTCATTGGTTGTTCTAACTTGAGGTGTGAACCTTGGTTTGTGTTCCCATAAAATTCTCACTTATGACCATGATAATGGTGAATAAAAAGAGTATTGAACTGGAACAAGGCACTAAGGGCCTCATAAGAGAAGAGCAGCTAAATGATTGTTCAACCCAGAGGACCCTCAATTGAGCTCATATTGTCTGCCAAAGAAAGCATTAATGGCAGGGTGTAAGTATTCAGCAGATATGCTGACGCTCACTTTTTCATCGAGATGATGGCACAATAAGTCTTTAAGAAATCGATTTGCCTCTTAAAAAAGATTATCATTAGATGAAGTTGCACAGTTGGACACATTTCAAAGTGCAACAATACACTTCGAGCTTGATGTATATGTGCTATTCCGTCTAAAATTCTTGTTTCATTAAATTAAAGAGCATGGCTGACCGACCAGGGCGCTGCAGAGAAATTGATTAGTTCAGGCTTCAGGCCTCTAGTATATTCAAAGACCTTTAGCAAGCAATTGAGTTAGAAGCTGAATTTCTATGGGGATATTCTTGGCTTTATGTGTGCAGTAGAATGGGCATTAACATTTGCTTGCCTGCTGGAGATGTTTTTGTGAAAGGCACTTTGTGTATTGCAGGAGATCACATGGGTCATTGGAGAAATCACCAGTGGTCTTGAGCAGTTTGCTTTTCATCTGTGTCCACTTAAGAATTGCTAGTATGAATACATCATACATCCATTTAAATGTCCTGCATATTCTTTCTGTGAAATGCACCATTTGTGTGTTAATTCCAGATACCAGATTCTACTACACTTCCTCCCTTTTTTTTTTTTTGAATTCTCATTGCTAACGGCAGATTTGGTTTTTTTTTTTTTTTTTTTTTGCAAAAACTGAATGTTTTCATCACTTTTTTTACTATTAATTCTAAAGAGACATTTGGTAGCTAGTAATCATAATTCTTATTAAAAACTGGTGACGTGCAGACCCCAGGGTGCAGGCAGGCTCAAATTGATGCATTTTGCTGACTGATCACCAGCATGGCCTAAGTGCTCATTATGTTGTAGAGAGGGCCTTTGGAGCGCTCATTACGTTTGACAGGAATTCTCTCTAGGGGGAACTGGGCATTAGCTAGACTCCTGACAGGCTGAAATTATTCCTGCTTTATGGCTTATAACCAAATGGTAGCAAGGAATCATCTAGGGACAGAAAAATGTCATTTCTGACAACATCTTTGTTACTGAGAAATAGGAGGAGGGGGTGGGGGAATTCCACAGAGACAGCGTTAATGTTCTCTTGGCCTGTCTGCTATGTGTATGATTCCACACGTACAGTTTGTGAAACCCTTTGCGGCACTGTCATCTGATTTTATGGCTTGAAGTGTATGTACAAGGTAAAGTGTGTGTGTGGGGGGGGGGGGGGGTGGCTTTGTGTGGTGGGTTTTTATTTTTTCCTTCAAGCTGATTCTCATTTTGAAATTTTGTCTTAGATGAAAGGCTTTGTGTTGGTTTGCAGGTGTATACAATCTTGTGCTGTGTATATGACAGCCATTTGAGACCTAGAACTTATTCCTGAATTTATTAGCTTTCCTCCTATTTTCTTGTTCACTATCTTGTTTGCAAAATTATTTGGGGGCATTGCTTTTGAACATAATTTGCTATTGTATACAATTTTGGTGTAGCATTGTTGTGACTGCGTGTGATGTTTTTATGAATGATTCTTTTTGAGTAGGGCCCTCTGATTCCTCCTGTATTGAGGTGCATCAGAAAACAAACCAGAAAATGCAAACGAATGACATTTTATTGGCCTTCAAAATCAACATCCTTCAACATCCTTCAACACACTTTTGGCAACATTTGTAAAGTGCCTGGGAACTGTCACCAAAGGTCTATTTAGGAATCGATCGCAGAACCGCTGTCACGCATTCTTGGATTGCTGCCATGTCTGCAAAACATGTGCTCTTCATGCAGGTGACTTTTTGGGTTGCGGGGAAGACAGTGAATGCCATATCGATTTGCTGCTTGGATTCTGCATTGAACTGGTAGCACCAGGTCTCATCCCCTGTGACGATCCGATCCGCAGAAAGGATGGATCCTGGTCACACATGGTAATGACATCTCCAGCGGTTTCCATCTGTTTTTGCTTTCTTTTCGGCTGTTAACTTGTGTGACACAAACCGGGAACAAATATTCCACTTACCCAAATCTTTGCGGACGATAGTGTACTCCATGTTCTTGCTAATGCCCAATTCCTCCGCTGTCAGTCCCTGGTCTTGTGCTAGCATTTGTCGAATTTGCTCGGTTATGGCTCATCCTCAGCTGTTTCCTTCCCATCACGAAGGCATTTGAACCAGTCATGTAAACATTTTCTGCTCACGGCTTCCGTACTGTACACTTGCACCAACATCATGCGTCTCCATCGCCGGTTTGCCCAATTTTGTACCAGAACTTGATGTTCACTCATTGAACTATTGCACTGTGACACTATCTCTCACATTGACTAGGTGGGGAAATCCTCCCTTCCTTGCATACCAGCAGCTTCTTATTCCAGTTGATTATCCAGTGGGAGCATGACCACTTCACCGTTTTGAGTGTAGTTCCTCACATGATAGGCACTTAACAGGTTCACTTGACATTCTTGTATGGATCTGACATGGGAGATCCCTTCTCACAAAGGGGTTTGTTTTAAGAAGACTGGAGAGAGAGTGAATGTGGTGCAGCTCTGCACATAAACACGTCGGCTTCCAGGTGTTTTTTTATTTTTTTAAGTTTTGATGAGAAAAATAAATTGAACAAGCTGAAGTTAGAAGCTGATTGGCTACCATGCAGAACTGCACCGGATTTTGCTCTCCTGTTTTAGTAAATCAACCCCGACGTGTATCCAGCTGCAAAACTCCAATGCTGCTTTTTGTACCTGACATTGATTCATCCTTCACAGGTCAGAAACGCAACATCTGTGCTTTTAGTCACACTTGTGGAAGTGAAGTCTTCTGCGGTTTTGCAAATAAAAGCTTGAGCATGCTGAGATTAGTATTTCTCCAGCTACAAGCAGCGTGCTTCACTTTTACGCAACCCCTTGCAAATGTTCAAACCTGTCAGTAATAGAAACGGTAACCTTAATTCTTTACCCTATAAGAACATTGTGGTGAAGGATGTGTGTGTGTGTGTGTGTGTGTATATATATATGTGTGTGTGTGTGTGTGTGTGTGTGTGTGTGTGTGTATATAAACTTATTTTTTTTTTTTTCCTCCAGTGCTCTTGGATTAGTTAAGCTACTCTGTTATCAACCATGATAGTCTATCCCTGGTGTGTATGCTTATCAAGAGGGTAAGGATGAGTATGGTCCTAGTCTTCTGAAGAATTAAGCTAGTTGGCCAGGTAGTGCATAGCTCCCAATCTTATAACTGACAGCCACGTTGAGGAGCCAGCAACCATGTAGCTTGATCTCATTTAGGAGCTGGTTCGTGGAATCTGAAAAGTCTTTCCAGTCCTGACCTCACATACTCATTTCAGCAAGGTTTTGGGGCTGTCGCTACTAATTTGCTTACCTTTGTGAATATTTTAGCATGCATTACTCCATTGGGCAGCAAGGGATTTTGTATGAGTCATGTATATAGACTGAGGTGTGGTTGGAGAACATCATGGAAGATATGTATCCGTGGCCTTCAAGGCAGCTACCTGTTTTGAGATGTTTTCCATAGACTTCCTTTTATTATGAGAAGTGAAATAGGTGAAAAGGTTTACTATTAAATAGAGACACAAAATAGAAGAAATGCATTAGGTGGTATGCCTTTGGGAGTTGCGGAAAACAGATTAAAGAATGCAAGTGAATTGCCAATACTGCTTGTTAGGCAGCTTGCAAGGGCAGTGCTTGTTATGGATTTTTGAATTAGAGCAACGGGGCCATTTCTTTTATTTGCTGGATCATTTGTCTGAAAGGAAATTAAACACTGAAAACAATGTTCTTACTACAAGTGCAGGGATATAGATTCTTATTTCAGGAGGTATATGCACTCTGTGTGTCTTCAAAGAAGCTACAGGGAATGTTTTTGCTTCCGGTACTGTTGCTCTATATGGCTGATATTGGGTATATGCAGGTATAGAAGAATTATTGTAGAATGCAAAGGCTGGCTGTTCCAATGCTGGAGCTAGGTGTGTGTGTGTGTGTGTGTCTTTTTTAAAGAGCTGCCTTGTTTTTGGCATTTTGTATTGGGCTGTTTTAAAGTAAACTAAAGGCAAACCTTTATTAAAAACAATCATTGCTAAGCTGGTGTCACAGTAAGGAGTTTATTTTTACACTTCATAACATGTAATTTACGAATGCTTTTGAGAATCTTCACTTCGGACCCTGAACTAGTTTGCATCATGCAGACTGATGTTCTGTAAATCTGTAGTCAGTTGGCACCTTAGAGCTCCTGCATTGTTTAAAATGGGTGAACGCACACCACTGAGATTTTATTAGTAATATGTAAAGATAAGTTGGGGTGTACTTGAGATATCTATTTATCTTTACTAACAGTGTATGGGGCATTAAATTCAATTGGAGTGCAGAGTTCAGTGGAGGGGGATGTTACACAGTGCAGCATTCCAGGAGTGCATTACACACAGGGTTCAGCCTTCTATCACAGCTGCTTACCTCTGCATCCCCCATCCACATCTAACTTTCATCCCTCTTCAGATCTGACCCCTGCATGCAACCTCCCCATCTTCTCCCTCCCCTAAAGCTTCACCATTTTCCACATGTTTTACTTGTGTTTGCTGTATTAAACTGAAGCACCATGTTTGCTCCAGTGTGTACACACTCACACTCACACTCACACTCACACTCACACTCACACTCACACTCACACTCACACTCACACTCACACTCACACTCACACTCACACTCGGAGAGGATCCAGTGGGGGAGTTGGGATCTGCTCTACACCTGCATCTTCCTTGGCCATTCAGGAGATCAGATCTGAGCCAGATGTGGTGGAACTATCTATCCTCCCAATGAGCTGCAGGCTGGGTCGTTTATCCCTCAGCACGCTTCTTAATTTACGTGAGCTGCCGGTCGAGTATGACTGGGCTCACCGCTCCATTGGAGTAAAATGTTGGAAGAATTTGGCTAGGGATGAGTATTGAGGCTTCCCAGGCTCATGGCTAATGTGTAGAATGCGGGTATTCTACACTTCAGCAATGTTAAACCTACGTGTGGGGCTGTGTTCAAGGGTAATTCCACTTTTATGTGAGGAAAAATGGCAAATAGAAAAAATATATATACATAATTGCTACTTAAGCCAAAAAAAATACTCCCACAAAAGCTTATGTCAATTTGTTCAGGGGTGTTTTTTTTTTCTCTTTTGAATAAAAAAGTACCATCGTGCCAGAGGGACTGTTTTCAATGGAGCGCAAGTACTGTGACATCACCAAATGTTTAGCCTATTGATCCTTTTTCTAGCACCGTAACTAAAAGTACATACTTAATAATATTATTATATATAATGTATATTTTTTTTTTCTGATTGTGGTTGCAATGACTAGTCTGTGACATTTCAATAATGTTAACTTTAAAAAAGGTGAACTGTGCGATGGGCCGAGAACCTGCTGGACCACAGAGCACACAAACTGCTGTGTCTTAACACAACTGATGTGTACTAGCCTACAAATGAAATAAGACGATGCACACTTTTTTGCTTTTTGCCTTGTAGGGACATTTACAGTGGTGTGAAAAAGTGTTTGCCCCCTTCCTCATTTCCTGTTCCTTTGCATGTTTGTCACACTTAAGTGTTTCGGAACATCAAACCAATTTAAACAATAGTCAAGGACAACACAAGTAAACACAAAATGCAATTTGTAAATGAAGGTGTTTATTATTAAAGGTGAAAAAAAATCCAAACCATCATGGCCCTGTGTGAAAAAGTGATTGCCCCCTAAACCTAATAACTGGTTGGGCCACCCTTAGCAGCAACAACTGCAACCAAGCGTTTGCGATAACGTGCAATGAGGCTTTTACAGCGTCCTGGAGGAATTTTGGCCCACTCATCTTTGCAGAATTGTCCTAATTCAGTTACATTAGAGGGTTTTCGAGCATGAATGGCCTTTTTAAGGTCATACCACAACATCTCAATAGGATTCAGGTCAGGACTTTGGCTAGGCCACTCCAAAGTCTTCATTTTGTTTTTCTTCAGCCATTCGGTGGTGGACTTGCTGGTGTGTTTAGGATCATTGTCCTGCTGCAGAACCCAAGTTCGTTTCAGCTTGAGTACACGAACAGATGGTCGGACATTCTCCTTCAGGATCTCTTGGTAGACAGCAGAATTCATAGTTCCTTTTATCACGGCAAGTCTTCCAGGTCCTGAAGCAGCAAAACAGCCCCAGACCATCACACTACCACCACCATATTTTACTGTTGGTATAATGTTCTTTTTCTGAAATGCAGTGTTCCTTCTACGCCAGATATACTTGGACACACACCTTCCAAAGAGTTCCACTTTTGTCTTATCGGTCCACAGAATGTGTTGTCCCAAAAGTCTTGGGGATCATCAAGATGTGTTGTGGCGAAATTGAGACGAGCTTTGATGTTCTTTTTGCTCAGCAGTGGTTTTCTCCTTGGAACTCTGCCATGCAGGCCATTTTTGCCCAGTCTTTTACTGATGGTGGAGGCATGAACGCTGACCTTAACTGAGGCAAGTGAGGCCTGCAGTTCCTTGGACGTTGTTGTGGGGTCTTTTGTGACCTCTTGGATGAGTCGTCGCTGCGCTCTTGGGGTAATTTTGGGCGGCCGGCCACTCCTGGGAAGGTTCACCACTGTTCCATGTCTTCGCCATTTGTGGATAATGGCTCTCACTGTGGTTCGCTGGATTCCCAAAGCTTTGGAAATGGCTTTATAACCCTTTCCAGACTGATAGATCTCAATTACTTTCTTTCTCAATTGTTCCTGAATTTCTTTGGGTCTCGGCATGATGTGTAGCTTTTAAGGATCTTCTGGTGGACCTTACTGTGTCAAGCAGCTCCTATTTAAGTGATGCCTTGATTGTGAACAGGTGTGGCAATAATCAGGCCTGGGTGTGGCTAGAGAAATTGAACTCGGGTGTGGACAACCACAGTTATAGTATGTTTTAACAAGGGGGGCAATCACTTTTTCACACAGGGCCATGATGGTTTGGATTTTTTTTCACCTTTAATAATAAACACCTTCATTTACAAATTGCATTTTGTGTTTACTTGTGTTGTCCTTGACTATTGTTTAAATTGGTTTGATGTTCCGAAACACTTAAGTGTGACAAACATGCAAAGGAACAGGAAATGAGGAAGGGGGCAAACACTTTTTCACACCACTGTATCTTTTTGCAAAAGGTTGAATTCTTTTTAAATTTGCTAATATGTACTAAAGGATTTGAGTGACAAATAAAACGTGTAAAGATTTACTTCAGTCATCCTGTGATGAAACTGGATAATTTTGAAGTAAACATTCACTTAATCTGTGTGAACATTTGAAAGTCCTTTTAGTAAAGTATGTAATAGCAGTTGGCCTTTCCAAGAAGGCCAAAGCTTTCTTGGAAAGCCGCAATACACGAGTTTGGATATTTTCCATTGTTTTAGGTGTCTACTTATAGCAAACAAGTATATTTAATTTTTTTGGCTCTCTGTTCCTGTTGCTTTTTCGTGTGTTTGGGGTTTTTTTTTTTTCTGTTTAGACTACTCCTTGTGCTAGCAATGTTTTCAGTTTCACCTACAGTACTTGAAAGTTGTTGGAAACAGGATAACTCTTGAATGTCAGACAAGACTGTGATCCATCAAACTGGTTGAGAGTTCTGACATACTAAAGAGGTATAAGAGCAAAAGCTCTTGACAAGGGAATTCTACATGCCAATTGGCTTTATGTCAGCAACATTTACAGCTGTGTGTAAACTGGACAGTTATTTACTATGTCTGCTCAAAAACTGCTGGGAGCAATTTATTTATTAATTTTTTATTTTTTTTTATGTATTGAGAAATTAGTGGAGTGAAGCATACAGACATTTTTTTTATAGTAGGATGCAGTCCAAGCATTGCTAAGCGAGTGCAACAACAAACATTTTTCTGGCTCTGCTCTCTGTTATGAAGAAAGTATTCTCAAAGTCATGCAGCAGTTGTTGAATGCTACATATGTTCAGAGTGTTCTATAAAAATGTAAGTTGGGATGTTTATAATAGCTGCCAGTGAATGATGTGAGCAATACAGGCAGCTTTTGTTAGATTCTTTCAGACATGGAAGCACAATTTCTTGGGCTGCTAGTCTAGTGGCTTGCTTTGCAGATTTGTATATTTTATGTGTTCCTGGGTGTGATTCCTACATCTTATAGTTTTTTTTTTTTTTTCTTTACAATTGTATCCTTAAAGCCTTTGTTACCCCAACACTTCATATTCCTGATATGTGCCTGCTGTACCATGTACTTGTATGAGAAAGTATCCTGATCTCTTTTTTGTATTGCTTCCTTTGTGTGAATTCCCTGGTGTTTTTGCTAGTCCCTCTGCTTTCCTATTAAAACTGACCACACTAAGTAGAGCACAACATGTCCCGTTCTCTAGCTGCTGGGTACTCGATGTACTCTCCAATGATCAGACTTGTCCTGACACCCCCGCTGCACAGCCATTCACTGGGAAGCTCAGTGTGCTGCTTCCCACCCCCCAAAAAAGGGTGGGCGAGAAGTATGTGTGGTGGGGTTTTTTTTTTTTTTTTTTTTTTTAAACATGATTAGCCTTTGCTTTCCCTCTTTAAACTGGGTTGTTTTACAAGGTGATAGTTTAAAATCACTTTAAGGCTCCAATGTGCACTGTTAAAAATAGCTGCTTCTACAGCAGTTTTGGCTTTTGCCTGTAGAAGTAGCTCAATGTTATCCTAGATGTCCAATCCATGCACATTGGGATGATTAGAGGCATAAAAAAAAAAAAAACATGCATTTCTGATTTGGGGCTATCTGGCAGAAAAACACTAGCCCCAAACTCTCCTTAACTGTGTACAAAAATGCTCTATATGATTGATTTATTTTGACGTTTGTTTTTAATTTAATTTTTTTTTTTTAATTTAATTTTTTTTTAAGCCCAGTTAACCCCCGCCTGCTGTTTTTTGAGTCCTGTGTGAAGATCAGTATGTGCCAGTCTGTTCAGAATTCCTTATATGTAAAGTGACATTACACAGCATTTTGCATGTTCCATTGAACCATTGGTGTCAGTCTGTCCTCCATCAGATGATCATTTTAACTCCCTACTCCCATGTTGTCTCGCCCCAATAGAGATGCCGTTGCAGATTTGTCTGAATACAATTATATCAAACAAAGCATTCCAGGTATCTGCGTCCTGCCAAGGCCAGTTCTCAAATAGCTTGTAGTGATGAGCAGTTAACGTGCTCATCTAATCGAATGCTTGGAATGCGCTCACTTATCCCCTCTGTGCTTTGTAGAAATGAATTGGGCTGCTCAGTCAATTGGTTATGAGGAGCAAAGTAAGTTGATTTTAAACGTCATTTTATAATATATTTATCAGAAATCTATAACTATTCGTTGGTATGGTTGTAGGTACTGTCGCTACTTTGTGGCATTGCTTTAAATTGCCCTTTTTTAAAGAAGCATTTCTTATTCCCAGATGAATTTAAAAACCTACCTCTACATTTTGTCATATCCTGTTTAATATGGCATTAGCGAGCAGATGAATGTGGCTACTTTCTTAAGCTCTTTACTCAGGAGACCTTTAAATTTGATTGGCTGCTGCAATTCTAGCAGAATCATTTGATTTGAGAGCAATAGAAAGATAAGATATCCAATTACCCAAATGATTTGCAGGGTTAGCCAACGTTGTCATGGAGACGCGAGTTGGAACAAATTAAATTTTGAGCAATAAAATAATTTTAAAGCTCATTTGGGATCAGTGAAATTTGGCTGTGGCCTCTACCTGAATTGATTCCTAGCTTGACATGCTGTTCGACATTGATATACTGCGGGGGCTTTGATTTTCTGAATCCATCAGTTTGCATTTTTTTTTCCCCTACACAGTGCTTCACAAGTTCCGTATTGCACCTTTCATGAGATATATACTGTGTGTATCATACATACATACATACATACATACATACATATTTTATCAGACTGCCTTTTGAAACTGAAAGTAAACCCTGTATTGCTGTTTGTGTGGTTTCTCCTTAACCAATCAATTAATGGATTCCTGGTTTACATAATGAGTGCCAAGCATTTAAGAAGAGCGGCATGGATTTAAAAAGGAAGAATGCTCAGCACTGAGAGCATTTCCCCCTTCCCATGTGTCTGCTGTTAGACAGATGGAGATGAAAATTGCTCTGAGGTCAATAAGCCATTTGCAGCGTTCTCACTGCCTTCGATTTTTCCCTCATCCGCCACACAGATTATCTCAAATGATTCAGTAATGACAAAAAGTGCAACATTGACCTTTTATTCCTTTGTGGTTTACAATGTTGCTTGGTATAAATGGCAGGAAGTCCATTTTTCTGTCTAGAAGGACTTTTGAGTTATTGAGCCAGGCCTTTTAACCCCATTCCAGTAACACAAGCCTGCTGTGTGCAAGTTTTACTAGTAAGTTTATGTACTTTGCCGTTTTGTGAACTTTTAAAGTGTTAATAAAATATTAAAATGATTGCTTGTACAAACATTCTTAAAATAATGCAGTGTCTAGGTGCTCAGAATGGCCCAATAGAGCTGGATTTGGTCATGGTTATCAGGCTATGCAGCTCTTCCCACAGGAAGTGCTTGTTACTGCACAAGGATTTCCCAGGAAATCCTGTGTTTGGGCACTGACTATTTACATTACTTTTCTTTAGTTCAGACCACACATCAATAGTAAACATTGCAGTGTGGCACTTTGAGGACAGGCAGTTCTTTCTTTGGTCATTATCGCTGGTGGCAAATCTTCCTATGTTTGGTATACCTAAGGACTTGCTGCTAGGATCTGACTTTATGGGTGATTTTTTTGTTTAACCTTTTCAATACACTACATGTGCTTTCTATAGGTCCATGAATTGCACATGCTACATTGGGGGTTCTTGAGCTAGTTTGGCCCTACTTCTCCTGAGGATCACAGGAATGCACTTGGTTCTGCATTCTTATGACCTATGTTCAGCCGTCAGCAGGCTAAAGTCCATTATCGGCTTATGTCACTGTTGGTCCAGGCTCAGCATACTTTTTTAATGTCGGCATCCTCCCACATGCATGACCAGCAGCTAGCTCAGCCTCTTGGCGCTTTGCTGAGCCTGAGCAGCCCCACGCTCCAGTAAGTGCTAGAAGAACAGAAAGCGAGCTGGTCACTGAGACTAAAGACCAAGAACTGAGCGATCAGAGGTCAATTGCTTGTTTCTCAGCCTTGGAGGTGGTGGGGGACAGATTCAGCATCACACTGATGCTGCATCCATCTAGGTGAATGTGTGCTTGTTTGGAATTCCCATTCTTTTAAACACACTACTATACCTTTAACCTGTTTTTAAATGTGCTTTCACACTAGTAAAAGGGATAAATTAGTGATAATTTCTCTAAGTGGTCCCCAATGGTCTCGGTGAGCTGTTGGTTAATGAGGGGATTAACGTTATGTTGGTATGGTGCCATATTTTTGTCACTTTATATATTTATTTTTTTATTTATTTTTTATTTTTATTTTTTTATTTTTTAGTTCACTTTAAGAATTTTTTAAATTGGCACATGGCTCAGCTT